>CM051239.1:112741456-114063003 GCA_027917425.1 Gastrophryne carolinensis | reverse complement strand
CTATTTAATAGCATAATAAACATTTGCACTTATTCTCATAGAAATCAGGCCTGATAAAGACACTTTTGCTGTGCATGCTCTCTGGTTTTTGTGGCACTGGCATCCCATTCTGTGACTAAAGCAGCCTCTATTTAATAGCATAATAAACATTTGCACTTATTCTCATAGAAATCAGGCCTGATAAAGACACTTTTGCTGTGCATGCTCTCTGGTTTTTGTGGCACTGGCATCCCATTCTGTGACTAAAGCAGCCTCTATTTAATAGCATAATAAACATTTGCACTTATTCTCATAGAAATCAGGCCTGATAAAGACACTTTTGCTGTGCATGCTCTCTGGTTTTTGTGGCACTGGCATCCCATTCTGTGACTAAAGCAGCCTCTATTTAATAGCATAATAAACATTTGCACTTATTCTCATAGAAATCAGGCCTGATAAAGACACTTTTGCTGTGCATGCTCTCTGGTTTTTGTGGCACTGGCATCCCATTCTGTGACTAAAGCAGCCTCTATTTAATAGCATAATAAACATTTGCACTTATTCTCATAGAAATCAGGCCTGATAAAGACACTTTTGCTGTGCATGCTCTCTGGTTTTTGTGGCACTGGCATCCCATTCTGTGACTAAAGCAGCCTCTATTTAATAGCATAATAAACATTTGCACTTATTCTCATAGAAATCAGGCCTGATAAAGACACTTTTGCTGTGCATGCTCTCTGGTTTTTGTGGCACTGGCATCCCATTCTGTGACTAAAGCAGCCTCTATTTAATAGCATAATAAACATTTGCACTTATTCTCATAGAAATCAGGCCTGATAAAGACACTTTTGCTGTGCATGCTCTCTGGTTTTTGTGGCACTGGCATCCCATTCTGTGACTAAAGCAGCCTCTATTTAATAGCATAATAAACATTTGCACTTATTCTCATAGAAATCAGGCCTGATAAAGACACTTTTGCTGTGCATGCTCTCTGGTTTTTGTGGCACTGGCATCCCATTCTGTGACTAAAGCAGCCTCTATTTAATAGCATAATAAACATTTGCACTTATTCTCATAGAAATCAGGCCTGATAAAGACACTTTTGCTGGCCAAAGGCCTACTGGACCCTGCCAGCTCGATTCCTGCCCGGGGCATCCCATTCTGTGACTAAAGCAGCCTCTGTTTAAGACCATATAAGCATTTGTTCTTATCATATTTGAAATTAGGCCTGATAAAGACACTTTTGCTGGGCATAGCACTACTGGACCCTGCCAGGTGCACTCCTATTTGGGGCATCCCATTCTGTGACTACAGCAGCCTCTGTTTAAGACCATATAAGCATTTGCTCTTATCATATTTGAAATTAGGCCTGATAAAGACACTTTTGCTGGCCAAAGCACTCCTGTACCCTGCCAGCTCGATTCCTGCCCGGGGCATCCCATTCTGTGACTAAAGCAGCCTCTGTTTAAGACCATATAAGCATTTGCTCTTATCATATTTGAAATTAGGCCTGATAAAGACACTTTTGCTGGCCAAAGCACTCCTGTACCCTGCCAGCTCGATTCCTGCCCGGGGCATCCCATTCTGTGACTAAAGCAGCCTCTGTTTAAGACCATATAAGCATTTGCTCTTATCATATTTGAAATTAGGCCTGATAAAGACACTTTTGCTGGCCAAAGCACTACTGTACCCTGCCAGCTCGATTCCTGCCCGGGGCATCCCATTCTGTGACTACAGCAGCCTCTGTTTAAGACCATATAAGCATTTGCTCTTATCATATTTGAAATTAGGCCTGATAAAGACACTTTTGCTGGCCAAAGCACTACTGTACCCTGCCAGCTCGATTCCTGCCCGGGGCATCCCATTCTGTGACTAAAGCAGCCTCTGTTTAAGACCATATAAGCATTTGCTCTTATCATATTTGAAATTAGGCCTGATAAAGACACTTTTGCTGGGCATAGCACAACTTGTCCCTGCCAGGTGTACTTACTGCTGGTTTTTAGGGCATCCCATTCTGTGACTACACCAGCCTCTATTTAAGAACCTAACCATTTGCACCTATTCTAATTGAAATTAGGCATGATAAAGACACTTTTGCTGTGCATAGTCTTACTGCTGCCTGCCAGGTGCTCTCTGGTTTTTGGGACATCCCATTCTGTAACATACCATTAGCCTCTGCATTAACTGTAAGCTGCACAGTTATTTAAAGAAATTTGGCCTGTATGAGCCTGCTAACACACTGCTGCTGTGTGCATATATACTGATCTCAAGTCTGCTTTGGGGCATCCCATTCTGTAACATACCATTAGCCTCTGCATTAACTGTAAGCTGCACATTTATTTAAAGAAATTTGGCCTGTATGAGCCTGCTAACACACTGCTGCTGTGTGCATATATACTGATCTCAAGTCTGCTTTGGGGCATCCCATTCTGTAACATACCATTAGCCTCTGCATTAACTGTAAGCTGCACAGTTATTTAAAGAAATTTGGCCTGTATGAGCCTGCTAACACACTGCTGCTGTGTGCATATATACTGATCTCAAGTCAGCTTGGGGCATCCCATTCTGTAACATACCATTAGCCTCTGCATTAACTGTAAGCTGCACAGTTATTTAAAGAAATTTGGCCTGTATGAGCCTGCTAACACACTGCTGCTGTGTGCATATATACTGATCTCAAGTCTGCTTTGGGGCATCCCATTCTGTAACATACCATTAGCCTCTGCATTAACTGTAAGCTGCACAGTTATTTAAAGAAATTTGGCCTGTATGAGCCTGCTAACACACTGCTGCTGTGTGCATATATACTGATCTCAAGTCTGCTTGGGGCATCCCATTCTGTAACATACCATTAGCCTCTGCATTAACTGTAAGCTGCACAGTTATTTAAAGAAATTTGGCCTGTATGAGCCTGCTAACACACTGCTGCTGTGTGCATATATACTGATCTCAAGTCTGCTTTGGGGCATCCCATTCTGTAACATACCATTAGCCTCTGCATTAACTGTAAGCTGCACAGTTATTTAAAGAAATTTGGCCTGTATGAGCCTGCTAACACACTGCTGCTGTGTGCATATATACTGATCTCAAGTCTGCTTGGGGCATCCCATTCTGTAACATACCATTAGCCTCTGCATTAACTGTAAGCTGCACAGTTATTTAAAGAAATTTGGCCTGTATGAGCCTGCTAACACACTGCTGCTGTGTGCATATATACTGATCTCAAGTCTGCTTTGGGGCATCCCATTCTGTAACATACCATTAGCCTCTGCATTTACTGTAAGCTGCACATTTATTTAAAGAAATTTGGCCTGTATGAGCCTGCTAACACACTGCTGCTGTGTGCATATATACTGATCTCAAGTCTGCTTTGGGGCATCCCATTCTGTAACATACCATTAGCCTCTGCATTTACTGTAAGCTGCACATTTATTTAAAGAAATTTGGCCTGTATGAGCCTGCTAACACACTGCTGCTGTGTGCATATATACTGATCTCAAGTCTGCTTTGGGGCATCCCATTCTGTAACATACCATTAGCCTCTGCATTTACTGTAAGCTGCACATTTATTTAAAGAAATTTGGCCTGTATGAGCCTGCTAACACACTGCTGCTGTGTGCATATATACTGATCTCAAGTCAGCTTGGGGCATCCCATTCTGTAACATACCATTAGCCTCTGCATTAACTGTAAGCTGCACAGTTATTTAAAGAAATTTGGCCTGTATGAGCCTGCTAACACACTGCTGCTGTGTGCATATATACTGATCTCAAGTCTGCTTGGGGCATCCCATTCTGTAACATAACATAACCTACCTACCATACTAAGCAGCTCTCTTATTTAAACTAAGCAGGCCTCTTGGAGGCTGAGTGTCCACTTTTGGGTGTGCATTTATATTCGGTTTCATATACAGTGGGGTATCCCAATTTGTAAGATAACCTACCCCAACCATGTAAACTAAATAGGCCTGTTGCAGCCTGAGTTTCTCTGCTTGCGTATGGCCTGCATTACAATCTGTCTCTTTCAATGACACTGCTGCCTGTGGTATCCCAATTTGTAAGATAACCTACCCCAACCATGTAAACTAAAGGTTACGTCCTTCCAGAAGGAAAACTTATGCCGAACACTATTTTTGTTAGGGGCATTGACCTTTGGATTGATCGGCATGAAATTAATTTTTTTTTTTCAAAGTATGGCGCTGTGAAGAAGGTCAAAATGATGTCTCATACTTGGATTATTGTTACTTTTTGTTCAGCTTGAAATATAACAGGCCACACGGGCATCCCAAGGCACATGCTATTTTAAACCTATCTGTTATACAACATAAGCGTTGATCAGGCTACTTCAGTTTGCACTTGTTTTTGACTGATTTTAATAAACCAGGCCGCAGGGCACCCCAAAGCTGCACCTTGCACCCTATCTGGTATACAACATAAGCGTTGATCAGCATCAGCTTCATTAAGCTACTTCAGTTTGCACTTCCTTTTTGACTGCTTTCATTTAACCAGGCCGCAGGGCACCCCAAAGCTGCACCTTGCACCCTACCTGTTTATACTAAATAAGCATCTACAGCCTCAGCTTTATTAAGTTATTGCATTTTGAATTGGTTTTGGTCTGCTTTAAATACACCAGGCCGCAGGGCATCCCAAACCTGCATGTTGCACCCCATCTGTTATACTAAATAAGCGTTGATCAGCATCAGCTTTATTAAGCTATTGCATTTTGCATTGGTTTTTGTACTGCTGCCAAAACACTAGCCCATATGGGCATCCCAAACCAGCACATGTCACCCTATCTGTTATACTAAATAAGCTTCTACAGGCCCTTTTTTTATTTATTTATTTTTATTTATATAGAGCTGCAATAGCTTATATTGTGAGGTTAATTTGCCATTTTGCAGCATAATATAGAGCAGCCCCTGTGTAAATCTGAGGGGCAATAGCTTATATAGTGAGGTAAATTTGCCATTTTGCTTCGTTATATAGAGCAGCCCAGTTGCCATCTAAATCAACTACTGTCCGGCCAGTACAGCTTTTCCAGGGCAAACTCTGCTAGTTGCGGGCACAAGTCAAGTTTGGCTTCCCAGCAAATCCAGTGGATCTTGAAGGTGTGTTGGCATGGTCATGTCAAGGTATGACATGACCTGCTGTTTGAGGTCCAGCTCCAGGTCTTCCTGCTGCTCATGAGTAGACTCACTATGCGGGTGTAGAAAGCTACTCACTAGCGACTGAAGACTGAGGCTGCTGCTGATGGAGCTGCTGCTGCTGCTCCTTCCACCCCCCCAGCAGCCATGGCAGTGGAAGGTGATCGCAGAGGTCCCCCCGAGTCAGACCTGCGGGAGTATGGGCCATGGCGCAGATAGACATCGCCCAACTGACTACGTGGGATGTCTCTGTAGTAGGTCAGTTTGTCCTCCCTCTCAGTGGGCGTAAAAAATGCCCCCATTTTGTGCCGGAAGCGAGGGTCCAATAAGTTGGAGAGCCAGAAGTCTTCCCGCTGACAAATGGAGACAATTCTGCGCTCACTAGTACGCAAGCATGTGAGCATGCATCGTGCCATTTGTGCAAATGACTCGGAGGGACTACCTGTCTCCATCTCCACTGTAAACTGCCACGGTGTGTCTGGGTCCTCTGTCTCACCTTACTCACAACCCTCTAGCTCCTGTGGCTGCTCCTGCTCCTCCTCTTCTGTCAGATGACTAGATAAAATGGTCATTTTGTGAAACCTAAACTGTGGTTTGCTTTGCCCCACCCCCTCCTCCTCCTCCACTTCAGCCCCCACAGGCTTCATGTGGCTGTGAAATGTATGTGCCATGTCTCCAGTGCCCTGACCAGCCATGGTTTCCAACATGTGTTGTAGTACATGAAGCAGTGGAATCTCATCGTTCATCTCATAGTCCTGGCAACTGACTAATAACGTAGCTTCCTCAAAGGGCCTGAGCAAACGGTCGGTGTCACGTATGAGCTGCCAATGGTTTACATTGAATTTACACAGGTGTCCCCCTATCCGTTTGGATCATCCAGAAATCCGTGATGGCTTTTCTCTGTTCCTATAGTGCAGTGGTCCTCAACCCTGTCCTCAAGGCCCACCAACAAGTCATGTTTTTTGGATCTCCAAATAGCCAGCTCTATTGCTCTGCAGCTGCACTAATTACTCCACCTGTGCATCTTTGTGGAGATCTGCAAAACCTGGCCTGTTGGTGGGCCTTGAGGACAGGGTTGGGGACCACTGCTATAGTGGATCCTGCATATGGAGGGTGGAATTCCAACGGGTGGAAACATCGCAAATCAGACTATGGTGGGGTACACCGTTGTGACGCTGAGGCTCAATAGGGTTGTGCTTCGTGGTGTAGGAGTGCCAGAAGTGCATGCTAACTTTCTTTCCTGTTGTTCTTTCAGATGGGGGCAAGACTTAAAAACTAGACTGAACACGTGTGCCATGTGAGGACGCATGACTTTGGCTTCCTTGTCGCAGCGCAAACAAGATGTTCTTCCAAGTGTAATGCAGCAGGCTGGACTTATGGTGACGCTGTCTGAGAGGAGAAATCCCTCAGACATCAAGATTAAAAATTCCAAGAATTTTTGAGGGCTAATTATTCAGAGGCAAATGATAGCTAGTTGTTTCTGATTTAATTACAAGGTGGAAACACACCCTCAAACAAAACTTCACTTTGGCAATACTATTGCATTTGTCTATTCATAATTTTATGTATATACACTAACTAACCTACTTTTTCTCCCCAGGATGCTGCATGAAACACTGCCACATCGCTGAGTAGCTGATTTTTCCGAACAACAGTCCGCAATAATCTGCTGCTGCTGCCGCCGCCACCGCCGCAGACTCCAGGGACCCTCTTCCACTACCTCGGCTTGCAACACCTCCTCCCACGACACTCTCCTCATCACTAATTGCCGGCTACTGGAAGAAGAGGCGAGTGTCTCCTCCACTTCTTGGCTGGGCAGTAGCTGCTGAATTTTATGATTATCAGATCTTCATCAATGGATAGTGGAGCTGAACCCAAAGCATAACAGACAGACAGTTGACTGGGGGTGTCAGATGCCACTTGTGATGCAGTGGACTGCTTTTGCAGCACTTCGAGACAAAGTTGCTTCATTGGCTGACACAATGACTGGTAAATCTGTGGAACATATGGTTTACAAGCAAGAATAACCATTTGTTTTTATATGAAAAAGACCCTGGTTTATACAGACTTTTTTTTTCCAGAGACTGCCCTGCGTGGAAATGAATGGCGCTTGGATCATCCAAGCTTTCCTCCCAACAATGCCTGATGTATTCCAGTAGATTGATGACGGGGCCAGACCTACACTAAAGAAAGATGGATCGTGCAAAACAGATTTAAGGCGCTGCTCTCCAGTTACAGACATTCCTCCGCATCGGACCACAAGTAAGTATTGATAAAAAATCCTTTCCGTTACTCTTACTTTTTATTAATATTCTTCGGATAAGACGGATCAGACATGATTCCAGATTAAAAATTCCAAGAATTTTTGAGGGCTAATTAGTCAGAGGCAATGATACCTTCTTGTTTCTGATTTAATTAAAAGGTGGAAACACACCCTCAAACAAAACTTCACTTTGGCAATACTTTTGCATTTGTTTATTCATAATTTTATGTAGATATTACTAACTAAGCTACTTTTTCTCCACATGACTCTCCACAGGGTGTGATTCATCCAATTTTTGGGCTCCTGAAGCCAACCCCAGTGTCTCTTTAAAGTAATATTTGGGCTCCTGCTGCTGCCAACTCCAGGGTGTGATTCATCAAATTTTTGGGCTCCTGAAGCCAACCCCAGTGTCTCTTTATAGTAATATTTGGGCTCCTGCTGCTGCTGCTGCCAACTCCAGGGTGTGATTCATCCAATTTTTGGGCTCCTGAAGCCAACCCCAGTGTATATTTGGGCTCCTGCTGCTGCTGCTGCCAACTCCAGGGTGTGAATCATCCAATTTTTGGGCTCCTGAAGCCAACTCCAGGGTCTCTTTAAAGTAATGTTTGGGCTCCTGCTGCTGCTGCCAACTTCTGCCAACTCCAGGGTGTGATTCATCCAATTTTTGGGCTCCTGAAGCCAACTCCAGTGTATATTTGGGCTCCTGCTGCTGCTGCTGCCAACTCCAGGGTGTGATTCATCCAATTTTTGGGCTCCTGAAGCCAACTCCAGTGTATATTTGGGCTCCTGCTGCTGCTGCTGCCAACTTCTGCCAACTCCAGGGTGTGATTCATCCAATTTTTGGGCTCCTGAAGCCAACTCCAGTGTATATTTGGGCTCCTGCTGCTGCTGCTGTCAACTCCTGCCAACTCCAGGGTGTGATTCATCCAATTTTTGGGCTCCTGAAGCCAACTCCAGTGTATATTTGGGCTCCTGCTGCTGCTACTGTCAACTCCTGCCAACTCCAGGGTGTGATTCATCCAATTTTTGGGCTCCTGAAGCCAACTCCAGTGTATATTTGGGCTCCTGCTGCTGCTACTGTCAACTCCTGCCAACTCCAGGGTGTGATTCATCCAATTTTTGGGCTCCTGAAGCCAACTCCAGTGTATATTTGGGCTCCTGCTGCTGCTACTGTCAACTCCTGCCAACTCCAGGGTGTGATTCATCCAATTTTTGGGCTCCTGAAGCCAACTCCAGTGTATATTTGGGCTCCTGCTGCTGCTGCTGCCAACTCCAGGGTGTGAATCATCCAATTTTTGGGCTCCTGAAGCCAACTCCAGGGTCTCTTTAAAGTAATGTTTGGGCTCCTGCTGCTGCTGCCAACTTCTGCCAACTCCAGGGTGTGATTCATCCAATTTTTGGGCTCCTGAAGCCAACTCCAGTGTATATTTGGGCTCCTGCTGCTGCTGCTGCCAACTCCAGGGTGTGATTCATCCAATTTTTGGGCTCCTGAAGCCAACTCCAGTGTATATTTGGGCTCCTGCTGCTGCTGCTGTCAACTCCTGCCAACTCCAGGGTGTGATTCATCCAATTTTTGGGCTCCTGAAGCCAACTCCAGTGTATATTTGGGCTCCTGCTGCTGCTGCTGTCAACTCCTGCCAACTCCAGGGTGTGATTCATCCAATTTTTGGGCTCCTGAAGCCAACTCCAGTGTATATTTGGGCTCCTGCTGCTACTACTGTCAACTCCTGCCAACTCCAGGGTGTGATTCATCCAATTTTTGGGCTCCTGAAGCCAACTCCAGTGTATATTTGGGCTCCTGCTGCTGCTGCTGCCAACTTCTGCCAACTCCAGGGTGTGATTCATCCAATTTTTGGGCTCCTGAGGCCAACTCCAGTGTATATTTGGGCTCCTGCTGCTGCTGCTGCCAACTTCTGCCAACTCCAGGGTGTGATTCATCCAATTTTTGGGCTCCTGAGGCCAACTCCAGTGTATATTTGGGCTCCTGCTGCTACTACTGTCAACTCCTGCCAACTCCAGGGTGTGATTCATCCAATTTTTGGGCTCCTGAGGCCAACTCCAGTGTATATTTGGGCTCCTGCTGCTGCTGCTGCCAACTTCTGCCAACTCCAGGGTGTGATTCATCCAATTTTTGGGCTCCTGAGGCCAACTCCAGTGTATATTTGGGCTCCTGCTCCTGCTGCTGCCAACTTCTGCCAACTCCAGGGTGTGATTCATCCAATTTTTGGGCTCCTGAAGCCAACTCCAGTGTATATTTGGGCTCCTGCTGCTGCTGCCAACTTCTGCCAACTCCAGGGTGTGATTCATCCAATTTTTGGGCTCCTGAGGCCAACTCCAGTGTATATTTGGGCTCCTTCTGCCCCTCATAGTGATGCCACTTCAACTCTCTGCAATTGTGCCGCTCTGCGATTCTATTAGCGATGCCTCTGATCTGCATGTGATATTTCTTCAAAGTATTATTTAACAAACCCAGCACGCATCCTGTGCGTGTTACAGCAAGGCTGAATGGTTTACAACCCTATTGAGGCTGTAGGAGGCTCAGAAATAGCCGTTTTTAATAGCGATTCGTCGCGAATTTATTCGGGTCGAAACGATTTTTGTCGGAAAATTCGGCGAATCAGTCGAATCGAATTTTTCAAAAGTTCGCTCATCTCTAGTGGTGATGTTGAGGAAGAGTGATGTAGTACTGGGTCCCTAATGTTAATTCAGATTCAATTTGTTTGAAAGATTCTGACTTTGAAAGGATTTTGAGCATTGCAGCCAAAAGTGGCTTGCAACCACTAGCACTCAATATAAACATATTTATAAACATATTTTTAGCCAGACATTCATTATTTTAATTAAATGCTTGGATGAATTTGTTTTAGTTTTATATAAGATGTTATTTTTGAATACATTTGTACCCTTAATGTAATTGCAGACATTAAGGAGCCATCTCTTCCTTGAATGTGAGTCTATCTAATTGTAGAACTGTCGCTGCCTCTTCTTCCTTCATGTGTAAAACATTGACACCTCCCTACTTAAAGCAGGCCAACATCATAATGTAAAATGTAGCACCCTCTGCCTTCAAAAGTACAAAGGTCTAGCACTCCAATGGTAGATCAATCATCTTGTATTATAATCCACAGAAAATTCAAATAGCTAGTCAACTTTTTGGGGCCTTGGATAACCTCTTTATCAAGGCAGGAAGCAACAAGTAAGAGCAGTGCTATACCATAATAGGTTCAACCAGCCAATCACAGGCTAACACTGCAGCCCTGCAGGCAAAGGGCCAATCACATGCTGTAACTGCTCTTTTCTGCGCTAATACACAGCAGATGCATGGTTGCTATTATTTTGCAGTGTTAATGGTCTCCCTTTTATATTAATTAAGTCACAGTCCCTATCCTTTTCTATTGATGTAGGTCCTTGAGGTCCTCTTAGCAGCTCACAAGATGCCACAAAGAAGAAAAAAACTTCCCAATTAAAAAATGTATGGTGAGCACCACTAAAATATAGTAACCAACAAATACTGGATTATATCAAAATCATACTGTTGCTCGTTCCGAAGGGTCATCACCAGAAACTGAAATAAAAAGAATAGTGGTGCGGACAAAGTCTTATCACCCTGTGACCAATCATGGACTGCACACTAGAAATCTCTAAAAATATGACTTTCTGGCCTTGATTCACAAAGGGTTGAAAAAAACTCTCATGGTAGTAAAAAATTCAATTCATGAGAAAAAAGCCGGAGAATGTCACTGTTAGTGAATCACCAGATACAAAGACAAGAATGTCAATGGCACTTTTTACTACAGGTGTAAAGTGCCATTGACTTTCATTGTCTTTCTATCTGGTGATTCACTAACAGTGAAATTCTCAGGCTTTTTTTCTCATGAATTGAGTTTTTTACTATCATGAGAATTTTTTTCAACTCTTAGTGAATCAAGGCCATTGTGTAGCAAAACCATTAGACACAAAATGACAAAACATCGACATGTTAAAATAACAAGGGGTATGGCTGGATGTTAAAGCCTGCAGACAGTAAACGATGTTGCAAAGAGTAACCAAATCTAGGTGAAAAACACTGTAATAAAACCGCTAATAGAAATCCAATATTCAAAAGCTGAACCTATTAATATACAAATTGCAGTGCTATATCAATTAATATCAAAGATAAACACTGCTATCATAAATTGTAACTACCGAAGCTACTATAATCTCATCTGTGCCAAATCAAAGAGGATCGTATAAGGCCTAATTTATCAAGCACTTCTGCCAGACAATGTCATTTCAGTGCAAATTAGAGTAGTGCAAAATAGAGATGAGCGAGTAGTGAAATATTCGAAATTTCGAATTTCGATTCGAATAGACCGCGTTACTCGACTACTCGACCGAATATCGAATCCCATTATAGTCTATGGGAAAAAAATGCTCGACACTTGGAAATCTCAATTCGACCACTTGGAGGTCACCAAGTCCACCCTGAAACATCAGAAAATGATGCCAACACTGCTGGAATGCAACTGGGACAGCAGGGGAAGCATGTCTGGGTGCATATAACGCGCCCAAGTCGCACTATTACGCCACTATCACAGCCTCTCAACAATACACTCCAAACACAATATTACTTCTACGTAAAGTGAGACAAGACAAGGAAACCTTCTTTCCTCTACATTGCCATGGACCCCAAGCCAAACTGTACAAAAAAGAAGAACAAAATTCTGCACCCCTTAAAATCACGTTGCCTAATGACAACCACAGATGGCATAGGCAAGGGGGAAAATAAATAGACCCCACCCCTAATTGTCATTGTGTGTGTGTGTGTGTGTGAGATGTGGTCAGACATGTCCTCTTGTGTCATTGTGTCACCCCAGCAGTAAGGGAAGCTTAAAGGAGGAGGTTTGTTACAGTGTGTCACCCCAGCAGTAAGGGAAGCTTACAGGAGGAGGTTTGTTACAGTGTGTCACCCCAGCAGTAAGGGAAGCTTACAGGAGGAGGTTTGTTACAGTGTGTCACCCCAGCAGTCAGGGAAGCTTACAGGAGGAGGTTTGTTACAGTGTGTCACCCCAGCAGTAAGGGAAGCTTAGAGCTGAGACCTCTTAAAAATTGTGTGGAGGCCCAAGATCTGAGACCTCTTAAAAATTGTGTGGAGGCCCAAGAGCTGAGACCTCTCAAACATTGTGTGGAGTCCCACGAGCTGAGACCTCTTAAACATTGTGTGGAGGCCCAAGAGCTGAGACCTTTTAAAAATTGTGTGGAGGCCCAAGAGCTGAGACCTTTTAAAAATTGTGTAGAGTCCCAAGAGCTGAGACCTTTTAAAAATTGTGTGGAGGCCCAAGAGCTGAGACCTCTCAAACATTGTGTGGAGGCCCAAGAGCTGAGACCTTTTAAAAATTGTGTGGAGGCCCAAGAGCTGAGACCTTTTAAAAATTGTGTGGAGGCCCAAGAGCTGAGACCTTTTAAAAATTGTGTGGAGGCCCAAGAGCTGAGACCTTTTAAAAATTGTGTGGAGGCCCAAGAGCTGAGACCTCTCAAACATTGTGTGGAGGCCCAAGAGCTGAGACCTTTTAAAAATTGTGTGGAGGCCCAAGAGCTGAGACCTCTCAAACATTGTGTGGAGGCCCAAGAGCTGAGACCTTTTAAAAATTGTGTGGAGGCCCTAGAGCTGAGACCCCTCAAACATTGTGTGGAGGCCCAAGAGCTGAGACCTTTTAAAAATTGTGTGGAGGCCCAAGAGCTGAGACCTTTTAAAAATTGTGTGGAGGCCCAAGAGCTGAGACCTTTTAAAAATTGTGTGGAGTCCCAAGAGCTGAGACCTTTTAAAAATTGTGTGGAGGCCCAAGAGCTGAGACCTCTCAAACATTGTGTGGAGGCCCAAGAGCTGAGACCTTTTAAACATTGTGTGGAGGCCCAAGAGCTGAGACCTTTTAAAAATTGTGTGGAGGCCCAAGAGCTGAGACCTTTTAAAAATTGTGTGGAGGCCCAAGAGCTGAGACCTTTTAAAAATTGTGTGGAGGCCCAAGAGCTGAGACCTCTCAAACATTGTGTGGAGGCCCAAGAGCTGAGACCTTTTAAAAATTGTGTGGAGGCCCAAGAGCTGAGACCTCTCAAACATTGTGTGGAGGCCCAAGAGCTGAGACCTTTTAAAAATTGTGTGGAGGCCCTAGAGCTGAGACCTCTCAAACATTGTGTGGAGGCCCAAGAGCTGAGACCTTTTAAAAATTGTGTGGAGGCCCAAGAGCTGAGACCTTTTAAAAATTGTGTGGAGGCCCAAGAGCTGAGACCTTTTAAAAATTGTGTGGAGGCCCAAGAGCTGAGACCTTTTACAAATTGTGTGGAGGCCCAAGAGCTGAGACCTCTCAAACATTGTGTGGAGGCCCAAGAGCTGAGACCTTTTAAAAATTGTGTGGAGGCCCTAGAGCTGAGACCTCTCAAACATTGTGTGGAGGCCCAAGAGCTGAGACCTTTTAAAAATTGTGTGGAGGCCCAAGAGCTGAGACCTCTCAAACATTGTGTGGAGGCCCAAGAGCTGAGACCTTTTAAAAATTGTGTGGAGGCCCTAGAGCTGAGACCTCTCAAACATTGTGTGGAGGCCCAAGAGCTGAGACCTTTTAAAAATTGTGTGGAGGCCCAAGAGCTGAGACCTTTTAAAAATTGTGTGGAGGCCCAAGAGCTGAGACCTTTTAAAAATTGTGTGGAGGCCCAAGAGCTGAGACCTTTTAAAAATTGTGTGGAGGCCCAAGAGCTGAGACCTTTTAAAAATTGTGTGGAGGCCCAAGAGCTGAGACCTCTCAAACATTGTGTGGAGGCCCAAGAGCTGAGACCTTTTAAAAATTGTGTGGAGGCCCAAGAGCTGAGACCTTTTAAAAATTGTGTGGAGGCCCAAGAGCTGAGACCTTTTAAAAATTGTGTGGAGGCCCAAGAGCTGAGACCTTTTAAAAATTGTGTGGAGGCCCAAGAGCTGAGACCTTTTAAAAATTGTGTGGAGGCCCAAGAGCTGAGACCTCTCAAACATTGTGTGGAGGCCCAAGAGCTGAGACCCTTTAAAAATTGTGTGGAGGCCCAAGAGCTGAGACCTCTCAAACATTGTGTGGAGGCCCAAGAGCTGAGACCTTTTAAAAATTGTGTGGAGGCCCAAGAGCTGAGACCTCTCAAACATTGTGTGGAGGCCCAAGAGCTGAGACCTTTTAAAAATTGTGTGGAGGCCCTAGAGCTGAGACCTCTCAAACATTGTGTGGAGGCCCAAGAGCTGAGACCTTTTAAAAATTGTGTGGAGGCCCAAGAGCTGAGACCTCTCAAACATTGTGTGGAGTCCCACGAGCTGAGACCTCTTAAACATTGTGTGGAGGCCCAAGAGCTGAGACCTTTTAAAAATTGTGTGGAGGCCCAAGAGCTGAGACCTTTTAAAAATTGTGTGGAGTCCCAAGAGCTGAGACCTTTTAAAAATTGTGTGGAGGCCCAAGAGCTGAGACCTTTTAAAAATTGTGTGGAGGCCCAAGAGCTGAGACCTTTTAAAAATTGTGTGGAGGCCCAAGAGCTGAGACCTTTTAAAAATTGTGTGGAGGCCCAAGAGCTGAGACCTTTTAAAAATTGTGTGGAGGCCCAAGAGCTGAGACCTTTTAAAAATTGTGTGGAGGCCCAAGAGCTGAGACCTCTCAAACATTGTGTGGAGGCCCAAGAGCTGAGACCTTTTAAAAATTGTGTGGAGGCCCTAGAGCTGAGACCTCTCAAACATTGTGTGGAGGCCCAAGAGCTGAGACCTCTCAAACATTGTGTGGAGGCCCAAGAGCTGAGCACTTATTAGTACTGCAGCTACGGCTGCTTTAGTGAGGGGTAGCTGCTGCTGCTGGAATAGGGACAGAAAGACTTCAGTGGTGTATTACCACCTATATACAAAACTATATACACTCTGCTCAAAACGGCTGCTTTAGTGAGGGGTAGCTGCTGATGCTGGAATAGGGACAGAAAGACTTCAGTGGTGTATTAGCACCTATATGCAAAACTATATTTTGCACTACTGTTTTGTGTCCTCTGTGCCAACAAAACACTGTTTTATACACGGTGCGTATAGGCACCATTTCACCTTCTGGCAGTATACGGCTGTATAGCCAGGTGTTTTTCTTAAAAATATTTTTTATATTTGGCACTACTGTTTTGTGTCCTCTTTACCAACAAAACCTTGTTATATACCTGGTGCGTATATAGGCACCATTTCACCTTCTGGCAGTATACGGCTGTATAGCCAGGTGTTCTTAAAAATATATTTATATTTGGCACTACTGTTTTGTGTCCTCTGTGCCAACAAAACACTGTTTTATACACGGTGCGTATAGGCACCATTTCACCTTCTGGCAGTATACGGCTGTATAGCCAGGTGTTCTTCTTAAAAATATTTTTATATTTGGCATAACGCGTGGCCAAAAAAGTAAAACGTCTGAAATGCGGAGGGCTAGCGCAAAGGGACGTGGACGAGGACGGGGGCGCGGAAATGCTGGTGGGGGCACAAACCGCGTTGAAGCCAGTGGGGATACAATGCGTGCTGGTGAGGGGCAGCCAGCATTACGCTCATCCAGCTTCCCTGCCTTTATGGGACAGTTATGCGGGGGGCGGGGTACACCTCTGTTAAGGCCTGAGCAGCGTGAACAGGTGGTGCAATGGATGGCCGATAACGCTTCCAGTCACTTGTCCACCACCCAGTCATCCACACAGTCTCACTCTGACCCTCCTTCCTCCCAACCTGGCCAACAGAGTCAGCCCAACCTTGACCCCTCCCAGGACCTCTTTTCGGGTCCTTTTCCAGATGTGCTGCAAGAATCCCAGGAGCTAGCAGAGGAATTTGTTTGTAGTGATGCCCAAACACTTGAGTATCCGCCATCTGCTAGTGATGTGGACCCGGAACCAGCATCTGCTATCATGAGCGATGATGATGAGACGCAGTTGCCATCAAGGGAGGCTGTTGGAATGTCCAGTGGGCAGGAGGAGGAGCAGAGAGAGGAAGTGGAAGAGGAGGTGGTGGACGACGAAATGACCGACCCCACTTGGACAGGGGTGATGTCCAGCGGGGAAAGCAGTGGAGATGCGGTCTGCGCATCACCGAATAAGGCAGCAAGAGGCAGAGGACAGTCCAGAGGCAGAGGACAGTCCAGACAGAGAAGGCAGGCCACAGCCAGCAGGGCCGAAGCTCTTCCCGGCAGCAGGCAGTCGCGTGAAGCTCCCCCATCGAGGCCTCGTACTTCTGTGGTGTGGAGATTTTTTAACGTTTGCGCGGATGACAAACTGAGCGCGGTTTGCGCAATCTGCCACTCAAAACTGAGTAGGGGCTCTGAGAAGAGCAATCTGACCACCTCAGGCATGCGCCGTCACTTGGAATTCAAGCACTGGGCTGAGTGGGAGAGAGCAAACGCAATACAACCTGCGCCCCGTCTTGCTGCCACTGCCTCTTCCCCTTTGTTGTGTGCTGCCACTGCGGTCCAGACCTCCAGCCAGGACACCTCCACATCTGCCTCTGCCTCGGCTACTTTGGGGCCTTCTCCTTCAGCCCCACCTTCCCCCGCATCTTCGTCTGCACCTTCCATCTCCTCGTCCCATCAACTGTCCATCTCGCAGGCGTTCAACCGCAGGCGGAAGTACGCCTCCAGTCACCCCCAAGCCCAAGCCTTAACCTGCCTCATCTCCAAACTGCTGGCCCTGGAGATGTTGCCGTTTAGGCTTGTGGAGATGCAGGCCTTCCGCGACCTGATGGCGGCTGCCGCACCTCGCTATTCCGTCCCTAGCCGCCACTATTTTTCCCGGTGTGGCGTCCCCGCCCTGCACCAGCACGTGTCGCGTAACATCAGGCGGACCCTGAGGTACGCAGTCAGCGCAAAGGTCCACTTGACCACCGACTCGTGGACAAGCGCTTGCGGCCAAGGACGCTACATCTCTTTGACGGCACACTGGGTGAATGTTGTGGAAGCGGGGACGGGGTCGCAAACAGGGACGGCCTACATACCACCCCCGCCCAAGATTGCCAGCACAGGTTCTGATAGACCCCCCTCCTCCTCCTCCTCCTCCTCCTCATCCTCCTCCTCCTCCTCCTCCTCCTCCTCCTCATCCTCCTCCTCATCCTCCTCATCCTCCTCCTCATCCTCCTCCTCATCCTCCTCCTCCTCCTCCTCATCCTCCTCCTCCTCCTCCTCCTCCTCCTCCTCCTCCTCTGCCTTAACATCGCCCTCAGCCCCTAGCTGGAAGCGTTGCAGCACTGGCACGGGGAGACGTCAGCAGGCGGTGCTTAAGCTCATCAGCTTGGGCGACAGGAAGCACAGCGCCGCAGAGGTGAGGCACGCCATATTGCAGCAGACAGAGATGTGGCTGTCGCCGCTGCAGCTAGGACCAGGCATGGTCGTGTGCGATAACGGCCGTAACCTGGTGGCGGCTCTGGAGCTTGCAGAACTCAATCACGTACCATGCCTGGCCCACGTTTTTAATTTGGTAGTACAAAAGTTTCTAAAGACTTACCCCAACCTGGCAGAGCTACTGGTCAAAGTGCGGCGCTTGTGCGCTCACTTTCGGAAGTCAACTGTAGCTGCTGCTAGCTTAAAAAAAAATCCAGCAACGCCTCCATTTGCCTCAACATCGGCTGTTGTGCGACCTGCCCACTCGCTGGAATTCCACCTATTGCATGTTGGCCAGGGTGTGTGAGCAGCAGAAAGCATTGATGGAGTACCAGATGATGCATCCACGCGTGCCTCCAACTCAGCTCCCTCAGTTTGCCAACCACGAGTGGCCATGGATGGCAGACATATGCGATGTATTGCGTATCTTTGAGGAGTCCACTAAGAAGGTCAGCAGCGAGGACGCTATAGTGAGCGTAACCATCCCGCTCCTAGGCGTCCTTAAAGAATCGCTCATCGCAATAAGGGAGAACGCATTGCACACAGAGGAGATGGGGGTAGGAGGAGACGCAACGCAGGTAGACAGTCAGACCACACTTTTGTCTGCTGCTCGGTGGCAGTTGCAGGAGGAGGATGAGGAGGAGGAGGACAACGTGGAGGTGGCTGTGGAAGAGGATGCTGGCGGCGAGGGTAGCAGTCAGGCTGTGTGCGTCCCATTGGTTCAGCGCGGATGGGGCGGAGAGGAGGAGGAAGAGGAGGAAATGGAAAATGATCCTTCTGGTGGGGGCAGTGAGGTCATGCCTACTCAGAGTCTGGCACACATGGCTGACTTCATGCTGGGCTGCTTTTCCCGGGACATACGTGTTGTCCGGATATTGGAGAACAAACTATACTGGGTCTTCGCACTCCTGGACCCCCGGTATAAAGATAACTTCTCCTCTTTTATTCCGGTAGAGGAGAGGACGAATCGATTACTGGAATACCAGAGGGAACTCTTGCAGAACATGATGCAGATTTTCCCACCCAGCATCGCTGGCGGCAGAGAGGAGAGTGTCTCCCAGAGTCTGACAACATCGATCAGGCCCACAGCCACCAGGGGAACACTCTCCAAGGTGTGGGACACGTTCATGTCACCCCCTCGTGCAACTTCCATCACTGCGGGGCCCGCTATCAGCAGGAGGGACAAGTATCGGCGGATGTTGCGGGACTACCTGGCAGACCACACCCCTGTCCTCCCCGATCCCTCGGCGACCTACACTTACTGGGTCTCCAAGTTGGACACGTGGCTGGAACTGTCCCTGTACGCCTTGGAGGTGCTTGCCTGCCCTGCCGCCAGTGTGCTATCAGAAAGGGTGTGTTCAGCGCAGCCGGGGGCATTATAACCGATAAGCGCAGCCGCCTCTCAACAGACAGTGCCGACAGGCTGACGCTAATCAAAATGAACAGCAAGTGGATTGACCCGGACTTTGCTTGTACAACAGTGGAAAGCAGCCAAGAGTGAAGTGCCATCTGTATGAAGTGCCATTTCCTCCTCCTCCTCCTCCTCCTCCTCCTCCTCCTTAACCGCCGTAGAATTGCTGTATTAATGAAAAAAATTATGGCTCACCTCTTAGGCTTAATACAATCAATTTTTAAGAGGTCTCAACTCTTGGGCCTCCACACAATTTTTAAAAGGTCTCAGCTCTTGGGCCTCCACACAATTTTTAAGAGGTCTCAGCTCTTGGGCCTCCACACAATTTTTAAGAGGTCTCAGCTCTTGGGCCTCCACACAATTTTTAAAAGGTCTCAGCTCTTGGGCCTCCACACAATTTTTAAAAGGTCTCAGCTCTTGGGCCTCCACACAATTTTTAAAAGGTCTCAGCTCTTGGGCCTCCACACAATGTTTGAGAGGTCTCAGCTCTTGGGCCTCCACACAATTTTTAAAAGGTCTCAGCTCTTGGGCCTCCACACAATTTTTAAAAGGTCTCAGCTCTTGGGCCTCCACACAATGTTTGAGAGGTCTCAGCTCTTGGGCCTCCACACAATTTTTAAAAGGTCTCAGCTCTTGGGCCTCCACACAATTTTTAAGAGGTCTCAGCTCGTGGGCCTCCACACAATTTTTAAAAGGTCTCAGCTCTTGGGCCTCCACACAATGTTTGAGAGGTCTCAGCTCTTGGGCCTCCACACAATTTTTAAAAGGTCTCAGCTCTTGGGCCTCCACACAATTTTTAAAAGGTCTCAGCTCTTGGGCCTCCACACAATTTTTAAAACATAGCAGCCCTAATAAGGGCTCTCAATGACTCTCTTGTCTTCTGGTAGCTGGTATATATGGTGGTAAATGCGATATTCTGAGCTTCTGGGGCCCTGCCTGACTACATAGGATATGAGATATATACTGTTCAACATAGCAGCACTAATAAGGGATTAAGGACTGTCTTGTCTTCTGGTAGCTGGTATATATGGTGGTAAAAGGTATATTCTGAGCTTCTGGGGCCCTGCCTGCCTACATATGAGCTATATACTGTTCAGCATAGTAGCCCTAATAAGGGCTCTCAATGACTCTCTTGTCTTCTGGTAGCTGGTATATATGGTGGTAAAAGGTATATTCTGAGCTTCTGGGGCCCTGCCTGACTAAATAGAAAATGAGCTATATACTGTTCAGCGTAGCAGCCCTAATAAGGGCTATTAAGGACTGTCTTGTCTTCTGGTAGCTGGTATATATGGTGGTAAAAGGTATATTCTGAGCTTCTGGGGCCCTGCCTGACTAAATAGAAAATGAGCTATATACTGTTCAACATAGCAGCACTAATAAGGGATTAAGGACTGTCTTGTCTTCTGGTAGCTGGTATATATGGTGGTAAAAGGTATATTCTGAGCTTCTGGGGCCCTGCCTGACTAAATAGAAAATGAGCTATATACTGTTCAACATAGCAGCACTAATAAGGGATTAAGGACTGTCTTGTCTTCTGGTAGCTGGTATATATGGTGGTAAAAGGTATATTCTGAGCTTCTGGGGCCCTGCCTGACTAAATAGAAAATGAGCTATATACTGTTCAGCGTAGCAGCCCTAATAAGGGCTATTAAGGACTGTCTTGTCTTCTGGTAGCTGGTATATATGGTGGTAAAAGGTATATTCTGAGCTTCTGGGGCCCTGCCTGACTAAATAGAAAATGAGCTATATACTGTTCAACATAGCAGCACTAATAAGGGATTAAGGACTGTCTTGTCTTCTGGTAGCTGGTATATATGGTGGTAAAAGGTATATTCTGAGCTTCTGGGGCCCTGCCTGACTAAATAGAAAATGAGCTATATACTGTTCAGCGTAGCAGCCCTAATAAGGGCTATTAAGGACTGTCTTGTCTTCTGGTAGCTGGTATATATGGTGGTAAAAGGTATATTCTGAGCTTCTGGGGCCCTGCCTGACTACATAGAAAATGAGCTATATACTGTTCAACATAGCAGCACTAATAAGGGATTAAGGACTGTCTTGTCTTCTGGTAGCTGGTATATATGGTGGTAAAAGGTATATTCTGAGCTTCTGGGGCCCTGCCTGCCTACATATGAGCTATATACTGTTCAGCATAGTAGCCCTAATAAGGGCTCTCAATGACTCTCTTGTCTTCTGGTAGCTGGTATATATGGTGGTAAAAGGTATATTCTGAGCTTCTGGGGCCCTGCCTGACTAAATAGAAAATGAGCTATATACTGTTCAACATAGCAGCACTAATAAGGGATTAAGGACTGTCTTGTCTTCTGGTAGCTGGTATATATGGTGGTAAAAGGTATATTCTGAGCTTCTGGGGCCCTGCCTGACTAAATAGAAAATGAGCTATATACTGTTCAACATAGCAGCACTAATAAGGGATTAAGGACTGTCTTGTCTTCTGGTAGCTGGTATATATGGTGGTAAAAGGTATATTCTGAGCTTCTGGGGCCCTGCCTGACTAAATAGAAAATGAGCTATATACTGTTCAACATAGCAGCACTAATAAGGGATTAAGGACTGTCTTGTCTTCTGGTAGCTGGTATATATGGTGGTAAAAGGTATATTCTGAGCTTCTGGGGCCCTGCCTGACTAAATAGAAAATGAGCTATATACTGTTCAACATAGCAGCACTAATAAGGGATTAAGGACTGTCTTGTCTTCTGGTAGCTGGTATATCTGGTGGTAAAAGGTATATTCTGAGCTTCTGGGGCCCTGCCTGACTACATAGAAAATGAGCTATATACTGTTCAACATAGCAGCACTAATAAGGGATTAAGGACTGTCTTGTCTTCTGGTAGCTGGTATATATGGTGGTAAAAGGTATATTCTGAGCTTCTGGGGCCCTGCCTGACTAAATAGAAAATGAGCTATATACTGTTCAACATAGCAGCACTAATAAGGGATTAAGGACTGTCTTGTCTTCTGGTAGCTGGTATATATGGTGGTAAAAGGTATATTCTGAGCTTCTGGGGCCCTGCCTGACTAAATAGAAAATGAGCTATATACTGTTCAACATAGCAGCACTAATAAGGGATTAAGGACTGTCTTGTCTTCTGGTAGCTGGTATATATGGTGGTAAAAGGTATATTCTGAGCTTCTGGGGCCCTGCCTGACTAAATAGAAAATGAGCTATATACTGTTCAACATAGCAGCACTAATAAGGCATTAAGGACTGTCTTGTCTTCTGGTAGCTGGTATATATGGTGGTAAAAGGTATATTCTGAGCTTCTGGGGCCCTGCCTGTCTAAATAGAAAATGAGCTATATACTGTTCAGCGTAGCAGCCCTAATAAGGGCTATTAAGGACTGTCTTGTCTTCTGGTAGCTGGTATATATGGTGGTAAAAGGTATATTCTGAGCTTCTGGGGCCCTGCCTGACTAAATAGAAAATGAGCTATATACTGTTCAGCGTAGCAGCCCTAATAAGGGCTCTTAAGGACTGTCTTGTCTTCTGGTAGCTGGTATATATGGTGGTAAAAGGTATATTCTGAGCTTCTGGGGCCCTGCCTGACTAAATAGAAAATGAGCTATATACTGTTCAACATAGCAGCACTAATAAGGGATTAAGGACTGTCTTGTCTTCTGGTAGCTGGTATATATGGTGGTAAAAGGTATATTCTGAGCTTCTGGGGCCCTGCCTGACTAAATAGAAAATGAGCTATATACTGTTCAGCGTAGCAGCCCTAATAAGGGCTATTAAGGACTGTCTTGTCTTCTGGTAGCTGGTATATATGGTGGTAAAAGGTATATTCTGAGCTTCTGGGGCCCTGCCTGACTACATAGAAAATGAGCTATATACTGTTCAACATAGCAGCACTAATAAGGGATTAAGGACTGTCTTGTCTTCTGGTAGCTGGTATATATGGTGGTAAAAGGTATATTCTGAGCTTCTGGGGCCCTGCCTGCCTACATATGAGCTATATACTGTTCAGCATAGTAGCCCTAATAAGGGCTCTCAATGACTCTCTTGTCTTCTGGTAGCTGGTATATATGGTGGTAAAAGGTATATTCTGAGCTTCTGGGGCCCTGCCTGACTACATAGAAAATGAGCTATATACTGTTCAACATAGCAGCACTAATAAGGGATTAAGGACTGTCTTGTCTTCTGGTAGCTGGTATATATGGGGGTAAAAGGTATATTCTGAGCTTCTGGGGCCCTGCCTGACTAAATAGAAAATGAGCTATATACTGTTCAGCGTAGCAGCCCTAATAAGGGCTATTAAGGACTGTCTTGTCTTCTGGTAGCTGGTATATATGGTGGTAAAAGGTATATTCTGAGCTTCTGGGGCCCTGCCTGACTAAATAGAAAATGAGCTATATACTGTTCAGCGTAGCAGCCCTAATAAGGGCTCTTAAGGACTGTCTTGTCTTCTGGTAGCTGGTATATATGGTGGTAAAAGGTATATTCTGAGCTTCTGGGGCCCTGCCTGACTAAATAGAAAATAAGCTATATACTGTTCAGCGTAGCAGCCCTAATAAGGGCTCTTAAGGACTGTCTTGTCTTCTGGTAGCTGGTATATATGGTGGTAAAAGGTATATTCTGAGCTTCTGGGGCCCTGCCTGACTAAATAGAAAATGAGCTATATACTGTTCAGCGTAGCAGCCCTAATAAGGGCTATTAAGGACTGTCTTGTCTTCTGGTAGCTGGTGGTAAAAGGTATATTCTGAGCTTCTGGGGCCCTGCCTGACTAAATAGAAAATGAGCTATATACTGTTCAGCGTAGCAGCCCTAATAAGGGCTCTTAAGGACTGTCTTGTCTTCTGGTAGCTGGTATAGATGGTGGTAAAAGCGATATTCCGAGCTTCTGGGGCCCTGCCAGCGACAGCCTGTCTTTCCCTGCTGTGAGCGTCTGTCCCTCACTAAGTTCAAGCTGCTAATGCTGACGAAGAGGAAGTGCTGAGTTTTGTATATTCGAGGTCACATGGTTTTTCCAGCCAATGCGTGTAGACGCCGTTTTCGCGATGCCAGCGTCCTCCCAGGACCTGTCCCACCCCCCCTGCATGGTGATTGGTGTAAAAAACGCGCCAGGGAAGGTGGGAGGGGAAACGAATTGTGAGTGCGCCATCGCCGCTGTACTCGATCGAAATCGAGTATGACGAACAGCGTAGTATTCGATCGAATACCGGCTCGGTCGAATACTACTCGCTCATCACTAGTGCAAAATATGATTTATATTTTTTTCAGCACACTGCTGCATCACAAATGTTTTAGTAAATGTGTTTCTTGCAGAGCAGCAGCATGCACAATTGTGAAAAAAATAGTTATATTACTACTCTAATTTGCACTGATGTGGCACTGTCTGGCAGAAGAAAGATTAGGCCTATAAAGTGCAAGTGCAAAAAGAAATGCATGGATGTGGATTCTTATCTGAACAGAAGGAAAACTAGGGCCAAGGGACCTTCTGCACATATGCCCCCAAATGTTCTGTGGCTACTATGGTCATTGCCGCAGGGTGATTACCAAATCTAGATGATAAACACTGATAAACCACTAGTAGAAATATAATATACAAAAGATGAAACTATTACTATACAAAATGCATAGTGTTATATCAATGCCTCAGGGTGACACCTGACTATTTGGAACTTCACCTAAGAAGGCAGCTATATTCTTCTTTCACTGTGATATGTTTGGATTCTGCTGCTGTTTTTACTAGCTCACCACTGGCATAGCTCTCTGTTATTTTAGCAGTACTAATGAGAGAACATTCTAATTTTCACTATTGCATGCTTAAATACTGTATTTAGACTAATGTGAGGTAAGTAATGTGCATTATACTTAGATAGATCAAATAGGTCCTTTTTTTGACTGTGTGATCACATTATTAACAATGATGCTGCCGTCCCGATTTTGTGATATGGTGTAGAGGAGAGGCTTCTCCATTTGTGAAACTGAAACAAGAAGCTACTCATTGGCTGTCCGTGTCTGAGGTGTGGAGCCTGCTGATTGATTGAAGCACCAACTATGGGCATCACAGAAGACGTATTTGCTCTTCCAATTGGACTAATTCAACAACTTTCTGATACCACATCATACCTCCATCTTCCGGAAATGCATGAAAGTCTTAGTTATTAGGGTAACAGAAATGTAAGCAGTTCGGTAAGTTCAGTTTCAAACTAGAATGCTAAACATTAATTCTATTATAGGCTTTACTGAGCACATCATTTCCACCTTACTGGTCACACACAAATTCCTCCTTCTGTAAGGTTTACTTTAGATACTAGAGATATTAGATGGAGTGTGGCTCCTAAACATACGGATGCTGAATATCTTCTCAATTTTTCAATTTCTTGCAATCTTGATTAGATAAGGTTTGTTAGTCAGTACACTTAGATTTGCTACTTTCTGCCTTTACTATTTTTTTTCAGCGGTTTCTTCAGTGAGTAATGCACATATCTTCTCCCTTTTTGTAATTCAACAGATTCTTGGGATCTGTTGTTTCTGCAAGATACCGTTTCACTACCGAGTTTGTATTAGATTACATAAGAAGAGTATCAGAGTTGGTGGACTTTTCCAATACTTCTCCATTTTTAATGTGTCATGAAGACAAGGACAAAAAATAAAATTTAACCCTCTGCACACTCATACTATTGAAAAAGCTAGCTAACACTAAAACATGGTCAGTTAACATAGATTGCAATGAATGTAAAAGTGAGGTAGCCACGACAAGGCCATCCAATTTATACCCTGTCCCCAACATTACTAAGCCTACAAGAGTTTGTGCAGACATTGCTACATTTCTACTTACGCGTGCACAAGCAATGCAATTCAAGAACTAGCCAGTCTAAAGAGAGTGCAATAACTTTGAACGGTAACACTGTGCAGACAAGTAAAGCATTTTCATTGTGTGTGAGCAAGCAAGTCAAGTTATTGGACTTAGACAGACTAGTTCATGAATTGCTTTGCTTGTACACACACAAGTAGAGAAGTAGCAGAGAGATTTCTGCACAAACTCTTATAAGCTTAGTAATGTTAGGGATGGGGTATAAATTGGATGGCCTTGTCGTGGCTACCTCATTTTTACATTAATTGCAATCTATGTGAACTAACGCTGCTTTTAGAAACAGCACCTCCTTGACTGCCATATATTCACTGGATGAGCAAATCCCACCTTCCTTTTTGCTCATGAAGACAAGTAATCTTAGAATTCTTATGAATTCTCTCTGACTTCCTCCTTATTTTCAAAAGAGGTTAGTAGTTTCTCTTACATGCTTTATGTTCCACATCCATAGAACTGAGAGCATTTGGAAGACTGATTCTATATTCTTCTCTGTGAATGGTCGTAAAAGAGGGAAATCAGCCCCTCAAAAAAACATCATCAAATGGATCTGAATGGTCATTGTTGAGTCTTATGCAACCAAAGACACACATTCACCTTGAAGATCACAGCTCATTCCACCAGCCTTGTGGACTTTATTGGCCTTTCTACATCAAGTGTCTGTGTGGTGGGTCTACAGAGCAATAACTTTACATCATTTTATAAAATTTGCATTTTGCTGATACTGCATTGATCAGAAATATTTTTTGTATTTTAGTTTCAAAAGAAAGAAACAAAACGTTATCAATTGCCATTCTGTTGTTTGTTGGTATTCAGCAGCCAAGAGTTTTTTGAGGCTGTTCCCTACTTATTTATGCTTGGGACATGCCATTATTTGAGAATACCGGTCCCATGTGGAGAATGCAGGTCCCTTTTGGACTCCTGGCTGGCTCAGACTGCATTATTTTATTCATTTTCAAAGCTGGTTATTTTTTTCCAAAGTTCCTCTTTCTCTGTTACTTCTGCTTATGAACTGGCTATAGTTTGCTGGAGGAGGTGGGGTTTTACCCTAGTTTGAATCAACTTTATTTAAAAAGTGTCCACAATTTCATAGAGATATCTATCATCCAATACCTTTTGAATACTAAAAAGTGCTGCGACCACCACATTACCAAAAGAAAAGGCCTTTACGGTAATTACCAAAACTTTTTGGCACCCTTTTACTGACAGTGCAGTAGGGCATCCCATATCCCACTTCGGGGGTAATCAGACCTCCTGTTATTTTTGACTAGAGTTCAGCTTTGAGGAAAACTATTTTAGTAAGAGTAACAATTGCATGTTGGCTAACCAAATGTTCTTAAAGTGGACCAACACCCAGGATTTTCACTATCCTGGATTTTGGTCCACTTCGGCGGGGTACCCCCCAGAATGGCAGAAAAAACTCACCTCACCCCGCTCCTACAGTGCATGCGCGAGCTTCGTCCGATCAGCGCACTCAGAGCCGCTGTGGTATGCACGTACAAGGGACAGGCAACCACAGCGGCTCCGAGCACGCTGGCGGGCGCATCTCGCGCTTCCCTCTAACAGGGAGCGCGCCCGCGCCGGCCATTCACTGCTAGAGAGAAGCGCGAGATGCGCCCGCGGCCCGCGCATGCACCGTTGGAACGGGAGTAAGGTTTCAGATGCCCCGCGGGGAGGGATCTGATCGGCCCGGGAATGTTATAGATTCCCGGGCCGATCAGCCTGGGTGTTGGTCCACTTTAAGGTGCATGATCATATTTACTATCCTAAGGCCTGGCCTGCAGACAACAGCGTTCACTTTATTTGCATGAAGCAGTAGTTGAAGCCATGCCAGTGATCAAACAGCCCTCTGAACTATTGCAGTGTACGCACATTACACGGCATATTAAATAGAACATTTTTATGAGTACATGATGTTATTATGAAGGTAAAGTACAGAGCAGCTCAGCTGCTTCCATGTCAGGTTAACAGATCAGCCACTAAGAACGTTGTCCGCTCTTTATGGTTAGCTAATATTTGGAAAAGGAAAATGAAAAAGTTCTGTGAGAGAGAGAACAGTAGATGCTTATGAAGTGCTCCCTTTGATCTCACTGGATAATAGTTACAAAGTGTTTTGCTTGATAAGCACTTTCAACAAAGATGCTTGGCCGGCCAGATGTGTCGCGGGAAGAAAAACATTGTCGATGAAATGCACTGCGAAGCCTGTAATGGATTCTTCTCACTGTTATGACAGTTTATTACCGTACCAGAGTAGAAACATCTTTTACATTTTGCAATAACTTGGTGTTTTCTTTGCTTTCAAGTTTTGAGCATGGAGGGTAACCAAATAGGAGAGTGCAAAAAACATACAAAAATATATTAATAGTAAACATCAGGCAACATATTTTGTTATAAACAAGTTATATTATGTCTGTACAATTTATCACATTAATCTGTATGTTTTAAAGTGGACCAAAAACCCACTCAGGAGTCTATGAGACACCAGGGCAGACTTACTCCCTCTCTCTGGGGCATCCCAAACATTTCCCTCTATTTCTGTGTTGAATTTGAAGCCATGATTCTTCAGTTCAAAGTGTTCATGATCTGTCCTCTTTTTAGAGAAGTTCAGAAATACACACACAGTTCCTGCATGCATTTTTCAATCCCACCCAACCATTTGAGCTGTTTCTGCCAGTGCTTCTAACTTTTCCCACAAATGGGGTAGGGGCGAGATCACACATTTTGCTAGCTGGTAAAAAAAAGTTTTTTTGAAATCTTTTGATTGATTACATTGTAATAGCAGACATGTGGCTGCTGCATAATGTAACATAGCAGGGAGATATACCTTGTTACATTGCCAATAGGGATGAGCGAATCGGTTCTAACGAACCTGAATTCGCTCTGAATTTCAGGGAAAAATTCGAATTTTTAGTGGTTCGTGCTGACCGAATTTTCCCTGAAATTAACTCCCACCAAGCCGTGAAATGGAAAGACCGGCTGCGCTGTCAGCGGGCGACGGAAGCCGGCTTGCGCCGCCCGCTGACAGCGCAGCCGGCCTCCCCGCTCCCACCATGCCGGCATTTTTTTATTTCAGCAAACACTTACCGGCATGGTGGGAGCGTGGAGGCCGGCTGCGCTGTCAGCTGTCATCAGAGGACGCGTCATCAGAGGAAGCCGGCTTCCTCTGATGACGCGTCCTCTGATGACAGCTGACAGCGCAGCCGGCCTCCCCGCTCCCACCATGCTGGTAAGTGTTTGCTGTATAGTGGGAGCGGGGAGGCCGGCTGCGCTGTCAGCGGGCGGCGGAAGCCGGCTTCCGCCACCCGCTGACAGCGCAGCCAGCCTCCCCGCTCCCACCAGAGATGAGCTTTTTGCTAAAGTTCGATTCGGACGAACCCGAATTTCTTTGAGAAATTCGGCGAATCGCCGGAATAGAATTTTTGAGAAGTTCGCTCATCTCTAATTGCCAACATTAGCCACATGCCTGGTTACTACAATGTAACAAAGCAAGAATCTGGGCCAAAGTGAAGGGGTAGATTTCTCCCATTTAACCCTGTTTATGTGCAGAGGGCAACAGCAATCGGGATGAATTAGCTTCTGAGGAGACAGAAACAGTCTTATATACGTTGACTTCTGCTGCTGAGGAGGTCCTGCAGAAGGGACAAAATTTCTTTTCAATAAGTTTTTATTAAGCATAAAATAAAGATACACATACGTTGCCATGGTATGAATGCAAATGTTACATAGTCTGAGGTGGATAGATTACACAATCATAGTACATAAAGCAAAATAAAGAACCCAAGGTTAGTCAATTAGGGGTGACCTGGCCCCTACTGCGCTTTATGCTTCAGTGCCCCAATAATTGTTGGGAGAGTGACGCAGGAGTGAGCATGTTTTAAGCATCAAGCAAGCCAGCCCCTTAAATGAAACAAAAAGATTACAATAACAAAGCACATACCTAACGTGCATAACTGGTTATGTCACCATAAGGAGGATTGAGAAATATATTAGTCCCAGACAATTTGCATAATGGAGACCACTATACCTCTTTTACAAATATTCCAATACTGAATTCAACATAACATGAAGATCGAGTTAAGTTCAAACTGGACCAAAACTTATGTCAGTCAATGGCCCAGATTATAAGAATAAAAAATAAAGGTAGAGGCATTCATAACACCTAAAAATGACAGGTTAGTAGTAGGGATGAGCGAATCGATCCGGACGAACCCGGATTCGATCCGAATTTCAGGAAAAATTCGATTCGGATCGAATCCGAATTTCCCCGCGATTCGATCACTCGAAGTTTTCCTTTAACATCCATTCATTTACATTTACAGGCATTCTAAGATGGCGGACGGGACATGTCTGGACATGTATCCCGCGCCAGTGCAAGCTGGGGCAGTCACATGCAGCCTATCAGCAGCCAGCAAGCCCGGTGACGTCACACAGCGGTATTTAACGGCGGCCATCTTGCTTTTCCTCATTTCTCTATTGCATTCGTGAGAGACAGAACGCTGTGTAGCTGAGGGACAGACAGTTAGACAGGCAGGGACAGACAGGGACAGGCTGGAGACAGGCAGGAGACAGACAGGAGACAGACAGAAAGCCAGGGAAAGGTAGGAAAAAACGGAGGCTGTGACAGGGAGATTGTTTTTTTTTTTCATCCAGCCTGAGTGTTACTAGCTGGCTGACAGGCTTTGTTAGCGTTTTCAGGCTGCTTATAGTAACTAACTGTGCATATATACTGAACTGATCTTAAGTCTGCTGTGAGGCATCACATTCTGTGACTACACCAGCCTCTGTTTAAGACCATATAAGCATTTGCTCTTATCATATTTGAAATTAGGCCTGATAAAGACACTTTTGCTGGGCATAGCACTACTGGACCCTGCCAGGTGCACTCCTATTTGGGGCATCCCATTCTGTGACTACAGCAGCCTCTGTTTAAGACCATATAAGCATTTGCTCTTATCATATTTGAAATTAGGCCTGATAAAGACACTTTTGCTGGGCAAAGCACTACTGGACCCTGCCAGGTGCACTCCTATTTGGGGCATCCCATTCTGTGACTACAGCAGCCTCTGTTTAAGACCATATAAGCATTTGCTCTTATCATATTTGAAATTAGGCCTGATAAAGACACTTTTGCTGGGCATAGCACTACTGGACCCTGCCAGGTGCACTCCTATTTGGGGCATCCCATTCTGTGACTACAGCAGCCTCTGTTTAAGACCATATAAGCATTTGCTCTTATCATATTTGAAATTAGGCCTGATAAAGACACTTTTGCTGGGCAAAGCACTACTGGACCCTGCCAGGTGCACTCCTATTTGGGGCATCCCATTCTGTGACTACAGCAGCCTCTGTTTAAGACCATATAAGCATTTGCTCTTATCATATTTGAAATTAGGCCTGATAAAGACACTTTTGCTGGGCATAGCACTACTGGACCCTGCCAGGTGCACTCCTATTTGGGGCATCCCATTCTGTGACTACAGCAGCCTCTGTTTAAGACCATATAAGCATTTGCTCTTATCATATTTGAAATTAGGCCTGATAAAGACACTTTTGCTGGGCATAGCACTACTGGACCCTGCCAGGTGCACTCCTATTTGGGGCATCCCATTCTGTGACTACAGCAGCCTCTGTTTAAGACCATATAAGCATTTGCTCTTATCATATTTGAAATTAGGCCTGATAAAGACACTTTTGCTGGGCAAAGCACTACTGGACCCTGCCAGGTGCACTCCTATTTGGGGCATCCCATTCTGTGACTACAGCAGCCTCTGTTTAAGATCATATAAGCATTTGCTCTTATCATATTTGAAATTAGGCCTGATAAAGACACTTTTGCTGGGCAAAGCACTCTACTGGACCCTGCCAGGTGCACTCCTATTTGGGGCATCCCATTCTGTGACTACAGCAGCCTCTGTTTAAGACCATATAAGCATTTGCTCTTATCATATTTGAAATTAGGCCTGATAAAGACACTTTGGCTGGGCAAAGCACTACTGGACCCTGCCAGGTGCACTCCTATTTGGGGCATCCCATTCTGTGACTACAGCAGCCTCTGTTTAAGACCATATAAGCATTTGCTCTTATCATATTTGAAATTAGGCCTGATAAAGACACTTTGGCTGGGCAAAGCACTACTGGACCCTGCCAGGTGCACTCCTATTTGGGGCATCCCATTCTGTGACTACAGCAGCCTCTGTTTAAGACCATATAAGCATTTGCTCTTATCATATTTGAAATTAGGCCTGATAAAGACACTTTTGCTGGGCAAAGCACTACTGGACCCTGCCAGGTGCACTCCTATTTGGGGCATCCCATTCTGTGACTACAGCAGCCTCTGTTTAAGACCATATAAGCATTTGCTCTTATCATATTTGAAATTAGGCCTGATAAAGACACTTTTGCTGGGCAAAGCACTACTGGACCCTGCCAGGTGCACTCCTATTTGGGGCATCCCATTCTGTGACTACAGCAGCCTCTGTTTAAGACCATATAAGCATTTGCTCTTATCATATTTGAAATTAGGCCTGATAAAGACACTTTTGCTGGGCATAGCACTACTGGACCCTGCCAGGTGCACTCCTATTTGGGGCATCCCATTCTGTGACTACAGCAGCCTCTGTTTAAGACCATATAAGCATTTGCTCTTATCATATTTGAAATTAGGCCTGATAAAGACACTTTTGCTGGGCATAGCACTACTGGACCCTGCCAGGTGCACTCCTATTTGGGGCATCCCATTCTGTGACTACAGCAGCCTCTGTTTAAGACCATATAAGCATTTGCTCTTATCATATTTGAAATTAGGCCTGATAAAGACACTTTTGCTGGGCAAAGCACTACTGGACCCTGCCAGGTGCACTCCTATTTGGGGCATCCCATTCTGTGACTACAGCAGCCTCTGTTTAAGACCATATAAGAATTTGCTCTTATCATATTTGAAATTAGGCCTGATAAAGACACTTTTGCTGGGCATAGCACTACTGGACCCTGCCAGGTGCACTCCTATTTGGGGCATCCCATTCTGTGACTACAGCAGCCTCTGTTTAAGACCATATAAGCATTTGCTCTTATCATATTTGAAATTAGGCCTGATAAAGACACTTTTGCTGGGCAAAGCACTACTGGACCCTGCCAGGTGCACTCCTATTTGGGGCATCCCATTCTGTGACTACAGCAGCCTCTGTTTAAGACCATATAAGCATTTGCTCTTATCATATTTGAAATTAGGCCTGATAAAGACACTTTTGCTGGGCAAAGCACTACTGGACCCTGCCAGGTGCACTCCTATTTGGGGCATCCCATTCTGTGACTACAGCAGCCTCTGTTTAAGACCATATAAGCATTTGCTCTTATCATATTTGAAATTAGGCCTGATAAAGACACTTTTGCTGGGCAAAGCACTACTGGACCCTGCCAGGTGCACTCCTATTTGGGGCATCCCATTCTGTGACTACAGCAGCCTCTGTTTAAGACCATATAAGCATTTGCTCTTATCATATTTGAAATTAGGCCTGATAAAGACACTTTTGCTGGGCAAAGCACTACTGGACCCTGCCAGGTGCACTCCTATTTGGGGCATCCCATTCTGTGACTACAGCAGCCTCTGTTTAAGACCATATAAGCATTTGCTCTTATCATATTTGAAATTAGGCCTGATAAAGACACTTTTGCTGGGCAAAGCACTACTGGACCCTGCCAGGTGCACTCCTATTTGGGGCATCCCATTCTGTGACTACAGCAGCCTCTGTTTAAGACCATATAAGCATTTGCTCTTATCATATTTGAAATTAGGCCTGATAAAGACACTTTTGCTGGGCAAAGCACTACTGGACCCTGCCAGGTGCACTCCTATTTGGGGCATCCCATTCTGTGACTACAGCAGCCTCTGTTTAAGACCATATAAGCATTTGCTCTTATCATATTTGAAATTAGGCCTGATAAAGACACTTTTGCTGGGCATAGCACTACTGGACCCTGCCAGGTGCACTCCTATTTGGGGCATCCCATTCTGTGACTACAGCAGCCTCTGTTTAAGACCATATAAGCATTTGCTCTTATCATATTTGAAATTAGGCCTGATAAAGACACTTTTGCTGGGCAAAGCACTACTGGACCCTGCCAGGTGCACTCCTATTTGGGGCATCCCATTCTGTGACTACAGCAGCCTCTGTTTAAGACCATATAAGCATTTGCTCTTATCATATTTGAAATTAGGCCTGATAAAGACACTTTTGCTGGGCAAAGCACTACTGGACCCTGCCAGGTGCACTCCTATTTGGGGCATCCCATTCTGTGACTACAGCAGCCTCTGTTTAAGACCATATAAGCATTTGCTCTTATCATATTTGAAATTAGGCCTGATAAAGACACTTTTGCTGGGCAAAGCACTACTGGACCCTGCCAGGTGCACTCCTATTTGGGGCATCCCATTCTGTGACTACAGCAGCCTCTGTTTAAGACCATATAAGCATTTGCTCTTATCATATTTGAAATTAGGCCTGATAAAGACACTTTTGCTGGGCAAAGCACTACTGGACCCTGCCAGGTGCACTCCTATTTGGGGCATCCCATTCTGTGACTACAGCAGCCTCTGTTTAAGACCATATAAGCATTTGCTCTTATCATATTTGAAATTAGGCCTGATAAAGACACTTTTGCTGGGCAAAGCACTACTGGACCCTGCCAGGTGCACTCCTATTTGGGGCATCCCATTCTGTGACTACAGCAGCCTCTGTTTAAGACCATATAAGCATTTGCTCTTATCATATTTGAAATTAGGCCTGATAAAGACACTTTTGCTGGGCAAAGCACTACTGGACCCTGCCAGGTGCACTCCTATTTGGGGCATCCCATTCTGTGACTACAGCAGCCTCTGTTTAAGACCATATAAGCATTTGCTCTTATCATATTTGAAATTAGGCCTGATAAAGACACTTTTGCTGGGCAAAGCACTACTGGACCCTGCCAGGTGCACTCCTATTTGGGGCATCCCATTCTGTGACTACAGCAGCCTCTGTTTAAGACCATATAAGCATTTGCTCTTATCATATTTGAAATTAGGCCTGATAAAGACACTTTTGCTGGGCAAAGCACTACTGGACCCTGCCAGGTGCACTCCTATTTGGGGCATCCCATTCTGTGACTACAGCAGCCTCTGTTTAAGACCATATAAGCATTTGCTCTTATCATATTTGAAATTAGGCCTGATAAAGACACTTTTGCTGGGCATAGCACTACTGGACCCTGCCAGGTGCACTCCTATTTGGGGCATCCCATTCTGTGACTACAGCAGCCTCTGTTTAAGACCATATAAGCATTTGCTCTTATCATATTTGAAATTAGGCCTGATAAAGACACTTTTGCTGGGCAAAGCACTACTGGACCCTGCCAGGTGCACTCCTATTTGGGGCATCCCATTCTGTGACTACAGCAGCCTCTGTTTAAGACCATATAAGCATTTGCTCTTATCATATTTGAAATTAGGCCTGATAAAGACACTTTTGCTGGGCAAAGCACTACTGGACCCTGCCAGGTGCACTCCTATTTGGGGCATCCCATTCTGTGACTACAGCAGCCTCTGTTTAAGACCATATAAGCATTTGCTCTTATCATATTTGAAATTAGGCCTGATAAAGACACTTTTGCTGGGCAAAGCACTACTGGACCCTGCCAGGTGCACTCCTATTTGGGGCATCCCATTCTGTGACTACAGCAGCCTCTGTTTAAGACCATATAAGCATTTGCTCTTATCATATTTGAAATTAGGCCTGATAAAGACACTTTTGCTGGGCAAAGCACTACTGGACCCTGCCAGGTGCACTCCTATTTGGGGCATCCCATTCTGTGACTACAGCAGCCTCTGTTTAAGACCATATAAGCATTTGCTCTTATCATATTTGAAATTAGGCCTGATAAAGACACTTTTGCTGGGCAAAGCACTACTGGACCCTGCCAGGTGCACTCCTATTTGGGGCATCCCATTCTGTGACTACAGCAGCCTCTGTTTAAGACCATATAAGCATTTGCTCTTATCATATTTGAAATTAGGCCTGATAAAGACACTTTTGCTGGGCAAAGCACTACTGGACCCTGCCAGGTGCACTCCTATTTGGGGCATCCCATTCTGTGACTACAGCAGCCTCTGTTTAAGACCATATAAGCATTTGCTCTTATCATATTTGAAATTAGGCCTGATAAAGACACTTTTGCTGGGCAAAGCACTACTGGACCCTGCCAGGTGCACTCCTATTTGGGGCATCCCATTCTGTGACTACAGCAGCCTCTGTTTAAGACCATATAAGCATTTGCTCTTATCATATTTGAAATTAGGCCTGATAAAGACACTTTTGCTGGGCAAAGCACTACTGGACCCTGCCAGGTGCACTCCTATTTGGGGCATCCCATTCTGTGACTACAGCAGCCTCTGTTTAAGACCATATAAGCATTTGCTCTTATCATATTTGAAATTAGGCCTGATAAAGACACTTTTGCTGGGCAAAGCACTACTGGACCCTGCCAGGTGCACTCCTATTTGGGGCATCCCATTCTGTGACTACAGCAGCCTCTGTTTAAGACCATATAAGCATTTGCTCTTATCATATTTGAAATTAGGCCTGATAAAGACACTTTTGCTGGGCAAAGCACTACTGGACCCTGCCAGGTGCACTCCTATTTGGGGCATCCCATTCTGTGACTACAGCAGCCTCTGTTTAAGACCATATAAGCATTTGCTCTTATCATATTTGAAATTAGGCCTGATAAAGACACTTTTGCTGGGCAAAGCACTACTGGACCCTGCCAGGTGCACTCCTATTTGGGGCATCCCATTCTGTGACTACAGCAGCCTCTGTTTAAGACCATATAAGCATTTGCTCTTATCATATTTGAAATTAGGCCTGATAAAGACACTTTTGCTGGGCAAAGCACTACTGGACCCTGCCAGGTGCACTCCTATTTGGGGCATCCCATTCTGTGACTACAGCAGCCTCTGTTTAAGACCATATAAGCATTTGCTCTTATCATATTTGAAATTAGGCCTGATAAAGACACTTTTGCTGGGCATAGCACTACTGGACCCTGCCAGGTGCACTCCTATTTGGGGAATCCCATTCTGTGACTACAGCAGCCTCTGTTTAAGACCATATAAGCATTTGCTCTTATCATATTTGAAATTAGGCCTGATAAAGACACTTTTGCTGGGCATAGCACTACTGGACCCTGCCAGGTGCACTCCTATTTGGGGCATCCCATTCTGTGACTACAGCAGCCTCTGTTTAAGACCATATAAGCATTTGCTCTTATCATATTTGAAATTAGGCCTGATAAAGACACTTTTGCTGGGCAAAGCACTACTGGACCCTGCCAGGTGCACTCCTATTTGGGGCATCCCATTCTGTGACTACAGCAGCCTCTGTTTAAGACCATATAAGCATTTGCTCTTATCATATTTGAAATTAGGCCTGATAAAGACACTTTTGCTGGGCAAAGCACTACTGGACCCTGCCAGGTGCACTCCTATTTGGGGCATCCCATTCTGTGACTACAGCAGCCTCTGTTTAAGACCATATAAGCATTTTCTCTTATCATATTTGAAATTAGGCCTGATAAAGACACTTTTGCTGGGCAAAGCACTACTGGACCCTGCCAGGTGCACTCCTATTTGGGGCATCCCATTCTGTGACTACAGCAGCCTCTGTTTAAGACCATATAAGCATTTGCTCTTATCATATTTGAAATTAGGCCTGATAAAGACACTTTTGCTGGGCAAAGCACTACTGGACCCTGCCAGGTGCACTCCTATTTGGGGCATCCCATTCTGTGACTACAGCAGCCTCTGTTTAAGACCATATAAGCATTTGCTCTTATCATATTTGAAATTAGGCCTGATAAAGACACTTTTGCTGGGCATAGCACTACTGGACCCTGCCAGGTGCACTCCTATTTGGGGCATCCCATTCTGTGACTACAGCAGCCTCTGTTTAAGACCATATAAGCATTTGCTCTTATCATATTTGAAATTAGGCCTGATAAAGACACTTTTGCTGGGCAAAGCACTACTGGACCCTGCCAGGTGCACTCCTATTTGGGGCATCCCATTCTGTGACTACAGCAGCCTCTGTTTAAGACCATATAAGCATTTGCTCTTATCATATTTGAAATTAGGCCTGATAAAGACACTTTTGCTGGGCATAGCACTACTGGACCCTGCCAGGTGCACTCCTATTTGGGGCATCCCATTCTGTGACTACAGCAGCCTCTGTTTAAGACCATATAAGCATTTGCTCTTATCATATTTGAAATTAGGCCTGATAAAGACACTTTTGCTGGGCATAGCACTACTGGACCCTGCCAGGTGCACTCCTATTTGGGGCATCCCATTCTGTGACTACAGCAGCCTCTGTTTAAGACCATATAAGCATTTGCTCTTATCATATTTGAAATTAGGCCTGATAAAGACACTTTTGCTGGGCAAAGCACTACTGGACCCTGCCAGGTGCACTCCTATTTGGGGCATCCCATTCTGTGACTACAGCAGCCTCTGTTTAAGACCATATAAGCATTTGCTCTTATCATATTTGAAATTAGGCCTGATAAAGACACTTTTGCTGGGCAAAGCACTACTGGACCCTGCCAGGTGCACTCCTATTTGGGGCATCCCATTCTGTGACTACAGCAGCCTCTGTTTAAGACCATATAAGCATTTGCTCTTATCATATTTGAAATTAGGCCTGATAAAGACACTTTTGCTGGGCAAAGCACTACTGGACCCTGCCAGGTGCACTCCTATTTGGGGCATCCCATTCTGTGACTACAGCAGCCTCTGTTTAAGACCATATAAGCATTTGCTCTTATCATATTTGAAATTAGGCCTGATAAAGACACTTTTGCTGGGCAAAGCACTACTGGACCCTGCCAGGTGCACTCCTATTTGGGGCATCCCATTCTGTGACTACAGCAGCCTCTGTTTAAGACCATATAAGCATTTGCTCTTATCATATTTGAAATTAGGCCTGATAAAGACACTTTTGCTGGGCATAGCACTACTGGACCCTGCCAGGTGCACTTCTGTTGGGGCATCCCATTCTGTGACTAAAGCAGCCTCTGTTTAAGACCTTATAAGCATTTGTTCTTATCATATTTGAAATTAGGCCTGATAAAGACACTTTTGCTGGGCATAGCACTACTGGACCCTGCCAGGTGCACTTCTGTTGGGGCATCCCATTCTGTGACTAAAGCAGCCTCTGTTTAAGACCTTATAAGCATTTTCACTTATCATATTTGAAATTAGGCCTGATAAAGACACTTTTGCTGGGCAAAGCAGTACTGGACCCTGCCAGGTCCATTCCTGTTGGGGCATCCCATTCTGTGACTAAAGCAGCCTCTGTTTAAGACCTTATAAGCATTTGCTCTTATCATATTTGAAATTAGGCCTGATAAAGACACTTTTGCTGGGCATAGTACTACTGGATCTTTTTTGGGGGCATCCCATTCTGTGACTAAAGCAGCCTCTGTTTAAGACCATATAAGCATTTGCTCTTATTATATTTATATTATAAGACACTTTTGCTGGGCATAGGCTTACTGCAGCCTGCCAGGTGCACTTCTGTTGAGGCATCCCATTCTGTAACATAGCATACCCCTCTTTATTTACACTAAGCAGCTCTCTTATTTACACTAAGCAGGCCTGTTGGAGGCTGAGTGTTACTGCTCACTTTTGGTGTGCATTATATTCTGTTTCATATAGACCCACCGCTGCCCGGGGTTTTTTTAAATATCACCTACTACCACGCCAGTTAGACTATGTCGGGCAGACAAGTGCCTGGAAGTGAAAAGAGGAGTGGCAGAGGCCAAGATTCCGCAGGCAGAGCTCGCATCAGACTGGGGGCCAGTAGCAGCAGGAGTCACGCTGAGAGACCTAATCTGCCAGTATCTGCTAGCGGTCGGGTCTCCACCAGTAACGCATCTGCCGTGGTAGATTGGCTGACGCGCTCATCAACAACATCATCACAACTTACATCTGAGACCCCCAGTCTAGGGTCGGTAGGTTCCTCTGACACAACCCTGAGTTGGCATGCCCCGAGAGCAGTCCCTGTCCTCCCATTGCCTCTGTCCTACGCCGTTCCCTCCCCCAGCGACGTATCCTATGCTTTGGGTTCAGCTCCACTCTTTAGTGAGGAGGACGATCAGATACAGGAGGACAGTCAGCAGCTACTGCCCAGCCAAGAAATGGAGGTGGCTTCTTTAGCTAGGCAGACAAATAGTGATGTGGACAGTGTCGTGGGTGCTGCGAGCGTTCCAGCTCCTGCGCCAGACACTGTTGACGAATCCACGAACATCAGTGACGTACAGCCACAACTCGGTGATGATGATGATGATGACGATGAAGCCGATCGCACTTGGGAGCCGGGTGATGAAGGGGCTTCATCGTCATCATCAGGAGAAGAGGGGCGCAGGTTGCCCCGGAGTCAGCAGCTGAGGCAGCAAGGTGGTAGCAGTCAGCATGGGGGCACAATTCCAAAGGCTGGAGCCGGCCGGGACTGGGGCCGGGGTAGAGCACCTGCTGTGCGGCAGTCTACCTTATCGGGAGGTAGTGGAGCAGGGGTTCCTGGAGTTGGCAACAGCAGCAGTGAATCAGTGAGGCCAGGGGGTGGGAAAAGTAGCTACTCGGCAGTGTGGCAGTTTTTCCTGAGGCATCCGCAGGAGGGTAACATGGCCACATGCAAGATATGTAGGCAAAAGGTGAAGCGTGGCCAGGGTCCAAATGTTGGCACCACGGCCCTGCGTCAACATATGATGCGTCACCATAAAACGACCTGGGAGAACCGAGGCTCCCAAGGGGTGGTCCAGTCTGCTTCCTCACCAAGTGAGCTCCCAATTTCTGCCAGCCAAGGCTCCAGCACCTCAGCCGAAGGCAGCTGTGCGTCATACCCATCCTCTGTCGCTCCTGCTCCTCCTCCTCCTCCTCCAAGTCATGCATCCCGCCAGCAATCCATCAGCGAAGCCATGTCCAAGAGACAGCAGTATGCGCCCACTCATCCTACGGCGCAGAAGCTGAATGTGCTCCTGTCCAAGTTGCTGGTGCTGCAGTCGCTCCCTTTTCAGGTGGTGGAATCTGCACCTTTCAGAGAACTGATGGCTTGTGCCGAGCCGAGGTGGAGAGTCCCAAGCCGTCATTTCTTTGCCAAGAAGGCAGTACCAGCGCTGCACACTTTTGTTGAACAGAAGGTGGGCCAGTCCTTGAGCCTGTCGGTGTGTAGCAAAATACATGGCAGCGCCGACATCTGGAGCTGTAACTACGGTCAGGGGCAGTACATGTCGTTTACGGCCCACTGGGTGAATGTGGTCCCTTTGCAGCAGCAACTTGGACAGGTCACGCCGCTTCGGCCTCCGCGCTCTCTGCCCATTGGACCTGTGACACCGTGCGACTCGGCCTCCTCATCCTCCGCCATCTCCTCACCCTCCACTGTAGGCTCAAGTCTCAGTGCCCCTCCAGTCTACCATGTGTGCAGGGCACGGAGGTGTCACGCAGTGCTTCACATGGTTTGTCTTGGCGAACGGAGTCACACAGGGGAGGAACTGCTTAAATGTATTCATCAGAAAATCCAAACATGGCTTACTCCGAGAAAACTTAAAATGGGAATCATGGTTACCGACAATGGGAAGAACATTTTGTCTGCGCTGCGCCAAGGAAGCCTGACCCATGCCCCCTGCATGGCTCACGTCTTCAATCTGGTTGTCAAGCGGTTTCTGAAGTGTTCCCCCCATCTGCAAGACATCCTAACAACTTCAAGGAAACTTTGCATGCACTTCAGCCACTCCTACACCGCCAAACACACCCTTCTTGAGCTGCAGCGTCAGAATGGTATCCCCCAATATAGTCTGATTTGCGATGTTTCCACCCGTTGGAATTCCACCCTTCACATGTTGGACCGATTATATGAACAGAGAAAAGCCATCACGGATTTCCTGATGATCCAAGCAGATAGGGGGACTCCCCTGTGTAACTTCAATGTCAACCAGTGGCAGCTCATACGTGACACCTGCCGTTTGCTCAGGCCCTTTGAGGATGCCACTTTATTTGTCAGTCGGCAGGATTACGGGATGAACGACGTGATTCCACTGCTTCATGTACTACAGCACATGTTGGAAACCATGGCTGGTCAGGGCACTGGAGACATGGCGTTTACATCTTACGGCCACATGAACCCCGCTGGAGCTGAACTGGAGGAGGAGGAAGAGGAGGAGGAGGAGTTGCCCAGCGAAACACAGTTTAGGCTTGGCGAAATGGCTGGTTTATCTAGTCAGCGGACAGGAGAGGAGGAGCAGGAGCAGCCAGAGGAGCTAGAGGTTTTTGAGGAAGGCGAGACAGAGGACCCGGGCACACCGTGGCAGTATGCAGTGGAGATGGAGACAGGTAGTCCATCCGAGTCACTTGCGCAAATGGCACGAAGCATGCTCACGTGCTTGCGTAGTGACCCCAGAATTGTTTCCATCTGTCGGCGGGATGACTTCTGGCTGTCCACCTTATTGGACCCTCGCTTCCGGCACAAAATGGGGGCATTTTTTAAACCCACCGAGAGGGAGGACAAACTCAACTACTACAAAGACATTCTACGTAGGCAGTTGGCCGATGCCTATCTGCGCCATGGTCCATACTCTCGCAGGTCTGACTCGAGGGGACCTCTGCGCTCACCTTCCACTGCCATGGCCGCTGGGGGGGTTGGCAGCAGCAGCAGCAGAAGCTCCATCAGCAGCAGCAGCCTCAGTCTTCAGTCGCTAATGAGTAGCTTTCTACACCCGCATAGTGAGGCTACTCATGAGCAGCAGGAAGACCTGGAGCAGGACCTGAACCAGCAGGTCATGTCATACTTTGACATGACCATGCCAACACACCTTGAGGATCCGCTGGACTTCTGGGCAGCCAAACTTGATTTGTGGCCGCAACTAGCAGAGTTTGCCCTGGAAAAGCTGTCCTGCCCGGCAAGTAGCGTGCCATCTGAGCGGGTGTTTAGTGCGGCGGGGGCCATAGTTACGGCGAGGAGAACTCGTCTGTCAACTAAAAATGTGGAGAGACTCACCTTTGTCAAAATGAATCAGGGATGGATCAGCCAGGATTTCCACCCACCAATGCCTGATGCATGCGACTAGATTCAGCATGGTGCCACGTTTTACACTTTCCAAATGGTGCAAAACATATTTATGTCTTTAGGCCATTTTTTGGGCTCCTGCTGCTGCTACTGTCAACTCCTGCCAACTCCAGGGTGTGATTCATCCAATTTTTGGGCTCCTGAGGCCAACTCCAGTGTATATTTGGGCTCCTGCTGCTGCTGCTGCCAACTTCTGCCAACTCCAGGGTGTGATTCATCCAATTTTTGGGCTCCTGAAGCCAACTCCAGTGTATATTTGGGCTCCTGCTGCTGCTGCTGTCAACTCCTGCCAACTCCAGGGTGTGATTCATCCAATTTTTGGGCTCCTGAAGCCAACTCCAGTGTATATTTGGGCTCCTGCTGCTGCTGCTGCCAACTTCTGCCAACTCCAGGGTGTGATTCATCCAATTTTTGGGCTCCTGAAGCCAACTCCAGTGTATATTTGGGCTCCTGCTGCTGCTACTGTCAACTCCTGCCAACTCCAGGGTGTGATTCATCCAATTTTTGGGCTCCTGAAGCCAACTCCAGTATATATTTGGGCTCCTGCTGCTGCTGCTGCCAACTTCTGCCAACTCCAGGGTGTGATTCATCCAATTTTTGGGCTCCTGCTGCTGCTGCTGCCAACTTCTGCCAACTCCAGGGTGTGATTCATCCAATTTTTGGGCTCCTGAGGCCAACTCCAGTGTATATTTGGGCTCCTGCTGCTGCTGCTGCCAACGTCTGCCAACTCCAGGGTGTGATTCATCCAATTTTTGGGCTCCTGCTGCTGCTGCTGCCAACTTCTACCAACTCCAGGGTGTGATTCATCCAATTTTTGGGCTCCTGAAGCCAACTCCAGTGTATATTTGGGCTCCTGCTGCTGCTACTGTCAACTCCTGCCAACTCCAGGGTGTGATTCATCCAATTTTTGGGCTCCTGAAGCCAACTCCAGTGTATATTTGGGCTCCTGCTGCTGCTGCTGCTGCCAACTTCTGCCAACTCCAGGGTGTGATTCATCCAATTTTTGGGCTCCTGAAGCCAACTCCAGTGTATATTTGGGCTCCTGCTGCTGCTACTGTCAACTCCTGCCAACTCCAGGGTGTGATTCATCCAATTTTTGGGCTCCTGAAGCCAACTCCAGTATATATTTGGGCTCCTGCTGCTGCTGCTGCCAACTTCTGCCAACTCCAGGGTGTGATTCATCCAATTTTTGGGCTCCTGCTGCTGCTGCTGCCAACTTCTGCCAACTCCAGGGTGTGATTCATCCAATTTTTGGGCTCCTGAGGCCAACTCCAGTGTATATTTGGGCTCCTGCTGCTGCTGCTGCCAACTTCTGCCAACTCCAGGGTGTGATTCATCCAATTTTTGGGCTCCTGAAGCCAACTCCAGTGTATATTTGGGCTCCTGCTGCTGCTACTGTCAACTCCTGCCAACTCCAGGGTGTGATTCATCCAATTTTTGGGCTCCTGAAGCCAACTCCAGTGTATATTTGGGCTCCTGCTGCTGCTGCTGCCAACTTCTGCCAACTCCAGGGTGTGATTCATCCAATTTTTGGGCTCCTGCTGCTGCTGCTGCCAACTTCTGCCAACTCCAGGGTGTGATTCATCCAATTTTTGGGCTCCTGAGGCCAACTCCAGTGTATATTTTGGCTCCTGCTGCTGCTGCTGCCAACTTCTGCCAACTCCAGGGTGTGATTCATCCAATTTTTGGGCTCCTGCTGCTGCTGCTGCCAACTTCTGCCAACTCCAGGGTGTGATTCATCCAATTTTTGGGCTCCTGAAGCCAACTCCAGTGTATATTTGGGCTCCTGCTGCTGCTGCTGCCAACTTCTGCCAACTCCAGGGTGTGATTCATCCAATTTTTGGGCTCCTGAGGCCAACTCCAGTGTATATTTGGGCTCCTTCTGCCCCTCATAGTGATGCCACTTCAACTCTCTGCAATTGTGCCGCTCTGCGATTCTATTAGCGATGCCTCTGATCTGCATGTGATATTATTTAACTAACCCAGCACGCATCCTGTGCGTGTTACAGCAAGGCTGAATGGTTTACAACCCTATTGAGGCTCTAGGAGGCTCAGAAATAGCCGTTTTTAATAGCGATTCGTCGCGAATTTATTCGTGTCGAAACGATTTTTGTCGGAAAATTCGGCGAATCAGTCGAATCGAATTTTTCAAAAGTTCGCTCATCTCTAGTTAGTAGTCTGAAATAAAACCAAACCACAAAGTGTGTCAACAGCGGGCACATTCTCAAAGTATTACCTACTGCGAACAGAAAGTAGGGCTATAAGAATAAAACAAAAGAAGGATATGGGGGCAAGTGTTAAAAAAAAACAGCAAGTAGCATGGAGCAGCAATCACTGCCGGGTCACAAATGCTTCTCGGCCACCAAGTTCCAGGAGGTGGAACCACAGGACATCAAAGAGAAGGATACATTATCTAGCTGAAGAACACGCCGCCCCTTTTTGATGAGGAATCGGCAAGGTTTTTTATTTTTAATCAGGAAATAATGCTGGTGCTTAGGCCCAGGCTCTTTGGGACAAGTCAAGGGTTCTGATAGGAGGCTTTCCAGATCACCAGATGTAGCTGAGAATAGGCAAATAGAAATTAAATATTCCTTTACCTCACAACCAACATAAGTTTCCCTCTATATTTGAGTGAAAGTTTAAAGGGAAACCCCCGTCTATAGGGGATCTGGTTCTTTTTCAAGACTTCAAGAAAAGATTTTAGCTCTCTTCTTCTCGCAATAGGTTGAGGTGCTAAGTCATGTCTTTCTTGTGGACATCAGGCTCTCCTTAGATATATAGAAATGTATCCTGAGTATAATGCCCTGTAAATCAACTACTTCATCTGGCATCCCTCTGATCCGTAGATTTGAGCATTTAGATCTGTTCTCCAGATCTTCAAGTACAAGATTGTTCGTTTTAAGAGCAGTAATATCTTCTACATTGCTATCAGTAGAAACAGCGAGATCAGCCATATTCAGGATGCTTTGTTGAAGGTCGCCATATTGAGTGTCCATCTGATCTATAATTTTCTTATACCATTTTTCCAGGACTGTTTGAAGAAGAATGTCAAACTTAGCGAGCATATGGTGCAGCATCAGAAGCCGGGGTGGACTCAAGAAGCAGGCCGTCCAGCCAGCTCTCATCTTCCAGCAGGAGGTCCACAGACACCAAAGGAGTAGCTGCACAGGCTTGAGATTGGGTCATATTTAAAAAGAGAGCAGAGGGAAACAGTCATGCAGCACTCACCAAAATACCCACAAAAATCAGGCTGATGGTAGCTTGCATCCATATATATAGAGGGTTTGATCTGCAGCACGCTATACAAAGAGTTCTAGTGGCTCTGTTCCAATTGGGGGACACAGAAGGGATAAAAATGCAGAGCCATGTCTCCAGCACTCCTCAGGAGGCTCAGAATGCCCCTGGGTGACTCCTCACTCCCCCCTCTCCTCCACCAAGCCGTTGATGCGCCAGGGTCAGGCTGCTGATTTTAATGCTGCGGAGCCGTGGTGTCACACTGCCTCCATTGGCGCTGCATGCATGCTCACTCCGGACAGAATTCATTTGGATTAATTACTGTAATAATTATAAAGCAGGCTGAATAAAGGCTGATTTAAAGAAGTCGCCCCTTTAGTTTTAATGTTTAAGACATTATAACAACTCACACCTCTAGTGATTTCATATTAATTCAGAACCTACCCTAATTAGATCCCCAATTAACAGGATTATGCCAAACGAAGTAGAATTAAGCCTCTGATTTGCTCTTTGTGATGGAATTTTCTGATGCTTGCTTTGCTCATGCAATAGTAATGTGATATTTGTGTTCAGAGGAATTTTCACAACAGTTGTTCTATGTTTAGTTTAATTTTTTTGATCATTGCTTTGTTTGTTTATTGTGCTGGATTGTGAAATCTTAATCACTACTGTTTGTGGTGTTCACTTTTATACACAAAGTGGTTTTGGTTAGAAACTATTTGTACACATACATAACAATTTGCCTCATGCACACATGGTGTACATAATTAGTCTTGCAGTGCTACTCACATGACTTCATCAATTCGTTAAATCCAATGGTTGTGCCCGATACTATAGTTTATGATTTGAAGTTTCAGCCTGCATAAATGCAGTCAACTCTTCAATCACAATGCTCCTACGAACCTGGGATGGTAACAATACAGCTGTAAATCAATCCTAGACTTACCACATTCAGAATTAGCATAGAAGTGTCTGCTGCATTCACAAATTCCATAACCTAAAGTACTGAAACCTTCCAAGACACATCTGCTGATTAAAAACAAAAAAAACTGTGTTCATGCAAACATGCAGTGATGGGACTTCACAGGGAGAATTTCCAGTGTTCCAAGTTTAGCCCCCAGCATGTGACCCACCTCACCCAGAACCTGAACCTTCCAGGTCTCCTAGGCCAAGACACTAGAGCCTACAGTATATCCTGCCCGCAATGCTGTTCACACTCTAGCCGTGACCTGAAAAACCCTGTGCTGATTTCTGGTCTGGTCCCAATACACCCCTGGATACTGAAAGAAAATAACCATGGGAAAGGTTGTTGCTATGAAGCATCCGGTCATATACTGATGACAGTCCCCCAAATTCAGCCTACAGGAAACTGTACCGTCATTGTAGTTTGTTTAAATTCTGCCTTCAGCATATTTTTTCTTTATCTCTAGTGGTCCAGAGGTTTACAGGTCATTGCATATTAGCAGTCGGTTTTAACCCATTTTGAAGCCCAACTCAAGGCTAAGTGATTTGCCTCAAATTTTAGTGAGCTAATTTTTTAACATTTCAAACGTTTTATTCAAATGTTCTGAATTGGGACAAAATATACATATGTTTTTATACAATTGTCATGTTAACATCAATAAACATTTATACAAACCCTAAGTGCTTATGAGGGTTTTGTCTTGCTAGGCAGAGGAACCTTGGTATTGTCAAAAATAATACCAACAAAGTGTACGACTAAAGATTTGGGATAGAATAAGCAGTGAAAACTCAGGACAAACAAAAAAAGAAAGCAAATTTTCGGGTATATGGAGTTGTGTAGGGCAGAGAAAAGAAGGGTGAGAGACTCTCAAGAAGCTGTATATAGCTACAATGACATCATGCTAATTGAGTGAATTGTTGGGTAAACTTACACAACCAAGGATCCAATATTTTTAGGAATATTTGATGTGAACCATGAAGAATTGCTGTTATCTTTAACCATAAATCGGGGCTGGAAATTCAGAATAGTTGACTGAACATTTCTTCCAAACTGCCTCTTTGGACTGTTGTGCTCAAATAAAACACCTGAGGAAAATGATGGAAACGTTTAAGCCAGATGAAAGGATAGTGATACATGTGTGCTGATTTTATATAAATGTATTGCATCAAAATTATACAGGCATCCAGGGAAGTTAACGCCATGTTCCAATAATGGTATTTAGGAGGCCAGGTAGGTTGCTGAAAACTGTAGCAATGAATAAAATAGAATTGGATTATAATTTGGCATTAGCACTTGGGTGCAAATGGGTGGGAGAGATTATATGACCAAGTAGCACTGCTAGCTTAGTGGCCAGCTTGGGTTCATTTTTTACATTCCATGTTTTTTGGAAGATAGATTATTAGCACTGAGCTTAAACCATAAATAAATAGATGCATGTGGATGCCAGTGGAATATCTACTTCTACTGACACACTATATTTGTGGTGTTGGAGGGCTTCTTTAACGCCCAGCAGACATTACAGCAGAGTAATTTATAGCCACAAACTCAAATTACAAGATCAATGGCAGTTCACCTCTCTGTTTTCCCTCTGTATGACAGAGGGAGGTTGCAGTAGTAGAAATTTATATTGTTAAACCACATAGAAATTTGAAAGGATGCCAAATACTAGAAATTCTTTTCTGCAAAACACTCCCTGTACTTAACCCTGCTGCCTTCCACATTCTTCTCCTTAACCCTTTGTGTGGCTGATATACCAAGTACTAGTCTTGTTGGTATGAAACCTTAAGCATCATAAAATGTGTGGATCTAGCAGTATTCAAAACAGACTTTTTGCCACAGTCCTATATGTAGTTGGTTCTATCACTTAAACCGCACCAAGACCCATTTTTCGTTAACGGGTGTTGGTCCCCCAGACAGCTAATCAAAACAAGCTCAGGGGGGCATCCAGAATGCTGGCGCCCCCCCGCACATAACCCCCCAGAACGCCTGTAATCCTCACCTTCACTACGAGCCAGTGCTGGTAAAAGCATTTTGTTGGTAGCCCTGATGGTCAACAAGTATTATTGTCTGACTGATATTTCAAAAAATTATGCATCCTCCTAATATATGGACAGACAGAAGCAGATATAAGTTTGTGCCATATAAACCACTGTAAAGCCTCTAACCATCACCAGTGTAATGTAACCAATTGCAAATACAAAGTTTGTTTGTTTGCTTTTTAACTTTAACACTTTATCTGAACTGATAAGATGTTTCAATGACCCATATACCAGTTCAGAGGAGAGGGGAATGCAATCCACTGTCCTGACATGCTGATATGTGGCTGGCAGATATGCTGGCCTACTTACCAGCAATTGCCCTCCAAGCCCTGGGAATACCATCCCCTTATGTGTGGGGCATTAGGCTAGTAGCCTGGTAAGAAGGTGTACATTCAAAAGCAATAAAAAGCTATTGAAAATCATTTGGAGAAACTTCCAAAAACCATTGCAAAGCTAGTCAATAAAAATAATCAAGGTTTACATTATACACCAGTTTACATTATAGAATTATAGAACTGTTACGAGAATTTTACATGTGTTTGGTTGCATACCCCTGGAACACCCTGACTGAGGATGCCCTGCTGTGTGAAATCCAGCCTGTCACCCATTATACATACCTTGCCAGTGATTCCTTGGTGAATGCATGGCTTTTTGGCCATGCGTGTGCAGTAAGTTTTGCACTGTAAGACGCACCTGACCAGAAGATGCAACTACGGTTTAGAGGAGGAAAATAAGCAAAAAGTAATGATGTGCTAAAATACCCCCCTCCCAAAACCTAGTAGCAAGCAGTGTGCAGAACCCCCCAAAAACTTTATAACAGCTAGCGTGGTGCATAATCTCTACCCCAAGAACCTCAAAACAGGCAAGTTCCTACCCCAAGAAAAAGGCAGCATACAGACCCCCCCCACCAAGAATTCCATAACAGGCAATGTGCAGAATCCTCCCCCTCATAACTTCATAACAGGACGCGTGCATATTACCATCCGAAGAAACATATCACAGGCAATGTGCAGATTTTTTTTGGTCCAAATTAAGTCACCTGCCTTGCTTGAACACTCCCCCATGAACTCAAGCTTAGATTTTTTTGCAATGATCTCAGAAAATATTTTCAATTTCGGTTATCAGTTACACATTGTTGTTAGACCATTACTAGTTTGTGAATAATTCAAAACAGTGAATCATACCTGAAATTGTTCAGAGTAATAAATTATATAGCCACAGTATTGCAGCACAATATCAGTGCGGTATTAGGACTCCTGAAAGCTTTGCTCTAGCTCTTCTCCCATTTTACTTTAGTCACATATTTCCATAAAAAATAGATGTAAGATATTCATTTCACCGTAATGTCATAGTAATAATGATGTAAAATGTACAGTATAGTATGGTATATTGTATACTGTAGTTTCATTCAGGAATGTACAGGCTTCCTGTGAAGAAAAAAAATGCTGTGGAAGAGGAAGATCTTAAGTGAAAGCTAATGGAGCTTTAATACAGTCTGGTTTATGTCAATGCTCAACAACTAGAAATGAGAATCTATTAAAAGAGTTCTGCACAGTGCTAACCCTGGGGAACTGTGACTTAATGAATGGAATTAAGAAGTCTGCCTCTCATTTTTGACTGCACAGATACGTAGTAGGCTCTGTCTGTCCATTAGTGCAATATCCTGTAAGTAGCAGGGAGTTTAGGTTTTCTCTATGGGAAAGCTCTGTTACATACTTACACTTTAGTACATTAATGTATGTGCATGTATATCTGTTAACAAAATTGAACAGCTGAAATGTAAGAAGGCTTATTGTTACACAGTAGTAACTGTCCCTGGGGATGGCATCATGTCTATGTCAGATTTCCCCAGGGGCTGTGTTTACTCCCCAGGAACTGTGGTTAGGGCAGCCCACCGCTCCAGACATATGTGCACTGCTTGTATTTTTCTTACTGCATGGATGAGTTAAATTTAGAGGAAGAATTCCTATGTGCATGTAAGCATACAATGGCCCTATGTGCACAAAAATCCCAAATCCCAGCAATGTTTTTTATATATTTTTCTGCCGTCGCTCATGCTTATTCCTCAACAATATACAGAAAGTAATAAGCCATTTACATCGCTGTCTACATGAAATTACCTTGTAATTTCCTCTCCACACCCAATCTATTACATTTATATTAAAATAACACAGGGCTAGTATATTCAGAACCAGGCTGTTTACTGGAGGAGCTTATACTAAGTGCTTAAGTATGCAGATATTTATTATGGATGTTTTTGTATTGATGACGTTTTGACATCACAAAATGTCTTTTGGCAAAGCTCACCTTCTAAATTTTGTATTGAAAAAATAACATACTTCTAACAACTTTCTAACATATACAGTGCCAGGCGTGTTGAATCGTGGGGTGGATGTATTTGGCAGTATGGGAGGTAAGACTTGTGGACACCATGTGGAGAATATTCTCCATGCAGTCCGTGATCATCAACTGAATGTTTTCACAAACTGTCATTTGGAAATAAGAATAGTCAACTATTCCAGGTTTTTTTATATCTGGCTACCAACCCAGGACACCGGACAAAGCGGCTGGTGTGCCCAGGGCCTGGAACCTGAGTGGCTAGCTCCTGGCCTCATGCATACCAGCCTACATGTCCTCTGACACACGTGCAGTGCCTATAACGATATGCACTGAGCTCTTACTGCACCTCCCTTGCAAGTGACCGAGGGTATCGGCAAGCTACCCGCCAGCAAGTCAGGCAGGTGAATATTTGTTAAAGAAGAATAGAAGGTAGTAATGTCTTGGGTAGTAAGTTGAGAGTGGGAGTAGTCATAGTGTCATTAGGGAGTGGGGATAACAGGTTGTCAGTCTGCAAGAAGGGTTGTAAATTGGTAAAATAGTTTGGTTCCTGGTTGGAAATGGTTTGCACATGGATGACACCAGGGTTAAAATTGACATACAAGAGGCACATGCCTTTACTGAACACATTAATACAGTGGACTATAACATCAAATCCATATGGGATGAATTCTTTTTCTGGACTGATAGGGGTCAGAGACCATGGTATGCTGGAAATAAAGGTCTACCAACCTGTAATGACTAGTGCCTGCTGTATGTCCAGAACACAAGCTGGAGGTTGTTTAAAGCTTAAAAGAGAGGATTTACAATATGTCAAATTGGAGAAAACAAACTTGAATGGAGGGGGAATTATATCATCTGCCTGCCATACACAGCATTGTCCTCAAACTCTCTTGGCAGTTTAACAACATATCATAGCTTTAGACATGCAAACGCAATCAATTCCTTACCTCTAAGAGATCCTTGACATATGATAAACAGATTATGCTGACTGGAGCCTGTTGGATGACTGATGAAGTCTTCAAGCAAAACAGAGCAAGTTCAGTTGTTTTTAGTTATTACAACTGCTACAGTATATAGCCAAATGACCAAAATCTGAATAGTCAATACAATGTTAGAAACAGGCTATTTTAGATGAGCTAAACTTTTCACCTTCACTTTGTAAGATGCAATTGTGACCACCTGTAATATATTATCTTTCAATAAATGTTTATTGATTTGATTGATTACAAGTCATAACAACATAGCATGTGGTAACCAAAAAAGAAAGAAAAAACATTGTTTGAGACAACAATTCTTGTCTCAAATATAAGAAAATAAACAATATAAAGAGCCAAAACATTGAAGGAGAAATCTCAATTGTTCCTCAAATTAAAGACCCTAATAAACATAGTGCATGTATGTTCTCTATCTCATCTCTGGATGCCTTTAATGTCAGAATTATATCTGAGCAGATAGGCAAGAGGCTCTATAGCCAGCAACAAGAGGAGCATAGACAACCCTTTAACATGTCCTCCTTGATTGTAAGGTGACCAGAATCCAAGCCTTCAATGCTAATGAAGGCCTGTATAGGGTCCTCGGGGTCTTCTAAAACTATAGGCCAAGACATGCCTTTCTAGAATATAAAAAAAAACAATCCCAACATAGAGCATCAAAGCTTTTGGGAATGTCTAGAGAGAGGAGAATGTAATGCCTGCCCCCCCCAGCCCTAACTGAATTGTACAGTGGGAAAACATCCATTATACTCCTGGTCTGGTCAGGTGCCTGCCTGCCTGCCCAGAGGGAACCGAACTGATCCACTGGGATTTATTCTACCAATCTTATATTTGGGACAGAAAACATTTTAGTCTTAGAAGTAAGTCCAATCAGTGTTGGATCACTGGAATCTCCCTGGTTTCATAAAAAGAGCATTCGGTGGCCCAGAGTAACATTATTAAAGCGATCCTTTACCCTCCAATCTCAAACCCCAAACTGTATCCCTTCCCCTGTCTGCTCTGAAAAAAAGGCTGGTGCGTTATTGTAAACCCTGTTCTTAAATCTGAATCTAAAAATAGATTCTCCGGGAGGAACCCACGGTGGCCAAGAATAAAGTCCTGAGGTTTCTTGCCTTGGTGCTTTTCCACCATAATCCCATCTAGAGGTGGATGGCTGCTGTTGCAATCAGAAGCAACCAGGGGCTGCAGCAGTCTTTCAATAAATAGTTTGGGCTTAGGAACTGAGCTTAAAATAAAACATGGGATTTACTTAGCAGATAGAGGAAGGGTTACTGCTGGAGCTTTTCGATTAGAGGGTAAGGAATTGTTTTAAATACTTTACAAATTTAAAATTAATTGAAATGTATTGACTATCTATAAATGTCTGAACAGCCTGAAGTCAAGTGTGCAACCTAACACATGGCTGTATATGTGTCTCATCTATTACTCAGAAAAATCACATTGCTTTGAAAAGTCACATGTCCAAGAAAGCACATGGCTCTAACGCAATTCTGGTTTTGTAAGGATGACGAATAAAGCTTTAAATAATGTTGATTTTACTAACATGATTGAACAGATGTTCTCTGTTGGTGAAATAAAAAAAACGATTCAAGCATGGAAAAAAACACCAAACTATGCAGACTTTAAAGCAACTCTACTTATTTAGTTAAACATCTTATTGTTGAATAAATATTATAAATGCAAATATGGCTCAAAAATTTAAATGAAGGGACACTACAGTCTCTAAATTGGTAAGCTAAGGGATAACTTATAGGGTTGGGCCAACAATGACCCAACGTTCGGGTCAAGCAAGTTCGGCCGAACTTGGGGGGTGGCTATGGTGGTGGGGCAGGGCAGAGTGTGCAGCAGAAGCGGGCTGCTTTAACTTACCTTGACCCGCGATCCTCTACCTGTCAGCAGCGGCAGGGTTTTTAACCAACCCCAACCGAAGCTACAGAAAGATGCCAGCACTAGACGTGTCCATGCTCTTAAGATCTGGCAGCTATCTTTTTGTAGCCCCGGCTGGGGCTGGCTTCAAACACCACTGCCGCAGCTCTGTACTGCCGCTGACAGGAAGAGGATTGGGCAGAGGTGAATTACAGCAGCTTCCTGTGTTCGTGTTCCATGTTCAGGATGGATGCCGAGCTGGAACACAGACTGGCTGAAGTTAATGTTTGGGTTTGGGAACTCGAACTCACAAAGTTTGGTATGAACCTGAACTTTGCGGTTAAGGTTCGCCCATCTCTAGTTACTAAACCTCCCCAAAGAAGCAAACAGGCACTGCTTGGAAACTTCCCTGTTTCCAAGAACGAGGGCTGAGGGCAGCAGTGGAGGAGGGGCCCTACCTACCCCTGATCAACAGGGGGCAACCTCTGCTGGATTGTGCTGGTCAAACAGAGATGCCCATTCATTGCAATGGAGGGGCGAGCATGTCAGATAGTTGTGCAGAACACCATACACAATACTGCTGGGCATGTGTAAGGTTGAGTATGCCCCCTTACCTCAGCAGTGGCCATAGCACCACTGTGTGTACAGGGCTCACGTCACTCTTCTTTGTGTACAGACTTAGTGAACATTGCCGATAGCAACAGATTGCAGGTAGTGAAAACTGCTTCCATAAAACACAATTTTACATAGGAAAAAATAAAAAAAAATACTAGATCAGAGTTTTCTATTTTTTTCTTTTTTCTATTTTTAGTTTTATATTTCTGTTCTAATTTCTCTTCTCCCTTTTCTTTAGTCCTCTGCTCCCCATGCCAGTCTCATACCAGTGAATTAAAATGTATAAGTGTGTGTCCAGTAACACAGCATCTTCATGTCTTTTCATTTATCTCTGTGAAGTTTGACCCTCTTACCCAACAGTGAAACAGCTATACCATTTTTTCCACTTTTTAATGAGAAACAGGAATGCGTTCTGTGCACTATATATTTTAAATACTTAATATATTGCACTGTACAGGCTGTGTAGGTTGTACTGTTCACATATTCATCTAGTAAAATGATGTGACCTGCATAACCAGTGAGATTTCACATTTTAGAGAAAACCACCCACTAGCACCTATGTTGGTGGTATTGTACATTAATAACCCCCTCTCCCGGCAATGGCTTTCAGACAGCAGCTCCAACTTCAACATATGGATTACATTGGAGCAACATCTATTTACTTCTGCTGAACTGTCAAAAATACAGATTGTCAAATACAAATGTCAAGGAAAGTTCCCACCCGCCTTAGTGACTGCATTGGTGGACTGACCTCGGTTGACTACTGATTATGGTTAGAGACCTGACTACCTTCATATCGGCCAGCAAAGAACTGGTTCCAGTGTGTCTTCTCTTCTCTTTAGGTAATGTAATCCCACTTGCTGTATATCATGAGGATCTTTAAAAAAGCATGAAGGCATGTGTCCAGAGCAAACATTTGCTTCTTGCTGACAGGTCCTCAATTCTTCTTAAGACCACGTTAATATATTAAGTTATTTTAAGTAACATTGCTTCTGGCTTCCACCTCATTTCCACTTACCTCAGCCAACATAATCTTTTTGTGCCTGACCCCTACCCATTCTTCCCATCTGATCTTTTCCTGCCTCACCTATGCCCAATTCTGCCCACCTCACCTCAGTAGTGTAACTATGTTACAGTAGGAACCTGAACATGAACACTGCTGATAAGTTGAACAGCTCCCTATTCAATTTAGAGGCTGTTCAGCTGAATGTTTCAGGCTATTTGTGTTCAGCACACCAGACAAAGGGGATGGTAACTCAGGATGTCAGCCATGTGGCCAGCTCCTTTCCTACCAGACCACCAGGCCCATGGCGAATGTCACTGGGCTCTTCATCCCCATTGCTCAGGGAAAGTCACCCGCCACTGCTAACAAGGGACTTCTTGGCACTCCTAGCCTTTAAACTAGTATAGGGGTAATAGGTAAAGGTAGTTACATTTGAAAATAAACACAGACACAGAAAAATAACATAAATCAGAATTTACAGTACCCCCTAGCCCGGGTCCAGGGCTTTCCTTCAGCCTGGCAGAGGCTCCTCTTCTGTCATCAGCAGCAGCCTTATTGAACGCTTTGCACGTAACTGATTTTCACGGGGACCGAGTTCTGTACGTCTTGGAACTCCCACGGGAGAATGTCCGGCCACCAGAGAGGAAATCTTTTAAGAGGTGTGGTATGTAGTGAATCGCCCCACGTGCTGTATGCCACATCACATGGAGTGTAGTCAACAGAGGTCACGCCCGGGTGCTCACTCCCCAGGCTTCAGGACATACAGTTGTGGCCCAATTTTGGCCACTAGGAGAAGCCCTATTCAAGATTATAAGGGAAAACTAGAGAACTAAGGTACATTATTATAATATTTTCTTTACTTGAAAAGAATGGAAAATTTGAAGGGGCTTATTATGCCTAAGGATTAATTGTTTTATCTACAGTTGTACTTTAAACATAAAAATAAAGAACACTTGGTAAATCTTTAGTTTAGGGCTAAAGACCATCATTCCCCCTTGCACTTTCTTAAAATTTAGTGCTTTCCAGTTTCACGTTAGTTTGGCAAAAACAACTGAGTTTCCACAGTTAAATGGAATGCATATGTTCTTGGCTTTTCTGTGGAGTAAACCGGTCACATATTGCACTTTTGACATCTACAATATCTGCTGCCAGTAACACGTCTAATTCACCAGGTGGACAAGATGTTGAAAGACAGCTCTTAGAAAACAATGTACATTTCCATATAACGGTCAGGCACAATAGGAAAGTCACCCTTTCAACTCTTAAACAAGTATGTAAGGTCGATTCAACAGAGCAACTTTGTGAATTCCTTCAATCCCAGTTGTCAACACGGACATTATTCCCCCACATAGTCCGCTGCCGAGCAACACAAGAGAACTACAAAAAGTTCTTGTTTTACATGAAGGCTGTGAAACAAATTTAACACACTTTAGAATTTGTCTTTCTTGTGCCTACGGCATTTATTCAGTTGTTGCTGACTTGTCGTTGATCGCAGAATATCCAGAAAGATTAACTGTCCAACTTTTATTGCTAGATTTTATTCTATGAGGCTATACATTTGGCCTGATTCAGAGCCTGCCCTTGAATGCTCATTTTTTTCGGGAACTGATCTCGATTTGCTTTGCGTATGCATACAGTTTAGCCGAGCATTTATGGTATTTACAGCTGATGTAGTTTCAGAAGCTGAGTTTTTACCTGTTTTCGGATGTAACTTGCTGTGGAGCCTAGTATTCTCGGTGTTCCGTGTCCTTGCATGGCTTTCCTGGCCTAGGCCTTTTTTGTTGTAACCAGCTATTTTAATGTGCTTCCTGTCACTGTACCCATGGTAGTCTGCTTGTCCTTGCACATACTTACCTTCTCCCCTCTGCTGGCCTCTACGGCACCCCATGGTAGTCTGTATGTCCTAGCACATACTTACCTTTGTCCCACCTGCTGGTATCTAGGGCATACCATGCAGTCTGCAGCCCTAGCATATACTTACCTTCTCCCCTCTGCTGTCATCTAGGGCCTCCCATGATAGTCTTCATGTCCTAGCACATACTTACCTGTGTCCCCCTTGCTGGCATCTAGGGCATACCATGTAGTCTGCAGTCCTAGCACATACTTACCTTCTCCCCTCTGCTCTCATCTAGGGCCTCCCATGTAGTCTGCATGTCCTAGCACATACTTACCTTGTCCCGCCCCTGCTGGCAGCTTCTACCCCCTGTTACTCACCTCCTACTTCAGCCACCTTCTGTTTGGTTGCCGTCTGCTTTATGTTGTTGCATAGAAAACATGCCACCACGCAGCATATAACTTTAAACCTATTGTTTTATTAAACATTTTTTTTCTATTAACTTTTGTTTTTTTAAATGTATAAAAACTATACAGTTTTTTGAAGAAAAATGCTGGGACCAACCTGACACATGCAAAGAGAAAAAAAATGCATTAACATATGTTTGTCCACATGTGTGCTTGTCCACATGTGTGCCTGTAAATGCACATACATTTTTCCACACTTACCCATACTGGTTGACGCATACTTTTAGGGGGCCACCCTCCTCCACGGCGCCATTTCTTCTTCAGAGTCTGTAGAGGGAAAGAAGCTGAGTTAGTATTTATGGGCATGTTTTGTTTGTGTAATGCTCGGGCATTGTTCTGCTTCACTGGCTTCACACCCACCTTGCATGTCGGCAGGGTTGAGGGCTGCAGCGTTACACCCACACCCTGTCTTCTTGGACCCACTGGTCAGACCCCTTGCCTCTTGGTGGGCTTGATCCATAGCCAGAACTCCCCAGCGACAAAAGAAAATATAATTTTATAAAACAGGTTACTCATTACCATGATAGCTCACCTTCTCTGTTGTACATCCACTTCCTCTGCCAATGTCCTCTTTTCATGTGTGTTGGGCTTGAAGTCATACCGTTTCTCCATGAAAGTCTGCAAGGAACAAACAGATGTGCATTGTTAACTTCTGTCCTCTATCTGGGTCTTCTGTAGTTCCACGTGCACATCCCTGCCCCTTTAAGTAAATTTCTGGGATACTGCCACCACCCAAGCCTCGTATACACTAGTCCTTTCACATCATTCCTGCTAGTAACTTTCCACTCAGCTACTACTGTCGGATAGGGATAGCTGGCTGCGCCCATCAACAAGGCGAAGCTAACTCTCCCATTCCACAATAGCAGCAGATTGCATAGAAATGTCAAACCTAAATATGTCACAGTGGTCCATGTGAAAGCAGCAGCAAAGTGCTGTGGCCCTGTAACGTTGGAAGGCCAGGCCTATTACTGTGGAGCCATGTGTCTTTGCTCGTATTTCTAGGTCACTGCTTGCACCTTGGCAGGAGTGTAATTTGGCACACTTGCGTAGGTTAATGGCATGAAAGTGTGACTTACCATCATAATGTACTCCTGCTGCTCACGAGGAAACATGGTGGGTGCCATGTTGGACCGTCTGTATGATGCACCCCTGCGAGGAGGCGCACAAGCACCGTTGCTCCCTGGTGGACCCCAGAAGTGTGATTGCGTCCATACACACATGTAGCCTATAGATTGCCTTTGAGGAGCTGTTAAATAAATCAAATAGTTTACAAGACAATTACCCACTCAATTAGGTATAAAAGACATTTTAGCTTTTCCTGAGCCTAGGCCCCCCCCAGGGGTTTGGTGGCTTAGAGTTATGACCACACCTTATTTTATCTTAAAAAATATGTACTTTTATTTCACAATGTTTTTTTAAAAGACCAGAGCACTTACATTTTGACACATCTATGCATTTCAAATTATACACGTTTAAATGATGTTCCAGTACATTACGTAGTTGCGCTTGTTCTTTAAGGTCATTTACGAAAGGGAAAACATGTTTCGCTGTCTAGGCTTTTTCAATGCCCCTTATGTGTTACAGTGGATACACATAAATGATATGCTCATTTCATATTTTCTATAGAAATATCTATTAGTAGGAAACATTAAAAGAAAATACCTTATTTTCTGTTCATTATAATAACTGTACAATATATATATTCATGGTTCTTGACGGATTCTTAGAGGAGAGGTGATGGTGTACCCGTTATTTTGCTTGCCGGCTCTTTAAAACTTATTATAGGGGTAGGCATATTAGTGCAAGTTTAATATCTATGAGCATATGAAATCTATGGCAAACTGTTTGTTAAGTTACCTTATAAAGGTTAAATCAGGTCCCCTTTGAGGAGGTTAAATCAAGTCCTCTTTAAGTATTCCAGGGCTTTCTACTGAATATCACCCTTCGGATTATTAGATCTGCAACATGCATACAGAGAAAGTATTCAAATATCTTATTTCCATTGAGAGATAAGCGCACTCCTATCCTGCGCTGGTTAAAAAGTTAAAAGTTAGTTACTTTCTAATCTGTCATATACAGTCGTGGCGGCATAAGGGGTTAACTCCCGCAGGCTAGCCAGTGTTCCTCTTCCCGCTGATCGGGCTCTCCGCTCCCGTCCCGCTCGGGCTCCCGTCTGTGCTGTGCATGACGCAGAATGATTTCCCGACGCCACACCAGCGATGCTTTTTATGCGCTCCATACACTGGAGCTCATCCTCCATCATTTCCGGCGGATCGCTGGTCTGGATCCGACCCTCCCCTTCTGTCTGTAAAAGGGTGCCATTTTACTGGAGACTCACCATTTTACCGGAGACTCTCCCGTATTTATATGAGATGACTTATATGGATCAATGTCACTTATCTAAAAGTACACCTTTATCTGACATTTCTTGTTGTGTATTGATTCTTATATATGTCAGGACCGGAACTGTAAATGACAGATGTTATTAACATTGGTTCATGATCACATCTATATAATAATGGAAAAGCTATCATATTTGTTTTTCATGCTGCATATATTTCTATCATCAAATCCGCCTTCTTAAAGCAGTACTCCACCATTTATCCTCCAGTTTACAATCCTATGCAGATAAATGCTTAAAAATAAATACATTGCTAATTTTTATATATGTTCTCTCCTGTATCTTATGCTTAAGGTACACCTCCTAATTATCTGTTACACTCTGTTAACCATTCATTATTCAGCAAATGATAGTGTTCTACCCGGGTCCCTGTTCTCATATTCATGTGGGGATTCCCATTTTATTATAAAAATGACATAAAGCTGAGGGTTTCATTGAGACCGGGGAAATGGGATGCCCCTAGTCTATAGATTCACCTTGTTTCCAGCTGCAATATCATTTTTTTCAATATCGCCCCCACGTATTGGGGGGTGTATTTTGTCTAGACCTTGTACTTGTAAAAAGCCTGGATCTTTGTTAAGATGTTTTAAAAAATTGCGACCCACTGGCGTTTTCTGGGATCCAGTTTTTATACTGTACTGATGCTCGTAAATTCTCTTTTTTAGTGGGCGATTAGTTTTGCCCACATAGTATCGCTCACAAGTACATGTCAGAAGATAAATCACATTTGCTGTGCAACAATTAATAAAGTGGTGCGTTCTAAATAAGCCTTTGTCCCCAACTGACACTGTTGGGCCTGCTTTTATATATTTACACATGTAGCATCCACTGCAACAATATGTGCCCTTAGTTTTGCAACATCCTTTTTTTCGGTTTTCGTCATAGTGACTGTGTACTAGCGTGTCACGTACATTTTTTGATCGTCTAAAGATAACTTTTGGTTCCTTTGGTAGGAAAGTTTGTAGGTAGTGATCATTGCGCAAAATTGGCCAATGAGTTTGTAATATCTTCCGTACAAGTTTATTAGCTTCTGTGTATGTCAGGATAAGGGCAGGCCCTTGCTGTTCTTTGTTTTTTTTTTTGGTCTATACAAGAGTTCTTGTCTATTCAGACTTCTAGCCTTTTTGTAGGCTGCCTTTAGGATAGAGTTTTTATATCCCCTGTCTCGAAGTCTTGTATGTATTTGAGCTGCTTCTCTATTGGTACAGTTACGTCTGGCACGAATGAATTCGCCATATGGGATGCTCTTTAGGAGGTGTGCCGGATGTGAGCTACTAGCTCGTAACATTGTTAGTTGAGGTCTCCTAATGATAGTGGTTAGTTGGTATATGGCCTTCAGAATCTTTCATAATTTCTAAATCTAGAAAGGTAATTTTCTGGTGATGGTGACTACATGTGAATTTAAGATTTACATCACTTTGCTTAAGTTTCTTCACAAAATCTACCAGTTCTTGCCTGGCCCCTCCCAGATGATTAGAATATCATCAGTGTACCTGTGCCATGCTACCACGTGGCACAGGTAATGGGTCATCTCGTCCCAAACCCACAACCCCCTCTCCCACCATCCCAGATACAGGTTCGCAAACGATGGGGCACATGTCGTCCCCATCGCTGTCCCCTGTATCTGGTGGTATAGTTGACCCTTGAAGAGGAACAGGTCGTGGGTGAGGACTAAATTTAAGGAGCCAAAGAAGGAACAGGTTATGATTATGTTGCGAGATTTCCAATTCATTCAAGAAAGACTCAACCGCCCTTATTCCTTTTTCATGTGTTTTAAAAAAACAATGTGAAATAAAAGTACATATTTTTTAAGATAAAATAAATAAGGTGTGGTCATAGCTCTAAGCCACCAAACCCCTGGGGGGGGCCTAGCCATGAACCAACCTAATGAACAATAATATACAATTTTACAATTCTGAAGGGCTAAAAAGGGTCGCAGTACATAGAACACACCAGAAACGGTATATACTAAAGAAAGCATAGGTATAAAAGAAAACAGCTAAGGTTCAGATTTGCTTGCCACAGCTGACTTCGAAACTCACTGTACCACACCATAGGCACCACCACAGCCCCCAGCTAGGAACACAGGCATGGCCGAGGAACCAGCAGTACCCGGCCCAGGTACTGACCCCCAAGACCCGCAATTCGCCCCACAGGCACTCCCCTGCTGATACCCACACTAGCCACTCTGAGCGGGTTACTCACAACACTTTAGGGCATCAGCAGTGGAAGTGTGAAAACCAGGACTCCCGGGGCTCCCAGCACAACCCACCATGGACAACCAACAATCAGGACACCAGCAAACAATGCAGACTTGTTAGCAAATTGTAGCTTGGCACAGGGGGAATAGGCCAACCAAACACACTACCCACCAACCTGAGTTCCCACATGCACAGCCAACTCTGAGGGCTTGCCTGTGCAACATATGAAGGAAGACAACCCCAGCCTACAGCCAGGCATCACATGTCTTTAGTAAGCCAGTGCCAAATCATGAAGGCAAACTGGTGAGCTAACAGAACCACTTTTCAGCAAAACTCCAATAGATATTTTAAAGTTGTGCGATGGACCGCCAGTTTGCTCCATACAGACCTCAAAGGCTGGAGAGGCTTGAGGCCCAGCAAGCTGCAAAAAAACAAATCCGGGCTACATCCATCTAACCTGCCATGCTGAACTTTGGGTTTTGGGGGGGTTCCAAAGCTTAAGTTATGCAGGATAGGCACATTTTTATTGATGAATTTTTCTGTTGATCTGCAACCACAGTTTTGCCATAACTTGTGACAATTAACATGTAATTAGAGAATAAATACCACAAACCAGAGGTTTGTTTAGATGTTATTTAATCACACACAAACAAGGCAAGTGATATAATAAATCAAAAATTATATAAGTGGAGAAAAAAATAACATTCAAGAAAAAGAGGAGTTCAGAAAATACTGGGGAATGCGTTGGCTCGCACGGCTCTTGGTGCCAGCATACAGATGTCCAGGATTCTCTGGAGCAGAAGCAGGGGTTATCTCCTCCAACTATTCTGCCACTCTCTCGCTCCAGGCAAAGGTATGCAGGCTGGTGCACGCCATGATAATTTGCACAACCTTTTCTGGCTTGTATTGAAGGGCGCCCCCTGGTCCAGACAGCGAAATCTGGCCTTCAATAACACCAAAGGCTTGCTCAACCACCTCCCGTGTGCGGTGGTGGGCCCCATTATAAGTCTCCTGGCCAGGTGTCTGGGGCCTTAAAAACGGCATCAGGAGCCAGGGCAGCAAGGGATAGCTTGAATCACCTGAAAGACAAATGATAATGGAAAGTAAATTACTAACAGGCAACACAACAAAAAACAACCTAGAATAAATAGTAAGTATTACAAATGAGTAGGGACAAACAAGCAAAAGGCAGGATGCATGAACTAAGCATTTGTAACTACAACAGGGAGAAGGGGACAATCAAAGAAGGCATGAGTGCAGTCGAAGTGATGGAGGGCAGGGAGACAATTGGCTAACACCGAAAACTTGGACAAATTACAAAAAGGGGCACATAACAGAAAAGAAAAACACATTGCAAATGCAACATAAACAATAAACACACAGATCCACTCCAGCAATAAACAGACTTACCCACAAGCCAACCGCTTGTCAGCTCGCCACTCTCGAAACGGGTGTATAAACCGGAACTCCTCAATATAAATGCATTGTGGGAGAAGCCAGGGAAGCCGGCCAAAATGCTGAAAAAGTGAAGATCCGACCTCATGACATTAAAGTGGACCAACACCCAGGATTTTGACTATCCTGGGTCTTGGTCCACTTCGGTGGGGCACCCCCGATCGGGGTGCCCCGCTGTGTGAAACCCCCCCGAACCCCCTGAAAAACTTACCTCTCCCCGCTCCCAGCGCCGACGGACAAGCCGCGGACAAGCGGCTCCTCCGCCGCCGCCTCCCGCGCGTCACTCTTGACGCGCGCGTGCCCGCGCCGGCCATTCACAGACGGACGGCGCGGGCGCGCGCACGTCTAGAGGGGCGCGAGGGAGGCGGCGGCGGCCGGTAAGATAAGTTAAGGAGTTTGGGGTGTTGTAAGAGAGCGACTCAGTGAAGGCTGGGACGTGCAAACTGACAGTGCCTCTGGAAGGAGCCATTTGCTAAAAATTGAAGGCAGCCAAGCAATTTGGTCATACTCCCAATTGCATGCCCCTTTCTTGAGGCGAGGACCAACCATGGGCGTAACTCTGAAGAAAGGTGATTCAGTCGGGTCAATTTGAACACCTGCTGATAGGTCATCTGATCGATATCCAGGAGACTGTGGGTATGTCTAAGCTCTGGAAGGTACATGGTTACCAGCCGCCGCTGCTGCAGATGCTCTTACTCATCAAGGGCTCCATCGTAGGTGAGGAGGATGTAAGCTGTATTTTCACTAGCAACAAAAGACCTTTCAAGTTCTTGCACGAGCAAAAAGATGGCGTATGTTTGAACCGGAAACCTATGTCTTTTATAGGTCTGAAAACCCACAAATCAGGGTTCTGAATCCCACGCAAGAGGAGGCTAAACCTGTAAAATTACGACCGTGCGGATGCCTTGAGTCATTTTTATACTGTGAATACTCGGTTTGGCATATGCATACCGTAATTTCCCACAAAAAGGACAACTCAGTCACAAAAGTAAGGCTCTGAATCACCCGACAAAAAGACCAAATACGCTCCTTTGACATAATTCTGGCTGGCGCAAATGTGTATGAGAGAGGCTCTGAATCAGAAAACTAATCCCTTTAACAAAAGATAGGGCCTCTAATTACATCATTGTGCATTAACCCTTTCACTTCCAGCCTACCTAGAGATGTTGTCACCCAGTGTTTCCAGGCAATTTTTCAACATTTTGCACTATTAATTTTTAACTGTGATCTTTGAAGGAACGTACACGGATTTCCTAGGAATATTATATATTTTGTTTCAGCAGAGTTTGGGCTTCAACATGAAGAATCTTATCTATACTTTTTCCAGTGTTTTCTTAATATTATTGGGTGAAATATGTGGAACAAAATTAGTAAAATTAGTACTTCACTCGAATGGGTGGATGGGAGTGTGCATAGTGTAGAGAGGTCAGAGCTCTCTGACTGGCCAAAGGTGACAAGGAAGATGCCGGCACAGAGGGCTTCGATCGTGCGACCACCGTCTCTGGATTGTGGGGCGGGTAGGAGTTATTTTTTGTAAGGAAGGATGGCATGGAGGGGGGGTGTAGGGGGGCTTTGAAAATGGCCAGGCTGGCTGGAATGGCCCTTTAAGCAATGGTGATAAAATCCAAGAAAAATCATCCCATACTTATACTGCAAGGGCAAGTGGTCACCTGAAAACAGACAGAATAGTGATCTCTGGATTCTTGTTGTACCCAATTATGCTAATTATTTGATGAAGTAACTGTAGGTGCACATTTTGGTGTGAATTTAAACTGCATCTTGGTGAGCTTGTATTCTGATTCTGTCCCTTGTATGAGATACAGGGACCCCAGATTTTCAAGATTTGTTTTCCCCTATCTAGCAAGATGTTGGATGTCCTCCCACTTTTTAATACTACGTTGGATAGTTCTTAAAGTGCACCTATACTCAGCAAAGTATGTTTATGCCGTCACCTTTAATCCCAAGTCCAGTGCCACAAAACAGCCTGTGTTTCTTTTTTTTACCTTAGTCTTTGTCCAATTTGCTTAAAAACACAAGGAAAAAACAACAGGAAGTAGTATTATAGTAAATGGCCTTCCATATGCTAATTTATTCAGTTACAAACAAACGGTAACATAATGGCAGTTAGGTTGAAGCACTCCCTATTGCTAAGCTGTGTGCAATATGGCTCACTGCATCAAGTTTGTGCTGTTATAGATAATGGGCAAAGTCTGAGGTAAAAAAAGAAGCACAGGCTGTTTTGGGGCACAGGGCTGGGGATAGAAGATGACCACATATACTTCCCTCTGCGTATTGGTGCACTTTGACACAAATTTAGTAGATTCAGCAATCTCCTTAGATGTTCTGCTTGATGCATGCCAACAATTTGACCTATCTTTTTCGACATACAGGAATTGTTTAACAAATTTTAAGTTACCCAATTCATCATTTAAATGACCTGTTGCCAGCTGAAACATAATTACCCGTGCAGTAATTATCCAATGGAAGGCTCTTACCTATTTGCTTAGTTAAATACAGGTGGTGACCTTTTTTGGCCAGGCCGTGTAGTTTTCATCTTAATTTGTAAATGTGCAGATGCCAAACAAAAATTAGGACCTGGGCTGGTAACATTGAAGTCCCAGTTATCTCCACTACCTTGCTTATTGTACATTTAAAGATTTTATTTTATTGCAATGTCTAATTTTAAAAGGACCATTATAGCATTATACAAACATGTGCATAGACATAAAATTCTTCTGTAATGTACGCATCCAATAATACAACATGATTTGTTACAAAGCAGGTATACACTTCTTCTTATTCAGTCCAGCAGTTGGAAGTATATATGATGGTCCAGTCTTTAAAGTGGACCAACACCCACCGCTGATCGGCCCGGGAATCTATAAGATTCCCGGGCCGATCAGCTCCCTGCCTGCGGGGCACCCCGATCGGGGGTGCCCCGCTGTGTGAAACCCCCCAGGACGCCCGCAAATCCTACCTGTTCCTCGTTCCAACGGCGCATGCGCGGGCCGCCTCTCGCGCATCCCTCTAGCAGGGCGCGCACCCGTAAGAGGGACGTGCAAGAGGCGGCGGCGGGCGCTCTCACCTTGTCACCTATGTAATAAAATATATGTAAAAGAAAATCCCCTGTCACAGAGGGCTTTATGAATATCTTTATGAATACCAGTACTGCAAAAAGTATTCTTGAAATTGTTACCTGAATCACTTGAGCCATCACAGGGTTAATAAAAAAAGACTGTACTAAAATGGCCAAATGCAAATAAAAAATACACTAGAGAGTTTTTCATAGCTCTGTATATCATATTAAATCCTTGTATGTCTATAAAACTCCTCTAGGTGATGTTTAATATCCTTCCAAATGTCAGTTTTCATTTAATAGCTGTTTTAAACAATATGCTTCCTGTTGGTTTTATTGAGTAAAATTAAAAGCAGAGATGTGATGTGATGAGATAACTGATCTATTCCCAGAAATTCTACTGAGAGGGTTGTAGAGTACAGATAAATATTTGATTATCTGTTGCTATAGAACAGTGGTACTCAACTGGCGGACCGGGGTCCGAATGCGGACCTCGGTGCCAAATTTCTGGCCCCCTGTCCTGACAGCCCTGCACTTAGTTGCTTCTGTGTTGCCATGCACAGCGCTGCCCTGTTACAGATTGGCGATGTAGTTGTTTGCCTCCCTGCACCTAGCATTGCAATATGAAGTACTGCATGGACAAGAAGTGGCATTGCAATGTATAATCCACCCCAACCCACCCTAATGCACTGATTTCTATCTATCCAGCCCCCCTGACAGCGCCCCGTCCGGACCTTCGCCTCTCACCAGATGCCTGTAAATGGACCTTTACAAGAAGTGGTTGAGTACCCCTGCTATAGAATATACCCACAGGCATTTTACAAAATCAAGCTCAAAAGACTGAACTAGATTGGCCAAAGCAGTTTTTAAAAATGAATTGCTGCTGAGATTGACTTGTATTACCAGCCAATGAAAATGCCCCATCCAATCTATTATATACAGGCTAGTTTTAATGGGCCCAGCATGCCATTGGTGCATTGTCACTATTCAAAGCCAGCCCAACTTATTAATATTGCTTACATGAAATGTATACAATGAAAATAATTAGCAGTAACTTAGGGAGGATAAGTCCAATGAGGACCTATGCAGTGTTTGAAAATAATTTCTAACTTAACATACAATACAGTAAAAATAAAATACTTAAAAAAAAAAGGCTTCTGCAATCGATTGGTATTACAGTGGTGTGCATCAGATGAAGAAGGTTTGCTTTAGGTTTAAAATGATACAGCACCCATAGGCATTTGTTAGCCCATTGTGTCGTGTTAGGTTTGGCAATGTCCTGAAATTTTTATTTCATTTTTAAGTTGAAGAAGAAATGGCTGAGATATCAAGTTTACAGTTTCACCATATGATTTCTCTTCTGAAGCATATGAGCATGGCTTGGGCACTGTGATGAACTTTAATCAGCATTATAATCAGCATAATGTAAGTAACAGAGATCTGGCTTCAGGCATAGACATTCTCATCACCGTGGCTGTGTTAATTTCTCTCTCCTAGTTGCTAGGCAACATTGGACGCCTAGAACAGCACCCCCAGACGCACATGTGCAAACTCTCAGACGCTCATGCACGCATCCCCAGATGTGAATGCATGCACTCCAAGATGTGTACATCCAGATCTGCACTTTCACACACCCCCCAGATGCAAATGTGACTCCCAGACACGCATGTGAGCTTTCCCAGATGCGGTTGTGCTTACTCCCAGACGTGGATGTGCTCACTCTCAGACGCCACATAAGCATGCACACATTCCAAGACACGCATGAGTGCACCCCAGATGCTCATACGCACACTCCCAGACATGCATGTACACCCTCCCAGGCACACATGCATGCACTGCCAGACACGCGTCATGCACTCCCAGACATATGCACGCAGTTCCAGGTGCTGCTTCCACCGCCAGACTCCCTCCACAGGTGGGGATAGTTCACCAGGTTTGTTCTCTTGTTGCTTCCCTTCAGCTTCACAAAGACACCAGTCAATGCCGCTACTGGATCTCCACTCCCCCGCTCCATATAAAATATATTAATATGAAAGAAATAAAACATATTGCAAGGGGAAGGGAGGTAGGTGGAAGAGCTTAGACACTGACCGACGAAGAAGAGGTGAGCTCACAAAACAGTTAGTTGGAGGTGTGGCAGAGAGCAAAGATGAATACGGGAGCAGTAATGTATATGTTAATGCAGCAGAACAGTACCTATCACCTTTGCCGCTTCTCTAATTGTCAGTGATTTCCTCATCTCAGCTCGAAGGAGAGGGATGGACATCCTCATGACACCTTTCTCGAGGTGAACCCTGCTGACATGCTTAGCTGCATGATGCCTGCTAAATTCCTTTAATAAAATAAACGTGTTCTATTACCTTATGGTGCTGAATCCTCCCAAAGGTAGACAATTTAAGTAAATGATACTTTTTTTTCTAAAAGATTAGCGTGCCTGGTGTTAAATCATAGGGGTGAATAAAGTGCTCCGTTCATTTTCATTCTCTACCTTGGGTGTGATTCAGCACCAAGTGGAAATAAAACTTTTCTTCTTTTTCACCTAAAGTTTAATTTTTTTTCTCCTGGTGCTGAATCCCCAATAGAGCAGTTTTAAAGTGGAACAAAACCCACCAACCACCGACTTTAAATCTAAAAGATTCCAGGGCTGGCCACTGGCTTCTCCCCTGGCAAACTCACAAAGTGGGATGCCCCACTGTGTGAAATTTCCCAGGGCGCTCGTAAAAACTCACCTTTCCACGTTCCAAAGGTGCATGAACAGGCTCTTGTCCAATGAAAGCTGCTTGCCATGACTACGTCATTCAGCAGACAGCTCTCATTGTTATGAATGAGGAGTACACACTGCAGCATTGCCTGTATCCCCAGTGGCAAGTGTGCTCTCCTGTCCCAGCCATTAATTTCAATCAGAGCCCTTTGCCAAATTACATAGTCAAGGTAAAGGGCTCTGATTGAGCGAGAGCCCACACATGTGCCGTAGGAGCGGGGAAAAGTGAGTTTTAGTGAGCTTTCTGGGGGGTTTCACAAAGCATGGAACAAAACCCGGGAAGTTGCCATTTTTTACAATAAGGTATTTTCTTGTACATATTTAAAATTACAGTCCCTGTAAGGTATTCAACAAATTATATTATTTTAAATGTGTTTGCATAGCCCAGGGAGGCTGCAATATTAAAATATATACAATATGTGCACCTAATGGGCAGTACTATATATTTTATAATGGCAGGAAAATGCAGCAACTTTAAAACATTCTAAAATCAAGCCTTCACTATGCAGCCCCTTTTATACAGACATCCTTACCCATGGCACATGTCCACGGCCAAATTTCCAACTAATACTAAAATCAATACTAAGATCAATATATCATAATTACAGAAAACTTGGTCTTACATTTAAAGTGGAAAACTAACAATAGAAAACATGTCCTTTCCCGAATTGGAGCCTGATTTGACAGGCTAAAATTAAAATAATGACTCACCTTCGACAGAGCCAGGTACCCAATCCCCTGGTGGGAGCAGTGCTGTTCCGTAGTGGCCTAGGTTACCAGATGTTTTCCTGACCTTTGCTGGCTGGTTGGTCAGTCAACCAGTGCAGCACTGGTATTTACCCTATATCTGCTTCCTGCCACCACCTTGCACACAAACTTAGAATTCAATGCAGGGACTTACCTAGTTCTTCAGTTTCTGTCCATCTCACTTCACCTCTTCAGACCTCAACCTCATTCACGGACATTGACCTGACAGCCTCACACTACCATAATACACTTAGTTCAGCTCTAGACTCACCGCACTTATAGCCAACCCTGCCCCAAACACCGACAACTCTGGCAAAATGCAAGCTCAGCCGGACTGAAACTGCACTCTCGTGCTGCTCAGTGAAGGAAAACCAAAGCCAGCAATGACTTTCTGTTCTATAAAGAAACCATTTAGGAACTCAGGACCCAGCCTTTTTATCTGCTAAGCAAGCATATTTCTCTTTACTTATTCCTGAAAAAGCCCAGAATCCCAAGCAACTATTCAACACATTCAGTTCCCTACTCTGCCTACCACCCCCTCTAGGGATGAGCGAATCGATCCGGACGAACCCGGATTCGTTCCGAATTTCATGGAAAATTCGATTCTGAACGAATCCGGATTTCCCCGGATTCGATCGATCGAAGTTTTCCTTTAAACTCCATTTATTTCAATTACAGGCATTCTAAAATGGTGGATGAACATGTCCAGACATACCCCCTGGGGCAAGGTAGCATGGGTAAGTCAGCAGCCAGGAAGCACTGTGACGTCACCGTGCTATATAAAGCGGCGGCCATCTTGCTTGTGCGCATTTCAGCCTTGCATTGCGGCCAGAGCACAGCTAGTTAGAGACAGGGACAGAGAGTTAGAGATAGGTAGGCAGAGTCAGAGAGGCAAACAGAGAGGTAGACAGAGCCAGGGAAATATAGGGAAAGATAGGGAAAAACCGGAACCATCCAGCCAGGGACAGTTTAGAAGTGACAGTGATTTTTTTTTTTTTTCATTAGCCAGATCAGTTTTCAATTCGATTTCAGTTCTTTGTGCTGTAAATCTGCCTTGCCACTGTGCATGCCATCTATGCAGTGGCTTATTTAACCCTATCTGTTACACACAAGCATTTATCATAATATATAACTGGATTAGTTTAAATATTTTTTGGTCGGCCTTTAACCAAAAAAACACCAGCCCACCTGGGTATCCAAAACCTGCACTTAGCAGCGTATCTGTTATACTAAATAGGCTTGTTGATCCTTCCTCAGCTGAATCAAAGTATTGCATTTTGAACTGGTTTTTGGTCTGCCTTTAACAAAAAAAACACCAGGCCGCAGGGCATCCCAAACCTGCATTAGGCAGCCTATCTGTTATACTAAATACACTTGTTGATCCTTCCTCAGCTGAATCTAAGTATTGCATTTTGAATTGGTTTTTGGTCTGCCTTTAAGAAAAAAAAAAACACCAGGCCGCAGGGCTTCCCAAACCTGCACTAGGCAGCCTATCTGTTATACTAAATACGCTTGTTGATCCTTCCTCAGCTGAATCAAAGTATTGCATTTTGAATTGGTTTTTGGTCTGCCTTTAACAAAAAAAACACCAGGCCGCAGGGCATCCCAAACCTGCATTAGGCAGCCTATCTGTTATACTAAATACGCTTGTTGATCCTTCCTCAGCTTAATCAAAGTATTGCATTTTGAATTGGTTTTTGGTCTGCCTTTAACAAAAAAAACACCAGGCCGCAGGGCATCCCAAACCTGCATTAGGCAGCCTATCTGTTATACTAAATACGCTTGTTGATCTTTCCTCAGCTGAATCAAAGTATTGCATTTTGAATTGGTTTTTTGGTCTGCCTTTAACAAAAAAAACACCGGGCCGCAGTGCATCCCAAACCTGCATTAGGCAGCCTATCTGTTATACTAAATTGGCTTGTTGATCCTTCCTCAGCTGAATCAAAGTATTGCATTTTGAATTGGTTTTTGGTCTGCCTTTAACAAAAAAAAAAACCCAGGCCGCAGGGCATCCCAAACCTGCATTAGGCAACCTGTCTGTTATACTAAATATGCTTGTTGATCCTTCCTCAGCTTAGTCAAAGTATTGCATTTTGAATTGTTTTTTGGTCTGCCTTTAACAAAAAAAACACCGGGCCGCAGTGCATCCCAAACCTGCATTAGGCAGCCTATCTGTTATACTAAATAGGCTTGTTGATCCTTCCACAGCTGAATCAAAGTATTGCATTTTGAATTGTTTTTTGGTCTGCCTTTAACAAAAAAAACACCAGGCCGCAGGGCATCCCAAACCTGCACTTAGCAGCCTATCTGTTATACTAAATACGCTTGTTGATCCTTCCTCAGCTGAATCTAAGTATTGCATTTTGAATTGGTTTTTGGTCTGCCTTAAACAAAAAAAACACCAGGCCGCAGGGCATCCCAAACCTGCATTAGGCAGCCTATCTGTTATACTAAATACGCTTTTTGATCCTTCCTCAGCTTAATCAAAGTATTGCATTTTGAATTGGTTTTTGGTCTGCCTTTAACAAAAAAAACACCAGGCCGCAGGGCATCCCAAACCTGCACTTAGCAGCCTATCTGTTATACTAAATACGCTTGTTGATCCTTCCTCAGCTTAATCCAATTATTGCATTTTTAATTGGTTTTTGGTCTGCCTTTAACAAAAAAAACACCAGGCCGCAGGGCATCCCAAACCTGCACTTAGCAGCCTATCTGTTATACTAAATACGCTTGTTGATCCTTCCTCAGCTTAATCAAAATATTGCATTTTGAATTGGTTTTGGTCTGCTGCCAAAACACTAGGCCACAGGGTATCTCATATTGCCAATTTCCATAGTATCTGGTGCAGAGAAGCAGTCCCTCACTTTATTTAGCTTCCTCTTTTTAAAGTAAACACATTTTTTATCGTGCCTATTGCTCATTTCAAATACATAAAAATGTCAGGCAGACAAGTGCAAGGATGTTCAAAGAGGAGTGGCAGAGGCCAAGATTCAGCAGGCAGAGGTCACAGCAGACTAGGAGCGAGTGGCAGCAGGAGTCACGGTGAGAGACCTGAACTGCCAGTATCTGCTAGCAGTCGTGTCTCCACCAGTAACGCATCTGCCGTGGTAGATTGGTTAACGCGCTCATCAACATCATCACAAGTTACATCTGAGACCCCCAGTCTAGGGTCAGTAGGTTCCTCTGACACAACCCTAAGTTGGCATGCCCTGAGAGCAGTCCCTGTCCTCCCATTGCCTCTGTCCTACGCCGTTCCCTCCCCCAGCGACACATCCTATGCTTTGGGTTCAGCTCCACTCTTTAGTGAGGAGGACGATCAGATAGAGGACAGTCAGCAGCTACTGCCCAGCCAAGAAATGGAGGTGGCTTCTTTAGCTAGACAGACAAATAGTGATGTGGACAGTGTCGTGGGTGTTGTGAGCGTTCCAGCTCCTGCGCCAGACACTGTTGAGGAAACAGAGAACATCAGTGACGTGCAGCCACAACTCGGTGATGATGATGATGATGATGAAGCCGATCGCACTTGGGAGCCGGGTGATGAAGGGGCTTCATCACCATCATCAGGAGAAGAGGGGAGCAGGTGGCCCCGGAGTCAGCAGCTGAGGTAGCAAGGTGTTAGCAGCATGGTTGGCAGTCAGCATGGGGGCACAATTGTAAAGCCTGGAGCCAAACGGGGCCGGGGTAGAGCACCTGGTGCGCGGCAGGCTACCTTATCGGGAGGTAGTGGAGCAGGGGTTCCTGGAGTTGGTGACAGTAGCAGTGAATCAGTGAGGCCTGTTGGTGGGAAAAGTAGCTACTCGACAGTGTGGCAGTTTTTCCTGAAGCATCCACAGGAGGGTAACATGGCCACATGCAAGATATGTAGGCAGAAGGTGAAGCAAGGCCAGGGCCCAAATGTTGCCACCACGTCCCTGCGTCAACATATGATGTGTCACCATAAAGCGGCCTGGGAAAACCGAGGCTCCGAAGAGGTGGTCCAGCCTGCTTCCTAACCAAGTGGCACACCGCTCCCAATTTCTGCCAGCCAAGGCTCCAGCACCTCAGCCGAAGGCAGCTCTACGTCATACCCATCCTCTGTCGCTCCTGCTCCTCCTCCTCCAAGTCATGCATCCCGCCAGCAATCCATCAGTGAAGCCATGTCCAAGAGACAGCAGTATGCGCCCACTCATCCTACGGCGCAGAAGCTGAATGTGCTCCTGTCCAAGTTGCTGGTGCTGCAGTCGCTCCCTTTTCAGGTGGTGGACTCTGCCCCTTTCAGAGAACTGATGGCTTGTGCCGAGCCGAGGTGGAGAGTCCCAAGCCGTCGTTTCTTTGCCATGAAGGCAGTACCAGCGCTGCACACTTTTGTTGAACAGAAGGTGGGCCAGTCCTTGAGCCTATCGGTGTGGAGCAAAGTGCATGGCAGCGCCGACGTCTGGAGCTGTAACTACGGTCAGGGACAGTACATGTCATTTACGGCCCACTGGTTGAATGTGGTCCCCTTGCAGCAGCAGCAGCAGCAACTTGGACAGGTGACGCTGCTTCGGCCTCTGCGCACCCTGCCCGTTGGGCCTGTGACACAGTGCGAATCGGCCCCCTCATCCTCCACCATCTCCTCACCCTCCACTGTAGGCTCAAGTCTCAGTGCCCCTCCAGTCTACCATGTGTGCAGGGCACGGAGGTGTCACGCTGTTCTTCGCATGGTTTGTCTTGGCGAACGGAATCACACAGGGGAGGAACTGCTTAAATTTATTCATCAGGAAATCCAAACATGGCTTACTCCAAGAAAACTTAAAATGGGAATCATGGTTGCCGACAATGGGAAGAACACTTTGTCTGCGCTGCACCAAGGAAGCTTGACCCATCATTTCTTTGCCAAGAAGGCAGTACCAGCGTTGCACACTTTTGTTGAACAGAAGGTGGGCCAGTCCTTGAGCATATCGGTGTGTAGCAAAGTGCATGGCAGCGCCGACGTCTGGAGCTGTAACTACGGTCAGGGATAGTACATGTTGTTTACGGCCCACTGGGTGAATGTGGTCCCTTTGCAGCAGCAGCAGCAACTTGGACAGGTTACGCCGCTTCGCCCTCCGCGTTCCCTGCCCGTTGGGCCTGTGACACCGTGCGACTCGGCCTCCTCATCCTCCGCCATCTCCTCACCCTCCACTGTAGGCTCAAGTCTCAGTGCCCCTCCAGTCTACCATGTGTGCAGGGCACGGAGGTGTCACGCTGTTCTTCACATGGTTTGTCTTGGCGAACGGAGTCACACAGGGGAGGAACTGCTTAAATTTATTCATCAGGAAATCCAAACATGGCTTACTCCAAGAAAACTTAAAATGGAAATCATGGTTACCGACAATGGGAAGAACATTTTGTCTGCGCTGCGCCAAGGAAGCCTGACCCATGCCCCCTGCATGGCTCACGTCTTCAATCTGGTTGTCAAGTGGTTTCTGAAGTGTTCCCCCCATCTGCAAGACATCCTAACAACTTCAAGGAAACTTTGCATGCACTTCAGCCACTCATACACCACCAAACACACCCTTCTTGAGCTACAGCGTCAGAACGTAGCCCCCAACATAGTCTGATTTGCGATGTTTCCACCCGTTGGAATTCCACCCTTCACATGTTGGACCTATTATATGAACAGAGAAAAGCCATCACGGATATCCTGATGATCCAAGCGGATAGGGGGACTCCCCTGTGTAACTTCAAAGTCAACCAGTGGCAGCTCATACGTGACACCTGCCGTTTTCTCAGGCCCTTTGAGGAAGCCACTTTATTTGTCAGTCGGCAGGATTACGGGATGAACGACGTGAATCCACTGCTTCATGTACTACAGCACATGTTGGAAACCATGGCTGGTCAGGGCACTGGAGACATGGTGTCTACATCTTACGGCCACATGAACCCCGTTGGAGCTGAACTGGAGGAGGAGGAGAAAGAGGAGGAGGAGTTGCCCAGTGAAACACAGTTTAGGCTTGGCGAAATGGTTGGTTTATCTAGTCAGCGGACAGGAGAGGAGGAGCAGGAGCAGCCAGAGGAGCTAGAGGGTTTTGAGGAAGGTGAGACAGAGGACCTGGACACACCGTGGCAGTATGCAGTGGAGATGGAGACAGGTAGTCCCTCCGAGTCACTTGCGCAAATGGCAGGAAGCATGCTCACGTGCTTGCGTAGTGACCCCAGAATTGTTTCCATTTGTCGGCGGGATGACTTCAGGCTGTCCACCTTATTGGACCCTCGCTTCCGGCACAAAATGGGGCATTTTTTAAACCCGCCGAGAGGGAGGACAAACTGAACTACTACAAAGACATTCTGCGTAGTCAGTTGGCCGATGCCAATCTGCGCCATGGTCCATACTCTCGCAGGTCTGACTCGGGGGTCGCTCTGCACTCACCTACCACTGCCATACCTGCTGGGGGGGTTGGCAGGAGCAGCATCAGCAGCTCCATCAGCAGCAGCCTCAGTCATCAGTCGCTAATGAGTAGCTTTCTACACCTGCATAGTGAGGCTACACATGAGCAGCAGGAAGACCTGGAGCAGGACCTCAACCAGCAGGTCATGTCATACCTTGACATGACCATGCCAACACACCTTGAGGATCCGCTGGACTTCTGGGCAGCCAAACTTGGCTTGTGGCTGCAACTAGCAGCGTTTGCCCTGGAAAAGCTGTCCTGCCCGGCAAGTAGCGTGCCATCTGAGCAGGTGTTTAGTGCGGCGGGGCCATAGTTACGGCGAGGAGAACTTGTCTATCAACTAAAAATGTGGAGAGACTCACCTTTGTCAAAATGAATCAGGGATGGGTCAGCCAGGATTTCCACCCACTAATGGCTGATGCATGCGACTAGATTCAGCATGGTGCCACGTTTTACACTTTCCAAATGGTGCAAAACATATTTATGTCTTTATGCCAATTTTTGGGCTCCTGCTGTGGCGAACTTCAGGGTGTGCCTTCCAGCCAATTTTTGGGCTCCTGCTGATGCCAACTTCAGGGTGTGCCTTTCAGCCACTTTTTGGCCTCCTGCTGCTGCTGCCAACTCCAGGGTGTCTTTCAAGCAATGTTTGGGCTCCTGCTTATGCTGCTGCCAACTCCAGGGTGTGCCTTCCAGCTAATGTTTGTGCTCCTGCTGCTGCTAACTTCAGGGTGCCTTCCAGCCAGATTCTGGGTTCCTGCTGCTGCTGCTGCCAACTCCAGGGTGTGTCAGTCAATTTTTGGGCTCCTGCTGCGGCTGCTGCAAACTCCAGTGTCTCTTTAAAGCAATGTTTGGGCTCCTGCAGCAGCTGCTGCTGCTGCTTGCAACTCCAGGGTGTAATTCAGCTAATTTTTGGGCTCCTGCTGCCAACTCCAGTGTCTCTTTAAAGTAATGTTTGGGCTCCTGCTGCTGCTTGCAACTCCAGTGTGTGATTCATCCAATTTTTGGGCTCCTGCTGCCAACTCCAGTGTCTCTTTCAAGCTATGTTTGGGCTCCTGCTGCTGCTTGCAACTCCAGGGTGTGATTCATCCAATTTGTGGGCTCCTGCTGCCAACTACAGTGTCTCTTTCAAGCTATGTTTGGGCTCCTGCTGCTGCTGCTGCTTGCAACTCCAGGGCGTGATTCGTCCAATTTTTGGCCTCCTGCTGCCAACTCCAGTGTCTCTTTAAAGCAATGTTTGGGCTCCTGCTACTGCTTGAAACTCCAGGGTGTGATTCATCCAATTTTTGGGCTCCTGCTGCCAACTCCAGTGTCTCTTTCAAGCTATGTTTGGGCTCCTGCTGCTGCTTGCAACTCCAGGGTGTGATTCATCCAATTTTTGGGCTCCTGCTGCCAACTACAGTGTCTCTTTCAAGCTATGTTTTGGCTCCTGCTGCTGCTGCTGGTTGCAACTCCAGGGCGTGATTCGTCCAATTTTTGGCCTCTTGCTGCCAACTCCAGTGTCTCTTTAAAGCAATGTTTGGGCTCCTGCTACTGCTGCTTGAAACTCCAGGGTGTGATTCATCCAATTTGTGGGCTCCTGCTGCCAACTCCAGTGTCTCTTTAAAGCAATGTTTGGGCTCCTGCTGCTGCTTGCAACTCCAGGGTGTGATTCATCCAATTTTTGGGCTTCTGCTGCCAACTGCAGTGTCTCTTTAAAGCAATATTTGGGCTCCTGCTGCTGCTTGCAACTCCAGGGTGTCATTCAGCCAATTTTTTGGCTCCTGCTGATAACTCCAGTGTCTCTTTAAAGCAATGTTTGGGCTCTTGCTGCTGCTTGAAACTCCAGGGTGTGATTCATCCAATTTTTGGCCTCCTGCTGCCAACTCCAGTGTCTCTTTAAAGCAATGTTTGGGCTCCTGCTGCTGCTTGCAACTCCAGGGTGTCATTCAGCCAATTTTTGGGCTCCTGCTGCCAACTCCAGTGTCTCGTTAAAGCTATGTTTGGGCTCCTGCTGCTGCTTGCAACTCCAGGGTGTGATTCATCCAATTTTTGGGCTCCTGCTGCCAACTCCAGTGTCTCTTTAAACCAATGTTTTGGCTCCTGTTGCTGCTTGCGACACCAGGGTGTGATTCATCCAATTTTTGGGCTCCTGCTGACAATTCCAGTGTCTCTTTCAAGCTAAGTTTGGGCTGCTGCTGCTTGCAACTCCACGGTGTGATTCATCCAATTTTTGGCCTCCTGCTGCCAACTCCAGTGTCTCTTTAAAGCAATGTTTGGGCTCCTGCTGCTGCTTACAACTCCAGGATGTGATTCATCCAATTTTTGGGCTCCTGCTGACAACTCCAGTGTCTCTTTAAAGCAATGTTTGGGCTCCTGCTGCTGCTTGCAACTCCAGGGTGTGATTCAGCCAATTTTTGGGATCCTGCTGCCAACTCCAGTGTCTCTTTCAAGCTATGTTTGGGCTCCTGCTGCTGCTGCTGCTTGCAACTCCAGGGTGTGTTTCATCCAATTTTTGGGCTCCTGCTGCCAACTCCAGCATCTCTTTCAAGCTATGTCTGGGCTGCTGCTGCTGCTTGCAACTCCAGGGTGTGATTCATCCAATTTTTGGGCTCCTGAAGCCAACTCCAGTGTCTCTTTAAAGCAATGTTTGTGCTCCTGCTGCTGCTTGCAACTCCAGGGTGTGATTCATCCAATTTTTGGGCTCCTGCTGCCAACTCCAGTGTCTCTTTAAAGCAATGTTTGGGCTCCTGCTGCTGCTTACAACTCCAGGGTGTGATTCATCCAATTTTTGGGCTCCTGCTGACAACTCCAGTGTCTCTTTAAAGCAATGTTTGGGCTCCTGCTGCTGCTTGCAACTCCAGGGTGGGATTCATCCAATTTTTGGGCTCCTGCTGCCAACTCCAGTGTCTCTTTCAAGCTATGTATGGGCTCCTGCTGCTGCTGCTTGCAACTCCAGGGTGTGTTTCATCCAATTTTTGGGCTCCTGCTGCCAACTCCAGTATCTCTTTCAAGCTATGTTTGGGCTGCTGCTGCTGCTTGCAACGCCAGGGTGTGATTCATCCAATTTTTGGGCTCCTGAAGCCAACTCCAGTGTCTCTTTAAAGCAATGTTTGTGCTCCTGCTGCTGCTTGCAACTCCAGGGTGTTATTCATCCAAATTTTGGGCTCCTGCTGCCAACTCCAGTGTGTCTTTCAAGCTATGTTTGGGATGCTGCTGCTTGCAACTCCAGGGTGTGATTCATCCAATTTTTGGGCTCCTGCTGCCAACTCCAGTGTCTCTTTCAAGCTATGTTTGGGCTATTGCTGCTGCTTGCAACTCCAGGGTGTGTTCATTCAATTTTTGGGCTCCTGCAGCCAACCCCAGTGTCTCTTTAAAGCAATGTTTGGGCTCCTGCTGCTGCTGCTTGCAACTCCAGGGTGTTATTCCTCCAATTTTTGGGCTCCTGCTGCCAACTTCAGTGTCTCTTTCAAGCTAAGTTTGGGCTGCTGCTTTTGCTTGCAACTCCAGGGTGTGATTCATACAGCACTATGATTTAGGTGGGGCTCCAGGGCAGGCCCACCTCAATGTCCCTACTAATTTAGGCTGCACACCACTTCATTTAAAATTCAAATTTTTATTTATCAGCAAATGTCTATACACTGATCATACATAAGACATAACAACACATGACATAATAAAATACATATATTTAAAAACCCCCAAGTGGGGAGGAACTATCAGGGCTAATTTTGCAAGACACTCAATTTCAGTGTTCCCTCACTCATTTAATTTAAATAATCATGTAAAGAAGGCTCTCACAATATAACCATATATATGCCGACGCTCATGTCACGAACTATAAAGTGCTTGTGCAATCCTACTGAATTTACAATAATTAAACGGTGCTACTGAGCAGTACTGCTGTATACAAACAAAAAAATGGTGCAAAATTAAAGATTTAAAGTGCTTGAAAGTGACAAGTGCCTAGGTGCTTCCATGCAAAATAATCAAACTACCCTAGTGCCTATTCATAACATTGAGCGTCAGAAAATACATGCCATAATGAGCCAACAATCATCAAATTCATAATCTACCTATAAATCAGTAGCCCTTTTGTCCTCCCCACTTACCTTCTCACCGACGCGCTGCGTGGTTCTCGACCACTTCACCTGGGTGCCCTCCAGGGTGTGATTCATCCAATTTTCGGGCTCCTGCAGCCAAATCCAGTGTCTCTTTAAAGCAATGTTTGGGCTCCTGCAGCTGCTGCTTGCAACTCCAGGGTGTGATTCAGCAAATTTTTGGGCTCCTGCTGCTGCCAGCTCCAGGGTGTGTTTTTCAGGCACTATAGGGGCCCCTCATAGTGATGCCACCTCAACTCTCTGCAATTGTGCCGCTTTGCGATTCTATTCGCGATGCCTCCGATCTGCATGTGATAATTATTTACAGCATTATTTCACTAACCCAGCACGCGTCCTATGCGTGTTACAGCAAGGCAGAATGGTTTACAACCCTATTGAGGCTCTAGGAGGCTCAGAAATAGCAGTTTTTAATAGCGATTTGTCGCGAAAAAATTTGGGTCGAAACGATTTTTGCCGGAAAATTTGGCGAATCAGTCGAATCACATTTTTCAAAAGTTCGCTCATCTCTAACCCCCAAATATCAGCAGAAGAATTTTCTACATCCTTCAAAGTAAAAATCAACTACAGAGCTTCTCCTAATGTATATTGTATTCAGAATATTATTTGTGAACTCTTCCCTGTCTATAATCACTGCGTTGTACAGTACTATGGAAGATGGAGCAACCCTTTAACCCTAATTATGAACTACTTACTGGCTATGGTACAACCTAAATAAATAATGTGAAATTCAACAAACCAGTACACTACAACTAAACCAAATGCAATTATGAATTAGATGTCCAACAGAAAGGGTTTAACCATAACAAAATAACAATATCAATTGTATTGTACCCAACCAAAACATATAATAAGAATTTTTAATACTGCTAAATACAAATATTTCAGCTTTTATAGTTTCCCAAAAAAATGTTAATCACTATAGGGCAGTAACCAATCACAAAATATATCACTATAAAAATATTTGCAATATACTAAATCCAAAAATAATAAAAAATACAATTCAAGAGGAGCAACACCCCCTTGAGTCTAGACGTCTCTTGGGTGAGGGGGTGGTCTACCTCTTTATGGGACATCCTAAATTAGCATACCCCACCATGTGAAACTCCCTGGTTCACCCAAACGACTCCTCTCTAGCTAGCACCTGTGCCAGGCCATTTTTGGCGAGTGAGTGCGCACCTAGCTAGAGGCAGAGATGCGGTCAGCGCGGCTCGCTCCATTCAGATTGACCCGAGCGTAGTGCAGAAAAGGAAATCTTAAAAGGATTGATCACTGCAGAGTGGCTCAAGCAGGGACACACACAGCAGGGCTTTTCATGAGAGATGCCTTTCCTGAGAGCAACAACATCCAAGAAAATCAAAAGTAAAAACAATATTCCAAAATGTTTTAGCAAAGCGTTTACTTGCTCGCACTCAGAACATCCAAACATCATTGCAGAAACACAGACAGACACTCTTATGGGCCCACGCCTCATATGCCTTGCGGCGGTGTATTGGAGCTCATTGTGGTCAGCGAACCTTAATGTCCAGTTAAGGGTTAACTTAGAGGTTCGGTCTTGCTCACTAGGAGTAGTGGTCAGTTAAGCAACTGCTCTACAGCCCAGCCTTCCAGCCTCCCATTGATCAGTAGTCACATAAACTATTCAGGCTTCAGCACACACTGCCTGTGATAACATCTAGCTTGTGGTGTGTTACTCATTATTTCCTGCTGACCAGATTAGTTTGCTTTGCATCCCAACTATGCTTTTGCCTGACCCTTTGGATACTGGGACTCTCTGATTTACGACTTTGACCTTTGGCTTGCTCTAGACTTCGGCTTTGTTTACTCCTTATGTCAAGAGACTGGTAGGACCGATTATCTGTTGCAGACCCGGCTATCTCTGACTTGCCCTGTGTATTGTTAGTTTTGCCCTGTTGTACATCGACCTTTGCGGTCTCAGGTGCCAACCTTTGCGCCCTTAAGTCCTGAGGGAAACCGTGTTCGGGCAGGCGTGTAATGTCTCCCGGTAAACGGGGGCTTGACTATAGGTGAAGACGGAGGTGTTAGATTGGGGGTTGATATCTGAACCTAGGCTGGTGATCAGCTGGACATTACAATAAGAGGTAGATTTTAAGATTTCATATGGCAGCATGTTCTAATATTATCCTACATTCAGCTCTAAAAAGGCATTTGTAGTATTTAGATAAATGGGCCTTGATTGCTTTATATTCCATAGCCCCTGGTTTTCCTTGCAACATTTTACTGTGCTTTACCTTAGGAGCTTTGTACTGTAGGTAAGAGCTGGGAAATAAGCATTAATTGGGACTAATGGAAAGGTCATCATCTATCAATAACAGCAGAGGCATAACATGGATTGCTGATTCATGTCATAGACCTTATAAAAGTCTGTAAATCCTTGTTATGCCTGTGGTATACGTCAGGATTTAGAAGTCATAAAAAGGAACTAATAATAAATTCTAAAGTAAACTGAATTATAGATTATAAACATAAAACTTCTTGAGGCAGAATTTAGTAATACTGATAAACAGTAGTTCTGAGTTTTACTGGAAAATAAATATAAGAATAACTTCATCTCATACTCCATATCAGACTTACTACTGCTTCCGAGCTCTTACCCACTGGGTGAAAAATTAGCCAGAAGACAACCAAACCAGATAGCTAGATGCTTATTCATTTATTATCACATGCAATGTTTATTAACCAAATAAGAAATGCAATATAGTAAAGTTATATTAACCCTTTTGCTGCCAGCCTACCTGCAGCTTTTGTCGCCCTATGTTGCCAGACCATGTTTCACTATTTTGCGCTACACATGTTCAACTGTGATTTTTGAAAGGATTTCCAGGGATTTCCCAGGAAAATGATATATTGTTTTTTTTCAAGAGACTCTGGGCTTCAACATGAAATCTCTTGTTTGGCCTTTTTTTAGTGTATTCTCAATACTTTTTGGTGAAATATGTGCAAAAAAAAATAAAAATAAATCTATTTTTTGCAATTTGTAGTGTTTTTTGTAACACAAAATATAAGTTTGCCAATAAAATTTTATTGCGTGCGAAACCCTAATTTCTCCCAGTCACAGCGGTACCACATATGTATTGATAGTATTGATTTCAGATAAAATACAACTGCGCTATGCGCTATGCGCACCTTGCAGTTTTTCCAGAAAAACAACCATTTACATTTAAAATACCCCCCACAAACTATATATTCTCTGGAAGTACACACCTCAAGCTTTCTAGGCATACCAAGCTTGTTTATGTGGGCTTAGTTTTCTGGAAGTAATCCCTCAATGTATTCTTTGGTTGCACAAAGTTTCCCAAAAAAAAACAAGTAAAATCTCAAAAAGCAACATGCTCCGAACAGAATGATACCCAACATTCATAGGTACTGTCAAGGGAAGAGTTGGAAAACACCCCAAAGTAAAGCATGCGCATAACAGTAATTTTACTTGAAAATTTCAGCTCTGCAGAAAAAATGCACCTTGCAATTTTTCAACCAAAACAACCCTTTACATTTGGAATATCCCCTATAAACCATATACTCCCTGAAAGTACACATGTTAAGCTTTCTAAGAGTACCCAGCTTGTTGTAGTCGGCTCACCTTTCTGGAAGTAATCCCTCAAAGAATTCTTAGGTTGCACAGGGTTTCCCTAAAAAAATGAATAAAAAAACTGAATAAATAACATGTTTTCCTAAAATATAAATATTCAAACAAGAAAAAACAAGCTAAATCTGAAAGAGCAAGGTCCCCCGAGCAGAACAATACCCAACATGCATAGGCACTATTAACCCTTTTAATTGCCAATCTACTTGAAGTTTTGTCCCCCTCTGTTGACAGGTCATTTTTCTCAATTCTGAACCATGTTTAACCGTGATTTTTGCCAGAATTTTCAGGAAAATTATATATATATATTTTGCAGCAGAGTTTAGGCTTGAACATGAAATGTCTTGTTTGTAATTTTTCTACAGTTTTTTTTAATATTTTTGTGTAAAAATAAATAAATAAATATTTTTTAGACAACTGTCTCCTTTAATTTAAATAAAACATTTACTTTATTAAAAAAACAAAAAGAAATACATATTCAAAATTATATATTAAAGAAAAACATATTGCATGTGAAAGCCCAATTTCTCCCGATTACAACGGTACCACATATGTATCGGTAGCCCCCCCATTCTTGCCCAGGAGACCCCCCAAACTGAAAATAGCAGTTTATAACATTGACAAATAAAATACTACTACTATCCACACTATAAACATAAGGGGTTAATTAAAAAAAAATGACATAGGGTCCCCCCTCCCATTTTTGCGGGGAATTTTAAGGGTTAAAAACCCTTAAAAATCCCAAAAAAATTTAAATGGGGTCCCCCTTACCCAGCATTACCAGCTTGGGACCAGCTATGGGGGCTTGTAGGAACAGAGTGGAGGGGCCAGCTTTTGTGGCCCCCCACCCTGCAGCCTCCAAGCCCACATAGCCTATGTGGGCCCGGGCTCTTCTGCCCCCCCCCCCCGGGCTTTGGGGAGGCAGGTAATTGGGGTGCGGGGGTTAACGGCAAGTCACCTGCTAGCGGCAGGTGACTTGCCAGCCCCCAGCCTTGTGAACTGCTATAAGGGGTCTCATGGACCCCTTACCAGTTCACAAGGGGTTAAGTGTAAAAAAAAACACACAAAAACAAGCAGAAAAAATATTTTATTATATTTTTTTTCAAACTTTTTAATACTTACCTCCCATCCATCCCTGTGTCCCACACTGATCAATCTGGCTTCCTGCTCTCCTGCTGCAGCTGGAAGCCTTTTATAGCTGCTAGGCGACAGAACATAAGGGGTTAATTTAAAAAAAAACATGACATAGGGCTCCCCCTCCCAGGGGGGAGCATTACCAGCCCGGGACCAGCTATGGGGGCTTGTAGGAACAGAGTGGGGGGGCCAGCTTTTGAGGTCCCCCCACCCTACTGCCTACGAGCCCACATAGCCTGTGTGGGCCCGGGCTCTTCTGCTCCCCCCCCGGGCTTTGGGGAGGCAGGTAATGGGGTGCCGGGGGTTAATGGCAAGTCACTGACATCCCCCAGCCTTGTGAACTGGTATAAGGGGTCTCATGGACCCCTTACCAGTTCACAAGGGTTTAAATGTTAAATAAAAAGACACAGACACATAAGAAAAAAAAATGATCTTTTTTTTTTTTTTTTTGTTTTTTTTTACTTTACTCACCTCCAATCCTGTGTCCCCCGGCGATCTGCGATGACAGTCTGCTTGGGTGTTTGGAGGAGAGAGCCTGGGGAGGGGCGATCACAGCCCTCTCCTCCTCCCCACCCCTCTCCTCCAACCACCCGAGCAGACTGATTCTCTGTGTCGGGTGCCGGCATTAAGAGGGCTGCTGGTGACATCAAACAAAGAGGCTGGGGGGCGATCAGCGACCCCCCCAGTGAAGAGGACACCCATAGGGAGACAGCGCGGCCTCAGGTAAGTAAATGTAATTTTTATTTTTTTTATTTTATTTTACAGTTAGCAGCTGCTGCTGCCGAAGCGGGGTGGGCTATTCCGGGAGCTCTCCTGGAGCCATCTGACCCCCCACGGGGGATCAGATGTCACCAAATTAAAGAGGAGACTCGGCCGGATCCAACGAGGGGTCAGGTGAGTATTTTTTATTTTAATTCTTTTAACTAGCAGGGGGGAAAGTCAGGCACGTAGATTCTACGTGCTTGGCACTTAAGTGGAGTAGAAGCGAGCACGTAGAATCTACGTGCTTGGTACTGAAAGGGTGTGCTGTACATATATCATAGTAAAAAATAAGTGCATTGTTGTGCCTCTAGTAATTCCTACCAGCACATATGGCTTGATGCAGAGCCTCCCCGTTCAGCTCCCCCGTGCGTTTCCCCGTTGGTTTTGGCCTTTGATCGGGTCAGGAAAGGGTGCTACGTTGATTTTAGTGTGCGTTTATGCGCTCAGGTGTGCGCTCAGCCGCCTTTCCGATTGTCGGCTCGCACGAGGCTGTTTCCCGGGAAAATGTACGCCTCGTTCATTGGTCCGTTTTTTTCAGTGATGCAGAGCCTTGATTTCCTATTGAAATCACCCTAATAAAACGGGGCCGCCGATCCTTCACTTACGGCAAGTCAGAGCAGCCGTATTTGCACTCGGGCAATAATATGCAGTCCTCTGTTGGAGCACATCAGCGGCGCCAGCTCCGCGGTCTTGTCCTGCTGAGTATGGCAGAAACCAGGCTGCACCGCACACCTTTGGACATCGATGGCATGAGTATTTGATATTTTTTATTGTTTTTTTTTGGGTATCCTTTTTACAGGGTCTCCCTCATTTTTATTTTATTGTTTGTGTGCAGGCATTTGAAGATGGGACATAGGATAAATGTGCAGGCACTGGCTGGCCCTGATTTGGTTTTTGGGAGTCGTTTTTCTGGCTTTCCCTGCCTAGGAATTCCTGCCTACCTGAGCGATTCAAATCTGCCGATCTATTTGGTGGCTGGCTACTGGGTATGTGTCTGAAACTTGTATTGGTTGCCCACCCTCTCTGACTGTGTTTGTTCCCGTAACACACTATTTGGTAACTTTTGGCGTAGTATATTTGGAGCCCAATTATTGATCTACAAATTAAATGGGTTAAGTGATTGTACCCTATTGCGTCATGTTCTTGCCCTCTTATGTAAGTAGTATTCCCCAGACTTTTGTAATCAGAGTACAGGTTGGATGTGCATGTAGTCTCATTACAAATGTCCTTTCCTCCCACCCTACCCCGCTCACCTATTTGTCCCTCTTTTCTATTGTTGCAATGCACACCTTTTTTTAATTTTTTTTGTTTTTTGGTTTTAGGGCAGGAGACTCTGCCTATCCTTTGGTCCCCTGGATGAAGACCCCCATCCTGCACCGATCTTCACAGGCAGAGGAGCGCTACAATACTGCCCCCAGGAGGACTCGCTCTGTGTTGGAGCCAGGCTTTGTTCTCTTGAAGATGAGGTTCCGTTGTCTTGATGTGACTGGGGGGGGCACTACAATAGACGCCTGTAACGGTCCTAAACCTAATCCTGGCTTGTGGGCTACTCCACCACCTTTAGTTTCAGCCCCCCCCACCCCTCCTTTTTCTTGCACCCAAAGTGGCACCGCGCAAACCATACGTGCACAACTAGTGTTTAGTGTTTTTTCAGAGACCACAATTTTGTTGTTTTTTTTTTTTTTTTTCAAACAAATTTTGTTTTGTCATTTGTTTTTTTGGGCCCAAAAGAAAAATTACACGTGGGCAGAGAAAATGTATTCCCCACAAATTAGTGGTATGTTGGGTTGCATGGTGACGAGGAATGATGTTGTGCCTGCAAATGGGCTGCAATGTGGGCCAGGCTTTGATTAATCTCAGCCATATGGCTGGTTAGGGCAGAGATATTGCTGTTTAATACCTCTACTTGGGCGTTGAGGTTTGTGAGTTGGGTGCACACAGTCTCATTGAATTGCTGTGTTGTCGCAGCAAAGGCAATATTTTCCTGCCTCCATGTTTCCTCCAAAATTTGAAGTTGCCTTCTTTGGGAAATATGGCGTCTAGACTGGGTAGGAGCAGTGGGACGGGTGGTTGGTTCTGGTTCCGAAGGTGGTTGTGGATGTGGTGGCTGTGCCGGGGTTGCCTGCGTTGCTGCCACTGGTGCAGTAGTGGTTAGTGACATATGTGGGGTGTCCTCCTCCAAATCTCGTATATGGTCGATGATGGGTGGGCTTCCTGTGGTCTGTTAAGAAATATAGCATCCTTTTAGTTTATTTCTGTCCACACAAGCTCGCAAATATCAATGTTAAAAGTACACATCAAGGCCCATTGACTTACCTCATCGCAATCCACAATTTGGGTTTGTGGTGTAGAAGCCTGGTGTGCCCTTGGCCTCAGTGCTAACGCAGGGGTTTGGGGGCCTGGTGTGTCCTGTTGACTTGGTCCTTAGTATGTAGATAGGAAGATTAGGTAAATGGCCAAGTACAGTGTGTTGTGTAGCATAACACTGCCTTCTTGAGCTTTTTGTACTAGGTCATGGCAAAATCAGACTCACCTTGGGACCTTACATTTCGGTCTGTGTCTTGTGCCTCTGCCAGTCCCTGGATGCTGGCCGGGTGTATGAATGTATATACATGTTCCTCGGCGGGCGTAAGGATAATTTTAGTGGGTAAGCCACCCCCTGTCTGTTGGCTGGGGAAGATTAAATCACACCTAATAAGTGTTACATCCTTTTAACAATGTGACTAAAAATGCATTTTACTTTTTCCTTTACTTCTGCTCCACCCCCTGTCTGTTGGCTGGGGAAGATTAAATTACACCTAATAAGTGTTACATCCTTTTAACAATGTGACTAAAAATTGTCCATTACCTCTGCTGACGGCGCATGTCCATTTTTTTTTTGCTGTAGTATTTCAGGTCCCCAAATTTCCTTTTTATTTGCTGAATATCTCTCCGGACTGATCCCACACTATTGACCTGCCTGCAAATATTAGTCCAGATTTCCATCTTAGCCTGCTTTGTGGTTGTTTTGGAGGTGCGGCCAAATAGGGCATCATAATGTTCGCAAACTGCATTTGCCACCGCCATGCTTTGAGCATCGCAAAATCGGGCAGTTAGTGAGCCACGCCGTAGTTGTCTGCCACATGGGTGTGTGGTCTCCCCTGCCTCTGAGGAAATTGATGGTTGGGTATCTGGGGAGTCGTGTGTGCTTCTTTGGCTTATGGGGGAGGGGGATGTTGTGTGTGTGCTTCTCTGGCTTAATGTCTGGGTTCCTGTTGAGCTATCAGATGTGGAGCTGCATGTGGAATCTGAGGTACTGGAATTGGGGGAACCAGAGGGTGAAGGTGGAGGGGTGGGTGACCTGGGTGGGGTGGTGGTTTTGGCAATGCGCTTACCCTTGCTTATGTGTTTGGATTTGTGGGTATGCTTGGTGTGTGGAGGTGGAGGATGCTGCATGGTCTGACTAGATGGGGTACCCTTGTGTGTTCGTGGTTTTTTTGCAGGTGGTGGTGAATGGGTTAATGTACCCTTGGTCCTGCGTTTTTTGGAATGTGCCTGTTTGTGTGGAGTATCCACCGTTTTAGTGGGGGCATGTTCGGCATGTGTCTGGTGCCTGCTCTTCTGTCTTGTGGAGGATGAGGCATGTGTGCGGCTGCTATGTGCCTTGGCCCTTGGTTGGCTCTTTTTGCTCCCTTTAGGTCTGCCCATATTGATATGGTATCCAACACAGAGCTGAGTGCCTTGTGCTTTAAATATGTTTTCCGTGTGGGCGTGGTCAACAGCGGGTGCGCGCCCGCAATCTTTACCTTGGAGCAGGACGACATCATCATGGATGTGAGTATGCGCGCGTGCGTTTATGTGCGCGCACACATTCCTTGTAATAAAAAAAAAAAACAACACCAGAATAGTCTGAAACAACTTCGTTTTTCACGTTCCATACAAGCCCACCTTAGTTTAACACATGTACGCAGCTCAAAACTAGGCTACATGCAGATAGAAGAACTAGGGCAATGTGAGGCAGCAAGAGGTTCAAAAAGTGACTTTAGTTAGGCCAGCAAACTTGTTAATGCTTTTTGTGTACATGAGACAACAACAGTCTCTAATATCAGTGTCTTTGTCATGCAAACAGATTCACAGCAGCAACCAAGGGAGATAGAATGGAGCCTCCGCCCCTGACGCAATATGCGCCTAAAACATGGTAAGTGGCGTTTTTGGGGACCAAAGTAAATGAACCAACAATTCCATTGGCCACAAAATGTACAAACCAAAAAAAAAAAACAAAGACTTTGTATAAAAAGCCCTTAAAGCGGACCTTCACTCAGAATAAGTCTATCTTATATGTTTCCCACACCCTGTACATAAAGTTTGCCCACCTTCAAAATCATCCTACCTGCACCTAGTGCATGTTATGAGGCTTTCAACATCCAAGATGGCGGATTATGGAAGCCGCCATTTTATCAGGCAGCCTGCAAACAGGAAGTGCCTTCTAACTGTGCTGCGCTGCATTCTGGGATTGCTGACCTTTTCAAGAGGTGTCTGCTCTGTGTGAGCAAAGCACAGCTATAACCCACCCCCTGTACCTTATCCCACTCTCCTCTCCTCAGTAAGTGTGATGCTTCTGAGTCAAGATGGCGGCGGCCGTATACTAAATTCCTGAACTGAGTTGCAGCCCAGTGGTGGACAGAATAATTATTGATTGACTAAAAAATTACTATCTATTATTTGGAGATGCTGCGGAATCTTTGGTTAAGAGTTTGGCCTTTTCAGTAAAAAACGCAGAAGGTCCGGTTTAAAAAGGGCCCCAAAAAAACCACGCACAACCAAACCAAATAAACAATGCTAAACTAATGTTGTTTTTCATTCACAGATACAAGAAAATCACAGGCACAAGACACCGAGACCTAAAGAATTTTAATTTGGCTTAAAAAGCAAATAGTTTATTTGTTAAAACATTTAGATTCAATTATTTGTAAAAAACTTTGTGTAAAAAATTCAATTTCAAACGCTGGAATAAAATAAAAAAAAAAAAAACAAGAAAGTTGTGTTTCCTGCAAATGTACAATCACACAACATCATCACACATTTCCATGACACAAAAAGTTTAGATATGGTACAATAAATCCAAAAGAATCAGAAAGAATTAAGGTATGCATTAATGGCAAGGAAAAAGGAACACAAAGGAGATTAAGGTATGCATTAATGGCAAGGAAAAAGGAAGAACCCAAATTTATGGTTCCCAAAAAAATATGTGTCAGTGGCAGTGGTTGACATATGTATATTCCAATGGAGTTTGAGGGATGTGCGCTTGCGTGTAGCCAGATTGGCAACTGAAGAGCCATGGAGATGTAAGTATACTTGCTCAAACCACCAAAATGGAAGGTCAAATACGACGGAAACCAAGCAGGTACGTTCAAAAAGCCAGGAAAAATCAGGGAAAAACGGGCCGCCCGTGTGAACGTGACCGGGAGCCGCGATCAAATTGAAGGCACCCGAGAGAGCAAAAAAAGCTTTCCGAGTAAAGTGAAATTGACGGATCAGTTAGGGAGCCATTCCGACGGAGGCTCTGCATCACATTTGAGCCACGATTCAAACGGGAGCCCCGGACAATCGGAGGGTTTTAAGGGCAGTTCAGAGGAGGCTCTGCATCAGGCCCATAGTGTGACCAATGAGGAGGGAGGAGGACGGGGTTTCATAGCTGCAGAGAGAGGCAGTCATTTAGAATGTCTGGGGAGGGAGTGGGGGGTGTTTCTGTTCTCAGCCCACTGAAGGTTGATTGAAGGACCAGGTCAGCAGGGTGGAGAATGAAAGCTGAATATGGAAGTGATTTCCTCACGGGCAGGTTCATTACTAGCGGCAGGTAGCGACAGATGAGCGTCTGTGGCAGGCATTTCAGAGTGCCCTCTAGTAGTCGCAGTGCTTGGCCGTGGTTCGCTAGTTCAGAGCGACTCAGTCGCTGTGTAGCATTGATGAATTGTGGGGAGTCGCTATATGAGCAGTACACCGCTGTCTGGGAGCGAATGGTAGCGACTGGTCAGTGCGACCGACTTCCATATTCATCAAAAAGACAGCCTTACACACCGCCGGCGCTAAAAAATGTTCCGCTGTAGGCCAGAGCGCCGGAGGCTATGCGAATAAAGGCTGTTTTTTAACATGTATCCACCAGTAACAAAGCGTAAACATATGGAATTACATTGTTATAACATTGTGACATGAACTCATTAATGCCAGACCTGTAATGTCAATTCTGTATAAATATATAAAATTTTTTAAAAAATATAAAAAATGGCTTTTTCAAGGCCAGGAGAGATCCCAACATTATTTGACAATAAAAAAAAAATAATTAAAACACCCTGTTTAAAGAGAAGTAAAAGAACGTCCATTGAAATGTATGGGAGAGCGTCAGGTAGCGAGAGGTAAGATGTGGCGCTCTGCAAGGCTGAACTCCGACGCTGTAGGCTGGGATAATGATGAATCGGAAGCTACATGGCGTAATTCCAGTCGCTCACCAGAATCCGCATGATAAATGTGGAATTGCTGCTGTGTCCGGCATTCACCTGTCTCTACCTGTCGTTTACAAGGCACTACCTGACGCTTCATGAATAAGGCCCTAAGAATCCTCTACCACTTTGTTGTCCTGCTGACAGCGCCTTCTGCTTCTACTGTGGTCACTGGCCAGCAGACTTGCAATAGAATGCACTTCTGCATTCCAAGACATGTTTTAATGATGACCTGGTACAGTTACTGCATGGGGGCATGATTGTGTTGCACTGTGGAAGCAATATGATGGTGGCCAGCAGAGCAATGTAGAGAAACATCGTTGGAACACGGCAGGAAATAGCATGTCTATCAAATATAAAAATTTTGCAATAAAGTAGATACGAATAAAGTTGTAATATGTTTGAAGTCATTGTCCATGCGCTGCAGGTGATTGATAGGAGATTGATCTGTAAGGAATAAAAAGGTAAGTAATAGCTGAGTTTTTTTTTTTTATCTTGGACATTGCAAAATAAATATTAATTATATAAATGTATTATAATTAGAATACACAGAGCAAGTGAACAAAAATACAATTATTATAAATTGGCCCAAATCAGCCATAAAAAATCTGATGTCAAAGTCCTTTAATTATATACATGAGTTTAATGAAGTCCCAGAAATTGACTCGTGGTTAAATTTTCAAACTGCAATTTATGCCGGATATCCCAAATCTCATGCAGCAGGTATTCAATAGTACTCAAACACATAGGTATCATCCACCGCGTGCCCACCACCTATTTTTGGTACCCTTACCAGGTGGCGTATATTGGTACGCCTTAAGAATAAGCCACTCCTTGCTCCGTAGCTCTATTCAATTCAAATCTGATCCTCTTGTTGTTTAGGATGAATACCCATAGATTTTGGGCTTAAAGGTAGCTCAATGTGGGTTTTTGCATGAAAGAAATCAATGAAGGAAATATATAGTGTAATATCGCTTTTAATAATAAAAACGTCTAAAAGGTTAAAAATGTGCACTCACATTTAAAATTCTTGATGTACAGCATATAATAACAAAGGCTCTCACCCTACTTTCGGTTCACCTCGGCCGCTGGTGTCCACGAGAGGGAGAGGGAGTTCGCTTTCAAAAATTGCAAGATTCCTTTGTTGTATTAGTGCAGGGGTCCGCCTAGTCGCCGTCAACGCGTTTCACTGCGTAACGCAGCTTTATCAAGACTATATAAATGTATTGACTTTAGTTATTTAGGGCGGATGAACTGCGCCATTTGGCACCTTTCCTGTGGCTATAGCACCAGTTTTAGAGCACTGGCATCTTTGTCTTTTATGATGCTGCAATTTTGACTACAATGGTGCTAGAAGTCATAGTGTCCAATGCTAACGAATTAGCTCTAATTGTTGCATTCGGTATTGGCCGGTCTGTATCGGCGACTGTTGGACCTGACTGCCAGTTATACCAGCACCAGTGTGCACCACGTTGTACCACCATCTTTTCGGTGCTGTACAGCGTATTTATGATTTTTTTTCCACCCTGAACAGATTGGCGCTGTATTTTTCAGTCGCTGGTATGCTGGTTTCATCATTACAGTTACAAGATATTAATGCTCGGGACGAACAGAACAAACTTTACAGTGCGTTTAGGTTGCTTTTTAGTTGTTGTCCAAATTACACATTGGTAAACAAAAGAAGCCATGAAAAACGATTTTACACAAAAAAAAATGTCATTTGGTGGCATCTATGTCCTACGTTTACATTACAGACAAATCACAATGTCAGTTCTGAACAAAAAATGTGTGTAATGTCACTTCAATACAGTTCTGTCCATTGTGCTCTATGGTATCTTGACCCACAGCACCACTAAAAACTGGCGCAGCTTTGACCACAGTGCCCAGCACTGAAATCTTTTGAGCTCTAGTGTTAAATTAGACGCAGACTGTTGGGTGCATCAGTGCAGCCTGTTCTTGGTTTCTTAAATCGCACTCTGAGTGTAGCTGAGGCAAAAAAAAGCATAAATCATGCTCCCCAATTACTTTGATTAACTACCTAAATCTAATCTAATAATTATTACAATGTATCAACTAGTGATAAGACAGACAGAGGCTTATCAAGTTCAGAAGCTGTCTGGCCAGGTAGTTCCTGATATCAAGAAGCGGGTGCATTTGAAAACTATATACTATGGGAGGGATAAAATGGGCAAATGTTTTGTCTGGTTTTTCTATTTTATATCTGGCAAAAATAAAAAATAATTATAGTGCCTTTTCTTTGGGGTTACCAGCCCAATGTACCAGAAAAAGGGGCTGGTAACCCAAGGCTCAGGGGCTGGTACTTTTCACCTGCCAAGACAGAGGCTGGCCATTTTACCTTTGCACTCTGGCTATGTCTGATGCGCCAGGCTAGGAGGAGGGGTCCTCCTTTGTATTTATTATAAAAGGGGGTCCAACTCTTTTAGCCAATTGTTTGCCCCTATAGAATTTAAAGCGGACCTTCACCCTAAATAAGAGCATATCTTATATGTTTTCCCCACCCTGTACATACAGATTGCCCACATTAAAAGTCATCCTACCTGCATCTACTGCATTTTCTGAGACTTTAAACATCCAAGATTGCGGCCCATGGAGCTACAGGCTGCCTGAAAACAGGAAGTGCCTTCTGACTGTGCCGCTCTGCATTCTGGGATTGCTGACCTTTTCCTGACCCCAGCTCTGCTCTGTTTGTGCAAAGCACAGCTATAACCCTGCCCCCCGCACTTTTGACCCCTCTCCTCTCCTCAGTATGTGATGCTACTGAGTCAAGATGGCGGCACCCGTATCCTGGAGTGCTGAACAGTTGCAGGCCAGTGAGGGAAAGAATAAAAAGTAATTGACTAAAAACATTAAATATATTAATTTTAGATGCTGGGGAATAGTTTTTAAGGGTTTGGGCTTTTCTGTAAATGATGCTGAAGGTCCGCTTTAATAGTGTTTTGCTTATGGTGTGAAACATGTTTGGACAGCAGAACTGGGTATAGAAACAAATGTTGGTATAGCAATGATTCTTAAAAGAAATAACATTGCACTTCCAATAGTCCTACAGCCTGTTTCACAACAATAATAAAGAATGACATTTCTACCTTTTCAATGATATTTAAGAGATATAATTATTCTTCAGTATCAGACGACAACAGGGGTGAATAGGATAGATCTAAAGGGTAAATGCTACACTTCAGCTTGCCTGTAATAGAATCAGAAACTTGGCATCTGGCAGTAACTGAATGCTTGACATTTCATAGCGCAGGGCAGCATTTAATACAAATATCAGAAAATTTAGAAAACAGTTGTGGCTCCTGGATCAGGGGTCTTGGCTGCTCTTTATATCCGGAGGCATTCCTAGTTTGCTGAATTAAATATAGCAAGATGCAAGCCACACAACTAGAGATGAGCGAACTTTTGAAAAATTCGATTCGACTGATTCGCCGAATTTTCCGACAAAAATAGTTTCGACCCGAATTTATTTGTGATGAATCGCTATTAAAAACGGCTATTTCTGAGCCTCCTAGAGCCTCAATAGGGTTGTAAACCATTCTGCCTTGCTGTAACACGCATAGGATGTGTGCTGGGTTAGTAAAATAATACTGTAAATAATTAGGACATGCAGATCAGAGGCATCGCCAATAGAATCGCAGAGCAGCACAATTGCAGAGAGTTGAGGTGACATCACTATTAGGGGCCCCTATAGTGTCTGAAAAACACACCCTGGAGCTGGCAGCAGCAGGAGCCCAAAAATTAGCTGAATCACACCCTGGAGTTGCAAGCAGCAGCAGCAGCAGGAGCAGCAGCAGCAGGAGCAGGAGCCCAAAGATTACTTTAAAGAGACACTGGAGTTGGCTGCAGGAGCCCAAAAAGTGGATGAATCACACCCTGGAGTTGCAAGCAGCAGCAGCAGCAGCAAGAGCAGCAGCAGGAGCCCAAACATTACTTTAAAGAGACACTGGAGTTGGCTGCAGGAGCCCAAAAATTGGATGAATCATACCCTGGAGTTGCAAGCAGCAGGAGCAGCAGCAGCAGCAGCAGGAGCCCAAACATTGCTTTAAAGAGACACTGGAGTTGGCTGCAGGAGCCCATAAAAAGTAGATGAATCACACCCTGGAGTTGCAAGCAGCAGCAGCAGGAGCAGCAGCAGCAGGAGCCCAAACATTGCTTTAAAGAGACACTGGAGTTGGCTGCAGGAGCCCAAAATTGGATGAATCACACCCTGGAGTTGCAAGCAGCAGCAGCAGCAGGTGCAGGAGCCCAAGCATTACTTTAAAGAGACACTGGATTTGGCTGCAGGAGCCCAAAAATTGGATGAATCACACCCTGGAGTTGCAAGCAGCAGCAGCAGGAGCAGCAGCAGCAGGAGCAGCAGCAGCAGAAGCACAAACATTGCTTTAAAGAGACACTGGAGTTGGCTGCAGGAGCCCAAAAATTGGATGAATCACACCCCGGAGTTGCAAGCAGCAGCAGCAGCAGTAGGAGCCCAAACATTGCTTTAAAGAGACACTGGAGTTGGCTGCAGGAGCCCAAAAATTGGATGAATCACACCCTGGAGTTGCAAGCAGCAGCAGCAGGAGCAGCAGCAGCAGCAGTAGGAGCCCAAACATTGCTTTAAAGAAACACTGGAGTTGGCTGCAGGAGGCCAAAAATTGGATGAATCACACCCTAGAGTTGCAAGCAGAAGCAGCAGCAGCAGGAGCAGGAGCCCAAACATTACTTTAAAGAGACACTGGATTTGGCTGCAGGAGCCCAACAATTGGATGAATCACACCCTGGAGTTGCAAGCAGCAGCAGCAGGAACAGCAGCAGCAGGAGCCCAAACATTGCTTTAAATTGAAACTAGAGTTGGCTGCAGGAGCACAAAAACTGGATGAATCACACCCTGGAGTTGCAAGCAGCAGCAGGAGCAGCAGCAGCAGCAGTAGGAGCCGAAACATTGCTTTAAAGAGACCCTGGAGTTGGCTGCAGGAGCCCAAAAATTGGATGAATCACACCCTGGAGTTGCAAGGAGCAGCAGCAGCAGAAGCAGGAGCCCAAACATTACTTTAAAGAGACACTGGATTTGGCTGCAGGAGCCCAAAAATTGGATGAATCACACCCTGGAGTTGAAAGCAGCAGCAGCAGGAGCTCAAACATTGCTTGAAAGACACCCTGGAATTGGCAGCAGCAGCAGGAGCACAAACATTGCTTGAAAGACACCCTGGAGTTGGCAGCAGCAGCAGGAGCCCAAAAATTGACTGACACACCCTGGAGTTGGCAGCAGCAGCAGGAACCCAGAAATTGGCTAGAAGTTGGCAGCAACAGGAGCACAATCATGAGCTGGAAGGCACACCCTGGAGTTGGCAGCAGCATAAGCAGGAGCCCAAACATTGCTTGAAAGAGAGTTGGAAGCAGCAGCAGCAGGAGGCCAAAAATTGGCTGAAAGGCACACCCTGAAGTTGGCATCAGCAGGAGGCTAAAAATTGGTCTAAAGACATAAATATGTTTTGCACCATTTGGAAAGTGTAAAACGTGGCACCATGCTGAATCTAGTCGCATGCATCAGGCATTGGTGGGTGGAAATCCTGGCTGATCCATCCCTGATTCATTTTGACAAAGGTGACTCTCTCCACATTTTTAGTTGACAGACAAGTTCTCCTCGCCGTAACTATGGCCCCCGCCGCACTAAACACCTGCTCAGATGGCACGCTACTTGCCGGGCAGGACAGCTTTTCCAGGGCAAACTCTGCTAGTTGCGGCCACAAGCCAAGTTTGGCTGCCCAGAAGTCCAGCGGATCCTCAAGGTGTGTTGGCATGGTCATGTCAAGGTATGACATGACCTGCTGGTTGAGGTCCTGCTCCAGGTCTTCCTCCTGCTCATGAGTAGCCTCACTATGCGGGTGTAGAAAGCTACTCATTAGCAACTGAAGACTGAGGCTGCTGCTGATGGAGCTGCTGCTGCTGCTCCTGCCAACCCCCCCCCCCCAGCAGGCATGGCAGTGGAAGGTGAGCGCAGAGCACCCCCCGAGTCAGACCTGCGAGAGTATGGACCATGGCGCAGATAGGCATCGGCCAACTGACTAGGCAGAATGTCTTTGTAGTAGTTCAGTTTGTCCTCCCTCTCGGCGGGTTTAAAAAATGCCCCATTTTGTGCCGGAAGCGAGGGTCCAATAGGGTGGACAGCCAGAAGTCATCCCGCCGACAAATGAAAACAATTCTGGGGTCACTACGCAAGCACGTGAGCATGCTTCCTGCCATTTGCAGGAGGGACTCAGTGACTCGGAGGGACTACCTGTCTCTATCTCCACTGCATACTGCCACGGTGTGTCCAGGTCCTCTGTCTCGCCTTCCTCAAAACCCTCTAGCTCCTCTGGCTGCTCCTGCTCCTCCTCTCCTGTCCGCTGACTAGATAAACCAGCCATTTCACCAAGCCTAAACTGTGCTTCACTGTGCCCCTCCTCCTCCTCTTCCTCCTCCTCCAGTTCAGCTCCAACGGGGTTCATGTGGCCGTAAGATGTAGACGCCATGTCTCCAGTGCCCTGACCAGCCATGGTTTCCAACATGTGCTGTAGTACATGAAGCAGTGGAATCACGCCGTTCATCCCGTAATCCTGCCGACTGACAAATAAAGTGGCTTCCTCAAAGGGCCTGAGCAAACGGCAGGTGTCACGTATGAGCTGCCACTGGTTGACATTGAAGTTACACAGGGGAGTCCCCCTATCCGCTTGGATCATCAGGAAATCAGTGATGGCTTTTCTCTGTTCATATAATCGGTCCAACATGTGAAGGGTGGAATTCCAACGGGTGGAAGCATCGCAAATCAGACTATGTTGGGGGCTACCGTTCTGACGCTGTAGCTCAAGAAGGGTGTGTTTGGCGATGTATGAGTGGCTGAAGTGCATGCAAAGTTTCCTTGAAGTTGTTAGGATGTCTTGCAGATGGGGGGAACACTTCAGAAACCGCTTGACAACCAGATTGAAGACGTGAGCCATGCAGGGGGAATGGGTCAGATTTCCTTGGCGCAGCGCAGACAAAATGTTCTTCCCATTGTCAGTAACCATGATTCCCATTTTAAGTTTTCTTGGAGTAAGCCATGTTTGGATTTCCTGATGAATAAATGTAAGCAGTTCCTCCCCTGTGTGACTCCGTTCGCCAAGACAAACCATGTGAAGAACAGAGTGACACCTCCGTGCCCTGCACACATGGTAGACTGGAGGGGCACTGAGACTTGAGCCTACAGTGGAGGGTGAGGAGATGGCGGAGGATGAGGAGGCAGAGTCGCACGGTGTCACAGGCCCAACCGGCAGGGAACGCGGAGGCCGAAGCGGCGTGACCTGTCCAAGTTGCTGCTGCTGCTGCAAAGGGACCACATTCACCCAGTGGGCCGTAAACGACATGTCCCTGACCGTAGTTACAGCTCCAGACGTCGGCGCTGCCATGCACTTTGCTACACACGGACAGGCTCAAGGACTGGCCCACCTTCTGTTCAACAAAAGTGTGCAGCACTGGTACTGCCTTCTTGGCAAAGAAATGACGGCTTGGGACTCTCCACCTCGGCTCGGCACAAGCCATCAGTTCTCTGAAAGGTGCAGAGTCCACCACCTGAAAAGGGAGCGACTGCAGCACCAGCAACTTGGACAGGAGCACATTCAGCTTCTGCGCTGTAGGATGAGACATTTGGGCCCTGGCCACGCTTCACCTTCTGCCTACATATCTTGCATGTGGCCATGGTACCCTCCTGCGGATGCTTCAGCAAAAACTGCCACACTGCCGAGTTGCTACTTTTCCCACCAACAGGCCTCACTGATTCACTGCTACTGTCGCCAACTCCAGGAACCCCTGCTCCACTACCTCTCGATAAGGTAGCCTGCCGCGCAGCAGGTGCTCTACCCTGGCCCCGTTTGGCTCCAGGCTTTACAATTGTGCCCCCATGCTGACTGCCAACCATGCTGCCAACACCTTGCTGCCTCAGCTGCTGACTCTTCTTCTGATGATGACGATGAAGCCCCTTCATCACCCGCCTCCCAAGTGCGATCGGCATCATCATCATCATCATCATCATCGTCATCATCATCATCATCATCATCACCGAGTTGTGGCTGCATGTCACTGATGTTCTCGGTTTCCTCAACAGTGTCTGGCGCAGGAGCTGGAATGCTCGCAACACCCACAACACTGTCCACATCACTATTTGTCTGCCTAGCTAAAGAAGCCACCTCCATTTCTTGGCTGGGCAGTAGCTTCTGACTGTCCTCTATCTGATTGTCTTCCTCACAAAAGAGTGGAGCTGAACCCAAAGCATAGGATACGTCGCTGGGGGAGGGAACGGCGTAGGACAGAGGCAATGGGAAGACAGGGAGTGCTCTTGGGGCATGCCAACTCAGGGAACCCACCGACCCTAGACTGGGGGTCTCAGATGTAACTTGTGATGATGTTGATGAGTGCGTTAACCAATCTACCACGGCAGATGCGTTACTGGTGGAGACATGACCACTAGCAGATACTGGCAGATCAGGTCTCTCACCGTGACTCCTGCTGCCACTCGCTCCTAGTCTGCTGCGACCTCTGCCTGCTGAATCTTGACCTCTGCCACTCCTCTTTGAACATCCTTGCACTTGTCTGCCTGACATTTTTATGTATTTTAAATGCGCAATAGGTACGATAAAAAATGTGTTTACTTTAAAAAGAAGAAGCTAAATAAAGTGAGGAACTGCTTCTCTGCACTAGATACTATGAAAATTGGCAATATGAGATACCCTGCGGCCTAGTGTTTTGGCAGCAGACCAAAAACCAATTCAAAATGCAATATTTTGATTAAGCTGAGGAAGGATCAACAAGCGTATTTAGTATAACAGATAGGGTGCCATGTAGTGGTTTGGGATACCCTGCGACCTGGTGTATTGACAGCAGGACAAAAACCAATGCAATAACTTAATAAAGCTGATGCTGAACAACGCTTATTAAGTATAACAGATAGGGTGCAACGTGGTGGTTTGGGATACCCTACGGCCTGGTGTATTGACAGCAGAACAAAAACCAGTTCAAAATGCAAAAACTTAATAAAGCTGAGGCTGTAGATGCTTATTTAGTATAACAGATAGGGTGCCACGTGGTGGTTTGGGATACCCTGCGGCCTGGTGTATTGACAGCAGGACAAAAAACAATTCAAAATGCAATAGCTTAATAAAGCTGATGCTGAACAACACTTATTTAGTATAACAGATAGGGTGCAACGTGGTGGTTTGGGATACCCTGCGGCCTGGTGTATTGACAGCAGGACAAAAACCAATTCAAAATGCAATAACTTAACAAAGCTGAAGCTGTAGACGCTTATTTAGCATAACAGATAGGGTGCCACGTAGTGGTTTGGGATACCCTGCGGCCTGGTATATTGACAGCAGGACAAAAACCAATGCAAAATGCAATAGCTTAATAAAGCTGATGCTGAACAACGCTAAATTAGTATAACAGATAGGGTGCACCGTGTTTTTTTGGGATACCCTGCGGCCTGGTGTATTGACAGCAGGTCAAAAACCGATTCAAAATGCAATAACTTAATAAAGCTGAGGCTGTAGACGCTTATTTAGTGTAACAGATAGGGTGCCACGTGGTGGTTTGGGATACCCTGCGGCCTGGTGTATTGACAGCAGGACAAAAACCAATTCAAAATGCAATAGCTTAATAAAGCTGATGCTGAACAATGCTTATTTAGTATAACAGATAGGGTGCAACGTGGTGGTTTGGGATACCCTGCGGCCTGGTGTATTGACAGCAGGACAAAAACCAATTCAAAATGCAATAACTTAATAAAGCTGAGGCTGTAGACGCTTATTTAGTATAACAGATAGGGTGCCACGTGGTGGTTTGGGATACCCTGCGGCCTGGTGTATTGACAGCAGGACAAAAACCAATGCAAAATGCAATAGCTTAATAAAGCTGATGCTGAACAATGCTTATTTAGTATAACAGATAGGGTTACATAAGGCACTGCATAGATGGCATGCACAGTGGCAAGGCAGATTACGGTTTACAGCACAAAGAAATCAAATTGAATTGAAAACTGATCAGGCAAATCACCCTGTCACTGTCACTTTAAGCTGTCCCTGGATTGTTCCGGTTTTCCACTATATTTCCCTGGCTCTGTCTGCCTCTCTAAATCTCCCTACCTATCTGTAAATCTCCCTACCTATCTGTAACTCTCCCTACCTATCGCTAACTGCCTGTCCCTGTCTGCAGCAACCACCGCTGTCTCACGAATGCAAGTCTGAAATGCGTACAAGCAAGATGGCGCCGCTTTATATAGCACGGTGACGTCACCGGGCTTCCTGGCTGCTGATAGGCTGCATGTGACCTTCCCATGATAACTTGCCCCAGGGGATATGTCCAGACATGTCCATCCACCATTTTACAATGCCTGTAATTGAAGTAAATGGAGTTTAAAGGAAAACTTTGATCGATCGAATCGCGGGGAAATTCGGATTCGTTCAGAATCGAATATTTCCTGAAATTCGGAACAAATTCGGGTTCGTCCAGATCGATTCGCTCATCCCTACACACAACCATACGTCTATCAAGATGAAAGGCTGGAGGACAGCTAACAGCATCTTGTGATCAGCCGAGCTTAAGTCTGGGCTACATTTGCTGATGACTGTCTGAGCAAAGTGCCAGATGAAAACCCCATCCTCTAACAATTAAAGCAAGAAATGAGAGCTAATGGGTCCCATTGCCACCGAAAGATGAGCACTAATTAATAATAATTGCAGACTTTTGCATAACAATCAAGTAAAATCAGCACTTTCACTACTGCAAACAGTCTAATAATGCGCTCTGAAATGTGGGTTAGGGAAATTATTTTCAGTTACGGAAAATGAAAATTTAAGGGCCTTATTTAAGATGTGCGCCTTTTAGCATAATTTTTATGGCTATAGCGCCAGCTTCGGAGCACTGAAATTCCTGTATTATCTGGCGCTGTGCTGTGTGCTACATTGGCGCTAGGTATTGGCCGGCCTATGTCAGCGCCTGTTGGACCTGCCAGACGATTATACCAGCGCCAGTGAGCACCACAATTTTACAACACTTCCCAGCATATTTATTATTTTTTTCCTCCTTGAAATCTTGGGTGCTGTCTTTTAATCACTGCTGGGGACAAAGGGGACAAAATTTACAGTGTGTTTATGTAGCATTTTATTTGTTGGTGTCCAAATTATACATTGTTAAGCAAAAGAAGGCATTAAAATCAATTTTAATAACACCCAAAAAAAAAAAACTGGCCCATTTCTGGCCCATTTAGGTCCTGCGTTTTCATTATTGAGAAGTCCCAATGCAAGTTCTGTAGAAATAAATTAATTATAAGCATAAAACAGTTCATTAGAGCTCTGTCCATTGTGCTCTATGGGATCTTGAGCTACAGCGCCAAGTTTTATCTGGCGCTGCATCAATTCTGGTGCTATTGATAAATAAGACACTAGCCGGGGGCCACATCGGCACTGACGTTTTTTTCTTTCTTAAATCTGAGTACCTCTGAGGCCAAAAAATGGTTATCCTCTCCTTTCCCCACAGTACCTCACAAGCTCCAAAATAAAAACAAACTAAAGATTTCAAGATTTGAATGCCACGGCCGCTTGCTCGTGTGGTCTCTCTAGCTAAAAAATAAGGGCCTATTGGCCTGATGCTGAGCTTAAAACCTTCCGATTGTCCGGGGCTCCCGTTTGAATCGTGGCACAAATGTGATGCAGAGCCTCCGTCGGAATGGCTCCCTAACTGATCCGTCAATTTGTCTTTACTCGGGAAGTTTTTTTTGCTCTCTCAGGTGCCTTCAATTTCACACGGGCGGCCCGTTTTTCCCTGCTTTTTCCTTGGTTTTTGAACGTACCTGCTTGGTTTCCGTCGTATTTGACCTTCCATTTTGGTGATTTTTCCAAGTATACTTACATCTCCATGGCTCTTCAGTTGCCAATCTGGCTACACGCAAGCGCACATCCCTAAACCTCCATTGGAATATGCATATGGCACCAACTGCCAATTTGACACATATATATATTGTCAAATTTATTTTTGGGTGTTCCTTCTTTCTTGCCATTAATGCATACCTTAATCTCTTTGGTGTTCCTTCTTCCTTGCCTTTAATGTTTACCGTAATTGGTTGTGAGTTTCTCTGATTTTTTGTCCCATATCTAAACCTTTTGTGTCATGTAAATGTGTGATGATGTTGTGTGATTGTACATTTGCAGGAAAGACAACTCACAAAATCAGTTTTTTTTTTTTTTAATCAAACATTTTTTATGGTTTTGTGGTTTGGAGATTATTTTTTTGATAACACAAAAGTAAAAAACAATTTAAATTTGAATTAAACATGTTAAAAATTAGGCCTCGGGGTCTTGTGGCTGTGCTTTTCTTTGATCTGTGAATGAAAAACAACCTTAGTTTAGCATTGTTTTTATGGTTTGGTTGGGCGTTGTTTTATTGGGGCCCTTTTTAAACCGGACCTTCAGCATGATTTAATGAAAAGGTGGGAATATTTATGTGGGAGAGTGGCGCTTAGTATGGAGCTGCAACCTGGTCAGGAGGCTAGTCTGACAGAACAAAGGTTAAAGGGTTTTGGTGTGCTTGAGGGGGGTTCACCTAGGGTGTAGACCTTGGTTTTTCCCTCTCACACTTTTCCACAGGTGCGCTACTTGTTTAGAAGCCCGAGAAGGATGGTATCTCAATGAGCATGTGATTCCTCCTTCTCTTCTTCTAATGCAAACAATTAATATAGGCTGCAAGATTGTTGATGAACAAAGGTTGCTGCCAGTTTGGCACAAAATTGCAAAGTATTGGCTCAGGAAAGTATGTTGAGACACTTACCCGCCTGGCCCGGGGGTGCAAGACCTGCCCTGGGCCACTGAGTGTGATGCGCTGAGTGATGAAACGTTGCACTGCTTGTGGAGCGTCTGGCGGTTGGTTGCTTCTTTAATAAATTCCAGTCGGATAAAATAAATCCAAAGCTTTATTAGTAGGAAAAATGGGGGGTAAATCCAAAAGGGTAGAAGTTAAAATAGGGGGTCAGGCAGTCGTGCTTAGTGCTGCCTAGAGGGTTACTCCTCGCTGCACAGGGACCTTGAAAACATTAAACAACGAAACGCGCGACTGACCCCGCCAGAAGCCGCAGCAGCACACTTAATTGGTGAAGACACTACAGTAGCAGCACGGAACAAACCTTTCCTGACCCGGACCGCTCCAGCAGCTGCTTCAACATCGGTAACCAGTACAGAGTACCCCTTTCTTACCGCAATACGGCATGGACTCAGCCGCATCCACTGCATTTGCAGAGAAGCACAGCGCTTTTCATTAGCGCCATTGAGGACTCTTTTACAGCGAGGAGTAACCCTCTAGGCAGCACTAAGCACGGACTGCCTGACCCCCTATTTTAACTTCTACCCTTTTGGATTTACCCCCCATTTTTCCTACTAATAAAGCTTTGGATTTATTTTATCCGACTGGAATTTATTAAAGAAGCAACCAACCGCCAGACGCTCCACAAGCAGTGCAACGTTTCATCACTCAGCGCATCACACTCAGTGGCCCAGGGCAGGTCTTGCACCCCTGGGCCAGGCGGGTAAGTGTCTCAACATACTTTCCTGAGCCAATATTAATGATTTAATGAAAAGCCCAAACTCTAAAAACACGATTCCGCAGCATCATCTGTAAAAAAAAGATACAAGGACCCACCATTAATCCACAAAATACATTACCAAGTTTCCTGGCCTAACTAAAGTCACTTTATTAACCTTTTGCTGCCTCACATTGCCCTAGTTCTTCTATCTGCATGTAGCCTAGTTTGTAGCTGCGTACATGGGTTAAACTAAGGTGGGCTTGTATTTAACGTGACAAACTAAGTTGTTTCAGACTATTCTTGCGCTTTGTTTTTTTTTTTATTATAAGGAATGTGTGTGCGCACATAAACGCACGCTCGCATACTCACATCCATGATGATGTCGTCCTGCTCCTGTGTAAAGATGGCATAGCTCCTGGTATAGCTCTGACGTTCCCCCGCAGTGACGTGCAGGACATCCCAAATTGGAATGCCCCAGAGACATGATGCCTGTAACCCAGCCCTGGATTTCTTCACACTCCAAAGGGCTGGGTTACATGGGTTTTGGCCTGCTTTAAAACATCCTGACCAAATCAGGTTAGGATGGAATAACCCACCTCCTTTACATTATTATTAAAGTAACACAGGTTCCCTCACATAAAGCAGAACAAAACCCAGAACGGCCACTGGTCTTCCCCCTGGAAATCCCAGATTGGGATGCCCCACTGTGTGAAACCCTTTTTAATGAGACTTTACTCAGAAATGGCAGACTCCCTCTCTTAAAGCGGAACACGCCATGATTAGTTTAATGACCTTTGCAGGCGTATATTGTAGTGCCCTACCAGTCTGATCAAGACAACGGAACCTCATCTTCAAGAGACCAAAGGCTCGCTCCACCACAGAGCGAGTCCTCCTGGGGGCAGTATTGTAGGGCTCCTCTGCCTGTGAAGATGGGTGCAGGATTGGGGTCAGCAGCCAGGGGAGCAAAGGATAGCCAGAGTCTCCTGCCCAAAAACCAAAAAAAAAAAAACCAAACAAAACAAAAATAAAAAAAGGTGTGCATTGCAACAATAGAAAAGAGGGAAAAATAGGTGAGCGGGGTAGGGTTGGAGGAAAGGACATTTGTAATGAGCCTCCATGCACATCCAACCTGTACACTCATTAAAAAAGTCTGGGGAATACTACTTACATAAGAGGGCAAGAACATGACGCAATAGGGTTCTATCACTTAACCCATTTAATTTAAATTTAAAAAATTAGGCTAAAAATATACTAACAAAAAAATTACCAAATAGTGTGTTAAGGGAAAAAACAAAGTCAGACAGGGTGGGCAACCAATACAAGTTTCATACACATACCCAGTAAGGCGGGTGAGCTCAAATAGGTGCAGCCTGGTTTCTGCCATACTCAGCAGGACAAGACCGTGGAGCTGGCGCCGCTGATGTGCTCCAACAGAGGACTGCATATTATTGCCCGAGAGCAAATACGGCTGCTCTGACTTGCCGTAAGTGAAGGCTCGGCGGCCCCGTTTCATTAGGCTGATTTCAATCGGAAAACAAGGCTCTGCATCACTGAAAAAAACGGAACAATGAACGAGGCGTCCGTTTTGCCGGGAAACAGCCTCGAGCGAGCCGACAATCGGAAAGGCGGCTGAGCGCACAGCTAAGCGCATAAACGCACACTAAAATCAACGTAGCACCCTTTCCTGACCCGATCAAAGCCCAAAACCAACGGGAAAACGCACGGGATAGCTGAACGGGGAGGCTCTGCATCAAGCCATATGTGTCCAGGGGGGGTTAGACAATAACTTAGAATCAGTCTGAAAGTCTTTAGGAATACTTAATAGTGTAACTAGGGGCATCAGTGATGCACTCCAGTGTAACAATGAAAAAAAAGCCTGAGAAAATACCCACATTGGTGTCCAGCGATGCAGATAGCTTGGCTGGGGGAGATCACAGTTTCCCTGTAGTGAAAATGTCACACTTCCTCTGCTTGTGATCAGTAACAAGTACACCGGGCCAGACCTACATCCCACAAAGGCTCTCAACACTCCTATGGTTCCCCTAAAAGCCACCCACTGAAAGTTTCAGTGGAAATCTAATACCATGATATTTGCTGTACTCACCTATTCCATGCGTGAGCCACTGCCCCGCTATACCTTTAGCTAGGCACGTAACAGTGCCAGGCATTTGTGAATGGCTTGGGCAGGGGCCCTGTCTGAGAGGAAAATACCTGGGATAGTGACAATCCCTGGTGTTGTACCTCTTTAAGGGATGATTACCCTTGCAAGAAAAATAATACGCAGTGCCTAGTATACAAATCCTCACAATTCGCAACTCATAGAAAAAAGTCCTTTGGGCTTGGTTAAGGTTAGAGATGAGCAAACTTCCTAAAAATTCGATTCGCCAAATTTCTCCAAGAAATTCGGGTTCGTCCGAATCGAATCTTTGAGAATCGCTCACCTCTGGAAAACACACTGCTCCCACCGTGCGGTGTGTAGCTTACCTACATGCCGCACGGGGGGAGCGAAGGAGACTGGCCGCATTGTCAGCGGAAGCAGGCTTTCACAGCTGACAGTGCAGCCGGCCTCCCCTGCTCCCACCGTGCCGGCATGTAGGTAAGCTACACACCGCACGGCGGGAGCGGAGGAGGCCGGCTGTGCTGACAGATGTTAAAGCCGGCTTCTGCCGCCCGCTGACAGTGCGCTGAAAGTGTAAAAAAAAAAAGAGAAATATAAAAGTCTCTTTACTCATACCCCTCGATTCAAAGAGGAAAAGTTAATTGATTTCGTATCGAAAATCGTAAGTTTGGGTGGGTGTTAGTCATTTTTTCCTGTTTTTTTGGCCATTTCCGACTCGCACGAGCCTACGTACGAATGCGTATATGCTCTTACGATCAGCGGAAGTTCGTTCCTAAATTTTAGGATCAAAACGTAAAACTTAGGATCAAATCCTAAAACTTACGATCAAAACGTAAAACTTAGGATAATTGGATGTGTTTAGGTGTGATTCAGAGAAACCTCTAAACGCGTTTTAAAAGAAAGCCACAGCCGACACCTTTTAGCAGCCGGATTGCTGTTCGTGAACAGGTTTTTTGGCTATGTGGAGGAGTCTGCGCGTCTTGTGCTCCAATGAACTGCATGTATCAGCATGGCCGAGGCCATTAATTGTTTGGCAATGCATACCTGATTCATGTATGCCTTATAAAAGCATTTTAATGTGGACCTTAATTAGTCCTTTGCATGTAAACCTTTATTTTGCAATATATTTGCGTTAATTAAATAAACTTATGACCTTTGTTATTTATTTTAAAATTGATGTACTAGAATAATATTTTTAGATAGCATTTATTGGTGTAGTTGTTTACCTTTGCTTTGTTTAATTATTTAAGCACATCTTTGGTCAGATGCATCACACTTACTGAGGAGAGGAGAGCGGGATAAAGTGCAGGATGTGGGTTACTGCTGTATTTTGCCCCCAGAGCTGGGGGCACGGACAGTCACAAGGCCCTTTCTGTTTGCAGGCTGCCCGAGAATACCTGAGTCGCCATCTTGGCTGTTTCTAGACTCATAACATGCAGAAGTTGCTGGGTGTTTTTTAATATGTGAGAGCAATCTGTATGTAGAGGGTGTGGGTAACCACACACAAAAAATTTAAGTTGTACCATTTGAAGCCAAAATATTAAAATTAAATCAACAAGTAAAAAATGCAAGTTAACTAAAAATTAAACAAAGTAAGATTTTATTATGCAAATGCATTCATTAATGGTTGGTTTCTACAAAATGAATGAAATAAAGAAAAATAAGACCAAATATTTAGAATGCACTTTAATGAGCTAAGTTTGTAGTGCGCAGCCGCAAGATCAGAAGGATTTACGTCCAGACAAAAAAGGAAAAAGGGCAAAACCAATGTTGCAACCTGAGAAATGAAACGGAAAATTCAGGATGGAAACTGACATAGGTCTGATTCCCGACCTGCCATACGAACGGACGTAAATTTGAGGATAGAAACGTATTTGCTTATAGAATCACTCGCAAGTTCATACGAACGCACGAGCGTTCGGGAAAAATAGGATGATCGTGACCCAAATCCAAGCTGTTACATGTTTCTTTGAATCAACCCAATAGTGGCCATTATGAAAGAGTCTTATGTAAACTCTTTCAGGAGCTCTGTGAGTGATTGCTGCTGATATGTAAAGAGGTTTTAAAGTGTGGCAGCCTTTAGTGCTACTGCATAAAGAATGAATGAATGGCAGAGAGATTTCCGTTCAAGGGCTATTGAAAGTGGAAGAATTTCATAACAGATTTCATGGCGGAGGAATAATTTATGATTATGAGCAAACAGCAAGTGTTCTTTTCTTCATAGATCCTAATGTTTTGGTTGGACTTGAGGCAATCAAACACTGTCTGGCACTGGAGTGTTGCAAGGATTAGGTATTTCTTTATGTTGCTCGGATCCCTCATTGTAGTAAGATTAAGGAATATGCAACACTGCTATGGCAAACCCAGCCATTTATTGCACAGATTTCCATTTGCCTAAAACTTGAGATGATAAAGAAGAGCAGTAATCAACAGTAATATTGTAGGATACTTGACCATCCATCATGTCGCTCATATGCTGTTCCATACTGTAACTGAAGGTGGACATGTTTTTAGCCAGCTACAGTGGTCCCCCAACCACTCACTTCCATGTGTTGGTTTGCATACATGGGTACATAGGTAAATCACTGTCTATGCTACCTTTGCTGAACTATTCATTTTTCGGTTTGCTGACCTTATCTGACCTGTAAACCAAGGTTGCCTCAGTTTGACCCATTTAATAACTGGATTTCTTGTTTATTCACATGAGTTAGTATTTTTTGGTAATTTTCCTTATTTTCAACTAGTTCCTTTATAAAGCCCATCTTTCCCAACTTTATTTGGCCCCCATTCTCCCCAACGTGGATAATTACATTCAAATTGGACAGTTAAAAAATCAGCACATATATAAAACTCCTGTAATTAATATTTACCATACTTTTTGCCATATAAGACGCACCAGCTCATAAAACGCACCCAGGATTTGGAGGAGGAAATTAAGAAAGAAATATTCTGAACTGTTGTGCTAAAATACCCCTTTAGCATTCCCCCAATTCCTTCCCTATATGCATTGTGACATTCTCTCATTCCATTCCCATAGGCAGTGTGGCATTCCCCCCATCCCATGCCAATGGGCAATGTGGCATTCCCCCCTCCCATTCCCATAGGCAGCGTGGCATTCCCCCCTCCCATTCCCATAGGCAGTATGGCATTCCCCATCCCATTCCCATAGGCAGAGTGGCATCCCCCCATCCCATTACCATATGCAGTATGGCTGAATCCCCCCCACACTTGCCCTCTCACCTCGAGCCTGGAAATAAAGAAAAAATAGATATACTTACATGAGCCCCGTGCTGCGGCCACCGGGATGCCAACCGATGAAAGAGAGGCGGGCAGGGAGAGGGCAGGGTAACTGAACGCCACTCACTGATGCATGCCAGTCCGAGAATTAGCAGTGGTACCGTCAGCAGCCAGAGCGGGGACCCGACGCTCTTTTGTCAGCTGGCGCCCTGGTGGCCGCAGCGTTAGGCTCTTGTAAGTATATCTTTTTTTAATGTTTTTGTTGTGTTTTTTTTTTTTTACATTCCCCCAATAAGACGCACTGACACCCCCCCACCCCCCACCCCCCCACACACACACACACACACACACACACACACACACTTTTTGGGGGGAAATAGTGCGTCATATAGGGCAAAAAATACATTATTTTATTTTTTTTCAAATGAAGTCCTACTTTCCTTAATGTTGTAGCTTTGTCTGGAAAAAGTTGAACCAGCTTATTGATTCCACATTTTGCTATATTCACCAAAGCCTCTGACAGCTATATTTAGCCTTTCTGGTGACAGCTTTACTTTAACCAAGTGATTTTAGCGGAAATATTCACTAAGCCAATGTGTTGTGTAAACTAAGGAAAGCTTTGCTTATAGAATTTTCATATAGAGCCTGGTTTATCTAGCACTATCTGATTGTGACTAGAGATGGGCGAACCCGAACCACAAAATTCAAACTAACCAAAGTTCGGGTTTAACAAACTTTAATACTGACTTCAGCTAGAAATCCATGTTCGAGTTCGGGGTCTGAGCCAAAGACAGAAAAGCTGTTTGATGGGCTACTGAGCAGGCAGCGATGGTGGAGCAGCAGCAGCATTTGGATTTGGCCCCAGCCAGGGCTACAAAAAGATGGCCACTGGCTCCCATGAGTGAGGACACTGCTAGCTGGCACTAGAAGACTTAAACGCTACTGCCACTCCACAGTGGTGTGTTACAGCAGCACGATTACTGCTGCACTCTCTGCGCCCCCCCCCCCCCACAGCCACCACCCAAAGTTTGGGTCTCCATTTCAATGAGGACCGGGTTCAGGTCCCCGAACTCGAACTTTTATTCAAAGTTTGGCCGAACTTGATGGACCCGAACTCTGGGGGGTTCGCCCATCCCCCACTATGACACATTGGTGCCAATTAGAATGGTGCAAAATATATTGTATACTTTTTTCAGCATGTTGCTTCACTGCTAAAATGATAGGAAATAGGAAACATAGGAAATGTGTTTCTTGCGGTGTAGCAATATGCGTTAATGTAAAAAAGTTTATCATATATATCATATAAATGATATTTTGTACCTAGAGATGAGCGAATCGATTCGGACGAACCCGAATTTAATCCGAATTTCAGGAAAAATTTGATTCTGAACGAATCTGAATTTCCCTTGCGATTCGATTGATCAAAGTTTTCCTTTAAACTCCATTTATTTCAATTACAGCCATTGTAAAATGGTGGATGCACATGTCTGGACATATCCCCTGGGGCAAGTTATCATGGGAAGGTCACATGCAGCCAGGAAGCCCGGTGACGTCACAGTGCTATATAAACGGCAGCCATCTTGCTTGTGCGCATTTCAGCCTTGCATTGCAGACAGAACAGAGGTTGCTGCAGACAGGGAGAGACTTACAGACAGGCAGGGAGAGTCATGGAGACCCACAGAGACCCACACAGTGCCAGGGAGAACCAGGGAAAGATAGGGAAAGATCGGGAAAAATCGGGAACGATCCAGGCAGGGACAGCAGAGAAAGTGACAGGGAAACTTTTTTTTTATTTTCACTTCACTTCATTTGCCAAATCAGTTTTAAATTGCTTTTTTTGTGCTGTAAATATTCCTGGCCACTGTGCATCCCATCTTGGCAGTGGCATATTTAACCCTATCTGTTACACACAAGCATTTCTTATAACGCGTTTAGTTTTAATTTTTTTTGTATATGCTGTAAAAACCCCAGCCCACATGGGCATACTATTTCAGCACATTTGACCCTATTTTATTAATATATTGCATTTTGAATTGGTTTTGTGCGTCCTGTAAAAACACCAGGCCGCAGGGTATCCCAAACCAGCACATTTTACCCTATCTGTTTTACTAAATCCGCTTCTAAAGGCTCTGTTTTATTAAAATATTGCATTTTGAATTGGTTTTGTGCGTCCTGTAAAAACACCAGGATGCAGGGTATCCCAAACCGGCACATTTCACCCTATCTGTTATACTAAAGCAGTTTCTACAGCCTCTATTTTATTAATACATTGCATTTTGAATTGTTTTTTTGCGTCCAGTAAAAACACCAGGCCGCAGGGTATCCCAAACTGGTACATTTCACCCTATCTGTTATACTAAAGCAGCTTCTACAGGCCCTGTTTTATTAATATATTTCATTTTGAATTGTTTTTTTGCATCCTGTAAAAACACCAGGCCGCAGGGTATCCCAAACTGGCACATTTCACCCTATCTGTTATACTAAAGCAGCTTCTACAGGCTCTGTTTTATTAATATATTGAATTTTTAATTGTTTTTTTGCGTCCTGTAAAAACCCCAGGCCAATGGGCATCCCATATTAGCACATTTGACCCTATCTGTTACACACAAGCAGCTGTTAAAGGGGATTTCTTCTAACTAGATTACAGTTTGAATTGTTTTTGTGTCTACTGTAAAAACCCCAGGCCAATGGGCATCCCATATTAGCACATTTGACCCTATCTGTTACACACAAGCAGCTGTTAAAGGGGATTTCTTCTAACTAGATTACAGTTTTAATTGTTTTTGTGTCTGATGTAAACAACCCTGCCCACAGGGCATCCCATATTTGCACATTTGACCCTATCTGTTACACACAAGCAGCTGTTAAAGGGGATTTCTTCTAACTAGATTACAGTTTTAATTGTTTTTGTGTCTGCTGTAAAAACCCCTGCCCACAGGGCATCCCATATTAGCACATTTGACCCTATCTGTTACACACAAGCAGCTGTTAAAGGGGATTTCTTCTAACTAGATTACAGTTTTAAGTGTTTTTGTGTCTACTGTAAAAACCCCAGGCCAATGGGCAACCCATATTAGCACATTTGACCCTATCTGTTACACACAAGCAGCTGTTAAAGGGGATTTCTTCTAACTAGATTACAGTTTTAATTGTTTTTGTGTCTGCTGTAAACAACCCTGCCCACAGGGCATCCCATATTTGCACATTTGACCCTATCTGTTACACACAAGCAGCTGTTAAAGGGGATTTCTTCTAACTTGATTACAGTTTTAATTGTTTTTGTGTCTGCTGTAAAAACCCCTGCCCACAGGGCATCCCATATTAGCACATTTGACCCTATCTGTTACACACAAGCAGCTCTGAAAGCGGATTTCTTCTAACTAGATTATAGTTTGAATTATTTTTGTGTCTGCTGTAAAAACCCCTGCCCACAGGGCATCCCATATTAGCACATTTGACCCTATCTGTTACACACAAGCAGGTGTTAAAGCGGATTTCTTCTAACTAGAGCACAGTTTGAATTGTTTTTGTGTCTGCTGTAAAAACCCCTGCCCACTGGGCATGCCATGTTTGCACATTTAACCCTATCTGTTACACAAAGCAGCTCTTAAAGGGGATTTCATCTAACTAGAGCACAGTTTTAATTGTTTTTGTGTCTGCTGTAAAAACCCCTGGGCACTGTGCATGCCATGTTTGCACATTTAACCCTATCTGTTACACACAAGCAGTCGTTAAAGGGGATTTCTTCTAACTAGAGCACAGTTTTAATTGTTTTTGTGTCTGCTGTAAAAACCCCTGCCCACAGGGCATCCCATGTTAGCACATTTAACCCTATCTGTTACACACAAGCAGCTCTTAAAGGGGATTTCATCTAACTAGAGCACAGTTTTAATTGTTTTTTGTGTCTGCTGTAAAAACCCCTGGCCACTGGGCATCCCAAACACTAGCATAAATATTTCAAGACTACCTGTCTAATAACTGCTTGCATTTTATAATTAACGTCACTTTTCCGCAATCAAGGGAGGCCACCTCTGTATGTGAGCAGGGGGCATCCCAAACACTAGCATAAATATTTCAAGACTACCTGTCTATTAGCTGGTTGGATTTTGTAATCAATGTCACTTTTCCACTATCAAAGGAGCCAACCTCTCTATGTGAGGAGGGGGCATCCCAAACACTAGCATTAATATTTCAAGAGTATCTGTCTATTAACTGGTTGCATTTTGTAAAGAAAGTCACGTTGTCAATTTGCCAGCAGCCATTGCCTTTAACCGGGGGCATCCCAAATATGCTATCATGTGTCTTTTAAGAGTGCTCACATTGGAGTTGGCAGCAGCAGCATTAGGAGCCCATATATTGCCTGAAAGACACACATATGAGCTGGCAGCAGCAGCATAGGGAGCCCATATATTGCCTGAAAGACACACCCAGGAGTTGATAGCAGCATAGGGAGCCCATATATTGCCTGAAAGACACACCCTGCAGTTGGCAGCAGCATAAGGAGCTACCATGCTTCAACTACTACCATGGATCAGCCATTGGTGGCTGGAAATCCTGGCTGAACCATGCCTGATTCATCTTCACAAAGATGAGTCTCTCCACATTTTTCGTGGACAGACGAGTTCTCCTTGGCATGACTATGGCCCCCGCCGCACTAAACACCCGCTCAGATGCCACACTACTCACTGGGCAGGACAGCTTTCTCAGGGCAAACTCTGTCAGTTGCGGCCACAAGTCAAGTTTGGCTGCCAAGAAGTCCAGCGGGTCCTCAAGGTGCATTGGCATGGTCATGTCAAGGTATGACACTACCTGCTGGTTCAGGGCCTGCTCCAGGTCTTTCTGATGCTCATGATTAGCCTCACTATGCGGGTCGCTTGTGATTAGGGTGTGATTCTGTTAGTTGTTATCTGATTCCGACCCGGCTTGATCGACCATTCCTGTCTGCTGCCTGTACCGACCTCTGCTTTGTCTGACCACGAACCTGCCTGCCCCTCTGAATACACCCGCGATCTCTGACCTCCCGGCTTTACCCTTTGGCTACTCCTGACTACGCACCTGTCTCATCTCTGTACTCTGACGCACCCTCCGGATTGACTACCTGTGAAAGACCTCGGCTTCGGTATACCCTCGTGGTTCATCGGGCTTCACCGTAAGCAGCCATCCTTTGTGCCTATTAAGACCTGGGGGCAACCATGTCCGGTGAGGCGTACCTAGCGTCCTGGCAAACCGGGGCTTGACTATAGGCAGAAGCGGCGGTGGAGATTGGGGGTTGCCTGCTTACAGAAGGCTGGTGTCCTGCTGGGCATCACAGTATGGACCATGGCATCGGCCATGCAGATAGGCATCAGCCAACTGACTACGTAGAATGTCTCTGTAGTAGGTCAGTTTGTCATCCCTCTCAGTGGGTGTAAAAAATGCCCCCATTTTGTGCCGGTAGAGAGGGTCCAATAAGGTGGAGACCCAGAAGTCATCCCGCTGACAAATGTAGACAATTCTGCGGTCACTAAGCAAGCACGTGAGCATGCATTGTGCCATTTCTGCAAGTGACTCGGAGGGAGCATACTGCCACGGTGTGTCTGGGTCATGTGGCCGTGAAATGTAGGCGCCATGTCTCCAGTGCCCTGGCCAGCCATGGTTTCCAACATGTGTTGTAGTACATGAAGCAGTGGAATCACATTGTTCCTCCCATAGTCCTGGCGACTAATAATTGGCTTCCTCAAAGGGCCTGAGCAAATGACAGGTGTCACGTATGAGCTGCCACTGGTTAACAATGAAGTTAAACAGGGGAGTCCCCCTATCCGCTTGGACCATCAAGAAAACAGTGATGGCTTTTCTCAGTTCGTATAGTCGATCCAACATATGGAGGGTGGAAAAATCGCAAATCAGACTATGTGGGGGGAAACCGTTCTGACGCTGTAGCTCAAGAAGGGTGTGCTTGGCAGTGTAGGAGTGGCTGAAGTGCATGCAAAATTTCCTTCCCGTTGTTAGCATGTCTTGCAGCTGGGGGGAAGACTTCAGAAAATGCTTGACAACTAGGATGAACACGTGTGGCATACTGGGCGCATGGCTCAGGCTTCCTTGTCACAGCGCAGGCAAGATGTTCTTCCCATTGTCAGTCACCATGGTTCCCATTTGCAGTTTGGGTGGAGATTTATGATTTTTAGCAGTTCCTCCCATGTGTGACTCAGTGGCTCAAGGCAAACCATGTGAAGAACAGTGTGAGTCCTGCACACATGGTAAGCTGGAAGGGCACTGAAAAAAATAAAAAAATTAAAAAAAATACAGAAAAAAAAGTATTAAGAAAAAACAAAATACAAAAAAAAATTTAAAAATGAACAAAAAAATGTGTAAAAAAATTTAAAAAATATTAAAAAAAGACAATGGAAAAAATATATAAAAATACAAAAAAAAAATCAAAAAATATATATTTTTAAAAAATACAAAATATTAAAAAAACAGAAAATGAAAAAAAAAATACAAAATTAACCAAAAAAAAAAAATTGGATACATTTTATATGTTATTGTTATTATGTTATATGTTATTGTTATTATGTTATATATTATTATATGTTATTATTATAAATGTGTTCAATTAAGATAAATGTTAACAATTAATATGTAATTGTCAATTAGGTACTTTTTTCTGTGACACCATTGCTAAGTGCAAGTGCACTGTCACAGGCACAAAGGCCTAGGAGCGTGGAGGCCACGCCGGAGGGACCTGTCCAAGTTGCTGTTGGGGTTGTGCAGGAACCACAATCACCCAGTGGTGCTTAAAGCATATGTATTGTCCCTGACCGTAGTTACAGCTCCAGACGTAGGCACTGCCGTGCACTTTGTTACACACTGACAGGCTAAAGGACTGGCCCACCTTCTGTTCAACAAAATTGTACAGGGCTGGTACTGCCTTCTTCGCAAAGAAATGACAGCATGGGACTCTCCACCTCGGCTCGGCACAAGCCATCAGTTCCCTGAAAGGTCCACCACCTCAAAAGGGAGGGACTGCAGCACCAGCAACTTATACAGGAGCACATTTAGCTCGTTGGATGAGTGGGCACATACTGTTGTCTCTTGGACATGGCTTGGCCAATGGATTACTGGCGGAATGACTGACTCAGATTAAGAGGAGGAGGAGCATCTGGAGCGACAGAGGATGGGTATGACACACAGGAGGTGGTGGAGCCTTGGCTGGCTGGAACAGAGAGTGGCATGCCACTGGGTAATGCAGCAGGCTGGACCACCACTTTGGAGCCAACTCTCCCAGGCCGCTTTATGGTGACGCTGCAAATGTCGATGCAGGGCTGTGGGTCCAACATTGGGACCCTGGCCACACTTCGCCTTCTCAAGAAACAAAGGGGGGGTGGCAGCCGCTCAGACCATTTTATAACTAACCTGGGAGGTGTACGTTAGCAGGGCAATTAGTACACGCAAGTCTTAAAGGAGCCACAGCACTCAACCCTGTCAGCTTGCAGGCCAGCCTATAATCTGTCTCTAAACTTGGTTAAAAACAGAGGACTCGGTCACACACATCTGCAGAAGTATGCTTAAGCTGCACCACTACGCCAAAGTGCCTCTGTGGGGTGCAGTCCAAACTCTAATCTCTGAGAGCCCATCTGGGACATACAGTGCAATAGATAAATTGGGATCAGGCTTACCTGAGGTTGCCCTAAACCTCTCAAGTGCAAGCCATGGGGTGGAAGGGTCAAAGACCTTGCAATACAGCCTAGACCCCACACACCATGTGCTTGCACAAATTCAAAAGAAACAAAGGGGGGGTGGCAGCCGCTCAGACCATTTTATAACTAACCTGGGAGGTGCACGTTAGCAAGGCAATTAGTACACACAAGTCTTAAAGTAGCCACAGCACTCAACCCTGTCAGCTTGCAGGCCAGCCTATAATCTGTCTCTAAACTTGGTTAAAAACAGAGGACTCGGTCACACACATCTGCAGAAGTATGCTTAAGCTGCACCACTACGCCAAAGTGCCTCTGTGGGGTGCAGTCCTAACTCTAATCTCTGAGAGCCCATCTGGGACATACAGTGCAATAGATAAATTGGGAGCAGGCTTACCTGAGGTTGCCCTAAACCTCTCAAGTGCAAGCCATGGGGTGGAAGGGTCAAAGACCTTGCAATACAGCCTTGACCCCACACACCATGTGCTTGCACAAATTCAAAAGAAACAAAGGGGGGGTGGCAGCCGCTCAGACCATTTTATAACTAACCTGGGAGGGGCACGTTAGCAGGGCAATTAGTACACACAAGTCTTAAAAGCTTAAGCATACTTCTGCAGATGTGTGTGACCGAGTCCTCTGTTTTTAACCAAGTTTAGAGACAGATTATAGGCTGGCCTGCAAGCTGACAGGGTTGAGTGCTGTGGCTCCTTTAAGACTTGTGTGTACTAATTGCCCTGCTAACGTGCACCTCCCAGGTTAGTTATAAAATGGTCTGAGCGGCTGCCACCCCCCCTTTGTTTCTTTTGAATTTGTGCAAGCACATGGTGTGTGGGGTCTAGGCTGTATTGCAAGGTCTTTGACCCTTCCACCCCATGGCTTGCACTTGAGAGGTTTAGGGCAACCTCAGGTAAGCCTGATCCCAATTTATCTATTGCACTGTATGTCCCAGATGGGCTCTCAAAGATTAGAGTTAGGACTGCACCCCACAGAGGCACTTTGGCGTAGTGGTGCAGCTTAAGCATACTTCTGCAGATGTGTGTGACCAAGTCCTCTGTTTTTAACCAAGTTTAGAGACAGATTATAGGCTGGCCTGCAAGCTGACAGGGTTGAGTGCTGTGGCTCCTTTAAGACTTGTGCACACTTCGCCTTCTGCCTACACATCTTTCATAAAGCCATGTTAAGTTGATGATCGTGTTAACCAATGGATGACCGCAGATGGGTTGCTGGTCAAGACACGACCGCTAACTGATACCGGGAGATCACGCCTCTCACTGAGACTCCTGCTGCCACTCACCCCTAATCTGCTGAGACCTCTGCTTGATGAATTGAGGCCTAATATGTTTCTATGTTACTAATATGTTACTATGTTACTAATTACAAATATGTTACTAATTACAAATATGTTACTAATATGTTACTATGTTACTAATATGTTACTATGTTACTAATGTGTTACTATGTTACTAATGTGTTACTATGTTACTAATATGTTACTATGTTACTAATGTGTTACTATGTTACTAATGTGTTACTATGTTACTAATGTGTTACTATGTTACTAATATGTTACTATGTTACTAATATGTTACTAATATGTCACTCTCCATCACTCCAAGCCTTTAAAAGTGCCCTCAAAACTCACTGATGTACTCCTCAGCTTCCTCAGCAGTGTCTGCTTATAAAGCCAAAACGCTTGCAACACCACCTCCCACGCCACTCTCCTCATCACTACTTGCCCGCCTAGTGGAAGAAGCAACGAGTGTCTCCTTCACTTCTTGGCTGGGCAGTAGCTGCTGATCATCAAATCGTCCTCACTGAATAGTGGAGCTGAACCCAAAGCATAAGATATAACCGACAGTTGACTGGGGGTGTCAGATGTCACTTGTGATGCAGTGGATGATCAAGTTAACCAATGGATGATGGCAGATGGGTTGCTGGTCAAGACACGACCGCTAGCTAATACTGGGAGATCAGGCCTCTCACTGAGACTCCTGCTGCCACTCACCCCTAGTCTGCTGCAACCTCTGCTTGATGAATTTAGGCCTCTGCAACTTCTCTGTGCCCATCCTGGCACTTCTCTGTCTGACATACTTAGTGCGTATATGAGGGGAGGACAAAACGCTACACTACACTTAAAGCAGGATTTGTCGATAACAGCAGCGGGTGTGTAACTATCTATGGCCTTTCACTAAGTAGTAACTAGCCCCTGAAGACTTTAACAGGAACAAAGTGATGAAACTCTTAGATGTGCGTATGTTATGCTATGTTTGGGTTCCTGCTGCTGCTGCTTGCAACTCCAGGGTGTCATTAAGTCAATTCTTGGGCTCCTGCTGCCAACTCCAGTGTCTCTTTCAAGCTGTGTTTGGGCTCCTGCTGCTTGCAACTCCATGGTGTAATTCAGCCAATTTTGGGCTCCTGCTGCCAACTCCAGTGTCTCTATGCTGCTGCCAAGTCCAATGTGTTTTTCAGGTAAAATATGGGCTCCCTATGCTGCTGCCAAGTCCAGAGTGTGTCTTTCAGGCAATATTTGGGCTGCGGCTGCTTCTGCCAACTCCAGTGTGTCTTTAGGCCAATTTTTGGGCTCCTGCTGCCAACTCCAGTGTCTCTTTCAAGCAATGTTTTGGCTCCTGATGCTGCTGCTACCAGCTCCAGTGTCTCTTTCGAGCAATGTTTTGGCACCTGATGCTGCTGCTACCAGCTCCAGTGTCTCTTTCAAGCAATGTTTGGGGTCCTGCTGCTGCTGCTGCCAACTCCATTGTCTCTTTTAGCCAATGTTTGGGCTCCTGCTGCTGCTGCCAACTCCAGGGTGTGTCTTTAGGCCAATTTTTGGGCTCCTGCTGCCAACTCCAGTGTCTCTTTCAAGCAATGTTTGGGCTCCTGTTGCTGCTGCTGCTGGCAACTCCATTGTGTCTTTAGGCCAATTTTGGGTTGCTGCTGCTGCTGCCAATTCCAGGGTGTGTCTATCAGTCAATTTTGGGCTCCTGCTGCCGACTCCAGTGTCTCTTTCAAGCTATGTTTGGGCTCCTGCTGCTGCTTGCAACTCCAGGGTGTCATTCAGTCAATTTTTGGGCTCCTGCTGCCAACTCCAGTGTCTCTTTCATGCTATGTTTGGGCTCCTGCTGCTGCTGCTTGCAACTCCAGGGTGTCAATCAGCCAATTTTTGGGCTCCTGCTGCCAACTCCACTGTCTCTTTCAAGATATGTTTGGGCTGCTGCTGCTGCCGCTTGCAACTCCAGGGTGTCATTCAGTCAATTTTTGGGCTCCTGCTGCCAACTGCAGTGTCTCTTTCAAGCTTTGTTTGGGCTTCTGCTGCTGCTGCTTGCAACTCCAGGGTGTCATTCAGCCAATTTTTGGGCTCCTGCTGCCAACTCCAGTGTGTCTTTCAAGTTATGTTTGGGCTCCTGCTGCTGCTGCTGCTTGCAACTCCAGGGTGTCGATGAGCCAATTTTTGGGCTGCTCCTGCCAACTCCAGTGTGTCTGTCAAGCTAGGTTTGGGCTGCTGCTGCTGCTGCTTGCAACTCCAGGGTGTCATTCAGCCAATGTTTGGGCTCCTGCTGCCAACTCCAGTGTCTCTTTCAAGCTATGTTTGGGCTGCTGCTGCTTGCAACTCCAGGGTGTCATTCAGCCAATTTTTGTGCTCCTGCTGCCAACTCCAGTATCTCTTTCAAGCTATGTTTGGGCTGCTGCTGCTGCCGCTTGCAACTCCAGGGTGTCATTCAGTCAATTTTTGGGCTCCTGCTGCCAACTCCAGTGTCTCTTTCAAGCTAGGTTTGGGCTTCTGCTGCTGCTGCTTGCAACTCCAGGGTGTCATTCAGCCAATTTTTGGGCTCCTGCTGCCAACTCCAGTGTGTCTTTCAAGTTATGTTTGGGCTCCTGCCGCTGCTGCTGCTGCTGCTGCTTGCAACTCCAGGGTGTCGATGAGCCAATTTTTGGGCTGCTCCTGCCAACTCCAGTGTGTCTTTCAAGCTAGGTTTGGGCTGCTGCTGCTGCTGCTTGCAACTCCAGGGTGTCATGCAGCCAATGTTTGGGCTCCTGCTGCCAACTCCAGTGTCTCTTTCAAGCTATGTTTGGGCTGCTGCTGCTTGCAACTCCAGGGTGTCATTCAGCCAATTTTTGTGCTCCTGCTGCCAACTCCAGTATCTCTTTCAAGCTATGTTTGGGCTGCTGCTGCTGCCGCTTGCAACTCCAGGGTGTCATTCAGTCAATTTTTGGGCTCCAGCTGCCAACTCCAGTGTCTCTTTCAAGCTAGGTTTGGGCTCCTGCTGCTGCTGCTTGCAACTCCAGGGTGTCATTCAGCCAATGTTTGGGCTCCTGCTGCCAACTCCAGTGTGTCTTTTAAGCTATGTTTGGGCTGCTGCTGCTTGCAACCCCAGGGTGTCATTCAGCCAATTTTTGGGCTCCTGCTGCCAACTCCAGTGTCTCTTTCAAGCTAGGTTTGGGCTGCTGCTGCTGCCGCTTGAAGCTCCAGGGTGTCATTCAGTCAATTTTTGGGCTCCTGCTGCCAACTCCAGTGTCTCTTTCAAGCAATGTTTGGGCTGCTGCTGCTGCTTGCAACTCCAGGATGTCATTCAGCCAATTTTTGGGCTCCTGCTGCCAACTCCAGTGTGTCTTTCAAGCTATGTTCGGGCTGCTGCTGGTGCTGCTTGCAACTCCAGGGTGTCATTCAGCCAATTTTTAGGCTCCTGCTGCCAACTCCAGTGTCTCTTTCAAGCTAGGTTTGGGCTGCTGCTGCTGCTGCTTGCAACTCCAGGGTGTCATTCAGCCAATGTTTGGGCTCCTGCTGCCAACTCCAGTGTCTCTTTCAAGCTATGTTTGGGCTGCTGCTGCTGATGCTTGCCACTCCAGGGTGTCATTCAGCCAATTTTTGGGCTCCTGCTGCCAACTCCAGTGTCTCTTTCAAGTTATGTTTGGGCTCCTGCTGCTGCTGCTTGCAACTCCAGGGTGTCATTCAGCCAATTTTTGGGCTCTTGCTGCCAACTCCAGTGTCTCTTTCAAGCTAAGTTTGGGCTCCTGCTGCTGCTGCTTGCAACTCCAGGGTGTCATTCAGTCAATTTTTGGGCTCCTGCTGCCAACTCCAGTGTGTCTTTCAAGCTATGTTTGGGCTGCTGCTGCTTGCAACTCCAGGGTGTCATTCAGCCAATTTTTGGGCTCCTGCTGCCAACTCCAGTGTCTCTTTCAAGTTATGTTTGGGCTCCTGCTGCTGTTGCTTGCAACTCCAGGGTGTCATTCAGCCAATGTTTGGGCTCCTGCTGCCAACTCCAGTGTCTCTTTCAAGCTATGTTTGGGCTCCTGCTGCTGCTGCTGCTTGCAACTCCAGGGTGTCATTCAGTCAATTTTTGGGCTCCTGCTGCCAACTCCAGTGTCTCTTTCAAGCTATGTTTGGGCTCCTGCTGCTTGCAACTCCAGGGTGTCATTCAGCCAATATTTGGGCTCCTGCTGCCAACTCCAGTGTCTCTTTCAAGCTATGTTTGGGCTCTTGCTGCTGCTGCTGCTGCTGCTGCTTGCAACTCCAGGGTGTCATTCAGCCAATTTTTGGGCTCCTGCTGCCAACTCCAGTGTGTCTTTCAAGCTATGCTTGGGCTGCTGCTGCTGCTTGCAACTCCAGGGTGTCATTCAGCCAATTTTTGGGCTCCTGCTGCCAACTCCAGTGTCTCTTTCAAGCTATGTTTGGGCTGCTGCTGATGCTTGCCACTCCAGGGTGTCATTCAGCCAAATTTTGGGCTCCTGCTGCCAACTCCAGTGTCTCTTTCAAGTTATGTTTGGGCTCCTGCTGCTGCTGCTTGCAACTCCAGGGTGTCATTCAGCCAATTTTTGAGCTCTTGCTGCCAACTCCAGTGTCTCTTTCAAGCTAAGTTTGGGCTCCTGCTGCTGCTGCTTGCAACTCCAGGGTGTCATTCAGTCAATTTTTGGGCTCCTGCTGCCAACTCCAGTGTGTCTTTCAAGCTAGGTTTGGGCTGCTGCTGCTTGCAACTCCAGGGTGTCATACAGCCAATTTTTGGGCTCCTGCTGCCAACTCCAGTGTCTCTTTCAAGCTATGTTCGTGCTGCTGCTGCTGCTTGCAACTCCAGGGTGTCATTCAGTCAATTTTTGGGCTCCTGCTGCCAACTCCAGTGTCTCTTTCAAGCTATGTTTGGGCTCCTGCTGCTGCTGCTTGCAACTCCAGGGTGTCATTCAGCCGATATTTGGGCTCCTGCTGCCAACTCCAGTGTGTCTTTCAAGCTATGTTTGGGCTCCTGCTGCTGCTGCTGCTTGCAAATCCAGGGTGTAATTAAGCCAATTTTTGGGCTCCTGCTGCCAACTCCAGTGTGTCTTTCAAGCTATGTTTGGGCTGTCGCTGCTGCTGCTGCTGCTTGCAACTCCAGGGTGTCATTCAGCCAAATTTTGGGCTCCTGCTGCCAACTCCAGTGTCTCTTTCAGCCAATGTTTGGGCTCCTGCTGCTGCTGCTTGCAACTCCAGGGTGTCATTCAGCCAATTTTTGGGCTCCTGATGCCAACTCCAGTGTCTCTTTCAAGCTATGTTTGGGCTCCTGCTGCTGCTGCTGCTTGCAACTCCAGGGTGCCATTCAGCCAATGTTTGGGCTCCTGCTGCCAACTCCAGGATGTCTTTCAGCCAATATTTGGGCTCCTGCTGCTGCCAGCTCCAGGGTGTGTTTTTCAGGCAATATAGGGGCCCCTCATAGTGATGCCACCTCAACTCTCTGCAATTGTGCCGCTCTGTGATTCTAATAGCGATGCCTCTGATCTGCATGTCATAATTTTTTACAGTATTATTTCACTAACCCAGCACGCATCCTATGCGTGTTACAGCAAGGCAGAATGGTTTACAACCCTATTGAGGCTCTAGGAAGCTCAGAAATAGCCGCTTTAATAGCAATTCTTTGCGAATAAATTCGAACCAAAACTAATTTTGACGGAAAATTCGGTGAATCAGCCGAATCGTATTTTTTCAGAAGTTCGCTCTAATTTCCATAGATGTGGCCTAGTCTGGCATATAGTGCATGATAAATCAGGTCCATAGTCAATGTAGGTGATGCTTTATATTTGTATATTTGTGAAACACATGACATGACACCTTGGGTAGGGAGGTACCTTGGCTCCATCCATACTTAACGATCACCCTTTTTCGCCCAACTTTTAACCACCCCCCCAAAGACCTATTTTCCCAATAAAGGCACAGAAAAACAATATAACCTTAACTTATTGGAGTCTCTTATGCACAGCTTTGAGGGGAGTGTTCAACATCCAAGTTCTTCTTAGAAGATCTAAAAAACACCAGTGCGCAAGACAAGCTTTGAGAGGCGTGTTCAACATCCAAGTTCTTCTTAGAAGATCTAAAAAACACCAGTGTGGAAGCCAAGTTGTCCCCTGCCATCTCCCTGGCTAAAGGTCTTAGTGGACTTACTGCCCAATTGGTGATTCACCCAAAACACAACCAAAGCACAATGAAGGAGCTTAGCCGGCAAACATCCAACCCAACCTCATTTTGTATCACTCCTGGTCACCCTGACCTATACCACCAAGATCACCACTAAGAAGTCCCAAACCAATCCATTGTCTGATCAAAGCTTGCAAAGGGACCACCGCTAATCGATGTGACAGGCAACAATCTGAAAAAAAGCATTCAATTAAATAACAATAACACCAAGCAAGAACTGGTAACAATCACCATATGTCATCATTTTTTTATTCTATCTATATGAACAACTAACTTATTGATTGATTCAGCACTTACAGTATACATACAGAATGAACATTACCCAATGTGCCAGAAAAATACCTGGCACTCTACAACCTTATGTCATGTACCAAAACCAAAATTATGGGTCTTATTTAAGAAGCGCTAATGCCATGTAGTACCACGTAGCATCAGGTGAACGCTGGGCGCAATATGCGAAAACCATATATATGAAAGTCAAACTGGTGAGCGCCTCTAATAGTGTCATATAGTTTCACATGTATCACTAGCGGCAGAATTTAGCGTTGTTCCTCGCACTTTAGGTTAAAGCTGCAGAATTGTATGTGGTGTTCCACCATAGCAGTGGCAGTGCTCCAGTGTGTTAACAATGTCATTCCATGTGGTTTCACTCTGTGGCTGGGGGTTTTTTTTCTGAGAAACATAATTTTTTAGAATAGCACTCAACACTAAAACATCTGGTTTTAGAGCGCCAACGCTGGCGTTGTACTCTTAAATATGGGCCGCTCTTCACTGGCGCTACCTATCATTCATTGCAGCATTGTCCTGTTGTTATATGTGGCCTGCTTTCCCTCGGGGCACTACATGACACAATAGCAGCATTGGTACGCTCAGGCGCTGCAGTGAATCGGGAAAGCACTTCTACAGCGCCATTCAGACATCACATTTATCAATGCTGGACAGGATACTACAGCGTCACTTGTCCAGCGGTGAAGCTAGGTCACAGCACCAGACACCGTTTGCAGCATTCACTTTTGGATGCTCTGAGAGCAGCTACATAGATGCACATGGCGCTAGTCTTAAATCAGCCTCCACATTTCTTTCCTTCACTTTTTTTTTAATTTCTAGCTAAAACAGACAGGGTGGATAGGACCTTAGGATTTTGGTCTCCATCGGGAAACAGGGAACTTCTGGCTGGTGTTTTATTAAAAGGCCCATGGGAGCATCCATCCCTTCCTCTTGCAACCCCCCAAAATCTGTTCCTTAGTTTCTGGACCAGCCCTTCCCCCAGACATGGTGCCCTCAGCCCTTTAAGCGGCCAGGCACCCTTGATTGCCTGATGGCTCTACGAAGGAGCTGCAGGCCAATTTCATGTGCTTATAGAAGCAAACATGTCTATAAGTAATATTTGCTACATTCCGATAACAGCATCTTAAATTAGCATTACATCTGGGGGCATGAAACTCCTTCAACAGGCAAATGATATGCACTTCTAAAAACATAGCAACAGCTTGTCCTTATTGCTCTTAATAACAGTTTATCAGCTGATTCCGGAACAAAGAGTTCTTCAAACTCTTGAATAATGTTAAGCACTGTTCCTGAGCATGTGCTTTCTACTGTCAAATCATATGAGTGTAATATTTCTGACCCAAGTCATCTCTTATTATGTTATTTTTCCACTGAATTCTGTGAGATCATCACCCACACTGGGTGGCTGAGAAGGTACAACAAAAAGCATATATTATACTGGAAAAGAAATCAGAATCAGAATACGGTACATGATTCATGATTTCAGGGTTGTTTCCAAAATAGGGCAGGGGAAAAATGTCTATCCTCACCCCTAACAGTAACCCCTAACAAGATAAGAGCAGTGCTTGAAATTAGTACTTTAAATAATAAATAATTATTATACATTTTTATTATAATTATTATAGATAAATAATAAATAATAATTAGACTTTCCAAAGACAACACCTTTATCTACAGTATAACGTTGGCTGCTGTTCAGATCACTGAAATATAACACTAGCGCCAGGTAGTGCCTCGTAGCGGCAGGCAGCGTCTGGTGAACGCTGGGCCCTGTACGGGAAACCACATTTAAGAAAGCAAATCTGGCAAGCGCCTCTAACAGCGCCATGTAGCGTCACATGTATTACTACAGGTGGCTCAGTGTATAACGCTGGTGCTATAGGTTCAAGACCACCACGTATTACCTTTTGCTTATTGTCGCTCTCCTATACATTTCAATGGGCGTTCATTTGTTTGTGTTTAAATAGCGTGTTTGGCAATACAATTTTTGGGGGGGCTCAAATCATTGTGTGACCTCTCCTGGCTGCAAACAAACACTTTTATAAATTTTTTTGACTTTTTATATTTTTATGCAGAATTGTCATTACAGGTCTGGCACCAAAGTGTTATTGTCCCAGTGTTAAAACAACGTCATTCCATGTGTTTTCGCTTTGTTACTGGTGGATATGTGTTCAAAAACTTTAATCACATAGCGTCTGGCGCTCTATGCTAGAGTGCCCAGCTTTAGAGCGGCGATGCTGTGTGTAGCTTTTTGTTAGATATGGTGTGGAGCACCGAGTGCTGGACACACTGAGCTGGCGCTACCTCTCGCTCGCTGCAGCATTATACTGTTGTTAGAGCGCCGAACACACATCATATTCATCAATGCCAGCCAGGTTACTACAGCAACCGAGACGCTAGGTTACAGCGCCTGATACCAGCTTACAGCGTCTACTAGTGGTCGCTCTCAACGCCGCTTTACAGATGCTCATCTGGCAATACGTGGCGCTAGTAGTGATTTAGCCTCCACATTCACCACACTGACCTGATGTGACAAATAAAATCTCCTAATATGGTACATGATCCATGGTTTCAGGGTTGCTTCCTAAACAGGGCAAGGGAATTGTCTATCCTCACCCCTAACAGTAACTCCTAACAAGATAAGAGTAGTACTTGTAATTAGTACTTTAAATAATAATTAGACTTTACAAAGACAACACCTTTATCTATAGTATAGCGTTGCCTGCTGTTCCCATCATTGAAATATAACACTAAATTCACCACACAGCCCTGATGTGACAAATAAAATCTCCACCTCTTGCCTCCCTAGAAATGGCTGCCGCACACATCCACCCAGTGAAACACACTGTTTGCAAGCAGTGATAAGGTCATGTGGAACTGAAGTAATTTGTAATTTAGAGCACCTACAGCAGGTCAATATTCATTTTGGTTCAAATCCTCAGACGTTAGGTGGTATTTCCAAACTTTGCAATCCTGTTTATCTCTGCTGGTGAGGCACAGGGACCAGTTGCAGCTACTAAGAAGCCAGGAGCATGGAAATGTGAGTATAATTCCAGATTCTTTGGGATTGAGAATTTAAGAATTGAATAGCCAATATGCATTCTAAATCAGAGCAAAATGTTCTAGTGGGCCATTGTCATCACAACCCATCTAGAAGCTCCTCTCCTCTAATGCCATAGCAATTTATATAGCAGCCCAGTACAGGAGGAGCCAAACACTTTTGAATAAGCAACACATTATTATTATTATTATTATTGTTTATTTATATAGCGCCATCATCTTCCTTAGCGCTTTACAAAGTAGTAATTACAGACAGGGTAGAAACATACGATACATATACTATTTCAAATGCAGTTTTACAGATTTGACAATGGATATTCTGAGTACAAGATACAGTAGGGGAGAGAGCCCTGCCCTTGCGAGCTTACAGTCTAAAGGAAGAGGGGTGAAGACGAGGGGGAAGGATCACAAACAGTCAGTATTGAGCTTTGTGGCATGTGCTCTTTAGAAGATTGGTTAGGCCAGATTATATGCTTGTCTGAATAAGTGTGTTTTAAGGGCGCCTTTGAAGGTTTTGAGGGTTGTGGAGTGGCGGATTGGGTGTGGGAGGGCATTCCAGAAGATTGAAGTTGCACGTGAGAAGTCCTGGATGCGGGCGTGAGAGGAGGTGACCAGGGTGGAGGACAGGAGAAGGTCGGCAGAAGAGCGGAGGCTGCGTCTAGGTTGATACTGTTGGATTAGAAATGAGATGTAGGGAGGGGCCTGGTTGGAGAGAGCCTTGTATGCGAGAGTTAGAGTTTTGAACAGGATTCGCTGTGGGACTGGCAGCCAGTGTAGGGATTGGCAGAGAGGCGCAGAACTGGAGGAGCGAGAGGAGAGATGGATGAGGCGAGCAGCAGAGTTCAGGATAGATTGGAGGGGTGCCAGTCTGTTAGTTGGTAGGCCACAAAGAAGGATGTTGCAGTAATCCAGACGGGGTATGACCAGGGCATGCACTAGCATTTTAGTGGTGTCAGGTGAGAGGAAAGGACGGATGCGGGAGATGTTTTTAAGTTGGAGGCGACAGGAGGTGGCCAGGGAGTGAATATGTGGTTTCAAAGAGAGGGCAGAGTCCAGAATGACTCCCAGGCACCGAGCTTGGGGAGTTGCTGTTATTGTGTAATTGTTGACAGAAATAGACGTGTTAGAGAGGGGAGGGGAGTTAGAGGGTGGGAAAATGACCAGTTCTGTCTTGTCCATGTTTAGCTTGAGGTAGCGAGATGACATGAATGAAGAAATAGCTGAGAGGCAGTTGGGGAGACGAGATAGTAGAGAGGAGAGATTGGGGCCTGAGAGATATATCTGAGTGTCATCCGCATAGAAGTGGTATTGGAAGCCTAATGAAGTTATAAGTTTGCCAAGGCCATGGGTGTAGAATGAGAAAAGTAGGGGGCCTAGGACAGAACCTTGCGACACACCAACAGAAAGGGAACGTAAGGATGAGACAGTGTTAGAATAGAATACACTGAATGATCTATCAGAGAGGTAAGAGTTGAGCCAAGAGAGCGCAAGCCCTTGAACCCCAAGAGAGGAGAGAATATCAATAAGCAGAGAGTGGTCGACAGTATCAAAGGCTGAGGAGAGGTCAAGAAGGATAAGGATGGAGTAGTGACCTTTGCTTTTGGCAGTGAGCAGATCATTGGTGACTTTGGTGAGGGCAGTTTCAGTGGAGTGGTTACGGCGGAATCCTGATTGTAAGGGGTCAAATAAATTGTTGGTGGATAAGTATTGTGACAGTTCTGAGTGGACATGTTGTTCAAGAAGTTTGGAGGAGAAAGGGAGTAGTGAGATAGGGCTGTAGCTGGAGAGGGCAGAGGGGTCGAGAGAGGGTTTCTTGAGTATCGGAGTAATAACAGCATGTTTGTAGGAAGAAGGAAAGGTGCCAGTGGAGAGAGAAAGGTTGAATATGCAGGTTAAGGCTGGAGTGAGGGATGGAGACAGTTGAGGAATAAGGTGGGATGGAATAGGATCGAGGGAGCAGGTAGTCAGGTGGGCCCTAGATATGAGAGAGGTTAGTCCAGGCTCAGTTATTGGAGTGAAGAAAGTAACAGAGTGAGGCGGGGGGATAGTTTGAAGTGGTGAGGGATTCTGAGGGGCAAAGCCAAGTCGAATGTTGTAAATTTTTCCTTTGAAGAATGTCGAAAATTCTTCTGCTGTTATTTGGGAGGTTGGAGGAGGAGGTGGAGGGCGGAGTAAGGAACTGAAAGTATTGAAGAGTTGTTTGGGATTCCGGACTTGTGCAGAAATCAGTGAGGAGAAATAAGCTTGCTTAGCAGATGAAAGTCATGATTGGCTTTGGTTTTCCTCCATCGCCGTTCAGCAGCTCGAGACAGCTGTTTCAATCTGGCTGTGGTTGCATTTAGCCAGGGTTGGGGGTTTTTGGTGCGGGGACGGCTATAGGTGAGGGGGGCGACAAAGTCCAGAGCTGAGGAGAGAGTATTATGGTAGTGTGATGATGCAGCGTCTATGTCCGTGAATGAGGTCAAGGTCTGAAGAGGTTGAAGTGAGGCAGAAAAGGACTGAAGGTCTAGGTTTCTTAAGTTTCTGCATTGAGTTGTGGGTTTGTGTGGAAGGGGGTTTGCAGGCATTGGAGAGAGGGTCATAGTCAGCAGATTATGGTCAGAGAGGGGGAGCAAAGAGGATGAGAGGTTTGATAGAGAGCAGAGGTGAGAGAAGAGGAGGACAGTAGTCTGGTGGCAGCAGGGTTGCTAGTGTCCACAGATATGTTGAAGTCACCCATGATGATTGCAGGGATGTCTGTGGACAGAAACTGAAGGAGCCAGGTAGAAAAGTGGTCGAAGAAGAGAGTAGTAGTTCCAGGAGGGCGGTAGATGACTGCGATTTTCAGGTTACAGGGAGAATATAAGCGGACACAGTGAACTTCAAAAGATGAGAAGGATAGAGATGGCAAGGCAGGGAGTGGGTTAAAGGAGCAGAGTTTGGATAGAAGGATGCCAACACCCCCGCCCTGTTTGTTGTTGGATCTGGGGGTGTGGCTGAGATGCAGTCCCCCATGTGAGAGGGCAGCGGGTGAAGCTGTGTCTGATGGGGTAAGCCATGTTTCTGTGAACCCCATGAAGGTAAAAGAGTTAGAGAGAAACAGGTTGTGAATATAGGTGAGTTTATTGCGCACTGAGCGTGCATTCCACAGTGCGCAGGTGACAGTGGCTGGAAGGGATAGAGAGTGACTAAGCTGTATCAGATTAGATAGGTTGCGTGTGTATCCCGGTTTAACACGGTTGAATACTTTTGGCTTTGATGAAAAGTGAATAGGTATGGAGGAGGGGGGTGGAGAGAGTGGGCCTGGATTAGGACTGATGTCGCCGGCGGCAAGTAAACGTAAAAGGAGAGAGAAGAGATGGTTGTGGCTTTTGAGGGTGGAGTAATGTGTCTTGTGCTTGGATATAGAGGTGGTGTGTGATTTTACCAAAGAAAGGAATTCGTGAGCAGAGAGATAGGGGGAGGAGAGCAGAGAGGGGGAGATATATAGGGACTTACCAGGAGCAGGGGGATACTGTGATCCTAGGATTCTGAGGGTAAGAGGAAGCAGTGTGATATTGCAGGGTCATTTTTTTCATTATTTTCCAAGACTGTTTTTAGGACTAAATGTGTCACACCTCCAGATTTAATATTTAATTAGAGTTCAGTCATTTATATAGTTCATGTGGGATATTAGCTGCTTGATTGTTTAATTTACTGTTGTTTGTTGAAGAGACAATCTCAGCACTACCATGAGACATATATATACAGCTACTGTGTTTTTTTAAATATATGTTGTAAAAATAGGCAAATCAGCCCCGCTACTTGAGGTTGACAATAAATTCGAATCCAGCAGAGGAAGGGTTAACAGTGTTTTATTTAGCACTATCAGTGCCAGATAGAAACAAAGGTACAACTTTTCATTCTGGAAATGTTAGGGATGCTCAGTACCATGCACCGCAGCACATCTCACCTGAAGCTAAAATGAGACACGAAAGTAGCATATGTTATCTCAGCATCCACATCAGCCGCAACAGAACTTTGGCGCAGCAGGAATCTTCCCTGAAATAGAAGCACAGAGCGTGTCAGCTGTGGCAAATCCTCTCTGAAAGGTGTATGCCTGCCGGCGCCATACATCCTTCCCTGGCAAGAACAAAGCACGTGCAAAGAAAAAGAACACGCAAGTCTGATTTGTGCTGCTAAATTATGACAAAGCTAATAACTGAGCCTCTTTGGAGAAGTAGAAAGGAAAAGATAATGCAAAAATGATGTCTGGCAAATAGCAATCTGAGACAGTGTAGTAAGTAAAGGCAACCAAGAGGCTGATTTATTAATAGCGGCAGGTAGCGACAGTTGAGCGACTGTAGCGGTATTTTCACAGCGCCCGCTAGTAGTCGCTGTGCTTGGCCGTTGTTCGGTTGTTGACAGCGACTCAGTCGGTGTGGTGTAATGTTGAATACAAGGTTACGAGTCGCTATTTGACAGGTTCCGCGATGTATGGGTGCGCATGATAGCGACTGGTCAGAGCGACCGGCTCCCACCATATTCATCAAAAAATCACGCTCAAAAAATTCAAGCGCTGTGAAATGCATGTTTAAACCCCAGAGCACTGGAGGCGATGTGTTAAAAGTAGTTTTTTAACCCCTAAACCACCATATTTTTGGAAACCAAAAAAAAAAAGTATTTTAAATAATTTAGTTATATGAATACATTAATATCAGACCTGTAATATCAATTCTGTACATTTTTTTTTTTAATTTTTTTCCCTTAAAAAAATTATCTAAAATGGCAGAAGTGGTCACAGAATTTTTCACATTAAAAAAAAAAACATTAATAACAATTAATTATTAATATTTAAAGATTGTTCCATTGAAATGCATTGGAGCGCGCCAGGTAGTGAGAGGTCATACCTGTCGCTGTTCAAGGTCGGACGCTGGCGCTGTGGGCTGAGGCTGGAATAATGATGAATGAGTCGCTATATGGCGCTATCTCAGTCGCTAAGCAGGATTGGCTTGATAAATGTGTGATTGTGGTGGGGAGCCGGCGTTCTCATGGCGTGGGGTCATTACCGGCCGCTCACCAGTCGCTACCTGTCGCTATTCCTTCATAAATTAAGGGCCCAAGAGTAAACACCCAATAACACAGTCCAATATGTTTCAGTGTGTTCCTCACCCTGGGTGCTTCCATTTTCTAGGAATTCCAGTAAGGTCACTTCCTGCTTTAAGATGATAATTTGAACTATATACAACTCTTCAAAATACATGGTGGCCTAATGCGCTGCTTACCTAGCCACCACTACCATTGTCTCCTGGCTGGGTTGACTGCACGTTGCTCACAGGAAGCATGGCTTTCTGGAGCATTGTCCATCATGTCACCTCTGGGGCCTCTCTGTCCTTGACATAAGCTGACTTGCCACTGACAGAATTGTCCTTGTGTGTGCTTCCACATGGATTTGCTTGCTGCCTCTCTTGATTGCATACGTGTTGCTGTATTTATCTTGCCTGACCACATCTGTAGCCACATCCTGAACCTACATTTATGCCAAGCTCTTGCTGACTCTGCCTCGCCTGACCACATCCTATGCACGTCTAAGGTGGTTGGTGAACTCTTCCCTGTATGACCACGTACATTCTATGTCCATATATGGGATATGGATGATGCTGTCCTGAAAGGGAACTTACTGATTATTTTCACCCTGACCAATACAATCAGATTCTAATAGCATATCCAATGTATGTAATCCAATACTATGTAACACAGGAACTAGGACATAATCTCTGTGATAAAGGGCAAACCAAGCTTGTACCACTTGTACCACTGTTAGGGCTCTTCACAGTATACATGAACCATATGAAAAAAAGCCCAAAGAACAAAAACAGATCACCATTCTTAATAAATGTTCCTCCTCCCATGAAGGTTACAGGATATCAGCAAGCAAAATAGTGAAAAACAGAATGTCCAGTGTAAAAAAAGGTTGTCCCATAAAAAGTAAATGCCACGCCAGGCAGAATGAAAATATATACAGCTCAACAGCAGTGACCCATAGTGAGTTATTATCGGACAACCTTTTTGTGCTGGTCATTCTCTTCCTCACTGTTATACTGAACATTATCTATACAAAACTACTGTGCAGGAATCCCAGCTTTCAGCTAAGGGACATATGGAACAACTGTGACGCAGCAACAATGGTACCCACAGGTTACATTCAAATGTTTAATTCTTTATCATTTGTTTGCTGTTGTAACTGTGGTGCAGTTACTCTATACCGTATCTATCCCAAATTTCAGATCAGTATTGCATCTTGTTTAAACTGGACCTTCAACATGATTTAATGAAAAGCCCAAACCCTTAAAAAACTATTCCCCAGCATCTAAAATTAATATATTTCAAGTTTTTAATCACTTATTATTCTTTCCCCCACTGGGCTGCAACTCTGTTCAGGACTCTAGGAGACGGGCGCTGCCATCTTGCCTCAGAAGCATCACATATTGAGGAGAGGAGAGTGGGATAAAGTTATAGCTGTGCTTTGCACAGACAGAGCAGAGCTGAAAACTCAGGAGACACTGAGAAGGCTGCCTGATGCTGCATGAGCCACCATCTTGGATGTTTAAAGACTCATAACATGCAATCATCTCCTGAAGGATGATTTTTGATGTGAGCAATTGGTATGTACAGGGTGTGGGAATCATATAAGATATCATCTTATTCAGGGTGAAGGTCCGCTTTAAATAATGCCCTTTTTGCAACCATTTTCAAAGAAGTGTTCCGATGCAATTAAAATAGTTATGTATACTTTTACTAGAAACAATAAAGATGTTTCAGGCTCTGCTATCACAAACTAGACATCACAGAGAAAAAGTAAAACTGTACCAAACACCACTTATCTGGTTAAATTGTCTATGAGCCACTAGAGGACTATGAGACCGTTTCTATATCCTTTATTCTGTAGTGCGGGTGGTAGGCTTTTACATCTAGTCAGTGCCTAAATAATTTCTGCTTCTTCTAGCTTCCGAAAATAAAGACTCTTTTCTGCCAGATGTGATTGGTTACTATGGTTTAGCCTAAACCAGCTATTCTCTATTTGTGAGATTAAATATATATAAATATATTAACTGTCTCTGTAAGATACACAATATCTGTCCAGTCTAAGGATAAAAATAATTTGCTCTGCCTCTGGCGCCTCTCCTCCAAACCCCAAGACCAATAAGAGACAGGTTTTGTTTGTGACCGCTGCCCCCTATGCTAATGCATTTCTCCATGCCTGAGTGAGTCAATAAACTGTAGAGGAAAGAGTTACCTCCCCCTCCACTGCGTGACACTGATCTTCTGCACACAGCAAGAAAGAACACAAACATGAAGGGTGAGGCTTGGAAGCCTCATTTAAAAACCATATTAAAATGTGGGAGCATAACCAGGGCTATTTAAAATTAGGCCCTTATTTAAGAAGGGATAGCATCAGGTAGCGCCTGGTTAATGAGAGGTAGCGACAGGTAGCGACTGTTGAACGCCGGACACGGCACGCAATTACACATTTATCAAGCAGAATCTGTTTAGCGACTGGGATAGCGTCATGTAGCGTCTGATTTATCATTTTCACAGCCTCAGCGAACAGCGCCAGTGTTCAGCCTTGCACAGCGCCAGGTATGACCTCTCGCTACCTGTCGCTCTCCCATACATTTCAATGGACGATCCTTTTCTTCTCTTTAAACGTTTTTTTTTTTTTTTTTTTTTTTCAAAAAGATCACAAATATTTCTTTGACCTCTTCTGGCATTGAAATTGCATTTTTTTCATAATTTTTTAAATATTTCCTCAAAAATGACATTACAGGTCTGGCATTAAAGTGTTCATGTTACAATGTTGTTACAATGTAATTCCATATGTTTTCGCTTTGTTACTAGTTGATAGATGCTTGAAAACAGACTTTAAACACACCACCTCCTGCGCTCTGGGCTCAGCGAACAGCCCCGGCGTTCAGCCTTGCACAGCGCCAGGTATGACCTCTCGCTACCTGTCGCTCTCCCATACATTTCAATGGACGTTTAAAGAGGGTTTTTGTTATTTTTTTTTTCAAAAAATCTCAAATAATGCTGTGACCTCTTCTGGCATTGAAAAAGCAGTTTTTTGACAAATTTTTAATTTTTCAGATATTTCTACAGAAATGTCATTACAGGTCTGGCATTAAAGTGTTCATGTTACAATGTTATTACAATGTAATTCCATATGTTTTCGCTTTGCTACTAGTGGATAGATGCTGAAAAACAGACTTTAAACACACAGCCTCCGGCGCCGTGTCCGGCGTTCACTTGTCCCTACCTGGCGCTACCTCTCATTAACAAGGCACTACCTGACGCTATCCCTTCATAAATAAGGCCCATAGTCTTTTTGCCAAAATCAAGTGTAGTAAACCAGCCAGATCAACATTATAGTGTTTCAGAAAGGTACTTGAAGATGACCAAGTTGCCACCTTGCAAATATCTTTGAGTGACACACCAGCTCTACAGACCCAAGAAGCTGCCAGGACACTGGTGGAGTGATGATGATGTGGGTAGCCTAGTAGATTCATGGGCCTTTGTGATGGTTTTCACTATCCAGGATGCAATAGTCTTTGTTGAAGGAGTTAAGCCTGTCCTATCAACAAATGGGATAATCAAGAGATTTTCCACGTTCCTGATTTGATTAGTTAAGTCTAAATACCTCCTCAAGCACTAGGCTATATCAAGAGGATGATCCCTTTCAGGGTTTGTTTCTTCATTGAAAGTGGGTAAATGAGGCTCTTTGTTAAAATGGAAAGCTGAGGCTACTTTGGGAATTAACTCCAAGATGGATTTTAATTGGACCCGGTCCAGGAAAAAAAAGATGATATGACTGGAACGCTCCAAGTGTTCTCAACTCAGACATTTTGGAGGCTCTCCCTTGCAGAACTGGACGGCATATTCCAGGTGAGGGCTCACCAGTGATTTATTGATGGCGCTGGTACTTGATCTTTGGAGTGGTTTTCATGAGGATCCTCCTTACTTGGGCTTTAATGGCTAACTTTCTCTCTGACAGAAGAGATATTGTCCCCTCTATTAAATTGAACATGGCTCCTAAATATAGCATGTAGCACAAGAGTTAGGGAGCTTTTGACCCAATTCACTTTCCATTCCGAAACATTGGAGAGTTTCTAGAACTAGCTGCATCTGCATCACAATTTTTGTTTCCTGTCTGGAAACAGGATCATCTAATGAAATGGAAAATTTAATGTAAAAGTCTGCACCCCTTCAACCCGAGTAGTGCGACTACAGCGGTCATAATCTTGCAAAAGTTCTGGGTGATGTTGACGACCCGAATGGAAGGGCCTGAAACTGAAAGTGGTTGTCCGCAACTGTGAACCTCAAACACTTCTGGAATTTGATGTTGATTGGCACATGTAATTATGCGTCTTTGAGATCTACGGATATCATCCATTTGTTTGGTTGGCCTCGCCTCCATTCTGAATGTGGGAACTTTTATCCTGTGATTTAGTTTCCTTGGGTTTTTAATAGGCCGAAGATCATCTGTCTTCTTTGGCACCAGGAATACTCTTGAGTACCAACCCCTGAACCCCTCCTGGGTTGGAACCGGAACAATTGCACCCTGATCTAACAGGGTAAATCTTCCGGATTTACAGAACACGCGGAAGGGTGAGAGCCTTAAAATGCCCATCTGTGACTGTGGGCCACTGTTTCCAAAACCCACTTGTTTGGTTTATAGGATTTTGCCTCCTTAAACCTTTCAGTTTGGGGCCTGTAATAAGCTTTCCTAAAGGGTTTCCTTCTTATATCTTGTGGCAACATTCCTAACCTCCCGCCACTTAGGCTCTAGGCCTTTCGTGCAGAGTCTTCTCATCCTCTTTCTTTTTAAGAGACTATCGTATTCTGGCTGTCCAGACCTTCAAGGCTCTAGCTTACCGCGACAAAGACAGAAGCAACCGCTGCCGCCATAAACAGCCATAATTCTGCATTTTATGCTGCTCCCATTTTATGCTGCTCCCATCACCGGCATTCAGCGTACCTGGACCCACAGCAATTTACACTGTCTCTCTTTCATAAGACTACTCCTGGATATATTGTGGGTATACTGGCCAATTTATAGACAATTTTTATTTTTATTTTTTTTGCGCCACATATTTAATTCAGTGCCGAGGGGAAAAGGAGCAAAACATTAGCATATTAGCAAATTCAAACTATTATTACTCACTGATACCCAATGGTCACTGATCAGAAAGAGGGGAAGAGGGTCCTATCAGTGTTAATAAGGCGAACATTAACCCATAGTATGATGCCAAAAGAACCTCAATTATGTGACTACAGAAAATACATTTATAAAGTATTTCAATCATTTCCCACTGCTTGGTCATGGTAGAAAAAGCAACAGGCATAAATTCAAAGATCAAGTATATTCATTCAAAAATTACAAGGTACATAACATCATATATTAGAAAAGGCTGCAGTTTAGTCATTTCTATTATTGGCATAAAGAAATAAAAATGAGTGCATGAACAGCAAACCACATCATAGATTTGTTTGTGCACACAGTGAAACCAAATGTGGATCAGAACATGGCAGCACTGAACCAAAGTATGCATGGGTTGGTTGAGATACGTTATATGTGACAAGTAGTTAGTATTTGAAGGACAGGTGAGTATGGTTGGCATATTAGGCTAATTTCAGAGGTTTTCTCTATTACACTTTCTGTTAATATGTAGTCACCCATATTGCCACACAGTACTCACTTTCCTTTGTTTTGTATTCTTTGACTGACCATTAGTATAGTACTATGATACTATAGTATAGTATAGTATAGTACTATGAGAGTAATTAACTTAAAGAAGCAGAGGAAAGCCTAATGTTTGAATCAAATATTTAACAGAGCATAAAATTCAGGGACCTGTGATATAACTGTAGAATGGATTACTGAACGGGGGTCTGTGGTGAAGATCCAAGTGTCCATGGGTTTATGTGGCTAAATTATTGGTACAGAGAAGCAGACAATATAGTAGTGGTTGGAATGGCATCCACATGATACTTGATGAGGCTATAGCATTGGGGGCAAATATGGACTAAATTGTTTTGACTGAAGGAGTACAGTGCAGCTAACCACAAGAGAGTTAGGTGCAGAGCTCTCCCACATACATGGAACAACTCTCTACTTTGTAATAAATAACTGAATGATGATCTGAGCCTGAATACCCAATGAGTGAATGTTGCTATTTGTTTAAATGTGTTAAAAAAAAGATAGCCTGGGGTTGGGCTTTAGGGCAACGTTGCAGATGGTTTATGTTAACAAAGTTGCTGTAATGTAATGCAGACTCTTCCTGGTTATAATGTACATGTTGCAAGTTATAATGTCTTGTTTTAGTAACCATATCTAAATAAATTACAGATGCTCATCTCAGCACTCATAATGTCCAGCATAAATTTGTTTCAAAGAACAAACATATTTTCCATTAGTGTAAATGACTTGAAGCAAACAAATGAATTATTTATCTCCAGACCACAACACATTCTTATTAGCTCCTGCAGCATTAAAGAGACATTATGAATTCAGATGGAACTTTAATCAACAGCACAATTGTAAAAGGTTGTATTCAGCGGCATTGCATGTGGCAGAGGAATCAACTCAGTCAAAACAACCCGAGGGACGACATGAAAGTGCTTAGACATCCATTAGGTATCTGTCATGTGAACATACTCATCTCAGCTGACTCTTGCTCCTCGGGATACTAACAAGAAACATGTTAACTGTTTAACTATCCAGACGCCACTATTCAAGGTGCTTGTTAATTATTAAAGTACATTCTTAGCCAAAAACATAAAATAGCTATACTCACCCTTTCTCCCATGCAGGCATAAGCTCCTCAACCAGGGCTTACCTGAAAGGCTGGATGCAGGTCCCTCACCGCCCGGCACCATATGCATTACCGCTTTCCCATCATCTCTTCCTGACTCCCTCGGATGTGGCAACGCCACTACTAAAGCTCACCGTGACTGATGGTGGGGGCATCGGCAAGTTGGAGGGAGTTACATTTCTGGTATTCTTCCAGGGCCCATGTCGAAAGCACTGGTCTCTTTTGCCCCCGCTCCCAATGGCTGATGGGGATGTGGGTAATCGGGTAGGAGGTATTTGGCAAGCCACCCCGTGACTTTCCCGGCAAGTGCCTTAGTGGGTGCATTAAGGCCACACTGCAGCAGAGCTCTAAAATGTGACCTGATTTCAGCCACTTGGGGGGACACTAGCCTAGATCAGCCACAATACTCAGGAAGAAACTGAAAATTACTTTTTTGACATACATAAAGTACACTATTATATCTATATAGGGCATGATTTACCAACAACTTCTGGCATTCACAATTATTCAGCCATCAGAGGGACGAACTTCCAATGCCATGGCACACCCACCATACTATTTCCACTGGTAAGCCCCTCATTTATTCTGATAACCAGTGTTACTATGGACCCTAGGGTCACTTATAATTATGTTTTTTTTTCTGAATATAGGTTACTAAATTAGAATAATACATCAATCAAGTCCATACCTTGGCGCTTGGAAATCTTCAGTAAGCACATTGTGAATCCATGGTCTCTTTTGTGAAGGTGTGTAATGATTATTTTTTATTATTATAACTAATAATAATAATAATAATAATATAAATTATGGTTAATGCTAAATATGAATGCTCAAGATACAAATCAGTTTGTCTATACTTTACTGCTATTGTAGGGTATTGACGAAGGCGAAACATGTCTGCCCCGGCAAAGATAGCAGTACTTATGTGAACTGTTGTTACAAGAGCAATCCTGCAAAAACATTTTCAAGGATACCAAAGGATGTAATATAGCCTTTAACAATGCTCTTTTGGTCCAATCTCCATTCTTCCTTATTCACGAATATTCACTCACACTTGCCATATTTATGGAACAAAATATCTTCTTTCCTGTGTACGCTCATGCTAGCTGTGTTTACTATTAGTTCAACAGAGCTGGGTGAAGAACAGTGAACACTTGAGCAGTACACCCTATTTTTTAAAACTAATTATATAAGGATTTCTAAACAACCAAGACACTTCTGAAGCACCACACACTTATTTTAAAAGCCATCTTATGTTTATCAGCAAGATTTTCATAACCAAATCAGCAGCAGCAGTTCACGTCTTGCGACAATTGGCCATGTATCCAGGTGAGGTGCAATGAAACTAAGCGAAAAGTGAGAAAATAGTCAGATCTCCCAACTTTTGGTTGTTAGAATTATAGCTCTGTTCTCTGCACACTAAAAGTAGCACAAACTACCAAAAATCAGTGAATCTGGCCTGTAGTTTATGAACTTAAAAAGTATTTTTCTAAAAAGAATCTCAACTAACTATTTCTACCTCAACCGTGTTGTTTTTTCTTGCCCTACCCAAGGAGAAGATGACCGTTTGGTTATTCTAAACAAAATTATTTTTCATGGGATTCCAGCCCACAAAAAAAAAAATACCTTACTGGACCTCTGTCCCCTACTACTCCTGGTTCATTTTCAAAACATCACTTATTAGCAAGAATTACTGTATCTCATATGTTTACTTCATACCACATAACTGAGTGACAATCTTACATCATATTTAAAGTACATGTTCAGGATAAAGTCGATAAAAAAATGCTGATTTTTATATTCCTAAAGGATATGTTGTTGTACCACTAGTGACTACATAGATACATTAGGGAAAATTCAACCATCTTACCTAGCTTCCAGTATCCAGCTGGGAGGGTCCTGAATTTTTGAAGGTTGATGTCTTAGCTGAGCTGGCACATCTAAAGATAATTAAGGCAATGGGACCAGATGGAATCTACCCCAGCATTCTAAGGGAACTCAGATTTAAGATTTCGGCCCCTCTGACTGTTTTACTAGACCATTACCTTTCAACCACTACGGGCAATGACATACCAATCCATAAGAAGGGGAGTAGAGAAGAAGCCAGTAATTACAGGCCACTTTGTTTAACATCTATAGCGGTAAAACTAATAGAAACATTAATTTCCCATCCCTTGGACCAGAAACAGCATGGCTTTACTAAGTGCAGATCATGTCTGACTAATCTAACTGATTTCTTTGACAATGTCACTAAATTGTTAGATGAAGGTGGTGCTGTGTATATTGCCAATCTGGATTTTAGCAAAGCCTTTGACATTGTACCACATAAAGAGCTCATAGATAAGTTATTGAAGGGAGGACTCAATCTCTGGATAGTTCAATGGATTTCCTGCTGGCTGAAGGATCATTATCAGAGAGTTGTTAATGGCGTGCAAACTAAACAAGGCGAGTTACAAGGGGTGTGTCGCAAGGCTCTGTCCTGGGCCCCATTCTTTTTAATATGTTTGTAAGTGACATAGGTCAAGGCTTGGTAAGAAAAGTTTGCATGTTTGCTGATGATACAAAGGTGAGTAATAGGGTGGATATTCCTGGAGGTGTCAACAACACAAATTATTTAGCTTTACTAGATAAATGGTCAAAATGGTGAGTTCAATGCCTCTAAATGTAAAATCATGCACTTGGGTAGAAGGAATTCCTGCTCTTAGTACCGTATGGGCAGTACTGTGTTAGCCAAGACTTTGTAGTAGAGAGATTTAGGGGTACTGATTACTGATGATGCAAGCTGCAAGATGAGAGGACAATTTGGGGGGAAGATCAGAAACAATGTTAGAAAATATTATTTTACAGAAAGAGTAGTAGATGCTTGGAACAAACTTCCAGCAGAGGTAGTTGAAAAATCAACAGTCACTGAATTTAAACATGCCTGGGATAAGCACACATCTATCCTAAGATAAAGAGTACATACAGTATACACATAAGGGCAGACTAGATGGACCGTATGGTCTCCTTCTGCCGTCAACCTTCTATGTTTCTATGTTTCTATGTTTCTATCCAGGCAGTAGGAAAAGCAAGCAGGATGTTCTGCTGCATAGTTTGAGGCATAAACAATAGGAAGAGGGAGGTTGTGATGCCTCTGTATAGAGCCCTGGTGAGGCCACAGCTAAAATACTGTGTGCAGTTCTAGAGACCTTACCTGCAAAAAGACATTATTCAAATAGAACGTGTCCAAAGGCGGGCAGCAAAAGTAATAGAAGGACTAAACTTAAAACTCAGGAGAGACTTGAAGAACTTAATATGTACAGCCAAGAGGAAAGAAGGGAGAGAGAGGATACGATTGAGACCTTTACATATGTTAAAGGATTGAATAAGGTTCAGGAGGGAAGTGTTTTTAATAAGAAATTTAATGATAGAACAAGGGGGCCCAACCTGAAGCTAGTCAGAGGGAAGATCATGAGCAATGTTAGAAAATATTATTTTACAGTAGATGCTTGGAACAAACTTTCAGCATAAACATGCTTGGGATAAGCACACATTTATCTTAAGAGTACATCCTGTATACATATAAGGGCAGACTAGATGGACCATATGGTCTCATTCTGCCATCAACCTTATATGTTTCTATGTTCATTATTAAAATCAAAACAAAACAAAACCACTAAATACAAATCATGTATGTTACATAATTCCTAGTTTCCATTTTCACGTTATCACTTACATATCTAGGGTGCTACTAAGGTTCCCCTGTCCCCCATTGGAAGTATTTATTATAATAGGCTGCTCATACTCATGGCCCATTGGCTCTTTGAAATGGAGCTGTGGGGGAGTGCGCATGCGCGTCGGAGGTCGATGGACGCGTCCTAATCAGCTCCGGGCCCGACGGACACAGAAGGGGACTGCGCTGCGAGACAGAGCGCACCACGCAGCAGCCAGCAGCAAGGTGACTACCCGGAACGCGTCTGGGAGCAAGAGGCGGCGGCGGGTCGGGTCTCGGTGGAGGGCAGGAGCTCAAAGCTGTGAGGTGGTGACTGCAGCAGAACGGCCACAAGATGGCAGCGGAGATCACAGCTGTGGACTTAGAAGAGATAGTAGAGATAGAGTGTAGTGAAATCTCCTTCCTCGTGAGTGAGAGAGATGAGCTGGACATGCCGAGCACAACGCAGCAACCTGAAGTAAGTGCTGCTATACTGTTACAATTTAAGAGAGAGTGACATTAAGCTTGACTGCACTGGAGACCAGGCTGGGGGAGGTCACAGTAGCACAGGAAGCCTTGGATGGGGAGATGAACCAGTTAAGAATACATAATGCATCTCTATCTGCTAAACTTGAAGATATATAGAACAGGGACAGGAGATCCAACCTCCGTTTCAGGGGCCTCCCGGAGCATATTGAGGATGTCAGATCTGCGATCATAGCCTTATGCCAGGAGCTAGAACCGGGGATACCGGTAGACTGGTTGGAGTTCGATCATATACATAGATCACTGGGCCCATGCATATCCCCCGATGAGACGCCATGGGACATCAACGCGAAATGTCATTTTTTTTACACCAAGGAAGCAATTCAGAGGGCAGAAAGAAATGCGACAACGCTGATGTTCCAGGGTCATAAGTATCAGATTTTTTCAGATCTGTCAGCAGCCACTATGGCCAAGAGAAAAGAAATGAAACCTCTACTTGCAGTCCTTCAAGAGAGAAGGATCAAATACAAGTGGGGCTTTCCCTTTCGCATTACATTCTCCCACAAGGACTCCTCCTATTCGGCATCATCGGTGGAGGAGCTTCGGTCGCAGATGACAGCGGCGACCCTCCTTAGGCAAGCACCTGCTAAATCGTAGAGGAGCGTGGAAGATGCCCCCAGGGCCCAGAGAGCGGGCAAAAGGCAGAGGCGTGGGATTCGTATGGCAGGCCGGAGTTCCTCCTTAGATTTTATTGACACTTGAAGTTGTTCGACGTTTAGGCTTGTACTAAGTTTTTGACCCCCCCTTGTCGGCTCATTGTAAGGGCTGTATTTTGGTCAGTTTAGATGCAGAGGAGGTTTGGGCAAGCAAACACTTTAATACCAAAGGTTGTCATATGTGTGCTCCCATGCTCATCCCATGCTTCCCTTTTTGGGATTTCTGTTGGTTTCCGTGTCAATATGTTAATGTGTTTTCTCTTTATAGCCCCAAAATTGTATGAATCACACCCTGGAGTTGCAAGCAGCAGCAGCAGCAGGAGCACAAACATTGCTTTAAAGCGACACTGGAGTTGGCTGCAGGAGCCCAAAAATTGAATGAATCACACCCTGGAGGTGCAAGCAGCAGCAGCAGGAGCCCAAACATAGCTTTAAAGAGACACTGGAGTTGGCTGCAGGAGCCCAAAAATTGGATGAAACACACACTGGAGTTGCAAGCAGCAGCAGCAGCGGCTGCAGGAGCCCAAACATTGCTTTAAAGAGACACTGGAGTTGGCTGCAGGAGCCCAAAAATTGGATGAATCACACCCTGGAGTTGCAAGCAGCAGCAGCAGGAGCCCAAACATAGCTTGAAAGAGACACTGGATTTGGCTGCAGGAGCCAAAAAATTGGATGACTCACTCCCTGGAGTTGCAAGCAGCAGCAGCAGGAGCCCAAACATAGTTTGAAAGAGACACTGGAGTTGGCTTCAGGAGCCCAAAAATTGGATGGATCACACCCTGGAGTTGCAAGCAGCAGCAGGAGCCAAAACATAGCTTGAAAGAGACATTGGAGTTGGCAGCAGGAGCCCAAAAATTGGACGAATCACACCCTGGAGTTGCAAGCAGCAGCAGCAGCAGGAGCCCAAACATAGCTTGAAAGAGACACTGGATTTGGCTGCAGGAGCCCAAAAATTGGATGACTCACACCCTGGAGTTGCAAGCAGCAGAAGCAGGAGCCCAAACATAGCTTGAAAACGACACTGGAGTTGGCTTCAGGAGCCCAAAAATTGGATGAATCACACCCTGGAGTGGCAAGCAGCAGCAGCAGCCCAAACATAGCTTGAAAGAGACACTGGAGTTAGCAGCAGGAGCCCAAAAATTGGATGGATCACACCCTGGAGTTGCAAGCAGCAGCAGCAGGAGCCCAAACATAGCTTGAAAGAGACACTGGAGTTGGCTACAGGAGCCCAAAAATTGTATGAATCACACCCTGGAATTGCAAGCAGCAGCAGGAGCCCAAACATAGCTTGAAAGAGACACTGGAGTTGGCAGCAGGTGGCCATAAATTGGATGAATCACACCCTGGAGTTGCAAGCAGCAGCGGGAGTCCAAAATTGCCAGAAAGACACACCCTGGAGTTGGCAGCAGCATGAAGAGAACATATACAGATTTTCGACACATAAATCTTATCCGAAGAATATTAATAAAAAGTAAGAGTAATGTAAAGCATTTTCTCAATAATTACTTTTGGTCTGATGCAGAGGAATGTCTGTAGCTGGAGAGCAGCTCCTTAAATCTGTTTTGCACAATCCATATTTCTTTAGTGTTGGTCTGGCCCCATCATCAATCTACTCTAATGCATCAGGCATTGGTGAGTGGAAATCTTGGCTGATCCATGCCCGATTCATTTCCACGCAGGCCAGTAACATATTACTAACATAGTAACATATAAGGTCTCATTTCATCAAGCAGAGGTCTCTGCAGAATAGTGGTGAGTGGCAGCAGGAGTTTCAGTGAGAGGCCTGATCTCCCGGGATCAGCTAGCAGTCGTGTCTTGAACAGCAACCCATCTGCCATCATCCATTGGCTAACACGATCATCCACTGCATCACAAGTGACATCTGACACCCCCAGTCAACTGTTTGTTGTATGTTATGCTTTGGGTTCAGCTCCACTATTCAGTGAGGACGATCTGATAATCAGAAAAATCAGCAGCTACTGGCCAGCCAAGAAGTGGAGGAGACACTTGCCTCTTCTTCCACTAGGCGGGGCAAGTAGTGATAAAGAGAGTGTCGTGGGAGGAGGTGTTGGAAGCGTTTTGGCTCCTTAAGCAGACACTGTTGAGGAACCTGAGGAGGACATCAGTGAGTTTTGAGGGCACTTTTAAAGGCTTGGAGTGATGGAGAGTGACAGATTTAGCGGCCAGCATGGTGGCAGAAGGGGAAAGTATGGAGGCAAATGTGCTCGGGATAGACCACTCGCGCAGCAGGCTATCTTCCCAGGAGGTAATGGAAGAGGGTCCCTGGAGTTGGCGGCGGCGGCGGCAGCGGCAGCAGCATCAGTGAATTAGTGCGGACTGTTGGTAGGACAAATCAGCTACAAGCCCATGTTGCAGTTTTTCATCAAGCATCCGCAGGAGGTTAACATGTCTATGTGAAAGATGTGTAGGCAGAAGGTGAAGTGTGGCCAGGGTCACAATGTTGGACCCACAGTCCTGCGTCAACATTTGCAGCGTCACCATAAAGCGGCCTGGGAGAGTTGGCTCCAAAGTGGTGGTCCAGCCTGCTGCATTACCCAGTGGTCCACCGCTCTCTGTTCCAGCCAGCCAAGGCTCCACCACCTCCTGTGTGTCATACCCATCCTCTGTCGCTCCAGATGCTCCTCCTCCTCTTAACCCATGTCAGTCATTCCGCCAGTAATCCATTGCCAAGCCATGTCCAAGAGACAACAGTATGTACCCACTCATCCAACGTGCAGAAGCTAAATGTGCTCCTGTATAAGTTGCTGGTGCTGCAGTCCCTCCCTTTTGAGTTGGTGGACCTTTCAGAGAACTGATGGCTTGTGCCGAGCCGAGGTGGAGAGTCCCATGCTGTCATTTATTTGCGAAGAAGGCAGTACCAGCCCTGTACAATTTTGTTGAACAGAAGGTGGGGCAGTCCTTTAACCTGTCAGTGTGTACCAAAGTGCACAGCAGTGCCTACGTCTGGAGCTGTAACTATGGTCAGGGACAATAAATATCCTTTTAGGACCACTGGGTGATTGTGGTTCCTGCACAACCACAAAAGCAACTTGGACAGGTCCCTCCGCTGTGGCCTCCACGCTCCTAGGCCTTTGTGCCTGTGACAGTGCACTTGCACTTAGCAATGGTGTCGCAGAGAAAAGTGGCAAATTGTCAATTACATATTATTAATAGTTAACATTTATCATAGTTGAACATATTTATAATAATAACATATAACATATAACATAGCAACAATAACATATAACATAATAACAGTAACATATAAAATGTATCAACATTTTTTTTTTTTGGTTAATTTTGTATTGTTTTTTTTTAAATATTTTTTATTTTTTTAAAATATTTTTTATTTTTTAGAAAAAAAAAATAAATATATATATATATATATATATATATATATATATATATATTTTTTTTTTTTTTTTTTCTTCCATTGCCTTTTAATATTTTGTGAATTTTTGTACAAATTTATTTTTTAATTTTTTTTTTTTTTTCTAAATATTTATTTTTTCTCTTTTTTTTTTGATTTTTGTTTTTTTTTCCCAGTGCCCTTCCAGCCTACCATGTGTGCAGGACACAGCGGTTTCACGCTGTTCTTCACATGGTTTGCCTTGAGCAACAGAGTCACACAGAGTCACAACTGCTAAAAATGAGAACTCAATACATGAAATCATGGCTTACTGCACGAAAACTGCAAATGGGACCCATGGTGACTGACACTGGGAAGAACATCTTGTCTGCGCTGCGACAAGGAAGCCTGAGCCATGTGTCCTGCCATGGCACACAGGTTCAATCTAGTTGTCAAGCATTTTCTGAAGTCTTCCCCCCATCTGAACGACATCCTAACAACGGGAAGGAAACTTTGCATGCACTTCAGGCACTCCTACACCGCCAAGCACACCCTTCTTGAGGTTCAGTGTCAGAACGGTATCCCCCAACATAGTCTGATTTGCGATGTTTCCACCCGTTGGAATTCCACCCTCCATATGCAGGATCGACTATAGGAACAGAGAAAAGCCATCACGGATTTCTTGATGATCCAAACAGATAGGGGGACTCCCCTGTGTAACTTCAATGTAAACCAGTGGCAGCTCATGCGTGACACCTGCCGTTTGCTCAGGCCCTTTGAGGAAGCTACTTTATTAGTCAGTCGCTAGGACTATGAGATGAACGATGAGATTCCACTGCTTCATGTACTACAACACATGTTGGAAACCATGGCTGGTCAGGGCACTAGAGACATGGCGCATACATTTCACAGCCACATGAAGCCTGTCGGGGCTGAAGTGGAGGAGGAGGAGGGGGTGGGGCACAGCGAAGCACAGTTTAGGTTTGACAAAATGACCATTTTATCTAGTCGTCTGGCAGGAGAGGAGGAGCAGGAGAAGTCAGAGGAGCTAGAGGGTTGTGAGGAAGGCGAGAAAGAGGACCCAGACACACCGTGGCAGTTTGCAGTGGAGATGGAGACAGGTAGTCCCTCCGAGTCACTTGCACAAATGGCACGATGCATGCTCACGTGCTTGCGTAGTGACTACAGAATTGTCTCCATTTGTCGGCGGGGTGACTTTTGGCTCTCCACCTTATTGGACCCTCGCTTCTGGCACAAAATGGGGGCATTTTTTACACCCACTGAGAGGGAGGACAAACTGACCTGCTACAGAGACATCCTACGTAGTCAGTTGGGCGATGTCTATCTGCGCCATGGTCCATACTCTCGCAGGTCTGACTCGGGGGGACCTCTGTGCTCACCTTCCACTGCCATGGCTGCCGGGGGGTTTTACCCTTCTTTGTCTGATTCTATTCTTTTTAAATAATTAATTTATTTAGCTCCTTTTCACATACTACTTAAAAACCTGTTTTTTTGGGGGCGCTCACGAGCAGCCGACAGAGATGGCTGCAGCCTAAATCGGCTCCTCACTGGGCGGGGAGTTTAACCGCTCTAAACAGCTCCACAGCGGCGGTTTTCGGGCCAGCTTGTTGGGGGAACCCCCCAAGACTGCGGGGAAACGAGTGGGGGAGCAGAGGAAGCCGGCCCCTGCCAGCAAGAGACAAAAACAGCGCAACCGCCGGATCCAAGATGGCGGCCGCAGCACACTGACGCCAGCGCAGCTCCAGCCTGCCGGGGGAGACATCCAGGCTGCGGATCCAGCCCACACCCGGACGCAGGTCAGTCAGACGCCCTGGGGCGCGGGGTGCATTGGAGGGAAGAGCCCAGGGCTAGGGGCACAGTACACTCCCAGGACCCTCTCCTAGCAAAATCCAAGATGGCGGCCGCATTATGCTGACGCCGACCTAGCCCCCAAACCTGCTAGCAAAGCCTCTCAGCCAGCTTCACAGCAAGCCCTCGGGGGCATAGGGGGCACCAGAGGGGAAAGCGGGAAGTCGGGGATGCAGTGTACCTGCCCGGAACCCCCCCTCCCCCCAGCGAAATCCAAGATGGCGGTCACCCCACGCTGACAGAGCAGCTCCCAGCAAGCCGGCCACCGCAGTACTAAATCCACCCGCAGTACGGCAGGGGGAAGGGGCAGACGGCATACCGCCTCGCAGTTAGCCAGGCCGCAGCTCACTCCTATCAGGATAACCCCCAGCCAGCCACCCGACTAGCACCGCGCAGCAGTGGCCCCCGGAGGCAGCGACGACGGGATTCAGTGATCCCTGGGGAGGCTGACAACACCTGGAGTCTGGGCAGCAGGGAGGAAGAGCCGACCCCAGAAGGCGCATTGTATTCGCTCGGGACCCCCGGTGACACATAGGGGGAGATCATAATCAACACACAGCAGCCCTCCTGCCAGGAGCAGCCCAACATTTAGTGCACAAGCCCAGGCAGCGAATGGGGCGTAGAGATCGAGGAAAATCGGCGCAGACCCCGAAACCCCCCACGCGTGCAGCGGGCTCTAGGATGGCAGCCCCCTCGGGACCTCTATCTGGGCAGCGACTGTCCCCTTCCCCGATACCATCGCCTGAATTACTGGAATCTCAGCCAGAGCCACAGCTGGAGTCCCAAGCCGTAACCCCAGGGCACCCGTCATCGCCACACGCCAACCCAGGCATACGTGATGCGGAATTGCTAGAAAGATTTAAATCTGTACTGCAGCAAGAGCTAGAAACAGCCACTGAGAAGCTTTCCGCTACATTTAAAACGGAGCTGAGAGACTTAAGGTCCCGCACGTCTAAGCTGGAACACCAAATGACCGATACCACATCTGTCCTGGAGGAGCATGACGCAGAGATTCAAACCAGCAGAGCTGAACTGTCCTCCGCCCTCCAAAAGATAGAGGATCTGGAGAATAGATCCCGGCGCAGCAATCTGCGTTTCAGGGGACTGCCAGAATCTATTGTTGACCTTAAATCCACCGTCACGGCCCTACTTCAGGACTTGGTCCCAGCAATCCCAGTTGAACGCCTGGAGATGGACAGGGTCCATCGCGCCCTGGGCCCCCCTAGAGCAGATGGCCAGCCTAGAGATGTTATCGTCAAATTCACCTTTTATAACACCAAAGAGTTGATCGCCCAGACAGCCAGGACACGCAACGACTTGGCCTTTCAGTCCTACAAATACCAAATCTATTCTGACCTGGCCCCAGCGACCCTGCAGAAACGCCGCCTTTTGAAGCCGTATCTTCTAGTTCTTCAATCGCATCAGATAGCATACAAATGGGGCTTCCCGTTTAGACTTTCCTTTACATATATGGGTCGCACACATGCAGTCGCAACCCCAGAAGAAGCTTCTGAATTGCTGGAACGCCTGGGCCTGACTACTGTAACAGAGCCGTTACCCACATTAAAACCTCCTCAGGAGCAGCGCGCACGACCAACGCGGAGGGACCAGCGGACCAGCAGCCAGCGCCCCTATCCGGCCTCGACTTCAACACGAACGGCGGCAGCCCGCCACCCTGACAACGGTTGACTCTGGACAGAAGGTTGAGCAATCCACAAATGGTGCGACATAACCCCCAACAATTGGCAACCACGCACAATGTTTCGGGACTTTTTCCCTCACCCTTTTGCCCCGCTTCTTCCCGGAGACTTCCACTCCCCTTTTTTTTCTTTGCTCCTACCTATAGGTGCCACCGAGATCCACGATGGACTGTATGGAGGTAACTGACCTGGTCACGTTGGGGGCGCCCGCCCGCCACTGGGGGGAGGATATTTTCCCTCTCCCGTGGGCCGACGGGGGCTCCCAACACAGGGAGACTTATATGCTTTACCTTCAATATCAATGCAATGTTACCTACGACCGTTATGCAATTGTTTTCTCTAAATTGTGATGTTGCTGGCCTACGCGGGCACTTGTGCCTTGATGCTGTGGTTCAGTCATGGGGTGCCGTGATAGGGCGATGGTCTCTGCTATATAGGCCCTCCTCCCCTCTGCTTTGAAAGCGGTAATGCTGACAGCGGGACCCTCTTGAGGGCGACCAGCTGCGCGGATGGTGGGGGCTGGGGAGACTACTCGGCCTGGACGGCTCCCTGAGTGAACAAAATTGATATCGGGCCTGTTTTAATTGTTATACGCAATTGTTTTTTCTTTTACTAAACTGTTACACTGTTAGCCCGCGTGGGCGTCAGATGTTTGGCGCTGTGGTTCGGTCATGGGTCACCGTGGTGGGGCGATGGTCTCTAACTATCTAGGCCCTCGTTCTCTCCGCTTGAGGACGATGATACCAACCGTGGGACCCCCCCCCGGGGGGGTGACCAGTTGCGTGGCTGATGGAAGCGGTGGAGACCATTCGACCCGGGCGGGGCCCCTGAGTGAACACTACTGTTATCAGACCGACTTTGAATGTTATATGACTCTGCGCCACATTGGGGGGTGGGCCATGTGGAGTGCGACACTCGTGGTCCGTCCTGGCCGCCTCCCAATGGGGATGCATTTGTTTTTTGTGGTTAAAAGTAACGAAGAGGTGCGCCCCTTGTGGGTGACCCTAGGTTAGACGCCGGTATTGTGTTAATCTGTTTCTGGCCCCGGTACCTCTCAAGCACGGAGTAGGATGAGAGGCATGTGCACCCTAGCTTTGGTTAAAGTTGCGGTTATTGTCTTGAGCTCTGAACTGATCTACTAAATTAACACCTTCCCCCCCCCCACGTCTCATTATATGTGACGCCGTTCCTAAACCGCTGCAGGTAACTTTACATTTGCTAGGCGACTCCCCGCCCAGAGGCGACCCCCCCTCTAGGAACCCAGAACACTTCCGATTGGGGGATACCCCCGGAAGGCAACCACTGACTCGATCCGAGTCGCTAACTCTTTTCCCCTATTCCCTTACCTCTGGGGCACCACTTGTAGTGACGGCCCCCAGCACCCCTATACTACACAGGGTATACTTGGGATACTCCATAGCTTGGGCTGTGCTGCACCCACTGCTACCCACTCTACCCTAAACGCTCTTGCCATTCCCTAACCTTTCCCCAACCCCAAACACCCTACCCCCATAGCCTTCCTCCTCCCTCTCCCTCCCCCCCTCTCCCCTTTATATATTTATTCCTAGTACCTCCCCAAAATTTTTTTTTTTTTTTTCTCTCCTTTTGTACCTGAGTCTGCCTGCCTTTTAGTGGAACTGCTACAATGAGCCAAGCCCAAAGTTCACCGGGTAGAGCTGACCTAAACTTTAAACTGCTTTCGCACAATGTGCAGGGTTTTAACTCCCCGCACAAGCGGACCAAAGCGTTCCACTATTACAGGCAGATGCGGGCTGATATCTTATGCCTTCAGGAGACAAGGTTTTCAACCACCAGCTCCCCAAAGTACCTAAACCCTCAATACCCAACATTTTTCTTGGCCTGTCACAGGGAGAAAACCAGGGGGGGTAGCCATTGCATTCAGACGTCACGTTCCATTCAAATGCGAAACGACAGTGGCTGACCCAACTGGCCGGTATCTGATTGTAATTGGAAGCTTAAATGACATACAGATGACCTTTGTGTCGTATTATGCGCCCAACACCCACCAGGCAAATTTTTTCTCACACCTTTTGAGGAAGATTAAGGAGCACAGCAAAGGGTTACTAATTATGGCCGGGGACTCCAACATTGCGCTGGACCCTAAGTTGGATAGATCACTTCAGCAGGGTGGGGGCCATTCCTCGCCACCCATGCAGCAACCTCCGAATCGCATTAATGCCATGCTGAGGGACGCAACCCTGATAGATGTATGGCGCGACCTGAACCCGAAAACGCGGGATTACACCTTCTATTCGAATCCCCACAACTCGTTTTGCAGAATTGATCACATTATGGTGCCCCAGACTGTTTTGCCCATGATTGGCAAATGCCAGATTCTGGCCACACCCTGGTCTGATCACGCTCCAATACTCATGAGGTTTGAAGCTGCCCCCCCCACTGCTAGACCGTTCAAGTGGAGACTGAATGACTCCATGCTCACACGCAAGGAGACCCACGATCAGATCCTGCAGTCCCTTAAAAATTATTTTGCGATTAACACTAATTCAGCCACAGAGATAAGCGTATGGGAGGCTCACAAAGTAGTAATCAGGGGAGAACTCATCGCGCTAGCCACCTCTCTTAAGAAACATAGAGCAGAGCGGATAGCCCAACTAACAACCAGTCTGGAAAAGCTACAATCTGCTTGGAAGGCGAACCCCACGAGGGAACTCAAAAAGAAAGTAGACGAGGTCACCATACAACTCAATGTTGCATTAGACGAGATAGCGGAGAAGAAGCTTAGGTGGGGCAGACAGAAGATGTATGCGAGGGCCAACAAACCCGATACCCCTTTGGCAAACAAGCTCCGATATTCGGGGCCAAGACAATCCCCAATTATGCTACGATCTGCAGAAGGGTCCAATACGGCTAACCCCATTAAAATTGTGGACATCTTTGGGAGAATGTTGGGCAAGCTCTACGCGGCGCCTCAGGGGTTCCCCATAGAGAAAGCCACTGAATTCTTAGACTCGATCTCGTTCCCCACGGTAGCAGAAGTTCATAGAGCTAATCTTGAAGCGGAGATCTCTGTCTCAGAGGTCTTAAAGGCAATCAAAAGCTTAAAAGCTTCCAAGGCACCGGGGCCTGATGGTTTCTCAAACTTATACTATAAAAAATATGCAGCGGAGCTGGCCCCTCATCTAGCAAAAATGTTTAATTCCCTCAAAGAAGAGGGCATCTTGAACCAAACCTCTATGGAGGCATTCATAAGCATGATCCCGAAGCCGGATAAGGACCAACTAAACCCACAGAACTACAGGCCCATATCATTGCTTAATGTAGATCTTAAAATACTGGGGAAAGTATTGGTCACCAGGATCAACGAGTTTCTGGGTACACTGATCGGGAAGGATCAAGTGGGATTTGTACCTAATAGGCAAGCCTCAGATAACATTCGCAGAATAACTCACTTAATCAAGCAAGCCCAGCAGAGGGAAATCCACAGCCTTCTCTTATCATTGGATATGCAGAAGGCATTTGATTCCCTATCATGGGACTATATGTTCCTTGCCCTTCGGAAGTGGGGATTTGGAAATAACTTCCTAACATGGATACGGTCCATGTACTCGTCTCCCTCAGCAAAGGTTCAGTATGGGGGCCATCTCTCTGAGTCATTCCCAATCAGCAGAGGCACACGGCAAGGGTGCCCACTCTCTCCAGTGTTATTCGTGTTAGCTTTGGAGCCACTAGCAATAGCAATCAGAACACACCCAGATATAACAGGATTAGAGTTAGCGGGGTACCACCACAAAGCATGCCTTTTCGCAGATGACATACTGCTAGTCCTCTCGAGACCACATATCTCGCTGCCCAATGCCCTCCACCTCCTAGACGACTTCTCACAAATCTCAGGCCTTAAAGTCAACAAAGAGAAATCTATGGGACTAAACCTAAATATCCCTCCCCAGATGGTGAGAACGCTCCAATCCAGCTTTCCCTTCCGATGGGCCCCGGGGACACTATCATACCTAGGGGTTAAAGTCACCCCTCACTATCATACTTTATACCAGGCCAACTACCCCTCCCTCTTTCGCTCACTGAAAGCTATGCTTGACTCTTGGCAGGGTCACGGGATCTCATGGATAGGAAGAATAAATGCGGTAAAAATGACCCTATTACCCAAGATGCTTTATCATTTCCGGACGCTCCCTGTTCAAATCCCCTCGCACCAGATTAGAAGTATGCAGAACAGCATAATGAGGTTTGTCTGGGGAAATACTAGGCCGAGGGTAGCTAAAACTACTATGTTTAGACATAGGACAGAAGGAGGGCTGGGAGTTCCGTGCGTGAACAGATACTACATGGCCGCACAAATCGCGCAGCTACACAGCTTACATCTTGAGGTGGAAATTCCTCTTTGGGTCTCCTTAGAAGCCATGGCATGCAATCCCGTCCCCATAGACAGCTTGATTTGGATCCCACCACAACATAGACCCCGCTTTACATGCCCAATCTTAGGCCACTCCCTCCGTGTGTGGGATGGAGTGAAATACTCGGGGAAGCTGATTTCACCGCATCTCCCAGCAATGCGTCTATTTAAAAACCCTTGGTTCCCTCCGGGGATGGAGAGCTCTGAAGCATTCACATGGTGGAAACGGAAAGGTATTGATAAAGTGCATCATCTCCTAGATCGGGAGGAATTAATTCCTTGGCCGATATTGGTGTCGAAAGAGGGGGCGCCTGCCGCCGAGTGCTTCAGATATGTCCAGATCCGGCATTGGCTGGCTCCCCTACTGAAGAACAAAGCCCATGGGGTAGATAAAACACCCTTTGAGAGGATGTGTATTCGAGGGACACCGACACCAGGCCTCATCTCTATGATCTATGCTCAACTTACGTCCCTACCAGACAACATGAAACACGGATATATGACAAAATGGGAAACAGATTTGAATCGAGTCCTAGAAAGGAAGGAGTGGATGGACATCTGGGCAGGGATAAACAAATGTTCTATAAACATCACCACATTAGAGGCGGCATATAAGATGCTTACAAGGTGGTACCTGGTACCATCCCGCGTGGCCAAAGCAGTCCCAGGGTACCCGGCCACCTGTTTCCGAGGTTGTACTGCAGAGGGGACGGTCCTCCACATTTGGTGGGAATGCCCGAAGGTCAGGAGGTTCTGGTCTCGGGTCTTTGGCCTGCTCTACAGTCTCCTAAATGTTAACTTGCGCAGGGACCCTTGGGTAGCTTTGCTACACGTGAAGCCAGAAGGGATCACTAAGCCCCAACACACCTTGCTGACTCAGGTCATGCTGGCGGCCAAATTAGCTATTGCAAGCTCATGGAAGAAAGGGAATGTTCCATTTCAGTTGGTAAAAGAGAGGCTGAATGGTATTTTCATCAACGAGAAATTAACCAGCATCTTGAGAGATTCCCATGAGAGATTCATGAAGATTTGGGACCCGTGGGTGGAATACTCGTTCCCAGACTTGAGAGAGGCCCTGTTGCGGTGAGAAATGGCTTGCAAACCCTCCCCTTTAAACGCTTACACACACTTCCCTTTTTTGTTATATAATTTTTTTTTTTTTTTATTTTTTTATTTTTTTTTTCCTTTTCTTCTTTCCTTCCCTCTACTTCCCTTCATGTTTCCCGTCTGTCCCCCTCCTCCCCACTTGTCGTCTCCCGTCCCTCCCCTCCTCGGATCCCTTGTCCCCCTCACCCCCCCCCCCGGACACCGGTGGGGTGGGGGGGTGGGGAGCATGTGGCAGGAGTGGGAATCCACCTGCCATCCAATTTGAGTAAGGACGGATATTAGTAAACAGGTGCTAATTTTCAATCGCTCATACCGGTACATCATTGAACTTTAAGAGCTCAAACATTCCACATGTGCCTTAGCTACTTACTGAAATTGGCATAACTGAGACACTGTATGAATAACGACAACTCATGTCCTGGAATAGTTTATTTGTAAGTGAACAAAATGTTGTACTGTTTATCTTTATACCAAAATTTCAATAAAAACGATTGAAACAGAAAAACCTGTTTTTTCTTAAAGGGACCACACTATTCTTTTATATTATCATCTCCACGTTATGAATTTTTTTCAGGTTATATTTAAACTATCAATCTTTAAACAAGTTAGCTTTATTTCTATATTTTTGCTATTAAAGGAACCCCGCCTTTCTTACTTATCTTTCCACAAGACTATATCCCTTTTGTTTGTGACTTGAAGTGTGTTACTGACCGGGAAGCCCTCCCAAACAGGCACCATTTCTGTCTATATTGCTCTCCTACCCTCTTTGGTTCAATTTCTTATATGCAATGTTCCACAAGTTCCACTTTTTTATTTGTATAGTCATTTTCTGCCTTTCTATACCTTCTCTAAATTCTCAAAAATAGCTGCCTAGCAAACGTCTATGATCATATTAATTACCTAGAGATGGAATGTATGTCATCATATCATTAAGTCCAGGTTTAACATCTGCTTTTGTTTTAAAGATCCACCTAGCCTCTTCTCTTAAAGTCTCTTACCTATATTCTATATATATAATATAGTCTATATTACCTTGTGAGTTTTCCCTGAAGAAGCGCATATGCAAAACATGTTGAAAGATCACCTCAATGTAGTCACCAGCAGGACAACAACATATCTCTTAGGAATGTTATCATCAACATTTTTATATGTATGTACTATATCCTGAACATGTACTTTGTGCAATATATCTTTATTGAGTTGTATATTGACTTTTATATACATAGAGACAGCAAGAAACAGCGCAAGAACAATACAGAGCCACAGCGTCTTAGGTATACCATGAATAAGACCAGGTCAAGCATCGAAAAACCAAGACTGTTGAAAGCTTTACAACGATGGTAATAGATGTAGTTACAGATCCAAATCTTCAACACACTGATGATATAATGATATGACATTGGTGACAGTAGTGGTTATAATATCAATATTCATCCCGCCCCACGCCTGCAAGGTTACCCCGATCATTGGACTCCCAATTTTACCAAGACGGGGGACCCGGAAGGGTACCTCCCTCGCAATTATCATGAGTTACAAAGGGGGGGGACCCGGCCGGGGCCTCGAGAGTGTCCGCCGGTGCTAGGGGACTCAGATTCACGGGTCAGCCATCAACCCTTCCATCTATGACCTTGCAGGCTTCTCAGCTGACGGCTCTGTCCGCCCCCGGGAGCAAACCCAGGGGAAGGCGGAAAAGAGAAAGAGAAGGTATAGCGATAAATAGAGAAACACCAGGAATATAGATGAAAAAGGAGAGAGAAGAAGAAAGAAGGAGAATGAAAGAATGAACGTCCACATTACCCATTTCCCTCCATCAGATTCCGGATCTCCGGAGAACTCTTAGAAACCTCCCATATTGTCCACGTCCTGTAGTGATTCTCGGCCCCACCCTCGACTCCGTCAAGTGCCAGTTCCTCCATCCTTTTAATATTTTCCAACTCCCTGTACCATTCCATTAGGAAGGAAATAGTGTCAATGTGCCAGTGTCGGGGTATTACTGACCTGGCCGCCGTAAGCATATGCCTCAGCAGGTCTCTCCCCCCCGCTGCTACTGAACCCAGCGTCATCGACAAAAGGGCTACCTGAGGGGAGTTGGGGACACTCTCAAGCGTCGTATATTTAAACACCTTCAACACCCCCTCCCAGAAAGTTTTGATATCAGGGCATTCCCACCATACGTGGATCAGGGTCCCCTGGGCTCTGTTACATCTCCAACAATCGCCTGTCTCTGATCCCCCGTACCAGTCCGCAGGGCTCCTGTACCACCTGGTCAAGATTTTGTAGTTCCTTTCCTGGGCTCTGCACGCCATCGAGAATTTGTGCAACAGAGCAAAAGATTTTTCCCACTCCTCCCTCTCTCTCCTCCTCCCATCTCCTGCAAAATTGTGGGAGCTCCTCCTCCGTGCCCTCAGTCAGGTAGATCCTATATAAGGTTGAAATTGCTCACGAGGGAGGGGTCTGGGCTTTGAGGATCATTTCAAACGTTGTTAGGGGCCGGGACAAGGTTGTTCCGGGAGTGAAGGATCCAATAAAGGCGCTCAACTGGGCATACAGGAACCAGGACAGTTTCCTCCCCTCCCCCCGCTCTCTCAACTCAGATAGTGATGGCAGGCCAGATCCAAAGGTAACTTCACACAGTCTTGTGTCCTGGGTCGCATCCTACACAAGGAATGTCTTGGTATCCATTCCCGGGGTGAAAGCAGGGTTGTTGAAGAGCGGGGTGAGCAGACCAGGCCTGTGCGATATGCCCCTTTGCTTCAGAGATCTATCCCATAGGGTCAGCAGAGGATTTACTAGGTATGGGAGTTCCCGCCTCCCTGGACGGTACTCGGGTCAACCCAAGGCAAGGCAGTCAGACTAATTGGAGAAATGTCATTTTCCAGTACAAACCATTGTTTACTCCCCTTGTGGTGAAACCAGTCAACAAGCAGCACAAGGACCGCAGCTGCGTGATACGACTTCATATCAGGGACCCCTAAACCCCCTGTGTTTTTCGGTCCACAAAGCGTCCTCCTATTCACCCTGGGCTTCTTATTAACTCATACAAAATCGAAAAAAGCAGCCTGGAGCTGCTTAAAGAACCCTGTTCCGGCAGTAACGGTAGAGTCTGGAAAACATATAAGAACCAGGGCAGTACGTCCATTTTTAAGATATTTGTCCTCCCTAGCCAGGAGTATTGCTTTTTAGCATACGTTTTCAGGCTCATCATAGTGCTGTTGAGGAGTGGTACATAGTTCAGTTTATAGAGTTTCCCCAGGTCAGTGGGTACCTGCACCCCAAGATATTTTATCGAATCCTTTTCCCACTTAAAAGGGAAATTTGTCTGGATTAATTCCTGGGTCCATTCGTCCAGGGATATGTTCAAGATCTCAGTTTTGGCCATATTAACTTTGAAATTACTTAGCTTGCTAAATCTATCAAACTCCCGAATGATAGAGAGCAGGGAGGTATGTGGGGAGGTTATGTATAGAAGTAGGTCATCGGCAAAGAGGGAGAGCTTATATTCCCTCCCCCGATACGGCACCCCTTTGATGGAGGGATTGACTCTCAGTGCATTTGCCAGGTGCTCCATTACCAGAACATAGAGCAAGGGGGACAAAGGGCACCCCTTTCACGTACCATTCCTAATATTGAAAGATCCAGAGAGGGTGCCGTTAACTTTAACTTTGGCAGTGGGGTCGTGATAAAGCGCTATGATTCTATCCAACATAACTGGTCCTACTCCTACCTGGGACAGTGCAGCTCTTAGAAACCCCAGTGCACCCTATCGAATGCCTTCTCTGCGTCTACTGCCAAAAGACATGCCAGGACTCCCCTCCTTTGGGCTTAGTGTACTAACAAGACTGTTTTAATAACATTGTCTCTGGCCTCCCTTCCCGAGACAAATCCGGCTTGATCGTTTTGTATCAGCGAGGGTAGCAGGGGTTGGATCCTGTTTGCCATAATTTTGGCGAACAGTTTGATATCCACATTGATCAATGAGATCGGTCTGTACCCGGAGAGTTACCATCTTTCCCAGGTTTCGGAATGACCGTAATGTGGGCCTCCAGGGTTTGTCTTGGGAAGGGGCAGGGACTTGACACAGAGTTAAATACCCTCATCAGAAAAGGGGTGATCATCCCATCGTTTTATAGAACCTGGGGGTCTGAACATGTACTTTAATAATGATGTAAGATTATAAATCAGTTATGTGGTATGAACTAAACACATGAGATACAATAATTCCAGTGAATAAGTCATGTTTTGGGAATGAACCAGGATTAGTAAAGGAAAAAGGTATGTTTTTGTGGGGTGGAATCCCATGAAAAGTAAAAGACTTAAAAAGTCTGCTTTTGCAACAATAGCAACAGCTACATATTACAGATACAGTATGCATTTACTATTACTGGCAACTGCAGCACTATTTACTGACGCTTTGAGCAATATTCCACTTTCAAATTCTCTTACAAAAAACACCCCAAGGTCTAACAATTTTTTTTAGGAAGACCCTATAGGGGCGCTTTGCAATGCTTTGCCTTACATACCTCTCACCAACAGACCAGGAGGGATACATTCTTCACTTATGTTACTGTGGCGGATTTCTGCTATAAATTCAGAGCTATCCAGATAAATGCGATGAATTCTTAAGCATAACCTGTAGAGTGCTGTTGTTTCCAGGCTTTCCAAAACTAATCCTTACCTCACTGTAAGTTAAGTTCACATAAAAAAGCATACCCAAAGGTAAACTTGCTTTTCCAAATAATTAAAATTACCACTATTGTTTTCCTATGGGGTCTTTTCAGCATTGGGTGTAAAAAGACCACTTTTAATTCTTTCTTTTTTCACGGAAGTGCACTTTTCACTCCATGGTTAACCTTTAGGCGTGCTATCTCCTTGGTCATGTGTTGCTAGTTTTGCAGGTCAGCTTCCCCACAGGTATTGTTGGGTTAAGGTGGTGGGCTGACTCTGGCCCCCTGTCTTGATTGGCCAACGGCCATATAAAGCCAGGCTTCTCCCAACATGCATGGCCAGTTATAGCTTTTGTTGGGTGTTATAGTACCATTGTTAGCTGGATTCTTTTTTTTTTAAACAATAGTTTTTATTGCACAAAAAAAGAAAATTACACAGCAAAAGTCAACATTCAAAACTTTTGTTCATAAAGTAAAACATAGACATCAAGGTATGCCAGATGTACAAAAACCAACAGCCTCCGTACAATGACCATAACATATACCCTATAGTAAAAAAAAAAATCAATCAGAGGGTAGCACGGAGGGAAGAGCAAATGAAAGAGGAAAAAGAGTGAAACTCAGTGTGAATAGGAAGAAAAGAAAGAAATAAAGAGATGGGTACCAGGCCTCCACCCAACCAAGAAGAACGGCCAGGTTATCATTCTAAGAAAAAAAAGTCAGGCTTCTTCCAAGAATGTGCATTCCAGTGATGTCCATCCCACCAGATTGTTAGCTAGATTCTGATTACCTTTTGCAGACTTTGTCTGCCCCTCCTCTGACTCACTTTGAGCTTGTCTACTTATCTACCGTGAACCCTCTGACAACCCAGCTTGACCCATGACCATTCTCCTGTTTATCTCCTTGGAACCCAGAATTGGAAGGACTGTCATTTCTGTGTATAACCTCAGCCAGCCCAACTTCTGCCCAGCCTGTTCCCTGGTTCATCTGCCTTCACCCTGTATGTCCTGTAAGTCCTGGGGGCAACTGTGTCCGGTGAGGGGTATCCAGCGTCCTGGCAAATGGGAGCTTGCCTATAGGCAGAAGCAGTAGCAGAGATTGGGGGTTGCGGACTCACGGCTGCGGGGGTCTCACAGGGCCTGACAGTGATGCTTCCATTTTGTGCTCTGGTACTTGCCTGCCATTACTGGTCTCAGCCGGGTCTTTTGGGGTTGTTTACGACTGAATAAACCTCATCTGAAGACGGGGGTCCCACAAGGCCTGACAGTGATGCTGCCATTTTGTGCTCTGGTACTTGCTGGCCATTACTGGTCTCGGACGGGTCTTTTGGGGTTGTTTACGGCTGAATAAACCTCACATGAAGGCAGGGGTCCCACAGGGTTGGACAGTGATGCTGCCATTTTTTGCTCTGGTACTTGCTGGCCATTACTGGTCTCGGCCAGGTCTTTTGGGGTTGTTTACGACTGAATAAACCTCACCTGAAGACGGGGGTCCCACAGGGCCTGACAGTGATGCTGCCATTTTGTGCTCTGGTACTTGCTGGCCCTTACTGGTCTCGGACGGGTCTTTTGGGGTTGTTTACGGCTGAATAAACCTCACATGAAGGCAGGGGTCCCACAGGGTTGGACAGTGATGCTGCCATTTTTTGCTCTGGTACTTGCTGGCCATTACTGGTCTTGGCCAGGTCTTTTGGGGTTGTTTACGACTGAATAAACCTCACCTGAAGACGGGGGTCCCACAGGGCCTGACAGTGATGCTGCCATTTTGTGCTCTGATACTTGCTGGCCATTACTTGTCTCGTCCAGGTCTTTTAGGGTTGTTTAAGACTGAATAAACCTCACCTGAAGACGGGGGTCCCACAGGGCCTGACAGTGATGCTGCCATTTTGTGCTCTGGTATTTGCCGGCCAATACTGGTCTCGGACGGGTCTTTTGGGGTTGTTTACGAATAATTAAACCTCACCTGAAGACGGGGGTCCCACAGGGCCTGACAGTGATGCTGCCATTTTGTGCTCTGGTACTTGCTGGCCATTACTGGTCTCGGCCAGCTCTTTTGGGGTTGTTTACGACTGAATAAAGAATAACTGATCCTCATCTTCATTTTACTTCCCCAGTTTTACATGTCGGAAATTCAGGAAATTCAGGGTTTGCATTGCCGCTTATCAACCACTGAAGTGTTTTTGAAAGTGAATCAATATAATTGCAACGTGCAGCACTCCAATTAACGTGAGAGCAATGTTTATTTAATGATAATTCCTGCAGCAGCATTATCTCTTAGTGGAACGATTGGTTATTTATTGTAAAAGCCATATGAAATTCCTGGACAGACTGAAATGATCATTCTTGTTAACACCCAAAACAGTTAAAGGCTTCTGAAGCAAGATGTTGACATTCCTATATCAGCTTGTCAAATAGTGTGGAAGAGCTGGAATTTGTTGTTATAGAACACAGAATTAAAGCTGGAGTTGCAGTGAATGGAAGATACTGTTATTATTATATCACTTGTCAGGTTGATGTGCCAAGGAGATTATTAAGGAATGTTTAATAAGGGGTTCATGCATTCATGGGAGCTTTACAGGTTTTTAAAATGCTATTTTAATGTGTGATGGCATTCCTTGTTTCTTGTAAAAAGGCATTAACTATACGCGTTTCACTGAAATAAACAACATGGGTTCCTGGTGGTCATATTATTTAGACTCCTGCACTTTATCTTCTACATGAATTGTGATGACACTTCTAACTGCCCCTGTAAAGGCTGGCCCATTGAGATTGTGCCCCCGCCAGGCCCGTCTCCCTCATCACAACAGGGCATACGCAGACAGCGCTTACAGAGGCTCGCTTAAGAGCATAGCAGTGCTTCCGTTTTGCTGGCCAGAGAGCGACATCCGGTTTTGTGGCCAATGAGCGCCCAGGAGCGGCCATCATCATTAATAATATGGACTTTTCGCCTTTTCCCGAGTGCACGGTCCAGATGCAGAAGTTTGACTTTTTGGGTGTTGTTCCGGGTGGGATCTAGGAGAGCCCTACATAGATCTTATAATGTTACTTTGGAAAAGCTGTGGTACACAGCTTAAAGCAGACCAACAGTCAAAAATGACTTAAATCAGACCAACACAACAAACAGGGCTCATATGCATCTCTCCCCAGGGCAATTTAGATTGCTGCACATAAAAAAGAATTCACCATTTTCTAACTCGTGCTGTGGTAAATTTTAAAAACAAGATGGAAGTTCATGGACTTGCAGGCCACCTGCAAACAGGAAGTGCTGCTGGGCTTCCTGTTACTGTACAATTGTCAGCTATGAGGCTTATTCATTACTAATACCAGATATTTTGGCAGATGAATAGCAGTGCTTAGAGCGACCGCTAGTTGATGCTCGTGAGCAGGTATCAGGTGCTGTAACAGAGCGTCTCGGTCGCTGTAGTAACCTGGCTGGCATTGATAAATGTGATGTATGTTGGGCGCTCTAACACCAGCACAGCGCTGCAGCGAGCGAAAGGTAGCACCAGCTCAGTGCAACCGACTCTCAGCGACTCACACCATACTTATTAAAGTGGACTGTCACCCAGGGGTGATCGGCCCGGGAATCTATAAGATTCCCGGGCCGATCACCTCCCTCACCGCGGGACATCCGAGATCGGGATGTCCCGCGGTGAGGGACCCCCCCAAAACCCCCGAAAAACTTACCTCATCGGTGGCGGCAGCGGGCACCGCCGCCTCCCGCGTGCCCCTCTAGTCGTGCGCGCCCCCGCGCCAGCCGTTTGTGAATGGCCGGCGCAGGCGCGTGCACTGTCAGAGGGGCACGCGGGAGGCGGCGGCGGACGCGCTGTCTTGTCCGCCGCTGTCACCCGCTTGTCCGTGGCTACGTGGGAGCGTGGTGAGGTGAGTTTTGGGGGCTTTCTGGGGGGTTTTACACAGGGGGGCACCCCTAACCGGGGTGCCCCCCTGAAGTGGACCAAAACCCAGGATAGTCAAAATCCTGGGTGTTGGTCCACTTTAAGAAACTACACACACACAGCGTTGGCGCTCTAAATCTGGTGGCTATAGCATTGATGCTGTGTGATTAAAGTCTGTTTCTGAACACATATACACCAGTAACAAAGCAAAAACACATAGAATGACATCGTAACATTGTGACATTAATACTTTAGTAGCAGACCTGAAATTACAATTCTGCATAAAAAGACAAAAAAATCTAAAAAGTTTTCAAAAATGACTCTAGGCCAGGAGAGGTGACACAATTATTTGAGAGAGAAAAAAAATTAAAACAAAAACACTGTTTAGACACAAGAAAAGGAACATTCATTGAAATGAATGGGTGAGCGTCAGGTGGCGACAGGTAATACCTGGCGCTCTGGAGGCTAGAGTGCCGGCGCTATATGCTGAGCTACCTGTAATGATGAATCGGACGCTACATGGCGCTGTTAGAGTCTCTCACCAGAATCGCTTTCATAAATGTGGTATTGCGTACAGTGCCCAGTGTTCACCAGACGCCGCCTGCCGCTACGAAGCAACAATAACGCTATCCCTTGATGAATGCCAACTCACCTCTTCCTGGTCCTATGGCGCATACACGCCCGTTTGTCCAATCAGCACGCTCGGAGCCACTGACATCACGTCGTCTAAGGCCAGTGGCTCCGAGCATGCTGGCGGCTGCATCCCCCACTTCCCTCCGAAAAGAGAACATGCCTGCCCGGCCATTCACAAATGCCTGGTGCAGGCACGCGCCCTGCTAGAGGGTTAGTGGGGATGCGGCTGCAGCTTGCGCATGCTCCGTTGGATCGGGAAACAAGGTAAGTGTATGGGACAACCTGGGGGGTTTCACATAGCGGGACATCCTAATTTTGGATGCCCCGGATAGAAGGAGTCGATCGGTGTGGGTTTTGGTCCACTTTAATATTGCTGTGATTGCCCACCTTACTGTCTGTTAAGGTTCTCATTCATCCAGGTCACAGCATTTCTGTAGAAATAAATCAAGGCAACTGTACTTTCTTTATTATTCCCTTAAGGACCCTTCACTAGTCGTTCGACTGGCTTGAATGATCTTAAAGAGAATAAAACAGCAAGTCCACTTGCTTTGATTTATTCCCACAGATTACCCTTATTATGCTTCAGAAACCAATAACATGTTTGCATAGGTTAGTTATTTTTTTTTTTAAATGCTCATACAGCAGACCCTACCTCATTCCTGATATAGTAACCAACTTAAGATGTATGTATTTGGTAAAATCTAATGTTATCAGTTTACAGATTGTTAACTGTAAGATCAGACAATGAATCTTAAGATCCATCGGATCCCCTTGAAAATGCTGGTCTCAGCATTATTATTCTTGCAGTCAGGTTTAAATTCGTAAATAAATTGAATTGCTGGGAAGGAGAAAAATATAAATCTTTTGTAAACAATCTATTTAAATCCCCAGACAAACAACCTGATAAATGATAGCTGCCAATTCTTTCTTCTTCTGGCCCCCAATGGGTCTTACTGTCCTTCTTGGCATTTTTGGCTTGAATCTTCATTTTTCCATTTTATGTAAACAATATCACCCATTTTATTTTTTCACATTTTTTTTTGTCAGTTGCTTACTGCTACATACTCCCAGACCCAGATACAGACACATCTGATTGTGAAAAGATAACTGAAAAGAAAAGCAAATACATTTTCAAGATTCCTTGATGTTGAGGGCTCCAGCCCAACTGTATGTACAGCTCAGTCTATAGTTGATAGCCGCCTGCTTTGCTCTCACCACCACCTTCAAGGATGCTCCAAAAACCTTGTGTCTCTGGTCTTGCTGTTGTGTTATGCTTCTCTTTTCGTACAGAATCTTCTAAGGGGAAGTATGCCTCAATTGGGGCCCCCCGAGATGGGTCTGACACCAGACTCAGGTGTGTAAACACTGTTAAGCAGACCACCAAACAAGCTGAAGTAAAACATAATATAGGCGGATGAGTTTCATTACAGACCCCGAATAAGGAATGTTGGGCCACAAGAATTTAATATATTTCTATGCGCTCAATATTTTAAATATTGTTTTTAATTGTTTGTAAAAAGTTGATATAAAAAATGCATAAATAAACACATCATTCTGCAAAATGTCGAGGCTGCCAGGTGCCCTTTAATAATGCAACATAATTCAAGCAGGGGGTAGCAGCTCCAACAGGGGTGGGTAATGGTGTGTGGTAAGAAAAGGATGCCTTTGGATGTCTAAAAAAAAAGATGAGTGGCACTGTGAGACCAATGAGACAAATGAGTGGAAAAACTGGGAGAAGGTAAGTGTCAAGAATGGCATGCACACTACATGGGATGCCACACAGGAAAACAAGGGAGAAGGTAAGTATCAAGAATGACATGCACACTAGATGGGATACCACACAGGTCGGGGACATCTGGGAGAACCCTTAAAATAAAATTAAAAAAACAAGCAGAATGCCGGAAGGCCAGCAAGGGACACGGAACACCAAGATGGATGGACTACACGGAAACTTACGGAGGAAAACATGTACAAACTTGGCTTCCGAGATGACTTTGAGAGCCAAAACCGTAAATTCTTGGCTAAATCATATGTGTACGCAAAGCAATTATGTCCGAAAATGTCTCGTAACTCAACTGTGAATAATATGGTAAAATAATATTGCGAATGTTCGCAAAATCCCGGTTTCCGAGTTCGATTACGTACAAAACTGAGCATTCACATTGAAGCTTGAATCAGCCCGTATTTTGTTAGCACATAAAAAAAATATTGCTAATGGCTAATACCAAGATGACTAAACTGTTCTAAGAAAATAATTGTAAACATTTCTAAGACCCTATATCAATTAGCACGTTCTTAGTGACAGAAGTCCAAAATCAATAAGCATCAATAAAATCAAAAAAAGTGTTGCCATTAGGTATACGCAGGCAATCAGCTGACAGTACTGCTTTGCTGGTATCTACCAAATTCACCAATGTCTGGCTAAGTGGCTTACACTAGAGTACTATACTTATTTATTATTCATCAAAAAAGTGTCCAAGGCACATGATTGTACTGTCATCACCTAAGGGTATTCTCAACCAATACTGAAGCACAAACATATCTACAATATCCATTGCAGCACTCATCAATGATATGTACTGTAAAGGAGGGCAGGTAACATGTGAAATTAAGCCTATTAAGGGTATAAACATCATAGGAGGCCTGAAGGGAGCAACCAACCAGCTGGAGAAAACCACCTGAATGTCCTCCCAGTCTTTCCCTCTGCTACTGTAACTGTCTGTCTGTCTTGTTTTCTGAAAGGCCTGGGAAACGGGCAGCCCAATTTAACATTAAGACCATCTAGCGCCACTTGAGCGTCTCCCGAGAGAGGCTCTCGGTGCCTCAGCCACAATGCCGGCTACAGGCTACCAGTGCTCTGTAGTTCTGCGCTGAAGGCTATGCACTTCATAACGTGCATACCTTATTTGTATGGGGCTAGCCACAAGTAGCACCAGGGATGAGGGCCGGAAAACGGGGGCATTTACAAAAAACATGGCACTGGCACTGGAGCTCAAAAACCTGGAATTTTAAATAAGGCCCCCTAATGTATTTTATCCAGTGATAGGTCTGTGCCACAGCATGCTGTGCCAGCATTGTGTTGAGGGTTAGTGACTTGACAGCAGAATTCATATGACGTTCATCTGGCATTATCTGGCACTACATGACAATAGAGCTTCTTTAATAAACCTTTACATTTTCCCTGACTTTTCCCCTAATATATTCCTTTGAAGACAAAATCGTTTGTGAGTACTTTTATCCAATTCATCACAAGGACACTAAGGGGAGTTGATACATTTTTTTTTTTTAAATGTAACCTTCCATAGGACATGGTTGGTCCACTTTAATGTACACTGTACAGCCAAGAGTGAATTCAAGAATGTTGTATTAAGAATATTTGACCTAGGTTCAATAAAGAGCCGTTTAAAATCTTGACAGTTGATGTCTTCTTATTTACTACTCACGATTAGTGATGAGCGAGTCTGGGTTCGGAAAGTTCAGTTGAACTTGCTGCAAAAGTTTGGTTTGGGTCCCCAGACTCGATTCGAACCCAATCTCAAACCCCATTGAAGTCAATGGAGATCTGAACTTGAGGACCACAAAAATGGCTGTAAAAATAGGGTGGTAAGGGCTAGAGGGCTGCGATTTCCCTGCACGAAATAGGCTAGGGTACCCAAAACTATAAGAGAAAACAAAAAATAAAATAAATACCTAAATGAAAAAATACATAATAAAATATTATTTTTCAACAGGTCAGAGGTCAGTTTGCGCAAACACCAGGGCAATTGCCCTGGACAATATAGTAGGGAAAGTACTCAAAACAATACCGGAAAAACAAAAAGGTATCAGATTTAGGGTCCAATTTGGGGTAACACCGGGGCGATTGCCCTGCACAAAATGAGATAGGGAAAATACTCAAAATAATAACATAAAACTAAAAAATTAGATTATAATTAAAAAAATAGATTATATGACAAACAGTATTTTAAGTTCTATCAGATTGCCTTCAACCCACTCCATTTCTGGCGAAAGTACAGACCACTCACCTCACCCTCCTTCAAATCAGCAAGGACATCGCAGCCACAAGTCATGGAGAAGTCACTAATGCTCTATGTTGACACTCTTAGTTGGGATTCTGTGGGCCATCCACCTGCCCCTGGCCCAGTTGCAGACAAAGGGGTTTCCAAATGCGATGATAAAATCCTAGACCCAACATGGACTGAAGCCATACAGATTTTGGTGGAAGAGGTGGTGGCCACGCAGCCCCAGGTGTTCAGCAGAAGAGGGAGAAGGCTGCAAACCATCAGCGGTCAGCCCCTTGCTTATACTGCCCACCATGCCCAGGGACTGAGCACTGAAAATGCTGGCCTTAAAGGATCTCACCAGCATGGTATTTTTTCAAAATGCACAGACTGCAAATCTCGGGTCATTTGCACACCATGCCACCAGTTACTGATAAGGATAATTGTGAATAGGCATCCATCCTAAGGGACCCGCAAAGCAAACAAAAAAATTATTATTAATATTATTGTTTATTTATTAATTTATTATTATTATTTATTAAATTACAGGTGGGTGGGACACTGAATAATAGCCATAATGGCTCCATAGCTAGGAACCTGCAAAGCAAACAGAAACTTCCTTCTTTCCTTTCTCCTCATCCAGTCAGCGCGGCACCAGCAGCAGGCAGTGCTGAAACACATTTGTCTGGGTGAAAGACCACACTGCCCAGGAGCTGAGGACTGGGATCCAGGAGCAGACAGATGAGTGGTTGCGGCTGCTGAGCCTTAAGCCCGGCAAGGTGGTGTGCGACAACGGGCAGAGTAGCTTAGTAGCAGCCTTGGGTCAAGCTGGGTTGAGGCATAGCAAAAGAACTCTGGCTTCCCTACCATCACCTTTACATATGTTGGAAAAGGTGTGTGAGCAGCAGCAGCAGCAGCAGGCAATAGTGGAGTACCAGCTCCAAGATGCCTGGGTGAGTCGAAGTGCAGACCAACAGCACCAATGAGTGGGCATTCATGAGGGACATTTGTACTGTGCTGCTGTGTTTCCAATACACAAATATGGTCAGTGCTGATGATGCCATCGTCAGTGCTACCATCCCCATTCTTTGCCTGCTAGAAAGAAACACTTCGAGCCATGATGAAGGATGTAATGGTGCCACAAGAGAAAGCAGAGGAGGAGGAGGAAGGAACATTTATACTGTATCAGGCCAGTCCACATGTGACTTACAGGGTGGGTTGCTGGACAGACAGTGGATAGCTAAGGGAATGATTTGGAGGCTTTGGAGTAAGACTTTACCTCACAGCAGGGTGGCACCCAGCGCAGCTCACAAGCATCACTGGACCGTGGCTGGAAGAAGGAGCAGGAGGAGGAGACACCTGACACTGAGGACAGCTTATCCTTGACTCAGGGCAGCCTGGCTCCCATGAGCAACTACATGCTCCAGTGCCTGTGGAACAACCACAGAGTTGCCTGCATAGTCAACAGTGCCAATTACTGCGTAGCCACCCTGCTTGATCCCTGCTGTAAGATTAACATCACATGATTCCACCACAGGAGCATGAGCAAAAAATTTGAATATACAAACGCACTCTGGTGGAGGCACTACTGGCAGAGTTTCCATCTGACTTTGTTGTCTCAGTGGTGGCCCAAGGTTGAGGTCGCCAGAGCAGCAGGGCACCAGCACCACCGCAGAAGGGAGGGTAAGTATAGCCACAATGTGGGACACGTTGCTCAATTCTTCGCCACATTCAACAACATTAGGTACAGCCCTTAGTACCAGGAGGCACACATTTATCTCACATGTATCTGTTGACACGTCTCCTGGTACTGAGCGATGGGTGTCATCACCAACAAGAGAATCCGCCTATCCACAGCCAACGTGGACATCCTTACATTCGTTAAAATAAATCAGACATGGATCCCTCAGGACTTGGCATATTTTGGGCCCTCTCCTCACAACGGCAGAGCCCGGGGAAGAGGAGACACGGCAGAAGGGATTGCGGGCGCTAGTGAGTAAATCCAGTATATTCAATGCAGGTGGGCAGAGATGACTTGTATTATATACCGAGACAATGCTAAGCAGGTGGGCACAGAGGACTTGTATTATAAATCCAGTATATGCAATGCAGGTGGGCAGAGATGACTTGTATTATATACTGAGACAATGCTATGCAGGTGGGCACTGAGGACTTGTATTATAAATCCGGTATATGCAATGCAGGTGGGCAGAGATGACTTGTATTATATACCGAGACAATGCTATGCAGGTGGGCACTGAGGACTTGTATTATAGATTCAGTATATGCAATGCAGGTGGGCAGAGATGACTTGTATTATATACTGAGACAATGCTATGCAGGTGGGCAAAGAGGACTTGTATTATATACCAGACAATGCTATGCAGGTGGGAACTGAGGACTTGTATTATAAATTCAGTATATGCAATGCAGGTGGGCAGAGATGAGTAGTGTTATCAAACACACAGTATGTACAATGCATGAGGCCAGAGGTGAGTAGCTTTATCAAACACCCAGTTAGTAGAATGCAAGTGCCCAGAGGTTAGTAGTTGTATTAAACACCCAGTATGTACAAGGCAGGTGGCCAGAGGTGAGTAGTTTTATCAAACACCCAGTAAGTATAATGCAGATGGCCAGAGGTAAGTACTTGTATCAAACAAGCAGGAAGTAAAATGCAGGTGGCCAAAGGTGAGTAGTTCTATTAAAAGAGCACTATCATGAAAATGCGCATTAAAAAAAGATAAATAATTAAGATAAATAGTTAAATAACCACACAATAGCTTATAATATGTGTATAAATAATGTGGCAATAGAAAAGAAAAAAATGTGTGCCTTCCTTTTAAATTGTAAAAAAGAAAAGAAATGTATGTCTTCCTTTTAAATTGTAAAAAATAAAATAAAAAGAAATGTGTGCCTTCCTTTTAAGGGGGATGAATGGGGGATCTGCAGGGGTTTAGTCAGGTGAGGTGATAGCAGACAGCCACCGCATTAAGCCCACTGGTCTCCTAGCAACAGCTGTCGTAAACTTGCTCCAGGCAGGCACTGTACACAGCGGTAACAGCTCTGTCTGTGCGAGGTGCTGCTTCTGAGACCACCAGGTGACTCAATAAATATATAAAATCTATACAAAATAAACTAAACTGACTAAAAAAATTCTACTTCGAATGACTGTGCAGGTATATATATAAAGGCATTATCCCTTTAAATGCCAGCCACGTAAAATGTACGTGGTTGCCTCTCCGTCACTTAAGTGCCAGCCACGTAAATTTCACGTGCCTGGCATTTACCCCTAACAGTTAAAAAATAGAAAAAAAAAAACACTTACCTCCGGTATCCTCGTGAAGCCTGGGGTCCCCTCTTCCTGCGGGGGGCATCCGATCGCCCCCCCGTCGTCCTCCGTCTTCAGGAGGGGGCCCGAAACCAGCTGCCCCCCCCCCCCCCCTGTTTCCAGCGCTGACATCGCCGCTGTAAAAAAAAAAAAACAAACAAACTGTCATTTACTCACCTCCGCGCCCGAGCCTTCTATCGGGTCTCCTCTTCACCAGGGGGGGGTCCGATCCCCCCCCCCCTGGGCTGCGCAGTCTTCAGGTGAGGACCCTCTTCCGGGTCCTCACCTCTTGTAATGGCGGCCATCCGACGCTTAGCCCCGCCCATTGTGGGAGGAGCGGGATGACGTCATCCCGCTCCTCCTATACCCCCTCCGAGCTCCGGCATCTGTCAGATGCCGGTGGTGATCGGAGCAGGGCGGGTGTCAGGTGAGGAGGCTCCGATCGGAGCCCCCTCACCTGTCACCCGCCCTGCGCTGATCACCACCGGCATCTGTCAGTGAGATGATCGGCGCGGGACAGCGGCGAGGGACGTCGGATCGGAGGTGAGTACAGTGTAAAATAAAATAATAAAGATTTTTTTTCTTATGTGTCTGTGTCATTTTTTACTTTTAACCCCTTGTGAACTGGTAAGGGGTCCATGACCCCTATACCAGTTCACAAGGCTGGGGGGATGGCAAGCCACCTGCGCTAGCGGGTGGCTTGCCATTAACCCCCGGCACCCCCATTACCTGCCTCCCCAAAGGCCAGGGGGGGGGGGGCAGAAGAGCCCAGGCCCACATAGGCTATGTGGGCTCGTAGGCTGCAGGGTGGGGGGGGGCCACAAAAGCTGCCCCCCCCACTCTGTGCCTACAAGCCCCCATAACTGGTCTCGGGCTGGTTACTTTGGGTAAGGGGGACCCCACGTCAATTTTTTTTTTTGATTTTTAAGGGTTTTTAACCCTTAAAAATCAAAAAAAAATGGGATCTCCCTCCCCTGGGAGGGGGGACCCTATGTCATTTTTTTTCTCGATTTAACCCTTTGTAGTGTGGATGGTAGTTGTATTTTTTTTGTGAATGTTATAAAATACTTGTTTCAGTTAGGGGGGTCTCCTGGGCAGGAACGGGGGGCTACCGATAAATATGTGGTACCGTTCTAATCGGTAGAAATGGGGCTTTCACATGCAATATGATTTTCCTTAATAAAATACATTTTTTATTTAAAATAGTCAATTTTAAAAAAAAAAAATTTATTTATTTATTTATTTTTTTTTACTTAATAATATTGTAAAAAAAAAAAATTACAAACAAGACATTTCATGTTAAAGCCTAAACTCTGCTGCAAAAACAAATATATATAATTTTCCTGCAAGTTCCAGCAAAAATGGCGCAAAACATGGCGCAAAACATGACGCAAAATGGGGAAAAATGGCCTGTCAACAGAAGGTGACAAAATCTCAAGTAGGCTGGCAATTAAAAGGGTTAATAGTACCTATGCATGTTGGGTATTGTTCTGTTTGGGGGACCTTGCGCTTTCAGACTTAGCTTGTTTTTTCTGGTTTGCATATTTATATTTTAGGAAAAGGTGTTTTTTATTCAGCTTTTTTATAAATTTTTTAGGGAAACCCTGCGCAACCAAAGAATTCTTTATGGTAATAATTCCAGAAAGATGAGCCCACTAGAACAAGCTGGGTACCCTTAGAAAGCTTAACGTGTGTACTTTCAGGGAATATATGGTTTATGGGGGATATTCCAAATGTCAAGGGTTGTTTTGGTTGAAAAATCGCAAGGTGCGCACTTTGTCTGCAGAGCTGAAATTTTCAAGTAAAATTACCGTTACGCACATGCTTTACTTTGGGGTGTTTGGCAACTCTTCCCTTGTCAGTAGCTATGCATGTTGGGTATTGTTCTGTTCGGGGGATGTTGCATTTTCAGATTAAACTTGTTTTTTCTTGTTTGTATATAGTTTTTTTTAGGAAAATGTGGCTTTGATTCTGCTTTTTTATCCTTTTTTTAGGGAAACTCTTTGCAACCAAAGAATCCATTGAGGGATTACTTCCAGAAAACTATGGCCACATCAACAAGCCTGGTACGCCTAGAAAGCCTGAGGTGTGTACTTCCAGAGAATATATAGTTTGTTGGGGGTATTTCAAATGTAAAGGGTTGTTTTTTCTGGAAAACTGCAAGGTGCGCATACTGCGTAGCATAGTTGTATTTTATCTGAATATCCCCTAAAGCGCTGTTTCAGTTTGGGGGAGTCTCCTGGGCAGGAAAGGGTGTCTACCAATACATATGTGGTACCGCTGTAACCGGGAGAAATTGGGATTTCACACGCAATAAGATTTCATTGACAAACTTACATTTTTTATTACAAAAAAAACTACAATATGTAATTTTTTTTTTTTTTTTTGCACATATTTCACCCAAACATATTGAGAATACACCTAAAAAATGACAAACAAGACATTTCATGTTAAAGCCCAGACTCTGCTGAAAAAAACAATATATCATTTTCCTGGGAAATCCCTGGAAATCCCTTCAAAAATCACATTTGAACATGGGGAGCGCAAAATAGTGCAAAATGGTCTGGCAACAGAGTGTGACAAAAACTCCAGGTAGGCTGGCACTTAAAGGGTTAAAGCGGTACAAAACCCTGAGTGGCCGACCCTGGAGTCTAAAGGACTCCAGTGCCAGCCACTGGTCTTTCGCTGAGGCATCCCAGTTCAGAATGTCCCACTGTGTGAAACACCACCCGGGTCACCACAAAACCCACCTTTCTCCTTGCTCCCATTGTGATGTAAATAGCTGTGTCTGCATCATCAGCATCTCCGGGCTGAGGTGTGCTCCCACAAATAGCTAGGGATGCTGCTGCTCCTACTCCCCATTGCCGAACTCTGTGTGCAAACAGAGACGTTTTCCAAGCCAACAGCACTGATTGGATAAGAGCCCAAGCATGTGCCAAGGAACCAGGAAGGGTATGTTCTGACAGGCGAAATGGGGAGTTTCACACAGCAGGGCATCCCAAGTCGGAATGTGGAGAGCAACAAAAACAGGATTAAAACTGAAATAATAGATTTGAACCCTACACTCTCTGATTTAGAGCATACCACTTAACCTGAACTGAGCAATCTAAGTAACCAAGTCAGACTTTGCATGTGATAACTGTGAACCAAGCTTCCAATATAGGAGTTTCTCTCTCTTATTGCAGCCACCATTTCTCTCTCTCTCTCTCCCCAGGCTGGAAGTATCTCTCTCTCATATTTGCACATGCTCTCTCCCCTCATCCTGGAAGTACCTCTCTCTCATGCCTGCACAGATCTCTCTTCACACTATAAATCCCCCTGCCATCGCCATTGGAACAGCACACTATCCCCTCGATTCAAAGAGCAAAAGTTAATTGATTTCGGATCTAGAATCCTAAGTTTGGGTGGGTGTTTGTCATTTTTTCCAGTTTTTTTGGCCATTTCCGACTCACACAAGCCTACGTACGATTTCGTATATGCTCTTACGATCATCGGAAGTTCGTTCCTAAATTGTAGGATCAAATCCTAAGACTTAGGATCAAAACCTAAAACTTAGGATCAAAACCTAAAACTTAGGATCAAAACCTAAAACTTAGGATAATCGGATGTGTTTACGTGTGATTCAGAGAGCAGTTTTCCAACCTCTAAATACGTTTTAAAAGAAAGCCACTTCCGACACCTTTTAGCAGTCGGATTGCTGTTCTTGAACAGGTTTTTTGGCTATGTGGAGGAGTCTGCGCGTCTTGAGCTCCAATGAACTGCATGTATCAGCATGGCCGAGGCCATAAATTGTATGGCAATGCATACCTGATTCAATACATTTCATGTATGCCTTATAAAAGCATTTTAATGTGGACCTTAATTAGTCCTTTGCATGTAAACCTTTATTTTGCAATACATCCATATATTTGTTATTTATTTTTAAATTGATGTACTAGAATAATATTTTTAATTTGAATTTATTGGTGTAGTTGTTTACCTTTGCTTTGTTTAATTATTTTAGCTCATCTTTGGTCAGATGCATCACACTTACTGAGGAGAGGAGAGCGGGATAAAGTGCAGGATGTGGGTTACTGCTGTATTTTGCACAGACACAGCAGAGCTGGGGGCACGGAAAGGTCAGAAATCAAAGAATGCAGAGCAACACAGTCACAAGGCCCTTTCTGTTTGCAGGCTGCCCGATAATACCTGACCCGCCATCTTGGCTGTTTCTAGGCTCATAACATGCCGAAGTTGCTGGGTGTTTTTTAATTTTTGAGAGCAATCTGTATGTAGAGGGTGTGGGTAACCACACCAAAAAATGTAAGTTGTACCATTTGAAGCCAAAATATTAAAATTAAATCCACAAGAAAAAAATGCAAGTTAACTAAAAATTAAACAAAGTAAGATTTACTTATGCAAATGCATTCATTAATGGTTGGTTACTACAAAATGAATGAAATAAAGAAAAATAAAAAACCAAATATTTAGAATGCACTTTAATGAGGTAAGTTTGTAGTGCGCAGGCGAAAGATCAGAAGGATTTACGTCCAGACAAAAAAGGAAAAAGGGCAAAACCAATGTTGCAACCTGAGAAATGAAACGGAAAATTCAGGATGGAAACTGACATAGGTCTGATTCGCGAACTGCCATACGAACGGACGTAAATTTTAGGATAGAAACGTATTTGCTTATAGAATCACTCGCAAGTTCATACGAACGCACGAGCGTACGGGAAAAATAGGATGATCGGCACCAAAATCAAAGCTGTTACATGTTTCTTTGAATCGACCCATATACTCCAGTAATCACCATACTGAAGTGACCACTGTTCCTCCCCCGCACACGCAGTGGATTCTTCCTGAGTGATGGGACCTGTCACCCATGATCATTTTAAAACAACTGTAGTTCCACCACAGCCACTTACAACAACTTTAATTACGCTCTTTAGCTGAGCATTACAATATTAGAATACAAGACAGATATGATTGCAAACCGTGATGTCACCAAAAATGCGGGATAGTGTTTTTTTTACTTTTTAGGAACATATCCCTGTCTTTCCCTCACTCCAGGAGCAACCAGTCCCTAACTAAACCAGGGCTAGTGTGGTGGAGGGCGAGTCACCTTGCCTTATACAGCGGGGTCACGTGTCCCGTCTGGGAAATCGCAACCATACCCAGTAGCCTCTGTAGCCTGGAGACGGGAGGAGCAGTCCTCCCCACCATTCCCACTATTGAGACAGGATGGGTGGGTGATGAATCCAGAGCATTTTTTGGGCACTCCTTCTGGCGGTTCTGCACCAGCCCACTGTCGGTAATGGGGGCCATGAACACGCAGAGAACAGGGAAATGCAGCCTTGTGGACAGCACTGGGGACCATATGAATTACCGATTATTGTCTTATTTTCCCCTTCCTAACTTAGTACTAAGAAGGGAAACTTCAAAAGAGTCTTTAGGGTCTCTTTAAGACTGTCCAGGAATAGATACATGAATATGATATGTTGTACGAAGGAGTTACTTTATTTTTCGCCCTATAAGAAGTACCTATTTTTTCCCAATAGTGGGGGGGAAAATGTTGGGGCATCTTATCGGGCTAATGCAAAAATGTTAAAAAACTTATATTCCCAGCTCCCACGACTCATCAGCCATCTCCCACCAACATAAAACCAGACACACCAGACACACATACATACATACATTACCATCCTCTGCTGCCCTTTCCGCTGCCTCTGCTGGCCACCGCCACCTCAGCTGGCCACCGCCGCCTCAGTTGTCCCCGAAGTCACCGCTGCTGCTCGCTATACCCAGCCATTTCAAGCAAAAGGGTGGTTGTAGCCTGTGGGCTATGCCCACCCGGAAGTCGGAACCGGCAGAAGCATTAGGCAACCGCAGCTGCAGAGACCAAGAATTAGTGGCGGCGATTCCGGCGGCAGTGGACACTGATAAGGAGTGTGTGATGGTGTAATGGTGTGATTGGGGGAATTCTGTACACTCTCTAAAATAGGGTGATTGGGAGGGGGTATTTTTATTCATGCTGCCGGAACTGACCAGCCCCTGGAAGTTGTTTGCACCAATCACACTTAGTATTGCACCAATCAGCACATAGTCAGCAGTCAGCCCAGTACTCAGTGCCCGTGATAGTCTCTTGTGTTTAGGGTGTGATTTCATTAGTGATAATCTGTTTCCGACCCCGCTTGATCGACCATTCCCGTCCGCTGCCTGGACCTCTGCTTTGTCTGACCTCAAACCTGCCTGCCCCTCTGGATACCCCGCGATCTCTGACCTCCCGGCTTGACCCTTTGGCTACCCCTGACTACGCACCTGTCTCATCCCTGTACTTTGACGCACCTTCTGGACTGTCTTCCTGTGTAAGACCTCGACTTTGGGATACCCTCGTGTTCATCTGCCTTCACCGTAAGAAGACATCCTTTGCGCCTATTAAGACCTGGTGTCCGGTGAGGCGTTCCTAGCGCCCAGCAAACGGGGGCTTGGCGATAGGCAGAAGCGGCGATGAAGATTGGGGGTTGTCTGCTTACAGACGGCTGGTGTCCCGCTGGGCATCACATGAATATAGGTAATTGGGTGTGGAGGGGAAAATTAAAGCAAACCCAAATACAAACTCAACACAGCGCTGCATATTCAAATTACGATGCTGTTCTAGTATAGAAAAAAATGGAACAGACCAAAATGTGGAAATTCTACTAATCAAGTATACAGTCCCTCACTGTTCCCTCTCTTCACTGCCCCTATTGGTTAATCCTGATTTTCCGATTTCACATTGGGATTCAGAAAGGCTTCCCAAATAGTTATGCCCTGGATGGAGGAATGAAGCAGCCCTGTGGTCCATTTTGAGGTCTGCTTTAAGTAAACATAACAGCAGGATGTGTATTTAATCATATATAGCTTTGGCCACCATCTAACATTTGCTTTGTTGTGCTGGAGTCATTTCAAAAAATCCAGAGTGTAGAATTCATTCATTGAACACATCTATTTATCCTGGCGCACTCTTGAACTGGAAAATCATACTGAGTTTAATTTTGTAGAACAAAATAATGGGATCCATTAATGTGCGCTGAGTGGTGAACAACAATTTGGAGAAATAAATGGTTCTACAAGAGAGTAAATATTTGCCGTGCATTGCGCACTGCTTATAAATTCACAGCACTTGACATATAGTGATTTAGTGACCTGTCGCTGACTAGTCTATATTCTTACAGTGCATTAACTTAATGCATTATAATAATCAGTCAGGCTAACCTAATTGCTTGACTTCCCATCAAATTAATTTTAAATACAACTTCAAGCCAAAATTAAGAAAGTTAAAGGCGCAAGAGGAGTGACAGAAAATTCCTTGCATTAACTGCTTGGAAAAAATGGTTCTGGATGAAAGCAGAAGGAAAACACATATAATAAAAGTAACTTCTAGTGTTTATTGTGTTTTTTTCTGCGTCCCCCATGGGGAGGTTTTTGACTATCTTGTCATCAACCTCTTATATAGCTGCATCTTTCATTTTCAATATTGGCAACTGTATCTTGTCATACTGCCATAACGATACTGCATAAGATGATCGACTTCAGACTGCAGAGTGTCTTGTGAAATCCACATTGGAAGATGTGGTGTGTTCAGTCTGGGATGTCTGGGGCCCACCAGGAGACCTAATTCTGGGGGCCCACCCCACACTTAGATGCAAATATTACCAGCTTTCGTTGAGGGCCCATGCACATAAACATTATGACACACTATTGTCTGTGTGTGTGCACTTTGGATAGAACAAATTAGCTACACATTAGGCTCGATTCAGAGAGACAAAAAAAGACTTTAGTTTTTGTGCCGATTTCGTATTATTTTCAAATTTTCCCGCTCTCGTATGAGTGTGCGAGCGATTCTATGCATGCATTGCAAACCTTCTGTAAAGTTTCCATCCGTTCGTATGCCAGAGTAAGAGGATGTCATTTTCCATTGTGACTTTTCTGTTTCATTTTCTCAGGTTACAACGTCAGATTTCGATTTTGTCCTTTTTCCATCGTCTCCTTACACGAATCCTTTACGTTTCCCGATAGATTCTGCTTTCCTTTATCAATAAATAATCGTCCGGACGAAAATCCTTACGATCTTGCGCCTGCGCACTACAAATAGGGATGAGCGAATCGATCCGGACGAACCCGTATTCGATCCGAATTTCATGAAAAATTCGATTCGGATCGAATCCGAATTTCCCCGTGCTTCGATCGCTCGAAGTTTTCCTTTAACATCCATTCATTTACATTACAGGCATTCTAAGATGGCGGACGGGACATGTCCAGACATCTACCCCGCGCCAGTGCAAGCTGGGGCAGTCACATGCAGCCTATCAGCAGCCAGCAAGCCCGGTGACGTCACAGCGTTATTTAAGTCGGCGGACATCGTGCTTTTCCTCATTTCTCTATTGCATTCGTGAGAGACAGGACGCTGCTGTAGTGAGGGAGAGACAGAGAGCCAGGGACAGACAGGGACAGGCTGGAGACAGGCAGAAGACAGGCAGGAGACAGACAGGAAGTCAGCGAAAAGCAGGGAAAGTTAGGAAAAATCGGAGGCAGTCACAGGGAGATTTTTTTTTTTTTTCATCCAGCCTGAGTGTTACTGGCTGGCTGACTGGCTTTGTTAGCGTTTTCAGGCTGCTTATACACTTACTGTGCATATATACTGAACTGATCTCAAGTCTGCTGTGAGGCATCCCATTCTGTGACTACACCAGCCTCTATTTACTGCTATAACCCTTTGCACTTATTCTAATAGAAATTTGGCCTGATAAACACACTTGCTGTGCATAGTATTACTGCTCACAGGTGCACTCCTGGCTGTTGGGGCATCCCATTCTGTGACTACACCAGCCTCTATTTACTGCTGTAACCCTTTGCACTTATTCTAATAGAAATTTGGCCTGATAAACACACTTGCTGTGCATAGTATTACTGCTCACAGGTGCACTCCTGGCTGTTGGGGCATCCCATTCTGTGACTACACCAGCCTCTATTTACTGCTATAACCCTTTGCACTTATTCTAATAGAAATTTGGCCTGATAAACACACTTGCTGTGCATAGTATTACTGCTCACAGGTGCACTCCTGGCTGTTGGGGCATCCCATTCTGTGACTACACCAGCCTCTATTTACTGCTGTAACCCTTTGCACTTATTCTAATAGAAATTTGGCCTGATAAACACACTTGCTGTGCATAGTATTACTGCTCACAGGTGCACTCCTGGCTGTTGGGGCATCCCATTCTGTGACTACACCAGCCTCTATTTACTGCTGTAACCCTTTGCACTTATTCTAATAGAAATTTGGCCTGATAAACACACTTGCTGTGCATAGTATTACTGCTCACAGGTGCACTCCTGGCTGTTGGGGCATCCCATTCTGTGACTACACCAGCCTCTATTTGCTGCTGTAACCCTTTGCACTTATTCTAATAGAAATTTGGCCTGATAAACACACTTGCTGTGCATAGTATTACTGCTCACAGGTGCACTCCTGGCTGTTGGGGCATCCCATTCTGTGACTACACCAGCCTCTATTTACTGCTATAACCCTTTGCACTTATTCTAATAGAAATTTGGCCTGATAAACACACTTGCTGTGCATAGTATTACTGCTCACAGGTGCACTCCTGGCTGTTGGGGCATCCCATTCTGTGACTACACCAGCCTCTATTTACTGCTATAACCCTTTGCACTTATTCTAATAGAAATTTGGCCTGATAAACACACTTGCTGTGCATAGTATTACTGCTCACAGGTGGACTCCTGGCTGTTGGGGCATCCCATTCTGTGACTACACCAGCCTCTATTTACTGCTATAACCCTTTGCACTTATTCTAATAGAAATTTGGCCTGATAAACACACTTGCTGTGCATAGTATTACTGCTCACAGGTGCACTCCTGGCTGTTGGGGCATCCCATTCTATGACTACACCAGCCTCTATTTACTGCTATAACCCTTTGCACTTATTCTAATAGAAATTTGGCCTGATAAACACACTTGCTGTGCATAGTATTACTGCTCACAGGTGCACTCCTGGCTGTTGGGGCATCCCATTCTGTGACTACACCAGCCTCTATTTACTGCTATAACCCTTTGCACTTATTCTAATAGAAATTTGGCCTGATAAACACACTTGCTGTGCATAGTATTACTGCTCACAGGTGCACTCCTGGCTGTTGGGGCATCCCATTCTGTGACTACACCAGCCTCTATTTACTGCTATAACCCTTTGCACTTATTCTAATAGAAATTTGGCCTGATAAACACACTTGCTGTGCATAGTATTACTGCTCACAGGTGCACTCCTGGCTGTTGGGGCATCCCATTCTGTGACTACACCAGCCTCTATTTACTGCTATAACCCTTTGCACTTATTCTAATAGAAATTTGGCCTGATAAACACACTTGCTGTGCATAGTATTACTGCTCACAGGTGCACTCCTGACTGTTGGGGCATCCCATTCTGTGACTACACCAGCCTCTATTTACTGCTATAACCCTTTGCACTTATTCTAATAGAAATTTGGCCTGATAAACACACTTGCTGTGCATAGTATTACTGCTCACAGGTGCACTCCTGGCTGTTGGGGCATCCCATTCTGTGACTACACCAGCCTCTATTTACTGCTATAACCCTTTGCACTTATTATAATAGAAATTTGGCCTGATAAACACACTTGCTGTGCATAGTATTACTGCTCACAGGTGCACTCCTGGCTGTTGGGGCATCCCATTCTGTGACTACACCAGCCTCTATTTACTGCTATAACCCTTTGCACTTATTATAATAGAAATTTGGCCTGATAAACACACTTGCTGTGCATAGTATTACTGCTCACAGGTGCACTCCTGGCTGTTGGGGCATCCCATTCTGTGACTACACCAGCCTCTATTTACTGCTATAACCCTTTGCACTTATTCTAATAGAAATTTGGCCTGATAAACACACTTGCTGTGCATAGAATTACTGCTCACAGGTGCACTCCTGGCTGTTGGGGCATCCCATTCTGTGACTACACCAGCCTCTATTTACTGCTATAACCCTTTGCACTTATTCTAATAGAAATTTGCCCTGATAAACACACTTGCTGTGCATAGTATTACTGCTCACAGGTGCACTCCCGGCTGTTGGGGCATCCCATTCTGTGACTACACCAGCCTCTATTTACTGCTATAACCCTTTGCACTTATTCTAATAGAAATTTGGCCTGATAAACACACTTTTGCTGTGCATAGTATTACTGCTCACAGGTGCACTCCTGGCTGTTGGGGCATCCCATTCTGTGACTACACAAGCCTCTATTTAATACCATAACCATTTGCACTTATTCTAATAGAAATTTGGCCTGATAAATACACTTTTGCTGTGCATAGTAGTACTGCTGCCAGGTGCACTGCTGACTGTTGGGGCATCCCATTCTGTGACTACACAAGCCTCTATTTAATACCATAACCATTTGCACTTATTCTAATAGAAATTTGGCCTGATAAAGACACTTTTGCTGGGCATAGTAGTACTGCTGCCAGGTGCACTGCTGACTGTTGGGGCATCCCATTCTGTGACTACACCAGCCTCTATTTACTGCTATAACCCTTTGCACTTATTCTAATAGAAATTTGGCCTGATAAACACACTTGCTGTGCATAGTATTACTGCTCACAGGTGCACTCCTGGCTGTTGGGGCATCCCATTCTGTGACTACACCAGCCTCTATTTACTGCTGTAACCCTTTGCACTTATTCTAATAGAAATTTGGCCTGATAAACACACTTGCTGTGCATAGTATTACTGCTCACAGGTGCACTCCTGGCTGTTGGGGCATCCCATTCTGTGACTACACCAGCCTCTATTTACTGCTGTAACCCTTTGCACTTATTCTAATAGAAATTTGGCCTGATAAACACACTTGCTGTGCATAGTATTACTGCTCACAGGTGCACTCCTGGCTGTTGGGGCATCCCATTCTGTGACTACACTAGCCTCTATTTACTGCTGTAACCCTTTGCACTTATTCTAATAGAAATTTGGCCTGATAAACACACTTGCTGTGCATAGTATTACTGCTCACAGGTGCACTCCTGGCTGTTGGGGCATCCCATTCTGTGACTACACCAGCCTCTATTTACTGCTATAACCCTTTGCACTTATTCTAATAGAAATTTGGCCTGATAAACACACTTGCTGTGCATAGTATTACTTCTTACAGGTGCACTCCTGGCTGTTGGGGCATCCCATTCTGTGACTACACCAGCCTCTATTTACTGCTATAACCCTTTGCACTTATTCTAATAGAAATTTGGCCTGATAAACACACTTTTGCTGTGCATAGTACTACTAGTACTACTGCTCACAGGTGCACTCCTGTTGGGGCATTCTGTAACATACCATACCCCTCTTTATTTACACTAAGCAGCTCTCTTATTTACACTAAGCAGGCCTGTTGGAGGCTGAGTGTTACTGCTCACTTTTGGTGTGCATTATATTCTGTTTCATATAGACCCACTGCTGCCTGGGGGTTCTTAAAATATCACCTACTACCACGCCAGTTAGACTATGTCGGGCAGACAAGTGCCTGGAAGTGAAAAGAGGAGTGGCAGAGGCCAAGATTCCGCAGGCAGAGGTCGCAGCAGACTGGGGGCCAGTAGCAGCAGGAGTCACGCTGAGAGACCTAATCTGCCAGTATCTGCTAGCGGTCGGGTCTCCGCCAGTAACGCATCTGCCGTGGTAGATTGGTTGACGCGGTCATCAACAACATCATCACAACTTACGTCTGAGACCCCCAGTCTAGGATCGATAGGTTCCTCTGACACAACCCTGAGTTGGCATGCCCCGAGAGCAGTCCCTGTCCTCCCATTGCCTCTGTCCTACGCCGTTCCCTCCCCCAGCGACGTATCCTATGCTTTGGGTTCAGCTCCACTCTTTAGTGAGGAGGACGATCAGATAGAGGACAGTCAGCAGCTACTGCCCAGCCAAGAAATGGAGGTGGCTTCTTTAGCTAGGCAGACAAATAGTGATGTGGACAGTGTCGTGGGTGCTGCGAGCGTTCCAGCTCCTGCGCCAGACACTGTTGACAAATCCACGAACATCAGTGACGTACAGCCACAACTCGGTGATAATAATGATGACGATGAAGCCGATCGCACTTGGGAGCCGGGTGATGAAGGGGCTTCATCGTCATCATCAGGAGAAGAGGGGCGCAGGTTGCCCCGGAGTCAGCAGCTGAGGCAGCAAGGTGGTAGCAGTCAGCATGGGGGCACAATTCCAAAGGCTGGAGCCGGTCGGGGCCGGGGTAGAGCACCTGCTGTGCGGCAGTCTACCTTATCGGGAGGTAGTGGAGCAGGGGTTCCTGGAGTTGGCAACAGCAGCAGTGAATCAGTGAGGCCAGGGGGTGGGAAAAGTAGCTACTCGGCAGTGTGGCAGTTTTTCCTGAAGCATCCGCAGGAGGGTAACATGGCCACATGCAAGATATGTAGGCAAAAGGTGAAGCGTGGCCAGGGTCCAAATGTTGGCACCACGGCCCTGCGTCAACATATGATGCGTCACCATAAAGCGACCTGGGAGAACCGAGGCTCCCAAGGGGTGGTCCAGTCTGCTTCCTCAACAAGTGGCACGCCGCTCCAAATCTCTGCCAGCCAAGGCTCCAGCACCTCAGCCGAAGGCAGCTGTGCGTCATACCCATCCTCTGTCGCTCCTGCTCCTCCTCCTCCTCCTCCAAGTCATGCATCCCGCCAGCAATCCATCAGCGAAGCCATGTCAAAGAGACAGCAGTATGTGCCCACTCATCCTACGGCGCAGAAGCTGAATGTGCTCCTGTCCAAGTTGCTGGTGCTGCAGTCACTCCCTTTTCAGGTGGTGCACTCTGCACCTTTCATAGAACTGATGGCTTGTGCCAAGCCGAGGTGGAGAGTCCCAAGCCGTCATTTCTTTGCCAAGAAGGCAGTACCAGCGCTGCACACTTTTGTTGAACAGAAGGTGGGCCAGTCCTTGAGCCTGTCGGTGTGTAGCAAAGTGCATGGCAGCGCCGACGTCCGGAGCTGTAACTACGGTCAGGGACAGTACACTGGGTGAATGTGGTCCCCTTGCAGCAGCAGCAGCAGCAACTTGGACAGGTCACGCTGCTTCGGCCTTCGCGCTCCCTGCCCGTTGGGCCTGTGACACCGTGCGACTCGGCCTCCTCATCCTCCGCCATCTCCTCACCCTCCACTGTAGGCTCAAGTCTCAGTGCCCCTCCAGTCTACCATGTGTGCAGGGCACGGAGGTGTCACGCAGTGCTTCACATGGTTTGTCTTGGCGAACGGAGTCACACAGAGGAGAAACTGCTTAAATTTATTCATCAGGAAATCCAAACATGGCTTACTCCAAGAAAACTTAAAATGGGAATCATGGTTACCGACAATGGGAAGAACATTTTGTCTGCGCTGCGCCAAGGAAGCCTGACCCATGCCCCCTGCATGGCTCTCGTCTTCAATCTGGTTGTCAAGCGGTTTCTGAAGTGTTCCCCCCATCTGCAAGACATCATAACAACTTCAAGGAAACTTTGCATGCACTTCAGCCACTCATACACCGCCAAACACACCCTTCTTGAGCTACAGCGTCAGAACGGTATCCCCCAACATAGTCTGATTTGCGATGTTTCCACCCGTTGGAATTCCACCCTTCACATGTTGGACCGATTATATGAACAGAGAAAAGACATCACGGATTTCCTGATGATCCAAGCAGATAGGGGGACTCCCCTGTGTAACTTCAATGTCAACCAGTGGCAGCTCATACGTGACACCTGCCGTTTGCTCAGGCCCTTTGAGGAAGCCACTTTATTTGTCAGTCGGCAGGATTACGGAATGAACGACGTGATTCCACTGCTTTATGTACTACAGCACATGTTGGAAACCATGGCTGGTCAGGGCACTGGAGACATGGCGTTTACATCTTACGGCCACATGAACCCCGTTGGAGCTGAACTGGAGGAAGAGGAGGAGGAGTTGCCCAGCGAAACACAGTTTAGGCTTGGCGAAATGGCTGGCTTATCTAGTCAGCGGACAGGAGAGGAGGAGCAGGAGCAGCCAGAGGAGCTAGAGGTTTTTGAGGAAGGCGAGACAGAGGACCCGGGCACACCGTGGCAGTATGCAGTGGAGATGGAGACAGGTAGTCCATCCGAGTCACTTGCGCAAATGGCAGGAAGCATGCTCACGTGCTTGCGTAGTGACCCCAGAATTGTTTCCATCTGTCGGGGGGATGACTTCTGGCTGTCCACCTTATTGGACCCTCGCTTCCGGCACAAAATGGGGGCATTTTTTAAACCCACCGAGAGGGAGGACAAACTGAACTACTACAAGGACATTGTACTTAGGCAGTTGGCCGATGCCTATCTGCGCCATGGTCCATACTCTCGCAGGTCTGACTCGAGGGGACCTCTGCGCTCACCTTCCACTGCCATGGCCGCTGGGGGGGTTGGCAGGAGCAGCAGCAGCAGCTCCATCAGCAGCAGCCTCAGTCTTCAGTCGCTAATGAGTAGCTTTCTACACCCGCATAGTGAGGCTACTCATGAGCAGCAGGAAGACCTGGAGCAGGACCTGAACCAGCAGGTCATGTCATACTTTGACATGACCATGCCAACACACCTTGAGGATCCGCTGGACTTCTGGGCAGCCAAACTTGATTTGTGGCTGCAACTAGCAGAGTTTGCCCTGGAAAAGCTGTCCTGCCCGGCAAGTAGTGTGCCATCTGAGCTGGTGTTTAGTGCGGCGGGGGCCATAGTTACGGCGAGGAGAACTCGTCTGTCAACTAAAAATGTGGAGAGACTCACCTTTGTCAAAATGAATCAGGGATGGATCAGCCAGGATTTCCACCCACCAATGCCTGATGCATGCGACTAGATTCAGCATGGTGCCACGTTTTAAACTTTCCAAATGGTGCAAAACATATTTATGTCTTTAGGCCAATTTTTGGGCTCCTGCTGATGCCAACTCCAGGGTGTGAATCATCCAATTGTTTGGCTCCTGAAGCCAACTCCAGTGTCTCTTTAAAGTAATGTTTGGGCTCCTGCTGCTGCTGCTGCCAACTCCAGGGTGTGATTCATCCAATTTTTGGGCTCCTGAAGCCAACCCCAGTGTCTCTTTAAAGTAATTTTGGGCTCCTGCTGCTACTGCCAACTCCAGGGTGTGAATCATCCAATTTTCGGGCTACTGAAGCCAACCCCAGTGTCTCTTTAAAGTAATATTTGGGCTCCTGCTGCTGCTGCTGCTGCCAACTCCAGGGTGTGATTCATCCAGTTTTTGGGCTCCTGAAGCCAACCACAGTGTCTCTTTAAAGTAATGTTTGGGCTCCTGCTGCTTCTGCTGCCAACTCCAGGGTGTGATTCATCCAATTTTTGGGCTCCTGAAGCCAACCCCAGTGTCTCTTTAAAGTAATGTTTGGGCTCCTGCTTCTGCCAACTCCAGGGTGTGATTCATCCAATTTTTGGGCTCCTGAAGCCAACCCCAGTGTCTCTTTAAAGTAATGTTTGGGCTCCTGCTGCTGCTGCCAACTCCAGGGTGTGATTCATCCAATTTTTGGGCTCCTGAAGACAACTCCAGTGTCTCTTTAAAGTAATATTTGGGCTCCTGCTGCTGCTGCTGCCAACTCCAGGGTGTGATTCATCCAATTTTTGGGCTCCTGAAGCCAACCCCAGTGTCTCTTTAAAGTAATATTTGGGCTCCTGCTGCTGCTGCTGCCAACTCCAGGGTGTAATTCATCCAATTTTTGGGCTCCTGAAGCCAACTCCAGTGTCTCTTTAAAGTAATATTTGGGCTCCTGCTGCTGCTGCTGCCAACTCCAGGGTGTGATTCATCCAATTTTTGGGCTCCTGAAGCCAACCACAGTGTCTCTTTAAAGTAATGTTTGGGCTCCTGCTGCTGCTGCTGCTGCTGCCAACTCCAGGGTGTGATTCATCCAATTTTTGGGCTCCTGAAGCCAACCCCAGTGTCTCTTTAAAGTAATGTTTGGGCTCCTGCTGCTGCTGCTGCCAACTCCAAGGTGTGATTCATCCAATTTTTGGGCTCCTGAAGCCAACCCCAGTGTCTCTTTAAAGTAATGTTTGGGCTCCTGTTGCTGCTGCTAGCAACTCCAGGGTGTGATTCATCCAATTTTTGGGCTCCTGAAGCCAACTCCAGTGTCTCTTTAAAGTAATGTTTGGGCTCCTGCTGCTGCCAACTCCAGGGTGTGATTCATCCAATTTTTGGGCTCCTGAAGCCAACCCCAGTGTCTCTTTAAAGTAATATTTGGGCTCCTGCTGCTGCTGCCAACTCCAGTGTGTGAATCATCCAATTTTTGGGCTCCTGAAGCCAACCCCAGTGTCTCTTTAAAGTAATGTTTGGGCTCCTGCTGCTGCTGCCAACTCCAGGGTGTGATTCATCCAATTTTTGGGCTCCTGAAGCCAACCCCAGTGTCTCTTTAAAGTAATATTTGGGCTCCTGCTGCTGCTGCTGCCAACTCCAGGATGTGATTCATCCAATTTTTGGGCTCCTGAAGCCAACCCCAGTGTCTCTTTAAAGTAATGTGTGGGCTCCTGCTGCTGCTGCTGCCAACTCCAGGGTGTGATTCATCCAATTTTTGGGCTCCTGAAGCCAACTCCAGTGTCTCTTTAAAGTAATATTTGGGCTCCTGCTGCTGCTGATGCCAACTCCAGGGTGTGATTCATCCAATTTTTGGGCTCCTGAAGCCAACCCCAGTGTCTCTTTAAAGTAATGTTTGGGCTCCTGCTGCTGCTGCCAACTCCAGGGTGTGAATCATCCAATTTTTGGGCTCCTGAAGCCAACTCCAGTGTCTCTTTAAAGTAATATTTGGGCTCCTGCTGCTGCTGCTGCCAATTCCAGGGTGTGATTCATCCAATTTTTGGGCTCCTGAAGCCAACCCCAGTGTCTCTTTAAAGTAATGTTTGGGCTCCTGTTGCTGCTGCTGCCAACTCCAGGGTGTGATTCATCCAATTTTTGGGCTCCTGAAGCCAACTCCAGTGTCTCTTTAAAGTAATATTTGGGCTCCTGCTGCTGCCAACTCCAGGGTGTGATTCATCCAATTTTTGGGCTCCTGAAGCCAACCACAGTGTCTCTTTAAAGTAATGTTTGGGCTCCTGCTGCTGCTGCCAACTCCAGGGTGTGATTCATCCAATTTTTGGGCTCCTGAAGCCAACCCCAGTGTCTCTTTAAAGTAATGTTTGGGCTCCTGCTGCTGCCAACTCCAGGGTGTGATTCATCCAATTTTTGGGCTCCTGAAGCCAACCCCAGTGTCTCTTTAAAGTAATGTTTGGGCTCCTGTTGCTGCTGCTAGCAACTCCAGGGTGTGATTCATCCAATTTTTGGGCTCCTGAAGCCAACTCCAGTGTCTCTTTAAAGTAATGTTTGGGCTCCTGCTGCTGCCAACTCCAGGGTGTGATTCATCCAATTTTTGGGCTCCTGAAGCCAACCCCAGTGTCTCTTTAAAGTAATATTTGGGCTCCTGCTGCTGCTGCCAACTCCAGTGTGTGAATCATCCAATTTTTGGGCTCCTGAAGCCAACTCCAGTGTCTCTTTAAAGTAATATTTGGGCTCTTGCTGCTGCTGCTGCCAACTCCAGGGTGTGATTCATCCAATTTTTGGGCTCCTGAAGCCAACTCCAGTGTCTCTTTAAAGTAATATTTGGGCTCCTGCTGCTGCTGCTGCCAACTCCAGGGTGTGATTCATCCAATTTTTGGGCTCCTGAAGCCAACCCCAGTGTCTCTTTAAAGTAATGTTAGGGCTCCTGCAGCTGCTGCCAACTCCAGGGTGTGATTCATCCAATTTTTGGGCTCCTGAAACCAACTCCAGTGTCTCTTTAAAGTAATATTTGGGCTCCTGCTGCTGCTGCTGCCAACTCCAGGGTGTGATTCATCCAATTTTTGGGCTCCTGAAGCCAACCCCAGTGTCTCTTTAAAATAATGTTTGGGCTCCTGCTGCTGCTGCTGCCAACTCCAGGGTGTGATTCATCCAATTTTTGGGCTCCTGAAGACAACTCCAGTGTATATTTGGGCTCCTGCTGCTGCTGCCAACTCCAGGGTGTGATTCATCCAATTTTTGGGCTCCTGAAGCCAACCCCAGTGTCTCTTTAAAGTAATGTTTGGGCTGCTGCTGCTGCCAACTCCAGGGTGTGATTCATCCAATTTTTGGGCTCCTGCAGCCAACTCCAGTTTCTCTTTCAGCCAATGTTTGGGCTCCTGCTGCTGCTTGCAACTCCAGGGTGTGATTCATCCAATTTTTGGGCTCCTGCTGTTGCCAACTCCAGTGTCTCTTTAAAGCAATGTTTGGGCTCCTGCCCCTCATAGTGATGCCACTTCAACTCTCTGCAATTGTGCCGCTCTGCGATTCTATTAGCGATGCCTCTGATCTGCATGTGATATTTATTCAAATTAATATTTAACTAACCCAGCACGCATCCTGTGCGTGTTACAGCAAGGCAGAATGGTTTACAACCCTATTGAGGCTCTAGGAGGCTCAGAAATAGCCGTTTTTAATAGCGATTTGTCGCGAATAAATTCGGGTCGAAACGATTTTTGTCGGAAAATACGGCGAATCAGTCGAATCGAATTTTTCAAAAGTTCGCTCATCTCTAACTACAAACTTAACTCATTAAAGTGCTCGCCTACATATTTGACACCCTCACTTCTACTACAATGTTTAGCTAAACCACTTAGCCCCATCCTCCATCTTCCCTTTTGGAACCTTAAAGCTCACCCCAACCACTTAGTGCTATCCTCCATCTTCCCTTTTGGGCCCTTAAAGCACACCCCAACCACTTAGCCCTATCTTCCATCTTCCCTTTTGGACCCTTAAAGCTCACCCCAACCACTTAGCACTATCCTCCATCTTCCCTTTTGGACCCTTAAAGCTCACCCCAACCACTTAGCACTATCATCCATCTTCCCTTTTGGACCCTTAAAGCACACCCCAACCACTTAGCCCTAACTTCCCTTTTGGACCCAAAAACTTAACCAAACCACTTCGCGGTTAGGTTCTTCTTCCATTTTAGGCCCCTAAAACTTACCCAAACCCCTTCGCGGTTAGGTTCTTCTTCCATTTTCGGCCCCTAAAACTTACCCAAACCACTTCGCGGTTAGGTTCTTCTTCCATTTTAGGACCCTAAAACTTACCCAAACCACTTCGCAGTTTGGTTCTTCTTCCATTTTAGGCCCCTAAAACTTTGCGGACATCTGAATCTTGATAGAAAAATATGTCTTTGACCCTTTGTTTGGTGTAAATGTATGTGTTTAAATAAATGACAATGAAACTTTGTTTGCTTTTGGTTTTTTTATTTGTAAATTTTTATTCTTAAAACATTTTTTAATAACGTGGGCTATGTACATTTTAGGTAATAAAAGGGGTAAACATCTGCAACTTTTTAAAAACTGTATAAACTAAACAGGGCCAGGACCCAGGACTCTAATCTTCTTCTTCTGTTGTCCCCAACGAGGCAACCACCACCTTCATATCGACCACCAACTCAAGGACCCTCCTATTCAGTTCAAAAACTGCTTGGCGTGTGGTCCCTGTAACAAATTGAGAATAAAACATTACTTGGAGACCAATACATGTTTGTCACCTGTGGATTGAATGTTTTTTAGTTAGCTAATTAAATAAAGGCCACATATGTCATTCTGCCAAGCCATTAAGCTAAGTAAGTGGCCAAAGGTGATTATGCAAAGTCATTAAGCTAAGGAAGTGGCCAGAGGTCATTCTTAGAATGCCATTGCCTATGGCTTGATGTATCTGTATTTTCATGTCAATTACCACATACTGCAAATAATGGCATTACTACTTACTTGGTTGGTGGCCGTGAGAGGGCTCATTGGGGACAACCCGACGTCCTGGGCCCTGTCTCTGCTGTGAAGAAGTTCCTGGAGAAACATGGCAATTACAGTTAGTTTTTATGTCTTATTCAACAGTAATAAAATGTCTATTTAAATGTCTGGGTCACATCAATCACCTTCTCCATGTTCTTTGTGTGGTCGATCTGAAGCTTCCTCCACAACTTCACCCGCTCCTGAAGCATCTATAGAAACAGATGAAGGGGATCAGCTTGGTAGTAAATAGAATGTATATGTGTGTGTGTATACATGAAGAGTCACATACCAGAGGCTCCCGCATGCGTGGCAGGGTACGACTGCCTGCCCACTCCGTGCTGCCCCTCCTCTGTGGAAAGGTCCAGGGGCTGGTCGGAGGACCCAACAGAGGAGGGGTAGGTCCGTCGCCCTGGAGATTAACACACACATTTCTAGGCTAATCAAATCCTTGAAGCTGGCCGAACTGGTGTTTGGCACGTGTGTGCCGTGACTTTGGTTGTGCACGGAGTTGTAGCCACTTTTAAAAGAAGCCCTTACTTCTTGCGCTTCCTTAAGGTAGACATGCATTTAGGTGGCAAATCAAACTTATAAAAAGACACTTACAAGCATGATGATGTCTTCTTGTTGGCGGATGAAGATTGTGGGCGCCATCTTTGTTCTTCTCCGCAGCAGTTAAGTAATGCCCCAGCGGTTTCCGGGTTCCGCACGGCTGAACTAATGGCCATACGCACGCGTACGTGAGCGCGTAGGCATCACAGGCCGCCAATCTTATTTAAAGGTCCCTGGACACACAGCTCATTCTCTTTCTGAGTTCATGCAAAATGGCACCAAAGAAGCAAGCAGCGGCAAGCGGGAAAAAGGTACCCAAGCGGCAGGAGGCTTCAGAAGGGCCAAAAACTCATTCCCAAATGCCCAAAACAAAACTGTGGCAAACACACAATGCTCCGCCCAAGCCACCCACCACTACTCCCCAAAAAAAAGAAGCACAAGCGCAAGACACAGACCACCAAGCCTACCACAAGGGAGGTGATAAAAACTGGTAAGAGGGTGCGAAGCCCCAGCCCCCCCCCCCCACGTGGCACCAAAGCACTGAGAAAATCCAAAGCCCACCATGAAAGAAGCCCAAGCTGGCAAAGAAGCCCCCCGACGGCCCAGAAGCGACAGCAGGGCCCGAAGCCCCCGACGGCCCAGAAGCCACAGCAGGGCCAGAAGCCCCCGACAGCCCAGAAGCCACAGCAGGACCCGAAGCCCCCGACGGCCTAGAAGCCACAGCAGGGCCAGAAGCCCTCGACGGCCCAGAAGCCAGAGCAGGGCCAGAAGCCCCCGACGGCCCAGAAGCCACAGCAGGGCCCAAAGCCCCCAATGGCCCAGAAGCCACAGCAGGGCCCGAAGCCCCCAATGGCCCAGAAGCCACAGCAGAGCCAGAAGCCCCCGACGGCCCAGAAGCCACAGCAGGGCCCGAAGCCCCCGACGGCCCAGAAGCCACAGCAGGGCCAGAAGCCCTAAAAGGCAGAGAATCCAAAGCTCCACATTCCCACCCGCACGGGGCTACCAATCCACGGGCAAGAGTGGCAGAACAACAAGCTCTGGCTCACCCATGGACCGTCCAAGTACCTCAAAGGGTCATGCTCATTCCAAGGGCCCACAGAGCCACAGGACCCCAAGCACAACTTCAAGTTCATCCAGACCCTCTCTTCCTTGGCCACATTCGCCACCGGCACATGTAGCCAGCCAATCACCCTGTGCCACATCAACCCCTGTAACTTCTGTGGCCACCCAGCCACCCACGAACACCCAGTCTCTTTCCCAGTCCAGTTAGATCAGCAGCCAGCCTGCAGTCCTTGAATTCTCCAACACACACCCAGGCCAAAATGTCACCCCATTTGCCTGGAAACAATGAGGAGCCACAACCACAATCAACAGGGCACACATTGCGCAGAGGCCACTTGAGTGGCCGTTTTGGTGAGGCCCAAACTCTGGCATTGGCTAGTGGCCTCACGTTATATTATGATGAGCTATATGGGAGAAAATCAAAAGCAACAAGCAAGCAGCGCAAAGCTGAGATTTTGGCAGAACTCACCAGACAAGTCAATGCAGCGGGGGACGAGCTCAAAGATGTAGAACAGACTCAACGGAAAATATCGGACCTCAAATATGCCGCACGGAAGAAAGAGAATAAAAGGCGGCATTACAGGTACATATCTTATTTTTGGGTTTTTATTCTTCTTGTATAGACATCATTGAGCTAAATTTGTGTAACTATGTTTTTCAGCTTACAAACTGGCGGAGGATTCCCCACTAAATTGAAATTTACCCAGGCTGAGGAGATGGTGCTGGGCCTGCTACATCCTGTTGCGTTAGAGGGACACTCGGCACAACAGGACACGGACAACCCGCCTATTCCTGCAGGTTAGTAAAGTTTTATTTTCCCCAAAAATTGTGCAACCTGGGAAATTAGCCAGCAAGGCATATCTAAACACATGCCCCTAGGGTGTGCCTTGTAGTGGAGTGAAACATTTTACCAGGGTGTGTCATGCGTGTGGACAGATAATTTGATAATTTGGTTGCCCATACATGATGTTTCAGAACATTTAGGAAGAGTAGTAAAGTATTGAGATTAGCAAAGGACTGCCTGATATGTATTTCTATTAAATCACATCCAACACTTACATCTTTATCTGTGGGCCACTTGGGTTTGAGCTGTGCTTGGGTCCCAAAGGCTTACGATGGGGTGAATGCAATGTTTTCATAGATACAATGGTAACCAGCAGAATCTTAGGCCCTTATTTATCAAGGGCTAGCGCCAGGTAGTGTCTGACGAGCTCCAGGTACTGACAGCTAACGGCGGCTACCGACTCAAGTACGCCCGGCGGCGGTCACAATGACGCATTTATCACGCTAAATGAGGCTAGCGCCGGCGAGAGCGTCAGCTAGCGCGGGATTCATCATGTAGCCGACTGCAACGAACAGCGCCGCTACTAATCCCATCACAGCGCCAGGTATGACCTGTCGCTCCCTGGCGCTCTCCAATGCATTTCAATGGAGCAATCTTTAAATATTCATAATTAATTGAGTTTATGTTTTTTTTTTTTTTTTTAACCGGCAAAAATTCTGTGACCACTACGGCAATGTTAGATATTTTTTTTAAGGTAAAAAAAAAAAATAAAAAAATATGTGCAGAATTGATATTACAGGTCTGATATTAATGTATTCATATTACAAAATGTTTAGAAAAACTTGTATAATTTTTACATTAAAAAAAAATGGTTGTTTGGGGGTTAAAAACTACTTTACACACATCGCCGCCAGCGCTCTGGGGTTTAAACAAGGAATTCACAGCGCGAGAAATTTTTGAGCGTGATTTGTTAATGAATCCGCAGCAAGCCGTTCGCTCTGGCCATTCGCTGTCAGGCGCACCCATACAACGTGGAACCTGTGAAACATCGACCCCTAACCCCGTATTCAACATTACCGCACACCGACTGAGTCGCTGTCAACAAGCAAACCCCGGCCAAGCACAGCGAATACTAGCTGGCGCTGTGAAAATCACGCTACTGGCGCTCATCTGTCGCTACCTGGCGCTATTAATGAATCGGCCTCCCCTTGTAACTGCTATTTGAAAGCTGAGTGTGTTCACTTAATGGCCTATAAGGGATGTTTAAATACACACAACAGGCAGTACTTGCATGTTTTGTTGGCTTCAGGTGACCAGTGTGTCTGTACTTGTTTCATAATCCATTTTCAAGATAATGGCATTCATAGTGAATGTCAAGTTGCATCGCTGTGGGAGTGGCCATTCCAGCTTGGCCACGTGTTTGATTTAAGCATATGTGTTATTAAGCATCACCAATGCATAGTTGTGTGTTTACATTGTTTGTTTTCTTCTAATGCAGCCCAGCCTTATCCCGCACCTAGTGGGAAATCCTCAGCCAGTTTGTCCATGCCGCAAACTTCCATGCTGCCACGGACCCAGGATCCGATAGTTTCGGTAAGTGTATTTTCCAAATGTGGCTTATGCATGTGACTTGGCATGTTATTTTTAGCTGATTTACATATGTAGTGCCCAAACTGAAGCTTTTTTTAACATGTCCCAACAGACCCACACACTGATGGAGGAAATCCAGGAGTTGGAGGAGGATGGAACCTGCATGGGACCTTATGAAGATCTCCCCCTGGACCAGAATCTGCAACTGTCCCAAAATGTTTCAGCGACAAATCCTCAGCAGCAGAGGGAGGCTGGCTGCATGCTGCCTGCACATCGTGGACAGCATGCAGAGACTGACCCTCCAGGCCCCAGTTTTAGATCTGCTGCTGAGGATTTGCCCAGCATACCTGTGGCTGTTGGGGGTCCTAGAGCACCATCATCTGCACGCCCCACAACCCGGGGAATTGGGAGGCGTACTCACCAACGTCGCCCAGTTTCCCAGGGGAGGGGCGCTCAGATGATGGAGTCAGCATGGCTCCATGAGAGGCGGCTATTTCGCCGCAAAAATCAACAAAACCACGAACATATTAATGCCCAATTCGAGAACCTCAATAATAACTTAAGTGCCATGCTGACTGAATTTAGGACCCATAACAGCCACATGGCCAACTTGACAACCGAATTCAGGGCCAGCATGGATGAATTGCAAACTAACCAAAGAAACATTTTGGAACAGTTGCAGATTCTGAATGCCACACAGGCCCAGGTTAGGGCTCACCAGCAAGGGCCACAACCTGGGTTCTATGGGCATCCCCCATATTAAGCTGTATTTGGCCTGAATCTGTTCTACATCTTTGCTCTACATCCCCACTGTATTGACTTGTCTGGTGAGCCCTACCAATATAGCATTTTGGTATGTCTTTGCTTGTATGCTTTTGTATGCTTGTCCTGGAGTGCCTTAATCCAGGCTGTGTGCAACTGCTATGTGGCATGATTTGGCATAAATTTCATGTCCATGTATTCCCCATAACTATGGGAGTGACCATCAACTCCAATTTTTATGTTAAAAAAATGAAAAACAAAAAAATAAAATGCACGTGTTTATGACTAAGTTGCTGTGTTTCGGTTTTTGTATAATAAATATGACTTAAAGTAGCCCCCCCCCCCAAAAAAAAAAAAAAAGAGTCTAAAATCATTGCTGATGGTTTTTGTAATTAATTCATTACTTTTTTTTTATTTATAAGACACAAAGCCAAAAACAAATGGCACAAAGCAATAACAACAAACAAGAACAAAAAAAAAAAACAAAGGAGAAAACAATTAAGCAAAATGTGTTGCTATTAGATTACCACGGCTTGGCCAGATGCACTGTACTGGCCAACATAGGCATCCTCTGGCTCATCGGCGGGTGGAGAGAGTGGCAAATCCACAAACCGGGGAACCTGCTGCAAGATAGCAAAATTATGCAGCGCAGCACAGCCCATGATGATATCTATGACCTTTTTTGGGTCATACTGAAGGGATCCCCCGGTATGGTCCAAACATCGAAATCGGGTCTTCAATAGGCCAAAAGCCCTCTCCACCACTGCCCTGGTTTTGCATAGTGCCCAATTAGAGAACCCCTGGCCCGCATTCTGCAGGCAAAGAACGGACATCAGGAGCAAGGGCAGGAGTGGATATCCAGAATCCCCTGAAAGTATTTAAAAATAATAACATAAAATACACATTCTAAGCTACAATGTTGTTTAACATGTCATCAAGGGCTAAAAACAGCCATAGATTAAGACATGAGTCATCAACTATATTCATTGCCATACAGTGAAAATGGATTGATGGAATGTGAGCAAACTTACTCAGGAGCCATCCACCAGATAATTCTCCAGACTCTAAATGCCGAAATAAGTCGGAGCTCTGCAATATATAAGCATCATGGGACGACCCTGGATGCCCTGCAAGAACACTGAGGAATCGCATAGCTGCACCAAACACTGCTTGTATGTTGTGCGAGTGGCACATCTTGCGGTTCCTGCAACCAAATATTAAAAAATTACACAAAGCAAAGGTAACCGACTAAAACAATAACTCCTACAACAAATTAAGATTCAAGTTCAACAATCCAAATATTATTTAGAAAGGACATAAGTCTAAAAAAATATAGCAATTATATGGATGTGTGGGAAAATAATGGTTTACATGCTAAGGACTAATTAAGGTCAGCATTAAAATGCTTCTATAAGGCATACATGAAATGTATTGATTTAGGTATGCATTGCTATACAATTTATGCCCTCGCCCATGCTGATACATGCAATGCCTTCGTGCTAAAGGCGCGCAGACTCCTCCACATAGCCGCAAAACATGTTCAACAATAGCAATCTGAGGCCTCAAAGGTCCCGTAAGTGGATCGGAAATGAAACGGATTTATAGGGTGGTGGTCCGTCAGAAATCAGCTCTCTGAATCAGACGTAAGCCCATCCCAACAACGTAAGTTATGTGAACAAACGAAAAATATCAGATTTTGTTTGGAAAATGATCCGAACTTACGGAAATGTTCCGATTTGCTTTCGTTCATCGAAAGCGCATATACGCATTTTCCCAAACGTTCGTATGAATGAAAAATGAACAAAAAAAAGCAAAAAAATTACATACACCCACCCCAACTTTCACAGACAGCTACGGAAGTGCAGACGAATGTGTCTCTGAATCGAGCCTATTGTTCAGGTTTGGTGATGGAGGTCCTCAAATGGGCCTTTGTGGCCAGTCCGAGCCTGGGTGTGTTAAAAAAAGACATGTACTTTACCGTACAAGTTCTTTCTCTACCAATGCTACAACAGGGGAGTTGGGACTGATACTGCTATCAAATTAAATCAAAAATCCCAAGGCTATGTTAATACAATTATTTTTCTTCTATTTTCAAAGAAAACCTGATTGAGGTTTGCAAAGAAAAACTTATTCAAGTTTTTTTTTTTGTGCTCAATCATGTGACACCCTGGCCTTTTCTGCATGTTTTCTTTGTTCATTATTGTACTTAGCTTACCCACTGCGAACTTGCGTTTTCATGCATGATCAAATGTGTCATTTTATTTGTATGTGTTTTCGTTTGGTCACTGTGCAGCCATCCCCAGTTAAAGTCTTTTATTCTATTGCACATGGCGCTGTCTGCCTGAGTATCATAGTTTCACAGCGTCCATGCTGGTGCTGTTCATTTATGTTAAAGGAGCACTATCGCGAAAAAATGGCCCAATAATAAAAACCCATATAAATATGCTGGATGGCGGGGGGATGGGTTACTTATACACTCGGCGTCAGGAAATATCCAGCCAGGCTAGTTTTTTTTTATTTTGATGGAAGGAAGAAGACATCTGGGGTGACAGGCTCTGTCACCCCGGATAGACTAAACTTTCAGACCTGGATTTCATTCCAACCAGAAGGAGAAAACCACAAGTTTGGTGGGAGTTTTATTCAGTTCGGGTGTATAAGTGACCCCTCCTCTCATTAGCCAAGGTGTTTATATGGATTTTTAATATTACACAATTTCGTGATAGTGCTCCTTTAAATACAAATTATTTCTGGCCCTCCCCACCTGCACTGCCTGTCGCTATCTCCATTGAAAAAAAAACAAACAAGACACGGGTAGCCTACAGTGCTGAACACTAACAGCAGCGTCTGCCTGTGGCCGCCATTGAGGCTGAAGCCTAATAGTGTCTTTCCACAGACGCTCATTGGCCTCCACGTTTCTCCCTATAGGCCAGCCTGTCTCAGTGACTCTTTGTGTACCCATTGGCCCTTATGGTGGATTTAGCAACACCAATGTTTGCTTCTCTGTTCCACTAACTTCTTGGCACTGCTTGCAATATTTTCTCATTTGTAAAACACTTCATAAATCAGGCCCATGCTGTTCTTTATGAGGGTGAAAACTTTTATTTAAACTTTTAGTATTTTTATTTGTTTATATAGCACCATGTTCTTCTGTAGCTCTGTACAACGTATAATTACAGACAAGGTAAAACCTACTGTACAGGCACCATTACAAACTAGATGCTACAAAGTTCAGCCCAAATGTTGTGAGGACAGGATGAAATAAGAAAGAGAACCCTGCCCTTACAATATTTAGGGTTAGGTATTTAAAAGAGAACTGGGCCAATTCAGCCCAAGGTGCAAAAAGTATACTTGGGAATTAGAAGTGCACTCTGGCTGGAAAGTGAAGGGGGCATGCACTTTTTGTAACTGGTTCTGAATCAATTCCTAGTGGGGAAATGAATGAGAATTGCACTCTTTAATCCAAAGAAAGCCTAATAGACTTTTTTTGCCTCTGGTGCTAAATTGACCCACAAAAGGGTTCTTACTCCAACGTGCACTTTGTGTACTTGGTGCTGCATCATCCCCAGGCAGGCTCACACTGGCCCACAAGGTTACCAGGAAAAAAACAGGTCCCCTTTGTGGGATCCCCATCATCAAACCTGAACTATGTATTACTTATTTGTGGCATCCCAAGTGCACACCCACAGACATTACAGTCTGGCATAATATTTGTTTACTTGGGCCCTGAATGTAGACCAGTAATACTTGCATCTAAATGTGGGGTGGGCCCCCAGAGTCAGTTCTACTGGTGGACCCCAGGCATCCCACTCCAACACTGTCCCCAATCAATCAAAAATGTATTGGGTCTAGGCATTGATATACCACAAGTTTAACAAAATATAAAAGTAAATGAAACTTACAGGCTGATTCATCACTAACGCCAGGTAGTGACAGATAAGCGTCTAAAGCAGGCATTTTCAGAGCGCCCGCTAGTAGTCACTGTGCTCGGCCGTGGGTCGCTAGTTCTTAGCGACTCAGTCGCTGTGCAGTAATGATGAATACATTGTGAGGAGTCGCTACTTGACCAGTACAGCGCTCTATGGGAGCGCATGTTAGCGACTGGTCAGTGCGACCGACTCACAACATATTCATTATAAAAACAGCCTCACAAAACCCTGGCACTCAAAAATGCTTCTCTGAAGCCCAGAGCGCCGGAGGCTGTGTGTTTAAAGTGTGTTTTTCAGCATCTATCCACTAGTAACAAAGCGACAACATATGGAATTACATTGTAACAACATTGTAACATGAACACTTTAATTCCAGACCTGTAATGTCATTTCTGCAGAAATATATAAAAAATGAAAAATTTGTTGAAAAACAGCTTTTTCAATGCCAGAAGAAGTCACAGCATTATTTGAGATTTTTTGCAAAAAAAAAAAAAAACTATTTAAAGAGAAGAAAATGATCGTCCATTGAACTGTATGGGAGAACGACAGGTAGCAAGAGGTCATAGCTGGTGCTGTGCAAGGCTGAACACCGGCGCTGTTCGCTGAGGCTGTGAAAATGATGAATCAGACGCTACATGGCATTATCCCAGTCGCTAAACAGATTCTGCTTGATAAATGTGTAATTGTGTGCCGTGTCCGGTGTTCACCAGTCACTACCTGTCGCTACCTCTAATTAACCAGGCACTACCTGACGCTATCCCTTGTTAAATAAGGCCCATAATGTGTTTCAAAATGTTGAAATATGATGAAAAGTGTTTAGATTGGTTGAAAATCATAGATATCTATTGTGTGCATGTTATAAAAAGGCATTTTCCACTCAGTCTTCCTCTTGATGGTACTGAAGATGATAAGATGGAGAAAGTAATATCTGTAATGATGAATTGAGGTGGAAAGTGCTCATTGCATTTAACAACTCTTGGCCCTGCTCCGCGCCATGGCTCGTCTTTGCATATGACAAAAGAAAATGAGAAGAGCGAGTGATTTATTATATAGAATTACCATAATAACCTACTTCCATTTTATGTTAATTAATACAAACCATGAATTATATCGGCTCACTAATTGCCACAATCAGCACAGGGCGGCAAACAACGTGCTTGCCAAAAAGCTTTCCCTTCTTTACAGATAGTATCTCGAAGATGCTTTCTCTGATGAAATGCAACATTTACAGTGACAGCATGGAATACAAAGTACTGTATGTCAATGAGCTAGGCGAAAAAGTGACAACTGAGGCAGAACAAAAAAGTGGCAAGACACACTGTACTGGGCGCTTTGTGAGTTTTATCTCACACTAAGTTATGCCAGTGTTTTTAACTTGGACATTTAGCATGATGCATTGTAGGAAGACATTGTAAAATCTAACCCCATCCAAATTATGAATAAATGATTTGATATTTTTGCTGCAATTCTGCTTCCTGGTCAAAAACTGACCGATTGCTTCTTTTAATCAGTTCCAAAAACCAAGCCATTGGACAGTTTATCTGTACTGCAAACAAAAATGCAGCCTTAGTCATCTGTAATGACTGGATGCTTACACCTGCATACAAATCCTGCCCCTTGTACTTGACAATTAGTGCCTTCGGCCAAGAAACTTCTGCCATTATTGCAAAATTTCTTACCCTAATGGTTATAAAAAAAAGAGTAAACTTACTCCTGCCATATCGTCTGTTCAAACTATACTAAAGCTTTAGTATTTGTAAGTAAGTTGGTTATTCATGACCTGACTATATAATGCTATAGCTTTAGCCTTGGAGCACACTTGTTGACGAGTCAGGAAGCCCATTGGCGAAAGGGGGGATCGCAGCTCAGCAGGGGTGTCCAGGACTGGGCTACAAATCTCAGGCTTATTCCTGCCCCCAGTTTACCACTTCTTCTAGCTGTGGGATATGAAGGGGGAAACAGCATACACTTCAGCTATTATTTCTGCATTTTTTTCCAACAATATTTTTATTGAAGATATGCAAGTGTTACAGCCATAAGCAACTTACAGTACATTTTGCAAAAAAAGTAAAATAAAAGACATATCCAATAGACGGCATACTTGTACAGAACAAAGCACAATTAAGTTTTCATACAAAGCATTCATCTCTATTGAAAAACAACAGCGGCTAAGATGGTTTAAGGCGGGGTAAGATAAGTAAATGGGAGGAATAACGAAATATAGAAAGAAAAAGGGAAGGAGGGAGAAGGGTGGGTGTCCATACTACAGCCAACTTAAAGAGGACTCTTCCATGATTGGGCAATGATCATTTTAGCAGCTGTTAGAATGTGCCTCACAAGCTCAAACTGTGTTTTGGAGCATTTAGGGGGTTTGAGGTTAAGAAGGGCAAATTGAGGTGAGGGGGTCAGACGAAGGCCTGTTGCCTTAAATATAAAATAAAAAACCTTGGCCCACAACTGGTTAACTAGCCTACACTCCCACCAAATATAAAGGTAGGTTCCTTGCATATGACAGTTTCTGAAACATTTTAGGGAGTAAGAAGGGCAGAACCTGTGGATTCTCTCTGGAACCAGATACCAACGAAGCAAAACCTTGGTATTAACCTCCTGAGCACTTGTGTGCAGAAATTTAGTAAATGAGTTCCTCCATACTGCTTTCCAGTCCTCTTCCGAGAGGTTTATACCAAGGTCATTCACCCATCTAGTGGTGTAGGCCGGAAGGGACTTCCCATCTGCCTCGTACATTAGCTTGTATAGCGCAGAAACCGTCCCTTTACCTAGAGGATGCGTCCCACAAATAAACTCAAAGGGGGAAGAAGGTCTTGATACTGATCGCGACCTAGTTCTAATACCTATATAATGTGTAATTTGCAGGAAGCTGAGATATTCTTTGCATGGTATGTCCCTAAGGGATTGGAGCTCAGAGAAGGTTATCATACCCCTATGTGTTAGAAAATCTTTGAACTTTGTTAAGTTGTGTGCCCTCCACCAGGTAAAAGCCGACGGCTCCTGAAAGGCCGGGGGGAATTCAGGATTGCCAAAAATAGAGAGCAAGGGGAGGAGAGGTTTCCTTTCAATCTATTTGTCTTCCATATCCTTAGGGAGTGGTTCAAGACAGGATTGTTGATGTCTTTATAAGCCAGCGGAGGTAACCATAGCAAATTCTCTAACGGAGAGCAGCTAATCTGTTCAATGTCTACCCACAGTGGCCTTTCCATGCCAGCATGGACGGCCGACATTTGGGCTATCTGAAAAGCGGAGTAGTAATGTGCTAAGTTGGGGACCCCAAGGCCACCCTGCTGCTTAGGTCTGTATAGAATCCCTCGATTGACCCGAGGTCTTTGCTTCCCCCAGATAAAGGAGTTTAAAGATGCTTGGAGGCCTTTGATAAAGGAAGCCGGGATTGGGATTGGAAGTACCCGAAAAAAATAAAGCAATTTAGGAAGCCACGTCATCTTTGCCTCCGCTATCCTACCCAGCCATGACAGGTGTAACCTAGCCCAGGTAGATATTAAAGCACGTAGATCCTTAGCCAAGGCGGGATAGTTAGCGGCATAAAGAGAGTCATAATTAGCTGTTTGTCGAACTCCCAGATATTTAATGTGGTGATTTTGCCAGGAGAAGCCAAAAGACGATTTGAGCGTGGACAATGTACTCTCAGGGAGAGAAATATTAAACGCCTGAGACTTGGAAGCATTAATTTGCAGGCCCGATATTTTGGAAAAATTATCTAGGGTGTGGAAAAGGTTCGGGAGGGATGTGATAGGGTCCGATACAAGCATTAAAATATAATCTGCAAATAGGGAAATCTTGTGGTCTTAAGCTCCTATCGTAATTCTCTTAATATTGATGTTATTCTGAATCAGCTTGAAGAGGGGCTCAATGGCAAGTGCAAATAATAGAGGGGAAAGGGGGCAACCTTGACTGGTGCCTCTGCTTAAAGTAAACCGGTTGGAGAAATATCCTGAATATCTGATGAATGCTCCCGGGTTGGAGTATAATGAGGTAATTCATGCAATGAAGGAGGGACCCAGGCCCCATTTCTTCAGGACAAATTGAAGGTAGTCCCATGCCACGGTATCAAAAGCTTTACGGACATCCAGGGTTAATAGCATGGCTTGGCGTTCCTCCTTCCTGGCATGATGGATCAGGTTGATAGCCTTACGAATATTATCCCCCACTTGACGCTGGGGAATGAAACCTGCTTGCTCTTTGGAGATTAGGGACTCCTTGTCGCCAGGACTTTAGCAAGGAGCTTAACATCAATGTTTAAGAGGGAAATAGGTCTATGATTGCACCAAAGGGTAGAGTCAGCATTGGGTTTGTGTTTCATACAGACGGCCGCAGTAAGCAGGTCTGTACTCCACGAGTCACCTCCACTAAGGGAGTTGAACATGCAAACCAAGCGTGGGGCGAGTACTTGGGAGAACTTTTTATAATAAAGGGCGGTGAAGCCATCTGGGCTGTTTCCCTATCTTTAGGGAGTTAATAGCTTCCTGGACCTCAGAAAGCTGAACCGGCCTATCCAGTGAGGCCCTGACCTCTTCAGGGAGGGAAGGTAGTTGGAAATGACCTATCAATTTTTCAGCATAGCGCTCATCCAGTGCAGTTTTAGGTTTAAAAAGATACTCAAGATGCTTACTGAATATTAGGGATGAGCGAATCGATTCGGACGAACCCGAATTCTGAACGAATCTGAATTTCCCTGCAATTCGATCGATCAAAGTTTTCCTTTAAACTCCATTTATTTTAATTTCAGCCATTGTAAAATGGTGGATGGACATGTCCGGGCATGTCCCCTGGGGCAAGTTATCATGGGAAGGTCACATGCAGCCTATCAGCAGCCAGGAAGCCCGGTGACGTCACAGTGCTATATAAACGGCGGCTATCTTGCTTGTGCGCATTTCAGCCTTGCATTGCAGACAGAACGGAGGTTGCTGCAGACAGGGAGAGACTAACAGACAGGCAGGGAGAGTCAGGGAGACCCACAGAGACCCACACAGTGCCAGGGAGAGCCAGGGAAAGATAGGGAAAAATCGGGAACGATCCAGGTAGGGACAGCAGAGAAAGTGACAGGAAAACCTTTTTTTTATTTTCACTTCACTTCATTTGCCAGATCAGTTTTAAATTGCTTTTTTTGTGCTGTAAATATTCCTGGCCACTGTGCATCCCATCTTGGCAGTTTAACATCTTAGGCATATTTAACCCTATCTGTTACACACAAGCATTTCTTATAACTCGATTAGTTTTAATTTTTTTTGTATGCCGTAAAAACCCCAACCTACGTGGGCATACTATTTCAGCACATTTCACCCTATCTGTTATTCTAAATCAGCTTCTAAATGCTCTGTTTTATTAATATATTGCATTTTTAATTGGTTTTGTGCGTCCTGTAAAAACACCAGTCCACATGGGCATCCCAAACCAGCACATTTCACCCTATCTGTTATTCTAAGTCAGCTTCTAAAGGCTCTGTTTTAATAATATATTGCATTTTGAATTTTTTTTTGCGTCCTGTAAAAACACCAGGCCGCATAGGCATCCCAAACCAGCACATTTCACCCTATCTGTTATACTAAATCAGCTTCTAAAGGCTCTGTTTTATTAATATATTGCATTTTGAATTGGTTTTGTGCGTCCTGTAAAAACACCAGGCCGCAGGGTATCCCAAACAAGCACATTTCACCCTATCTGTTATACTAAATCAGCTTCTAAAGGCTCTGTTTTATTAAAATATTACATTTTGAATTGGTTTTGTGCGTCCTGTAAAAACACCAGGTCGCGTTGGGCATCCCAAACCAGCACATTTCACCCTATCTGTTATACTAAATCAGCTTCTAAAGGTTCTGTTTTATTAATATATTGCATTTTGAATTGGTTTTGTGCGTCCTGTAAAAACACCAGGCAGCATGGGCATCCCAAACCAGCACATTTCACCCTATCTGTTATACTAAATCAGCTTCTAAAGGCTCTGTTTTATTAATATATTGCATTTTGAATTGGTTTTGTGCATCCTGTAAAAACACCAGGCCACATGGGCATCCCAAACCAGCACATTTCACCCTATCTGTTATACTAAATCAGCTTCTAAAGGCTCTGTTTAATTAATATATTGCATTTTGAATTGGTTTTGTGCATCCTGTAAAAACACCAGGCCACATGGGCATCCCAAACCAGCACATTTCACCCTATCTGTTATACTAAATCAGCTTCTAAAGGCTCTGTTTTATTAATATATTGCATTCTGAATTGGTTTTGTGCGTCCTGTAAAAACACCAGGCCACATGGGCATCTCAAACCAGCACATTTCACCCTATTTGTTTAACTAAATCAGCTTCTAAAGGCTCTGTTTTATTAATATATTGCATTTTGAATTGTTTTTTTGCGTCTTGTAAAAACACCAGGCCACATGGGCATCCCAAACCAGCACATTTCACCCTATCTGTTTAACTAAATCAGCTTCTAAAGGCTCTGTTTTATTAATATATTGCATTTTGAATTGTTTTTTTGCGTCTTGTAAAAACACCAGGCCACATGGGCATCCCAAACCAGCACATTTCACCCTATCTGTTATACTAAATCAGCTTCTAAAGGCTCTGTTTTATTAATATATTGCATTTTGAATTGGTTTTTTGCATCTTGTAAAAACACCAGCCCGCAGGGTATCCCATATTGCCAATTTTCATAGTATCTGGTGCAGAGAAGCAGTATCTCACTTTATTTAGCTTCTGCTTTTTAAAGTAAACACATTTTTTTAAGTGCCTATTGCGCATTTCAAATACATAAAAATGTCAGGCAGACAAGTGCCAGGATGTTCAAAGAGGAGTGGCAGAGGCCAAGATTCTCAGGCAGAGGTCGCAGCAGACTAGGGGCGAGTGGCAGCAGGAGTCGCGGTGAGAGACCTGATCTGCCAGTATCTGCTAGCGGTCGTTTCTCCACCAGTAACGCATCTGCCGGGTAAATTGGTTAACGCGGTCATCCACATCATCACGAGTTACATCTGACACCCCCAATCTAGGGTCGGTAGGTTCTTCTGACACAACCCTGTTGGGTTGAGTTGGCATGGCCCGAGAGCAGTCCCTGTCCTCCCATTGCCTCTGTCCTATGCCGTTCCCTCCCCCAGCGACGTATCCTATGCTTTGGGTTCAGCACCACTCTTTAGTGAGGAGGACAATCAGATAGAGGACAGTCAGCAGGAGGAGAGTGGTGTGGGTGTTGTTGCGAGCGCTCCAGCTCCTGCGCTGACACTGTTGAGGAAACCGAGAACATCAGTGACGTGCATCCACAACTCGGTGATGATGATGATGACGAAGCTGATCGCACTTGGGAGCCGGGTGCAGAAGGGGCTTCATCCTCATCATCAGGAGAAGAGGGGCACAGGTTGCCCCGGAGTAAGCAGCTGAGGCAGCAAGGTGTTAGCAGCATGATTGGCAGTCAGCATGGGGGCAGAATTGTAAAGCCTGGAGCCAAACGGGGCCAGGGCCGGGGTAGAGCACCTGCTGCGTGGCAGGCTACCTTATCGGGAGGTAGTGGAGCAGGGGTTCCTGAAGTTGGCGACAGTAGCAGTGAATCAGTGCGGGCTGTTGGTGGGAAAACTAGCTATTCGGCAGTGTGGCAGTTTCTCCTCAAGCATCCGCAGGAGGGTAACATTGCCACATGCAAGATATATAGGCAGAAGGTGAAGCATGGCCAGGGCCCAAATGCTGGCACCACGGTCCTGCGTCAACATATGATGCGTCACCATAAAGCGGCCTGGGAGAACCGAGGCTCCGAAGAGGTGGTCCAGGCTGCTTCCTCACCAAGTGGCACGCCGCTCCAAATTTCTGCCAGCCAAGGCTCCAGCACCTCAGCCGAAGGCAGCTGTGGGTCATACCCATCCTCTGTCGCTCCAGATGCTCCTGCTCCTCCTCCTCCAAGTCATGCATCCCGCGAGCAATCCATCAGCGAAGCCATGTCCAAGAGACAGCAGTATGCGCCCACACATCCTGCAGCGCAGAAGATGAATATGCTCCTGTCCAAGTTGCTGGTGCTGCAGTCGCTCCCTTTTCAGGTGGTGAACTCTACACCTTTCAGAGAACTGATGGCTTGTGCCGAGCCGAGGTGGAGAGTCCCAAGCTGTCATTTCTTTGCCAAGAAGGCAGTGCCAGCGCTGCACACTTTTGTTGAACAGAAGGTGGGCCAGTCCTTGAGCCTGTCGGTGTGTAGCAAAGTGCATGGCAGCCCCGACGTCTGGAGCTGTAACTACAGTCATGGACAGTACATGTCGTTTACGGCCCACTGGGTGAATGTGGTCACTTTGCAGCAGCAGCAGCAACTTGGACAGGTCACGCCGCTTCGGCCTCCACACTCCCTGGCCATTGTGCCTCTGACACTGTGCGACTCGGCCTCCTCATCCTCCGCCATCTCCTCACCCTCCACTGTAGGCTCAAGTCTCAGTGCCCCTCCAGCCTACCATGTGTGCAGGGCACGGAAGTGTCATGCTGTGCTTCACATGGTTTGTCTTGGCGAACGGAGTCACACAGAGGAACTGCTTAAATTTATTCATCAAGAAATCCAAACATGGCTTACTCCAAGAAAACTGAAAATGGGAACCATGGTTACCGACAATGGGAAGAACATTTTGTCTGCGCTGCGACAAGGAAGGCTGACCCATGCGCCCTGCATGGCTCACGTCTTCAATCTGGTTGTGAAGCGGTTTCTGAAGTCTTCCCCCATCTGCAAGACATCCTAACAACTTCAAGGAAACTTTGCATGCACTTCAGCCACTCATACACCGCCAAGCACACCCTTCTTGAGCTACAGCATCAGAACCGTAGCCCCCAACATAGTCTGATTTGCAATGTTTCCACCCATTGGAATTCCACCCTGCATATGTTGGACAGACTAAACAAACAGAGAAAAGCCATCAAGGATTTCTTGTTGATCCAAGCGGATAGGGGGACTCCCCTGTGTAACTTCAATGTCAACCAGTGGCAGCTCATACGTGACACCTGCCGTTTGCTCAGGCCCTTTGAGGAAGCCACTTTATTTGTGAGTCGCCAGGATTACGGGATGAACGACGTGATTCCACTGCTTCATGTACTACAGCACATGTTGGAAATCATGTCAGGGCACTGGAGACATGGCGTCTACATCTTACGGCCACATGAACCCCGTTGGAGCTGAACTGGAGAAGGAGGAGGAAGAGGAGGAGGAGTGGCACAGGGCACAGTTTAGGCTTGGCGAAATGGCTGGTTTATCTAGTCAGCGGACAGGAGAGGAGGAGCAGGAGCAGCCAGAGGAGCTAGAGGGTTGTGAGGAAGGCGAGACAGAGGACCCAGACACACCGTGGCCATATGCAGTGGAGATGGAGACAGGTAGTCCCTCCGAGTCACTTGCGCAAATGGCAGGAAGCATGCTCACGTGCTTGCGTAGTGACCCCAGAATTGTTTCCATTTGTCAGTGGGATGACTTCAGGCTCTCCACCTTATTGGACCCTCGCTTCCGGCACAAAATGGGGGCATTTTTTAAACCCGCCAAGACGGAGGACAAACTGACCTACTACAAAGACATTCTACGTAGTCAGTTGGCTGATGCCTATCTGCGCCATGGTCCATACTCTCGCAGGTCTGACTCGGGGGGACCTCTGCGCTCACCTTCCAATGCCATGGCTGCTGGGGGGGTGGCAGGAGCAGCAGCAGCAGCTTCATCAGCAGCAGCCTCAGTCTTCAGTCGCTAATGAGTAGCTTTCTACACCCGCATAGTGAGGCTACTCATGAGCAGCAGGAAGACCTGGAGCAGGACCTGAACCAGCAGGTCATTTCATACCTTGACATGACCATGCCAACACACCTTGAGGATCCGCTGGACTTCTGGGCAGCCAAACTTGACTTGTGGCCGCAGCTAGCTGAGTTTGCCCTGTCTTGCCCGGCATCTGAGGGGGTGTTTAGTGCGGCGGGGGCCATAGTTACGGCGGGGAGAATTCGTCTGTCAACTAAAAATGTGGAGAGACTCACCTTTGTGAAAATGAATCAGGGATGGATCAGCCAGGATTTCCACCCACCAATGGCTGATGCATGCGACTAGATTCAGCATGGTGCCACGTTTTACACTTTCCAAATGGTGCAAAACATATTTATGTCTTTAGGCCAATTTTTGGGCTCCTGCTGATGCCAACTTCAGGGTGTGCCTTTCAGCCAAATGTTGGCCTCCTGCTGCTGCTGCTGCCAACTGCAGTGTGTCTTTAGGCCAATTTTTGGGTTCCTGCTGCCAACTCCAGTGTCTCTTTCAAGCTATGTTTGGGCTCCTGCTGCTGCTGCTGCTGCTGCTGCTTGCAACTCCAGCGTGTCATTCAGACAATTTTTGGGCTCCTGCTGATGCCAACTTCAGGGTGTGCCTTTCAGCCAATTTTTGGGCTCCTGCTGCCAACTCCAGTGTGTCTTTCAAGCTAGGTTTGGGTTGCTGCTGCTTGCAACTCCAGGGTGTCATTCAGACAATTTTTGGGCTCCTGCTGACAATTCCAGTGTCTCTTTCAAGCTATGTTTGGGCTCCTGCTGCTGCTGCCTGCAACTCCAGGGTGTCATTCAGCCAATTTTTGAGCCTGTCGGTGTGTAGCAAAGTGCATGGCAGCCCCGACGTCTGGAGCTGTAACTACAGTCATGGACAGTACATGTCGTTTACGGCCCACTGGGTGAATGTGGTCACTTTGCAGCAGCAGCAGCAACTTGGACAGGTCACGCCGCTTCGGCCTCCACACTCCCTGGCCGTTGTGCCTGTGACACTGTGCGACTCGGCCTCCTCATCCTCCGCCATCTCCTCACCCTCCACTGTAGGCTCAAGTCTCAGTGCCCCTCCAGCCTACCATGTGTGCAGGGCACGGAAGTGTCATGCTGTGCTTCACATGGTTTGTCTTGGCGAACGGAGTCACACAGAGGAACTGCTTAAATTTATTCATCAAGAAATCCAAACATGGCTTACTCCAAGAAAACTGAAAATGGGAACCATGGTTACCGACAATGGGAAGAACATTTTGTCTGCGCTGCGACAAGGAAGGCTGACCCATGCGCCCTGCATGGCACACGTCTTCAATCTGGTTGTGAAGCGGTTTCTGAAGTCTTCCCCCATCTGCAAGACATCCTAACAACTTCAAGGAAACTTTGCATGCACTTCAGCCACTCATACACCGCCAAGCACACCCTTCTTGAGCTACAGCATCAGAACGGTAGCCCCCAACATAGTCTGATTTGCAATGTTTCCACCCATTGGAATTCCACCCTGCATATGTTGGACAGACTAAACAAACAGAGAAAAGCCATCAAGGATTTCTTGTTGATCCAAGCGGATAGGGGGACTCCCCTGTGTAACTTCAATGTCAACCAGTGGCAGCTCATACGTGACACCTGCCGTTTGCTCCGGCCCTTTGAGGAAGCCACTTTATTTGTGAGTCGCCAGGATTACGGGATGAACGACGTGATTCCACTGCTTCATGTACTACAGCACATGTTGGAAATCATGTCAGGGCACTGGAGACATGGCGTCTACATCTTACGGCCACATGAACCCCGTTGGAGCTGAACTGGAGAAGGAGGAGGAAGAGGAGGAGGAGTGGCACAGGGCACAGTTTAGGCTTGGCGAAATGGCTGGTTTATCTAGTCAGCGGACAGGAGAGGAGGAGCAGGAGCAGCCAGAGGAGCTAGAGGGTTGTGAGGAAGGCGAGACAGAGGACCCAGACACACCGTGGCCATATGCAGTGGAGATGGAGACAGGTAGTCCCTCCGAGTCACTTGCGCAAATGGCAGGAAGCATGCTCACGTGCTTGCGTAGTGACCCCAGAATTGTTTCCATTTGTCAGTGGGATGACTTCAGGCTCTCCACATTATTGGACCCTCGCTTCCGGCACAAAATGGGGGCATTTTTTAAACCCGCCAAGACGGAGGACAAACTGACCTACTACAAAGACATTCTATGTAGTCAGTTGGCTGATGCCTATCTGCGCCATGGTCCATACTCTCGCAGGTCTGACTCAGGGGGACCTCTGCGCTCACCTTCCAATGCCATGGCTGCTGGGGGGGTGGCAGGAGCAGCAGCAGCAGCTCCATCAGCAGCAGCCTCAGTCTTCAGTCGCTAATGAGTAGCTTTCTACACCCGCATAGTGAGGCTACTCATGAGCAGCAGGAAGACCTGGAGCAGGACCTGAACCAGCAGGTCATTTCATACCTTGACATGACCATGCCAACACACCTTGAGGATCCGCTGGACTTCTGGGCAGCCAAACTTGACTTGTGGCCGCAGCTAGCTGAGTTTGCCCTGTCTTGCCCGGCATCTGAGGGGGTGTTTAGTGCGGCGGGGGCCATAGTTACGGCGGGGAGAATTCGTCTGTCAACTAAAAATGTGGAGAGACTCACCTTTGTGAAAATGAATCAGGGATGGATCAGCCAGGATTTCCACCCACCAATGGCTGATGCATGCGACTAGATTCAGCATGGTGCCACGTTTTACACTTTCCAAATGGTGCAAAACATATTTATGTCTTTAGGCCAATTTTTGGGCTCCTGCTGATGCCAACTTCAGGGTGTGCCTTTCAGCCAAATGTTGGCCTCCTGCTGCTGCTGCTGCCAACTGCAGTGTGTCTTTAGGCCAATTTTTGGGTTCCTGCTGCCAACTCCAGTGTCTCTTTCAAGCTATGTTTGGGCTCCTGCTGCTGCTGCTGCTGCTGCTTGCAACTCCAGCGTGTCATTCAGACAATTTTTGGGCTCCTGCTGATGCCAACTTCAGGGTGTGCCTTTCAGCCAATTTTTGGGCTCCTGCTGCCAACTCCAGTGTGTCTTTCAAGCTAGGTTTGGGTTGCTGCTGCTTGCAACTCCAGGGTGTCATTCAGACAATTTTTGGGCTCCTGCTGACAATTCCAGTGTCTCTTTCAAGCTATGTTTGGGCTCCTGCTGCTGCTGCCTGCAACTCCAGGGTGTCATTCAGCCAATTTTTGGGCACCTGCTGCCAACTCTAGTGTCTCTTTCAGCCAATGTGTGGGCTCCTGCTGCAGCTGCCTGCAACTCCAGGGTGTCATTCAGCCAATTTTTGGGCTCCTGCTGCCAATTTTTGGGCTTCTGCTGCCAACTCCAGTGTGTCTTTCAAGCTATGTTTGGGCTGCTGCTTCTGCTGCTGCTAGCAACTCCAGGGTGTCATTCTGCTGCTGCTAGCAACTCCAGTGTCTTTTTCAAGCTATGTTTGGGCTGCTGCTGCTTGCAACTCCGGGGTGTCATTCAGACAATTTTTGGGCTCCTGCTGCCAACTCCAGTGTCTCTTTCAAGCTATGTTTGGCCTCCTGCTGCTGCTGCTTGCAACTCCAGGGTGTCATTCAGCCAATTTTTGGGCTCCTGCTGCCAACTCCAGTGTCTCTTTCAAGCTATGTTTGGGCTGCTGCTGCTGCTGCTTGCAACTCCAGTGTGTCATTCAGCCAATTTTTGGGCTCCTGCTGCCAACTCCAGTGTGTCTTTCAAGCTAGGTTTGGGCTGCTGTTGCTGCTGCTTGCAACTCCAGGGTGTCATTCAGCCAATTTTTGGGCTCCTGCTGCTCCTGCTGCCAACTCCAGGATGTCTTTCAGCCAATATTTGGGCTCCTGCTGCTGCCAGCTCCAGGGTGTGTTTTTCAGGCAATATAGGGGCCCCTCATAGTGATGCCACCTCAACTCTCTGCAATCGGAAAATTCAGCGAATCAGCCGAATCGAATTTTTCAAAAGTTTGCTCATCCCTACTGAACATCGCCAGCACCCTCGCTGGATTACTTGAGAGTGAACCGTTGAGGGTCTTAATGCGCAATGGTTTAACCCTCTGCATGACTCCTTTAAGCCTTCTGGCCAGAGGGGTGTTTGGCTTATTACTGAGACGATACCACTTAAACCTGGATCTGTTAATTTGACGTTCGGCTTCACTGGAGAGGCACACATTAAGCCGGTCTCCGGCCTGATTAAGAGCATTCCTATTACGCCTTGTTGGGTGGGTTTTATAATCAGCAGAAGCTAATTATTTCTGCATTTTTATTTTTGGGAGGGTTATAATCATTACTTAAGTGATCTATAACAGCAAAATAACTAAAAACAGTATATTCCCTTGACAGACTGATACTCAGAAACGTTCTGGTTTCTAGAAAGAGACCATGTGTACCGCTAATGGTAATCTACTTGTGTCAACCAGCTATCATAGCTATGCCCCTGTATCACCCTCTATTGCAGTGCATTGAGTTGGGCATGTTCCTGGCTTTGACTGGCATGGGTGGATGGAGAACAATAATATTTATACTTTACAGTTCCTTTAATATAGAATAAACGTCTCTTTGCACTGTTGCAATAATATTGAAAAGCAAGGGCCTGATTGCCTAGCTAGGGTGCATATAAGTCAATGCACATCACATCACAATGTCATAAAAAAGGCGTAAACTGTGAGGTTTACAATTGAAAAACAAAACATACATCTTTATAGACATAAACAAGCAACTATGACACTTATGACACTTATATTGAGTACCTATTATCATACCTATTATCATATAGAAACATAGAAACATAGAAGGTTGACTGCAGAAGGAGACCATACGGTCCATCTAGTCTGCCCTTATGTGTATACTGTATGTACTCCTTATCTTAGGATAGATGTGTGCTTATCCCAGGCATGTTTAAATTCAGTGACAGTTGATTTTTCAACTACCTCTGCTGGAAGTTTGTTCCAAGCATCTACTACTCTTTCTGTAAAATAATATTTTCTAACATTGCTCCTGACATTTCTAACATTTCTAACATTGCTCCTGATCTTCAGGTTGTGCCTCCTTGTTCTATCATTAAGTTTCTTCTTAAAAACACTTCCCTCCTGAACCTTATTCAATCCTTTCACATATTTAAAGGTCTCAATCATGTCCCCCCTCTCCCTTCTTTCCTCCAGATTGTACAAATTAAGTTCTTTAAGTCTCTCCTGATAAGTTTTAAGTTTAAGTCCTTCCACCATTTTCGTTGCCCGCTTTTGGACACGTTCTATTTGAATAATGTCTTTTTGCAGGTAAGGTCTCCAGAACTGCACACAGTATTCTAGCTGTGGCCTTACCAGGGCTCTATACAGCGGCATCACAACCTCCCTCTTCCTCTTGGTGATGCCTCAAGCTATGCAGCCGAGCATCCTGCTTGCTTTTCCCACTGCCTGGCTACACTGTCCACTCATCTTGCAGCTATCAGTAATCAGTACCACTAAATCTCTCTCCTCCAAGGTCCTGGCTAACACAGTGCTGCCCATACGGTACTCAGAGCAGGGATTCCTTCTACCCAAGTGCATGATTTTACATTTATAGACATTAAACTCTAGTTTCCACAGTTTTGACCATCTATCCGGTAAAGCTAAATCATTTTCCATGTTGCAGGCACCTCCAGGAATGTCCACCCTATTACTAACCTTTGTATCAGCAAACAGACAAACTTTTCCTACCAAGCCTTCTCCTATGTCACTTACAAATATATTAAAAAGAATGGGGCCCAGGACAGAGCCTTGCGGCACACCACTTGTAACTCGCCTTGGTTCAGATTGTACACCATTTACAACAACGCTCTGATACCGATCCCTCAGCCAACTGGAAATCCACTGAACTATCCAGGGATTGAGTCCTACCTTCAATAACTTATCTATGAGCTCTGTTAGGGCGAGCGCTGCACGCCCGTCTCACAGCATTTCACCTACCTCCATGGCTGCATGCAGCCGTCATCCATCTTCCCTCAGGGCTGCTTCCAGCTGCCGCCCTTCCCCCAATGCTTCCTCCTTGCATGGTCAGGTGCGCACACCTCTCCGTCCACTAGAGGGCGAGCGCACAGGATCCCTGAGATTTAAAGGGCCTGTACAGCACTGATTGGTGTTTATGTCATCCAATCCTGCATCATCTTCCCCTATTTAAACAGGCAATTCCTTCCTTCAGTGCCGGATCTTGGTCTCTCCATGCTTGTTGAAAGTCAGACATACTTGGATTGCTCACCTGTGTACCGACCTCTGCCTGTCCCCGACTCTGAACCTTTGCTGCCTGCCCTGACCTCGGCTACTCACCTTTTCTGTGAACCTGTGCTGCCAGCCCCGACCTCTGCCTGTACTTACTACGCCTTTTGCCTGCCACTTGGGTACCTCGCTGAACCTCGGCTGACTGTGGGACTGGGCCGCTGTTGGGGGGTAGCGACCTGGGGGTCACTCGCCGCACAAGACCAACCTGCCTTGCGGTGGGCTCTGGTGAATACCGGTGGTCCCTTAGACTCCGCTCCCCTGACACAGTACCCGCCATCGGTTCCACAGTTAAAGCGTATCCACACCCGAGTCCGCTCCATCCGGTCCGTGACAAGCTCCTTATGTGGTACAGTGTCAAAGGCTTTGCTAAAATCCAGATAGGCGATATCCACAGCACCACCTTCATCTAACACTTTAGTGACATTGTCAAAGAAATCTAGGACACAGTATATGTCCTATTATAATATACTGTGTCAAAAATGAAATTTTTTGAAACAGTTTATGATACTAGATCAGGTACTCAATATTCTAAGGTAATGCACCTAAGAGAATGGTTGCAGTGGAGAAAGCAGTGCCTTCAGTGTGTGTGCAGCTTGGGTAAATTATAATCTACCTAATGGTAGCTACCTGTAGTAATTCAGGAAGGAGCTGTGTTACTGCGACTTCTAGAGTGTGCAGTGCTGCTTCTTGCTAAGTCTCGTGTGTGGCCCAGTAGTGATGATGGTGGAGTTCACCCACCTGCGTTGTATTATACAAGACCGATAACACCAAAGTGGTAGCAGATAATTTACTCATGCTGCACACACACACCAAAGTCACAGCTCTCTTCCCCATAACCACCTGAGGCACCTTAGTACACCATAATCAGACTGGTGACACCGTATAGCATATTTTAGCCTAGCAGGATGAGTCTTGATGCCCTCTGATGATGCTGCAATGGGCGACATGCGTCAGGACACTTTCTGCAATCATACCAATAAGATTAATCTGTCCCCAGTGCATCAACTGCAGACTAGGACATCCCACCCTGGACTGTTCATTATAAGTGTCACAGTTGTATAGAGAGACGTATGTTTTGTTTAATAATTGTGAACCTCACCGTTTATTCATTGTGATATGGCGTATTTGCCAGCCAATGAGAATCTTCCCGTGCACAATGTTAGATTTTTGCAGGAGTTGTCTGAGCTAGATTCTTGTACAAGGGCCCGGTATCTTAAAGCGATGACTTGGTTAGAACCAGTGTAATATTTATTTAATTGTATATTACCCTGGGAGGGAAAATACAGACTTACTTCTGGTCCACAGTGACAAAAAATGGATTGAAATTTAAAAGAAAACTGTGCATTTCTGTATCGAATCACTGAAAAAGAAGTGAAACCAGATTCAGACACAGACAACAGAAAGAACAGTAAACGTGCTTCATCCTTGTCCTAATCCATTCAAAACTGCCAAAACATTTAGTCTAGAGTTGAGCTTTAATTTGGGCTTCAACAATGAACACAATTACTCTAATTAAAAAGCCATGTATAGCTGATGGTTCACAGATTGAGCTGTGCAGCATTTTGTATCATTCACAAACAGTCTTGCTCTTGGTCACTGGCCCAGTCTTGCAGACTGTCTACTAAATGCTGCAATTATCTTGGGAAGAGAGAGCTTTTAAGTGTATCATTTCTGCATCTTTATGAGTAATTAGAAATGTCAAAATCTCTTTTCACAAGAAAATTTCAGGAAACAAATAAGTGACTTAATAACGCTTCCTAATGTCAAGCCGTAAACACGTACCTGGTAAGAGTTTATGCCACCCTAGGCACTTCTAATTATGACACCCTTCTATTGCAAAGCTTACCCATTATTTACTAAACCCCTTAATTTATACTGCCAGAAAACAGTTCACTTTAAGACACCATGTACGGAAGGTAATGATGGATGCAAAAACTAAAAAAGAAAAAGGAAGTTCAATCTTTTGCCTGGTACCCCTGTTTTCCCCTTTCCCCTACTTGTTTCCCCCTTGCATTGTGCACAGATTCTCAAGTGCCTAATGAGAATTGCAGTCCTGCTGGAAGTATCCAGCTAGTGAAGTGTGATCTTACTAACTGCACTTCCAGAGGCCTGAAACCTGATAGAGAAAAAGAATAACCACCAAAAAGGAGAAGATAGTCAGCCAAGAATGAGTGGATCTTTTCAGATGGTTGGTGTCAAAGGCAACAAAGGAAGCTGTACCAGCACCAGTCATAGAGCACGTAGTTAGCCCTAGTTTTCTCCCTTTGGTCCCCATATTGGTGGGTATGGTTTTGTGTGGCGGGGAAAACCTATTCATTAAACCACAGATTGCAGGAGACTCATGCAAGACGGCCCTTGTCTCGGTTGGGTAGAAGGTGTTAACAGTTAAGGAGCTGGTTCAGCAAAACAGAAGAGTAAGAGCGCCAAACTGAGAAGTCATCCTAGCCAGGTTATACACAATAGAAGGTATTGTAGTTAATCTAAGCCTGGTCATACATCAAGCAGCAAAAATGGCAACAGAGGGTGACAAAATCTCTAGGTAGGCTGGCAGTTAAAGTATTAAAAGTGGAAGTCCAGTCACAAATGATTGCATTTCTTCTTAATTATATGGCAGACAGGCCTCCTGGTTTGTGTTGCCCTGCTGTCAATATGTACTCCATTAACCAGAGAACAAGGCCATCGATACTTACCACTTCCATGTTCCATGTCACATAAGACAATCTCTGTGTATACCATGCAGTAGCAAAAGTGTTGGAGACAATGTGGGTGTGTCTGATTCCTCCTGTGCCTATCTGTGTCTATCTGCAGCTTATTTCTACGTTTGTTTTGGGAAGTTCAAAAAATAAATCAAACTTACCTGGCAGTCGACAGGTTCGATCCATTGTAATCCTGTTGTATGAGCAGGTCTGTGTGCAACGCTTTTAGCTTGAAGCTTGCAGCATTCTCCCAACCTACCGTGCATATTTATGTCCACAGCTGACAGTCAATACTAGAGATGGATTGCTCATGATAGGTCACATGATAGAGCGTCAATGCCAATCAGTGAGGGAGCTTTCTTCCCTCGACTGCCAGCAGGAACATGCATCAAATCTTCACAGGAGAGAGTTGGTGGTACCGGAGAACAATTAATCCTACCCTGATCGAAAGTTAAAAAAAACCTGAAAGGATCACCAAAGCTTTTGCTCTGTCATCCTGTACAGCACATAATAAATCACTTGTCCACAAATTTGGCCCAGGATCATCATGCTCTAATTAAAGACTGGGCATCAGTTTCACTACAAGAACACATTTTATTTGAAAATGACCTGTTACTGAACTTACACAAAATAGTAATGTAAAGGAGAAGAGTTCAAGAACTTTTTATAATTTAATAGAGTGAAATGAGAAAATCATTACTGTTTCTCCTTAATAAATTTTAATTAGCCATTTGGGCAACAAGAATTGTCCATTCCTAGGTGTGAATCAGCTTTGGCCCCCGCTACAATGCCCTAAAAAAGCATTTATACCCCTCAAGCTGTTCCACATTTTTAAGCAGAACAACCAATACTTATTATAAATGTATTTTATTGAGAGTCCAACTGTATGTAATTTATTCTCAGTATAACTACAGCTGTTCTGTGAAGGCATCAGAGGTTTGTTACATAGCATTAGAGAACAAACAGAATAATGAAAATCAAGTAACACTCTAGAAACCTCAGGTATAGGGTTGGGCGAACCTGAACCGCATTTCAAATTAAAAACTGTTCGCATATTTGGCACTCGGCCTGAACCCGGAAGAAGCCTTCTTCCTTCCCTCACCACCACTGGCCAGGTTGGACTCGTGACCCCGACATATAAAAGGGGGGGTCCGTGGCACTTCACTCACCGCTGCTGCTTGATCTGCATTAGACAGGGAGAGGTACTGCCGCTGGGGGACAGTTAGGGTAGATAGGTGTTTAAGAATGCTATTGTCCTCTTTAGGACATTTAGTCAGGGAAAGCGGAAAGTATTTTGTAATAGCACCTGAGTGTCAGTACTCTGTAATAGCATTTGAGTGTCAGTACTCTCTGACAGTACCACTGGTTTGTCAGAACTCTTTAATAGCACTTGCTCCAACCACTAGGGTATTAGTGCTCTGAAATACAAATTGTTTAAACCATTTGGAGGTCCCTGCTCTGTAATACCAAGTTTTCAAACCACTGGTTTGTCAGTTCTCAATAATACCAATTGTTCAAACCACTTAGAGGCTCCTGCTCTGTAATACCAATTGTTTAAACCACTGGTATGTCAGTGCTCAGTATTACCAATTGTTTTGGCCACTTGGGGGTCTCTGCTCTAGAATACCAATTGTTCAAACCACTAGTGTGTCAGTGCTCTTTAATACCAATAGTTCTGGACATTTGGGGTTCCGTGCTCCGTAATACCAATTGTTCAAACCACTTGGGGTCCCTATGCTTTATTACCAATTGTTTAAACCACTGGCGTGCCAGTGCTCTGTAATACCAATTGTTTAGGCCCCTTGGGGGTCCTGGCTCTGCAATACCAATTGTTCAAACTGCTGGTGTGTCACTGCACCTTAATACCAATTGTTATTGAAGTATTCACTGGATCAGGCCACTTGTGCGTCAGTACTGTTCAATTTATCTATATTAACCGTTTAATTGTGGGCACACCTTGCATTACACTCTTTTGAGCTTTGATAAACTATTTAATTGAGGGCACACCTGGCATAACGCCCTCTTGGGCTTTGTTTAACCAGTTACTTGTTGACACATCTTGCATTATACATCAAGACTTCAGAAAGAATTGTTATCTGTAGATAGCAAAATAAACTTAAAGGGGACCAAAACCCAGCTCGATTGGCCCATGAATCTGTAAGATTTCCAGGCCGATCGATTCCCCCCCCCCCCCAGGGCATCCAAAATCAAGATGCCCCGCTGTGTGAAACCCCTCAGGTTGCCCCATTCACTTACCTCATTTCCCAGTCCCACGGTGCTTCTAAGAGCAGTGGCCGCATCCTATTGCCTCTTGTAGTGTGTGTGCCCGTGCCAGGCATTTGTGAATGGCTGGTGTGGGCATGCTCCCTGTTAGAGGGAAGTGGAGGATTCTGCCATCAAAGCCGCTGCTCTTAGATATGCCGTGGGACCGGGAAGAGGTGAGCTGGTCTTGGCGTCCTGGGGGGTTTTACACAGCGGGGCAACCCTGATTAGGGTTCCCCCGGCAAAAGGACCAAAACCCAGGATAGTCAAAATCCTGGATATTGGTCCACTTTAAAAAATAAACTGTTCACCCATAATGCCATAAACATGGATGTTGGAAGCTAAAATATACATACACCTAATATAGGGCAATGATATATACCAAAACAGTGCCTTGAAGGTAAAGAATGAATGCTTAAGAAAAACTTTCATAATGAGAAGTCACACGACTCTTACATTCATAAGCTCTTTTACAAATCCCCTTTTCCTTTTATGTTCAGTTTCTTTCCTTATTTTCCTAAGCCTCTGATTTGTCAGAACTTGTTTGTTCCTATGTTAGAAAGAATGAATTGATGTAATCCAAAAATTCTCTTTACTCCACTAAATGTAAGAGTTCTCATGTGGCTCATATAAACCAGGCTGTTCTGAGTAAAAGAGAAGCTTTCCACAGTGGGAGGTGTCTTGTCCACTTCCCCCCAGCCACGCTCCATTGACACCTGTGAGCTGCGCTGGGTGCCACTCTGCTATGAGGAAAAGTCCTCCTCTGAAGCCTGTCCTTTGGCTGTCCACTGTTGATCCGACAACCCACCCTGAAAGCCATATGTGGACTGGTTGACACCTGTGTAAATGTGCCTTCCTCTTCCTCCTCTGCTTCCTCTTGTGGCAATATTATATTCTTTGTCATGTCCTGAGATGTTTTTTTTCTATTAGACGAAGGATGGGGATGTTAGCGCTGATGATGGCATCATCAGTACTGACTGTATTGGTGGTGTATATGAAGCACAGCAGCATGGCACAAATGTCCCTCATGGAGGCCCACTCAATAGTGGTGAAGTGCTGTTTATCTGCACTTCGACTCACCCAGGCATTTTGGAGCTGGAACTCCACTATTGAGCACATGTGCCAGCCAATGGATGTGCCTCAACTCAGCTCGTCCCAAGGCCGCTACTAGGTTCAGCCCATTGTCACACACCATCTTGCCGGGCTTCAGGTTTAGCATCAGCAACTAACTACTCATCTGTATACTCCTGGTTCCCATGACTGGATGAGGAGGCAGGAAAGAAGGAAGCCAAGCAGGATGCAAGGAGTGAAGGCAAAATAATAAACCTAACAATGTTTTTTGTTTGCTTTGCAGGTTCCTGGCCATGGACGTAGTGAAGATTATTCCTATTATCCCTCTTTACGGACTGGTGGCACAGAGTACAAATAAGTCTTGTCATCTGTGCACTGTTTGAAAAAATGCCATGCTGGTGAGATCCCTTGAGCCAGCTTTTTCAGTGCTAAGTCCCTGGCTGTGGTGGGCAGTAATAGCAAGTTTGCACCCTTCTCCCTCTTCTGGGGCTGTGTGACCACTAACGCTTTTCACCGGAACCGCCGGCACTTGGGTTTCACCCTCAGTGTAGATGTCCTACCATGGTCCGATATCCACATTCTCATGCTCCAACACAAGTTGTTGAGCATCTGGGAAGCCCTATGTCTGCAACTGGGGCAGGTGGATGGCCCACGGAATCCCTGCTAGAATCTATGTCATCATAGAGCATTAGTGACTGCTCCATGACTTGTGGCTGAGATGTCTTTGCTGATATGAAGGGGGTGAAGTGGAGTGCTCTGCAGAAGTGGAGTGGGTTGAAGACAAAAAAGGGGGGTGGAAATAAAAAGAAAAAAAATATTTTAATAATAACAATGTTTTTGTTTGCTTTGCAGGTTCCTGGGCATGGACATGGTGGAGATTATAAGGTGTCCCACCCTCCTGCAATTTTTAGTTTGCACAGTGCCACGGAATACAATAAATAAATGATAATAACACTAACAACTGTGGGTCACTGGTGAACTGGAACCTGAGGCACTGTGTGCCATCTAATCCAGGGGTTCCCAACATTTTTTCATCAAGTACCACATTACATTTTCTGATTAAAGTACCACCTGGCTGGTGTGTGAGCATTGTCAGTCACCTAAACCCTCAAAAAACATACAAAACACCTTTTTAAAGAGGAAAATCCTTGGGAGTTCCAGTCCCTGGGGCATCCTGAAGTGGGATGCCCCACTGTGCGAAACCCCCCAAGACCGCCCGGAACACTCATCTTCTCCTGGAGCCCTTGCCACGTCTCTGCATTGCAGCCACATCCCCGCTCACCTCTAGCCATGCCCAGACCCAGTCTTTCTAAATCGGAGGTGCCCTCAGCTCCCTCCGGCATCCAGGCAGCTTATCTGCCAGTGAAGCCAAAGGAAGCCAGCCACTCAGCCAATCATCGTGCTTGTGCTCTGCTCAAGTCTTCGCCGTGGGAGCGACTGGAAGGTGAGTGGATCAGGTGACCTGGGGGGATACACACAGTGATTTGGGATGCCCCCGCATTGAGGAACAACACCCCAAAATCGGGTGTGTTGTTCCTCTTTAAAGTGAATGAATCACACAAAATTGTACAGTTTTTTTTATTTATGGTGCATGCTTGAGCTGCAGATGGCAGCAGATCACTTTGGGGTACAGATTAGCAGATGTTTTTCTTTCCAGAGAATATGAGCAGTCTGTCACTGGAAGTGGGCTGTAAAGGAAATTAGCAGAAGTTCATTTGCCCCTAGCAGTCCCTCTGTATGTAAGCCACCTGTCCATGGAAGGGCAATGAAATAAACAGTTAGCTTTAGAAAATGGACTCCCCCCCCCCCCCCCCCCAGTCCTTACTTATCCAGTCAATAAAATATCTATTCTCTATTTTTTTAATTTTCGGTTATTTTTTTAATTACTTCCTTAGCCCATTTTGTACAGGGCAATCGCCCCGGTGCTACCCGCAAATTGACACCTGTGAAAAATGTATATTTTATTTATGTTTTTAAAATATTTTTGTATGTATTTCTTTAAGTTTTTGTTTTTGTTTTTTTTCTTAAGAGTACTTTCCCTACACCATTTAGTGCAGGAAAATCTTGGTGTTACCCTATGATTGGCCCTCTGACACCCAGATGTGTTATTTGTGTATTTCTTAATATTTTGTTTTCTGTTATAAATTTGAGTACATTCCCCAGCCCAGTTTGTTAAGGACAATCACCCTGGTGTTCCCCTCGATTTTCAGCCCTCTAGCCCTTGCTACTCCCATTTTACAGCCATTTAACAACTTTGGGTTGCCATTGACTCCAAAGGGGCTCGGATTCGGGTCAAGTCTGAACCAAATTTGGCCAAACTTGTCTAAAGTTGTGGTGAAGTATATTGCAGGGGTAAGTTAAAGAAAAAGTAGCCCAAGCTCTGAACATCTAACAAAGCACTGTTCAATCCATCATCAGTAAATGGAGTATGGCACAACTGCAAAAACCTACCAAGACATTGCCGTCCACCTAAACTACAGCCCAGACAATGAGAGCAAGCAGAACTAATTAGAAAAGCAGCCAAGAGGACCAGAGCCACACTGGAGGAGCTCTAGGGATCCACAGCTCATATTGGAAATTCTGTCCACAGGAAATCCATTAGTCATATGTTTCATAGCCTTTATGAAGAAGAAAGTTATTTGTGAAAGCAAGCCTTAATATGTCTTGTTTGCAGTTTGCCTCAAACGAGCATGTGGAAGAAGGTGCTCTGGTCAAATGGAACCAAATTTTAACTTTTTAAATGCCAAACACTATGAGTGGAGGAAAACTAACGCTGCACATCACCCCCAACACTCCACCCCCGCTGTGAAACATTATGGTGGCAGAATCATGCTGTTTGGATGTTTTTTTTTTAACATGGACTGGGGAGATGAAAGCTGGAAGGTGGATAGAGTTAAATTAAGGGCAATCCTGCAGGAGAATCTGTTAGAGGCTGCAAAAGACTTGAGACAGGGTCATAGTATTACCTCCCAGTAGTAAAATTGTCCTAAACATACAGTCAAAGCTACAATGGAATGGGTTAAATCAAAGTATATTCACTTGTAGAAATGGCCCAGTTACAGTCCATGGCCTCGATTCAATAAAGGTAGAAAAAAATTCTCATGGTAGTAAAAGATTAAATTCATGAGAAACAAGCCTGAGAATTTCACTGTTGCTGAATCAACAGCTAAGAAAACAATGAAAGTCAATGGCACTTTTTTACTCCCAAGAAAAATAGAGAACTGTTTACTCCTTTCTACACTGTAGTAAAAGTTGCCATTGACTTTCATTGTCTTTTTATCTAGTGATTCAGTAACAGTGACAACCATAGCCTACATCCACTAAAAACAAAGTCTTAAAAATGATAGGAAAAGTGAGTAAGGCAGGCAAAATATGGGAACTCTGTATCTTGACCAAAAGATAGGTGGCAACAGTGTGTGTGGGGGGGGGGGGGGTTCTCTGTAAAATGGGTCTACAGTAGGGTTTTTGAAACTGATCAAAAGCATCAGTTAAGTGGAAAACAACACGTGTGTCAGTGACTAAATAATAGGAATCTGTTAGTGAAATAATTGCATCCTTAGGCTACAGTAATCCACCACTAAACCTGCTCCACCTACATCCATCTACGCTTGCCTACCTGTTTTGACCTACCAACCTACCAAGTAAAGGGCTGATTTGTCCTGCTAAAAATGATTTGAAATGTTTGTTGGTTATGGCTTGTCCTGATCTCTGGCCTGTGATATCAGTTTCTAATCTGAGCAACTAGCAGCACTGTTAGGGCAAATGTGACTAGTTCATTGTTTACAACTTTACAGTAGCAAATCATGTGGACCACCAAAGGTGTAAGTGTGGAAATATTTTCCAATTTAAATAGTAGATTTAGTGGCTACACATAAAATCATTTTATTATGCAGTGTGTATATATCAACCCAGTTTTTGTTTTAACCCATTATTTTATAGACTGCTAGATAGTCATTTTTTATTGTAAGAGTTCAAAGATAACTGCGACTTCAGGAGTTTGGCTGAGATCCATCTATTGCTATAACAACATGCTAAGTCAATAAAAGTCTGTTTACCAACTCTCCTTCCATAATGTCCAGCATTATTAACTAAATTCAGCTCCGGAAGCCTGAGAACAATATGCTTGTGTTAATAAAAACTTAATAAAGAACATGCACATTATGCAAACCAGATGAGAGGCAGTGGATGGTGCAAACTGCTGAATAATACAAAATAAATAAATAAAAGTGTACAGGAAATTTACAGCGCAGAATAAACTAACTTTGCATATACAAGGAAAGACCAAAAAAGATGGTTGTAAAATATGAGGCTGAGCCGTTTCCGAGGAGGAAGAGCGGAAGAGAAAGCAGGATGGAGTTATTGAAATTACTGTAAATATATGTAACAGTGTATTGTATCTCTTTCTGAAACAATTACAGACAATCCAGGCAATGGCAATAATAGGGCAGCAAGGAAGCCTGCTCCATGTTCCTCGCCTCCATTACTTGCAGCGCAAAGTTGATGCTGTAGCAGGACTTCAAAGTTTCCCTTCAATTTCTTCATAACCATGCTCCAAATGTGGTCATACAGCCACCACTGTCCCTCAGCACTACCAGCCCAGCAAGTAAGCTTACTTGGATCACTAAGGGATAGAGGCCTTCATGCGACCATACTTGGAGGTGGCATAGAGGAATAGAATGGAAAGGAGTTTTAACCAGTTCTGCCAGTTCTCTTTTTTTTTTTTTTGGGGGGGGGGGTAATGGGCTGTCATTTCTAAATTGTGGCCTGATTTTGGCACTGCCCTATATTAACCTAGTTTGAAAGATAAGGAAAAGTAAATACATTTTCTTACCATCACAGAAAACAAAAAGGGACGAATTAGAACTAAGGACTAATCAGTTTGCCTACAGTTTTCTTTGATGTATGTTCCAGCAATGAGGTTAAAGCTTTAAAGTGCACGTCCACTCAAAAAAAAAAAATAGTAAATTGCTTCCACTCTTATGATCAGTGGCATAAGCAGTTTGAGAGGGATTAACCCCATGCAGATGATGTGGAATGGCATAAAGATAGATCACTCTTGGATTGATGGGGGCGGCCATCTTGCCACACACCTGATAGTCCTGCTTACACATTAGAATTAGTGGAAGCAGCAATTCAGACCAAATTGAGAGAGATTTATGCCTTAGAAACAAGGAGAAGCTTGCCTGTAATTTTTCATACTAAATAAACAGCTAATGTAGTAAAAAGCAATCTGTGTGAGGGAAGCCGTTACAATATAACTTTATAGCAGCGGCTGCCACAAAACCACTCAATCAGGGGATACAATGTATACAATGCATTTTATTCAAAGATGAGTTGTTACAGCTGAAGTCTTACTACTTCTAGCTAGAAATAAGAGATGATTACACAGAACTATGGTAACGGTATGGCCGTTGCTATGCATGTTTAAGACTGCAGAATCTGCTTGCTACTCCAAACATCTGCATAGTGTTAATCCCTCTCAATAAGCTTATGTCACTGATTGCCACAGAGGGGCTTAAGTGGAACAATTTACTAAGCTTTAATTTTTTGACTAAAAGTCAGCTTTAAAAGACTGTTGAAGCAACTCAAAAATGCATTTTTTTCTCCCGCAGCTGATCTGTCCTAGTCGTAATGGTGTGTGTGTGTGTGTGTGTGTATCAGGCCTTGATGGCCTATCAACACTCTGACTCTGTCTCAGGAATAGGTAAGTTTTACAATGCAGGACTGGGATGGCTTACAGCATTGGCAAATGTCCTAGAAAAAGAAATATGGCTTGCAAAGGCCTGGTTCTTCAAACACCTTGGAATCATTCATCATTATATGCAATTGCTAGGTAATTAAAGTGGTACTCTAGCCAGGTTAGGTTGTACGGTGCCCAATGACCGCCGATGACCAATTGTGTTTGCCAAGTGTCCTGGCCTATCAAACCTGAATGGTTGCTGGTGGTCACATATTTGTCATTTGCTGCCAAACATGAATGAGGAAGTGATGACTTGACGATAGTGACCCTTTAGAATTACTGGCATGTGCATATTTGTATCTTAAGGTTTAAAAAAGGCACCAACAATTAATTTGTCACATAACTCGACTACGAGTTATGATAGCATCTTGAGGATCGCACATATTGGGCTCATGGAATACCTCAGAAACACAAAACTAGGTCCTGCCTATATTTAATGAATAAGAAACGATCAGCAGACTCTCACTGTGTTAAGTGTGGGGCAGAATCATTGTGGACTGCTTGTGCCCTGCTTTTATGTGCAAAAAGAAGAGTGTTTATGTGTATGATGACTACTCAACAAAAGAATCATACAGTTATTTTAAGTTTAGATTGTTCCTCCATGATGGTGGTACCAGTGAGTGCATGTTTCTGGTGTTATTGAACCTCTGTGCTGCAATCACTGTGGGGGCCTGTGGATAGCAGAGGAGAAAGATCTCCTATACTTTAGTTTATACCTAGGGTGGCTGACCCATGTTTCTGGAGAGGCAGCTATAGCTTTTGTCACTCAACATATAATAAAGTGAATTAAAATAGTTTTCTTCTATTTAAAAATCAAAACCCTTGTCCCTGCGATGGGACAGTTCTACAGGCAAGGGGCAAATTCATTTTAATGTGCAAGATTTATTTTAGAAGCTGGACACAAACAGCCACCTACAGGAAATCTAAAACATTAAATATTAGCCTCATGTTTTTGAATTCCTAACAGTTTTTGTGCGTATAACAAAATATTTACCCCATTAGAAAAAATTTCCCCTCACCTGTAGAATTGCCCTATCAAATGTATAGTGGATTTTAATGTTTTAATCAGAGAAAACTATTTGTGTATTGTTCTTTATTGTGTGCTAATAGAGACAAGCTCTGGCTGCCTTTCCACAAAAAATCTAAATCATTTGGATAACTCTATATTTTTCAGGCTACAGTTAATAAATGCAGTGTATAAACATTACATCCCAAGTAAAATCATGCTTCAGTTCAGTGCACGGAGCTAATCCATGAATAATCTCCCCCACGCCGTGTGATGTTCATGATCAGAGTGTGATGAACTCCTAATGGTGATTGTTTTTCCTTCCCGCACATATAAAGCTTTAAGCTTGTTATCCTCCATGGCCTGTCAGTAAAAGCTTTGGAGGCGGTATTTTTCTAGCACTTAAGCAAACATTTACATTAACACTGTATATCTGCACTGTGAGAATAATCACACTGCGATACCCTGCTGAAGTGGATTCTGCTGACACCAGCTTTTCACTACTGTATTATCACATATTATATGCTCCCCTGATAAGATTACACTGGAATGTTTAGAGGCAAACTTTGTTTTATTTAAAAGATATATGTTCACTTTCATCAGGATTTTTGTGCATCTGCTTTTCAAGAAGCTTAATGGCTAGAAATTTCTGGATACGAAATTTCTGGATATCTGCTGCATTTTACAAATGAGAGAATTAGAGAGTAAAGAGGAGCCAGCTAGGAATGGATATGCATAAATGTACATGGGTTAGAGTGGAAGTCCATTGACAGGGTAACTCCCCCATCCTGTTACCCTCCCCTGGTGCTGAGGCAGGGTGTGTGGGGTTACAATAAAAAAAACTCCTACCTAGCATGGAAACCTGCATTTGTGACAGCAATGTGAGAGATCTGGAGAGAGGCAGCCGCAGCTGGGGGAGAAATCTGGAGGAGCAGACAATTCTGTCCCAGCTCTGCTGAGCTGATAGGGGGCTAACTTGCTTTTAAGAGTAAAGCTTTGGTAAATCGTATGTTTCACATTGGATCATTTTTTACAAAGTGACAGTTTTAGCTGTTAATAATTAACATATGAAAAGCTTAAAGCAGGCCACAGCACACAGTTGAGTACTGTAGTGAGGCAAATTACGCTACGTGAAACAATATGAAGCAGTCCAGCTGTAGCAGTGGTCCGCAGCTACAATCAAGAGGGTCCCCCACCGCCGAAGCTATCTCAGCACACTTGCCGCTGTCGCCACCATCACTGCTGCCTCATACTGGGAGAAAACCAGGCCGCTCTCTTTGAGAGGCCGGTGCCCAGATGTGAGGAGAAAGGCCGCACTGAAGGCTGATTCTGGGATACATACTCTCTGGTGTATCAAGATGGTGGCACGGGAGTGAGAGGCCTGAGAGCTGACGGCCTGATATGGTGAGTAGGTCATTAATAAGCATGCATTGGTTTGCATGCTTATTAATGAAATTTTTTTATGTTGTAAAAAAATAAATGTAAACTTTCGGCCTGCTTTAAAGCACTTGTAAATTTCTGCTATGTTCATTAAAAGAGTCGCAAGCCAGTATGTGCAGAAACCTATGTTAGGCTTAATATAAGGGGGCTAAAGAGACCAAAAAACCCTCTTAGGCAAAGGAAGAGTGGAGCTTTCCTAGAACGGAAAGTATTTGCACAGTACCCAATAAAAGGACAGATAGCATTACCCATCCAACTAGTGGACACGTGTTTCGCGCTTTAGGCTCTCATCAGCACTAGGGCAGATGTTTCTGGCTGTATGGGGGGTTTAGACTTGGTGAGTACCAAAACAGAGTCGCAAGCCAGTATGTGGAGAGACCTATGTTAGGCTTAATATAAGGGGGCTAAAGAGACCAAAAAACCCTCTTAGATAAAGGAAGAATGGAGATTTCCTAGAACGGAAAGTATTTGCACAGTACCCAATATAAGGACAGATAGCATTACCCATCTATCCTTGCAGCTGGCGGAGCTATACTATTCAATGCTATGCTATTGAATGCTATGTTCATTGAATTTTATTTAACTCATGCCCTATTCCGAAATAAACCATAAAATTATTCTTATTATTTTAAGGAAAGTTTACTCAATCTAGGCCTCTAGATAAACCCTTTTTAGCTAACCATTTTAATTGGAATATTCTCATTTGCAAATCAGTAAGGTACATCATTTCCCCTGCTGAATTTTTCAAATAAATGTCTTTTCTTAAAAGCTTTAGGGCAAGTTTAACTTATTATGGTAATGACTATTTGCCCTACCGAGGCCAGTTTGTTCCATCACAGCTCTCCAAATTCATCCAAAAAGAGGAAAACTGTCAAGCTGGCAGTAATAGCACGCTGTGATTCACAACTAAAATTACAGGGGATGACTATAAGAGAAAAGTGATCGTCAGGCACTGAGTACAGAGAGCGCCAGAGGGGTTATTTTACGGACAACATCAAACAATACTGGATTTGTCATGCTCATAAACCATAAATTATAGATGTTACCAATAAATAGTCTGCCCCGTAATTCCAAAAAAACAGATTGTGCTCCATATTCACTTAACATTCTATTTTTCTTAGTTAAAAAAAGTCAACTCTCAATAGAAAATGTAAAATAGCATAATCTTGTGTATCAAAAGGACTGTTGCTAAGGTGCTGAGCTAAACTAGTAAGTGTTATTTTTCATTATGTCAGCAAATGTGTGTTTAATGGAATTAGTTTTACTGTCTTCAATCTGTTGCTATTAGCAACTGTACATCAAGTCTGTACACCTAGATCTACACAAAAAAATTAGCCCTGTACACACAGAATGCCGGTAATAATGATATAACCATAGTTTCTTCACACTTACACATGCACCGCAATGCTGATGCCTGAAATAATCCTTCCATGAGGAACTACAATGTAATGCTAAACCACGCCCAGCTGGGAGGGCAGAAAACAGATCTATGCTGAAATCGGTTATTATGTGGGAACTACATTACTAAATATAGTACATTACTAAAGTATATATATATATATATATATATATATATATATATATATAAAACATACATAACAAAAAGTGACTTTCCCTTTAAAACATTACATTTCACTTTACAAAAATTGCCCATAGAGCCAGTAGTTGGAACTGATCAAAGTTGTACATTTTTAGCATGCAAAGTTGTACAATATTGATCTTCTACTATTCTTTCAGTAAACATTACTTAAGCCGGACCAACAGCCTGGCACAGTTGGAAAAGAATGCCAAGCACATAGATTCTACCTGCTCACTTATCCTACTGTAAAATGCCAAGCACACAGAATCTACATGCTTGCTATTTTCCCTTGATAGTATATAGCACCAAGGGTCTCCTCCCGGTGGGCCCCAATCGTTGGTCCGGTGACTTCAGTGGGGCAAAGAATGCTGTTCTCTGCCCTGTGTGGCAGCTTTTGACAGCTCGTTGTGGGGAGGGGCCTTTTATATTGGGAGTGTATGTAATTTCAATGAGCCAATATAAAAGGGCGCTACTGGAAGCTGAAGTGAGAGTCAGACATTCAGAGTGATTGACAGAAGCTGGCTGCCGGTTTCTGCTAACACTTTTGGTCTGTGACAGCAGTGATGGGACGACAGTTAATAAATGCAGTGTATAAACATTACATCCCAAGTAAAATCATGCTTCAGTTCAGTGCACGGAGCTAATCCATGAATAATCTCCCCCACGCCGTGTGATGTTCATGATCAGAGTGTGATGAACTCCTAATGGTGATTGTTTTTCCTTCCCGCACATATAAAGCTTTAAGCTTGTTATCCTCCATGGCCTGTCAGTAAAAGCTTTGGAGGCGGTATTTTTCTAGCACTTAAGCAAACATTTACATTAACACTGTATATCTGCACTGTGAGAATAATCACACTGCGATACCCTGCTGAAGTGGATTCTGCTGACACCAGCTTTTCACTACTGTATTATCACATATTATATGCTCCCCTGATAAGATTACACTGGAATGTTTAGAGGCAAACTTTGTTTTATTTAAAAGATATATGTTCACTTTCATCAGGATTTTTGTGCATCTGCTTTTCAAGAAGCTTAATGGCTAGAAATTTCTGGATACGAAATTTCTGGATATCTGCTGCATTTTACAAATGAGAGAATTAGAGAGTAAAGAGGAGCCAGCTAGGAATGGATATGCATAAATGTACATGGGTTAGAGTGGAAGTCCATTGACAGGGTAACTCCCCCATCCTGTTACCCTCCCCTGGTGCTGAGGCAGGGTGTGTGGGGTTACAATAAAAAAAACTCCTACCTAGCATGGAAACCTGCATTTGTGACAGCAATGTGAGAGATCTGGAGAGAGGCAGCCGCAGCTGGGGGAGAAATCTGGAGGAGCAGACAATTCTGTCCCAGCTCTGCTGAGCTGATAGGGGGCTAACTTGCTTTTAAGAGTAAAGCTTTGGTAAATCGTATGTTTCACATTGGATCATTTTTTACAAAGTGACAGTTTTAGCTGTTAATAATTAACATATGAAAAGCTTAAAGCAGGCCACAGCACACAGTTGAGTACTGTAGTGAGGCAAATTACGCTACGTGAAACAATATGAAGCAGTCCAGCTGTAGCAGTGGTCCGCAGCTACAATCAAGAGGGTCCCCCACCGCCGAAGCTATCTCAGCACACTTGCCGCTGTCGCCACCATCACTGCTGCCTCATACTGGGAGAAAACCAGGCCGCTCTCTTTGAGAGGCCGGTGCCCAGATGTGAGGAGAAAGGCCGCACTGAAGGCTGATTCTGGGATACATACTCTCTGGTGTATCAAGATGGTGGCACGGGAGTGAGAGGCCTGAGAGCTGACGGCCTGATATGGTGAGTAGGTCATTAATAAGCATGCATTGGTTTGCATGCTTATTAATGAAATTTTTTTATGTTGTAAAAAAATAAATGTAAACTTTCGGCCTGCTTTAAAGCACTTGTAAATTTCTGCTATGTTCATTAAAAGAGTCGCAAGCCAGTATGTGCAGAAACCTATGTTAGGCTTAATATAAGGGGGCTAAAGAGACCAAAAAACCCTCTTAGGCAAAGGAAGAGTGGAGCTTTCCTAGAACGGAAAGTATTTGCACAGTACCCAATAAAAGGACAGATAGCATTACCCATCCAACTAGTGGACACGTGTTTCGCGCTTTAGGCTCTCATCAGCACTAGGGCAGATGTTTCTGGCTGTATGGGGGGTTTAGACTTGGTGAGTACCAAAACAGAGTCGCAAGCCAGTATGTGGAGAGACCTATGTTAGGCTTAATATAAGGGGGCTAAAGAGACCAAAAAACCCTCTTAGATAAAGGAAGAATGGAGATTTCCTAGAACGGAAAGTATTTGCACAGTACCCAATATAAGGACAGATAGCATTACCCATCTATCCTTGCAGCTGGCGGAGCTATACTATTCAATGCTATGCTATTGAATGCTATGTTCATTGAATTTTATTTAACTCATGCCCTATTCCGAAATAAACCATAAAATTATTCTTATTATTTTAAGGAAAGTTTACTCAATCTAGGCCTCTAGATAAACCCTTTTTAGCTAACCATTTTAATTGGAATATTCTCATTTGCAAATCAGTAAGGTACATCATTTCCCCTGCTGAATTTTTCAAATAAATGTCTTTTCTTAAAAGCTTTAGGGCAAGTTTAACTTATTATGGTAATGACTATTTGCCCTACCGAGGCCAGTTTGTTCCATCACAGCTCTCCAAATTCATCCAAAAAGAGGAAAACTGTCAAGCTGGCAGTAATAGCACGCTGTGATTCACAACTAAAATTACAGGGGATGACTATAAGAGAAAAGTGATCGTCAGGCACTGAGTACAGAGAGCGCCAGAGGGGTTATTTTACGGACAACATCAAACAATACTGGATTTGTCATGCTCATAAACCATAAATTATAGATGTTACCAATAAATAGTCTGCCCCGTAATTCCAAAAAAACAGATTGTGCTCCATATTCACTTAACATTCTATTTTTCTTAGTTAAAAAAAGTCAACTCTCAATAGAAAATGTAAAATAGCATAATCTTGTGTATCAAAAGGACTGTTGCTAAGGTGCTGAGCTAAACTAGTAAGTGTTATTTTTCATTATGTCAGCAAATGTGTGTTTAATGGAATTAGTTTTACTGTCTTCAATCTGTTGCTATTAGCAACTGTACATCAAGTCTGTACACCTAGATCTACACAAAAAAATTAGCCCTGTACACACAGAATGCCGGTAATAATGATATAACCATAGTTTCTTCACACTTACACATGCACCGCAATGCTGATGCCTGAAATAATCCTTCCATGAGGAACTACAATGTAATGCTAAACCACGCCCAGCTGGGAGGGCAGAAAACAGATCTATGCTGAAATCGGTTATTATGTGGGAACTACATTACTAAATATAGTACATTACTAAAGTATATATATATATATATATATATATATATATATATATATATATATAAAACATACATAACAAAAAGTGACTTTCCCTTTAAAACATTACATTTCACTTTACAAAAATTGCCCATAGAGCCAGTAGTTGGAACTGATCAAAGTTGTACATTTTTAGCATGCAAAGTTGTACAATATTGATCTTCTACTATTCTTTCAGTAAACATTACTTAAGCCGGACCAACAGCCTGGCACAGTTGGAAAAGAATGCCAAGCACATAGATTCTACCTGCTCACTTATCCTACTGTAAAATGCCAAGCACACAGAATCTACATGCTTGCTATTTTCCCTTGATAGTATATAGCACCAAGGGTCTCCTCCCGGTGGGCCCCAATCGTTGGTCCGGTGACTTCAGTGGGGCAAAGAATGCTGTTCTCTGCCCTGTGTGGCAGCTTTTGACAGCTCGTTGTGGGGAGGGGCCTTTTATATTGGGAGTGTATGTAATTTCAATGAGCCAATATAAAAGGGCGCTACTGGAAGCTGAAGTGAGAGTCAGACATTCAGAGTGATTGACAGAAGCTGGCTGCCGGTTTCTGCTAACACTTTTGGTCTGTGACAGCAGTGATGGGACGACATGGAACATCACCTGGAGGTAAGTAGTAATATAAAAATTAAAGACTTTTTTAATGTTGCATGTTTAATTTTTTACATGTTACTCTTTGTGAACTGGTAAGGGGTCCATGATACCCCTGTACCAGTTCACAGAGCAGGAAGGGCTGGCAAGTCACTTGCCAGCAAGTGGGTGACATGTTGTTACCCCCTGCCCCATTACCTGCTTTAGAAAATTAGATATATGAGTAATGCACACCAGTGGCCAAAGTTGGGTTAACCATGCATAGATTATATTATAAAAAATGTGTGTAATGTACACTTCAATTCATATAAAACACAGCTTTTATCATCAGCTTCTTAAAATGCATCACTTGAATACAGCATGAATGGATGTAGGTCTGCATTATTCCATCATAATGAGACCAATGAGACCAATCACAAGCAAAATCACAGAGATAATAGGTTTTAAATAGAGGCAAAATATATAAAGCAGAAATGATAGTGCCACAATGTAATGTACAGCAAATACACAATATGACACAATCCTCAGAGTAATTCTTAATTATGAACAATGTTGCAGTTACAAAAAGCCTTAACAGTGAGCGCTATGCCCCACCATATAATATGAGTCACATTGAATACACAGCAATAATAATACAGCGTCACAAGACTAAAATTAGAGAAAAGTAACTATTATCCAAAGAGCAGCAATGAAAGCTAAAGTGAACACTTATATATATGTTTCAGGAGTCACCTTTCCCTTCCTCAATTGAGCTATACTGCATCCATCACCAACAGTCATTTATATATCCCAGCCCCCCCCCCCCCCATCCGGTAATGTGCCTGGCAGGGGGCATGCTGGCATGCTGGATGCAACTTTGCTCATGACTTTCACTACTGATGGCCCCGATCTGTAGCCAATTAGGGCCCGGTTGGAAACTTGCCAACCATCCTCCCTTCACGATGCATACGCATGGGGCCATTTGTTGTGGAATCCCTGCTCTCAAACAACTTTATGTGTACTGAGACTTTTTAAATTTAAATTTTTAAAGATGGAGAGTCTTCTCCATAATGATTAGTACAGTTGAGTTTAACGATTTCTGTCTGCAACTACTCAGGTTGGTCCTAAGAATGTTTTTTAATATTACAGAGAATTTTTCCTACAGCGCCAAGGCATGGCGATGGGGTCCGATGTAACCCCATTGCCATGCCAATTTTTAGAGCCGACTTTCAGACCAAACGTATGTAGGGCATCATTGACCAACGTTGACATATGGGTCCGGTACATAGACAATGATTTTTCATTTGGCATGGTTCGGAGCAGAAACTCTTACTCCTCAAAGAATGCCTAGACAAAGCAGTGCCAACAATTTTGTTCCCATTAGCCTATAGTATTTCAACAGTGCACTTCGTATATGTACAAGTAAGTCTAGTGCAAAATGTCAACCAATTTATAAGAAAGAAACAGATCTGAATACTTACCTTAGATCCGATGATTTCCACCACAAAGGCCAGAATACCATATAGTCAATTTAACTGGTTACACTGCATCATAGATGATAATACGACTTTTCACATCAGAGCTGAATAAATGGCAAATGACTTTTGAGAAAAGGGATATAGGTCGACCATTATTGACAAGGCCCGTAATAAAGCTATGTACAAAAACAGGAATGCCCTTCTAAAACACACACCCAGGGAAACACAATAACGCTTTCCTGTACCTCGTATGTATTCAACTTGTTCTCCATAGATGGAAGCTGTCATGCAAAAGCATTTGCACATCCTTGGCTGTGATCCCAAGCTAAGAGATTCCCTTGGACCAACACCCTTGTTTGACAGGAAAAGCTCCTTATCCATGCAGATACCTCAACTGAAAGGGACAGGATTAACCCTCAAGGTAAAAAGTGGTTAGGTTCTATCCGATTACCTCAAGAAATGTTTCCCTGTGGACACTGCATGCAGTGTAGTTTTGTAATCAAACGTAACTCCTTTAACCATTCATTAGGAAAAAGGTTTCTTATTTAAGACATTTTCAACCATTATGTGCCAACTACGTGGGACTCACATAGCTGACTTTAACCTAGAATAAATAAAAAAGTAAAAAAGATAGAGACCCCTAAATCGATTCGTCCGGTTCTTCTCTTCATCCGGGGGCATCCGATATCCCCTAGGGCTCTTCTGGCTTCAGCAGAGGGCCCAAAACAGGCCTTGTCTGCCTTGTCTGTTTTCTTTGCCGCTGTCATCACTAGTAAAAAAAATAAATAAAAATGACATTTACTTACCTGCATCCGTGTTTCCTCACCATGTCACAAAAGAAAAAAAACGGGATAGATGCATAATTCTTTAGCTCAGGACAAATGCAGATTTTTCTTTTTTTGCCCTGGACAGATGCACAAAATTATTTTGCCCAGAACAGAATTGGATGCTGAGTCCAGGACAGGTGCAGATTTGATTTTTTTGCCCAGGACTGATGTAGACACTGAATTATTTTGCCTATTGGAGATGCAGAATTATTTTGCCCAGGACAGATGCAGGCACTGAATTATTTTGCCCAGGAAAACCCCACAATCATCCCCCATACCTAGCAATAGCTAGCCAAACTCCCTGCAGTAGCTGTAGCACCCTCTGCTGTGGGAGTAGGTTGGGTGGGTTAGGTGGGAAATAGTTGCACGGAGGCACTGAACAGTTGCAGACACTAATTGTTTCTTCCCTAGAATGTTACAAAGATCTGCACCAGCCATTTTTAAAGGTACCATGTCTGGGAGCAGGACTAGAGGTGGTATCATGCCAAACCACTCAGTGCCTCCACATGCAGGCATAACAAGGTTTTGCCATTGTCAGAAACCTTAAATTGAATGGGACAGCTAGAGGTGGTGCCTTCTAGAAGCCAGGGGGCCACATAAAAACTCTTGGAGGGCCGCATCCTGGCCCTGGGCCTTGAATTATATAATAAAACTCCTCTGATTGCCCAAATCCTCCCCTGATTTCAACGGGGAAGGGGCTCTGCATGGCAGCTGTACACTTAAGGGGCCATTCCAGCCCCTTCTTTCCCTTCTTTTCCCGCCCTGCCCCCTCCAAATAGCGATTATGCTGATATAATAAAAGTAAAAAAAAGACACTTACCTTCACTCTGAATCTAGCCCTGAGCAATGCTCTCGAATGGTGCAGAGTGCGTATGCTCCCAGCGCCAGTCGGAACCTCGGGAAGTTGATGGCAGGTTTTCGATGCCAGAGATGCAACTTCTGGGGGCTGGATTCGGATGAAGGTGAGTGTCTTTTTTATTTTATTAGATCAGCATAATCGTCATTTGCAGGAGGCAGGGTGTGGCTTAGGTTTATTTTGAAGGAAGGGGCTGGAGTGGCCCTTTAAGTGAAAGCTGGAATCAAGTTACAGACCAGTACACCACAACATTGCACTGGATTGGCTGACTGACCTGTCACTCAAGGTCCCAGTCTCAGCTTCCATGCAGATTGCCCTACCCAAATTGGGCTTCGCACAGGGGAGCAAGGGGTAGGTGGAGTATAACAAACTGCTTGGACCTCCTCTTTAAATACACTTTATAGACATATATTCATAATCTAAGTAATGGGAAACATACACAACATTATACTGTACACTTATTATATACATATTAACCTTCCACTTCTGTCGCTATGCTTAGTGATACGTTTTTCAATTTGAAAGATTTGTGTCAGCAAGGAATCCTTCTAGGACTTGTCAGGCCTGCCTCTGACTGAACATTTCAATGTCGGTTTTAGTTTACTCATCTACAAGATCTGTCAGTGAGTTGAGAAACAAAATGATATGTAATTAATCATCCTGTAATGTTCCAAAAGCATTTATCATCCTGCAAAGCGCGAGTAAGAACTGCGCATTGCATTTTCTAAATTGTATAATGTAATTAGAATTTCCACTCTTGAATTTGGATCTTCATTCACTGATTTCAGGGCTTCACTTGTATTTTTTTACTTACAGTAGATCTATTTCTTTCAGCTAAGTATTCAATTTGAATGACAGCAGAACTAGGTCAGATACAATGAGAAAACAGGGATATAGGAAAGGGGGAGAAGATTCTACATTTTGTGACTGAAGGTCAAGTTTAACGCCACTGGGATAAAGAATGTTGAGATTGAAAATGTAAGTCTTACATTTTATGTAGCGCATAACATTCTATGTTTAATAAGGAACTTTAAAGGACTTGGGGAGCTAATAAAAACTCCCCAAACCTGGCTTGCCCAGCCCCCCGCCTCTCCAGTTTAGCACTTAACTAAGAAAAAGGTACCTCTCCAGTCACATTGCGCTTGGCAACCCTCCGCCCCCTCGTTGTCCTCAGTAGGGCAGCGCCATCTTGGAAGCCGAAGGCTTCCCGACAGACACTGCACTGCCCCTCAGATCTCGCACATGCACTGTGTCATTACATAGGCTGTAATGACACTGGGCGCAGACGTATGGGAGATTTGAGGAGCAGAGCATAGGATTTGAACAGCAGCCAGTGAAGAGAGGAGTATCCTGCCATCATTCAATGATGAGACAGGTGGGGATTTAGCAGGATGTCAGCATTTAAAATGGACCAACACCCAGGATTTTGACTATCCTGGGTATTGCTCCACTTCCCCGGGGCACCCCGATCGGGGGTGCCCCGCTGCGTGAAACACCTCAGATCTCCTAATAAAACTCACCTCACCCTGCTCCTATGGCACATGCGTGGCTGCACATCCAATCAGTGCGCTCGGAGCCGCTGAGCTATGCGAGTCTAAGCGACCTCAGCGGCCCCGAGCATGCTGGCGGCCGCATCTCGCTCTTCCCTCTTCCATTCCCTGTGAATGGCTGGTACGGGCACGTGCCCTGCTAGAGAGGAGCACGAGATGCGGTCATGGCCCGCGCATGCGCCATTGGATCGGGATGCAGGTAAGTTGAATTTGGCGTCCTGGAGGGTTTCACACGGCGGGGCATCCCGATGCTGGATGCCCCGCGGGGAGGGATTGGATCGGCCTGGGAATCTTATAGATAATCCTTCAGGTTCAGTGTTGGTCCACTTTAAGATAACGCTGACATCTAAAACGCAGTGTGAGAGGGTGGAGGGATTATCTGAGAGGAACATCAGAAAAGGTCTTCCTCTTTAAGTAGATGTCAAGGCAAATGCCAGAAATTAATACATAATATTAGGTTTGTGGCAACTTAATTTTAAACTGGACCTTCACCCTGAATAACAGCATATCTTTACCTACAGATTGCCCACATTAAAAATCATCCTACCTGCATCTACTGCATTTTCTGAGCCTTTAAATATCAAAGATGGTGGCCCATGGAGTCTCAGGCTGCCTGCAAATAGGCAGTGCCACTCTGCATTCTGGGATTGCTGCTGACTTTAGCTCTGCTCTGTCTGTGCAAAGCACAGCTATAACCGGCCTTCTGCTCTTTTGCCCACTCCTTTCCTCAGTATGTGAAGCTTCTGAGGTGAGATGGCGACGCCCGTATCCTAGAGTCCTGAAACAGTTGCACTGAATTCAATAGGGACCCTAACTTTGAGGGTGGCAGAGAGTGCAGCAGTAAGCGTGCTGCTCTAACTCACCTCAGCTCCATCCTCTTCATCAGCAGTGGCGGTGACCGCGGTGTTTGAATATGGCCCCAGCCGGGGCTACAGAAAGATGGCTGGCCGATCCCATGAGTAAGGACACTTATAGTGCCAGCTGCAGTGCTTGCACTAGATGTATCCTCCCTCATGGGAGCTGGTGCCCATCTTTTTGTAGCCCTGGCTGGAGCCAAATTCGAACAAACGCCATTGCCGCTCGGCCACCGATGCTGCTACCACCAGTCCACCATCGCCACTGCTGAGAAAGGGCTGAGGTGATTTCCAGCAGCTTCCTGTTGCTGCACCCTTAGGTGAAGCGGGTTGATGGGCTGCTCAGTGGGCCGAACTCGAAAACTGATTTCTGGCTGAAACTTTCAAACTTTGTGGTTTGGGTTCTCCCATATCTGCCCATAAGTTCACCTCAAAAACAATATATTTTTCTAAGTTGAAAACTCCTGTTCGCAAATTTGCATTTGTTTTATACTGTTTGTAATAGTGTAATTATCTTCTCTAAATGCCTAAGTAGTCAGATTAATGTGTGATTAGCTGTTAAATGACATGAGAAATTAGCAGTAGTAGCATTACATAATGCTGTCAGGTGCAGCCTTCCATTCATTAAACAGCCCAAGGACCAATCCCAGTAGAGAATAAGAATGGAGTCCACATTGATTCCCACACATGAATAGTAGCTACACCCTGCTATATAATGATGAGGCAACACTACGGATTCAGTGTTTTAATTCATACAATAAAGAAGGGAAATTAAACACCCATGTGAATACTATCTGGAGTAACTTGTTCTGTCACTATGAGGTCATTGCCAGCAGTAATCACACAGATTAAGTTGCACAGCTATTGAAGCAGCTGTAGATGAGCTCTTTTGGACATCATGCACGCCTTGAAGTCAGATGGTAAATCACTCGTTCACGAGATTTCACCTTTGTGAACTTTTGTAGAACCATTTGTTACTGCCTCCAATATTAGTAGAGTGATTTGCATGATTGAAAGTTCCAGTTCTTATATTGTTCTCAGTAGAAAATTGGAAATCTATTCAGAACACAAAGGTTAGAGCCAAGGGTATTGAACTTTCCTTATCCTGCACTATTATTTGATCTCCATCACCTGGGCTTTGTTTCCCATAATGCATAATTGTCTGTGGCTATGGAGGCAAAATGCAGGGGCATCAGCCCCCTGGGTGAAAACTCATCTATTGTTCTACTGAAAATCCAAGCTGGCATATGCAAATTCTGTATGGAAAACCCCTTTCCTTTTCAGTTTTTGCATCATATAGTGCACAGATTTTGATTTTCTGGCAGTAATCATTAAGGGTTGTGGTAAGAAAATAGGTGAGCCTGACCCTACAATAGTAATATTTTTACCCTGCCATCAATGCAAGACTAGCCACAGGGATCAAAGGGAGAATTTATGGTGGGATGTACTGGTTTGGGGCTGACTGGGCAAAGCCTCCCCCAACCCCCATCCTCTGTATCTTGTTTTACTGTATACCCAAGCCAAGACACCCATGCAGCCAATGCTCTGACATTGCTAAAGCATCATGACTGTAGGGTCATACCCAGCCTGTCACAGCATCTGCCTCTACAATACTAAATATTTAGTACCATTGCTTTATAAGTTGCCATATGTACCCCTTTCTATAACCTCTCCCTACAATGATAGAGCCTCAGCTGAAGAACACACTCACTGACTCAGAAGCACACTGGAGGCCGGACTTAGCAGCATGTAGCCTGGTGGGCTAGCCACTGTCAGCAGCCCCAACCTGCCCCTGCAACTAAATAGGAAACAAACCTATCTTTGATATGATTGGAGGATGAGTGAGATTTGTACTAAGAGCCTTATTTAAAAAGTACACCAGCTTGTGTCCAGTTTTGCTTTTATTGCATATGTGACATCAGCTGGTGCTAACGGCCAAACAGAGCAAGTCAGAATGCAAGGCAGAATCCAAGGATTCTACATGTCTGCTGTTACTGTGCATGAGGCGCAAGAGAAGACTGAACAGCAGTAATTTTCCATTTCATATGACTCACAGATGAACACGCCAGCCACCAATAAGCAGAAGTTTTTTGGCATGCAACAAAATTACAGGGTTATATAAAGCATTATGTTTTTTTCCTTGGTTGATCAGTAGTAACTATCCAGCAATGAGTCTGGTATAAGGTCCACCACCACCCCCCCTTTGTTTCTTCGGTATAAGGTTGTGTTCTCCTCCCCATATGATCTCCCTCCTTTTCATTTTATCTATTTAATTTATCACCTTACACAGAAAAGGTTTTTGACCTTCATTAGGAACATAGGTGTTGACTAGGGATCAGGTTTGTCCTATGACTTTGCCAACTATGTTAATGATTTGTGTATTCATGTTGTTAATCATAATGAACTCTTGATCATTGTCTTAATAAATAGAAGAGGCATCGGGAGTTAATTAATATTGCTACTCCCCTTTTTTATGTAAGCATTCAATGCAGGGTTGTGCAGTTGTTAAGCCACGACTTCTCAATTTTATCAGGCCCCGACTCTGACTTCGACTCCTTAATTAATGGGCAAGAATTGGTAAGAAAATTTCTGTAGTATATGTGGCTTTTTCTCGCCATTAATATAAGCAATATTTATGTAGAACATAAAGCATATTTATTGGAATACAATTTCTGAGCAAATAACTTAAATCAGGGGTGCACAACCTTTTGAGGAGAGCGGGCCGTATATATATAAAAATGAATAGGTTCCAAATTTTCCATTTCTAATTTAAAATAGCTTAACATAGATTTTCTACACCAACCAGGATCCCCACTGCTTCCATATACTCCATAGAGGTTTTTTTTTTTTTTTTTAATTCTTTATTTTGTTTTCATGTATACAATACAAAGGAAGAAAAAAAAAATAAAAATAAAAGTAAACAGCTATTACACCATCCACAATAAACAGGTTGAAGATTATTACATTTTGTTGTCTCTGCTAACTGTGTACTGTCAGCCGGACCTAACACAACATCTAACATCCAACTGCGCGTTCCCCAACACAGTGGGGAACCACGCATTCTTCATAGAACTTTCCAATAAAAAAAAAATTTGAACAGGTAGAACAAAAAGAATCTACATCAATGCCGCAAGAGGGCAAACAAGGGAATTAAAGGTACTGAAAAGAGGAAAAAAAAAAAAAAAAGGGGGGGAGGGACAATGGGGGGGGGGGGGGAGGGAAAAGGGGGGGGCCCAAAGCAGTGCCGGTCAACTACTTCCCAGCGAGGATGTGCTTATACTCCTCCGATTCGGTGAACTGAGTCCAATAGAACCAGGTTACCAAATATTTCTCGAAGCCCCCCTCACCAGATGTCTTAAGATCCTCGAACCTCATTGTCTCATTAACTTTTAACACCCACATCGCTAAGGTGGGGGGGGGGTCTTCTTTTTTCCATAAGAGGGGGATGCACACCTTAGCTGCATTGAGGAGATGGCATAACAGTGTGCCCCGATAGTTTTTAAGCGGCTTCCGAGCCAGGTGGAGTAGACACAAAGCCGGATCGTCCGGCACCTCCTCACTTACAACCCTTCCAGCCACTTCTCTGACCCCGTCCCAAAACAATTTCACCCTGGGGCAAGACCAAAATATGTGAAGTAGTGTGCCCTCCTCACCTCGCCTCCACTCCAGGAAACCATTTGCTAATTGTCTTCGGCACTCTGTACCACCGCATCAAGATTTTGTAACTACATTCTTGAAACTTGGTGCAGATTGACGTTTTATGGGGCGCTTGCAATAACCTACTAATTTGTGTCGGGGTGAAGGTCCTGCCGAGATCTCTTTCCCATTTTCCTACAAATGATGGTGGGATGAGGTCCGGGGGGTTAATCAGCATCTTATAAATGCATGAGAGGGTTTGACTTTCCGCATTATTACTTGAGCAAAGCTCTTCAAATGGAGAGAGCCCTCTATTTTCCGCCTTGTGTTCCCTGAGTGTATGGAGGGAATGTGAGAGCTGCTGTCGCTGCCACATCGACCACTTGGGGATTCCTCGTTCCGTAGCCAACCTCTCCATGTCCTGCCAATCCCCCTCCCCCATAAGGTGTCCAACTCTGAATATCCCCGAAGCTCTCCAAGCCTCCGGGATCGAACCCCTACAACCCGGGGGGAACCCAGGGTTGCCTAGGACAGGAACCATCGGTGAGGGGCTTGGGGAGAGACCCATCGAACCAAAATATTGATGACACACTCTCAGAGTAGTCCCAACAAGGGCGTGTTTCATTGCCGATGGAATGTCATTACGATCCGCCCAAGGAATACACTCCATCCTAGCCCCCACTAGGCTTTGCTCAATGGAAACCCAATGCTTGTGACGTCAATGAAGGCACCAATCGACCACTCTATTAAGGTGGACCGCAGCGTAATAAAGCCTAGGGTCAGGGAGTCCCATTCCACCCTGCTCCTTACTCCTAGTTAGGATGGACCTGCTTATTCTCGGCCTCCCACCCCCCCAAACAAATCTACGGAAGAGGATGTTCACCTTCTGAAAGAAGGACTGTGGTATGGTCACTGGGAGGGCCTGCATTAGGTAAAGGAGCTTAGGCAACAGCACCATCTTCAATGCATTGCACCGGCCGAACCACGAAAGTTTCCCGGTCGACCATCTAGCTATGTCTTCCTCAAATTTTTTAAGCAAAGGGGGGAAATTTAGAGTGAAGATGTTGGCCAAGTTCTTGCATATCCTCGTTCCCAAGTATGTCACACTAACTCCCGAGGATTTAAAGGTGAAGGAGTTCTGCAGAGTTTTAAACCTTTTCCCAGGGATATTTATGTTTAAAGCTTCTGATTTCTGAAAGTTGATCTTATACCCTGACAGGTCTCCATATTGCCTCAGTTCCCGTAGTAAGATCGGCAAGGAGACCTCGGGTAGAGTCAGCCCAAAAATCAGGTCATCAGCAAAAGCCGCGACTTTATAGTTGCCCGAGGGGCCTCCCATGCCCTTTATATCCCCATTCTTCCGGATCTTACACAGGAGGGGTTCAAGAGTTAGAATAAAAATTAGGGGAGACAGTGGACACCCCTGTCTCGTCCCATTAGAGATACCAAACGGATCCGAGAGCATGCCATTCACTCGCACCGACGCGGAGGGGGCACTATACAGGCTACCAATCCATCCCAAAGCATTGGGGCCGAGGCCTATGTGTCTTAGAGTGACCTGCATAAACTCCCAACTCACTCTATCAAAGGCCTTCTCCGCGTCGGTGGCCAGCAAAAGGGATGGAACGTTACCAGTTTGGGCCCACTGAATCCAGTTAAGGACTTTTACAGTATCGTCTCTGGCCTCTCTATGAGGCATAAAACCTGCCTGGTCAAGATCAATAACATTGTGCAAGTGAGGGGCTAACCTAGAGGCCAATACCTTTGCAAAGATCTTAATATCTGTGTTCAGAAGCGATATTGGCCTATAGCTGGCACAGAGACTAGGATCTTTTCCTTCCTTGGGGATGACCGATATGTGGGCTCTCAGTGCATCTGGGGGCATGTGACCACCTGTTTTAAAAGAATTGAAAGCTTCCAAGAGCCTGGGGGCCAGCAGAGGCAACATCTTTTTATAATATTCAACACTAAATCCGTCGGGCCCCGGAGCCTTCCCGCCAGACGCTCCAGCTACCGCCCTCTGAACCTCCTCCAATGAGAGTGGTCTCTCCAGGTCTTCTATAACATCATTCGGCAATTTGGGCATACCCAATTCCCTTAAGTAACGCAACATCACTTCATGCCTCCCAGTGCCCTCCGCCTTGGGAAGATTATACAGCTCTTCGTAGAACTTTTTAAAGGCCTCTGCAATTTCTTCCGCCAGGTGTATCGCCTTCCCCCTCTGGTCCGTGATTTTCGGGATATAAGTTTTCACCCTCTCGGCCCTTAAAGCCCGCGCTAGTAGTTTCCCACATTTATCGCCCGATAAAATTTCCCACGGCATTTGAACTTCTGTGCTTTAAGCTTGTCTAAACACAGCGCTTTAAGCTTTTCTCTGAGCGGTGTCAAGGCCGAGAGGTGTGTGAGGGCAAGGGATTTCTTATGTAGGGTTTCCAACCTCCCGATCTCCCTAATGAACCTCAGGACTCCCTCCGCTTTCTCCCTTTTACGTCTGGCCCCCAGTTTTATTAAGGACCCTCTAATGTAGCACTTATGCGTCTCCCACAGGACCCCTGGGCTGACTTCTGGCGACTTATTAAGTTCAAAGAAGTCCCTGATATCTCTCTGGATCTCAGCGAATACAGCTTGATCGTCCAGCAGGGAGTTATTTAAGCGCCAAGTCCACCTCCTAGGTCCTTGGTGTGGGAGCTCTAGTTTAATCATGACCGGCGCATGGTCCGATATGGTTGTGCAGCCTATCTTTGTGTCCAGAACTCGGCATAGGGCACCATGTGTCACCAGAAGCATATCTATTCTAGAGTAGGATCCGTGTGGGGGGGAGAAAAAGGTATAGTCACGGGAGTCGGGATGTTGGATCCTCCACGGATCGACTAATTGATACAGGGCAAGCAGTTTCTTTAGCCGCTTTAGCTTGGCATACGACATATGGGAGGCTCCCCTGGAGGTATCCAGAAGGGGGTCCAGGGCCAAGTTGAAATCACCACCCAGGACCAATTCACCCTCCCCGAACATTGCGAGCTCCTCCAAGACCTCACCCAGGAACGTTATCTGCTCTGAATTAGGCACATAGATGTTCGCAAATGTAAATAGCGAAGTTGCAACCCGACCCTTCAGAAACAGCCACCTCCCGTCTTCACTGGATTTAAAGTCAACTAGTTCCCAGGGGAGGGAAGCTGCTATGGCTATACAAACTCCTCTCGATCTAGAATCCGGGGAGTGGCTGTGATAGGTTCTCGGGAAATGTCTACTGCCAAATGAGGGCGGGTGGATGCCCTGAAATGGGTCTCTTGCAGGAACGCTACCTGAGCCCCGAGGCCTTGCAAGTTCCTCAGCACTAGGGACCTCTTCTCTGGGGTATTCATCCCCTTTGTATTTAACGAAATGATTTTTAGATCCGACATCTAAGCTCAGGGGTGTACCTAATAAAGAGGGGATGGGGAATGGGGCAGGGGGTGGGGAGAGGACAAGGAAAAAGAAAAAATATAAAAAAGAAAGGAAGGATATGGGGATGAACACTAAACCTTCCCTAAACCGGGAAACCAAATTATGACCTGTTGACGACAAGCGTCTGCAGGCCCAACCTATTGGGGGGATGCGAGTCCGATCCGGGGAGAAAACGTCCCAGGAGCCTCGACCCGCATGCCCGAGACCAGAATCATGCAACAGTAATGACAGCCAACAGATATTCAAAACCAGAACCTAACAGTGTTATGAAACAGTAGGTCACTCCCCGGTCCCTACCACCGAACCCGGGAGCGGCCAGAACAATAAACGCAGGCCGACTGGGCAGCTCCCCGGTCAGTCGGTCACCGCGTCGGATGAGAGAGAGGCATAGAAGAAATCAAGGGGTAAACGCCCAGTGACCAGGTAACCAGCAGAGCAAACCAAGCCGGCCCTGAGACCGCCTCACCCTCCGACCCCGCCAAATCTCAGGGAAGGGCAAGGAGGGCCAGGGAGCCATCCCGACACACCGAGAGTCCTTTTCACAGCACAAGATCTGGGACCCAGACCCGATCACGCCACCCCTTCTTCAGGGCGCCGCGGCGGCCTCTTGAGTCGTCGAAGGTCACGGAAGCTCCTCGGCCCTTGGCGCTTCTCCCCCACCGGAAACCCTGGAGGCGATGGCACTTCACCCTCGAGCCAGTTAGGAACCTGGATCGGGTCGCATTGCAAGAAAGTGAACAGTCCCTCCAGGTCTTGGTAGGACTTTAAGACGTATGAACTTCGGTCTCTCTTCACGATCAAGTGGAACGGGAACCCCCATCTGTATGTGGCTCCTCTCTTCACGATAACCTCGAGTAAGGGTTTTAGGGATCTCCGCATTTGTAGAGTCCACCTAGAAAGATCTGGAAGAATCTTGATCGTGGCACCTTTATAGATCACTGTGCCCTTATTCCAAGCCCTTCTAGAGATGTCCTCCTTTAAGGCATAGTGATGAACCCGACAGATGACGTCTCTTGGATAGGCAGGATCTGGATTCCTCGGCCCCAAGGCCCGATGGGCCCTGTCCAACTCTATGTTGGTGGACAAGTCTCTATCCAGAACCATATTGAAAATGGTAGACACAATTTGTTTTAGGTCCTCTCCCATCTCACCTTCCGGGATGCCCCTCAGCCGCAGGTTGTTTCTTCTACTTCTGTTTTCGAGGTCATCAAGGTGAAGATGGCACGCTTGGATCATGGCCTTCTGTCTGTCACATCTGTCTTCAAGAGCTTGTATGCGACTCCTTTCCTCAGGTCTCTCCGTTTCAAGAATAGTGACTCTGGACTCGACCTCAGATAACTGATTTTTAACGGCCGCAATTTCTCGTTTATGCACAGCTGCGTATTTAGAAATTAGCTCTTCAATATCAGCTTTCGTAGGAAGACCTTTCAAAAGGGAGATGGTGGCCAAATGAATCTCAGGATCACACGCCTCTCTGTTAACTGAAGGGGCTGGGGGAGTTGGCAACCCCCAGTCGTCACCAGACTCTGTCAACTTGGCGGATGCGGGTGTGGGGGAGGAAAGAGGCTCCACAGGGGACATAGGCATGGGGCTCGAAGCCCTGGGGCTTGCCACTTCCTCAGGAGATGGGGGCAGCGAGTACGGCAGGGAGCCCTCCATTGGCTGCCGGTTCTCATACGACTGCTCTATGTTGTAGTTCACAGCTCCTGCTTTCTGAGACCGTTGCGGTTGTGGGAGGGCGTCTTGTGCCACCTCATTATATGGTCTCCTTTTATCAGGCAGGGAGGTTGTACCGATGGGTGGTGCAGGCGAGCTTTTGGGCACATATGAAAATTGCTGCAGGAGTGAGGGGGCTGGTATCTCCCGGGTGTATGGGGGAGTATGGCCAGTATAGGCTTCAGGCCCTGGGGCTCTGCTGGAGGGTCCCGGAATGTCTCCCCCTCCTTCAACACAGTATACCCGGCTCCTCCCCCCTTCTCCTCTCGTCAGCTGAGTCCCCTGAGGATCAAAGCTAGGGGGACCGACACTTACTCCCCCCGCATACACCGGAGGACTTGCCGAGCCGCCCTCCCGGCTCCGCACTGACTGCGAGCTGGGCGGCATCTCGCTATAGTCATTCACCGCCTGCGGCCCGAGTTCAGGTGACGCGGCAGCGAGGGGCGCGTCCGCCGCCATTTTGGTACACCCACCTCCTGGGTGTATGTTCCTCCCCGCGGGGCTCCGTGAATGCTGCTGCGGCTTCTCTCTTGCTGCCTCCGCCTGCCTCCTCCGGGGACTGTCGCCGCTCCCCCGCCCATCTGCAGCCGCCGCTCCCGACGATCTGGTGAGTCCAAGCTCTTCCACCCCGCTCTCCTCCCCACTCACTGGTCCGGGCGCCATCTTGCTGGCCTCCTCTTCTTCCCGTCTCAGCCACTTCCCGGCCGTTTGCCACTTTGGGGGGCACTTCTTTCCACTTCCTCCGTCTCCCCTCTGGTTTCTCCTCCTCGGCATCTTCTTCTGCTGTCAGCTGCTGTGAATTAAAGGGGTCGTCTGCTCCTAGGCAGCGGGAGCTCAGCTAACTGCTGCCTCTCCGCATCACGGTCGGGACACGCCCCCTCTCCATAGAGGTTTTTAATTCGTATGTCTTTCTACCACCCCACCCCACCTCATTACTACATTTATATTTACTCAACAAATCTTTGTTCTGCTATGTAAAATTAAAAATGTTAAATTGTGAACCTATTCATTTTTGGCTATGATCAGTTTTCAAATCACTTTTACTGTGCTTCTCAAAATGTTGTGCGCCCCTGCTTATTTGTTCAGGAAATTGTATTACAATAAATATGCTTTATGTTCTATATAAATTACTCTATTGCTTATATAATGGTAAGAAAAAGCCCCGTGCAACAATTTTAGAAGAAATAGCTTCCTAATTATTGTCCAATCATGAAGGAGTTAGAGTCTGATAAAATTGAGAAGTCAGAGTCAGGTTTTACCGACTCCACAGCCCAGATTTTATAAGTAGCAAGCTATCATTACTATTAATACCTAATAGTGATGAGCTGAGTATGCCTAGGTTCAGTTAAAAAGCAGTTCGGCTGAATTTTTTGCACAATTCAGGATTCTGAGTTTCATTAAAGTCTATGAGGTAACATTCAGCTAAATTATTTGATTTTAAGTGTAATTTGGAGCATCTGTAACCTTTGGGAATGGCTGCCAAGTATCTTACTTTATGACAGAGTAGAAATTTACTCAGAAAAAAAAAAAAACACTATACTCACCTTTTCTTCAAACGCAGTCCATTGCTCCTGGTCCGGGAAAGCAGGTCTTACCTGATCACGGCATCCATGTCCCTCCCCTGCAAAGGCATTGTGCGTCTCTTCCAGCTTCTCCAACATGCAGATGCCCCCTTGCCATCAGTCACCGATAGCGGTCAGGCCCCTCCCATTCACTGCAATGGAAAGGGGTGTGTGAAGACCAGGATGTTCCAGTTATCAATGACCGATAGCAGGAAAAGATGCGCGATTGGGCGACAGGCAAGGGACATGGATGCAGACCAGGAGCGATGGGCTGCTTGGGAGAAAAGGTGAGTATAGTCTAAATTGAGTGTCAATTGTCTCTTTTGTATCAAGTAAGACATCTGTAAGTGTAATCTGTCTGTCCTCACAACATAACATTTTCTTTTGCTGCCATTTTTTTCTTTGCAGCATCATATAATGCAGTTAGAGTTCCCTGTGCTACTTTTTGACCCGCAAACTCAAAAGACAAAAGCTTCCATTTTGCTTAAGGTGACAGATGTCTACTGTAAAGTCCATTCCCAGCATGGCATCCTCCTTACAATTGCAAACATTTGAGTGTCAGTTCTGTTTCTTTGGAGAGTTTCACTGTGGTCCAAGTGACCCCCATAAGTTTTCTTTGCCAGTAAAACACTTCTACTCTCACTGACACACACTTTTATTTGGCGTTGTTAACTCTCAGCTCTCAGTGACACCCAGGCCAGTGTACATTAGGCAAATGTCATGCCAGTTAAAATTTAGCTTGATAGTGAGAGCCAAGAAACAGAGTTTCTGAACAGGCCGGTGGTCACCAAGTGATGGGAAGCATTTTGCTGATTGATGAAGTTAAAGCAGACCTACAGTCAAAAATGACCTAAATCAGATCAACACAACAAACAGTGCTCATATGCATCCCTCCCCAGGGCAATTTAGATTGCTGCACATAAAAATAAGTGGAACCTTTTCTAACTCTTGCTGTGGTAAATTTTAAAAACAAGATGGTGGCTCATGCATTTGCAGGCCACCTGCAAACAGGAAATGCTGATGGGCTTCCTGTTACTGTGCATTGTCAGTTATGTCAGTTTAATCCAGGCAGCAGCATGGCTGAGATGCTGGGAAACGTAGCTCCAAAATGACCGCTACCTTCCTTTTCCAACTGTGTCATAGTCCTTGGTTGTGCTTACCAGCATTAAGAGTGTCTATAGAGACACCCCAAGTAAATATGCAGCAGGTCAGCCTTTAGAGATACAGCAGTTCATAGTCACTCCATGTGACTTGTGTCCAAGCCAGAGGGAAATCAACAAAATAAGTTATAAGCTGATAAACTTCAGAGACCATAAGGTAAGATCACAGCTCCCCAGCTGCACTAGATCTTATAGTTTCAGTTTATAGCCAAGGATACAGTTTTATTGTGATTGCCTTTACGCTATCTGTATCATACTGCACAATGCTGTCTGTATGTTCGCTCCCAATGACCATTATTGTGCATCTGTTTAATGCACGTCCACCATATACTGGTAGACAGACCAATTAGCAATGAGAAAAAGCCATGAATTGTTCAGTGATTTAGGAAAGTTAGGAAGTATATAAAGATACAACATAAAATAACAGGATAAAAAGTCACTTCATATTTTCATATGCTTGATGTAATTTATGAAGCTGGCGGTTACAGGTGTCACAGACAGCAGTATAATTGAATATATCTTTTAACTGTCTCCAGAGGACAGCAGCACAGACAGCATAGGTGATAAATTGCAGGGGAAGAAAGAATGACTTTTCAAGAATATCCCTTCTTTACTTCACTCCCTTCTGCTCTCTCTACTCAGTAGTCAGTTGGACTGTCAGACAGATATAAATTACACGGCAGTCTCTATCACAGCTGCATTTACCAGCACAGACAAGGCTTTCCATCAGGCAGTTTGCTGACTGTGGCAGATGTGAGTAACATATATCAATGAAAGAGCAAATGTAGGGAAATGTAGCAAAATAAATATTTAACTCCGGTCCAGCGCATCTTTCTTTTCTTGGTCACCTGTTAAAAAAAACGGTTTGAATTAGAGAAAACTTCTCTAAGTTTTTCCTCCTGCCACCTGGTTCCATCACAGTATATAAGTCTGCACCCCGAACACTGCTGATTTTCATTCACAGAAACTGATATCCCTATCTCAGCTCAGGCATCAATCTCCCCTACCCTGCAATCTAATGTATTGCAAGGGGCAGAATGCTAAAGAGGAGCAAGGGATGCTGAGGTAAAGATAAGACTTTCCTCTCTCCTGCTTGCTATTTCATTTTCTTTTGCTTTAAACAGAATTTTGCCTAAATAAATAATTTGTCCATCTGTAAAATTAATCTGTATGTAATGTTTTTGTATGAATAGTTATTTTAGCCTTAGACAGATACTGTATGTATGGAATGTGGGATTTCCAAAACAATGTGTTTTGGCATGAACAAAACCCTCCACCTTAACTACTGTAAAACATCTGTATAGGGTTGTTCTTTAGCAAAATAAAATATTTGTAAAGGGAAAGAAATCCTCTTTAGCTGCAGTACTTTCATCTAAGCAACGTAAATTTGATAACTTTCAACAGTACTTTTTCCATACATCTACTGCTATAGTGAATGATGTTCTTTTACAAAAAAAAAAAAGTCTACTAAAGTTTACTACTCCGTTCTATTAAAATAAAGCTGACTAAAGGGGAACTCTGTAAATGTTTAACAATAGTTTCAAGTAGAGATGAGCAAACGTCCTAAAAATTAGATTCAGGCGATTCGACGAATTTCTCCAAGAAATTCAGATTCGTCCGCATCGAATCTTTGAGAATCACTCACCTCTGGAAAACACGCTGCACAGTGACAGTGCAGCCAGCCTCCCCCGCTCCCACCGTGCTGTGTATAGCTTTTTATCTTTGCAACACTATATAATGCAGTTAGAGTTCCCCTGTGTTCTGCTTCTTTGTAGAGTTTCACTGTGGTCCAAGTGCCGGTGCCGTGCATGTGTCCTGCATCTTCGTCGGTGAAGTTTGTGGACTGTGCAGGTCAGTGTTGGGGGGGGGGGGGGGGGGGTTGGGGGATTTGTGTAGGTCAGATGATGATGGGGGCCCGTGGTGGGGGCCCTGCTAGGGGGACCTATCTGGGCCACTCTCTCCTTTGGTGCTCTCAGCTTGAGTGAGAGCAGGGCAAGGCACAGGGATTCTGAAGCTGTATTCAACCACAACAAAGCATGCTCATGATTCATAAATTCATTTTTGCATCTTAAATATGACTTGCTACGTGTCACTACGCCTTAGTGTTTCCCTGAACAGGGGTTTTGAAACAAGTATAGTCAAGCGACACTAACATTAGATGTATGATGATAAATTTCAGTGTATCTGCTCACAAGGAGGTTTTTTCTTCTAATAGTGAGCCGACAGAAGGTGGGACCCAGCTGAGGGAGGGTTTTTTCTCTGAAATATTGGGGTCAGGCTCCAATATTCTGTGTAGGTCCATGGTTCATGCAAGGACCATGGCAACATCCCCGGCTTCCCTCCAGCTAATGCACATACCCGGACCAGGGATTTCTGTATAACTGGCATGGGTATGTGGGGTAGTGGCCTGAGGCTTGAGCACCAGTCAGCTTTACTAAGCTGCTCTGATCTGGTGGTGCAATGTGTAAGGATCATGCTTTTGTCTATTTTGTGTGCTCCTCTTATCTATCCCCTAAAGTTGGCATGTATGCCCGATGTAGCCTATAACATATTTTACTTAAATGTTTTAAAGAAAGTAGTTTGGTGTTGCAGTTGTGTTGTCTATAAAGTTTATTATAAAATTTGGGGCTTGATTCAACAAACACAGACAAAAAATAGTTTTGGTTGGAAAATTGAAGCGCATGTGAAAAACGGAAGTTCCTGAGGAGTGGCTGGGTACTGAGCCACGGAACGTGTGGATTTTTGTCTCCTGTCTTTGGGAGCAGTGGGGTCAGGATCATAGAGACTGGATATACCTAGCAGTTGTTGAACATATACACTGTATCCTTTTTGCAATTATGCTTGAACTTGTTTTTTTTTTGTATATGTATTATACACAATCCCCTCGATTCAAAGAGCAAAAGTTAATTGATTTCGGATCGAGAATCGTAAGTTTGGGTGGGTGTTAGTCATTTTTTCCTGTTTTTTTGCCCATTTCCGACTCGCACGAGCCTACGTACGATTTCGTATATGTTCTTACGATCATCGGAAGTTCGTTCCTAAATTTTAGGTTCCAAACCTAAAGCTTAGGATCAAAACGAAAAACTTAGGATCAAAACCTAAAACTTAGGATCAAAACCTAAAACTTAGGATAATCGGATGTGTTTAGGTGTGATTAAGAGAGCAGTTTTCCAACCTCTCAATACGTTTTAAAAGAAAGCCACTGCCGACACCTTTTAGCAGTCGGATTGCTGTTCTTGAACAGGTTTTTTGGCTATGTGGAGGAGTCTGCGCGTCTTGAGCTCCAATGAACTGCATGTATCAGCATGGCCGAGGCCATAAATTGTATGGCAATGCATACCTGATTCATGTATGCCTTATAAAAGCATTTTAATGTGGACCTTAATTAGTCCTTTGCATGTAAACCTTTATTTTGCAATACATCCATATATTTGCGTTAATTAAAGAAACGCATGTCCTTTGTTATTTATTTTTAAATTGATGTACTAGAATAATATTTTTAATTTGAATTTATTGGTGTAGTTGTTTACCTTTGCTTTGTTTAATTATTTTAGCTCATCTTTGGTCAGATGCATCACACTTACTGAGGAGAGGAGAGCGGGATAAAGTGCAGGATGTGGGTTACTGCTGTATTTTGCACAGACACAGCAGAGCTGGGGGCACGGAAAGGTCAGAAATCAAAGAATGCAGAGCAACACAGTCACAAGTCCCTTTCTGTTTGCAGGCTGCCCGAGAATACCTGACCCGCCATCTTGGCTGTTTCTAGGCTCATAACATGCAGAAGTTGCTGGGTGTTTTATAATTTTTGAGAGCAAATCTGTATGGAGAGGGTGTGGGTAACCACACAAAAAATTTAAAGTTGTACCATTTGAAGCCAAAATATTAAAATTAAATCCACAAGTAAAAAATGCAAGTTAACTAAAAATTAAACAAAGTAAGATTTACTTATGCAAATGCATTCATTAATGGTTGGTTACTACAAAATGAATGAAATAAAGAAAAATGAAAGACCAAATATTTAGAATGCACTTTAATGAGGTAAGTTTGTAGTGCGCAGCCGCAAGATCAGAAGGATTTACGTCCAGACAAAAAAGGAAAAAGGGCAAAACCAATGTTGCAACCTGAGAAATGTAACGGAAAATTCAGGATGGAAACTGACATAGGTCTGATTCCCGAACTGCCATACGAACGGACGGACATTTTAGGATAGAAACGTATTAGCTTATAAGAATCACTCGCAAGTTCATACGAACGCACGAGCGTTCGGGAAAAATAGGATGATCGGCACCAAAATCAAAGCTGTTACATGTTTCTTTGAATCGACCCTTATATATCTTTTAATTGCAACCGATCATTTGTGTGTGGTGTGCATTAATCCATACTACTACTATATGGTTTATTGAGGTGACTTTGGAGAGACATTTTTTGCACCCGATTACTACATAGTGTGTGCCATTACCTACCATTTATATAATATGGTCACCATCTAGTCACATCTAGGTGATATTTTCTCCTAATCAATTAAACTTTTGATATATTGTATATTTTGCACAACATTGTTTTAGCACCTTAATGCAGCACTGTAGCACATTTTCATGTGGTAGTAGAAATATGAATGCATAAAACAGATATGTTTTTAGTTGTCATTTATTAGTGTGTAGATAGGATTATTAAAAAAAATTATTTGGCTTCTCTTTTGCCGTAGACGTAATGAGTGTAATTTTTAATCAATACATTTAATGTGGATGATTTTGACTTGATTGTGTTTATTTAAGGGGGTTCAAGCCAACCCTTTAGCGGCAGCTGGAGCCGCAACTTGTTGTATTTGTTTGAAAAACTCAAGTAACTTTGAGTGATTCAACAAAGCTGACTAATTCAATTCGTCCAGTCGAATAGGCTCAAAAATGCCGGTGAAAAATTTACGTTTCCATGCGAAAATGGCTCTAGTAAGTGAAAATTTCTGGAAAATTGGCTCGAAATTTCAAGCTGCTTTATTGGTGCTGAGAAGCCTTTATCCCAAATGGTGCATTTGCTTTTTTTACATTTCACACAACTTCAGAATGTCCAGGTGACGTCCCCATAATATATCATTGTGAATTGGTGACAATTGTTTTCTTATGCACTTGTGCAACTAGTCCCTTTTTAGTTATAAAGGATCACATTCATATTTAGTAGATCAAGGCAACTGGACATTCTTTTGCGTTACATATTTTGGTATTCATCTCACTATTAGGAAAGGCAGCTGGATTCTTGACATGTTGAAGTAAAAAAAAACATTGCAGTTGCCTACAATTTCTCCTACATACCTACAGATATGCAGGAGATTTTTTTAACTGTTTCTCTAGATTACCAGACTGGTGCACCAGGCATAGTAAGCCCATGGTCAAAAAACCAAACAGCCTGCCCCTGGCACTGGCAACTTACCAGCCCCATGGCCTTTGGTCAAGGTTTAGCACTTTCCCTGGGGATTGTCACGCTCCGGGTACTACAGCAATCCACTTAGATAACTCCAGCCCTCCCAGTAAGACCTCAACCCCCAATCTCCGCAGCCAGCTTCACCTTTAGGAGCCCCCGCTTGCCGGGACGCAGAGCACGCCTGCCCGGGATCGGTTGCCCCCAGGATTTCAATGGCTCAAAGATTGGAGTCTTACTGTTCAGAGGCCTGGAGAACCCGCGGCTGGAAGTGGTGCCGAGCAGCCCAATCGCTGAGCGTATAACGGTCCAACAGGCTAGGGGTCAGCAACAGAAGTTCCGGGATGACAGCGGTACCAAGGATTGGACAAGACGTGGTCGAGGATCAAGCAGAGGTCGGCAACAGGAGATCAGATCGGGGGTGGTCAAAACACAGGCGAAGGTCGGCAACAGGAGATCAGATCGAGGGTGGTCAAAACACAGGCGAAGGTCGGCAACAGGAGATCAGATCGGGGGTAGTCAAGACGGGCGGTGGTCGGCAACGGGAGATCAATATATACTTTAGAGACAAGCTACTAAACAGGGTACAAGGCGCTATCACAGGCGCTGAGCAACTGACAAGGTGAACCTTATATAGGGACAGATATGATGGGAGGTGAGTGTGTGATTGGTGCAACTGTGATCAAAACAACCATTGGGCCAGAACCTAAAAGGGCGTGTAGCCCAGAACCTCCCTATATTGGGCTCATTGGCCCATAGTCTGAACCAAGGGGCGTGCCTGTGCCCCTTGGTAGAACTGCTTCCTACTACAGCCTCCGGCGGGCGCGCTGTGTGCAGCGCCGCCGGAGGGCATAAAAATTACGTGCTCGCGCATGCGCACGCGAGGCAGTCACGCGGGCGCGAGCACGAGAGAGGAGAGCGGCCGTGCGCGGCGCCGCCTGAGCCGCCGCCGCCGCCGCTCGGCGAGGCCGCCGGGCAGGAGCAGCTGCGGCCGGGCGCCCGAGGCCAGCGCTGGAACGGGGCTCAGGTAAGCGCCGATCCCTGACACTACCCCCCCCTTCACGAGGGGCCTCCGGACCCTTACCGGGTTTTCCTGGATTGTCATGATGAAACTTCTTTACAAGAGTACTGGCGTGCACATCCCTAGCTGCTACCCAGCACCTTTCCTCGGGACCGTAGCCAACCCAGTCCACCAAATACTGTAAAGATTCACGCACTTTACGTGAATCCAGGATCTTATTTACTTCATACTCGGGCTCATTATCAACAAGAATAGGCGAGGGACCAGCAAGAGGAGTGTTTTTCGCCGGTTTTAACAATGAAACATGAAAAGAATTAGGTATTTTCAAAGTCGGCGGGAGTTGAATCTTAAAAGACACATTATTCAATTTCTTGATAATCGGAAAAGGGCCAATGAATTTCGGACCCAATTTACTAGAGGGTTGACGGAGCGCAATATTTTTAGTGGAGACCCAAACTAGATCGCCTACTTGAAGAGTAGGTTCCCGTGATCTACGACGATCAGCAAATTTCTTATATCTTAAACTAGTGGTTTTAAGGATTTCCTGAACATGTGTCCAGATATTCTTCCGTTCTTGAAGCCACTCCTCCAACGCCGGCAAGTTGGAGGGTGACCCCGAAAGGGAAGAAGCTCTAGGATTTTTCCCTAAGTTACAATAAAAAGGCGAAATCTTGGTACTCTCACTAGGCGCATTATTATAAGCAAATTCGGCGAAATCAATAAATTCTGCCCATTGTTCTTGGGCATCAGAGACATAGCACCTTAAGTACTGTTCCAGAGTTTGATTAGTTCTTTCCGTCTGCCCATTGGACTGGGGATGGTAGGCAGACGAAAGAGAGATCTGTATACCCAGCCGCAAACAGAAATGTTTCCAAAAACGGGAAGTAAATTGGACGCCCCGATCAGAGACTATATTGGACGGAATACCATGAATACGAAAAATGTGTGAAGTAAATAATCGGGAAAGCTCTGGTGCCGAAGGAAGCTTAGCCAGAGGAATGAAGTGTGCCATTTTACTGAAACGATCTACGACCACCCAAATAACAGTATTCCCGAGTGATAAAGGCAAATCTACAATAAAATCCATAGAAATATGAGTCCAAGGTTCAGCAGGAATTTCAAGAGGAACCAAACCGCCACTGGGAGCCTTATGAACCCCCTTACTTCGAGCACAAACAGCACAAGCATCGATAAAGGCAGTAATATCGCGTCTCATGGTTGGCCACCATACATGGCGACGGGCAAGCATAAGGGTTTTTCGGTTACCCACATGGCCAGCAGTTTTAGCATCGTGAAACTCGCGAATTACATCTGGACGCAAATGTGGCGGTACAAACTGGCACCCCAAGGGAATATCACTAGGGGACTGGTCTTGAAACGGCGCCAAGGTGTTAGAGAGATCAGGGAGTAATGCCCCGACCACACAACCCATAGGTAGAATCGGGTCACCAGTATCACCCCGATCCTTACATTCACCGAACATGCGAGATAGAGCATCCGCTTTAGTATTTTTTACACCTGGCTTGAACGTAATAATAAAATTAAAACGCGAGAAGAATAATGCCCAACGTGCTTGACGGGAGTTCAATCTCTTGGCAGACCCAATGTATTCAAGATTTTTGTGATCGGTATACACGGTTATAGGATGTAAAGAACCCTCCAGCCAGTGTCGCCATTCATCAAAAGCCAGTTTAATAGCTAATAGTTCCCTATTGCCAACATCATAATTTTGCTCCGCGGTACTGAATTTACGTGAAAAATAAGCACATGGATGTAGACGCTCAGGATCACCGGAATATTGCGACAAAACTGCACCCACTCCCAGCTCTGAAGCGTCTACTTCAACAATGAAGGCCTTACGAATATCTGGGTGAATTAACACTGGTGCCGAAGTGAAGGCCCGCTTCAAGGTCAGGAAGGCCTCACAGACAGAGGGAGACCAGTTAGCCGTAAAGGCCCCCTTGCGGGTAAGATTGGTAAGAGGTGCAACAACATGAGAGAAACCTTTGATGAATCGCCGATAAAAATTGGCAAAACCTAGGAAACGCTGCAATTCTTTTAAGGTCTTGGGTTGAACCCAATCCTGAACCGCCGAAACTTTCCCCGCGTCCATCTCTAAACCCTGGTTGGTAATGATATACCCTAAGAAAGGAACTGTGGTGACTTCAAACACGCATTTAGAAAGTTTAGCAAATAAGTTGTTCTCTCTTAATTTTTGTAGTACCAACTTAACATGACGTCTGTGCTCCAACAAGGAATTAGAAAAAATGAGAATATCGTCTAAGTATATGACCACAAATCTACCGAGATACTCTCTGAAAATATCGTTAACAAAATCTTGAAAAACGGCTGGCGCGTTACAAAGACCAAAAGGCATGACCAGGTACTCGTAATGGCCGTCTTTCACATTAAATGCGGTTTTCCACTCGTCCCCCTGTCGGATGCGAATAAGATTGTAAGCCCCTCTTAAGTCCAACTTGGAAAAAATTTGGGACCCAGTGACTTGATTGAACAGATCCCCGATCAAGGGCAAGGGGTATCGGTTCTTTACAGTGATTTTATTCAAGGCTCGATAATCTATGCATGGTCTCAAGCCGCCATCTTTTTTCTCTACAAAAAAGAATCCAGCCCCGGCAGGTGAGGTAGAGGGGCGAATAAATCCCTTCCTTAAATTTTCGGTGATGTACTCCCTCATTGCTTGCTCTTCAGGCAGGGTAAGATTATAAATTTTTCCCCTCGGGGGAATCGTGCCAGGCAGCAAGTCAATAGGGCAGTCATAAGACCGATGTGGAGGGAGGGTATCCGCAGAACGTTCAGAGAAGACATCAACCCAGTCTGCGTATGGTTGAGGTAATCCCTGAGGTAAAACTTGCATACTTCTAAGGCCTGTAGTAAAGCAGTGATTTTTACAATGGTCACTCCACTTGATCAATTCTCCAACCCGCCAATCTATCACCGGGTTGTGGAGTTGTAACCAGGGGTATCCCAAAACCACCGGAGTCTCTGGACAGTCGAAGATGAAAAATTCTAAGAACTCAAAGTGGGAAGAGCCAACAATTAACCGAAGAGGTGGGGTCTTGGTGTTTATAGGTCCCCCCTGAATGGCCTTCCCATTGATGGCCAAAACTTGTAGGGATCTTTCAAGAGGAACTAATGGAATACCTAAAAGAGAGATCATGCTCCTATCCAGAAAGTTTCCCGCCGCACCGCTGTCGATAAAGGCGGAAACTGTTTGCTTGGAAGAACCCCAAGATAGGTCAATGGGTACCAACATTTTATTTTGGCGAGAGTTGCAAACTGACTCACCCAGATCAGTACTCTCTACCTGGTCTGGGTGCGGAAGTTTTCCGCCGGTCTCCCCTTGTTGGGACAGGACCCTGCGAAATGTCCCGAGTTCCCACAATATAGGCATAACCCATTGGACCGCCTACGCTGCTTTTCCTCTTGGGTTAACCGGGTTCTCCCTAATTGCATGGGTTCTTCCTGGGAAGGAGATGAGGTATTTTCCCCACGGGTAGCCGGGGAACTAAGACTCTGGGAAGACCTGAAGGACGTGGGAGCCCTGGCTCTCTCCCTAGCCCTCTCTCTAAGACGCCTGTCTATTTTAATGGAGACCTGCATTAATTGGTCTAGGTCTGCAGGTGGAGGAAAATTTACCAAAGCATCCTTGATGCTTTCCGACAGCCCCACCCTGAACTGACTACACAAAGCGGGATCATTCCACCTCGATTCGACGGCCCAGCGGCGGAATTCAGCACTATAATCTTCAGCCGAATTCCGTCCTTGTCTTAAGGCCCGAAGCCTATTTTCTGCCGTAGATTGTTGATCTGGGTCAGCATATAAGACGCCCATAGCAGTAAAGAATGCTGTAACGGATTGTAGGGCAGAATCATGAGATGGCAAACTGAAGGCCCAGGACTGCGGGTCTCCTTGAAGCAAAGAAATGACTAGGCCTACTCGTTGGGACTCAGTGCCTGAGGAGATGGGTCTCAGCTTGAAATACAGTTCGCAGGCATTCTTAAAATTGGAGAATTTAGCTCGTTCTCCAAAAAACTTTTCCGGCAATGGAATCTTTGGTTCTGAAATATGAGGTGGTACAGAGGATGCCGGTAACTGTCGAGATTCTTGAGTGGCCACTCTTTGAGCGAGCTGGTTTATCGCCGTAGCCATAGCTTGTACCTGCTGTACCAGGTCATCCATCTTTGGGCCTGTGATAATGTCACGCTCCGGGTACTACAGCAATCCACTTAGATAACTCCAGCCCTCCCAGTAAGACCTCAACCCCCAATCTCCGCAGCCAGCTTCACCTTTAGGAGCCCCCGCTTGCCGGGACGCAGAGCACGCCTGCCCGGGATCGGTTGCCCCCAGGACTTCAATGGCTCAAAGATTGGAGTCTTACTGTTCAGAGGCCTGGAGAACCCGCGGCTGGAAGTGGTGCCGAGCAGCCCAATCGCTGAGCGTATAACGGAAGTCCAACAGGCTAGGGGTCAGCAACAGAAGTTCCGGGATGACAGCGGTACCAAGGATTGGACAAGACGTGGTCGAGGATCAAGCAGAGGTCGGCAACAGGAGATCAGATCGGGGGTGGTCAAAACACAGGCGAAGGTCGGCAACAGGAGATCAGATCGAGGGTGGTCAAAACACAGGCGAAGGTCGGCAACAGGAGATCAGATCGGGGGTAGTCAAGACGGGCGGTGGTCGGCAACGGGAGATCAATATATACTTTAGAGACAAGCTACTAAACAGGGTACAAGGCGCTATCACAGGCACTGAGCAACTGACAAGGTGAACCTTATATAGGGACAGATATGATGGGAGGTGAGTGTGTGATTGGTGCAACTGTGATCAAAACAACCATTGGGCCAGAACCTCCCTATATTGGGCTCATTGGCCCATAGTCTGAACCAAGGGGCGTGCCTGTGCCCCTTGGTAGAACTGCTTCCTACTACAGCCTCCGGCGGGCGCGCTGTGTGCAGCGCCGCCGGAGGGCATAAAAATTACGTGCTCGCGCATGCGCACGCGAGGCAGTCACGCGGGCGCGAGCACGAGAGAGGAGAGCGGCCGTGCGCGGCGCCGCCTGAGCCACCGCCGCCGCCGCTCGGCGAGGCCGCCGGGCAGGAGCAGCTGCGGCCGGGCGCCCGAGACCAGCGCTGGAACGGGGCTCAGGTAAGCGCCGATCCCTGACAGGGATGTTTAGAGTAATAGATCATGGCAACTGGACCTGCTGTTTCTTTTGCTCCACATGTTTTGTTATTCCTCCCACTGGATGTATGTGTGAATATTTTTTTTTTCATTTTGTTACTGTTGCAATTAAAATTAAAACAAATCATGGCCCCTCTCTCACTAGCCCCTTTAGCCTTTGGCCCAGGGATGGTTCTTTGTCTGGGGTGTCAGCAGTCATTTTTTAAATTAAAACAATTAGAAAAAATATTAAAAAGTTAATTCCGCGTCTTTTACACTGATTAAAAAAATGCTGGCAATTGTTGGCTTGACTTTTTTAGGTTGACACACAAAAACACAGGGGAACATGCCGAGAATTTTTTACACCTGCTCAGAGCAGCTGTAAATAATTCAAATGCAAGTTCAGTTGTATTTGTTATTACTTTAGACTTTTTCATTTTTTTGTGAGAAGACAAATACAAAAAACAGTATTGTAGAAAGTGAAGCATGGATTTTTTGTTGCTGAATCTCAAGAATTTGAAAAAGCTAAAACTGTAGAATTTGTTTCTCAAAAAACAGGCTTGTTACAGACTTTGGTGTTATATCACCTACAAAGCTGCAGCTATGATATATGATTCATACAGGATAAGGGTGATACCACCACATGACACAGATAATGAATGCTTCTGGTCTATAGTGACTCATTCTTCAACATTTTTGGTTCATTGTGGTTTCCTGTATATATATGTATATATCTAAAACACCCCATATTCTGTGCAGTGGGCATGCAGATTCCTAGGCTCAGCTGAAAAACAGATATGTTACAAATTAAATTTACAAGCATAAAGGCTACTGGCTTTCCCTGATGTTTACCCGGAATACTGTTGCAAGGTATATGCCTCTTTACTGTTCTGGAGCAAATATTTTGGAATGTTTTGGAAATGGATTCACTGGAAAGCAACTATAGCAGACAAATACCTCCAAATTGCACAGGAAGGCCACTTGATGAGGGACACTATGCTTAAAATAAAAAATAAGAAGCCCCCTTTAGGCCATACTTGATCAAATTTGGTATTTTAAAATACGTAAAAGAAGAATTGTCTTCCAAATCCCTAAAGACACCCTTAGTTGGCTAGGAGATTTTGGCATTTCCTGTTAAAGAACAACTGGAACTAAAAAGGGACCCTCAGGTGAATCACATGAGGATGGCGCTGAACATACTTAGGAACATAAAAGTGGGTGATGCACTTTATTCTGTTTTTATATGTCTGTATATTATTGGCAGATTGGAGGTATTCATGCATTACTTACTTGTATTTTTTCTAACAATAAATGGTTTATTTCATCATGCTTAAAAACCCTAAAAAATGTATAATTTTTATTATGTAATTTTTTTTCTGTGGTCTACTATGTGAATGTCACCTGCAGAGTAAATTAGTGTAATATAGTGTTTGACATTTGGACCTCACGCTAAAAAATCATTCCAAAAATACAGTGTACACAGGAGTAAAGTCAATTTCACTGGGCAGCCAGATTGGGGTTGTAATGTTTCATGGTATGTGGGAGCCACATTCTGATGAGAGGGGGAGGGTCAGTCATTAAGCTAGGAAGCCATACTGGGGGTGAATGGAGGCAAGGTTTTTTTCGATGGCCCCACAATCTAGGTCTTTACCTACCAATCACTAATGTCCAGGGGGGAGAGGTCCATTATTGGGAAAAAAGGAAAGGAAAGGTGCTTAGTGCGGGAAGTGCGGGGGAAAATTGGGATGTGATATCATGATAGGGAATAAAGGAAGTGAGCTTAAAATATTTTTGGGGGATGTCCACAAACATTATACATTATGCTAAATAGGGGATAAGCCAAACTAGTATGTCCTGCACTGCCAACTTCCATTGTTTTTGAGTTAGGTGATAGCAGACTGGCACCCATGTGGGGGATGTTAACCTTAGAGCACTCCGACTAGCACACAAGCTAGCTTGGGACACCCTGCTATTCGACCCCCCCAGTTCGCTTGTAAAAAATATACCTTTCCCCATCCCACGGTGTATGCACGGCTCAAGTCCAATCATCACAGTTTGCTTGGCAAATGGTGTTGTCTGCAGACAGAGCTTGGCAATAGGGAGCCGGAGTGGCTGCATTCCTGGATACCCAGCATATCTGAATGGGAGCGCGGCTCAACCCAAAGATGCTGAGGATGCGGCCGGTTTTGTGGCGGCCCAGGAGGTGTTTCACACAGTGGGGCATCTCAATTTTGGATGCCCCAGGGGAAGGCTAGTGGCCAGCACTGGAGCCTTTTAGACTTCAGGGTCGGCCACTCAGGCCACCTTTATATATACCTGCATAATCATTCAAAGTAGAATTTTTTTGTCATTTTGGTTTATTTTGTAAAGATTTTAAATATTCATTGAGTCACCTGGTGATCTCATCACGGAAGCAGCACCTCACACACACAGCTGTTACCACCATGCATATCGCCTGCCTGTGAAAAAAATCTGGAGCAAGTTCACTGCAGCTGTTGAGACTATTGGTCTAAATGCTATGGCTGTCTGCTATCTCCTCACTGAAGCAGATCCCCCCATTCAGCAAATGACACATTTTCATTTTAAAATTTAAAAGTAAGGCATACATTTTTTCTTTATCATTGCCACATTATTTATACACATATTAGAAGCTATTGTGTGGTCATTTCATTATTTATCTTTTTTATGCAAATATTTGCAATAATGCTCCTTTAATCTTCATCTTTCCCCGTGCAAATAGGGCAGGGATCAAACAGAAAGTTACAATTTAGAAAGTAGTAGATATCACAGAATCTTTAGGTGTGTTTAGTAGCCCCACAATGGTGTGACAGATAGTACAATTACCATTAAAGTGGGTCTGATCTCCCCATATTCTTTTAAAAAAAGATTATATAATTTTATGAAGAAACAACCATTATATGCATTATATTTTTTCTTTAGTTATTCTATATGGACTCATGTGGCTTCAAAGTTATGGGCAGTTAACATTTTCTTCATATTCTGAAATGTATCACACTCTGGTGTATAGTGACCCAGCGGAAAGTAAAATAATATTTTCTGCTTGACCTCACTTTACCTGTACTTAGAAGACAAAGAAAACAATCCACCCTGCTGTTGTATTTAATGTACATTCTGTGTATGACATTACTTCTCTATATTTGACATTTATTGTATTTTTTTCTTTACATGCAACAAAGACTTCTAGATCTGTATATTGTGACTATAACATTAAGCATGTGGCCTTCAAAGTTTTTGCTACATAAAAGAAAAACTGTCAAAGGTTTTTGAATGATCTCTGTAAGAGACAGGCTTTACGTGAAGCCAGCTGCATTTTTTTTAAAAATATCCTTTTTCACTTTTACGCACAGGGAATCATAAGTAATCTCTGCAGAAGCTGCCTGCAAATTACAAATTCAGGGCTATTTTTAATATCCCAGTTAGGGGTTAGTGAGGGGGTGTTAGGGCTTTATTTTATATATTTACTTAATATAAAGTAGATCCTAACTGCTGATGCCCCCCGCAACCTTTTCTGGTTTTCCTGGCTTCAGAAAGGACTCCAGACCCCACAAGACAACTGGTAGCCAATCCCAGGGCTCAGTTTGTGTTGTGGAAGCGAGGTGTTGTGTATGGCTTTAGCCTGACTGTGAAGCTACCATCTAAAGAACTTTCATAGACTCTTTCTCAGTTCAGTTCTCAGTTTAGGAGTTCCCAATAGGGCATGAGGCAACCAGCTTACTTAACTCCTAGCCTTAACCCCAAAATATAACCCTAAGTTGGCTCTTAAACTTATACCTTCTAGATGTACAATATATATAATAGATAATATAATCTTACTGAATATCTAAACCAGGCTAACTCAATTAAACACATGTACTGTAACTAAACTACAACACAAAAACAATCAGGGAAAAATCTATTTTGCAGCAGAATTCTCTGTGTTAAATCAATCATAAACAAATTGGCCCTCTTTAAGTGATTTCCCCTTAGGCATCCTGATTTGAGATGTCCCACAGTGTGAAACACCCTGGTTTTATATACCTTGACCCTCTGTCCCACCCAAGCTTAGCTTAGCTTGCCATTGAGGTATGCTGGGATAGGCAGAGTCTGCACATGCGTTGTAGGATCAAGGATTGAGGAGATTATATGGGGAAACCAGGGAGGTGCCAACTGCAGACTACCCGAAGTCAGGATGCCCATGGGATATGGAATCCCTAGGACTAGTGATGGGCTTTGGATCTAGGCCAAAGCTAGATATGACTGGGATCTTGCCAATTCAGTCTAGTTCGCCTCATCCCAAATGCTGGCAAGATCTAGGTCAGATTTCCTGGCATGCCACCCACTGATGCAGGCAGGTGGTACGTCTGCAATCACTACCTTGTGAACTGGTATAGGGGTCTTAACAGTTTACAAACAGTTAAAAAGGAAAAAATACAGCTTTAAAATAAAAAAGAAAGAACTCACCATTGCTGCGTCTTCCTTCATCCGTCCTCCTACCGCTGAAGGTCTGCCGAGTGGGGGCTCCCTCCTGGTACTCAGCTGTAGTGAGGGGGGACTCAGGTTCCCTCTCCTCCTTTCTTGGAATTCCAGTAAGCTAATGATGGGCCAGTGAGGCTTTTATAGAGGGGGAGGCTCTGTAGTATCCCACTCATTGACTAATGACATAACTGGAGGGACTAGATAGTACTAGATACTATGTACTATCCAGATTGAGGGGGGGGGTGGAACCCTAGTATTTACCATCTCAAGTTTTGGCTCACGTTTTTCTACTGTGCTTTGTAGGGTTAATTTTTAGTGGGTCTCTCCTCCCAAAAAATTGAACAGATTTTGGGGGAGGTTATTCTTTTATCCTTTGTTTCCCTAATCCCTTGGTTAAGACAGGGACCCAACTTGGGAAAAAGAAAACCTTGGATAGGGAGTTTGTGTGAGACCCTTCGGGGTGTCCCTTTAGAATCCCCATATAGATTATAGATATTTCGTCATGTGCTCTGTAAACGCCATGAAATTGTAAGTAACCATGTTTAAGGAAAATCATGTTCGGTAGTTTATTGTATTTTCTTTTTTTTCAGTTTGTAGCAAGATGTTTGTATCAAGTAGTCGGAGTTATAGCATGGAAAACATCCATGTGTGGATCATATCTTATTTATAAGACTCCATGTAAAAGTGTTTTGCAGATTCGCCGCTTCATCAGTACATACAGCTTAAATCTAGGGTGCATATTGAAGTGATTGCATGAGATTCATACATACTGACACCCAACACTTTCCTGGTGCCTGTGTGTCTGATCCCCTGTGGAGAGAGCAGCATCCACCACCCTCTTCAGGGTTCATTTAACTAGCAAAGGTAAACCGCAGGCCCACTAAGCTAGGTGAGTAGGTGGTGTTCCTATACGCCTTCCATTCTACCCCTTATTGTTTGCTGGGTCTCTGAGTATAGCAAGCAACACCCTTCTTTTAGTTGAAGAGCAGATTAATTGGGCATGGAGGGCTCGCAGGAAAGAAGTCATGTGGGTGGCTCCTGCTAAAAAAGGACCAAAACCCTAGGTGCCCGATGATTGCCTAGTCCCAGGGCATCCTGACTTGGGATGCCCCTTCTGTAAAATCCCCTGGTTCAACCGTATACAAATCCCCACATTACGTGTGCGTGTCAAGGCAGCATCATCTGCCTCCGGCAGATGTGGGCTCCTGCTTCGGGCCTCTCTCAATGGCAGACACAAGTGGAGAGGACAGGCCAAGGGCATGACAACTGCTCCCAGTGATCTATGCCGGATGTGTGAAAACAGCGTTCCATGCTGTTCATTTATATGCATGGCCTAGAATGTTGATTGGATGCATGTATCTTGGCATCATCAGTGAGGTGAATATACTAGGTCAAATGGGGGGTTCACATACTAGGGGCGTGATTATTTTGGGGATGCCCCACTGTGTGAAATCCCATTAAAACTCTTCTTTTCAATATTCTCCCTCACCAATCAGCATTTGCACTCCATTCACTCCTTGCTTAGCCGACCTGTCAGCTGTTCCCCCGTGTATCAGTGCCAACCATTGAGAAATTCCTAGCTTAGCAACGCACTTAAGCCAAGGGGGAGCCGTAGTTCCTCTGTAAAATGCTTCCTCGGTGCTCAGCGTGAATGATACAGGGCATTTGCAATAAGACACATTGACGCTAAGGATCTCATATTGGACACTAATAATCCTCCTTTAACCCATGCTATAAAATGGGTGCCACATATGTAGAAATCTATATGTAGCCTTCCTCAGCAAGCTGAGCAGTGCCATGACATATACAAACAGTGTATTGTGATTAAGATCAAGTACATTAGGGAATTGGGTGTCAAGGGAAGGTCGAGTTTTTCAAACCCATCAATGTCAGGAGGCACCCATTGGGCTCTGAGATCCATCACCCATATATTTTCTTGACACAAAGAGATTATGTGATAACTCCCCCAGTGTAACAAATTAGAACATTATGGAACGCAGTATATTCCATAATTCTTCATTACACTCTCAGTATTGATTCCATGGTAGGAACATGAAACAACTGCGGGATGCAATCATAAATAGCATTATCATTTGTCTTCACCGTCACTTTGTTCAATGGCTCGCGTTTAGCTGTTTGATCAAATTCCTACAGGGCTAATTATCAGCGTTCTCTTGAACAATGAAGTCTCGCTACACAAAGAAATAATACCATGCTTTTCCTGCATGTAGCGGTCATATGTTTTCTTCAAATCAATAATTGCCTATTGGTGCAGTGTTTCCGTTTCATATAATTTGACCCTGAATGTGATTTTGACATAGATATATAGAGAGCCGAGTTTGAGGTTATGCAGACTGCTTGACAATGAATATAATGCACTGTGGCAGCTAATGCACTCTCATCTTGTCTAAGATTATCAAAAGTGGCAGCAAGACAAGCTTAACTTGCAGCTGATCATTTTAAAGAAATACATTAATGTCTTACAGTAAGATGTAGGTAGACTTTCATTCCGTCCAATTGCTGAGATGTAACACAATTTGATAGGAAGGAATGGAGGAGGGGGAGATGGACAAGTTCACTCATAAATGTGATTTTAGAAAAAAAAGGCAGAAAAACTTTTCTCAAGTATGATGCAACTGTTTCAAAGATTCTATTGATTATATCTTATTAGATATGTGTAACCAACATTGGAATGTAAAATGTGACATGAGACAGTTATAATTGATAATGCATTATAAATTCAGTTAAATCTTGTACACGACTTTTATTACTTTTTTTAAGAAGAAAACAATAAAAACAGCTTTAAATATGTTACCAAAGGTTTCTCATGTACAGATCACATAATGCCAAACCAAATATATCAAAAAATCAGTAGAGGAAAGAAAGGGGTCATGAAAGTCTTAAATATTCTCATAACCACTGACTATATTGTACAAAATAATTGCCAACTAAAGTTTAAAGAGAAACATCTGTCTTTTAGACTCCAAGGATTCCCATTGTGTAAAATCCACTGGATCGACCTATATATGCACCTCACCAGTGATCCCACAGTGCATGGGTGGGCCGCGTCCCTGGCTTCACTTCTGAGCGTCCAGCGCAGGGCAGCAGGCAGGAGCTCATGCTCCATTCAGTTTTACAATGCCACCTAGGAACTATTGGGGACAATTCAGCACTTCTGCTTTATTATCATTCAACTAACTATCCTGCTGGAACACTATGGGGGTTATTTATCAAACGCTAACGCCACGTAGTGCCACGTAGTATCAGGTGAACGCCGGGCGCAGTATGTGAAAACCATATATATGAAAGTCAATCTGGTGAGCGCCTCTAATAGTGTCATGTAGCGTTGAATGTATTACTAGCGGTGGCTCAGTGTAAAGCACCGGTGTATGTTCAGCAGCACCACATAGCGCCTACCGCTCAGTAGCGCTCTCCCATACATTTAAATGGTGTGTTACTTGGTTGTGTATAAATAGTGCTTTCCTAAAGTAATGTTCTACATTTTTGGCTCAAATCATTGTGTGTCCTCTCCTGTCCAAAAACCAAACACTTTTATTGTGTTTAATTTTTTTTTTATGCAGAATTGTATGTGCAGGTCTTCATTGCAGTGTCATTGTCACAGTGTTAAAACAATGTCATTCCATGTGTTTTAGCTCTGGTGCTGGTGTATATGTGTTGAGAAACAGACCTTTTGCATATTACATCCCAGCACTCGTCGCTAGAGCACCCAGTTTTAGAGCGCCGACGCTGGTTGTAGTTTTTTCTTAAATATGGGCTTCAGCGCTGAGTGCCAGACGCACTTAACTGGCGCTACCTATCATTCACTGCAGCATTGTTCTATTGTTAGCGTAGTCTTGGGCGCTTTAACCTCGGGACACCACCTAGCGTTCTCGATTGGCTCTGCAGTGAATCACGGCGAACGCCTCTACAGCACCCTCCAGACATCACATTTATCAATGCTGGACAGGATAGTACAGCGCCACTTGTCCAGCCACTATGCTAGGTTATAGCACCAGACACCCGCTTGCAGCGACCACTTGCGTGCGCTCTAGGCACCGCTACATAGATGCTCAAATGGCAATACGTGGCGCTAGTCTCAAATCTCACAGCTATGGGACATGAATGTAGTGCTATTGAGCAAGGCACCTAACCTCCCAACCACTAGGGGAATGTGTACATTCACTGCACAGATGGGTTAAAACATAGAAGACCTATCGGTTTGCTGACCTATGCCAAACTGGAGCAGCCTGTCATCTTTAATCGTAAAGCATATACAGTGGTTAATACCAATGGCAAAGTCATAATGAGATATTCTAGATTAAGTGATTAACTTTTGCTCCACAGATCTGCCTAAGCTTTGTGGAGAACAATAGTTCAGCCATGTTTTATTTATATGCGTCATCTCCATGCTCCTTCCACACTCACCCATGTTCTCTGTTTAAAATGAGTTCTGCCCTATTTTTACATTTTCACTATTTGCCATCTGGTATATATCTAAACATATTTTCATTTATTTGTTGGTACAATAATAAGGAAGGGCCAGAGCATATTTAATTTGGGAGAGTACTCATGAATGGAAACAGAATGGCTCTTATCTGAAGTGGAAGGAGCTCAGCTTGACTCACTGAATGTCTAATCTTATTTGTGAGAAAATGCATTGACTCGAAATGAATCAGAATCCTCTGCACGTATTCAAGAACCGCATGTTTGCATTAGACTATCTTGTAATGCTGATAATGCAACAGAAAAAGACAGATCTTATTAATATGACATATTGTTCTTCAATGTTGGCTTGCTGTGATGGTTGCTGAATGTTTGGCATTGTTACCTTAAATGGACTTGAGCTCCCCTTTTGAACTTTATGAAAAACTCTCCTCTATGAGGACTTTTACTTTACTGACTTACACAAACATCAACAGTCATGAAAAAATGTCATTCAAATGTCATATTATCTTTTAGTAAATTCAATTATATTTCACTTCTTTAAATCACACTACACAAAACATGGCACAATGGCATCTTATGCTCATGGATACAAAAGTTCTTATACCCAGTATCCAACCCCTGATTCACCAATTTAAATTAGAGTGATTTTACCATACATGAATAAGGTTCAGATCTGAGACACATAGTTCTTTAAAGAAGAAAAAACTGTGTCCTCCAGTCTAAAAATATCCATGGCCAGTTGAAATCCTTTTTTGGGATTCCCCACCGTGTAAAGCTCCTAGGATCACCCATAATAGCTTTACCTCAATCCCACAGTGCATGCACATGTGTTCCACCTCTCTGACATTCATACTGGTCCCCGGATGAAGCGTAATCACTGGGAGTATACGTAAGACGGGTTCATGGTCATTTAATGAAGCAAGTATAAACAGGGGGGCATTCCGATTGCCCCCCGCGTTGTGTTGCGTACTAAATCAAAATACCTTACCTTTCTAATCAAGCCCCACGTTTGACCTCCAGGGTCACGTGGTCTGCAGGTGTCCTTTCTGTATCCAGCCACTGGTGACCAACCTGACAAGGGTGGCCAAACGTGGGGCTTGATATCCTTGGGGGGCACTGTACTCCCACCCTTTTTCACATTCCCTTATTTTAATCTCTTCCACAATCCTTCTCTTTTTTATTCATTTTTTCTGTTTTCCCTTTATCCATAACCTCTTACTGTCTTTTTAATATCCTCTCTGTCTGGCTTTCTTTTTTCACATTCTCTCTATTTTCTTTATTTCTCCTTTTTACATTCCCTCGTCCTTGCCACAAACAAAAGTGATACTCACCTTCCGTTGCACTTTATTTGAGAAAACTCCCAGAGGGTGAAGATCGAGTTTCATGGCATTCACAATCAGCATCTTATAGAACTAATGGCTGCCTCTCTGAGTAACTCAGTGACTTGAACACATCCACTTGATTCCCTACGCTGGGGGGGGCATACCAGACATTGGCATGCCCCCTCCATTATAGTCATTGGAATGGGCATGGCCAGTCACAGTGAATGATACGGGGGGCGGGGGGTTTGCAGCCCTCTAGACTAAAGGTGGGAGGGAAAAATGGAATAGGTATGGCACAACTTTCAATCTGCTAAAAACGAGTCATTTACCAAAGTGAGTGATTCTGCGAGGAAAGAACTAGAACTAGACCACCAAGAGACCACTTCTTTAGAGAAACAAGACTTCATAGATGACATGGAGGAGTGCATACAACAGCCATTGCCCAGTGCGTCAACACTTAATGGAAGAGTGGCAAAAAGAAAGGCAATGTTATCTAAAAGTCTCCTCTCCAGTGCTCCAAGGAGCAGAACGGCAGGAAGAAGGTCTGTTGGTATAAGAGTTTTATGGCCATCACAGGCAAACAAAACTTCCAGGTAGCATCATCGTATCCAGTATCATGTAATAACAAGCTTAGCAATTTGCCCTTGCAAAAATGTTCTGGTGATACCAGTTTTTCTGGGAGATATTCTAGCCATCAGCCTGGACTAATCCTCTGCTTTATCCATGACTGACAATAAAAGAGGGAGTTGTTGTTTGTGGCCTAGATGAATATCATACATTTCAGAATCACAGAGGTGTTTTGTGTGTTGGCCTGACAATCTAATCCCTGCAGGCTGATACCGATATAGGGACAGAATGGAGGCACAGTTATCTTTTAAATAACCCAGGATCTCTTGCAACATTTAAATTTTTAGTTATGTGTATAGAGAGGAATGATTGTGCTGAAATATTGATAAAACCACAGATTCTCATATTGGCTTACCATCAACACATCAAAATGTATATTATGATAAATGATTTTATGATAAAGCTCTACCCCCAGGTGTGGCTTTGTCATCACACTGCACCACCCCCAATAACAACAGGTCTATCTTCGAGTAAGCATGAACTTACAGTAAGATATTAGGCATAGATGCACATTAATATGATTCATAACAAGGAAAAAAATGTATATAACTCTCTTAAACATGCTTGGGCTGGTCAGAAGCACACTCTGTCCCCCTACATTGGCACTGAGGCAGGAAAGTGGGGGGTTGCAAATAAAAAACTCCTACCTTGACCTAAGTTATCACATCGTATCGGGCTATGGACACAGCCATCTTGGAAAGCCTACACCATTTGTCCCCCACAGCACTTGTGTCACCTTTGCTGTGTCAAAACTTGTCAAGCCTCTGCCAAAATGTATATAGCAGCTAAATACTTACAGTACCACCTACCCACCTGCCACCTATCCCTTGACTAGCACTAGACCTGATTTGGGTAACTGAAAGCAAATTAGTACCTGGTAACTGGCACTCGATCCCCCACCAGAAGCAGCTATTCTACATACCAAACTGCCAGGTGGACTGTGACTGACTACATAGTTGTTGATTCAGAGCCACGTGAGAATTCTCCCTCCTTTTTAGGAGAGAAAACTGACATTGACATTGTCGACCAGGTGTAAATTTTCACCTGGCTCTGAATTAGCTCCAAGGTAGACAATGAAAGTCAATGACAGGTTTCTCTCTTAAAAAAGGAGTGAGAATTCTCCTGAATTGACCCCACAGTCAGCCAATCAGTGCAGCAGTGGCGCCACTGGTAACAGAAGAAGTGATCTAAAGCTGTGCTCAAGCTAGCTCTGGATACTGCAGGATTGAAAGTGAACTGAAGTCAATATATTTATTTTCTACAGTCAGCAAGATAACATTTTTGGATATTGGTTTTAACTGAGTAATAGAGACCCATTCCAATGGAAAGCAGCAACACTATAACGTCTTCACTGCACAGGTAGCTACATGTAAGCCATTTGTCACAGAATTCTCAGCACCTTTTAGACTAGTTGAGGCATTCATACTAGGCACAAATGGGGCAGTGCCCATGTCATCACAAGTAAACCCAGAAGCTGCTATTTCGAAATCTAGGCATGCTGTAGAAAAGCAATGACATTTTTCTACCCATATATGTTATCCACTGACAATGGGCATGGGCTAACAGTTGTGTTGCCTTGAATTTGTTGTAGGATGTATTTTCTCTTTTACATGAAGGTACAAGACAGGTTAGCATTTATCAAGAGTAGGTCGCACGTGTCACGTAGAAATGAAAACAGAAAATTGCAATATAGATGCAATTGCTTTTAGTCACTGTGTGGCCCCTGGGTATTAAATCATAAAACATAATGATAAAACAAGTGAGTTGTTCCCTTTAACAAAGTTTATTGATTTTCTTGTTTCGTTTTCATTGGCACATTTCAGAATCTGTAGCTACTGACATCCACTGAACAGTTCAACCCAACAACTATTATTTGCATTAAATTACTAGCTACTGGTGTGTCTATTGGCCCATTGAGAGATATGAAATATTTTTCTTGGCACCACAAAAATAGAGCAAAACAAAAACACATTGTTAATTTACATTAATTTACATTAATTAGCTATTTTCCTTTTTGCTTTCTAGGGAAAAATCAATGTCTAAATTCTTTTTTCCAGGGTTTTTCTGATAACATTACCATTGATGGAAATAGATTGCTTGATATTGTGCCGATTTAGCTTTTAACATAGTATAGAGAAGCAGTGTTGCAGATTTACCTGCCGATCTATTTGGTGAAATGTCTGTTTCCAAAGCTAGTGTAGTAGGATTTCAACCTATTTGTGGCCACCAAAAGAAGGAAACTAAACACATTCATACTTACATTATTATTATATATTGTTATTATTATTGGTAATGAAATTCTTTTGTACATATTCGTCTGAAACTATCTCTATAAACTGGCCCTATTGGTGGGACACATGGACACATTGGAGAACGAGAGGATGAGCGGTGAAAGGGTCTGTCAATCTGCTGCAGTGTTGAAAATGTGTTTAGTTTTAGGAGGTTAAAGGTCAATGGCATGAATAGTGAACCATGGAGTCTAAGGGAAGCCCTGGTCTTTTCCCTTGCCCTGATGGTAAGGATAGATTTGTGTGGCAGTTAAACCCACAGCCAGTTAAAGCAGGACACATTTGCCAATATAGATGCAGCCAAGCTGAGTCGGGAACTGACTGTTAGACTTCTAAAGCTGAGTCATATACACAGATTGACAGGCTGCGTCATAGGTAGGCTATGTTCATAGTCCGGAGCCAGGTCATATACAGTAGTGAGATTGTCATACAAGCTGGGTTAAGATGAGGAAAACAGGATACAGGAGAAGAAGAAAATCAGTTGGCAATTTTCTGCAGATTTCCTTAAATGTGAAAAAGCATGTGAACCCATGTGCATGCACAGATTCATCAAATTCTGACTGTGAGAGTCTTCAGATTTGTTTAAATCTTACCATGAGATTAGTCCAGAACTAAATAATTTCAGTTGACTGACAGTGCCTATTAGAAACATCAGATTTGCCTGAAAAAAAAAATCACTAACATGTTGAAGGTTTCAGACAAATTTTTCTGGAAACTCTAAACACACCAATTTGACAGTTTTCTGACTAGAGCTCATGGATCTGCATGCCAGCTGCAAACAGGAAGTGCTGCTGGGTTTCCTGTTACTGTACATTGTCAGTTATGTCAGTTGAATCCAGGCAGCAGCATGGCTGAGATGCTAGGAGAGGAAGATCCAAAATGGCCTTTACCTTTCTTTTCCAACTGTTGATCCAGTTTAAAACATATAGGTATGGAGGGAGGGGGCAGGGTCAAGACACAAAGCATAATTGAAGAGCCAGTGAATGGATTAAATTATGCAGTTAGGTACCTTGTTAAGATTGAGCATCCGCTACTCATGCTACAGTATGTTAATATTCTGGTTCTAGTGGTGTGTAATAAAAATACTGGCTATGGCTATGTCAGATAACCACTAATGCCATCTTACAATATCTCTGGCAACATCTATTTAGAATGTTGCTAGACATTTTTAATGTTGGTTTCAGATAGTAGTCATCTTGAAGGAGCACACAGTGAAAAAAGGATTGAATTAATGAAATGTGCCTAGAATCCTCAAGGAGGAGAGCATATTTTCCACTCAAAGCTGACACTGCAGGCAAAGGTTATTGTTGCACCATTGTGTCAAGCTACGTTTGACATGGTCCGAAACTAGCTATCGAGATTTACAGGTTCAGCCAATTACATTTTCTTTTTCATCCCATCCCCCAATCAGCTCAGAAGAGCAGGACAGGATTGCTGGTCCCTCCCACCCCTTCCTCCACCTCCCCCCACCTCCCCCCTCTGTCCCCCCCTCTGCCTCCCCCTCTGCCCCCCCCCCCCCCCACCTCCCTCTTCCTACTTCAGATTCACATTGCACAGCCAGAGTGTCTTATGCCAGTTCTGGGAATCTTACAGACCCTGTCCATTATGCTGATTATTATGCAGCCACATCCACTTTTTTTCTGCAGATAAATCATGAGGTGTAACTGTAAACCTCTGTACCTCAGCCATTTCTTCTTCAATTTAAAAATGAAAAACAGTTTAGGACAGTGCCAAATGTAGCCGGACGCAAATGTGTCTGCTATATCACTTTAAGCTTTTAAATATTCTAATTCATTTGACTTTTAGATTAAAGATTCCTAAAACTATTGCTTTTAAAATTGCTGTACTGTACTAGTTGTCCTGCTTTTAGCATGTGTATGGCTTAAACCGAAACAACATTCTTATAAGAAGCAGTGCTCATATACATCCCTCCCCAGGGCATAATGCCGGCTTTTGTCAGCTTGTCTCCCAGCTGCAGGGAGGAGCTATTTATACTGGGAGTGAACTGTGATGTCACAACCTTCTCCTAGTATAAAATCCCCTCCCTGCAGCGGGGAGCCGCAGAAACCGGAGCGGGACAACATGGGAGAATGAGGACATCACTTGGCGCTAGTACGGGAACAGAGGTAAGCTTATTTTCTTTATTTTTTTAATGATTTTGTTAAAAGTTCAGTTCGGCCGAATCCAAATTTCTTGGGGAAATTTGTTGAATCTTCTAACTTCGAACTTTTAAAATGTAGGTACTTTAGTCCCTGCCTTCCATTTATTAATTTAGTCGTCCCCCTTTGAACACACTCCAGTTCCGATATGTCATTCTTTTTTTTTTTTAAACAATATTTTTATTGAGATTATGAAAGAGGTACATCAGCGTACAGTCATATGATAAACTTTGTAAGGTTAGTATATGTAAAAACATACAAAAGGATGAGTATTTGTACACCAGTGAGGAGCAATGTCAATTTAGACAAAATATGAGGTACGCGTGGGATAAAGCCACGTGCCAGGGGGTGGGGGACAGGAGGTAAAAGGAGGGGGGCTAGGGTGGAAAAGACAGGAGAGCAGGAACAGGATGGGGGGAAGGAATGAGGATAAGGGTGAGTGTCCAGCCTCCGCTTAACAGAGATGAGTGCAGAACGTCATTGAGATGCAAGGAGGGAACGATCAAAGTTCCGATATGTCATTCTTATGTGCCCAGAACTGCACACAATATTCCATATTGGGTTTGACCAGTGACTTATAGAGGGATAAAATGATGCTCTGGTCATGGGCACTTATACTCCTGTTGATGCACCCCATCAGGACCAGATTAAGTGTGGTGGAAGTCTCTGGGCAAAAAATCTAGTGAGGGCCCCTTTAAAGGTATTTTTTCCTTTTAAATGAATAGTCCAGCCAAGTAACTGATTGGTGGTTGTCTGGCACCCGCCTACCTACTGGAACGTCAGACCGAGTCCCTTGTGCCACCCTTGCATGTGTGTGCTGCTCAGGAACTCCTGCTTTGCCATTCTGGGTGGGGGTAGTGTAGTAGCCCAGTTGGTCCAGCAGAAAACAGTTCCCTGCACTGAGCTTCCAGCAGCTGTGCTTGGTGGCTTATGTCTAGTGAGCGGCCGCCAATTGATGGCTTTGCACCCACCCATCACTGTAGAGATGCTGGCAGCTGCTTTGTTGCTCTAGACTCTCCGTTCTGCCTGTGGTGGCTTTGGCTGCAGGTTAGCAAGAACAAGAAAAGGCTTGCCCAGGCAGGGGGGGGGGGGGGGGGTTCCACTGCAGCTGATAGCTTTGTTGCTGGCTCTGCGGCCGTCGGACCAAAGACTGAAAAGCCTCCTGGACCATAACCCAAAGGTTGGTGAAGGCCCCCTTTGCAAGTGGTGGAAGCCCCCTTTGCAAGTGGTGGAAGCGCCGGGGCACGTGCCCCTTGCACCCCCCTCATAATCCAGCCCTGCACCCCATGATCATGTTTGCCTTGGGAGCACTGCCTAGCATTGACACTATGGTTAAGTTTTTTGTTAACTAAACACCTCTTTTACCCACCATTGTAGTTTTACCCACCATTCCCTTATTTAGTATGTAATCCTGGTACAAATTACCCCTGCCTGCCCATTTGCATATCCTTACATTTATCTGTATTAAACGTCATCTGTCATTTTACTGCCCATGCTTCCTATCTAAATCTGTTTGTAGCTGGGTGCTGTCCTCATTTGTGTTAATTTCTTCACACAGCTTAGTATCATCTGCAAAAATGCAATTAGAGTGCGGAAAGTTTACTGAATATATTAATTTATACTATACACCTGGTGTAGGCACTGATGTTGTTGTTAGAATCAATTACTGGCTGCTCTGCTGTTGAGTATTTCCCTAACACACCAGCCGCTCAGCTGGACAATGCTTTCCTATAGCAGCTATAGCAGATACCATATATCATTTGCCATTAATATACTGTTTATAAAAGACAACAGGGAGGCAATGATAGTTTCACAATAGACAATTGCTACATCATGAAGCTAAGTGTATCACTGTGAGTTTCTGATTGCGCAAACATTTTTTTTCATCTGACATTTGGTGCAGCAGATTTTTTCAGTCAGACACAAGCCTCTTTCACAATATGCATATTTTCCAGCTCACAGTACGGACACTTCCAGCAGAGGCATGTTCTACAGAAGCTCACTTTGCTGATCAGACTAACAAACTATTTGGGCCTCCTATGATACTTACATTTCTAAAGAAGAACCTTTGTGAAAACGGTGATATAATAAATAGTAGTATACTTATTTTTAATGGCAAGTAAGGTGTTTACCTATATGCTCAACAAAAGAAAAAATCATACAAAGCTTGTGTTTTTTTTCTTAGATGAATCACACAAAATACGGAAATATGTAATAGCTCCATATTGTGGCAAAAAAAACCACAGGCTTTCCTTGGAATGTGGGGAAAATATTGCAGCTTACCCTGTCAATCAAGTTGGCAGCACTGCCATTTTCCAACCCCAATTCTCTGTTCTAAAACATCTTCTCCCTTGGGAATTAAAGCTCTCTGTGAACGTAGATGCCCCTTGTTCTCAATGAAAGTGCACAGGGCACGGCCACCTACCAGTCCAGCTTCTCATAGAAGTCAGGTAAGTGAGGAGGCTCATGTCCTTTGGCACTGAAATTCTCCTTACATGATTTACACATTTCCTAGGAAGGAGTCCAATCAACTTTAGAAGGAACTAATTGATCACCAAAACTGAAATACATCATTAAAGGAAGAAATTGCCCTCTATTCTATGATCCACAGAAGGACCTCTTCTTTATTGATCTTAAAACAAGATCTTTGCTGTTAACTCATCCACTAGAGATCAAGCCCTCTTTAATCCTTTCAGTGCCAAGCACATAGATTCTACGTGCTTGCTTCCACTCCACTTAAGTGCCAAGCACGTAGAATCTACGTGCCTGACTTTCCCCCCTGCTAGTAAAAAAAATCAAAATCAAAAATACTCACCTGACCCCTCATTGGATCCGGCCGGGTCTCTCCAGGAGAGCCCTCGGAATAGCCCCCCCCCCCCCCCGCTTCGGCAGCAGCAGCTGCTAACTGTAAAAAAAAAAAAAAATCAAAATGGCATTTACTTACCTGAGGCCGATGGGTGTCCTCTTCACTGGGGGGGCCTCCGATCCCCCCCCCCCCAGCAGCCTCTTCCGTGGCGAGGAGAGGGCAGAAATTGCCCCCCCCACTTCCTGGAACGGGTCGGCTAGCCCCACCCCCATCACCCCCAATTACCTGCCTCCCCAAAGCCCGGGGGGGGGGCAGAAGAGCCCAGGCCCACATAGGCTATGTGGGCTTGTAGGCTGCAGGGTGGGGGGGCCACAAAGGCTGGCCCCTCCACTCTGTTCCTACAAGCCCCCATAGCTGGTCCCGGGCTGGTAATGCTGGGTAAGGGGGACCCCATTTCAATTTTTGGGGGATTTTTAAGGGTTTTTATGACCTTATGTCATTTTTTTTTAATTAACCCCTTATGTTTATAGTGTGGATAGTAGTAGTATTTTATTTGTAAATGTTATAAAGTGCTATTTTCAGTTTGGGGGGTCTCCTGGGCAAGAATGGGGGGGCTACCGATACATATGTGGTTCCGTTGTAATCGGAAGAAATTGGGCTTTCACACGCAATATGTTTGTCTCTAATAAAGTAAATGTTTTATTTAAAATAAAGGAGACAATTGTCTAAAAAATATTTATTTATTTTTACACAAAAATATTAAAAAACCAGTAGAAAAATTACAAACAAGACATTTCATGTTCAAGCCTAAACTCTGCTGCAAAATATATATCTATAATTTTCCTGAAAATTCCGGCAAAAATCACGGTTAAACATGGCACAGAATGGGGAAAAATGACCTGTCAACAGAGGGTGACAAAACTTGAAGTAGGTTGGCAATTAAAAGGGTTAATAGAACCTATGCATGTTGGATATTGTTCTGCTCAGGGGACGTTGCTCTTTCAGATTTAGCTTGTTTTTTCTTGTTTGCATATTTATATTTTAGGAAAACATGTTATTTATTCAGTTTTTTATTCTTTTTTTTAGGGAAACCCTGTGCAACCTAAGAATTCTTTGAGGGATTACTTCCAGAAAGGTGAGCCTACTACAACAAGCTGGGTACTCTTAGAAAGCTTAACATGTGTACTTTCAGGGAATATATGGTTTATAGGCAATATTCCAAATGTAAAGGGTTGTTTTGGTTGAAAAATTGCAAGGTGCGCATTTTGTCTGCAGAGCTGAAATTTTCAAGTAAAATTACTGTTATGCGCATGCTTTACTTTGGGGTGTTTGCCAACTCTTCCCTTGACAGTACCTATGCATGTTGGGTATCGTTCTGTTTGGGGCATGTTGCTTTTTGAGATTTTACTTGTTTTTTCTTGTTTGCATATAGTTTTTTTTTTTAGGAAAATGTAGCTTGATTCTCCCTTTTTATTCTTTTTTAGGGAAACTTTGTGCAACCAAAGAATACATTGAGGGATTACTTCCAGAAAACTAAGCCCACATAAACAAGCTTGGTACACCTAGAAAGCTTGAGGTGTGTACTTCCAGAGAATATACTGCAAGGTGCGCATAGCGCAGTTGTATTTTATCTGAAAATCTCCTAAAGCTCTGTTTCAGTTTGGGGGAGTCTCCTGGGCAGGAAAGGGTGTCTATCAATACATATGTGGTACCGCTTTGACTGGGAGAAATTAGGGTTTCGCACGCAATAAAATTTTATTGACAAACTTATATTTTTTATAACAAAAAAACACTACAAATTACAAAAAATTGATTTTTTTTATTTTTTTTGCACATATTTCACCAAAAGGTATTGAGAATACACCTAAAAAATGACAAACAAGAGATTTCATGTTGAAGCCTATACTCTCTTGAAAAAAACAATATATCATTTTTCTGGGAAATCCCTGGAAATCCTTTTAAAAATCACAGTTGAACATGTGTAGCGCAAAATAGTGAAACATGGTCTGGCAACAGAGGGCGACAAAAGCTGCAGGTAGGCTGGCAGCGAAAGGGTTAAAAGTTAATCTGATGATGTTCATGGAGGATGCAGTTCCCTCCTCTTTATGGGCCCTACCATAAAAAAGGCATCAAATCCAAAATGGATAGGAGCACACTGCTAGAATGCATGTGCGCAACAGCTATTTCCAGTCTTGCATGCACTTGAAGTGGGATATTGTTCCAACTTGCCTGAAGAAATCCACCCAGTACCCCAGAACTTCTTAACAAAAGTTTGAATAGGTCATAATGAGATGTGGTTAGAAGAGCCCCACAGTATGCAAGCCTCCAATTCTGCATGAGAAATGAAAGGGAAAGTCTGCTGGGTGCCACCATGACACCTGAACTCTCTGTGGCATATGGATGCATGAAATCAAAGTAGCCCAGCTTGTGTTCCAAAGTTTACTTTACAGGGCAGCTGTATTGCTGCTACCGCCACTAAAATTCGGTTTGAATAGAGGTGGAGTGAATGCTTCTCTTCAGCATTTAAAGGAAACAAGTAGGAATACGGGGGTGCTATTAAAGGATAATGGAAAAAGGTCTTGGGCTTGCATGTCTCTCTGTACTTTATGAAAGCACTAACAGCGAGTGTGACATACACCGGATACATTTACAGGGACACTGGGTGACCAATGTGGGTGCTGGATGGATGAAGCTGCACTGGATCTAGACTTAACTGTATCTAACACACTGACCAATACTGTACAATGAATGAAGAAATTTAAAGTCTAATAAGAGAGAGAGAAGACATAAATCAATCTAAATTGATTGATCCATGCTGAAAATGTAATAAAAAATAATAAGTAATCGGAACCTGTGGCCTTTGAGCAGATATTATCCAGATAGGCAGATGTTTCACATTAATGAGGATAAACTCTTGCTAAACTCGAGCCTCATCTTGATATTTAGCAGGTCTCTGATAATTAAATCACATTACCGAGAAAGGATTATTATGGCACAATCAGTACACTTCCCTCTGCTGGCCACACTTTCCGCACACTGGTGAGAAGATCATTTACTGACCTACTGAAAGATACGCTTTACAGGCAAGGGCAAGGCAAAAACATGGAACGAGGAAATAAACACCTAAGTCTATAAAACAACCCCCATCAGAAATCAGTAATTGACCTCCTGAATCAGAAGTAAAGTACCAGCACAATTATGTCTCATCTGCTTAGAAGGGAAAAGTAACTCTTCATTGTCAGTCCTTCTTAGGAAGCAGCAGCAGGAGAGGGTGTTATGTACCATCATAGATAGTGAGACATAGGCCTTGTGTCTTCAAATCACATAATGAGGAGACATAGAATGCCCTTTAAAAAATGGTTTCCCCTGGAGAAGCACCAGGCACTAGGTTCAGCCCTCCCCATTGCTTAGTAGGTGGTGGGGCAATAGGGTATTGGCATTATCCAACTCCCTGTCTCTCCTCAGGGTGGGCATGTAAGTTGCAACACTTTGCTTTCCTAATTGGTACAGGGGTCTTAAAAAACACCACTATCCCAAGGCAGAGCCAGTTTAAGACAAAATGTGGCCCTGGTCAAAATGTGGAGCCCACATTCTGAAATACTCTACAGTACCAATGACACAATCACATTCAAACACATCACCATCCATTTATTAATCTACTCTACCATCCCCCACCAGCAAATGATGAAAGGTCCGGAGCAGCCGTACTTTCCACATGCAATGGGACAAAACCCAGAACAAAGGAGTTTTTTTTACATTTATAGAACTTGAATATGGTGTACATGATCTACTTTCTAATGGTGGCTTTGAAGGCCCCCAAGCCTTTTAGTGGCCTTTCTGGAGACATAAACGGTGATGTTTACCTTCTAAACCATTTAGTGCTTTCCAGAAAGTACTGGATCACCTTAATCACATTCAAATTATATAATTGCTTTTTTCATGAACAATCAGAGGCAAGAAAGAACCATTTACTGATATAAATGGACCCACCTTGGAAAACCACAAAAACTATTTTGTTCCAGAACCAAAACACATACAAAAGGACCTTGACCTAGTTGTCCCACTGTAGTGTTGGTGTCCGAAGCTGGAATACAGTAACATTTTGCCAGCTTTACTTCTTTAATTTAGAGTGCACCAAAACCGGATCTAGCATCCCACTTTGGGATGTCCAGGTATGTGAAACCCCAATAATCGCATGCTTTCCTTACGTTTCTGATGTGCCCACAGCACTGGTGGCATCTCTCACCTTCTTTCTCCAGCTCTGTCCAGGCATGGCGGGGCTGCACACAGTCGAGAGCTGCAGGGGGTGATGCTCACCAACCACAAGTGCAACTGGGCTCCCTTTCAGTCTCTTCACATTAATACGCATGTTTGCAGAAGAAGCTGATTGGAGGAATGTTGCGTCTGCGCCGTGAGAATGCCATTAAGGCAGCAGATATTGAGGGTTTCACACAGTGGGACACTCCAATTCAGAATGTCCCAGTGAAATGGACCAACACCTGGAATAGTGAAAATCCTAGGTTTTGGTCCACTTTAAAAACATTTTCATGTTAGTAGTTCATAGTAGATAATAGGAAAGTTCCCCTTTTGCCAATTAATATATTTTCAGAGTAAAAAAGCTAGAATAAGCTCTTTTAGCTAGTAAAATATTTGTGATTTTTTTAGAATGAAATGAGATAAAGAAAAACAGCACCAGTGATTTGGGAAATATCAGAGAAAACATTTTTTTTAATCTTTTGGATGGGAAAAAATCAGTACATACGTTTTGATCTCCTGCAGATGATGGCTTATTCTATACCTACCTTATCAGAAGAAATTCCCTCACCACAGTGAATGTATTGAAGCTCTATTCTTTATTAGTGATGAGCGAGTAGTATTCGACCGAGCCGGTATTCGATCGAATACTACGCTGTTCGTCATACTCGATTTCGATCGAGTACAGCGGCGATGGCGCACTCACAATTCGTTTCCCCTCCCACCTTCCCTGGCGCGTTTTTTACACCAATCACCATGCAGGGGGGGTGGGACAGGTCCTGGGAGGACGCTGGCATCGCGAAAACGGCGTCTACACGCATTGGCTGGAAAAACCATGTGACCTCGAATATACAAAACTCAGCACTTCCTCTTCGTCAGCATTAGCAGCTTGAACTTAGTGAGGGACAGACGCTCACAGCAGGGAAAGACAGGCTGTCGCTGGCAGGGCCCCAGAAGCTCGGAATATCGCTTTTACCACCATCTATACCAGCTACCAGAAGACAAGACAGTCCTTAATAGCCCTTATTAGGGCTCCTACGCTGAACAGTATATAGCTCATTTTCTATTTAGTCAGGCAGGGCCCCAGAAGCTCAGAATATACCTTTTACCACCATATATACCAGCTACCAGAAGACAAGACAGTCCTTAATAGCCCTTATTAGGGCTGCTACGCTGAACAGTATATAGCTCATTTTCTATTTAGTCAGGCAGGGCCCCAGAAGCTCAGAATATACCTTTTACCACCATATATACCAGCTACCAGAAGACAAGACAGTCCTTAAGAGCCCTTATTAGGGCTGCTACGCTGAACAGTATATAGCTCATTTTCTATTTAGTCCGGCAGGGCCCCAGAAGCTCAGAATATACCTTTTACCACCATATATACCAGCTACCAGAAGACAAGACAGTCCTTAATAGCCCTTATTAGTGCTGCTATGTTGAACAGTATATAGCTCATTTTCTATTTAGTCAGGCAGGGCCCCAGAAGCTCAGAATATACCTTTTACCACCATATATACCAGCTACCAGAAGACAAGACAGTCCTTAATCCCTTATTAGTGCTGCTATGTTGAACAGTATATAGCTCATTTTCTATTTAGTCAGGCAGGGCCCCAGAAGCTCAGAATATACCTTTTACCACCATATATACCAGCTACCAGAAGACAAGACAGTCCTTAATCCCTTATTAGTGCTGCTATGTTGAACAGTATATAGCTCATTTTCTATTTAGTCAGGCAGGGCCCCAGAAGCTCAGAATATACCTTTTACCACCATATATACCAGCTACCAGAAGACAAGACAGTCCTTAATAGCCCTTATTAGTGCTGCTATGTTGAACAGTATATAGCTCATTTTCTATTTAGTCAGGCAGGGCCCCAGAAGCTCAGAATATACCTTTTACCACCATATATACCAGCTACCAGAAGACAAGACAGTCCTTAATCCCTTATTAGTGCTGCTATGTTGAACAGTATATAGCTCATTTTCTATTTAGTCAGGCAGGGCCCCAGAAGCTCAGAATATACCTTTTACCACCATATATACCAGCTACCAGAAGACAAGACAGTCCTTAAGAGCCCTTATTAGGGCTGCTACGCTGAACAGTATATAGCTCATTTTCTATTTAGTCAGGCAGGGCCCCAGAAGCTCAGAATATACCTTTTACCACCATATATACCAGCTACCAGAAGACAAGACAGTCCTTAATAGCCCTTATTAGTGCTGCTATGTTGAACAGTATATAGCTCATTTTCTATTTAGTCAGGCAGGGCCCCAGAAGCTCAGAATATACCTTTTACCACCATATATACCAGCTACCAGAAGACAAGACAGTCCTTAATCCCTTATTAGTGCTGCTATGTTGAACAGTATATATCTCATATCCTATGTAGTCAGGCAGGGCCCCAGAAGCTCAGAATATACCTTTTACCACCATATATACCAGCTACCAGAAGACAAGACAGTCCTTAATCCCTTATTAGTGCTGCTATGTTGAACAGTATATAGCTCATTTTCTATTTAGTCAGGCAGGGCCCCAGAAGCTCAGAATATACCTTTTACCACCATATATACCAGCTACCAGAAGACAAGACAGTCCTTAAGAGCCCTTATTAGGGCTGCTATGTTGAACAGTATATAGCTCATTTTCTATTTAGTCAGGCAGGGCCCCAGAAGCTCAGAATATACCTTTTACCACCATATATACCAGCTACCAGAAGACAAGACAGTCCTTAAGAGCCCTTATTAGGGCTGCTACGCTGAACAGTATATAGCTCATTTTCTATTTAGTCAGGCAGGGCCCCAGAAGCTCAGAATATACCTTTTACCACCATATATACCAGCTACCAGAAGACAAGACAGTCCTTAAGAGCCCTTATTAGGGCTGCTACGCTGAACAGTATATAGCTCATTTTCTATTTAGTCAGGCAGGGCCCCAGAAGCTCTGAATATACCTTTTACCACCATATATACCAGCTACCAGAAGACAAGACAGTCCTTAATCCCTTATTAGTGCTGCTATGTTGAACAGTATATAGCTCATTTTCTATTTAGTCAGGCAGGGCCCCAGAAGCTCAGAATATACCTTTTACCACCATATATACCAGCTACCAGAAGACAAGACAGTCCTTAATAGCCCTTATTAGTGCTGCTATGTTGAACAGTATATAGCTCATTTTCTATTTAGTCAGGCAGGGCCCCAGAAGCTCAGAATATACCTTTTACCACCATATATACCAGCTACCAGAAGACAAGACAGTCCTTAATAGCCCTTATTAGGGCTGCTACGCTGAACAGTATATAGCTCATTTTCTATTTAGTCAGGCAGGGCCCCAGAAGCTCAGAATATACCTTTTACCACCATATATACCAGCTACCAGAAGACAAGACAGTCCTTAATAGCCCTTATTAGTGCTGCTATGTTGAACAGTATATAGCTCATTTTCTATTTAGTCAGGCAGGGCCCCAGAAGCTCAGAATATACCTTTTAACACCATATATACCAGCTACCAGAAGACAAGACAGTCCTTAATAGCCCTTATTAGGGCTGCTACGCTGAACAGTATATAGCTCATTTTCTATTTAGTCAGGCAGGGCCCCAGAAGCTCAGAATATACCTTTTACCACCATATATACCAGCTACCAGAAGACAAGACAGTCCTTAATCCCTTATTAGTGCTGCTATGTTGAACAGTATATATCTCATATCCTATGTAGTCAGGCAGGGCCCCAGAAGCTCAGAATATACCTTTTACCACCATATATACCAGCTACCAGAAGACAAGACAGTCCTTAATAGCCCTTATTAGTGCTGCTATGTTGAACAGTATATAGCTCATTTTCTATTTAGTCAGGCAGGGCCCCAGAAGCTCAGAATATACCTTTTACCACCATATATACCAGCTACCAGAAGACAAGACAGTCCTTAATCCCTTATTAGTGCTGCTATGTTGAACAGTATATATCTCATATCCTATGTAGTCAGGCAGGGCCCCAGAAGCTCAGAATATACCTTTTACCACCATATATACCAGCTACCAGAAGACAAGACAGTCCTTAAGAGCCCTTATTAGGGCTGCTACGCTGAACAGTATATAGCTCATTTTCTATTTAGTCAGGCAGGGCCCCAGAAGCTCAGAATATACCTTTTACCACCATATATACCAGCTACCAGAAGACAAGACAGTCCTTAATAGCCCTTATTAGGGCTGCTACGCTGAACAGTATATAGCTCATTTTCTATTTAGTCAGGCAGGGCCCCAGAAGCTCAGAATATACCTTTTACCACCATATATACCAGCTACCAGAAGACAAGACAGTCCTTAATCCCTTATTAGTGCTGCTATGTTGAACAGTATATAGCTCATTTTCTATTTAGTCAGGCAGGGCCCCAGAAGCTCAGAATATACCTTTTACCACCATATATACCAGCTACCAGAAGACAAGACAGTCCTTAAGAGCCCTTATTAGGGCTGCTACGCTGAACAGTATATAGCTCATTTTCTATTTAGTCAGGCAGGGCCCCAGAAGCTCAGAATATACCTTTTACCACCATATATACCAGCTACCAGAAGACAAGACAGTCCTTAATAGCCCTTATTAGTGCTGCTATGTTGAACAGTATATAGCTCATTTTCTATTTAGTCAGGCAGGGCCCCAGAAGCTCAGAATATACCTTTTACCACCATATATACCAGCTACCAGAAGACAAGACAGTCCTTAATCCCTTATTAGTGCTGCTATGTTGAACAGTATATATCTCATATCCTATGTAGTCAGGCAGGGCCCCAGAAGCTCAGAATATACCTTTTACCACCATATATACCAGCTACCAGAAGACAAGACAGTCCTTAATCCCTTATTAGTGCTGCTATGTTGAACAGTATATAGCTCATTTTCTATTTAGTCAGGCAGGGCCCCAGAAGCTCAGAATATACCTTTTACCACCATATATACCAGCTACCAGAAGACAAGACAGTCCTTAAGAGCCCTTATTAGGGCTGCTATGTTGAACAGTATATAGCTCATTTTCTATTTAGTCAGGCAGGGCCCCAGAAGCTCAGAATATACCTTTTACCACCATATATACCAGCTACCAGAAGACAAGACAGTCCTTAAGAGCCCTTATTAGGGCTGCTACGCTGAACAGTATATAGCTCATTTTCTATTTAGTCAGGCAGGGCCCCAGAAGCTCAGAATATACCTTTTACCACCATATATACCAGCTACCAGAAGACAAGACAGTCCTTAAGAGCCCTTATTAGGGCTGCTACGCTGAACAGTATATAGCTCATTTTCTATTTAGTCAGGCAGGGCCCCAGAAGCTCAGAATATACCTTTTACCACCATATATACCAGCTACCAGAAGACAAGACAGTCCTTAAGAGCCCTTATTAGGGCTGCTACGCTGAACAGTATATAGCTCATTTTCTATTTAGTCAGGCAGGGCCCCAGAAGCTCAGAATATACCTTTTACCACCATATATACCAGCTACCAGAAGACAAGACAGTCCTTAATAGCCCTTATTAGTGCTGCTATGTTGAACAGTATATAGCTCATTTTCTATTTAGTCAGGCAGGGCCCCAGAAGCTCAGAATATACCTTTTACCACCATATATACCAGCTACCAGAAGACAAGACAGTCCTTAATCCCTTATTAGTGCTGCTATGTTGAACAGTATATATCTCATATCCTATGTAGTCAGGCAGGGCCCCAGAAGCTCAGAATATACCTTTTACCACCATATATACCAGCTACCAGAAGACAAGACAGTCCTTAAGAGCCCTTATTAGGGCTGCTACGCTGAACAGTATATAGCTCATTTTCTATTTAGTCAGGCAGGGCCCCAGAAGCTCAGAATATACCTTTTACCACCATATATACCAGCTACCAGAAGACAAGACAGTCCTTAATAGCCCTTATTAGGGCTGCTACGCTGAACAGTATATAGCTCATTTTCTATTTAGTCAGGCAGGGCCCCAGAAGCTCAGAATATACCTTTTACCACCATATATACCAGCTACCAGAAGACAAGACAGTCCTTAATCCCTTATTAGTGCTGCTATGTTGAACAGTATATAGCTCATTTTCTATTTAGTCAGGCAGGGCCCCAGAAGCTCAGAATATACCTTTTACCACCATATATACCAGCTACCAGAAGACAAGACAGTCCTTAAGAGCCCTTATTAGGGCTGCTACGCTGAACAGTATATAGCTCATTTTCTATTTAGTCAGGCAGGGCCCCAGAAGCTCAGAATATACCTTTTACCACCATATATACCAGCTACCAGAAGACAAGACAGTCCTTAATAGCCCTTATTAGTGCTGCTATGTTGAACAGTATATAGCTCATTTTCTATTTAGTCAGGCAGGGCCCCAGAAGCTCAGAATATACCTTTTACCACCATATATACCAGCTACCAGAAGACAAGACAGTCCTTAATCCCTTATTAGTGCTGCTATGTTGAACAGTATATATCTCATATCCTATGTAGTCAGGCAGGGCCCCAGAAGCTCAGAATATACCTTTTACCACCATATATACCAGCTACCAGAAGACAAGACAGTCCTTAATCCCTTATTAGTGCTGCTATGTTGAACAGTATATAGCTCATTTTCTATTTAGTCAGGCAGGGCCCCAGAAGCTCAGAATATACCTTTTACCACCATATATACCAGCTACCAGAAGACAAGACAGTCCTTAAGAGCCCTTATTAGGGCTGCTACGCTGAACAGTATATAGCTCATTTTCTATTTAGTCAGGCAGGGCCCCAGAAGCTCAGAATATACCTTTTACCACCATATATACCAGCTACCAGAAGACAAGACAGTCCTTAAGAGCCCTTATTAGGGCTGCTACGCTGAACAGTATATAGCTCATTTTCTATTTAGTCAGGCAGGGCCCCAGAAGCTCAGAATATACCTTTTACCACCATATATACCAGCTACCAGAAGACAAGACAGTCCTTAAGAGCCCTTATTAGGGCTGCTACGCTGAACAGTATATAGCTCATTTTCTATTTAGTCAGGCAGGGCCCCAGAAGCTGAGAATATACCTTTTACCACCATATATACCAGCTACCAGAAGACAAGACAGTCCTTAAGAGCCCTTATTAGGGCTGCTACGCTGAACAGTATATAGCTCATTTTCTATTTAGTCAGGCAGGGCCCCAGAAGCTCAGAATATACCTTTTACCACCATATATACCAGCTACCAGAAGACAAGACAGTCCTTAATAGCCCTTATTAGTGCTGCTATGTTGAACAGTATATAGCTCATTTTCTATTTAGTCAGGCAGGGCCCCAGAAGCTCAGAATATACCTTTTACCACCATATATACCAGCTACCAGAAGACAAGACAGTCCTTAATAGCCCTTATTAGGGCTGCTACGCTGAACAGTATATAGCTCATTTTCTATTTAGTCAGGCAGGGCCCCAGAAGCTCAGAATATACCTTTTACCACCATATATACCAGCTACCAGAAGACAAGACAGTCCTTAATAGCCCTTATTAGTGCTGCTATGTTGAACAGTATATAGCTCATTTTCTATTTAGTCAGGCAGGGCCCCAGAAGCTCAGAATATACCTTTTACCACCATATATACCAGCTACCAGAAGACAAGGCAGTCCTTAATAGCCCTTATTAGTGCTGCTATGTTGAACAGTATATAGCTCATTTTCTATTTAGTCAGGCAGGGCCCCAGAAGCTCAGAATATACCTTTTACCACCATATATACCAGCTACCAGAAGACAAGACAGTCCTTAATAGCCCTTATTAGGGCTGCTACGCTGAACAGTATATAGCTCATTTTCTATTTAGTCAGGCAGGGCCCCAGAAGCTCAGAATATACCTTTTACCACCATATATACCAGCTACCAGAAGACAAGACAGTCCTTAATAGCCCTTATTAGTGCTGCTATGTTGAACAGTATATATCTCATATCCTATGTAGTCAGGCAGGGCCCCAGAAGCTCAGAATATCGCATTTACCACCATATATACCAGCTACCAGAAGACAAGAGAGTCATTGAGAGCCCTTATTAGGGCTGCTATGTTTTAAAAATTGTGTGGAGGCCCAAGAGCTGAGACCTTTTAAAAATTGTGTGGAGGCCCAAGAGCTGAGACCTTTTAAAAATTGTGTGGAGGCCCAAGAGCTGAGACCTCTCAAACATTGTGTGGAGGCCCAAGAGCTGAGACCTTTTAAAAATTGTGTGGAGGCCCAAGAGCTGAGACCTTTTAAAAATTGTGTGGAGGCCCAAGAGCTGAGACCTCTCAAACATTGTGTGGAGGCCCAAGAGCTGAGACCTTTTAAAAATTGTGTGGAGGCCCACGAGCTGAGACCTCTTAAAAATTGTGTGGAGGCCCAAGAGCTGAGACCTTTTAAAAATTGTGTGGAGGCCCAAGAGCTGAGACCTCTCAAACATTGTGTAGAGGCCCAAGAGCTGAGACCTTTTAAAAATTGTGTGGAGGCCCAAGAGCTGAGACCTTTTAAAAATTGTGTGGAGGCCCAAGAGCTGAGACCTCTCAAACATTGTGTGGAGGCCCAAGAGCTGAGACCTTTTAAAAATTGTGTGGAGGCCCTAGAGCTGAGACCTCTCAAACATTGTGTGGAGGCCCAAGAGCTGAGACCTTTTAAAAATTGTGTGGAGGCCCAAGAGTTGAGACCTCTTAAAAATTGATTGTATTAAGCCTAAGAGGTGAGCCATAATTTTTTTCATTAATACAGCAATTCTACGGCGGTTAAGGAGGAGGAGGAGGAGGAGGAGGAGGAGGAAACGGCACTTCATACAGATGGCACTTCACTCTTGGCTGCTTTCCACTGTTGTACAAGCAAAGTCCGGTTCAATCCACTTGCTGTTCATTTTGATTAGCGTCAGCCTGTCGGCACTGTCGGTTGACAGGCGGCTGCGCTTATCGGTTATAATGCCCCCGGCTGCGCTGAACACACCCTTTCTGATAGCACGCTGGCGGCAGGGCAGGCAAGCACCTCCAAGGCGTACAGGGACAGTTCCAGCCACGTGTCCAACTTGGAGACCCAGTAAGTGTAGGTCGCCGAGGGATCGGGGAGGACAGGGGTGTGGTCTGCCAGGTAGTCCCGCAACATCCGCCGATACTTGTCCCTCCTGCTGATAGCGGGCCCCGCAGTGATGGAAGTTGCACGAGGGGGTGACATGAACGTGTCCCACACCTTGGAGAGTGTTCCCCTGGTGGCTGTGGGCCTGATCGATGTTGTCAGACTCTGGGAGACACTCTCCTCTCTGCCGCCAGCGATGCTGGGTGGGAAAATCTGCATCATGTTCTGCAAGAGTTCCCTCTGGTATTCCAGTAATCGATTCGTCCTCTCCTCTACCGGAATAAAAGAGGAGAAGTTATCTTTATACCGGGGGTCCAGGAGTGCGAAGACCCAGTATAGTTTGTTCTCCAATATCCGGACAACACGTATGTCCCGGGAAAAGCAGCCCAGCATGAAGTCAGCCATGTGTGCCAGACTCTGAGTAGGCATGACCTCACTGCCCCCACCAGAAGGATCATTTTCCATTTCCTCCTCTTCCTCCTCCTCTCCGCCCCATCCGCGCTGAACCAATGGGGCGCACACAGCCTGACTGCTACCCTCGCCGCCAGCATCCTCTTCCACAGCCACCTCCACGTTGTCCTCCTCCTCCTCATCCTCCTCCTGCAACTGCCACCGAGCAGCAGACAAAAGTGTGGTCTGACTGTCTACCTGCGTTGCGTCTCCTCCTACCCCCATCTCCTCTGTGTGCAATGCGTTCTCCCTTATTGCGATGAGCGATTCTTTAAGGACGCCTAGGAGCGGGATGGTTACGCTCACTATAGCGTCCTCGCTGCTGACCTTCTTAGTGGACTCCTCAAAGATACGCAATACATCGCATATGTCTGCCATCCATGGCCACTCGTGGTTGGCAAACATGCAATAGGTGGAATTCCAGCGAGTGGGCAGGTCGCACAACAGCCGATGTTGAGGCAAATGGAGGCGTTGCTGGATTTTTTTTTAAGCTAGCAGCAGCTACAGTTGACTTCCGAAAGTGAGCGCACAAGCGCCGCACTTTGACCAGTAGCTCTGCCAGGTTGGGGTAAGTCTTTAGAAACTTTTGTACTACCAAATTAAAAACGTGGGCCAGGCATGGTACGTGATTGAGTTCTGCAAGCTCCAGAGCCGCCACCAGGTTACGGCCGTTATCGCACACGACCATGCCTGGTCCTAGCTGCAGCGGCGACAGCCACATCTCTGTCTGCTGCAATATGGCGTGCCTCACCTCTGCCGCGCTGTGCTTCCTGTCGCCCAAGCTGATGAGCTTAAGCACCGCCTGCTGACGTCTCCCCGTGCCAGTGCTGCAACGCTTCCAGCTAGGGGCTGAGGGCGATGTTAAGGCAGAGGAGGAGGAGGAGGAGGAGGAGGATGAGGAGGAGGATGAGGAGGATGAGGAGGAGGATGAGGAGGAGGAGGAGGAGGAGGAGGAGGAGGAGGAGGAGGAGGATGAGGAGGAGGAGGAGGAGGAGGAGGAGGAGGAGGAAGAGGAGGGGGGTCTATCAGAACCCGTGCTGGCAATCTTGGGCGGGGGTGGTATGTAGGCCGTCCCTGTTTGCGACCCCGTCCCCGCTTCCACAACATTCACCCAGTGTGCCGTCAAAGAGATGTAGCGTCCTTGGCCGCAAGCGCTTGTCCACGAGTCGGTGGTCAAGTGGACCTTTGCGCTGACTGCGTACCTCAGGGTCCGCCTGATGTTACGCGACACGTGCTGGTGCAGGGCGGGGACGCCACACCGGGAAAAATAGTGGCGGCTAGGGACGGAATAGCGAGGTGCGGCAGCCGCCATCAGGTCGCGGAAGGCCTGCGTCTCCACAAGCCTAAACGGCAACATCTCCAGGGCCAGCAGTTTGGAGATGAGGCAGGTTAAGGCTTGGGCTTGGGGGTGACTGGAGGCGTACTTCCGCCTGCGGTTGAACGCCTGCGAGATGGACAGTTGATGGGACGAGGAGATGGAAGGTGCAGACGAAGATGCGGGGGAAGGTGGGGCTGAAGGAGAAGGCCCCAAAGTAGCCGAGGCAGAGGCAGATGTGGAGGTGTCCTGGCTGGAGGTCTGGACCGCAGTGGCAGCACACAACAAAGGGGAAGAGGCAGTGGCAGCAAGACGGGGCGCAGGTTGTATTGCGTTTGCTCTCTCCCACTCAGCCCAGTGCTTGAATTCCAAGTGACGGCGCATGCCTGAGGTGGTCAGATTGCTCTTCTCAGAGCCCCTACTCAGTTTTGAGTGGCAGATTGCGCAAACCGCGCTCAGTTTGTCATCCGCGCAAACGTTAAAAAATCTCCACACCACAGAAGTACGAGGCCTCGATGGGGGAGCTTCGCGCGACTGCCTGCTGCCGGGAAGAGCTTCGGCCCTGCTGGCTGTGGCCTGCCTTCTCTGTCTGGACTGTCCTCTGCCTCTGGACTGTCCTCTGCCTCTTGCTGCCTTATTCGGTGATGCGCAGACCGCATCTCCACTGCTTTCCCCGCTGGACATCACCCCTGTCCAAGTGGGGTCGGTCATTTCGTCGTCCACCACCTCCTCTTCCACTTCCTCTCTCTGCTCCTCCTCCTGCCCACTGGACATTCCAACAGCCTCCCTTGATGGCAACTGCGTCTCATCATCATCGCTCATGATAGCAGATGCTGGTTCCGGGTCCACATCACTAGCAGATGGCGGATACTCAAGTGTTTGGGCATCACTACAAACAAATTCCTCTGCTAGCTCCTGGGATTCTTGCAGCACATCTGGAAAAGGACCCGAAAAGAGGTCCTGGGAGGGGTCAAGGGTGGGCTGACTCTGTTGGCCAGGTTGGGAGGAAGGAGGGTCAGAGTGAGACTGTGTGGATGACTGGGTGGTGGACAAGTGACTGGAAGCGTTATCGGCCATCCATTGCACCACCTGTTCACGCTGCTCAGGCCTTAACAGAGGTGTACCCCGCCCCCCGCATAACTGTCCCATAAAGGCAGGGAAGCTGGATGAGCGTAATGCTGGCTGCCCCTCACCAGCACGCATTGTATCCCCACTGGCTTCAACGCGGTTTGTGCCCCCACCAGCATTTCCGCGCCCCCGTCCTCGTCCACGCCCCTTTGCGCTAGCCCTCCGCATTTCAGACGTTTTACTTTTTTGGCCACGCGTTATGCCAAATATAAAAATATTTTTAAGAAGAACACCTGGCTATACAGCCGTATACTGCCAGAAGGTGAAATGGTGCCTATACGCACCGTGTATAAAACAGTGTTTTGTTGGCACAGAGGACACAAAACAGTAGTGCCAAATATAAATATATTTTTAAGAACACCTGGCTATACAGCCGTATACTGCCAGAAGGTGAAATGGTGCCTATATACGCACCGGGTATATAACAAGGTTTTGTTGGTAAAGAGGACACAAAACAGTAGTGCCAAATATAAAAAATATTTTTAAGAAAAACACCTGGCTATACAGCCGTATACTGCCAGAAGGTGAAATGGTGCCTATACGCACCGTTTATAAAACAGTGTTTTGTTGGCACAGAGGACACAAAACAGTAGTGCAAAATATAGTTTTGTATATAGGTGCTAATACACCGCTGAAGTCTTTCTGTCCCTATTCCAGCATCAGCAGCTACCCCTCACTAAAGCAGCCGTTTTGAGCAGAGTGTATATAGTTTTGTATATAGGTGGTAATACACCACTGAAGTCTTTCTGTCCCTATTCCAGCAGCAGCAGCTACCCCTCACTAAAGCAGCCGTAGCTGCAGCACTAATAAGTGCTCAGCTCTTGGGCCTCCACACAATGTTTGAGAGGTCTCAGCTCTTGGGCCTCCACACAATTTTTAAAAGGTCTCAGCTCTTGGGCCTCCACACAATTTTTAAAAGGTCTCAGCTCTTGGGCCTCCACACAATTTTTAAAAGGTCTCAGCTCTTGGGCCTCCACACAATTTTTAAAAGGTCTCAGCTCTTGGGCCTCCACACAATGTTTGAGAGGTCTCAGCTCTAGGGCCTCCACACAATTTTTAAAAGGTCTCAGCTCTTGGGCCTCCACACAATGTTTGAGAGGTCTCAGCTCTAGGGCCTCCACACAATTTTTAAAAGGTCTCAGCTCTTGGGCCTCCACACAATGTTTGAGAGGTCTCAGCTCTTGGGCCTCCACACAATGTTTGAGAGGTCTCAGCTCTTGGGCCTCCACACAATTTTTAAAAGGTCTCAGCTCTTGGGCCTCCACACAATTTTTAAAAGGTCTCAGCTCTTGGGCCTCCACACAATTTAAGAGGTCTCAGCTCGTGGGACTCCACACAATGTTTGAGAGGTCTCAGCTCTTGGGCCTCCACACAATTTTTAAAAGGTCTCAGCTCTTGGGCCTCCACACAATGTTTGAGAGGTCTCAGCTCTAGGGCCTCCACACAATTTTTAAAAGGTCTCAGCTCTTGGGCCTCCACACAATGTTTGAGAGGTCTCAGCTCTAGGGCCTCCACACAATTTTTAAAAGGTCTCAGCTCTTGGGCCTCCACACAATGTTTGAGAGGTCTCAGCTCTAGGGCCTCCACACAATTTTTAAAAGGTCTCAGCTCTTGGGCCTCCACATAATGTTTGAGAGGTCTCAGCTCTTGGGCCTCCACACAATTTTTAAAAGGTCTCAGCTCTTGGGCCTCCACACAATTTTTAAAAGGTCTCAGCTCTTGGGCCTCCACACAATTTAAGAGGTCTCAGCTCGTGGGACTCCACACAATGTTTGAGAGGTCTCAGCTCTTGGGCCTCCACACAATTTTTAAAATGTCTCAGCTCTTGGGCCTCCACACAATTTTTAAAAGGTCTCAGCTCTTGGGCCTCCACACAATTTTTAAAAGGTCTCAGCTCTTGGGCCTCCACACAATTTTTAAAAGGTCTCAGCTCTTGGGCCTCCACACAATGTTTGAGAGGTCTCAGCTCTAGGGCCTCCACACAATTTTTAAAAGGTCTCAGCTCTTGGGCCTCCACACAATGTTTGAGAGGTCTCAGCTCTAGGGCCTACACACAATTTTTAAAAGGTCTCAGCTCGTGGGCCTCCACACAATGTTTGAGAGGTCTCAGCTCTTGGGCCTCCACACAATTTTTAAAAGGTCTCAGCTCTTGGGCCTCCACACAATTTTTAAAAGGTCTCAGCTCTTGGGCCTCCACACAATTTTTAAAAGGTCTCAGCTCTTGGGCCTCCACACAATTTTTAAAAGGTCTCAGCTCTTGGGCCTCCACACAATTTTTAAAAGGTCTCAGCTCTTGGGCCTCCACACAATTTTTAAAAGGTCTCAGCTCTTGGGCCTCCACACAATGTTTAAGAGGTCTCAGCTCTTGGGACTCCACACAATTTTTAAAAGGTCTCAGCTCTTGGGACTCCACACAATTTTTAAGAGGTCTCAGCTCTTGGGACTCCACACAATTTTTAAGAGGTCTCAGCTCTAAGCTTCCCTTACTGCTGGGGTGACACACTGTAACAAACCTCCTCCTGTAAGCTTCCCTGACTGCTGGGGTGACACACTGTAACAAACCTCCTCCTGTAAGCTTCCCTTACTGCTGGGGTGACACACTGTAACAAACCTCCTCCTGTAAGCTTCCCTTACTGCTGGGGTGACACACTGTAACAAACCTCCTCCTTTAAGCTTCCCTTACTGCTGGGGTGACACAATGACACAAGAGGACATGTCTGACCACATCTCACACACACACACACACACACACACACACACACACACACAATGACAATTAGGGGTGGGGTCTATTTATTTTCCCCCTTGCCTATGCCATCTGTGGTTGTCATTAGGCAACGTGATTTTAAGGGGTGCAGAATTTTGTTCTTCTTTTTTGTACAGTTTGGCTTGGGGTCCATGGCAATGTAGAGGAAAGAAGGTTTCCTTGTCTTGTCTCACTTTACGTAGAAGTAATATTGTGTTTGGAGTGTATTGTTGAGAGGCTGTGATAGTGGCGTAATAGTGCGACTTGGGCGCGTTATATGCACCCAGACATGCTTCCCCTGCTGTCCCAGTTGCATTCCAGCAGTGTTGGCATCATTTTCTGATGTTTCAGGGTGGACTTGGTGACCTCCAAGTGGTCGAATTGAGATTTCCAAGTGTCGAGCATTTTTTTCCCATAGACTATAATGGGATTCGATATTCGGTCGAGTAGTCGAGTAACGCAGTCTATTCGAATCGAAATTCGAAATTTCGAATATTTCACTATTCGCTCATCTCTATTCTTTATACAAGAGCACCAGCATTTATGCAGCATAAAAGGTAATTATTCTCTATAAAAGAGCACCAGCATTTATGCAGCATAAAAGGGAATTGTTCTCTATAAAAGAGCACCAGCATTTATGCAGCATAAAAGGTAATTATTCTCTATAAAAGAGCACCAGCATTTATGCAGCATAAAAGGTAATTATTCTCTATAAAAGAGCACCAGCATTTATGCAGCATAAAAGGTAATTATTCTCTATAAAAGAGCACCAGCATTTATGCAGCATAAAAGGGAATTATTGGCTATTTTTCTTTTTTTTTTGCCAAGAGATGGGCTATTTTAGCTTAAAGATGGACCTATAGGTGAGAATATTTCTTAAAAAGCAATGCTAAAGTCCGCACACTAGTGTTAATATAAACCACGTGCCAGGCATGATTAAGCACAATACTATAAGAATATACAAAGCACTTTAGATGCTTAAACCATGCCGGAGAAACTGGAAACTATTAGCAATTTGTCAAGATTAAAGAGCAAGCTTTTCATAGTAACTCAACATGAATCAGGAATGCCTTAGTTGAATTGTTTAGATGTTAGTAATATTTCACAAGACTGCGAAAAATAACCTACAGTAAGACATTCTTCTCAGAGAGGCGACTGCAGCCAGCATCAAGTAACTGCACAAGCCTGTAAAGGGCCATTAAGCAGCAAACTGAACAGTGCCCTTATGGAAGATTATGAATGGAAATACCATTTATATTTCTTAATGTACTTAAGGATGAAATATACGTTTATTAGCTTAACATTGTTGCAGCAAAATTATTTTAGTGCATTTAAAGGGTCAATGCTCCCAAAAGTAATTTTTCACTTACTGTTAAATGCTGGTGGTATCATGGATTGTTACCTTTAGATGAACTGTTTGTGTGTTAATTATCTGCATTGAGGAAGAAGAAGCCCATTATAGGTATTAGTGGAGAAATGGTACTAGTTACTATAATGGCTGCTTCTTTGTGAGCAGCACTTCACTGCCAGAGACAATTTAACATCAGCTTTTCATCTAAAGGGCCTTCAGCAGGCAGCCAACTAGAAGGGGGAAGGAAGAGTTTAAAAGGTTAGTTTATGCACTTCAAATCCATAAACACACACACACACACACACACACACATATATATATATATATATATATATATAAATATATATTTTTTCGCAATATAAGACGCACATCCACATAAGACGCATCCAGGGTTTAAAGGAGAAGAATAAGAAAAAAAAATTCTGAACCAAATGAGATGCTAAAATATCCCAATCACTCAATTACAGACAGTGTGCAGACCCCCCCCATCACCCCATAACAGACCCCACATTACAGGAATTGAGGGGCATGCCAATTACAGGCAGTGTGCAGGCATCCCAATTACAGGCAGTGTGCAGGCATCCCAATTACAGGCAGTGTGCAGGCATCCCAATTACAGGCAGTGTGCAGGCATCCCAATTACAGGCAGTGTGCATGCATCCCAAATACAGACAGCGTGTGGGCATCCCTCTGCCGCTGCCCGATGCAAGAGGCTACAGAGGCGGCAGACAGCAGCAATGACTAAGATGGAGGATGCCGGTAATGTATATATATATATATATATATATATATATATATATATATATATATATACATATATGTTTAAGACGGCGGGAGACACTGCATGGGAGCCGAGAAATGTACTTTTTTTTTTGTATATTTGCCTGATAAGATAAGCTTGCATCATATTATTACTCTACTATTATGCTGGACTGAATCCCCAGATGCATCATCACATCTTGGCTTTATTTGTAATTGTATAAGCTATATATATATATATATATATATATATATATATATTATACTGAAACTGTAAATATTGCTGATGCAGTATTCATGATTGAACTTACATCAAGTTATTAATAACTGAGCATTTCTGTTTGCACAAATCTCAAATCTGATAGGCTAGTTAACTTACCATATTTTTCTCCCTATAAATGCACCGGCCCATAGGCATTGTGGCATTTCACCTTCCCATTCCCATAGGCAGTGTGGCATCCCCCCTTCCCATAGGCAGTATGGCATCCCCCTCTCATTCCCATAGGCAGTGTGGTATTTTCTCTTCCCATTCCCATAGGCAGTGTGGCATCCCCTCCCATGACTGACAGCATGTTCTCTAAAGCACATGTGGTGTGCCACACTAATAGAGGCGGCCCCTTTCATGTCTAGGCTTTCAACAGGCAGACAGGGCTGTGGTTTGAACATTTTTGTGCTCTGAAGTTGACCCAAACCCTGTTTGACTTCAGGCATCCGCGATTACTGCCATTACTGTGCATCATGCCATGTGCCTTGGTTCCTATGCCTCTATTTTGGCGGACAGCGTGTCTCCTGTCTGCCTATTTGCCTGCTTGTAAATCAGCAAACATGTGAAGGCGAAGCATGACATAGCATGGGTACTTACCAGCATAATGTACTCCTGCTCCTTGGTGGTAAACAGGGAGGGTGCTATAATAAAGATTGTTTCACCTGGCTTGTTCCAGCGGCATGATGCGGCCCTACGCTGAGGCGTCGAGGTGCAGACTCCCATGATGTTGTAGCCTCTAGGCTGCAAACATTTGTGCTCGCCTGTTAAATAAAGTCCTAATTGGGGTTCAATTACCCACCAACATGTGTATAAAAGCCTGACACCTGTACTTTGATGGTAGTGCTTACTCAAGCCAGAAAGATGCCACGAGGTCGCCGCCATGGCAGCTCCCAGAGCCCTGAAACCAGGCATTGCAGATGGAAACACAACACCCGGCCAAGGAACTGCAGCCCCAGACCCAGACACCACTGCTCGGGCCACAGACACACTCCTGCTGAACCACACTAAACACTTGGAGCAGGTCACCCGCAGCAGTGTGGCCTGGCAGCAATGAGAGAGCCACACTCAGGGTTCAGGTCACACCCCACCGCACTCCAGGCACCACTCAGGATATCTGAGCCCAGTGCACACACTAGTGTGGTCCCAATGCGGGCCCCACTATGGAGCCCACAGCAGATCCCAGGGCGGAGCAGCAGAGCCCCAGCTGGTGTTGCACATTCCCCTGTCAGCCTGCGCACCACCCCTTCCAGGCCAGGGTCTCCGCATCCCCTGCCTACCTCAGGCCAGAGGGAGCAACTGCTGCCCCACAGAGCTGGAGGAAGCTGACCCAGGGAAAGCTGAATGCCTTGTTCAATTTGAACAGGATCATTTTGATACGCTGGCTGGGCAACGGTCCCGCACAGTGCGTGATGAAATCTGACAACATATTGCCCGCTTGGTGTCTAGTGTAGGGCCAGAGCCCAAGGATGCTGGCCGGGTGGCCAAAAAGTTTGAGAACCTAATAACGGTGGTCCTGAAAAAAACAAACTGGAGAGAGGCTAAGGGATAAGTGTGGAGAACCAATAGGGGTGCTTCTGGTTTACACACTTGACAATGCATGCTCATCCATTTGTGTTTGCTTTTAGGTTGCAAACTTATCCAAAACTCTGGAATTTACTCATGCAGAGTAGCATGTATATGGGCTGCTGCACTATGACGCCTACCAGGGGGTGTCGGGGACCATCAACATTGACTGGTGGCACATGCCCACCAGTGGTAAGAGTTGCCTCCACAAAGATTTATTTGGGAGGCCACAAACCACAAACATTTGGCACAAACTTGAGTGGCCAGATGCACGCAACAAAAGTGAGTGCTTGCCTGGGACACACATGTTTACAAAGCAAGCGCACAGAGGTGTCTACTGATACCAGCTGATACCAACATACAACATTTCAAATTCCAGGCTACCAACAGAAATGCAGAAAGGCAACACGAATACACACACTTACCCAGAAGCCAACCACCACTCAGATCGCCAGTCTCAAACCACAAATAGAGACTGGAACTCCAGAAGATGAAGGTGTCATGGCTGGAGCCTGGGAAGACTGCCAAGTTGCTAAATAAATGCAGATTGGGACCCAACCAGACACAGGTTAATACACTAGCAACATTACAGTAGCAAACAGATATGGGCAACTTGGACACATAGATCAGTGTGCCCAGTGAGCAACAAGGATAAGCTAGTTTAGTGGAGCAGAACAAAAGTTAAGTTAAACAGAGGAGACTTGACTAAAAGGATCAGGAGGACCAATAAGCTCATAAACATACCTATACATATACTCCTGCACCACAGAGGGCACCATAGCCACATGCATGCAGTCAATTGTGTCCATGATGTTGGGCATATTTGTTATGATACAATAACCCAAACTCACCGCGATCCAGGCTGCTATGCTGTCAGGAAAACAGATGTATTTCTCCTGCGGAGCAACCATGCCAGCAAAAAATTTAGTCACGGCTCAGATTCAATGAGCTTTAGTGAAAAAAACAAACAATAAAGTGGTAGATAGAATGTGAGCTGGGTACCAAGATATTTTTGCTTGTGGGTAAAGTCCAAGGCATGTGAACCAAGTTAAGTATCTAAAAAATGACAAATATAAAGATTCATAATTAATCATAAACAAATTTCACCCTATAGATTTTACATAAGACCAATTAAAGTGGACCAAAACCCACTGCAATCGGCCCGGGAATCTATAATATTCCTGGACCGATCGATTCCTTCGCCCCAGGGCATCCAAAATCAAGATGCCCCGCTGTGTGATACCCCCCAGGTCGCATCATACACTTAACTTGCTTCCTGGTCCAACAGCGCATGTGTGAGCCGCATCCCCGTTATCCCTCTAGCAGGGCACGTGCCCGTGTCAGGCATTTGTGAAAGGTATCCGGGACAAAGATTTTAAAAGGCTCCCCACACCTGTACTCAGGCCTCTCTTTGGCGCCCCCCGGGCACCCGGGGCAAGTGTCCACTCTGTGCCCCCCTAGCTATGCCCCTGCCTGCAAGCAAAGAACATGGTGGGTCTTTGGGTTGTGCGAGCTGTGCAATCCCATCAGAAGCCACCCCAGTCTTCATGTAAGGGAGAAGCCAGAAGATACTACCCAGGGGGCCCTTCAGAGAGGAAGCTCTCAGCTGGTTCAGCAAGTCTCTCTTTTCCTTGTGAGATACATCCATCATCATCTCTGGAATTTGTTTTCCTTACTTATTTATATCCAATGACATTTAACTTATTAGGGTTGATTCAGAGCCCATTTCTCGACATTTTTTTTGTGGGAAAATTTCCGTTCTCGTCCATTTTCCCCCTCGTCTGATTCAGCAGCGCCTTTTGTGTGAAGTTTTGTGTGAAGAGTTTTCATTTCTGAGTGATTTTTTATTTGGTGGCAAAACCTCCCAAAAAATGTTGAGAAAGGGGCTCTGAATCAACCCTAATGTCTTGTCTCTACATTCCCTCCATCTCGCTGTAATTCCCTCATTCTTGTCTCTTTCTATCTCATACAAAGTATCTCTTTATTTCTGCATATTGAATCCATTATTCTCTCTTTCTATCTCTGGCCTTTTCTATTTTTTCACTTCCTATATGTTCTCCTCGTCTTGCCTTTCCCTGTCCCCCCTTTTTTTATGTTATCTCGTTTCTCCCTCTGTTTTTCATCTCCTTTGCATATTCACTTCATCTCACTTGCATTTTCATTTCTTTTCTTTACTACATTTCAGCTTTCTCTTTCTGTTTTCAGAATTTCTTCCCTCTCCTTCCATCTCCAGCTGTCCTTCTATTGTCTCTCGTTCACATTCTTTTCATCTTTCTGCCACTTTTCCTTCATCTTTCGCTATCAATGTCTGGATGTGTGTTTGCTGAGACCTTTCACATGGCAGTATTCATTGTATGGCCGTCTCTGGCACAAAATCCATATTTGTGTTTGATTCTTTGCACATAATCAGGACCATATAAATACAAAGTAAAATAGATTACCTTGGTGCTCGTGTTTTGAAAATTCAACCTGGATATAAGCTTGTTGTTAGTTGCAAGAAAATTGAAATCTTCATAAAGCCACTATAACTTTGCCAGTAATGTGGTGCGGTTTTATCACGCAGCACAACCGCCAAACGTAACACAGCGAAATTTCAAAGCATGGAAAGAATAACAGTTGTCAATAAACTAGGTTTATCCTTGTTTTTACAGTGACTCTACACATCGATAACACCCATCAAACAACTGCAATATTGTTTGGGGCTACAAAAATAATAATATGATGGTGATAAAGCTAACGTTTATATTAATACATCAAAAATCCCCTGCTGTGGAGTGAAGAGAAACAGCAGCGGCGGAACACACTGTGCTGGCTAATGGTCATTGTTACTGCATTGGTTCTGTACACTTGCCACACACATCATTTTAGCATTTAGTACATTTAGTACAGTCTAAATGTCAGATAAACATACAAAAGGCCTGTAAAATATGGGGAACTAACCTAATAAAATGATTTCTGAGAACGCATAAAGGAACTGCAATATGGAAATCGTTGAAGGTGCTTGATAGCTTCCTAAACCTGCTTTATTGCTATGCTCTTGTGTCCTAATGCCTGACAATCCCCCTCCACACATCACACATAAGTACACACATGTTTTTTTGACACACATACACCTAGCGTTTGTCACCAGCATGTGTGGTGTGAAGTCTCCTTGGGCTTTGAGGTTTTGTGTGGGTGCTAGTGTAGGTTGGGGGTACAGACAGTCTCTAGTAACCTTTGCAGGAGCACCAACTCTCAGGACTAACTTCATTGATGAGCCAGTCTTCAGCACTGCAGTTTCTTACACGTGATTTTCACAGAACAGTCGTAGGATACACTCCTCCCACTTTGTCAACAGGGCTGCTCCGCTTTTCTAGCGGGAAGGTGGTTACTGCACACCCTTGTCGCTGCCACCGGATGTCTGGGCCTTTGGCTCTCTCTGAAGATTCCAAAGGGAGGTGGTTGGCCTAGCTTCAGCTATTCTTGGTTGACAGTCCTGTCTTGTTTCTTATGCACGTCAGCCCTGTTCTTCTATTACAGCTTCCATAATAAAAGATTACTCCTAACTGAACGTATATGAACTCTGGTGCCTCCCAACTCAAACATTGTAACTAATCTATCACAAGCCCTTGTGGAACCTTCCAGGAAATGTGTGTGGGGGTAGATGTCTTTAAATATCTATTTGTCTTTTTTACTTCTTTAGCGACTTCTAAACTTACTATGGCTAACTATAGAAAAAGGTGTTCCTTTGGCCTAGCTACCAATGCCACTGGCTAGCAGTCCATATGGATCCCCATGAAAAACCTGAGCCTGCACCGCCTACCCTATCCACACACGTAGTAGTTTCAAACATACAGTAATCATTTCTCCCTTTTCTCAATTACTTTATGCAAAAATAAGCTGACACCCCTAAATCTGAAACCATGAGTGCATGTGCATAGACACAATCCTAATTTTCATGGCAGTGTGCAAGCATGAGCACCATTAAGTTCGCAATAACATTTGATTCCAGAGTAAGCAAAGTTTAAGTTGTGAGTAAATTCCCCAAACCTTGAAGTTCATGGCAGAGTGCAAGGACATTCTCCAGTCACCAATATGAGAGTCATATGAGATTGCTAGAAGATTACCCCTTTGCTATTAATTTCCAGCTAGAGAATGTTTATGTTTATTCATGTTTATAAGGGGGAACTAAATAAATGGGGTGGCCCAAACACCCCTTTGTTGGCCAGTGAAAAACGCACCACTACAGTATATCCCTAAATGCAAGCACTTTTATTGGATAAAGCACACACAGACAACACAACAATTTAAAATCAGTTAAAAAACACACCCACAAAATCTAGGGGTGGGCCTTGCAGACTGTTGGCAGAGGCTAGGTCTCAGATTCTTCTAACAAAATGGCTGAAGCGAACAAAATGGCTACCAGATATAATTCCATGCAAGAGTTTCACATAACAGAAATATATATGTAATATATATTATTTGCTTGCAAGCTTCATTTGGAAATGTAATTGCAGAAATGTATGCTAGCGAAATTTAACTGTCAAACCGCAATAACAGCTAAGATGGGGCAACTTCTGTAACTGCTAAGTGCTGACCTTCTCCTCTGTGGAAACTGTCAGTTTGCACCTTTCTGTGGTTTTAACATATATGTTGAAAATGTTGACCAAGTGCATACTGTGTCTGTGGTTTTTTGCTATATAAGTCCTCCCTAAAGCGGAAGTAAATTAGAATTTGTACTGGGTCTGTTGTATGTCGTTTATTATCGAACCCGGGTACAAATCCTCTAAGATATCTTAAGTCACATATTAGAATTATTTCAATTATCAGACAGCGTGCCTTCAAAAGGGGATCCAGAGTGATCGCCCTAAGTAAAGACTCATTCTTTCAGTGGTGGAGTTTAATGCGGGCAACACACCTTGAAGGGGGTAAGTAATTTTATTTACTAAACCCCGAGGGAAGGTTAAAAGTGTTGGCCCTTTAGTTGCCTCTCGCAATTAGGCGAGTTGTACAGGGACACGGGTTGTCGCCTGAGATATAGAAAAGCGCGCTATAGAAATTCATAGGACGTGTCTGCACTTGGATACTTCTAATGTGTGATTAGTCTGTCTTGGTGTTGTTGTTCATAGAGTTATAAGTTTATCTGTTTGTATTGTCGGACAGTCCTGAAGGTGAGCAGGACTCAGGCAATTGACTTTAGAAGTATAAGATATATTTTTTGTTGTCATCATCTGTCAGGCTGAAAGCAAGATCCCCCATGTTGGTGAAGATTGTATTCACTATGTAGAGAGATTAACGGGAGGGGCTTATTATACCTTACCGGTTGTGGAGAATATGGCAGGTTAAAGGAGGCTATGGGTAGCCCCATCCCTTCCCTAGAACAGGAGGTAGTGACCCTATTATATGGAAATGATAATGGGAATGTGCCTTGGAGATAAAAAGGCGTGGCCCTATTATTCAGGGGATCGCAATTGGGATAAGTCCCATATGAGAGAGTGTGGGATAAAATGGTTAGAAATAGCGCCAGGGTGGTATAGGAGAAATGGATTAATGAGTCTCAGGAAAAAAGTTAGTAAAAAGGAATTAGAGAACAGACAGAAAAGTGAGAAATTGAATTATGAAATTAGAAATCATTCCAACCCCGACAGTAAAACTAGCGCTCCACCCCCGCCATATGATACGAAGGAGCTCAGACCTAAACAGGTAAAAGTAAAAACTGTAACTACCACTCAATATCCCTCCCTAATGCCATTCCAAGGAAATTATTTGAGTACCACGGCAGCCGTGATAACAATGGCAGCAGTGGAACAAACTAAATACAGTAGGAAACAAAAAGAGGAGAGTCTAGATGTGGAAGAAATAAAGAGAAAAAGGGAAAAAAGAGAAAGAAATAAAAAGAAAATGTCACAAAATATCCTTCCTCCGAATGAGAACCAGTGGTCACATGCTGATGAACAGCAACCAGAAAAGACGCTAGGAGAGGAAGAGGATAAGTAACATGAAGGGGAATTAGACACAGAATCTTTCACAGTTACTGATAAGAAAACTAAGCCAGCTAAGCAAACACGCCTGTGTTAGGACAAACAAATCATACTTAGCGTTAACATAGGGGAGTCCCCGAAACAGACCAGGAACCAGTCTAAACGAACACTGGATAATACACTTAAAAAACCAGCAGGAGACATAGATTCCATAGAGACCCCCGGAGTAATAGCAGCAGCAGCGCCCACTGCATCAACAAGCTCCATGACCATGGTCAGTACATACAATCCTTTCATAACAGCAGGAGACATTCTGGTTATCATCCCTCCTGATATGAAAGAATTAGATCACATGGCCAAACACTGTCCACACCCCTCCAAATCTTCCAAAGGTACAATTGCTTACCTTCGGAGGGCAATTAAAGGAAAAATTATATGCCCGAAGACATTAAGATGGTTTTAGAGATGGTAGTGGGGGAGAATAGTCCACTTCGCTGGGTTGGGATACCACACATGGAAAAGAACACACCCGCACATACAAGGCCAGGTGAAATACCCCTGTACCAAGAAGGGAATGAAGCTGACATGTGGGAAGCATTAGAACATCACTCAAACCAAGTGTTTAAGCCCAGAGCTGACATGGCACCCTCTCTTGCATGTAAGCAGAAAAAAGGTGAAACATTGACTGAGTTTTGGAAGAGATTTCTACAGGTTTGGCGTTTAGAAAGTCAGATGGGAGATGGCCCAGGGATACCCGCCCTGTGCATCAGTACATTTATCTCCAACTGCCTACCGAGTTTAGGTTTACAAATTAAGAAGCAAATGGATGGACTGAGAAGCCAGTAGAAGAGTTTGGTAGGAGGTTAATAAGTAAAGATGCAGCAGGATGCTTTGAAGTAATAAGACCGTCAGTGACACACGCAGCACAGCTCAGCATACCAGAGCCAGTTCCATATCCCTTTGGGGACCCGTGGGGACAGCAGCAATACTGGGAAGAGAAACGCAGGTCAGCCCGTGCAGCCCCTAGGGGTAGAGGGCGAGGCAGGGGAAACAGAGGAAATCTCAAACAGCAATGGGGAGACAGACAGGGACCCCCCAAACAGCAGGCCAGGAATGCTGGCTGTTTTAATTGTGGTGCAATGGATCATTGGAGAGCCGATTGCCCATACCCTGATACACACAAGCAGGTTTCAAACAGACCTCCGCAGGCTGCTCCCGCCAATGTACCACACAATACCCCTTGCCTCAATGTTGACTGGCAAAATATAGGACCCCAATGAAGGTGCCCAGGGGCAAATCCCACCTTCCCAGTAGTCTCACAGCATTTCTCCCAACAACCTTGCATTGATTTGATGATTAGTAAAAAGAAATTAACATTTTTAGTGGATTCTGAGCTACATGTAGCGTATTGGGGAGAAATGCATACACGGGACCAAAGGAAGAGGCCGGCCCCTCCATGGGTATTAATGGGATATTAACACAAACATTTGAAACACCACCGCTCACGGTGACGGACCTCCATCAGAGCCCCCCGATCAACCATGTCTTTAAAATCATGACCAGTTGTCCTGTTAACCTGTTAGGCAGGGATTTAATGGCGAAAATGGCTATTTCCCTCAGGGTAAGTTCTGGTGTCACTTCTAACCGCCATTCCCGAAGACGCAAAAATATTCAGCATCTGCGATATAAAGAACGCCTTTTTTGGGATCCCAGTGCATCCCGAGACACGCCCGCTCTATGCATTCCAATACCGCGGAGAATCCCTAATTTTTACCCAGTTAGCGAGCGGATTTTTTGAATTCGCCTGTTTTTTTTTTCATTGTTTTAAGAGAAGTGCTAAAAGCATATAAACCGAACTGTAACTCGATTGTTCTGACCTACTGTGATTGGCCAGTCAATCAATAACCGCAGCCCGAGAGGATGGAATCCTCCTATTGAAATGTCTCTGATGAAATGTTATAAAGATTTCTGTTAAGAAATTACAATGGTGTCAGCAACGTGTTGAGTATCTGGGATTCGTGTTGTCACAGGGAAAAAGAGTTAAATCCCAAACATGTAGCGGCAATCGTGGAATTGGGGCCTCCACAGAATAAAAAAAACATGCTAAACTTTCTTGGAATGATTAGCTGTTGCCGTTATTATGACAAGATACTGAGAGTTACCAAACACGTGCTGATCAACCTGACACCATAGAATGGTCTGATGAAATGTTACATGCTTTTAAAAAGTTGAAGGAGGCACTGACAAATTCTCCAGGGCTCGGTTTACCAAGCTATGTGAAGGTGTTACACCTGTATGTCCGTGACTTTTGTAAGGGATACAGCTCGGTTTTAGCTCAAAGCCATGGGGTTAAATTAGGACCCGTGGCATACTTCTCTAAGCTTCTCCCGGTTCAAGTTCAAGGAATGCCAGGTTGTTTACGAGCGTTGGCATCTTGTGCAATGGCAGTTGCACAGGCCATTTCGGTCACGCTGGAACACCACACGATACTGCATGCAGGGCATAATGTAAAACATTTAATGAACAATTTACATACCCAACATATGACAGCGCAGCGATTTAGCGGATATGAAGTAATCCTTTTGTCAAATCCCCATCTAGAGATCAAATATGCCCCAAATACCGAAGGACCTGCCGCGATATTAAATGCATTACTAGGTTAAAAAAAGTGAGGCTGACAAAATTCCTCCGCGACTGCCCAAACGGATATTGCCAGAGGAAATGCTTTTGGAGAAACAGCTAGACAGCAAACTCTGACAGGAAGCCAACTGGGTCCTAATGCTCACATTAACCCTATGCTAACACTAGCCATTAATTTTACAATAGGATGTCTGCAGGAGCAGACATCTGTTTCTGAAGTGGGGGACTGGGCACAGGCAGGGGCGCAGAAATCAATGGCTGGGATTTGGTGCATCGAGGGTAAACCATGCATACCCATACATAGTGCCCCCTTATTTATTTCTCAAGCACACGGCATAGGACACAAAAGTGCACAACACACTTACATGGCGGTGAAACAAAGTTTCATTTTACAATGTGAGAAACAAGTGAAAGCTTATGTAGAGAAATGCATAACATGCCAGATGAATAACCCCAACATTTCACATAAGCCACAGCATGATCATCTAGTATACCCCACAGAACCCTGTACTGATTGGAACATTGACCATACACACATTACAGTTACACCAGGAGGTAAGCCTGAAGTTTTACTAGTAATGGTAGACATGTTTTCAAAATGGCCAGAATGCTTTCCAGTCAAGAAAGAAAATGCTAAGACCGTAGTGAAAATTTTGACACAAGAAATAATACCGCGCTTTGGATGCTTTTCGCGCATACGCAGCGATAACGGCACAGCCTTTAAAGCCAAAATATGTCAAGATTTAGTAGAACATTTAAACATTGAATGGCAGTTTCACATCCCATACCATCCTCAAAGTTCAGGGATAGTGGAGCGCATGAATAGAACAATAAAAGATAAACTTAGAAAAGCTACTGAAGGAACTTTTAAAAACTGGAAACACAAGCTACCCGCAGTTTTAGCTGAAATAAGGATGACACCTAATAAAGTAACTAAGCTTTCTCCTTATGAAATATTAATGGGTAGACCATTTCCTTTGCCATGGAACAGGACCATTAGAGAGACTAGCGAAGAAGGGAAGTGCAGGCAGGAGGAATACACCAGGGCTCTGGTGGAGAAGCTCACTGCTAGTGAAACACTTGTCTGTCAGAAGTTTCCTTCTCTTTTACAGGACTCGTTTCATGACATAAAGATTGGAGACACGGTGTTAGTGAAAAAGCACGGTAATCAACCAAAGATCGAGTTCCCATTCGAGAAGTCGACGAAGGTGATAGCAGTCGCTCGGACGGCCGTGCTTGTGGAAGGAAATCAGAATTGGATTCACGCCACGCGGGTGAAAAGAGTCCCTACACTTCAGATACTGGACGAGGATGAAGTACTGCAAGTCAAAGGATCGGTCGCCCCACCAAGGGGGCCACAGCCAGACGTTCCACTGAGGGGACAAGAAGAAGCTGGTAGCAGACCCCCAGCTAGGAACAATGGGTCCGAAGAAAGGCCAGCACTGGTTTGCCTGCTGGTTCTATGGCTCCAATCATTTTTGCACTGCAATGATTCTGTCTTTTCTGATAGTGTCAGTAATATGAGTTGTGTGTAGCTGTGTTTATGATCGCCCCGCCATAGGTCCACTTCAGCAGGTATGTGAACCTTTGGGTTTGAGACCAAGTGCCCTTATACCCCCCTCCCCGCATCCGCAGGCTGAAACTCACATGCCACATGTGGTAAAGAAAAGGTCTACAGGAGATAAACTCATCTCCAAATTTGTGAGTAAAAACGCCAAAGGTGAAGTAACATTCTGGTTCAATACCTCAGAGCCCAGCATGATTTACACTTTTGATCTGTGCGATGTATATCCTTGTGCCTCCTAAATGATGCTAATTGGTCCAGTTAGTTTAAAGATTTATTTTCCAGCTGGAAAGGTTTTCTCACACAGTTCTGTATTATTGTTATGCTGGTGATCATTGCTATTGTTACATTTAAGATCATTATGTGTGTCTTTGCTATGAAAACTAATAAGCAACAGGGAGCTTACGCTGCTTACTTGGCAGAGAATGAAGCTCACTATGATTATATAGTTCGCAGGGTAGAATCTGAGACATATGATGATGCCATGGTTGGTGAGTCTGAGAACTTGTAATAAGTTCTGAGACTCAAAGAAGGGTTTGTTGGCAGAGGCTAGGTCTCAGATTCTTCTAACAAAATGGCTGAAGCGAACAAAATGGCTACCAGATATAATTCCATGCAAGAGTTTCACATAACAGAAATATATATGTAATATATATTATTTGCTTGCAAGCTTCATTTGGAAATGTAATTGCAGAAATGTATGCTAGCGAAATAACAGCTAAGATGGGGCAACTTCTGTAACTGCTAAGTGCTGACCTTCTCCTCTGTGGAAACTGTCAGTTTGCACCTTTCTGTGGTTTTAACATATATGTTGAAAATGTTGACCAAGTGCATACTGTGTCTGTGGTTTTTTGCTATATAAGTCCTCCCTAAAGCGGAAGTAAATTAGAATTTGTACTGGGTCTGTTGTATGTCGTTTATTATCGAACCCGGGTACAAATCCTCTAAGATATCTTAAGTCACATATTAGAATTATTTCAATTATCAGACAGCGTGCCTTCAAAAGGGGATCCAGAGTGATCGCCCTAAGTAAAGACTCATTCTTTCACAGACCCTAAACCAGGGTATACAATTGCAGCATCATTAAACATTATTATTGCACTCCCCCAATTTCCCCCCACTCTGATCCTATATACATTCAACAAAACCCCACAATAAAATATCCTATATTGAAACAACAAATACATATGCAGTTATCTTATGTGCTAATTATAAATATATTGCACCCAAAATGTATCTCAAAAAGAGAGAATGCCCCAAAGTAATTCAATTAGTATAAAATCAAAACATCAACAGTCAGCACAAGCACTAGCACTTTATATATAATTATGGTAGCTTTGCACTAAGTATAGTATGTAATTTTTGTTGTGATAGCACCTACTTTGTTAGATTTTAGTTGCATGTGCACTTGCACTTTTGCATATTTGTTTGTTGTTTCATAGGATATTTTGTTGTGGGGTTTTGTTGTAGGATCAGAGTGGGGGACCAATTGGGGGAGTGCAATGATAATGTTTAATGATGTTGTAATTGTATACCTGTCATAGAACCAGGGCTGTTCCTCTTGTTCCCCAGCAGAGGGCGCCAATGTTTCCTGTGCGTTCGCATTTTCGCACTAGGGCCAGTAAGCTCGCGATTATGCGCACGCATTTGTGAACTGTGTGATTCAATCATTCATGCGCATGTGCGATTATGCGCAGGCATGCGCAATGCAAACGCGCAGAAATGCGCACGTCTATATATACTGGCGAGCCCTGAGCTTCATTGCCAGTTGGTTTTTTTCTCCTGCTTGTAACTGAGTTCCAGTCGTCCAATACTGTTTACCGACCCGGCTTGAGCCTGATACTCTCCTGTTCTCCTGACGACCTCGGCTTGTTTATGACTCCGATCCTGATCTGCCTGCCCATGACCTTGGCTTGTTTACGACTCCGATCCTGATCTGCCTGCCCACGACCTTGGCTTGTTCTACGTTCCAGTCCAGCACTGGTCTATCTTCTACCCAGAACTTGGCAAAACCTACTCCTAGGTTGCCTGACCTGGGGCCTTCCTGCAGCTCAGTCTATCCTCACCATTAGAGGCTCTAGTGAAAACCAGGTTGGTCCTTAGATTCCGGGCTTCCCGGTCGAGAGGTGAGCCAGTTCTTAGTCTCTGCAATCAGGGTTCACACCCGGTAACCTGCTAGTACCATAGTTTAGGGTCCCCATGGCCCACCTCTAGTAAAGAAGGGCATAGAGGGCATAGAGAGCATGAGTACACCACACATGAATAAAGCCTGGAGGCGGGGCTACAGACATGCATTTATAGGCAAGACAGAGGAGGGAATTACAAGCACCTGTGAGAAGGCCAGAGCATGAGCACCCAGGAAAAGTCACATAAACAGACACACACAAGCAGATAACAGAGCAATAACACATTGCCAGATCAAGGCCCCATTGGGGCCTCACAGTCGCTACTTCTACCCCAGAAAACCAAGGGAATTCTTTTGGGGATACTAGTCTAATACTAAAAATGTATGTTACTTTCCTTAACCTTTATTATAGAGATTTCTTCTTAGAACAGTGCATAGGATAAGGGTCTCTTTGAAACCCAATGCTGCTTGTCTTCTCATATATCTTAGTATTATACCTGTGAGTAGACTGCTGCAATCCAAGTGGGTACTGGTTTTGATTTGGAAGCTGAAAGGTTTTAATACGGATTTCTAAGAGAAACCAATACATTCAAACAGGATCCATTACTAGACTGTTCAGGGACAGATTATCTCTTGCTCATTGTGGAATAGGTTGTGTTGTGTCTTTAATGGCATCTATATCTGCAAGAACATGTTTCTCCCGGAGTGACACTATTGAAGAAACATGGCTGTGACTGAGGCTTTAAAATTACTGTTATGTTAGATGCCTTTATGCATTTATCTCTCTAGGAAGACAAATCAAAACTACGGGCATATTGGTTGCAGTCCTTTTGTAGTAAGGATTGCTTTGCCAGATTTGTCTGACATTTTGGCCCTGAATCTGTAAAAAGGATTTAATTTGCACCAAAGTTTCAAGTAAAGCGTGTGTTTTACATTAGCGTACTGTGTGTTACATTTTTACATTTCTAAACATTGTGTAAATAATACTTTGTGTTGCAATGAGTCAAGAAAATAGGCAGATTCTTGAAGAGTGTGTCTGAAAAGATTGCATTCACTTGCTGACTCTTTGAAACCTCTGCACGCCATCTCCTCATTCACTGACACAGACTCTGCAGCTTTGCACTACAACAACACCTTAACTTCAGCACTGAATTCTGTTGCTCCCCTGACCCACAGCCACCCTCAACATGCTAACAAACAACCATGGCTAAACATGAACATCAACAAACTAAAACTGCATTCCAGAGTTACTGAACGGCGTTGGCATAAATTGAAATCCAATGAGGCTTTCCTTCTATATTTACAAGCCCTTCAGGAACTCCGGACTTCTCTTTTATCCACTAAGCAAGCATTCTTTATCGCTCTCATATCTACACATGCCCGGAATCCCAAACAACTGGTTAAAACTTTTAACTCTCTGCTTCGCCCACTTCCACCTCCCAAGTAACAGCTGAGCAGCTTGCCACATTCTTCACTAACTAAATTGAAAGCCTTCGTGCTGGCTTAAATCTTCTATCTACCTCACCCCACATGACTCCCTCTCTAACGACCTCCCTAACCAATTTCACTCTGCTATCAGAACAAAGACTGTCCTCCCTTATATCTAATGCCCACCTCACTACTTGCCCTCTAGACCCCATTCCATCCCACCTTATTCCACAGCTGATCCCATCCCTCGCACTGGCTCTTAGATCACTATTTAACCTCTCTATTTCATCTGGCACCTTCCCTTAACTATTCAAACATGCTGTAATAACCCCAATACTCAAAAAATCCTCTCTGGACCCATCAGCCCTCACCAGTTACCAACCTATCTCGCCGCTTCCTTTCCAAACTTCTGGAACAGCAAGTTCACTCTGAATTGGCACACTATATAGCTACCTTACTAGATCCTCTTCAATCTGGATTCCACTATACTGAAACCGCCCTTACCAAAGTAACTAATGATCTATGAACAGCAAAATCTAAAGACCATTACTCTATCCTTAGGATTCTTGACTTATCCTCTGGTTTCAACACTGTTGACTATCCTCTTCTACTCCAAATTCTGACACCTCTGGGAATTCGAGACCGTGCACTTTCATGCTTTTTGCTTTTACCTTTCCGATCATACGTTAAGTGTGTCCCACTCAAACAAGGTTTCCTCTCCCTGCCTTCTGTCAGTTGGTGTACCACAAGGTTCTGTTCTTGGACCGCTTCTCTTCTCAGGCTACACCTATGGTTTTGGACAATAAACTAATTTGACTTCCAATACCACCTCTATGCAGACGACACTCAAATCTACCTCTTTGGCCCAGATCTCTCTTCTCTCCTATCCCTGAGAATATTGTTTTTTCACCATCAAACTCTCCTACTGCCTCCGCAACAACTATATCTGTCACTGACCTCACAATTACTGCAACTCCCCAAGCACGATTCCTTGGGGTTATACTGGATTCCTCTCTCTCTCATTCACACCTCACATTCAATCACTTGCCAACTCCTGCCAACTCCAAATCAAAAACATCCCCCGCATCCACCCCTTCCTCACACCTGATACCACCAAAATCATAGTGCATGTCCCATCTCCCGACTAGCTTACTGCACACATACTGAACACTCTCCTTTGTGGTCTACCAACAAACAGACTGGCACCACTCCAATCTATTCTCAACTTATTCATCCCTCCTCTCACTTTTTTAGTACTGCTCCTCTATATCAGTTCCTCCACTGGCTGCCAATATCTGAGAAAATTTAATTTAAAATACTAACCTTAACCAAAGCTCTCTACAATAAAGCTCCTGCCTACTGTAAGGTCCCCGGGTTCAGCTGGCACCCGACTGGTGGCTGGGAGCTGTTTTCCCATCTGCAGTTCCTTCAGCCACCAGCGGGTGTCAGCGGAGCTCCGGCTGCTCACCCCAGCGGCAGTCCCTCCAACCTCCAGAGAGTGGCAGCAAAGCGCTTGTTGCTCTCTCATCTGCTGCACCTGGTGTGTGTGCTATTTAAGGGAGATTTTCCCTCCACCAGGTGCAGCAGGATTTTGTTGCTTCCTCTTTGTCTGTGGATCCATGTGCCTTGTATCTGGAGTTCTGATCTTTAGTCTGTTCCTGTCAGGAGTCTGGAGACTGCCTGCATCTGCCCTAGGACCCTGGGTGAGGGTAACTAACAAACCTAACCTTAGGGGTTCGGTTATCTGGTATTTTTTGTTAGTTTTTTCCCTGTATCTGAATATAAGAGTTTTTTGTTATCCTTGCCATTAATAAAACCTTTAAGCATATCTTATGTCTCCGTGTCATTGCTCTGGCCAAACCTTTTACCCCCCCGGGCAGAGAGTGCACTTAAAGTACTCTCTGGTCCTGACACCTACATTTCATCGCTTATCAACAAATACCAACCCAAACTCAATCTCCTCCTAGCCTCAACCCTAATCTTCTTCTCCTACTCCCGCATCCAGGATTTTACCTGCACCGTCCCATTACCCATTGCCATCCCCCATACAATTTGCCACTCCACAAGCCTTCAAGCCTTTAAAGGTGTCCTCAAAACAGACCTATTCAGACCAGCATATCACTTGGTCTAAATAAAAGACAGCTTGAGCTACTTCAGATCACTTGCAATCATACTTAGTATATACTACTTGAAACCTTATCCTTTTCATTGTAAGCCCACACGGGGTTACAGCCCACTCCTAGTGCCCACTCCTAGTGTATTTCAGTTAAGCTAGTTGTTTTACCCTGTTTGTAATTTTACATTGTACAGCACCATGGAAGATGATGGAGCTTTATAAATAAACTTTATTATTATTATTAATAATAATAATAATAACAACGAGGATCACAAGATAAGAGGGTATTATTAGGTCATGCATGCTTCATCCAACCACCATCTGGGCATGCTACCCCAAACATTCCTCTAAAAAGTATCAGTTAAGTAACCGAAAAAGATCAGCACAAACACCATCCGGGGTCTATGAGGTCACAGGCACACACAGTGTAAAAAGTTCACTATTTTTCTAGCTTTCAGTAACAATGAAATGTTCATGCTTTTTTCAAATAAACTCTTCTAAACCTTCAACTCTTACTGAATCAAGACCTTAGTGTTGAATTAATTTCAAGCAGCAAGTAAATAGAAATGGGTACCTTCATCCAATCTGACAGTCAAGGGGTTAAAACAATGAATGTCAGGCAATATCTTGAAAACAAAATAAATAAATACAGAAATAAATTAATACATCTATCAATATATACATATTTACATTAATAAATACATACATATTTACATAAATAAATACCGTATTTTTGTCCCATAACCAGCAAAAGTGGGGGGAAATGTACATGCACCTTATGGGGCGAATGAAAAAAAAAAGTCAACTCACATGTGGGCAAGCTTTTGCCATTTACTAACCAATAAATTGACTGATTGGGACCCATTGCTGAGTACCAGGAGATGTGTCATCCACCATGTGAGTAAAAGTCTGTCTCCTGGTACTCGGCCATATCCGATGGTTGTGGATGTGGTGGAATAAGGTGTTTCACATTGTGGCCATGCTCACCCTCCCCTGTGAGGCGCCCCTGCTGCTCCTCCTCTGCCTCATGCCACCACTGAACCTTCAAAGTCAGCTGGGAACTCCACCAATAGCACAACCACCAGAGTGCATTTGTACTTCCTCATCTATCTATCCTGCTCCAGTGCTGGAAGCAGCAGGGTGGCCACCCAGTAATCAGCACTGGTGACTATGCAGGCAACTCTGCAGTCGTTGCGCAGGCACTGGAGCAAGTAGTGGCTCATGCTAGCCAGGCTGTCCTGAGTCAAGGAGAAGTTGTCCTCAGTGTCAGGTGTCTCTTCCTCCTGCTCCTTCCACCAGCCACACTCTAGTGATGCTCGTGAGCTGCCACCCTGCTGTGAGAGTCCCCCCCCCCCCTGAATCCTCCAAAACTGTATGCTGGCTGGACAGTGGAGTACCTGGCCACTATGGGCCCAGCAGCCCACCCTGCGAGTACTGCACTGATGTCCCTCATGTAGGCCCACTCACTGGTGATGAAGTGCTGTTGGTCTGCACTTGATAAATCAGGTCCTAAATGTTTGCATGCACCCCGGTGATTCCTTGGGTGGTGTCTTCCATTCAAAATTAAATGGCATGATGGCAGGGTACCACCACCACCATGTCAGGTCACAACTGAATAGTTCCAGAGCAGCTATGGGGTAGGAGAGTTTGGTATATGTTTTCTTTTTTCTGAACATTTGGACAGGAATTTACATTTTTGTTGTTGGGCGTCCATGCACAGTTTTAAGTCTGCTGGGAATAACGTGCTGTAAGTCAAGAACATTGACTGTAAACAGACTAAATATGGCTTATGGCCATCTCACAGTGTTGAATGTGGCTCCCATTGGAAGAAAGGTGCCTCCGGCTTAGATAAAGAGAGGAAGAGGAGTGTAACCTCTCATTTAAAAAAATATATGTATGGAAAAGGCAAGCGTATATGCCTGGTTTTTTAGGATGTGGTTTAGGGAAAACTGTTTTGTAGATACATGTGGCATTTAGGAGGACCATTTAGGAGAATTAGGAGGATCATAATTTAGACTTCAAAATTGGTCCTGTCAGGATTCCCTTACCTGACCCCCGGTCCAGCGTTGTTCCCGCCGTCTCCTCGCTCGGGCGCCGGGCGGCGTCTCGCTCCCGTGCGGGCGCGCCCCCCTCCTCCTCTGCTGCCGGCGTCTCCGGAACTGACACGCGTGCTCGCGCCCGCGCGCGAGCACATCCCTTCTATGCCCTCCGGCGGCGCTGTGCTCAGCGCGGCCGCCGGAGGAAGAGCTGAGCCTGAAGCTCAGCTGTGGGGAACGCCCCCTTTCAGTGTCATGGCCAGTTAGTTTATAGTTGCAGACCCTGTCACCCTATGAAGTCTGTGATCCTAGTTGCACCAATCACACTCTCTCCTTCCCTTTACCCAATCATTTCCTGTCCCTATAAAGTCTTTCCCCACCATTCACTCAGTGCCTGTGATAGCGCTCAGAACCCTGTGTACTCCTGTGAAGTTTAGCCTGTTGCCGATTTGATTGTACTGACCATTCTCGATCCTGAATCCTTGTTGCCGACCTCTGCCTGTATTGACGCCTCTTGATCCTGAATCCTTGTTGCCGACCTCTGCCTGTATTGACGCCTCTAGATCCTGAACCCCTGTTGCCGACCTCAGCCTGTACCCCGACTACGCCTTGCCTGATCCTTGGTGCCGCTACGATCTCTGCCTTCCTGTTATCGACCTATTGCTTGTCTCTGGACTTCCGTCACTCACGCTCCAGTTATTGGTTCTCCAGATCTCTTCATATAAGCTTGCATCCTTTGAGCCAATAAGTCCTGCTTGCCGGGACGCAAGTTCGCCTACCCGGGATCGGTTGCCCCCAGGACTTATTGGCTCAAAGGATGCAAGCTTATATGAAGAGATCTGGAGAACCAATAACTGGAGCGTGAGTGACGGAAGTCCAGAGACAAGCAATAGGTCGATAACAGGAAGGCAGAGATCGTAGCGGCACCAAGGATCAGGCAAGGCGTAGTCGCCTCCTATAGGTGAAGCTGGCTGTGGAGATTGGGGGTTGCGAGCTCATTTAGAGGTCTGGAGTTACCTCCTAGCGTGACATTATCACAGGCCCAGTGGATGATCTAGTAGAGCAGGTGCAAGCTATGGCCACAGCGATCAACCAACTCGCTCAAAGAGTGGCCACTCAGGAGTCTCGTCAAGTGCCGACTTCCTCTGTACCACCTCATATCTCCGAACCTAAGATTCCACTGCCTGAGAAATTTTTGGGAGAACGAACAAAATTTTCCAATTTCAAGAATGCCTGCGAACTATATTTTAAGTTAAGACCTATCTCCTCTGGCACAGAGGTCCAGCGAGTAGGCCTAGTCATTTCCTTGCTTCAAGGAGACCCACAGTCCTGGGCCTTTAGTTTACCATCTCATGACATTGCCCTACAATCAGTGACTGCCTTCTTCAATGCTATGGGCATTTTATACGCCGATCCAAATATACAGTCTACCGCAGAGAATAGGCTTCGGGCCTTAAAACAAGGACGGAATTCGGCTGAAGACTACAGTGCTGATTTCCGCCGCTGGGCTATCGAAGCTAGGTGGAACGATCCAGCTTTGTGTAGTCAGTTCAGGGTGGGACTGTCGGATAGCATCAAGGATGCCTTAGTCAATTTTCCCCTGCCAGCGGACCTAGATCAATTAATGCAGGTCTCCATTAAAATAGACTGACGTCTTAGAGAAAGGGCCAGGGTGAGAGTCAGGGCTCCCACGTCCTTCAGACCAGTCCAGAGTCATAGATCCCCGGTTCCCCGTGGAGAAACCTCTTTCCAGGAAGAACCTATGCAATTAGGGAGAACCCGCTTGTCCCAAGAGGAGAAGCAGCATAGGCGATCCGAGGGGTTATGCCTGTATTGCGGGAATTCTGGTCATTTTGCAGGGTCCTGTCCCAACAAGGGGAAACCGGCGGAAAACTTCCGCACCCAGACCAGGTAGAGAGTATTGATCTGGGTGAGTCAGTTTGTAACTCTCGCCAGAATAAGATGCTTGTACCTATTGATTTGTTTTGGTGGTCCTCTAAGCAGACAGTTTCCGCCTTCATAGACAGTGGTGCGGCTGGAAACTTTTTGGACAGGAGCATGATCTCCACTTTAGGGATCCCTTTAGTTCCACTTGAAAGATCCTTACAAGTTCTAGCTATCAATGGGAAGGCAATCCAGGGAGGTCCTATAAATACCAAGACCCCACCTCTCAGACTAATTGTCGGCTCTTCCCACTCTGAATTCTTAGAATTCTTTATTTTTGATTGTCCAGAAACTCCGGTGGTTTTGGGATACCCCTGGTTGCAACTCCATAACCCGGTGTTAGATTGGCGGGCTGGGGAATTGACCAAGTGGAGTGATCACTGTAAAGGTCACTGTTTCACTACAGGCCTCAGAAGTGTTCAAGTCTTACCACAGGAATTACCTCAGCCATATGCTGATTGGATCGATGTATTCTCCGAACGCTCCGCTGATACCCTTCCGCCACATCGCTCCTATGACTGCCCCATTGACCTGCTTCCTGGCACTATTCCCCCGAGGGGAAAGATCTATAACCTTACTCTGCCCGAGGAGCAAGCTATGAGGGAGTATATTACCGAGAATTTAAGGAAAGGATTTATCCATCCCTCTACCTCGCCTGCTGGGGCCGGTTTCTTTTTTGTCGAGAAAAAAGATGGTGGCCTAAGACCGTGTATAGATTATCGAGCTTTGAATAAGATCACGGTTAAGAACCGATACCCCTTACCCTTGATCGGGGATCTGTTCAATCAAGTCACTGGAGCTCGAATTTTCTCCAAATTGGATTTGAGAGGGGCTTACAATCTGATTCGCATTCGACAGGGGGACGAGTGGAAAACTGTATTTAATGTGAAGGATGGGCACTACGAGTACCTGGTCATGCCCTTCGGTCTTTGTAATGCGCCAGCCATTTTCCAAGATTTTGTTAATGATATATTCAGGGAATATCTCGGTAGATTTGTAGTCATCTACTTGGATGATATTCTCATTTTTTCTAATTCTTTACTGGAGCACAGACACCATGTTAAGTTGGTGCTACAAAAATTAAGAGAGAACAACTTATTTGCTAAACTGTCTAAGTGCGTGTTTGAAGTCACTACAGTTCCCTTCCTAGGGTATGTTATTACCAACCAGGGTTTGGAGATGGACGCGGGGAAGGTTTCAGCTGTTCAGGATTGGGTCCAACCCAAAACTTTAAAGGAATTGCAACGTTTTCTAGGTTTTGCAAATTTTTATCGGCGTTTCATAAAAGGGTTTTCCCATGTTGTTGCACCCCTTACCAATCTTACCCGCAAGGGGGCTTTTACTGCTAACTGGTCTCCCTCTGCTTGTGAGGCCTTTCTAACCTTGAAACGGGCCTTTACTTCGGCACCTGTGTTAATTCATCCAGATATTCATAAGGCCTTCGTTATTGAAGTAGATGCTTCGGAGCTGGGAGTGGGTGCAGTTTTGTCACAATATTCTGGTAACCCTGAACGTCTCCATCCATGCGCTTATTTTTCACGTAAATTCAGTACCGCGGAACAAAATTATGATGTTGGCAATAGGGAACTATTAGCTATTAAACTGGCATTTGATGAATGGCGACATTGGTTGGAGGGTTCATTACATCCTATAACTGTGTATACCGATCATAAAAACCTCAAATACATAGGTTCTGCCAAGAGGCTGAACTCTCGTCAGGCACGTTGGGCATTATTCTTCTCGCGCTTTAATTTTATTATTACTTTCAAGCCGGGTGTAAAAAATACTAAAAGCTGATGCTCTGTCTCGCATGTTTGGTGAATGTAAGGATCGGGGTGATACTGGTGAACCTATTCTACCCACGGGTTGTGTGGTCGGGGCGTTACTTCCTGATCTCTCCAATACCTTGGCACCGTTTCAAGATGAATCTCCTAGTGATGTACCCTTGGGGTGCCAGTTTGTACCGCCGCATCTGCGTTCGGATGTAATTCGCGAATTTCACGATGCCAAAGCTGCTGGTCATTTGGGTAACCGTAAGACGCTTATGCTTGCCCGTCGCCATGTATGGTGGCCAACCATGAGACGCGATGTTACTGCTTTTGTCGACGCTTGTGCTGTTTGTGCTCAAAGTAAAGGGGTTCACAAGGCCCCTAGTGGGAGTTTGGTTCCTCTTGAAATTCCTGCTGAGCCATGGACCCATATTTCTATGGATTTTATTGTAGATTTGCCTCTTTCACATGGTAATACTGTAATTTGGGTGGTCGTAGATCGTTTCAGTAAGATGGCACACTTCGTTCCTTTGGCCAAACTTCCTTCTGCACCTGAGCTTTCGCGGCTGTTTACTTCGCATATTTTTCGTATTCATGGTATTCCGTCCAATATAGTCTCTGATCGGGGTGTTCAATTTACTTTCCATTTTTGGAAACACTTCTGTTCGCGGTTGGGAATACAGATCTCTCTTTCTTCTGCCTACCATCCCCAGACTAATGGGCAGATGGAGAGAACTAATCAAACTTTGGAACAATACTTAAGGTGTTATGTCTCTGATGCCCAAGAACAATGGGCGGAATTTATTGATTTCGCCGAGTTTGCTTACAATAACGCGCCTAGTGAGAGTACTAAGGTATCTCCTTTTTATTGTAACTTAGGGAAAAATCCTAGAGCTTCTTCCCTTTCTGGGTCACCTTCCAATCTGCCGGCGTTGGAGGAGTGGTTTCAAGAACGGAAGAATATCTGGACACACGTTCAGGAGATTCTTAAGACCACTGGTTTGAGGTATAAGAAGTTTGCCGACCGACGCAGATCACAGGAACCTACTCTTCAAGTAGGCAATCTAGTTTGGGTCTCCACTAAAAATATTGCGCTCCGTCAGCCATCTAGCAAATTAGGTCCAAAATTTATTGGCCCTTTTCCGATCATCAAGAAGTTGAATAATGTGTCTTTTAAAGTTCAACTCCCGCCGACTATGAAAATACCTAATTCCTTTCACGTTTCACTGTTAAATCCGGCGAAGAATGCTACTCTTGCTGGTCCTGTACCAATTCTTGTTGATAATGTGCCCGAGTATGAAGTGAATAAGATCTTAGATTCATGTAAAGTGCGTAATTCTTTACAGTACTTGGTTGACTGGGTTGGTTATGGTCCGGAGGAGAGATGCTGGGTAGCAGCTAGGGATGTGCACGCCAGTGCCCTGGTGAAGAATTTTCATCACGACAATCCTGGAAAGCCTGGTAAGGGTCCGGAGGCCCCTCGTGAAGGGGGGGTAGTGTCAGGATTCCCTTACCTGACCCCCGGTCCAGCATTGTTCCCGCCGTCTCCTCGCTCGGGCGCCAGCCGCGCCGGGCGGCGGCTCGCTCCTGTGCGGGCGCGCCCCCCTCCTCCTCTGCTGCCAGCGTCTCCGGCACTGACACGCGTGCTCGCTCCCTTCTATGCCCTCCGGCGGCGCTGCGCTCAGCGCGGCCGCCGGAGGAAGAGCTGAGCCTGAAGCTCAGCTGTGGGGAACGCCCCCTTTCAGTGTCATGGCCAGTTAGTTTAAAGTTGCAGACCCTGTCACCCTATGAGGTCTGCAATCCTAGTTGCACCAATCACACTCTCTCCTTCCCTTTACCCAATCATGTCCTGTCCCTATAAAGTCTTTCCCCACCATTCACTCAGTGCCTGTAATAGCGCTCAGAACCCTGTGTACTCTATTCCTGTGAAGTTTAGCCTGTTGCCGATTTGATTGTACTGACCATTCTCGATCCTGAATCCTTGTTGCCAACCTCTGCCTGTATTGACGCCTCTTGATCCTGAATCCTTGTTGCCGACCTCTGCCTGTATTGACGCCTCTAGATCCTGAACCCCTGTTGCCGACCTCAGCCTGTACCCCGACTACGCCTTGCCTGATCCTTGGTGCCGCTACGATCTCTGCCTTCCTGTTATTGACCTATTGCCTGTCTCTGGACTTCCGTCACTCACGCTCCAGTTATTGCTTCTCCAGATCTCTCCATATAAGCTTGCATCCTTTGAGCCAATAAGTCCTGGGGGCAACCGATCCCAGGTAGGCGAACTTGCGTCCCGGCAAGCGGGGGCTCCTATAGGTGAAGCTGGCTGTGGAGATTGTGGGTTGCGAGCTCATTTAGAGGTCTGGAGTTACCCCCTAGCGTGACAGGTCCGCTTTAAATGGCTTTAGATCAGGGCTCACTGCTTACCGTCCACCTGGTCCTGCACTGCTTGTCTTCTGCAGCCTCCCTATGAGAAGCCGGGAGCTGCATAGTTGCTGAGGGTGGGCATGGCCCATGTATAGAGATTTTAATTATAAACAATGCTCATCGCCATACAGGCCACGCCCACTCCCAAATGCCGCACAGCTCCTGGATTATTATTGTGGGCCGATGAGCGGGAGCAGGTAGAAGGTACGTGGGGAGTTTTGTGTCCTTTGACAAACCCTGATCTGAAGTCTGTAGGAAAGACCATGAAAGTGGACTTTTCCTTTGAAAGCTTGGCCTATGGATGTCCTGGTTTGAGGTGCCTCACTTTGTGAAACAACCTGATGTCCCAATAAATTTAGCTCCTTTATTGATTCCATGTCATATTTTTGTCCCCCACGACATCCGTGTTTTCTTCATCGCGCATGCTTGCGTCGGCAGACAGGATGCTGTGGCTGAGCCACGCACATGTCGTTGCCCTAGGATCAAGGAAGGAGGTGAGTTTACATGGAAATCAGTAGATTTCACAGTATGGGCAGGGATTTTTCAAGCCCTGGAGTCTAAAAGGTACTGGTCCTTTTTAAGGGGGATATAAAAGTTAGCAGTATAAATTTTGCCTTTGATTTCCCCACTCCTGGTCTCTGAAGAATCATACTGCCAGGCCATGCAAAGCTTTCTAGTAGCTCTTCAGACCAGATCAAGCCAGTAGATCAGGAAAAAAAAACTTCTGGGCCTTACCATTACAGCTGGATTCAGCTGTACCTAATGTCAGGAACCGCTTACCTGATCCCCGTTCCAGCGACGTCTCCAGGCGGCCAGCTGCAGCTGTCACTGTGCGGCGGCCGCGCCGAGCGGCGTCGGCTCGAGCAGCGTCGGCTCGAGCGGCGCCCAGCTCAGCCACGCCCCCCGCTTCCTCCTCCAGGAGACGTGCTCGCGCGCGGCCGCGAGCACGTGTCTGTTATGCCCTCCGGCGGCGCTGTGCTGCGCGCACCCGCCGGAGGATCAATTAAAGGGTTAATGAATCCTAGGGGATTGAGGGCTTCGCCCTCTTCTGCTCTGCAGCCAATTACCCTTGGAATCCTATGTGCTCCAATCAGTACACTGCTTCCCTCAGACCTGTTCCTATAAAGGCAATTCCCTCTCAGTTGTGAATTGCCTGTGATAGCGCTCAGAACCCTGTGTTACCTACTCCTGTGAAGTCTAGCCTGTTGCCGATTTGATTGTATGACCATTCTCGATCCTGAATCCTTGTTGCCGACCTCTGCCTGAATTGACGCCTCTCGATCCTGAATCCTTGTTGCCGACCTTTGCCTGAACTGACGCTTCTAGATCCTGATCCCCAGTTGCTGACCTCTGCCTGAACCCCGACTACATCTTGCCTGACCCCTGGTGCCGCTACGATCTCTGCCTTCCCGTTATCGACCTATTGCCTGTCTCTGGACTTCCGTCACTCACGCTCTTGCTATTGGTTCTCCAGTCCTCCCACATATAAGCTTACATCCTTTGAGCCATTAAGTCCTGGGGGCAACCGATCCCGGGTAGGCGTATCTTGCGTCCCGGCAAGCGGGGGCTCCTACAGGTGAAGCTGGCTGTGGAGATTGGGGGTTGTGAGCTTATTTAGAGGGCTGGAGTTACCCCGAGCGTGACACCTAAAATATGTAAAAAGGCATCTTGCAGTATATTGCAGGCAGCCGGCACAGCTGCCACACACGCGCGAGCACTGTGCTCACCCTCCCTTTGTTCCCTGCCAGAGAGACACCATAAGAGAGACTTGATTGAACTGACCAGGATTCAACAGCAGTTAATCAGGTATTTTTTCTTATTGGTAAAGAATAGAGCTCAAACACAGTATACCACATTAACAACTTTGATACGACTGTGAGTATTACAACTGGAATCTCTATATTAACATCTCAGATAATTTTGACAGATCCCCTGGTGAAGTATAAAGTCGTATATGAAATATACAGGGATTTATAATGACAACATAAGATATGAATCTGTGATGTTATGTTTCAATTGAAGAAAAATACCATGTACTAATATTGCTGTAACAACAATCAAGTTTCAAAAAACAGAGGACTAAATAATTGTTTTTAATATTAATGTGTTGTGACAATGTATATTCATTAATCTTAGTGGGCAAGCCCCAAATGCGTGCAGTCGCTACCACCTACCTATTATAATTATATGTCTGTAATTAGGCTAAACAGCCATAATGGTTAGGACTTATATATAGAGATGAGCGAACTTTTGAAAAATTCGATTCGACTGATTCGCCGAATTTTCCGACAAAAATCGTTTCGACCCAAATTTATTTGCGACGAATCGCTATTAAAAACGGCTATTTCTGAGCCTCCTAGAGTCTCAATAGGGTTGTAAACCATTCTGCCTTGCTGTAACACGCATAGGATGCGTGCTGGGTTAGTTAAATAATACTGTAAATAAATATCACATGCAGATCAGAGGCATCGCTAATAGAATCGCAGAGCGGCACAATTGCAGAGGATTGAAGTGGCATCACTATGAGGGGCAGAAGCCCAAACATTGCTTTAAAGAGACACTGGAGTTGGCAGCAGCAGGAGCCCAAAAATTGGATGAATCACACCCTGGAGTTGCAAGCAGCAGCAGGAGCCCAAACATTGGCTGAAAGAGACACTGGAGTTGGCAGCAGCAGGAGCCCAAAAATTGACTGACACACCCTGGAGTTTCAAGCAGCAGCAGCAGCAGGAGCCCAAACATAGCTTGAAAGAGACACTGGAGTTGGCTGCAGGAGCCCAAAGATTGAATGAATCACACCCTGCAGTTGCAAGCAGCAGCAGCAGGAGCCCAAATATTACTTTAAAGAGACACTGGATTTGGCAGCAGGAGCCCAAAATTGGATGAATCACACCCTGGAGTTGGCAGCAGCAGCAGCAGGAGCCAAAACATTACTTTAAAGAGACACTGGGGTTGGCTTCAGGAGCCCAAAAATTGGATGAATCACACCCTGGAGTTGGCAGCAGCAGCAGCAGGAGCCCAAACATTACTTTAAAGAGACACTGGTAGAAACCAATAATTAGGTTGTCCCTGCACCACTCTTGGTTAAAGAAAAGTAAGATTGGTGTGCAAGAAATTGGTGTGACAAAAGCAATAGAATTGCAACAAGAATAGTGTGGGGCCCAGTACCCCACGAAGTACAGACACCAAAGATCTGCACCACCAATCTATATATCTAGAATTCAATCAGGGCATGCAACAATAAAATATATTTCCAATTGTAAATTTATTATTTACATCATATTAAAAATAGAGCTCATCCAACAATTACTAAAAACCATAATAGCTCAGCGGGAAAAATCTCAAGCCATAAGAAAGTGTCATTGTGCATAAATAATATAATACAAAGATATATATATGTGAACCAGTGAATAATCAATACAAAAAAGCAACCTATATTCAAAAAATGTGGAAAACTACACAATATTAGTTAGAATAATATATAAATACCACAACTATCATGTGATAGAAAATGTGCATCTAAACTGATCCAATGACCAAACCCAAAAATAATCCTAGAATAAGATAAAATGTGTATAAAGAAATCCTATCACCCAATGGTCTGGCTGGAGATCCCGCTGAGTCCTGGTGCCCCTTTACCCACGCGCTCCGTGGAAACTACCACTTTGCAAGGTGCCAGGAAAGAACAAAGGGTACCTGTGTTGCTCGCCTTAAGTAAACCGCCTGAGTGATCAATCTGCAGGTGAATCACATGAGCGCCATCCGCCTCAACCCGCGCACAGCGTCCCCGGCCGGCAGACGCCCCGTGCAGGAGAAACAATCACGTCACACATGTGAGCTGCGTGCGCCTCCCCGCCGACCCCCCCCCAAACCACCCAGCAATCAGCGTCACTCCACCCCGCCGCACAGCAGCGTGTGGTCATGGCAACAGACGCCGTCGTGGAGGGGGTGATCGGCAGCCAAACACCGCAGCCGCACAGAATATACACACCGCACAGTCAGGACAAGGCCGGCTCGCAAACACAGGTATCATTTGTATGTATACAAAGGTGATTTAAAAACATCTCTAGCTTTATTATTATTATTTAAATATAAATGTTACAAAAATAATATATATTATATACAAATGTCCCATTATTGACATGCCACTAAAGTACCCTAACTATACAATACAAAAAATAGATTTGATCTGTATTTGTGATTATAAATCATTGGCTTGTCATATCTACAATGAACAGGCGAGGAAGAGCAATATATACATATATACACAACCAAGATGTATATAAAATTTCACAAGCAACATTACCACACGTAAAGATTATATAATAATAATGTGGTGTATATTTATGTACAAGGGTTTACAATATAGTTGTCCAAGTGAGGGATTATATCAAAAAAATAAGTATAAAAGTAAGAGTAAATGTAAATGAAAATGAGTCCAACAAATGTTCCTATTCTAATCCATTTCCATTTACATTCATCTATCTACACCTATATCTATAACCCCAGGAAATCTTGGTAGGAGGAAAGGTATACATCAAAAACTAGAAGGTGGTTTTGAAAAAGAGGAAAAAGGAAATATATTTTACATTTTATATTTTATATATTGGTGTTGACAGCACTGCTGTAATTAACTAATTAATTAATTGTTGCCCTCCTGTATACAATTATAAGGCAATCCCTAATATTATCATACGCTCTAAAAAAGTGATGTTGAGCAAATAAGTATATGAACATATAGGGACTGCCACAACTGACACATATAGAGGAAACATATAAAAATATAGAAAAATATATATAAAAAAGATATAAAAAATATATAAAAATCATATGCAAGTAGAAAAGCCACATAATGGCTATATGCATATATGTCATTCAGTGCAGGGGGGACCATGGGGGTGGTCATATGGGAATGAACACACACACAGCAAGTGCAAGGCAACACCAAATAACACCAAATAAATAAGTGAAATAAAATAAAATAAAAAACTAAGTGAATATAGAATAAGTGAAATAAATTAAAATAAATAAATGCATATATATAATATATATATAATATGATATCCTTTTATATGCGTGTGTGCACACATGCCCACGCATATATGCATGCCCATATGTGCACACACACATACAAAACACCAACCAATGAAAAAAAAAAAAAAAAGAAGAATAATTAAAAGTTAAAGAATTATTAATTGATTATTATTAATATTCATAACGCCGATGACAATGAGGAGGAACTCCCTTATATATGCACAGGCTTGGTGTTCCAGAGACCATATTCTCCCAGATCAACTTCATCATTATTCTGAGGGTCCTACTCCAAGAATCATCCGATCCCTCATATATACATCATTCGGATAATGGCCTCGATTCCAAAAGAGAGATTGTTCCTCTTGATGATCAAGCTCAAAGAAAAACGAGCTGGAGTTGGCTTCAGGAGCCCAAAAATTGGATGAATCACACCCTGGAGTTGGCAGCAGCAGCAGCAGCAGCAGCAGGAGCCCAAACATTACTTTAAAGAGACACTGGAGTTGGCTTCAGGAGCCCAAAAATTGGATGATTCACACCCTGGAGTTGGCAGCAGCAGGAGCCAAAACATTACTTTAAAGAGATACTGGGGTTGGCTTCAGGAGCCCAAAAATTGGATGAATCACACCCTACAGTTGGCAGCAGCAGGAGCCCAAATATTACTTTAAAGAGACACTGGAGTTGGCTTCAGGAGCCCAAAAATTGGATGATTCACACCATGGAGTTGGCAGCAGCAGCAGGAGCCCAAACATTACTTTAAAGAGACACTGGGGTTGGCTTCAGGAGCCCAAAAATTGGATGAATCACACCCTGGAGTTGGCAGCAGCAGCAGGAGCCGAAACATTACTTTAAAGAGACACTGGGGTTGGCAGCAGGAGATGAATCACACCCTGGAGTTGGCAGCAGCAGGAGCCAAAACATTACTTTAAAGAGACACTGGGGTTGGCTTCAGGAGCCCAAAAATTGGATGAATCACACCCTGGAGTTGGCAGCAGCAGCAGGAGCCAAAACATTACTTTAAAGAGACACTGGGGTTGGCTTCAGGAGCCCAAAAATTGGATGAATCACACCCTGGAGTTGGCAGCAGCAGCAGCAGGAGCCCAAACATTACTTTAAAGAGACACTGGGGTTGGCAGCAGGAGCCCAAAAATTGGATGAATCACACCCTGGAGTTGGCATCAGCAGGAGCCCAAAAATTGGCCTAAAGACATAAATATGTTTTGCACCATTTGGAAAGTGTAAAACGTGGCACCATGCTGAATCTAGTTGCATGCATCAGCCATTGGTGGGTTGAAATCCTGGCTGATCCATCCCTGATTCATTTTGACAAAGGTGAGTCTCTCCACATTTTTAGTTGACAGACGAGTTCTCCTCGCCGTAACTATGGCCCCCGCCGCACTAAACACCCGCTCAGATGGCACGCTACTTGCCGGGCAGGACAGCTTTTCCAGGGCAAACTCTGCTAGTTGCGGCCACAAATCAAGTTTGGCTGCCCAGAAGTCCAGCGGATCCTCAAGGTGTGTTGGCATGGTCATGTCAAAGTATGACATGACCTGCTGGTTCAGGTCCTGCTCCAGGTCTTCCTGCTGCTCATGAGTAGCCTCACTATGCGGGTGTAGAAAGCTACTCATTAGCGACTGAAGACTGAGGCTGCTGCTGATGGAGCTGCTGCTGCTGCTCCTGCCAACCCCCCCAGCAGCCATGACAGTGGAAGGTGAGCGCAGAGGTCCCCTCGAGTCAGACCTGCGAGAGTATGGACCATGGCGCAGATAGGCATCGGCCAACTGCCTACGTAGAATGTCTTTGTAGTAGTTCAGTTTGTCCTCCCTCTCGGTGGGTTTAAAAAATGCCCCCATTTTGTGCCGGAAGCGAGGGTCCAATAAGGTGGACAGCCAGAAGTCATCCCGCCGACAGATGGAAACAATTCTGGGGTCACTACGCAAGCACGTGAGCATGCTTCCTGCCATTTGCGCAAGTGACTCGGATGGACTACCTGTCTCCATCTCCACTGCATACTGCCACCGTGTGCCCGGGTCCTCTGTCTCGCCTTCCTCAAAAACCTCTAGCTCCTCTGGCTGCTCCTGCTCCTGCTCCTCCTCTCCTGTCCGCTGACTAGATAAACCAGCCATTTTGCCAAGCCTAAACTGTGTTTCGCTGGGCAACTCCTCCTCCTCTTCCTCCTCCTCCTCCAGTTCAGCTCCAACGGGGTTCATGTGGCCGTAAGATGTAAACGCCATGTCTCCAGTGCCCTGACCAGCCATGGTTTCCAACATGTGCTGTAGTACATGAAGCAGTGGAATCACGTCGTTCATCCCGTAATCCTGCCGACTGACAAAGTGGCTTCCTCAAAGGGCCTGAGCAAACGGCAGGTGTCACGTATGAGCTGCCACTGGTTGACATTGAAGTTACACAGGGGAGTCCCCCTATCTGCTTGGATCATCAGGAAATCCGTGATGGCTTTTCTCTGTTCATATAATCGGTCCAACATGTGAAGGGTGGAATTCCAACGGGTGGAAACATCGCAAATCAGACTATGTTGGGGGATACCGTTCTGACGCTGTAGCTCAAGAAGGGTGTGTTTGGCGGTGTATGAGTGGCTGAAGTGCATGCAAAGTTTCCTTGAAGTTGTTAGGATGTCTTGCAGATGGGGGGAACACTTCAGAAACCGCTTGACAACCAGATTGAAGACGCGAGCCATGCAGGGGGCATGGGTCAGGCTTCCTTGGCGCAGCGCAGACAAAATGTTTTTCCCATTGTCGGTAACCATGATTCCTATTTTAAGTTTTCTTGGAGTAAGCCATGTTTGGATTTCCTGATGAATAAATGTAAGCAGTTCCTCCCCTGTGTGGCTCCGTTCGCCAAGACAAACCATGTGAAGCACTGCGTGACACCTCCGTGCCCTGCACACATGGTAGACTGGAGGGGCACTGAGACTTGAGCCTACAGTGGAGGGTGAGGAGATGGCGGAGGATGAGGAGGCCGAGTCGCACAGTGTCACAGGCCCAACGGGCAGGGAACGCGGAGGCCGAAGCGGCGTGACCTGTCCAAGTTGCTGCTGCAAAGGGACCACATTCACCCAGTGGGCCGTAAACGACATGTACTGTCCCTGACCGTAGTTACAGCTCCAGACGTCGGCGCTGCCATGCACTTTGCTACACACCGACAGGCTCAAGGACTGGCCCACCTTCTGTTCAACAAAAGTGTGCAGCGCTGGTACTGCCTTCTTGGCAAAGAAATGACGGCTTGGGACTCTCCACCTCGGCTCGGCACAAGCCATCAGTTCTCTGAAAGGTGCAGAGTCCACCACCTGAAAAGGGAGCGACTGCAGCACCAGCAACTTGGACAGGAGCACATTCAGCTTCTGCTCCGTAGGATGAGTGGGCGCATACTGCTGTCTCTTGGACATGGCTTCGCTGATGGATTGCTGGCGGGATGCATGACTTGGAGGAGGAGGAGGAGGAGCAGGAGCGACAGAGGCTGGGTATGACGCACAGCTGCCTTCGGCTGAGGTGCTGGAGCCTTGGCTGGCAGAAATTGAGAGCGGCGTGCCACTCGGGGAAGCAGTCTGGCCCACCTCTCCGGAGCCTAGGTTCTCCCAGGCCGCTTTATGGTGACGCTGCATATGTTGACGCAGGGCCGTGGTGCCAACATTTGGACCCTGGCCACGCTTCACCTTCTGCCTACATATCTTGCATGTGGCCATGTTACCCTCCTGCGGATGCTTCAGGAAAAACTGCCACACTGCCGAGTAGCTACTTTTCCCACCAACAGGCCTCACTGATTTGCTGCTATTGTCGCCAACTCCAGGAACCCCTGCCCCACTACCTCCCGATAAGGTAGCCTGCCGCGCAGCAGGTGCTCTACCCCGGCCCCGGCCCCGTTTGGCTCCAGGCTTTACAATTGTGCCCCCATGCTGCCTGCCAACCATGCTGCTAACACCTTGCTGCCTGAGCTGCTGACTCCGGGGCAACCTGCGCCCCTCTTCTCCTGATGATGACGATGAAGCCCCTTCATCACCCGGCTCCCAAGTGCGATTGGCTTCATCGTCATCATCATTATCTCCGAGTTGTGGCTGTACGTCACTGATGTTCGTGGATTCGTCAACAGTGTCTGGCGCAGGAGCTGGAACGCTCGCAGCACCCACGACACTGTCCACATCACTATTTGTCTGCCTAGCTAAAGAAGCCACCTCCATTTCTTGGCTGGGCAGTAGCTGCTGACTGTCCTCTATCTGATCGTCCTCCTCACTAAAGAGTGGAGCTGAACCCAAAGCATAGGATACGTCGCTGGTGGAGGGAACGGCGTAGGACAGAGGCAATGGGAGGAGAGGGACTGCTCTCGGGGCATGCCAACTCAGGGTTGTGTCAGAGGAACCTACCGACCCTAGACTGGGGGTCTCAGACGTAAGTTGTGATGATGTTGTTGATGAGCGCGTTAACCAATCTACCACGGCAGATGCGTTACTGGTGGAGACCCGACCGCTAGCAGATACTGGCAGATTCGGTCTCTCAGCGTGACTCCTGCTGCTACTGGCCCCCAGTCTGCTGCGACCTCTGCCTGCAGAATCTTGGCCTCTGCCACTCCTCTTTTCACTTCCAGGCACTTGTCTGCCCGACATAGTCTAACTGGCAGGGTAGTAGGTGATATTTTAAGAACCCCCAGGCAGCGGTGGGTCTATATGAAACAGAATATAATGCACACCAAAAGTGAGCAGTAATACTCAGCCTCCAACAGGCCTGCTTAGTGTAAATAAGAGAGCTGCTTAGTGTAAATAAAGAGGGGTATGGTATGTTACAGAATGGGATGCCCCAACAGCAGAGCACCTGGGAGCAGTAGTACTATGCACAGCAAAAGTGTCTTTATCAGGCCAAATTACTTTTAGAATAAGTGCAAAGGGTTATAGTAAATAGAGGCTGGTGTAGTCACAGAATGGGATGCCCCAACCGCAGTGCACCTGGCAGCAGTAGTACTATGCACAGCAAAAGTGTCTTTATCAGGCCAAATTACTTTTAGAATAAGTGCAAAGGGTTATATTAAATAGAGGCTGGTGTAGTCACAGAATGGGATACCACAACCGGAGTGCACCTGGCAGCAGTAGTACTATGCACAGCAAAAGTGTCTTTATCAGGCCAAATTACTTTTAGAATAAGTGCAAAGGGTTATAGTAAATAGAGGCTGGTGTAGTCACAGAATGGGATGCCCCAACCGAAGTGCACCTGGCAGCAGTAGTACTATGCACAGCAAAAGTGTCTTTATCAGGCCAAATTACTTTTAGAATAAGTGCAAAGGGTTATAGTAAATAGAGGCTGGTGTAGTCACAGAATGGGATGCCCCAACCGCAGGGCACCTGGCAGCAATAGTGCTATGCACAGCAAAAGTGTCTTTATCAGGCCAAATTACATTTAGAATAAGTGCAAAGGGTTATATTAAATAGAGGCTGGTGTAGTCACAGAATGGGATGCCACAACCGGAGTGCACCTGGCAGCAGTAGTGCTATGCACAGCAAAAGTGTCTTTATCAGGCCAAATTACTTTTAGAATAAGTGCAAAGGGTTATAGTAAATAGAGGCTGGTGTAGTCAAAGAATGGGATGCCCCAACCGCAGTGCACCTGGCAATAGTAGTACTATGCACAGCAAAAGTGTCTTTATCAGGCCAAATTACTTTTAGAATAAGTGCAAAGGGTTATAGTAAATAGAGGCTGGTGTAGTCACAGAATGGGATGCCCGAACCGGAGTGCACCTGGCAGCAGTAGTACTATGCACACCAAAAGTGTCTTTATCAGGCCAAATTACTTTTAGAATAAGTGCAAAGGGTTATAGTAAATAGAGGCTGGTGTAGTCACAGAATGGGATGCCCCAACCGGAGTGCACCTGGGAGCAGTAGTACTATGCACAGCAAAAGTATCTTTATCTGGCCAAATTACTTTTAGAATAAGTGCAAAGGGTTTTAGTAAATAGGGGCTGGTGTAGTCACAGAATGGGATGCCCCAACCGCAGTGCACCTGGCAGCAGTAGTACTATGCACAGCAAAAGTGTCTTTATCAGGCCAAATTACTTTTAGAATAAGTGCAAAGGGTTATAGTAAATAGAGGCTGGTGTAGTCACAGAATGGGATGCCCCAACCGCAGTGCACCTGGCAGCAGTAGTACTATGCACAGCAAAAGTGTCTTTATCTGGCCAAATTACTTTTAGAATAAGTGCAAAGGGTTATAGTAAATAGAGGCTGGTGTAGTCACAGAATGGGATGCCCCAACCGCAGTGCACCTGGGAGCAGTAGTACTATGCACAGCAAAAGTGTCTTTATCAGGCCAAATTACTTTTAGAATAAGTGCAAAGGGTTATAGTAAATAGAGGCTGGTGTAGTCACAGAATGGGATGCCCCAACCGGAGTGCACCTGGCAGCAGTAGTACTATGCACACCAAAAGTGTCTTTATCAGGCCAAATTACTTTTAGAATAAGTGCACAGTGTATAAGCAGCCTGAAAACTCTAACAAAGCCAGTCAGCCAGCCAGTAACACTCAGGCTGGATGAAAAAAAAAAAAATCTCCCTGTGACTGCCTCCGATTTTTCCTAACTTTCCCTGCTTCTCGCTGACTTCCTGCCTGTCTCCTGCCTGTCTCCTGCCTGTCTCCTGCCTGTCCCTGTCCCTGGCTCTCTGTCTCTTCCTGACTACAGCAGCGTCCTGTCTCTCACGAATGCAATAGAGAAATGAGGAAAGCAAGATGTCCGCCGCCTTAAATAGCGCTGTGACGTCACCGGGCTTGCTAGCTGCTGATAGGCTGCATGTGACTGCCCAGCTTGCACTGGTGCGGGGTAGATGTCTGGACATGTCCCGTCCGCCATCTTAGAATGCCTGTAATGTAAATGAATGGATGTTAAAGGAAAACTTCGAGTGATCGAAGCACGGGGAAATTCGGATTCGATCCGAATCGAATTTTTCATGAAATTCGGATCGAATCCGGGTTTGTCCGGATCGATTCGCTCATCCCTACTTATATACATGATATATATATATATACATATATATATATATATATATATATATATATATATAGTCATTGATAAACAACAAATTGTCCCTGCAGTGGCCATATGGCCCTTTTTCCTTAGCTTGGAAATACATAACCCCAACTTGCAATGTAGCCTATATATGCCACTGCAGCCCTGCTACAAGTACTACAAGTAGTAGTACAACTAGTGTTAGTAGGTTGTTGTACCATGTTTGCCATCGATATAAGCAGGAAATCCAAGTTTAAGAAACTACAAATCAGGGGAACCAAAACTTTTCATGAGTTTCTTTCATCCAACAAATATTTTCTTGGAAATTCTGGCAGCCAAGTTATGGCATACCTATTGTATTTTTTCTTGTAATCTACACATGGGAGTTTGGTATAAGGTTTCGAATTCTGCAGCAATTAGTTACCCATAGATCTATGCATATATGCATTAGTTTGGGTCTCCACGTGTAAAAGTGGACATACAATTCGGGCCCGGTTCAAAAGGCTCTTTTAGCAGAATATTAAAGTGGGAGTTAAAATTTCAACTGCATTGGGTGCCCTCTTAACTGTATGCACATGGCCCCTTGTTCAAAATTTCAGGGTTTCAAATCATCAGGGTCCTGTGACTTTTAGTTACTCAATCCAACCTAAAAGAGACCATTTATTATTAAATGAAATTAGGTTTAGAATGCGATACAAAGTTCACATTTAATATTCAGATTTATTAAAGGTACTTTCTCATAGATTATACTCCAAGCTTTAAAAGATTAGTAGTAAATGTATTTTATCTGCACTTAAAATTATATTGTAATTCAGATCTATTTTCTCTTTATCAAATTATTTAGGAGATCTCTATCTCAACTTTAATTTGCAATCATTTTCCACACTTCTTCAATTTCTCATATCTTCTGTTACAGCCAATTACATTAACCTCAGTGGCTTTTGGAGTATAAATTTTCATAAACCCATGATAATAATTTCTCTAGTGATAACTTACAATAAATGGACTCCCATCAAGAAAGCTTATTTCATGTTCAGATCTCTAAAGCATGGCTTTGGGGAAATGAGAATTTGAAACTATTATTGTTCAGGTAGAACTCTGAAAATATGACTGCTATCGGAACTCTGTAACAACATGGTGTGGAGTTCATCAGGTTCCCGCAACCTTCTGCTTTATATGTTTACTGTCAGCAGTTGTGAAAACTGTGTATTGGTTGCTGCACAATGAATTGCTATACAAGCAAGCTGGTTTATATGAGGGAAGCGAAAGAGAGAATTAGAACTCTTAACTAAGAAAAAAAAGCCATACTTCCTTACATCCCTTCAATAAACATGGTCACCAGGAGTCTTGCTAAAATGTCAGAAGACCCAGAGTTTAAAAATCACGAACATTAATGTCGTTTATGTCTAAGGATGTGACCAGGGCTCAATTTTCAACAGCCCTGAGGGACCTTGGAACAGTAAAGGAATGTTGTAGACCTTAATTCATTATGGTTGAGGGCAAATTGGGACTTGGCTTACTCTGTGTTCCAAAGTATTATGCAAATTGGATGTTAGTGTCATAGATGTCATTTTTGTTGTCCAATGAAACTAATTCCTTGGATGAGGTATAAACATATTACTTATTTCAGATATTTCTCAGATTAAGAGAGCAGCATTCGAAGGTCAGTGAACCAAATGCTTGCAGCTGCGCATATACTTACTATTTGGCCACCCAAACCAGTCCTCAAAAGCAGAAAATGGTTGGTCCAGATGTTTATGAACACAATTTTTTTAAACAGTCTTGTTTATTTATGAGGGTCGTGCAAACCTTGATTGTCCTGAGGAATAGAGTACTGGATAGTTGGTGAATAGCCCAAAAAGGCAAGAGGAGGTTAGAGGGGGTTTCTATGGAAAATCCCCTCTAGACCCCTCCCCTCCTGTGATGTCATTAGTGGTGTGGGGGAGATTCCATGATGGCCCACCTCCTAGTATAAAAGGCGGCTCCCACAGCCCTCACTTTAGACACTTGCTGGGTAGTGAGCTTGCTGGTCGTACAGCTGTCAGGCTCTGACTGCCCGCATCACCACAGGAAGGCAGTGGAGGGGGCACAAGAAAACCCTGAAAACCAGCGGAGAGCGCTGGGGGACCATGGCAGGCGAGGAAGTGGGCCTTGCCCAGTGCAGAAAGTAAGATAGAAGACTGACCAGGGGACCCCCTATACCAGTTCACTGGGGTAACCCAACATATTACCCAGTAGCTTGGTGCCCATTGGTATGGGCATGGGGTTCGTCCAGGGGTGCCCATGGCCTGCCAAGGCCTGGTTGCCTTTTGGGGGGGTCCAAATCATTTAGTATATCATTTAGCAGTTAAAGAAAGGCTGCTGTGAATTTCATTTATAAAAAAAAATCTGACTTTAGTGGCATTCCTTTTATCAATAAAAACTAGTACAACTCGCTGACACTGATTGATTAAATTGTTGTGTGAGTTGTAAAATCACATGTTAAAGTGAGAATTTTCATCATAAATTCTCGCTTCATTACAAACATGGGATTTTACACAGGGGCTCTGGATCAACCCTATATTTACAAGTTTAACCCTTTAAATGCCAGCCACGTAAAATTTACGTGGTTGCCTCTCCGTCACTTAAGTGCCAGCCACGTAAAATTTACGTGCCTGGCATTTACCCCTGCTAGTGGGCAAAAAAAAAAAATAAATACTCACCTGACCCCTCGTTGGATCCGGCCAGATCTCCTCTTTAATTTGGTGCCATCCGATCCCCCGTGGGGGCTCGGATGGCTCCAGGAGAGCCCCTGGAATAGGCCGCCCCCCCGCTTCTGCAGCAGCAGCTGCTAACTGTAAAAAAAATAAAAATAAAAATGACATTCACTTACCTGCGTGTGCGCTGGCTCCCGCTGTCCCTCCTCTTCACCTGGGGGGCCTCCGATCCCCCCCCAGGACTTACCGATCTTCAGGAGAGAGCCCGAGAGGCCCCTCATTATCTGCTTCCCCAACGGCCGGGGGGGGCAGAAGGGCCCGGGCCACTTAGTGGCTATGTGGGCTAGTAGCCTGCAGGGCCAGGGGCCACCATCGCTGGCCCCTGTGCCCTGTTCTACAAGCCCCCATAGCTGGCCCGGTAATGCTGGGTAGGGGGGACCCTATGTCATTTTTTAGGGGGATTTTTAACCCTTAAAATTCCAAAAAAAATGGGGTCCCCCCTGGGAGGGGGGACCCTATGTCATTTTTTTTTATTAACCCTTTTGTGTTCTGTCATCCAGCAGCTATAAAAGGCTTCTAGCAAGTGAGCAGAAGCCAGTGATTGCCAAGGGACAGAGTGCTCCAGTATGGATGGGAGGTAAGTTTTAAAAAAAAAAATAATAATAAAATATTTTTTCTCTGTGTGGTGTGTTTTTTTTACATTTAACCCCTTGTGAACTGGTAAGGGGTCCATGAGACCCCTATACCAGTTCTCAAGGCTGGGGGGATGGCAAGTCACTTGCACTAGCCAGTGACTTGCCATTAACCCCTGCCACCCCCATTACCTGCCTCCCCAAAGCCCAGGGGGGAGCAGAAGAGCCTGGGACCACGGGCTATGCGGGCTTGTAGCCTGCAGGGCCAGGGGCCACAAAAGCTGGCCCCTGCGCCCTGTTCCTACAAGCCCTGCATAGCTGGTCCTGGGCTGGTTACTTTGGGTAAGGGGGGGCCCATGTCATTTTTTTTGGATTTTTAAGGGTTTTTAACCCTTAAAAATCCCCCCCAAAAAATGCCCCCCCCCCCGGGAGGGGGGACCCCATGTCGTTTTTTTTTTCTCGATTTAATGCTTGTTTCAGTTAGGGGGGTCTCCTGGGCAGGAACAGGGGGCTACCAATAAATATGTGGTACCGTTATAATCGGTAGAAATGGGGCTTTCACGTGCAATATGGTTTTCCCTAATCAAATACATTTTTTATTTAAAATAAAGGAGGCAATTTTCTAAAAAAAAAAAAATATTTATTTATTTATTTTTACTTAATAATAAATAAAATAAATAATAAATAAAATTTACAAACAAGACATTTCATGTTAAAGCCTAAACTCTGCTGCAAAAAATATAATTTTCCTGAAAATTCCAGCAAAAATGTCGCAAAACATGGCGCAAAATGGGGAAAAATGTCCCCTCAACAGAGGGTGACAAAATCTCAAGTAGGCTGGCAATTAAAAGGGTTAATAGTACCTCTGCATGTTGGGTATTGTTCTGTTCGGGGGACCTTGCGCTTTCAGACTTAGCTTTTTATTTCTTGTTTGCATATTTATGTTTTAGGAAAAAGTGTTTTTTATTCAGCTTTTTTATACATTTTTTAGGGAAACCCTGCGCAACCAAAGAGTTCTTTGAGGGATTAATTCCAGAAAGATGAGCCCACTACAACAAGCTGGGTACGCTTAGACAGCTTAACATGTGTACTTTCAGGAAATATATGGTTTATGGGGGATATTCCAAATGTAAAGGGTTGTTTTGGTTGAAAAATCGCAAGGTGCGCACTTTGTCTGCAGAGCTGAAATTTTCAAGAAAAATTACCGTTATGCTCATGCTTTACTTTGGGGTGTTTGCCAACTCTTCCCTTGACAGTAACTATGCATGTTGGGTATCGTTCTATTCGGGGGATGTTGCTTTTTCAGATTATACTTGTTTTTTCTTATTTGTATATAGTTTTTTTTAGGAAAATGTGGCTTTGATTCTGCTTTTGTATCCTTTTTTTAGGGAAACTCTTTGCAACCAAAGAATACATTGAGGGATTACTTCTAGAAAACTGTGGCCACATCAACAAGCCTGGTACAAATAGAAAGCCTGAGGTGTGTACTTCCAGAGAATATATAGTTTATGGGGGGTATTTCAAATGTAAAGGGTTGTTTTTCTGGAAAAACTGCAAGGTGCGCATAGCGCGTATAACAGTTGTATTTTTTCTGAAAATCCCCTAAAGCTCTGTTTCAGTTTGGGGGAGTCTCCTGGGCAGGAAAGGGTGTCTACCAAAACATATGTGGTACCGCTGTAGCCGGGAGAAATTGGGGTTTCACACGCAATAAGATTTTATTGACAAACTTACATTTTTTATTACAAAAAAACACTACAAATTGTAAAAAATAGATTTTTTTTAATTTTTTTGCACATATTTCGCCAAAAAATATTGAGAATACACCTAAAAGATGACAAACAAGACATTTCATGTTAAAGCTCAGACTCAAAACAATATATCCTTTTCCTGGAAAATCCCTGGAAATCCCTTCAAAAATCACATTTGAACATGGGGAGTGCAAAATAGTGCAAAATGGTCTGGCAACAGAGTGTGACAAAAACTCCAGGTTGGCACTTAAAGGGTTAAAGAAAAACATCACACCTGCTGATTACTTCTTCTCACAACAACCCTCCCCCCTCCCGCACTACCCTTTGGATGTCGGTGTTATATAAAAAGACGACATCCAGCTGATATCCTAGTTCCTATCCCCCCCGCCGGCACCTTAGCTGTCAATGACGGATGGGATCGGTGTTAGCCATACTTACCGCTCTACAAGACGGCTGCCGAAATCTAACAGGATATGCGCCAGTGTCATTGCAGCCTATGCAATGACACTGCATATCCGCAGTGTCTGCAGAGGCTGAAGACTCCCAAGATAGAGCTGCTGTCTAGAAAACGCAGAGGGATCAGAGGTATGACGGAGCACATGAGCCCGGAATGGTAAGTAAAAAAATGCTAAACTAAAAACCGGAGGGGTAGGGTGGCTAGGTAAGCCAAGTTTGTGGAATTTTATTAACTCTCCAACTCTCCTTCTGATGTTCCTCTTTAATGGATGCAATATTTGTGAAGATGATATAAAAAGAGGCTACTCTTTTAATGATTTTTATTATACAAAATATTACATTAAGCCATTATAGCCATTATAATAATCTATATACAACATACCAAGCTGCATCATTAAGAAAAATCAATAAGAAAAAAAAGAAAAATCAATAAGAAAAAAAAATAAGAAAAATATAGAAAAAAAATATATATGGAATCCATTAGTTTTTAGTTGAAAACAGCCAGTGATATCCACTTTAGACTAATAACATTTACAAAAAAACACAATAATAACAAAAATAAACCACAATACCCCAAATATATACCGTATATATATTTCTAAATCTATACATGTTGTGTGTGTGTCTCTCGTGTCTGAGGCCAAAAGCTATATCCATTCTCTGTTACTGCTTTATTCCCTCCACATTTGCCAAAGAGCCTCGAACTGCTGTTGGTTATTTGCCAGTATACTGACCAATTTCTCATCAACCATCAGCCAGTTTATCTTTAACTTAACCAAAAGTGGATGTAGTATAAGATCAAGCAGCCTATGTTTTACCCTGCTGATTCCATATAAGTTTCCTCCCAATAGGGCCATCCTTGGGTTACAGTGGATGTCCAGACCTAAAGCTTATCTGGTGACTATAAATACCTCTTTCCAGAATCTTTTGACTTCACTAATGTTAAGATGTTTTTGATTGACTGTGATATCAGTACATGTCACCTGTTACAGTGGCACATTCAACAAATTACCATCATCAGTTCTTTATAACCTATAAAATGTTTTGTAACTCTGTTGTGATTATTATCATTTGAAATAAGGCATTTAGAATATTTGATAAAAAATAATTTTATCATTAGGGAGTTTGTTCAACTGTTGATCGCTTGAAAATTATATTGACTTTGTCATTTGCATAGGCCATTTAGGGAATTCAGAAGAAAAAAAATGCATGATAATTTGAAATGTGGTGTACTTGTGAAGTCCAAAGCATAATTATGAAAGCACTAAAAAGCACTAAAAAAACTACAAAGCAGTAAATACTGAAGGTGTGGCATAATTGATGCGACTTTAGGGGTGTAAGCAAATTATTAAACAGTGGAGAGCAATCCTGCCCAACCTAAAATTCTCAGCAAATTATTGAACATCTGCAGCAGTCAGATAGCTCCGCCCACACACTGCTGGTGGAACTGTGTTGTTTACCAGCACAGTTGTTGTCCCAGCCCCTACCAGTGGGAGTCCTGCTGAGCTGCCTGGCTTAATGCATAACCATCAGCTGCACCAGGTTAAGGGTATATCCAGGTGCTACACCTTCAGCAAACACAACCAGCACATCTAAACACTATGGGACAGTGCAGAGTCCAGCTATTTTGCATGCTATTTTTGTGGCCCAGATGCATTTCCTCCTACCATTTCTTTAATATATTGTTTACCTTACTGGCCCTGGACTTCGCCTATGCCAGTTTTACTGATGGCTTTAGGGACTGTAAGTGAGTATAGAGACCTTTCAACAGTACTGAGAATAATGCATAGTTGAGGTATGGGGTGGGGGCAGATAATATATTAGTGGGTTTCATTGATGTTTTTTAAACAGGTTGTTTGCAGAGGGGGGCCCTTGAACACATATCTTCTTCTTTGCCATTATTGCCATCATAACTAGGAATGGGTGCAAGTTTTGTTTCAGCAGTATGTGGCCCAATAATGTTTGGGTCTGGACAAAGCAAAAAGTCAACTAGCCTAGCAATGCGAGAAGTGAGGTCCCAGAGGAAACCCTTGCAGTCACAGAAGAGCATGCCGTCTTCCTGTTATGAGACTGAAGTGTTGGAAAACTTCTTGACACACATACATTTACCCTGGCAGAACTGCACAGATATTGCTTCAAGTAAATAGGAAAAGTAATTACGCTTTGAACTGATGAGCTGGGCTGTTTCTTTGAAAAGAAAGCCAAGAAAATGATAAGAAGTGAGAAATAATATTGAGACCTGGATGTTGGAAGCAGATGCTCATAAAAACTGACATCCACTGTAGACACAGATAATTGCAGATAGTGCTTGCTGGGGCTGTTATAGTTCAGTGCAACTCAGAATTAGCCATCAATAAAAGTAAACAATCCTTGTGTTACTGATTCCACCCAGCAGATATTACCCCTTGATAATGTACTCAGATACCCTTAATAGTACTGCAGGGGGTAAATTATTCTGACTGTATGGGTACACAAAAGTTAAACTGCCTAGAGTGGGATAACCCACCAACACTTCACCTACCACATATCTTAAGTGTGTATCTTTGCAATAATTGCATCACATATAATACATAGCTGCTTCTTTGTTTAGCATATGTAAAATCGCAATTCTGTGAGTACTCACCTGTAGAATTGTTTTTTTGGGAATCCATTCCAGAGCCTCCTTACACTTGGGATTACCTCCTTGCCGATTGGATGTGACTGCAAGACAAAAAAGGTGTGGCCCCTCCCGACCCCATAAGTAGCAGCTGCCTTCTAACCCAGATCAGTTACTTAAAAAGCAGTAAAACATAAAATAGAGGCAGGCCGGGAGGCCCTATATAGGAATCCATGTTACTTCACACCGAACTCCACCAGAATACTCTCAAAAAAATAAATAATAAACGAGTAAATAAAGCTCTCTTCTTTTTTTTTTCCATGCCAATGAAATAAATGGACTAAACACCATCAAAGAAACATCAAAAGATAGATCGTGACCCAAAAGCGGGTGGGCCGGAGTGTCTGGAATGGATTCCCAGAAAAAACAATTCTACAGGTGAGTACTCACAGAATTGCGTTTTTTCTTCCAATCCATTTCAGACACTCCTTACACTTGGGATCTCCAAAAGCAGTGCCATCTATGGCCGGGATCCCCAGCGCAGAACAGAAGGTAGTTAATTTCACTACCGCCTGAAGAATCCTTCGACCAACAACAGCGTCAGCTGAGGCTCTAACATCCACCTTGTAAAACTTGGTTCCACCGAAGCCTGATGCTGAAAGGCCCAGGAAGCAACAATAGCCCTAGTAGAATGGGCCGTGACTCAAAAAGGGGGTTCCTTCCCGTTGGCCGAGTAGGCTCTTTCTACTGCCTGCCTAATCCACTTACTGACAGTGGCTTTAGCTGGCAGAAGCCCCTTTCTCGGCCCTTCCGATATAACAAAAAGAAAATCCGTCTTGCGGAAGGAATTTGTAGCTGCCATGTAATATCTTACGGCTCGGACTACATCTAAAGAATGAAGCGCTCTTTCCTTAGCATTAGCCGGAACAGGGCATAAAGAAGGTAGAATTACCTCTTGATTAAGGTGAAAGGGAGAAATGACCTTAGGTAAAAAATCAGGTTTAAACCGAAAAACTACCTTGTCTCTGTGTAACTCAAAATAAGGAGACTTCATACATAAGGCGGCTAACTCAGAAACACGCCGCACCAAGGTATACACCAGGATATGAACGCCCACCAGACCCTGTAATAAATCATGGAAGACGACTTCTTCCGGGCCTGAATCATGGTATGAATATCCTTAGCCGATAAACCTGTCTCTGCTAAGATCAAGGTCTCAATAGCCAGGCCGTCAAAACCAGCATCTGTAAATTCGGGTGCTGAAGCGCCCCCTGTGTGAGAAGGTCTGGATCGACTGGCAGGCGCCAATGATCTACCGACATCCTTGCTAGGTCTGAAAACCAACTTCTCCTTGGCCAGCGAGGAACCAACAGAATGATTGGTACCCCCTCCTGAGCTATCTTTCTTAGTACCTGGCTCAGGAGCGGGAGAAAAATGTACAGAAGCTTGAACCTTGCCCAAGAGGTTGACAGGGCGTCCGTTGCTATGGGCAGAGGGTCCCTTGACAGGGAGATGAATTTCGGCTGCTTGTGATTGTGTCTGGATGCAAAAGTATCCACCTCCGGACACCCCCAGCGAAGGCACCAGGCTTGAAAGATCTTCTGACTGAGGGACCATACTCCCCGACGCAGTTTCTTCCTGCTCAAAGCGGCGGCCTCCTGGTTTTCTCCCCCCAGGATGTAAACTGCTGAGATGCAGGGAACATTCTCCTCTGCCCAAGTCAGAATCCGGCTTACTACCTCTAGAGCCCTCTTGCTCCGAGTACCCCCCAGATGATTGAAATAGGCTACCGCCTTCTGATTGTCTGACTGGACCTGGACAGCCTGTCCCCTTAAACTGGGGGTCAGATACTGAAGCACTAGTCAGATTGCTCTTAATTCTAATATATTTATGGGAAGCTGATTCTCCTTCGGAGCCCATTATCCCTGGATCTTCTGTGCTTACCAGATGCCCCCCCAGCCTGTAAGACTGGCATCCGTGGCAACGATCTGCCACTGCGGTGTCATAAAGGACCTGCCTACCGATAGGTGCAGAGGGTCCAACCACCACAGCCGAAATCGCCTGGCCGAGGGGGTCAGAACAAGGACTTGATCCAGCGACTGCGGGGCTGGATCCCAGCTTGCCAACAGCTTCAACTGAAGAGGCCTCATGTGAAACTGGGCAAAAGGGACAGCCTCGAAGCAGGCCACCATAAGGCCTACTAGTTTCATCCCTAGCCAAATGGTCGGCTGTCGGCAGGCCAGTAAGGACTCTATTTGATTCCGAATTAGCAGAGCCTTCTGCTCTGGTAGAAGCACCTTGAACTGAACTGTGTCCAGCGTCATTCCTAAGAAATTCCTTACTGGTGCCGGAATAATATGGAACATCGGATAATTGATCACCCAGCCGAACTCTTCCGGAGTTGATAGGACCGCCTGCGTATCCTTCATGATCTGCTGAGGAGACCCGGCTGAAATTAAGAGATCGTCCAAATATAGGATGATGCATATCCCCTGGCTTCTGAAAATGGCCATGAGACCTGCCAAGACCTTGGCGAATACTCTTGGAGCCAAGGATATCCCGAATGGAAGTGCCACAAACTGGAAGTGCTGGCCTTCCAGGGCAAACCTCAAGAATCTCTGATGCTCTGGAAAAATTGGAACATGAAGATACGCGTCCCTTATCTATATTGTAGTCATAAGATCTCCGGGCTGAATCGATGTTACCGCTGACCTCACCCAAATATCACCCGGATATACTTGTTGAGACCCTTTAAGTCTAAAATGGGACGAATTGACCCGTCCTTTTTGGGAATTGTAAACAGGTTGGAAGAAAATCCCTGACCTTCCTGAAAGGGTACCTGAAAAATTACCCCTTCTTGAAGTAGATGCTGCACAGAGGCTCTCAGGGCATCTGCTTTTAGCTGGTTCCGGGATGCCCCTGACCGAAGGAACCTTGCGGGTGGTCTGGCTGCAAACTCGATCTTGTAGCCTGATGACACCACCTCTTGGATCCAAAGATCCGCTACGTGGCGTCTCCAGATAGGAGCAAAATGCAAGAGCCGTCCCCCCACCCGCTCAGGTGAGGGCACCCCCTCATGCTGGAGTGGGCTTGGCTGGAGATTTGGGCCTACTTCTCCAGGCCACTCCTGCTCTATTATGAGCTCTGCCTCTGCCCCAAAAATCTCTACGGGAGCAAGGACGGAAGGCGCCTCTGACACTCCGAAAGGGCCGATATGATGAAGGCCTCTGAAAAGGCCGAGTCACCCTCTTCCTTTGAGAAAGTTTGCCATCCTTGACCATATGGTCCAGCTTTTCTCCAAAGAGTCTGCTCCCTAAAAAAGGTAGATCTGTAAGAGCTTTCTTAGCGGCGGCATCCACCGACCATTGACTTAGCCATAAGGAACGGCACCGAGCAACAAGAAGAGCAGAAGTTCTAGCAGCTAGCCTGACCGCATCATCCATAGCTGTGATATCGAAAGAGTTAAAGTCCAAAAAAACCTTAAAATCCTTGGATTCTTGAATAAGCCTGCGAGACCTAGCCCTGGCCAAAATTTTCTTCACCTTCTTCCTTGAAGCCAAAGACACAATAGCCATGGCACAAACAGAGCGCAAAAAGGAACCTACCATAGCAAAAGCATGGCGGGCCAACTGATCCATTCGTCTCTCTGTGAGATCTCTTAAGGATCCCATAGTAGCCAATGGCATGACAGAAGTATTAGACAAGCCTGATACTGGAGAATCCACCTCGGGTGGAAAAGACCAAAGCTTAATCATATCCGCCGGAAAAGGAAACCTAGCGTCTAGGATCCTGGGAACAGCCGGCAGCTTGTTAGGAGTTTCCCACTCCTTTAACACCATCCTGGAAAAATGCGGCTGTTCCGGGAACACCTGCTTTTGCCTTACTGGCTTAAACAGGTCGTCCTTCCCTCTTTTTGCCACCTCAGGAGGGGTAATATTCAAGGTTTCAAAAACTGATGTAAGTAAACACTCTGTCTCGTCTGAGAGAAGGGGATCCTCATCAGAAGAGAATAAAATAGAATTACTATCTTCTTCACCAGAGCGTAACTCGCCCTCTCAGAGCTGCTCATCTAAATACCCTTCCTCCTCCTCAGACCCAAAGGAGGCAAATAAATCTCTTTCCTCAGAAACAGGCTCAACATGCCTCCTCTTATTAGGTGGCTTTCTTAGGAATGACCAAGGATAACTGTTTCTCTAAGTTATCCAACCTGTGCGCCACATCCACCTGTGCCTCACTGCCTTCCCCCTCTCCGTGGGATGTAAGGGATGGGTGAGCCATCGCGCTCCTACCAGCAATAGCTGGGCTAGAGACCTGAGCCACCGCTCTATTATGGTCTAAACCAATTCTCATGGCGCAAGCGGAACAAACCGTGCTGAAACTACCCAGGGGATCCAACTTACATAAGGGACAGAGCCCGCCCTGCTCAAGTGGGATGCCCGAATCACTATCCCCTGATGCCTCCCTCATGGGGTTTTTTTTTTTTTTTCTTCAAAATTTGGCAAACAGACCTAAGGTCCTAAGCCTGAACCAATCCCAAAGAGACTGGGAGGAACCACAACCCTTCTTAAAACAGGAAAAAAAAATCCATTAGACAAAAAAACCTTTCCCAACTCATAAAAATCAATATATAAAAATTTCTAATGTTATATATATATATAAAACTTTCCTTTTTTTTTTTTTGTTTTAAACTCTTGGGAATATAATTAATAAATACTATTATTAAATTATACTAATATTGATAACAATAAAGATAATAATCATAATAATGATAATCATGATAATAATAATAATAATAATGCCGACGTCCACTCACCACCGCAGCTCTTCACTTTACAGCCTAGTATGACTAACACATAATATATATATATATATATATATATATATATATATATATATATATACTCTGAAGCAAAAGGCCAAGAAGCTGCATAAATATATAAAAACAGCGGGACCAGCCCGCAATCCATAAGCCCCTAAGCTTACCCCTCTTGGGTCTCTTAGAAGGCCAGTGACCTAAACCACAATGGCTGCCGCCGCAGCCGCATTCTGCAAAGGCTGCACACAAAGAACCCCTAGGCTCCAAGAAGAAGTATGGGATTAAGGGAACCACCGCTGCCGCAGCCAAATGTCTCCACAGCCGCTATTCCCACACCCAGAGCCCTTAAGCTCAACATGATCAAATCCAGCAAACGACCTGGCCAGCGGTGGCAGCTGTCGTCGTCGCCGCCGCAACGCAAACACAATAGCAACCTCATGTCAGCCAGGCTGCTGTACACTAACTTTGAACGGTGCAGGGGAGCCTGAACACAACCTCCCTCCAGCCCGGAGAGAGACACACTGAAGTAACACGGCCTTGTGGTTCCGTGTTAAGCTCCGCCCCCTGCGTGACATCAGCCCCTTAAAGGCATACCAACATTTTTCACAGTCACTTGCAACTGCAAGAAGGAAAACTGATCTGGGTTAGGAGGCAGCTGCTACTTATGGGGCCGGGAGGGGCACGCCTTTTTTGTCTTGCAGTCACATCCAATCGGCAAGGAGGTAATCCCAAGTGTAAGGAGTGTCTGGAATGGATTGGAAGAAAAAATGCAACTAGTCTGGAATACTGTATACTGTGTACCTGCATATCTACATTCTATTGCTGAATTATGCTACGTTCACTTCAATATATGCCCCCATCCTGTGCAGGCCGCATCATAACGCCTGGCCCACAGGAGAACAGGTGAATCCTCTTGTGGGTCCCTGAACTTGAGACGCTCATCTCCATAGGTTGGTTCACACAGTGCTCCAGCTCTATGCCGATTGAGCTCCAGGAAACAATATTTCTTAGTTTCAGATCTGTGTACAGCCTTAGCCCTAGTGCTTAATTGATTCTGCTCAGATAATGTACTATGTGGTCAGATGGTGTGATAGTTTAACATAAACCCCATGATTTAGAACATTCATTTGCTATAAATGTTTTTAAAATATCTACTGGAAGTAGCCTACAGCTCCCAGTCTCGCATTGTTCGCCATCCCCAGCTTGAGGGGGGTGACTGATGGGTTATGGAGCATATGCCTGCACACTCCTGATTCCTCCCAGTGTCAGGAAGCAGCATTTCTCCACGCCATTGGTGAAACTGGTCACAGTAGTCAACCACCTCAAGCTGAGGATGCCAAACAGGATCATGCCACACAAAACAAGGCAAAGGACATTGAGAATTAAGCTTCTGGATGCTGTGGGTGTTGCATGCTATTTTGGTAGGTTTTTTAAAATAAATGTTAAAGAAAATATTATGTTTTAGGATAAACATGTGTGTCTGTAGAGGGGGGGCAACACGTAACAGTAAAAGCCTTTGTCAGTTTTGACATTTAAACAAATCATACCTGCTTACCATTTTCAGGCCGCCTCTCCAGGGGCTCTCGTGACCAAGAATTTCAGTGACTTCGAGTCCTCCTATCAATGTGCAACTGCCACACCACTGCAGCACTAATTGGGTGAATCAGCAGTCATTAAAACTTATTGTGCCCTGGAGCAACCGGAAAAAGGGACTTGATCACTTGGCCATGAGGGTAAGCACATTTAACTCTTTAACTGCCAGCCTACCTAGAGTTTTTTTTGTCACCCTCTTTTGTCAGACCATTTTCACAATTTTGCACTACACATGTTCTACTGTGATTTTTAAAGGGATTTCCTGGGAAAATTATATATTGTTTTCTTCAGCAGAGTCTGGGCTTTAACATTAAATGTCTTGTTTGCCATTTGTTAAGTGTATTGTTAATTAACTTAATATTTTTGGGTGAAATATATATTTTTTACAGTTTGTACTGCTTTTTTGTAATAAAAAATTTAGGTTTTTCAAAGAAATCTTAATGCATGTAAAAGCCCCATTTCTCCCAGTTACAACGGTACCACATATGTATTGGTAGACATCCTTTCCAGCTCAAGAGATTCCCTGAATGGAAACAGCTCTTTAGGAGATTTTTAGATAAAATACAACTATGCTATGAGCTATGCGCACCTTGCGGTTTTCAATATTAAAAAAACACCTTTACATTTGGAATAACCCCCAAAATTATATATTCTCTGAAACTACATATATTAAGCTTTTTTAGGTGTACACAGCTTGTTGTAGTGGCTTCATCTTCTTGAAGTGATGCCCCAAAAAATTCTTTGGTTCGACAGGGTGTCCCTAAAAAAAGAATAAAAAAGCAGAATCTAAGCCACATTTTCCTTAAAAAAACAACATGCAAACAAGAAAAACAAGTTAAACCTGAAAAAGTGGGGTCCTCCGAACAGAACAATACCCAACATGCATAGCTACTGTCAAAGGAAGAGTTGCCAAACACCCCAAAGTAAAGCATGCACATAAAGGTAATTTTACTTGAAATTTTCATCTCTGCAGACAAAGTCTGCACCTTGTGCTTTTTCAACCAAAACAATCCTTTACATTTGGAATGACGCCCACAATCATATATTGTCTGAAAGAACATATGTTAAGCTTTCTAGGCATACCCAGCTTATTGTAGTGGCTTCATCTTTCTGGAAGATCCCTCAAATAATTCTTTGGTTGCACAGGGTTTACGTAAAAAAAATGAATAAAAATGCAGTATAAAAAAAACACATTTTCAGGTAATTTTTCAAAATTTTGCGCGATGTTTAGCTGTAATTTTTGAGGGAAATTCCAAGAAATTACATATTTTCTATTGGCAGCAGAGTTTAGGCTTTAACATGAAATGTATTGTCTGTAATTTTTCCACAGTTTTTTAAAATATTTTAAAAAAAAAACTAAAAAAAAAAAAAAAAAAAAAAAAAAAATATATATATATATATATATATATATATATATATATATATATATATATATATATGTTCTCATTTATTTTATTTATTTTTATTTTATTTACAAATATAATACAACTACTATCCACACTATAAAGAGTTAAATTTAAGAAAAAGGCGTGGGGTCCCCCATCACAGAGGAGGTACCACTTTATTTTAATTTTAAGGGTTAAAAACTCTTAAAAATAATTTTTAAAAAATGGCTTGAGGTCCCCCCTACCCAGCACAACCAGCCCGAGGACTAGCTATGGGGGCTTGTAGAACAGGGTGCAGGGGCCAGTTTGGTGGCCCCCTGCCCTGCCAGCAACAAGCCCCAAAGCATAATGGCCACAGGCTCTTCTGCCCCCCCTCCCGAGCTTTGAGAAGGCAGGTAATGGGGGGCTCAGGGTTAATTGCAAGTCACCTGCTAGCTGCAGGTGACTTGCCAGCCCCCTAAGCCTTATGAACTTGTATAGGGGTCTCATTGATCCCTTACTAGTTTACAAAGGGTTAACAGTATAAAAACACACCACACAGAGAAAATGACTTTACTAAAGAAAAAATGTATTCTTTAATCAACTCTGATCATCAGCTTCTCTGTCCCTCAACGATCTGATGAGAAATGCAGTGATCACTGGAGCCCAGTGATCACTGGGGCCGCTAGCAGGGGGGAAATCCAGGTACGTAAAATTTACGTAGCTAGCAGTTAATGCCAGGAGAGGCAGCTATGTAAATTTTAGAAAAGTTAATAAAATAAATAATATATATAGGCTTATTATTAAGGGACGGACCTTGATGGCAGCTGGATGGCCAGACAGCTGTTTTAACAAATTTGTAAATAACAGTACCCTATCAGTTCAGAAAGTTCTGGAGATGGCTTGGAATGATGGATTAGGCTCTCCTTTTTCTCCTTCTTCTATTTAGTGAAATCAGGGAGCCTTGCCATTTTTTTTCTATATAGACCATAGACAACTATTATTTACACATTGGATAAAAGTTTTACCTCATTAGAAAAAATGTTCATCATTCTCAAAGAATAATATGGAGGGAGTCAAGGCTCTCCAATTCTTTTGCATTACCACCTTAGCTTTACTTCCTGTCTGTAGTGACCACATTTTTCCTGGGAAAATGTGGAGAAAGAAGGGGCTGTCACCAAGATGAGATGGGTGTTACTGGCACAGGAAACCAATATCTTGTTCAAATGCCACCTTTTGTTATTGGTACACCAGCCGGGGCTACAAAAAGATGGTCACCGGCTCCCATGAGTGAGGATGCTCCTAATGCTGCTGCTGCATTCCGCCACTGAAAGAAGAGGATCGGGGCTCAGGTAAGTTACAACAGCGCTTTTGCTGTGCTCTCTGCAACCCCTTAACCCCCTGCCACAGCCACCCCCAAAGTTCTAGTACCCATTGATTTCAACTTTATTCAAAATTCAGCTGAACTTGCTGAAACCGAACTGGGGTTTGCCCATCTCTACTCTTCTGTTATTACTTAATATCTCATTGTCTCTCAGATCTTCAACAAAAGTTATGCTGTTGCTAATGGTAACCTTGTCTGTTTCAGGTTTTAGGATTCTGTAAGCCTTGTCACTGTTTGGAGTTATGTGTGTTTTTCCTCTGGAATGTAGATGAATGCTTTGCCTCTAAAAACTCCTAGGTGTTTTACACTTGCTTCTCATTGTGTCACAGTTCATATGGAGTTTTCTTCACTGTTCTAGAAAAAAGTCTGTTCTGCAAATAAGTGGCTGTCATTTATACCTCACCCCAGTATTTTTGTGGTAGTCCAGAGTCTTTCAACATACATCTGATCATTTCACTCAGAGTTCAATTCTTTCAGCTATCCCATTTTGCTCTGGTGTGTATGGCACTGTCTTTTGATGCTCAATTCCATTCAGGCTTTAAGTACTCTTGCACTTTGTGTCCTCTGAATTCACCGCCATTATCACTCCGAAGTATGAGAGGTTTCCTCTGAAACTTGTTACTTGCCTTTACTACGTAGTTCTGTAATTTATCAAGAACTTCACTCTTGTGTTGCATTAGGTAAGTGACTATGCATCATGACTAGTCATCTATGAAAGTCATTATGTACCTGTTGCCTTCAGGTGTGGGTGGGTTTAGGGGACCACATATATCACTGTGAAATAGGTCATGTGGTCTTGAAGCTCTAATTTGACTGACTTTAGGAAGTGTTGCCCTTGTAGCTTTGAATTTCATGCAACATTCACACTTCACAGTAACTGGACAAGGGGACACTGTTAGATCCTTTCTTAGATTTATTTTTTGAAGTTCTTGTATGTATTCTGGGTGTCTGTGCCCTAAATGCCTGTGACACATGTGTGTGTGTGTATTTTTTGCATAGTCTAACTTTTTCCTTCACTGTGTTGAGGTGATACAGATGATCATCCAGCACAGCACTTGCTATCCTCTGCTTGCCATCCAGAATAGAACACTTGTCACCTTGGAATTTTACAGTGAGTCCTTTGGATGTCAGACACTTCACAGATAAGAGTCCTCATTATAGATCAGGAACATAAATCACATCTTTTACTGGTATGGCTAAATAGTGTCCCACATTATTGGGGCATACGAGGGTTCCATACCCATATCCCTCTGCATGCATTTCACTTCCATCTGCAAGGAAAGTAGTCTCTGTTATTTAGATAAAGTTCTTAAAAAAAGTTTCTATCACTTGTCATGTGAATGGTTGCTCCCAAAAATGAAGTGGGGTCTTTGCAGTTTGGGTTCGCCAATCTCTATTAGAGAGAAGCGGATTCAAGAAGAAGCCAGCACCATCCAAAGTGGAGACGGGTAGTCTGTGGTAACCCTAAGAAAAGTCGGCTTGACCAGGGCCTGAATACCTTGACACATGGGAGTAAGACCAGTAGTTCCCTTAAAGGCCTCCAGTGGAGCTGTAGTGACTCTTGTGACTTGAAAGGCTAGAATACAGAACCCTTTTGTTTATACCTCAACCTAGTCATCTCTGGAAAGCAAAAGGAAGAGCTGCAAAGAATACTCGCCACACACCTCACCAAGTGTCACTGAACCTGGGCCCAAATAAACTCCTTCGCTCCTCATGCCAGTGGCCCAGTAGAAGGCCCTAACACACCCCAGTACACTGTAATCTCCAGAGAGTACTGCTGATGTTTTAAATTAAACTATTATGGGATGTAGTTGTCTAGAGAACTGAGTCTACTACAATTTAGAATGACAGCTTTCCTACAAAAAAACAAAAAGTTTGGCAGTTTGTAAAACAAACTTTACTCACTGATTAATCAGACATCATTATATATTATTACAGAATGTGTTATAACGGACACACAGAAACATTGATTTTAAAGTGACTCATCACAGGGGAGAGATGCATGTAGGCTCAAAGTCTCCAGGGAATTAAATGTGCCAGCATTTTCAAGCGATGTGATTGAGAATGGGGAAAGACTAATAGGGTACATGTATTATTTATTACCCAGAGGTCTACAGTGCAAAGAGAGAGCCATCACCACTTGACAGCTATGTAAAATTCACTCTCAGTGCTGCTCCTAAACTGTATTCAATCACCAAAGTGTCATCTTCCAACCTCCAATATTAAATGGCAGTAAAGATTAGCAATATGGTACTTGCACACAGCGACACAGAGTAAAATAAGCATGACTGACACTGTGGTGTTTGTATCATTTTTACAATGGTTTAATTAAAGTGGACTTAGTGCTGGATAAACCTAGTATCAAATGTAGCACACGCTACAGGTCCCACAATTTCAAGGGCCTTACCAGTGGCATGACCAGTCCCTCATACAGTAACCTTTTTCCTATCATTTTAACTGCATACAACTAGGTAGAACTAGCCAACTAAAGACTAAAACAGTTGAGATAAATGATTTCATTTTCCTTTACATGATGCTATGAAAGCACAAATATCTTAAATCAAGGGTTCCAGACCTTATTTTTAATCAAGTACCATTTTCAATTATCAAATTATCAGGTAGTTAGGTACATAGTTACATAGTTAGTACGGTTGAAAAAAGAGATATTTCATCAAGGATCAACCAAGGATCGGGGTTGGGGATAGTTATTTTTATTTATTTATTTTTACTGATAACAGCTTATAGTAACTGTTAATGTTACTTTTTGCTAGAAAAGCATTTCATCCTTTTTTGAAGCTGTCAGCTGTTGATGCTATAACAAGCTTTTGTGGGAGTCTATTCCACAGATATAGTTAGTATAGTATAGTTCTTAAAGTAAAAAATGTTTGTCGCCTCTGGAGATTGAATGCTTTTTCTTCCAGGCGGAGGGCGTGCCCCCTTGTCTTTAGAGAGGATTTTATCTGAAATTGTTTTTCCCCTATATTTTATATATTGGCCTTTTATATATTTATACAAGTTAATCATGCCCCCCCTCAAATCTCTCCTCTCAAGACAAACATTTAATTCTTCATAAGTAAGATCCTTCATTCCCCTTATCAGTTTAGTAGTTCTCCCCTGCACCTTTTCCAAATTTAGGGAGTCTTTTCTATGAACTGGTGCCCAAAACTGGATGGAAAATTCCAGGTGTGGGCACACCAGTGCTTTATAAAGAGGAAATCTCTGTCTCGTGATTACATGCCTCTTTTAACTCTTTAAGTGCCTAGCATGTAAATTTCACATGGTTGCCTCTCCAACCCTTTAGTGCCAGTAAATTTTGCGGGCCTTGCATTTACCCCTGCTAGCAGCCAGAAAAACAAGAATAACACTTATCTGACCCCTCGATCAGTCCGGACGGGTCTTCTCTCCACCCAGGGAGGTCTGACCCCCCCCTTGGAGCTCTTCAGGCTTCAGGAGAGGGCCAAAAAGAGCCCCCCTGCTCCTACCACTGCTGACAGCTGTAAAAAAAAAAAAAAAAGAAATAATGACATTTAATCAACTGCAGCTGCAAACCCTCTCACCGCTCTCCGGTTCACCCCGGGCTCTTCCGAAGTGAGGAGAGGGGCCAAAATAGGCCTCTCATGGCCGCTTCCATTGATGCATCGCTAGCCCCGCCTTTCGTGTGAGGGGCAGATGACGTTATCCAGTGATGTCATCCCGCCCCCAAGTTTCCCAGTGGTGCCGTGGTGCAGGCCGGAGAGGGTTGGAGGGACAAGGGGCTGTGATCCCTTGCTCCCCCAGCCCCCATCCAGCGATCACCCTGGCAGCTGTCATCGGATCGCCAGGGGACAACGGAAGGACAACAATAATACAATATTTTTTTCTGTGTGTGTTTTTTTTCTTACATTTAACCGTTTGTGAACTGGTAAGGCATCCATGAGACCCCTATACCAGTTTACCAGGCTTAGGGGGCTGGCAAGTCACCTGCAGCTGGCGGGTAACTTGCCATTAACCCCCAGCTCCTCATTACCTGCCTCCCCATATCTCAGGGGGGCAGAAGAGCCAGGGTAATTTAGGCTGTGCAGGCTTGTAGCCTGCAGGGCAAGAGAGCCATCGAGGCTGGCCCCTAAGCCCTGTTCTACAAGCCCCCATAGCTGGTTCCCAGGCTGTTTATGCTGGCTCACAATATTTTTTTCAGGGGCATTTTAAGGTCTTTTTTACCCTTAAAATTCAAATATAAAGGGATGTTTTTCCTGAAAAAAAGTGTGCATAACAGAACAGAGCAAATTTCAGCTACAATGTCAGTGAGCAAGACCTCAATGTGCTTTTCTGTTGTATAGATGAAGATTCAGAGTCATTTCTCAAATTATTAGGCTAGTGCCTAATCCATACTAAATCTATACTAAATATATGCAGCCTATCTGATGTTTTGTTATCTGAAATGGAATGCTCTGGAAGAGTTTGTTTACTTCGATAATCTAAAGTGTGCTTGGTGTGATGAAAGATGTATCTTGCAGCCAGTAAAAGCTCTAATATAGGAAAGTGTGTTGTGTGCTTTGAAAATGAAATGTTTTATTCAGTAAAAATGCTGTTTTGGTTGGGTATAATATGTACTTTTGATTGTTTATTTGCAATATGGCATTTTTACAAGTGTTTTATGGGAAATTGGAGTTAAAAAAGATTCAGAATAAAGGTCATTTGACAATGGCATTTGTAGCTGTATATAACACAATTTCTATTTTACAGTATACATCCACAACATCTTCAATATATACATCTAGACATTGTTTTCCCTATTTAATTTACTCAAGGTCCCTAAAATAGTGGCTATAGCGCTGTTGATGTGGGAGTTCATAAAATATGTGGTAACGAAAGAAGATGTATTTTAGGGAAGCAAAATAATTCTGATACACAAACAGAATATACTGGTACATTTATAATAAATATTATAACATACAAACTGTAGGATTATTGTTGGGCCAATGTTAAGGAAAGCTATTGGATCAAAACAGAATGCTTTGAGAGTTCAGATTTACAGCGAATCAGCTGGTTGCCATGTATTCTTGCACCCCTTACCCAATCTCTGACCCCCACATATATAGTCCCTGTCCAGAAACATGCTATCTTACTCCCCCTTATCCCGTGTGGTAACTGTGCGTAAAAACACAATTCAAAGCATTCCAACATATTGATATTATATTAATATTATTTCCATTCATGGGCTTGGCTGGGCTGGGAAGAGTATATTCTAAGTATGTCACACACCCTGCTTCAAGAAATTCATAACGTGTGGGTAATACTGACCTGTAGAGGGCGATATGCAGAGATGCCAGGAAAAAAGAGAGCCCCTCCCGGTCCATAAATACCTGGGACCTCCCACTCATTACCGAGTCTTCATCTCTGCAGACGGCGAGCAAGTCAGAAGATGTGGTCTCCTCCTTGCACAGGGGGATTTCAGGTAGCCGCCTGGATCTTTTTTTTTTCTGTTACCTCATGCCTCCCAGCCTAGGTTGACGATCCGGGTGAGGGTAGAAAAGCACCCTTGGTGCTTAAGAGCAAATGCTCTCCCGTGAGACCCTATATAAGAGGGTAGGCGGTCATCCGGGACGGTGACCCCGGTTTGGCATGCCCCGTCCCTTGGCCTTACACTTTGGGTGGTCCCCCCTTTGGGTAATGCCCCTCTCTCTAGCGGGATAGCGGAGGGTAGGAGCAGGGCCCCTTATTCGGTGTTAGGTCCAAATTTTGTAATCATTAATTCTTAATAATGTTTTAATGTATTAATTTATTAAATTATCCTCCCAATAGTTATTAACTTAGTTATTACTTCATAACAGCGTGTATTTCTCTGTCAAAACGGCGCTGTGGCTGCCATTTTTATGCAGGCTTTCTCCCTGAGGTAAAAGGGGCGGGGCCGGGCATCAGGGTCAAAGCCATGGCCCGCTCCCCTCCTTCTGTCTCTTCTGAGACCAGCGCCGCGGCCGCACATGGCTGCGGTGCCGGCCTTTTTGCATTGTCATGGCGGAGGGGAGCTTCTCCCCTCACGCTTTCACTCTTGGGGGCAGGGCCGGGCAATGTAAATTTCACATGGTTGCCTCTCCAACCCTTTAGTGCCAGTAAATTTTGCGGGCCTTGCATTTACCCCTGCTAGCAGCCAGAAAAACAAGAATAACACTTATCTGACCCCTCGATCAGTCCGGACGGGTCTTCTCTCCACCCAGGGAGGTCTGACCCCCCCCTTGGAGCTCTTCAGGCTTCAGGAGAGGGCCAAAAAGAGCCCCCCTGCTCCTACCACTGCTGACAGCTGTAAAAAAAAAAAAAAAAAGAAATAATGACATTTAATCAACTGCAGCTGCAAACCCTCTCACCGCTCTCCGGTTCACCCCGGGCTCTTCCGAAGTGAGGAGAGGGGCCAAAATAGGCCTCTCATGGCCGCTTCCATTGATGCATCGCTAGCCCCGCCTTTCGTGTGAGGGGCAGATGACGTTATCCAGTGATGTCATCCCGCCCCCAAGTTTCCCAGTGGTGCCGTGGTGCAGGCCGGAGAGGGTTGGAGGGACAAGGGGCTGTGATCCCTTGCTCCCCCAGCCCCCATCCAGCGATCACCCTGGCAGCTGTCATCGGATCGCCAGGGGACAACGGAAGGACAACAATAATACAATATTTTTTTCTGTGTGTGTTTTTTTTCTTACATTTAACCGTTTGTGAACTGGTAAGGCATCCATGAGACCCCTATACCAGTTTACCAGGCTTAGGGGGCTGGCAAGTCACCTGCAGCTGGCGGGTAACTTGCCATTAACCCCCAGCTCCTCATTACCTGCCTCCCCATATCTCAGGGGGGCAGAAGAGCCAGGGTAATTTAGGCTGTGCAGGCTTGTAGCCTGCAGGGCAAGAGAGCCATCGAGGCTGGCCCCTAAGCCCTGTTCTACAAGCCCCCATAGCTGGTTCCCAGGCTGTTTATGCTGGCTCACAATATTTTTTTCAGGGGCATTTTAAGGTCTTTTTTACCCTTAAAATTCAAATATAAAGGGATGTTTTTCCTGAAAAAAAGTGTGCATAACAGAACAGAGCAAATTTCAGCTACAATGTCAGTGAGCAAGACCTCAATGTGCTTTTCTGTTGTATAGATGAAGATTCAGAGTCATTTCTCAAATTATTAGGCTAGTGCCTAATCCATACTAAATCTATACTAAATATATGCAGCCTATCTGATGTTTTGTTATCTGAAATGGAATGCTCTGGAAGAGTTTGTTTACTTCGATAATCTAAAGTGTGCTTGGTGTGATGAAAGATGTATCTTGCAGCCAGTAAAAGCTCTAATATAGGAAAGTGTGTTGTGTGCTTTGAAAATGAAATGTTTTATTCAGTAAAAATGCTGTTTTGGTTGGGTATAATATGTACTTTTGATTGTTTATTTGCAATATGGCATTTTTACAAGTGTTTTATGGGAAATTGGAGTTAAAAAAGATTCAGAATAAAGGTCATTTGACAATGGCATTTGTAGCTGTATATAACACAATTTCTATTTTACAGTATACATCCACAACATCTTCAATATATACATCTAGACATTGTTTTCCCTATTTAATTTACTCAAGGTCCCTAAAATAGTGGCTATAGCGCTGTTGATGTGGGAGTTCATAGAATATGTGGTAACGAAAGAAGATGTATTTTAGGGAAGCAAAATAATTCTGATACACAAACAGAATATACTGGTACATTTATAATAAATATTATAACATACAAACTGTAGGATTATTGTTGGGCCAATGTTAAGGAAAGCTATTGGATCAAAACAGAATGCTTTGAGAGTTCAGATTTACAGCGAATCAGCTGGTTGCCATGTATTCTTGCACCCCTTACCCAATCTCTGACCCCCACATATATAGTCCCTGTCCAGAAACATGCTATCTTACTCCCCCTTATCCCGTGTGGTAACTGTGCGTAAAAACACAATTCAAAGCATTCCAACATATTGATATTATATTAATATTATTTCCATTCATGGGCTTGGCTGGGCTGGGAAGAGTATATTCTAAGTATGTCACACACCCTGCTTCAAGAAATTCATAACGTGTGGGTAATACTGACCTGTAGAGGGCGATATGCAGAGATGCCAGGAAAAAAGAGAGCCCCTCCCGGTCCATAAATACCTGGGACCTCCCACTCATTACCGAGTCTTCATCTCTGCAGACGGCGAGCAAGTCAGAAGATGTGGTCTCCTCCTTGCACAGGGGGATTTCAGGTAGCCGCCTGGATCTTTTTTTTTTCTGTTACCTCATGCCTCCCAGCCTAGGTTGACGATCCGGGTGAGGGTAGAAAAGCACCCTTGGTGCTTAAGAGCAAATGCTCTCCCGTGAGACCCTATATAAGAGGGTAGGCGGTCATCCGGGACGGTGACCCCGGTTTGGGATGCCCCGTCCCTTGGCCTTACACTTTGGGTGGTCCCCCCTTTGGGTAATGCCCCTCTCTCTAGCGGGATAGCGGAGGGTAGGAGCAGGGCCCCTTATTCGGTGTTAGGTCCAAATTTTGTAATCATTAATTCTTAATAATGTTTTAATGTATTAATTTATTAAATTATCCTCCCAATAGTTATTAACTTAGTTATTACTTCATAACAGCGTGTATTTCTCTGTCAAAACGGCGCTGTGGCTGCCATTTTTATGCAGGCTTTCTCCCTGAGGTAAAAGGGGCGGGGCCGGGCATCAGGGTCAAAGCCATGGCCCGCTCCCCTCCTTCTGTCTCTTCTGAGACCAGCGCCGCGGCCGCACATGGCTGCGGTGCCGGCCTTTTTGCATTGTCATGGCGGAGGGGAGCTTCTCCCCTCACGCTTTCACTCTTGGGGGCAGGGCCGGGCAATGTAAATTTCACATGGTTGCCTCTCCAACCCTTTAGTGCCAGTAAATTTTGCGGGCCTTGCATTTACCCCTGCTAGCAGCCAGAAAAACAAGAATAACACTTATCTGACCCCTCGATCAGTCCGGACGGGTCTTCTCTCCACCCAGGGAGGTCTGACCCCCCCCTTGGAGCTCTTCAGGCTTCAGGAGAGGGCCAAAAAGAGCCCCCCTGCTCCTACCACTGCTGACAGCTGTAAAAAAAAAAAAAAAAAGAAATAATGACATTTAATCAACTGCAGCTGCAAACCCTCTCACCGCTCTCCGGTTCACCCCGGGCTCTTCCGAAGTGAGGAGAGGGGCCAAAATAGGCCTCTCATGGCCGCTTCCATTGATGCATCGCTAGCCCCGCCTTTCGTGTGAGGGGCAGATGACGTTATCCAGTGATGTCATCCCGCCCCCAAGTTTCCCAGTGGTGCCGTGGTGCAGGCCGGAGAGGGTTGGAGGGACAAGGGGCTGTGATCCCTTGCTCCCCCAGCCCCCATCCAGCGATCACCCTGGCAGCTGTCATCGGATCGCCAGGGGACAACGGAAGGACAACAATAATACAATATTTTTTTCTGTGTGTGTTTTTTTTCTTACATTTAACCGTTTGTGAACTGGTAAGGCATCCATGAGACCCCTATACCAGTTTACCAGGCTTAGGGGGCTGGCAAGTCACCTGCAGCTGGCGGGTAACTTGCCATTAACCCCCAGCTCCTCATTACCTGCCTCCCCATATCTCAGGGGGGCAGAAGAGCCAGGGTAATTTAGGCTGTGCAGGCTTGTAGCCTGCAGGGCAAGAGAGCCATCGAGGCTGGCCCCTAAGCCCTGTTCTACAAGCCCCCATAGCTGGTTCCCAGGCTGTTTATGCTGGCTCACAATATTTTTTTCAGGGGCATTTTAAGGTCTTTTTTACCCTTAAAATTCAAATATAAAGGGATGTTTTTCCTGAAAAAAAGTGTGCATAACAGAACAGAGCAAATTTCAGCTACAATGTCAGTGAGCAAGACCTCAATGTGCTTTTCTGTTGTATAGATGAAGATTCAGAGTCATTTCTCAAATTATTAGGCTAGTGCCTAATCCATACTAAATCTATACTAAATATATGCAGCCTATCTGATGTTTTGTTATCTGAAATGGAATGCTCTGGAAGAGTTTGTTTACTTCGATAATCTAAAGTGTGCTTGGTGTGATGAAAGATGTATCTTGCAGCCAGTAAAAGCTCTAATATAGGAAAGTGTGTTGTGTGCTTTGAAAATGAAATGTTTTATTCAGTAAAAATGCTGTTTTGGTTGGGTATAATATGTACTTTTGATTGTTTATTTGCAATATGGCATTTTTACAAGTGTTTTATGGGAAATTGGAGTTAAAAAAGATTCAGAATAAAGGTCATTTGACAATGGCATTTGTAGCTGTATATAACACAATTTCTATTTTACAGTATACATCCACAACATCTTCAATATATACATCTAGACATTGTTTTCCCTATTTAATTTACTCAAGGTCCCTAAAATAGTGGCTATAGCGCTGTTGATGTGGGAGTTCATAGAATATGTGGTAACGAAAGAAGATGTATTTTAGGGAAGCAAAATAATTCTGATACACAAACAGAATATACTGGTACATTTATAATAAATATTATAACATACAAACTGTAGGATTATTGTTGGGCCAATGTTAAGGAAAGCTATTGGATCAAAACAGAATGCTTTGAGAGTTCAGATTTACAGCGAATCAGCTGGTTGCCATGTATTCTTGCACCCCTTACCCAATCTCTGACCCCCACATATATAGTCCCTGTCCAGAAACATGCTATCTTACTCCCCCTTATCCCGTGTGGTAACTGTGCGTAAAAACACAATTCAAAGCATTCCAACATATTGATATTATATTAATATTATTTCCATTCATGGGCTTGGCTGGGCTGGGAAGAGTATATTCTAAGTATGTCACACACCCTGCTTCAAGAAATTCATAACGTGTGGGTAATACTGACCTGTAGAGGGCGATATGCAGAGATGCCAGGAAAAAAGAGAGCCCCTCCCGGTCCATAAATACCTGGGACCTCCCACTCATTACCGAGTCTTCATCTCTGCAGACGGCGAGCAAGTCAGAAGATGTGGTCTCCTCCTTGCACAGGGGGATTTCAGGTAGCCGCCTGGATCTTTTTTTTTTCTGTTACCTCATGCCTCCCAGCCTAGGTTGACGATCCGGGTGAGGGTAGAAAAGCACCCTTGGTGCTTAAGAGCAAATGCTCTCCCGTGAGACCCTATATAAGAGGGTAGGCGGTCATCCGGGACGGTGACCCCGGTTTGGGATGCCCCGTCCCTTGGCCTTACACTTTGGGTGGTCCCCCCTTTGGGTAATGCCCCTCTCTCTAGCGGGATAGCGGAGGGTAGGAGCAGGGCCCCTTATTCGGTGTTAGGTCCAAATTTTGTAATCATTAATTCTTAATAATGTTTTAATGTATTAATTTATTAAATTATCCTCCCAATAGTTATTAACTTAGTTATTACTTCATAACAGCGTGTATTTCTCTGTCAAAACGGCGCTGTGGCTGCCATTTTTATGCAGGCTTTCTCCCTGAGGTAAAAGGGGCGGGGCCGGGCATCAGGGTCAAAGCCATGGCCCGCTCCCCTCCTTCTGTCTCTTCTGAGACCAGCGCCGCGGCCGCACATGGCTGCGGTGCCGGCCTTTTTGCATTGTCATGGCGGAGGGGAGCTTCTCCCCTCACGCTTTCACTCTTGGGGGCAGGGCCGGGCATTCCAGCGCTGTGGCCCGCTCCTGTGTCACAGGCACCGCTGAGATGCTTTTCTCTGTGCCTGTTTCCTCAGAAGGAGCTGGCCACGCCCCCCTTCTCTCCTCAGAGCTGCTCTTTACCTCACGGAGAGAGGAAGCTGTCTTCAGGACCACAGTGAGTGGCCCGGTGGGCCCCCCTTCTGCCCCATCACCTATAATTATATATTTTTATGTCATATATATATATATTTTATACTCCGCTTTTCTTATTAGCCTTTTTTATTATGTCTTTCAGATATAACCTACAGTGGTGTTAGGGGGTTTCTCCCGGTCCTAGGGTCCCTGGGTTCTTAATTGGCTTATTGCAAATCCTCCCACTTGGGACATTAAAGGGGCATCCCGGGTTGCTTATATGCGTAATTCCCTCGGTCATTGCAACCAACTATAAGTTCACCTTATGGAGGTATCCCCGGATACTGGGCTCGGGCTCCCCTCAGGGCAATCCCGGAAGTGTATGGGGTGTGGGGCATCCCTTACTGGCGATGATGTATTTCTGTGTATACCATGCGCACAGCAGACTATTACGCGGCAGTCCGGACCCCAGGCGTCTGGTTCAGCGCCGCCGGTCTCTCCTCCCCCCCCTCCCAGTTTGATCCGTGCCCAGTCTGCCGTTGTCATGGGCGGGCAGTTGCAATCGGAGATGTGTGCCCGATTGGCCAATCTTGAAAAATTATTCTCCAGCACGGTCATCAGAGAGGCTCCGGCTAAGAGAAAGCACTTGTCGCCGTCTTTACCGGCGGCCGACTTGGATGATCTTGATAATCTGGACTGGTCTGATTACTCCCAACTTGAGGAAGGGGAGGTATATAAAGAATCAGATAATTCAGACGATCAGCAGTTTGTGGGTGCTGATACCGAGCGGGGCTTGGGGAGGTCTTCGGATACTCCTAATGTTCTGGCTCAGATGTTTGAGGTTTTGGCTATTTCTCCTCCTCAGGCGGTTCCACAGCAAAAGGGGGAATTTTTCAAAGAATCCAGGCCGCACTTGGAATTTCCTAACCAAAAGCATTTTGATGGGATTACTGCTAAGGAATGGGAGAGGCCTGCCCGGCTCCCAGGTGTCCCTCAGGGTTGGGACAAAAAATATCCCTTTCCCTTGGATACGGTTAAGCGTTGGGCGTCCCCTCCCGAGGTGGATGCAGAGATTCTGGGTTTATCCAACACTACTGTTTTAAATTCTCCTGATTGCTCCACGCTTAAAGATGGTGAGGATAAACGCATTGACCAAATGGCTTGTCATGGTTTTGCCAGTGTTGGGTCAGCCATGAGGCCGGTTTGTGCTTCAGCGCTGCTGGTGGTGGCTACCAGGTCGGTGGTCAGGGAGCTATTGACTTCTTCCGGGTTAGATCCGGATAGTGACAAGTTCCTTGGCCTTAAAAGGTGTGAATTGTTTTTGTCATTTGTACTAGCCGCCTTGGATGACACACTGATGATGTGTGGCAGAACGTCGGCTCTATTGGTGACTATTCGGCGTTCGGTTTGGTTGCGCCAGTGGGCGGCTGATTTTGTGTCTAAAAAGTCGCTGACCGCTCTTCCCTTTGTGGGATTACGGCTCTTTGGTGAGAAGTTGGATTCAGTTGCCAAGGGTGGTAAGTTACCTCAACGCAAAAAACAGCGTCGTCCCTTTCGGGGGGCGGGTTCCTTTGCTCCTTCCTTTCGTGGGGCTAGAGCTGGCAGAGGAATTGTTTTCCCCGCAGCCAGAGGAGATTCCTGGAACAGGGGCAGAGGACGTGCCCGCCCAGGATACAGCTGGGGCTCTAAGCCCAAACCCGCTGCCAAGCCAGCTCAGCAATGAGGGGGCGCCCTCACCCATGTGGGTGGGGGGATGGCTGCAACACTTCTCCCAGGTCTGGGACCGGGAGGTCTCGGACAGATGGATCCGGGAAGTGGTGACTTCCGGCTACAAGCTGGAGTTCGAGCTCCGGCCCCCTCCCAGATTCCTCAGGTCTCGGGTGCCTTCGGACCTTCTGGCCGCGCAGGAGCTCCAGGCGGCAGTAAAGAGTCTGTTGGATATGGCAGTTATTTGCCCAGTGCCCCCCTCAGACAGGGGTCGGGGCTTTTATTCCAATCTGTTCACGGTGCCCAAGAAGGACGGCTCGGTTCGACCCATTCTGGATCTAAAGATCCTCAACAGGTTCGTCCGTCCGCGGAAATTTTGCATGGAAACGCTGCGTTCAGCTATCCATTCTCTTCGGCAGGGGGACTTTCTGACGTCCGTAGACATCAAGGACGCCTATCTGCATGTGCCGATTTTTCCAGCGCACCAGAGATTTCTCAGGTTCGTGGTGGAGGATCAGCATTTTCAGTTTGTGGCACTTCCTTTCGGTCTTACCTCGGCTCCAAGGGTTTTCACCAAGGCGCTGGCCGGGGTGATGGCTCTCCTCAGAGCCCAGGGTATTCGCATTGTCCCTTATCTGGACGACCTTCTCATTATGGCATCTTCCTTCAGCCAAGCGGTATTGGACACCAGAACTGTGGTGTCCACTCTGGAGAGATTCGGGTGGGTGATCAACTACCCCAAGTCCTCCCTTTCTCCGTCCAGGTTAGTGTCTTTTCTGGGAATGTCCCTGGATACTTCCCAGGCCAGGGTGTTTCTTCCTCAGTCCAAGGTTCTCTTGATTCAGGAGTTCGACTCCTCCAGTCTATCCCTCATCCGGCCATCAGACTGGGGATGAGGCTGGTGGGATTGATGGTAGCCTCCTTCAAAGTGGTTCCCTTTGCTCAGTTCCACACAAGGACACTCCAGCTCCATCTGTTGGCGGCCTGGGACGGGTCGCCACTGTCGTTGGATCAGTCCTTCCTGATGACCCCCCGAGTTTGGTGCTCCCTTTAGTGGTGGCTGGATCCAATCAATCTGTCGAGGGGCAGATCCTTTCTGGCCCCTTGTTGGGAGACGGTCACCACGGATGCCAGTCTATCAGGGTGGGGGGGGGTTCTGGAAGGATCATCAGTTTCAGGGACTGTGGGGGCCTCAGGAGGCTCACGAGTCCATCAATGTTCTGGAATTGAGGGCCATCAGGATGGTTCTGTTTCGCTTGACTCATCAATTGCAAGGATTGCCGGTTCAAGTCCGGTCGGACAATCGGACGGCGGTCGCCTACATTAATCACCAGGGAGGGACTCGCAGCAGGAGTGCCCTCAAGGAAGTGTCTTTGATTCTGGCCTGGGCGGAGACCCACGTCCCGTGCATTTCAGCAGTTTACATTCCGGGAGCAGAGAACACGGAGGCGGACTCTCTGAGCAGGTTCTCAGCTCGCCGGGGGGAATTGATTTGTCTCAGGTGGGGGTCCCCGGTGGTGGACCTCTTTGCCTCTCGTCACAATCACAAACTTCCGACATTTGTGTCTCTCTCACGGGATCCACTGGCTCTGGCAGTGGATGCCATGTCTCTGAACTGGAGGGATCTGGGGTTTCTGTATCTGTTCCCTCCGTTTCCCTTGGTGGCCAGAGTGGTGCGCAAGCTGGCCCTGGAGGGTGCGTCAGCAATTCTGGTGGCTCCAAGGTGGCCAAGACAGGTTTGGTTCGCAGATGTGGTAAGGTTAGCAGAGGATCAGTTTGTTCTGCCCCTGCTGCCGGATCTGCTCACCCAGGGTCAACTACGTTATCCCAATTTACCAACGCTGGCTTTGACGGCGTGGCTGCTGAAACCTACATCTTGAAGGAGGAAGGTCTTTCCGAAGCTGTGATTCGAACTCTCATTAGTGCTAGGAAGCGGTCTACTATAGGACTTGGAGGTCTTATATTGATTGGTGTGAGATCAGGACGTTGCCTTGTAGGGAATTTTCCATCTCCAGAATCCTGGAGTTTCTTCAACATGGTCTGGACCTGGGGCTCCAGCTTAGTACTCTGAAGGGGCAGGTTTCTGCCCTGGCGGTGTTCTTTCAAAGGTCATTTGCCCTACATCCTTTGGTTAAGACTTTTTTCCAGGGAGTCACGCACATGCGGCCTCCTAGAAAACCTTTGCTCCCTGTTTGGGATTTGAATTTGGTTCTTTCTGCTCTTCAGGATTCTGCTTTTGAGCCCTTGAATGATATTGCCTTGTCTTCACTTACGCAGAAGGTGGCCTTTTTGGTAGCCATCACTTCGGTTAGGCGTGTCTCTGAGTTGGCGGCTTTGTCCATTCAAGCCCCGTACTTTGAGGGGCATCAGGACAAGGTGGTTTTTCGTTTCAAGTCCGATTTCCTTCCTAAGGTTGTTTCTGCCTTTCACCTAAACCAAGACATTGTTCTGCCCTCTCTGTGTCCTAATCCCAGCAATGACAAGGAGAGGGCCCTGCATTCTTTGGATGTGGTTCATGTTGTGAAGTATTATTTGGAGGTAACGTCTTCCTTTCGTAAGACGGATTCCATTAGTAAATGGATCAGTCAGACCATAGTTGGGGCCTATTCTGCCAAAGGGAATGTACCCCCTTTTCGTGTTACTGCTCATTCTACTCGTGCGGTTGGGGCGTCCTGGGCTTTTCAGCACCCGGCCTCTGTTGAGCAAGTTTGTAAGGCTGCTACTTGGTCTTCTGTTCACACTTTTTCCAAGTTTTACAAGGTTGATGTTCGGGCCTCAGCGGATGCTGTGTTTGGCCGCAAAGTTCTGCAAGCTGCAGTGGTTTAAGTTGTGCCTTGTTGCCTTGTTGCCTTTGTGAATACTCACCTGTAAAATGGGTATTATAAGTATGTCACACACCCCTGCCCTTTTGTATTCTGGATCCTTTATATGGTGAACTTTGCGTTGTTATGCTTTGTGTTGGGCTCTTCCTGGTCCCTTACCTTACTGCTGTTCTTATACTGGGTAATGAGTGGGAGGTCCCAGGTATTTATGGACCGGGAGGGGCTCTCTTTTTTCCTGGCATCTCTGCATATCGCCCTCTACAGGTCAGTATTACCCACACGTTATGAGTTTCTTGAAGCGGGGTGTGTGACATACTTATACTTTATTTTACAGGTGAGTATTCACAAAATGGTATTTTCATGTCTCAGCTCTATGAGTCAATGGCTCTGCTGTGCATGATGCCAGCTGCATGACCTCTGAGACTTGCACCAAGAAAAGCAGTGGCCATGAAACCATTTTGGAGCATGAACATGGAAGAACGGAATGGAAAGAAGGGAAAACTTTTAGAGACCTGCTACGGCTTATCAGGGCACTGTAGGAAGTGAAGCAGAAAAAGACCAGCACTCCAATAGATCTTCAAGATCAAAAGAATAGTATATTCGTTCCAGGAGTCGACGTTTCGGGGGGTACAGCATAAAAGCTTTTTGTCCTGAAGAAAAGGGGCTTTGCTGTATCCCCCTTGAGGATCTATTGGAGTGCTGGTCTATTTCTGCTTTGGATCTGCGGTGTCTCCGCTGACCATGCACCCACATGCTGACTATTGGATTTATGGTAGGAGTGCAGTGGCCATCTACTTGCTGTAGGAAGTGGACACACGCCACTATGGTCCTCCAGCTGTCTCAGACCACAGCAAAGCAAGCACATGACTCTTAAAGATGCACCATGGCATACCCTTTCCAGCTTAGCCTCCACCCAGAAATTATAGGCAAAAAATGTAGCTTCGCTCAGAATACATAGACTATTTACATGTTTTAGAAATTGTAAGATGCTTCAAAATGGCTAATTTTACACTGTTGCCAATGCGGATAAAGTGCATGGAAGTTAGTGTGTGTCAGGATAGGGGTATTAAAATGTAACCAGGTTACTGTCCCCTAAACTGTGCTGCCCTATGCAGAGGCCTAATAGAAAAAAATGATCAGTAAATGGCATTTTGGTCTGAGGTCAGGAGACAGCCACCATGGTCTAAAAGGTCAGCAGGTTGTGATTGAGGTTAAAATTCAGATTTTCTTATTTAGACATAGCTTTCGCCAGTGGGGCACCAAAGTGCTGCTTGTAAGAACATCAAGACATAAAAACAGCTTTTTCCCTCTAGCCATTCAGCAGCTGAACAGCTAACTAGAACTTGTTAGAGTACTTGATTTAGTTAGACATATAGACATATTATAGCATGTTATCTTGTTATCTGTTAACCGCCCCCCCCGCCCCTCCTCTATTTTTCCATGTCTATTGCCATACTAAATACAGGTGCATTGCAAAAAATTAGAATATCATCAAAAATGTTTTGAATTTTAGTAATTCAGTTGAAGAAATGAAACTCATATATTATACATGTATGTATAATACAGAGTATTATACAAATGTAAAACAGAGTGAACTTCAAGTATTTTTTTTACGTTTATGTTAATAATAGTGGCTTACAGCCAAGGAAAACACAAAATTCATTATCTCAGAAAATTAGAATAATTAACCCCAAACAGCTGCAAAGGCTTCCTAAGCAATTATATAGATCCCTTAGCCTGGTTCAGTAGGCGACACAATCGTGGGGGAAGACTGCTGACTTGACAGATGTCCAGTAGTCATTGACACTACAAGGAGGGTAAGCCACAAAAGGTCATTTACTTAGCAAAAATAAATCTAATTCTGAACTGATTCTGATATATATAATGGGTGGCAGCATGATATATTCTTTTAACTGCTGTTCTGTAATACCTGGAACCAACAAGCAGGGTGCCAGCTTAACCTATAATTTATGCAATCATGTGGGCTAATTGTAATCTTGCTATAACTGTCCAGAAGATATGAGCGCTAAATTACATTTAATGCCTTCATGGAGTCAAGAAAATGATGTCCTGCTGCTTTAAGAACTGCATTGTATGGGGTGGGTACTTCCACATTGCCTCTACATTTTTCACCTCCTAGGCCCTTGTTGGTTTGCAAGTAGTTCTTTTCAAGCCCCACAGGGCAGTTCATTTGGACTACAGCTAGACCATGACGGATTATAAACATGTTGCTGACTATTGCTGAGCTAAACTAATAAGACACATTTCATATTTCTGCTGTGAACACATGTCAAAATATCCAATAAAATATAACTTTACCCCTACATAAAATATCCCATGAAATATGACTGTATCCCTACATAAAGGTCCTAGTCCAAGTGTCTTCAGGTGTCTACTAGAAAATCCTACCTGCACATCTCTTTAAATCCCTCTCTTTCTTTGAATAGAAATACTGCAATAATACCCACCCATTGTTAGGTATACAAAGCTGTTTCTAAATCTAGTACAAGCATAACATTATGTTATATATGTTTTCTTCAGCTCCAGAAATGACTTTTAAAAGGTTCATTGTTTAATTGCCAGGCACTTCTGTCCTCACTTTTATTTATGCTAATGCATCATAAAAAGTCTGATCCTCAATGTGAAATCATTTAGCAGCATTTTAGATATTTTACAAGCATTGTCTAAAAGCTAAAGTTACCACTCTCCCCACCATAAAATCCCAGACCTTGGGTAAGGATTATTAATAATCCTGATATTCCATTTGATGGAAATGTTCAGAAAATAGAACCTGTAAACATTCAACAGTAACAAGACAGGATTCTAAATAAAAACCTGATCCACTTCTACTTTGCTGTGATCCTAACTAAGCCGAGTTTGATTAACTAATGCTCTGTTCCAGAATCGCACATTGTATCCCTCACCTTTAGAAAAAGGATACATGCACAACCTTCAGGAGCTTCTTTGCATTCATCTCATTCGACTCTTTATGTGTTTTTCAAATAGGACTGAAAGAAGAGCCTTTGGCTTGTATTTCTGGTTTTACCTGATTTGGTTTTACCAGTTGGACTCAAGCATTGAGTATCGTTGGTCTTTTACAACAAGCAATGCAACTGCTATGAGGCCCAGAAGCAGCAAAAGTAATAACGGTTTCTAAAACTAAAAAATTAGTAATTTAGTGTGGGGGCATATTCGGGAGTCTATGCACCATTCTGAATGTCATAAGCAGGGCCGGAATAAATGTGATGGAGGCCCCTGGGCACAAAATCTGGTGGAAGCCCCAGATACAGTATTTTTTTTCCCTTAAAATAATAATCCAGCCAAGTAACTGATTGGTGGTTGTCTGGCACCCTCCTACTTACTGGAACGTCAGATCGATTCCCTTTTGCCACCCTTGTGCAGGTGCGTGCTACTCTAGAACTCCGGCTTTGCCATTCTGGGCGGGGAGTAGTGTAGTCGCCCAGCTGGTCCAGCAGAAAACAGTTCCCTGCATTGAGCTGCCAGCGGCTGTGCTTGGTGGGTTATGTGCAGTGACACCTCTGCACGCACCCATCACTGTAGCATTGCTAACAGTGGCTTTGGTGCTCTAGACTCTCCGTCCTGCCCTGTGTTGGCTTTGGCCTGCCTAGGTGTGGGGGGGCCCCATTTCCGGCAACAGCCCGTGAAGCCAAAGACCGAAATGCTTCCTGGAACAGACCGTAACTCAAAGTTTGGTGGAGGCCCCCTTTGCAGGGCAAGTGGTGGAGACCCCGGGGCGAGTGCCCCTTGTGCCCCCTCATAATCCAGCCCTGGTAATAAGGTCATCCAGGAAGTGTATAACCTTTCAAGTGCCTACAGAGAGCTTATTGTAGAGTCAAGAGTCACCAGTCAGGACGAAATTGTTAAGTCCAAATACTGCAGTCAGCAAACAAATTAAAACCCAGATTTATTGTAGTATAGTATAAAATCATTGAAGCATTCGCAGTTCCCACTCATAAAAAATATCTTAGGAGGACAGATGCATCAACGTGTTTCAGACTACTTGTCCTTAGTCATGATATAACAGTTTAGAAATAAAGGCAAATTTATATCTTACCCATCCTTGTGGCTGTCTCATCTCGCCCCTTGCTGCTGCACCACTCGCAACACAAACTGGAACTTGCTAGTGACAGAAATGATGAGCGCAGCACGGCAGTCTCCCAGCAATTGGAATAAACAGGAATGGCTAAAGACAGTGCCACAATGCCCGCCCCCACCTCAGCACCATCCAATAAGCATCAGAGGACATACAGAATACAGAGGCCCCAATTGCCATTCCGTCCGTGCTCCCATTACATCAGGTGTAAAAGCAAGTTGGTTGATCATTGCAATTTGGGGAAACTCCAAAGACAAGAAAAAGTGATTAGTGCGCCTCTAATTGCAGGAGCCAGCGAGAAAAAAGATGCAGTGAGAAAGGCAGTCATACAACAGCATTCTTCAGTACCTACTAAATGTTTACACATATTAGCAATCAAATTCTAAATAAATACAAATACACAAAATGTACTTATAATACACCAATAATATAAGAGAAACCTAAACTGCATCACCTATGCCAGTTCTTAATATCAAAGCCTATTGTAAATATTGACCTCCTATACAGTATACAGATCAACATCCAATCTGCTACTCATGTCAAGAGGAATTCTATATAATAGTAGATGGGATGCTTACCTGTATACTGTATACAAGATCCCTATTCACAATAGGATTGTTTTGCAAGTCCCATGTACACGCCATAGGGGTGGCTTCAGGGGGTGATTGGTCCACTTTAAGTTCTTTTCTGCTACCCGGTTATCTGTTGTTTTTGAAAGTAATACGGAATAGAGAATGGCAGCTAATTGACTAGCAGAAGTCAAGTTGCCTTGATTTATTACTACATTTATACGGTGAACTAGATGAATGAGAACGTTTACAGACATATATGAGAGCTCATTTTTTTTAGTAGATTAGCCATATCTGTTTCAGAATATAATAAAAATAGCCCATTCTTAGCCGGAATAAAATCCCTAAGGATCTGTAGAGTACATTCTAGCATGATATTATCCTTTAATCCTATCTCATCTTTTCAGCATTATCTTTTAGATAACTTCTGTTTATTATTAGTTATTAACCACTTAAAGAAAAAGAAATCCTTTGCTGTCGGCCTGCATCAGCCTCACAAGAACTGAATCAATCCTAGAGGAGCTAGTGTTTTTTCATCTGCATTAGTGATGGGTGGGGTATTTGATTATATATTGATTATATTATCTATCTATCGATATATGTTATATGCTAAACTGCACCCTTGCCTCAAAAGCTGCAGTTATGGGTTGCCTCTTTCTCTTGTGGTTTTCAAAGGCTGCAAAGTGAAAAGTTTGTTAGCCCTAAATTGCATGTTCATATTTTTGCACCTTCTAAGACACTTGCTATTTAGTTGTAGGCTGAATATTCCTTAAAGTGAGCCAACAGCCTGGCACAGTTGGAAAAGAAAGGTAGTGAGCATTTTGGAGCGTCCTCTCCCAGCATCTCAACCATGCTGCTGTCTGGATTCAACTGACATAACTGACAATGCACAGTAACAGGAAGATCACCAGCACTTCCTGTGTGCAGGTGGCCTGCAGATCCGTGCACCTCTGTCATACAAGACAGGACAGAGAGTGGCCAGGGGTCCACAACAATTGGTGCATGGTCTTTTCAGAGGGTGCCAACAGGAAAGGTTTTGTTGACATTTTAGACTGCACATTTTCCTTTATAGTTCTAAAAGAGAGCTATGCTGTTGTTCCTCAGATAGGAATTCATATTTTAATATTATATATATATATATATATATATATATATATATATATATATATATTAGTGTTGGGAGAACCTGAAGCTCCGCAACCAGTTCGTACTTAACTTTGCAAGTTCAGGTTCCCAAACCCAAACATGGGCTTAAGCCAGAACTCCATGTTCGATTTTGGCATTTGGCTGAACCCAGAAAAGCTCATTGATGGGCTGCTGAGTATGAAGTGGCTATACAATTTACCTGAGCCTAACAATCTGGTCGGCAGGTCAGTGTTCTTTCCTCTGTCAAAATGTCCACAAAAAGATGGTTGTCCCCATGAGTGAGGACAATCTACATTATAAGCTGGTGTCAGTGTCCTCCCTCATAGGGGCGGCCATCTTTCTAAAGCCTCCCGCTGTGGACATTTTGACAGGAAAGCACCCACTAATTGTTCAGTAGTGCTCAAGATTGGTCTCAATGTCTGGCACCCACTAATTGTCCCACTGGTCTTGCTGTAATTCTACGTTTCCCACAAAGTTGCACTCTCCGGTTTGCTTATTTTAAATATCTTAATTGTGGCAAATAATGGAGTTCCAAATGGACTCCAGAAAGTTTTGGAGTCATCTGCCGCAGGGCAATGCACATAATGTAAATCATCGTGTAAATCAACAGGAACACTCAATCAAGGCTCGGCACACAATGAAGTGTGCATTGCTTGGCTACATTCTTACAGACCCACAATATTGACATTTCTTTACACGTATTTCAGTCTTGTTGGCCATGAACAGCAGAAGTAGCTCACTGCCAAATTTCTTTTTTTGCCAGGAATTGCCCTTTGAGCTAATAAAAGATATTACTCCTCCCTTCTAGGAAAATATTAGAACTCATTAGTCTGCACAACAAATTTTTTGGAACAGGTAATATCTAATGCTACTTTTCTATCGCATGTTACACCCAGTTGGCACAATTACAAAGTGTATAGTTCTGTCTTGTTCTCCATGAGCCTGTAATAAGCACAATCTCTGTGATTTGTACGGCCTCACCTAGTCCACCTTCGCTTCAGGAAAGAAGCTCATAATCATGTAGCTGCTTGTCACTGTGAATTTTTTGCTTCTACCAAAACATAACTTCATGTTCTTTTAGGCCGCATTACAAGAACAAATGTAACAGTAACAAAAGAGAAATGTATACACCCATGAGTATAGAGCTGGCTAAAGGCATAGGCAAATAAGAAGGTTGCTAAGCATGCATTCCTCAAGCACATACAGTGCATACGTGCAAGAATTATAGTATTTTTGACAAAAGGTTAAGATAGATTCAACCAAAAATAATAAAAAAACGATATACATTTTACATATGATAACAATATTAAATAATATGAAAGTCCCAGGTAAATTTCTCCTACTTTATCCCCCATGTAAACATTGCATTTCAAAGTATCACTGTGCAGTGATATTGGCTTTTTATGCATTATTACAAGATTCTGGAGATCTGGAATCATCATGATTAAGAACAATAGCCTGAAACACAATACTAGGTGATATTTCAATTTTATCTTTGTGCTGTCTTTTTATCAGTGTGCCATGGCGCATAGCTTGCCAGATGCACTCTGGTTCTGGAAGCTTTTGAGACATCGCTATCCAGGTCACCTGCCAAGGCAAGGCAATGCTGGTGCCGTGTGGCCGGCATGAAAACCAGTTCTAGGGCAAGTAATTCAAACACCCCCCTCCAGAAACTAGCACTTCATTGACCACATGGACAGTGTGTGTCCTGCCAAAGGTTCCCCTTCCTAGACTCTAAAGCCTGTTGCTGACCCTAACTTGCCTAACCATAACTTATGCTAAAGCCTGTTGCCAAACCAGCCATATTTGAATGTGTCCTGTGCCAAAGCCTGTTGCCAACCCTACCACATCTGACCACAGCTCTGTGCTCAGCCTGTTGCCAACCCTGCCACATCTGACCACAGCTCTGTGCTCAGCCTGTTGCCAACCCTGCCACATCTGACCACAGCTTTGTGCTCAGCCTGTTGACAACCCTGCCACATCTGATCACAGCTTTGTGCTCAGCCTGTTGCCAACCCTGCCACATCTGACCACAGCTCTGTGCTCAGCCTGTTGCCAACCCTGCCACATCTGACCACAGCTCTGTGCTCAGACTGTTGCCAACCCTGCCACATCTGATCACAGCTTTGTGCTCAGCCTGTTGACAACCCTGCCACATCTGATCATGTCTGCTTCTGCATCCAGATTACCTGCAAACCCACAGTTGTAGTTTGAGGTATGTGACCTCTGCTGGGGCCATTTTTGCATCCTGTAAAGCTTAAAAGTGGCTGAGCACTATTCTTTGTTGACACCTGAATATAGTTGTTGGGCAGCCTTCCTTTGTTTCACGAAGCCCCCTTAATGTAGTGCCAACCTGAAACCATTTTTAGAATTAGCTATGATTGGAATAATTGCTAATGAGCAGAGCAGTACTTACCTGGCTGCTGCTTCCATTCTGTCTCTCTCGGTGCTGGCTGGCCTAATTGCCTGGCAACCTCTGAGAAGTGTTGCTCGCAGGAAGATATGCTTCCTGGAGAGCCGCCTTCCACACAACCTCAGGCCACTGTTGCAAACTTTCAACTCTGTTGCTTAGCAACGGCAGATGCCAGGGGGTTCAGCATGCCAGCCATGCCAGAGAAGGCGCACTGTTGACTGCGTTGTCAGTGTGTGTGCTGTTTCAGCCATGCCCTGTTGCTTTTGCTTTTCCTGGTGACTCATTGCTGAATCTGCCAAATCTGACCATGTCCAGCACCAAGTCCTGTTCAGTGCCAAGTCCTGTTGCCAACCTAGTGCCGAATCTGACCATGTCCAGTGCTAGGCCCTGTTGGCAATTTATGCCATGTCTGACTTTGTCCAGTGCCAAACACTGTAGCTGACCCAGTGCCAGGCCCACTGGCAAGTCTTGCTACCAGCTCTTGCAATTTCTGTAGTACTGCATCTGAGCATTGTCCCAGGTTGTACCTCCAGCAACATGTCCTTCTGCCATAGCTAGGGTCTCAGGTCACCTGCCATCACAACCTAACTGTTGTATGGTCTTAACCATTCAAGCCACCACGGCACCAAACACTCAGCTATAGTGTTCCAATCAAGATGTATGGCTTATAGACTGTATTGGCAGTGATCTGTTACAAGCAGACTTTCAGCTCTAAACATTGGGTACAGCTGTTGATAAGGATTCTGAGGGAGGTACCCCAGCTTACTTCACATAGCTTTGGCCATGCTGTCCTCTATAAGATGTATTTTTAGCCAATGATATAATGTGTGAGAAAAAACAGCTGTATAGAACCTGTCACAACAATGTCATGGTCTTGTAGCAATATTAATTTGATCAAGAATATCGTGGTTGCATAGACAATATTTGGTGAAATGACAGTGAAAGCAGGTACATTCAAGTGGCGAAGGAGGTTTCTAGAATAAACATCATCTTTCCCGAAACCCTAATAAAATATGTTCATGTGTTAGCGCAATCATACATAAAGGTTGAAAGAAGATAAAATTACCAGTTATGTATAATACTGGCAAATAAAAAGTGTCAAGCAGCTTGTAGAAACAATAAGTAAACACATAAATAAATAAAAGGCAAGTTATATAAATTAAATCAAAGTCTTTGCCGTAAAGCATTCAGCTTTAATTACTGAGCCACAGCCATTGCGTATTTTAAACACGAAAGCCCATAAATACGATTGTAGCTTTTATTGTGAGTTACTAATGAAATGTCTGTCAGCATCACTCCAGAGTAATTATATAGCGGTGTGCAACAAATGAACACACAGACTCATTTCATCAGCTTTATTGAGTTTTTCACAATGCCAGGGTATCATGGGAACAGCATGGAGGGTACAGGATCACGGTGGACTTTAACACGCACAACAATGTAATGCAGCAGGTTGCCACACATAGAAACAGGCAAGTACTCACCACATCTACCCCTCAGAAACAGCAGCACTCACATAAACCTCCTAATGCATAGCTACTAGTCTGCTGCTCTTTTGCGATGCAAAATTGTGTGGAGATTTTTCCCATACAATTATTTTGCTATGCTGCCAACCCAACAGTGGACCAACACCCAGGGGGGATCGGCCCGGGAATCTATAAGATTTTAAATCACACAGCTTCTGGCACTCTGGGCTACAGCGACACAATTTTGAGCGCCGGCGCTGTGTGAGGCTGTTTTGTTGATGAATATGGTTTTAGTCATTCACACTGACCAGTCGCTACCGTTCGCTCCCATATTGCTCTGTACTGGTGTTATAGCGACTCACACATCAAATTCATCAATGTCGGCAATGTTACTACAGCGACTGAGGCACTCTGTAATAGCAACTCACGGCCGATCAGAGCGACCACTAGCGGTCTTAGCGCCACTGTACAGATGCTCATCTACGTTACCTGGCTCATCTACGTTACCACATCAACATTTTGTGCCACTTAGAACATTATTGAGACTCAGTTACTCCACCCTGATTTTTAAAGCTCTATTATGAAAGAGCCATATTATAAAAATAAGAAAATCATTTAAAAAAAAATGAGCAATGAGCAATAAATTCCCACCAAGCTTTTCCAGCGTTCAAGCATTTAAGGTGGACCAACGCCCAGGCTGATCGGCCCGGGAATCTATAAGATTCCCGGGCCGATCAGATCTCTCCCCGCGGGGCATCCGAAATTGGAATGCCCCACTGTGTGAAACCCCACAGGACGCCCCATTCACCTTACCTTACTCCCGTTCCAACGGCGCATGTGTGGGCTGCATCTCGCGCTTCTCTCTAGCAGGGCGCGCACCCGCGCCAGCCGTTTGTGAATGGCTGGCGCAAGCGCACTCCCTGTTAGAGGGAAGCGCGAGATGCGGCCGCCAGCGTGCTCGGAGCTGCTGATTGGACGAGGCCCGCGCATGCGCCGCAGGAGCGGGATGAAGTGAGTTATTTCTGCCATTCTGGGGGGTTTCACGCAGCGGGGCACCCCCGGTCGGGGTGCCCCGTGGAAGTGGACCAAAACCCAGGATAGTGAAAATCCTGGGTGTTGGTCCACTTTAAAAAGGTCCCACACCCATCATGAGAGGCTTGAGGGGGCATCCAGATTTCTGGATTAACCCTGAGAAATGACCCCTGCAAACCCCCTGCAAAAAAATCCTTATCTTAACCTCGATCCTAGGCCAAAATGTGGTCCTGCGATTGGCCACATGGGCTGGGCCACCTTCTCTTTCTCAGGCCACCAGTCGAGGCTGGCTCACGTGATCACCGGGGGCCAATTGCAGAACCTAATTTTGGCCAATTATCAATGTTAAGGCAAGGATTTCAGGGGGTTGTGGGGGTTGTTGTGCTTGGGGGCTCCAGTAATCTGGCTGCAACCCGAGCCTGTCACAATGCTGTCCTACACCCATTAGCTAGGAAACAGGTGTGTTGCAGCTTTTACTGACTGTCCACTATGCCAGTCTGTGGGAAACAGTGGCATTAACCAAAGAATTGCATGGTGCATAAAGGGGACAACGATGTCATGTAGCGATACATTATTATTTAAGTGGTTCAGGGTTTGAAAAGTCTTGTCCTGTGAAACTAAAATTGGACTTTTTACAATGTCACCTGTCATCCCTGATTCCTTTAACTTCTAGTAAAAGAGTTTGGCTGGATTTTTATTTTGGATGCAGGATATGTAAGTTACTCTTTATTTATTATATAGATGCAGCTTATTATTTGGAGACCTTTTTTAACTAGAGCTACTTTAACAATACTACCAAACTAACCCCACAATTGTACTTTTAGAGTACATCCCCTCTCTCTAGCAGTCAACGGTTAAAGCGGACCTTCACCCTAAAAAGAGTCCTTTCCTCCACGCTGTACATATAGATTGCCCACATTAAAAATCTTCCTACCTGCATCTATTGCATTTTCTGAGACTTTAAACATCCAAGATGGCGGCCCATGGAGGTGCAGGCTGCCTGCAAACAGGAAGTGTCTTCTGACTGTGGTGCTCTGCATTCTGGGATTGCTGACCTTTTCCTGACCCCCAGCTCTGCTCTGTCTGTGCAAAGCACAGCTATAACCCCGCTCCCCTGCACTTATGACCCCTCTCCTAAGTATGTGATGCTACTGAGCCAAGATGGCAGCGCCCGTATCCTAGAGTGCTGAACAGAGTTGTAGGCCAGTGAAGGAAAGAATATAAAGTTAGTGATTAAAAACTTTAAATATATTAATTTTAGATGCTGGGGAATAGTTTTTTAAGGATTTGGGCTTTTCAGTAAATGATGCTGAAGGTCCGCTTTAAGGATAAAAACACATCAGCATATGACACTTAACAAGCATATCCACAAACGTTTTTAGATTTGGGGTAATGAATTACTTAGACTTTTTTTGTTGTGTCAATTTTCAGTGCATTATTTCATCCTTAAAAAACATACATAAACAGGCAAACTAATAAAAAAAGAAATACTGTTGTATCTCTGTCCTGCCGCAGTGGGTGATCATCATGAGTGATCATTTTATGACCGATTCATTGTAGCAGCCACCACCTGGCACTAAAGTGGAGCAGCTTACAGGACATGGCTTTTGATAGTGGTGAACGCGCAGAATATTTTAGTTTGGAATACCAAATCATGTTTTGAAGAAAGTTAGGACCAGGAAGAACACCTCAAACAACAACCCCCAATCTCCACCACTGCTTCTGCCCTTGGACAAGGCCCCATTTGCCAGGATTCTATACATGCCTACATGGACACGGCTGCCCCCAGGTCTTAGATAGTGCAATACATGTGGTCTGATGGTTCAAAGTCACTGAACTGGCAAGGCACAGGGCACCACACAAAAGGCAGGACAGAAGTTGCAGCTGTAAGCTGAGACCGGAAGATGTCAGGCTTAGGCCCTTATTTAACAAGGGATAGCGCCAGGTAGCGAATGGTGAGCGAACGGTAATGACGCTCACCGCCACGAGAACGCCGGCTCCCCTCCGCAATCACACATTTATCAAGCCGATCCTGCTTAGCGACGGACAGAGCGCCAGATAGCGAATCATTCATCATTATTCCAGCCTCACCCCACAGCGCCAGCGAGCGACCTTGAACAGCGACAGGTATGACCTCTCGCTACCTGGCGCTCTCCAATGCATTTCAATGGGGCAATCTTTAAATATTAATAATTAATTGTTATTAATGTTTTTTTTTTTTTTTTTTTTTTTTTAAATGTCAAAAATTCTGTGACCACTTCTGCAATGTTAGATATTTTTTTTAAGGTAAAAAAAAAAAAAAAAAAAATTGTGCAGAATTGATATTACAGGTCTGATATTAATGTATTCATATTTCAAAATGTTTTGAAAAACTTGTTTTTTTTTTTTCAAAAAATATGGTTGTTTGGGGGTTAAAAAACGACTTTTAACCCATCGCCGCAAGCGCTCTGGGGTTTAAACATGCATTTCACAGCGCGAGAATTTTTGAAGCATGATTTGTTAATGAATATGGTGGGAGCCGTTCGCTATGGCCATTCGCTATCATGCGCTCCCATACAGCGCGGAACCTGTCAAATAGCGACTCCTCACCCAATGTTCAACATTACCGCACACCGACTGAGTCGCTGTCAACAACCGAACAACGGCCAAGCACAGCGACTACTAGCGGGCGCTCTGAAAATGCCGCTACAGTCGCTCAACTATTGCTACCTGGCGCTATTAATGAATCGGCCTCCCCGTGTTGGAGCAAAGACATAATCCAGAAACGAGCCTTGGGTTGGAAGCCGAAAAGTCAAGGGTTGCTGCGGTACCACAGCCAAGGGTCAAAGTCAGCGAGTCAGAGAGCAAGGTAATACCAAGGGACAAGACAGGTTTGGAGTCAGATTAAGACAAGGTTGGTGCGGGCAGCAAACTGGGATGATCAAGAAATGAAACAGGTTAGCAACACCTGTGAGACCATAATGTGTTATAGCACAGGATGTCAGTATAGGCTTATGTTGTTTTTGCACAGCATATTTAAAAAAAAATTACACTCACCACTCCTCGCATAGCCGAGGTCCAATGGATACCTGTGGGATACAGTGGTCTCATTTTAGGGTCATTAGTGTACTTCCCTGCTAGCTATTTATATGTATTCCTGCTGAAAGTCATGAAAGAGCAGGCTCCCTCATTTTAACAGCAGGAGGAGCATCCATCACTGGGATGGGAGTGTGCTCTCTGGTTTGGGGCAGAGCTCAGAAACAAGAGTGCTGCACTGGGGACTGAAGCACCTGGGCCCACTCTTCCCCTGTATTTCTCTAAAAGTGGCCCTGGATCAGTGCCTGGGGACCACCAGAGGATCCTTTGGTGCTCCGGTGGGCCAGTCCAACACTGGTGCTGAGCCCACACGACATTGCAACATCAAGTCCGAGGCTATGTTTACACCTGTCCGGATGTGTTTGTGGCATGTGTTTTGCGACAGTGTTTGCAGTAGAGAATGCATCCATGGATTTTGCTTACTTTCTTTGTATTTGCGTTTGTGTTCCAGGTCCCATACCCTGTGTTTCTGTGTATTGAATCCCATTAAAATTAAATAAGGTGCAGCAGGCAGAACTTTCTGGGGCCCCATTTTTTCTTCTGTCCTGCCTTGCTGGAGAGGGCTGAAAGGGGCCATAGAGGTGCCATTATTGGATTGCATTTGCAGTGCCGGGGCGTCTGCTGCAAAACACAAGAGCGCATGCGGTACCTGACCGGTCTGAATAATAAACCTGCACAGCCCCCTTAAAAAATGCATCTGATTGTTCCGATTCTCTTTGAGATTCATTTCGGTGAATATTGCTTTGGATGAAATGGTTGACTTTTTAAATCTTTCTGATAGATTTGTCAATAAGTTTCCGATTTTTCTGCAATCACAAGTGAAGGACATTCTAGACAAAATGATTTGCTCTTCCCTAGTAGACTGCTTTAATGAATACTGAGCCCTAGCTGATTTTGGTATGCCGCTGTGTTGCCATGCACGCAGAAACCACTACAAATCTCAAAAGGATATAAGTGTGAAGCAACTAAAGATTTCAGTTTTTTATTATGTGTTCTTAAATCCAGTCATTTTCTTATTTAATTTCTTTTATACATTCCTGGCACCATATTTAGCATTTGGCGTGCCTCTTAGCCTAAGACAAGCCTGGGCTACAACATGATATTACAAGACTTTTTCTGAGTAATTTCGCAAGAAATATACTTTACCAACTTTATTTCCTTCTAAAAGATTGAGGTATTGAGTGAGGGGGCACATTTGACATACAGTACTGTGAACTGACTAGGAGCAGACTGATGTTTCACGAAAAACAGTGGCGACAGATATTTATCATATAAATCATTACTTTCATTGATGTGCCACTAGGATCATAGTAACCCTAATGCAATGCTTTGTACTAGTGAATCCCTTACTATACTTTAAATTGGTTGCAGAAAGTGCCTGTGCTCCCTGCTTCATCTCACCCATTATATTGTAGTGAGCAAAATGATTGTCCTTTTATTTATTACATAGAGGATCCACATTAAAAACTGCCTGTCTGCATGAGGTGGACCACTCATTCCTACTGTATTTTACAGAAACAAATCTCTGGCTTTCTACTTGTTTTTCGTATTGTTGGTAATAAACCACGGTGCTTTCACAATGAAACAATAGCACACAGCAGGAGGGGCAGACCAGGGGCAAAAATTATTGCTGCCGGGCAGCTCTCGACCAGCACACAAGCTGCTGAGAGGATCAGATTTTTTATCAAGTCATTTTTTGAAGAAAAGCCCTGAGTTACCCACCCCTATGTCTGTCACACCAAGTTGGTTGGCTCAGGGAGGGGGATCATGCAATTTTATTTATATCTGTAATAAATAAACACGTTATTCTTCTGCATGTCTCTTTTATTGAAAAAAGCCTTGTCATCATTTGCATAATGCTTCTTTCCATTAAAAGTAAACACTCGGGAATGTAAAGAGTGCTTTTTTGACCTGCTTTAGGTAGGTGTAAAAATACGCTCAAAAGCACATTGGTAAATTGCCCAACATTATAAATATGCAAGTGTTTGCGCAACTTTTTCCACTGTTACATGCTTGTGCTCAATTATAAGCGCATAAGATATGCAAAAAAAGTTCTGAATCGCTCAACTGTACATTCAACACAAATGTGCTGAATTGACTCTATAGAATAAGTGTTGTCATTCTCATTGATGAGCCCCAGCCACCCCACAACTTTGCAGACAAGCAGTTTTCCCCACCTTTGTTCCCAACTTACTATCAGCCACAGATATTCATAATCCTCTAGGACAAACATTATGTTTTCTGATCAACCTTTTGAGGGCTTGTGGGGTATCAACTTGCACCTTTAGTGTGGAGGAGAGTGCAGGGATGCTCCCACTCTGATATTTTTTTGGGGCCTGTGGGCTCTTTTACTCACATTGAGGCTGATTCATTACTAACACCTGGTATTGGCAGATAAGCGTTTGTATAGCGGCGCTAGTAGATGCTGTAAGCGGGTATCGGGAGCTGTAACAGAGCACCTCAGTCGCTGTAGTAACCTGATGAATGTGATGTATGTTGGGTGCTCTAACACCAGTACAGCGCTGCAGGGAGTGAGAGGTAGCGCCAGCTCAGTGCGACTGACTCTCAGCACTCCACACCATACTTATCAAAAAAGGACACACACACAGCGTTGGTGCTCTAAATCTGGTCGCTATAGCATAGAGCAGCAGACGCTGTGTGATTAAAGTCTGTTTTTGAACACATATCCACCAGTAACAAAGCAAAAACACAGTGAATTACATTGTTGTAACACTGTGATATTAACACTTTCGTACCAGACCTGTAATGACAATTCTGCATAAAAAACACAAAAATCAAGTTTTCAAAAATGACTTTTTCTAGGCCAGGAGAGGTGACACAATTACGTGAGATAAAAAACAAAAAAAAACAAAAACCCTGTTAAAACAGAAGAAAAGGAACATCCATTGAAATGTATGGGAGAGCGAAAGATAATTACATGGCGCTCTGGAAACTAGAGCACTGGCGCTATACACTGAGCCACTGGTAATAATACATGTGATGCTACATGGCACTGTTAGAGTTGCTCACCAGAATCGCTTTCATAAATGTGGTTTTGTGTACAGCGCCCAGCGTTCACCAAATGCTGCCTGCCGCTACGAGGCACTACCTGGCGCTATCCCTTCATGAATAACCCCCTTAAGTTTAAGGCGTGTACACTTTGCACTACGTGAAGAGAGGGGAAATTCTAGCCCTTTCCCTGCCACAGCAGCTTTTAGACAGGGAAAGGACTAGACTCTTTTCTCAAACCAGGGCACAGGAAGCATGGCCGCTACCCCTGTGGATCAGCACCTCAGCTCCTAATAAATTACCGCAAAGCAATCCTCACGTCAGCTCAACAGAAAAAAAATCTTACCCAGGTATGTTTCCACTTCATTAGTAATTAGCCTTTATGGAAGCAAGTTCTTCTTCTGGCATGGGAACTCCTGTTCCAATGAGTAGTCCTATGTCAATGGCTATATTTATTGTAGAGTTTATGTAGCAGAGCCTGTTTGTAAGCTGCTGCCCAGGTTTCTGGTAGCACCTAGAACAGCTCCTCGATGAATGTACAGGAACAAACTCATGAATAGATCAACTGTGAAACACAACAAAGAATGTTTTAACAAGGCAGACACCCTGTCTTTACTGACAAAAGATTGGATTTACACCTTTTGTCAAACAACTCCTGCTTCATTAACTTGGTATATATGCATAGTACTACTTAACTGACAAATGTCAAACCGGAAGGCAAATAAAAGTTGCAGCACTTTTACAGGTGTTTAGTTAAACAGCCTGTATGAGCTTATGATGTCAAAAACTAGAGAATAAACTCTAAAACTAAAGCAGGTGCCTGCTTAATGGGAACATGACAATTCTTTATAGGGAAGTGGACATAGGGCAAAGGAGAATTGCTGGGGTCTACATGGTTTTCAGGGAAATGGCTGTAAAGCCTGGCACAGGTACGGTAGTATTGCTTTCCCTATATTAATGACTAAAGGACTAAATCTCCATGCAATCATAGGCAGTGGTGTGTCCCACACAGTCTAATACAAGAAGTTCACAGGTTTAGGGTGTTCATCCACAGAATAATTGCCCTCTGATTATATTTATTACAAATATCCTCTGCATTTTGTTGTCCTGGGGATCCGATTGACCTCTGCATATTCCTTTTGTGGGTCTCAGTTGGTGGACACAGCATTTTAACCAACGGAAGCGTATGTGGGCAAAACTAAAAATTACGTAACAGAAAAATCATTGATGGGTGAACCTGAACCCCAAACTTCGGGTATATACCAAAATTTGCGAGTTCAGGTCCCAAAAATGAGCCAGAATTTCATATTCGAGTTCAACATCTGGCCCAAACAAGGAGAAGCTGGTTGATGGGCTGCTGAGCAGCTTCACCTAAGGGTGCACTCACCTCAGTGATCGCTGGCTGAGGTGAGTTACAGCATCATGCTTACTGCTGCACACTCTGCACTTTGTCTGAACTTCCTAGATCTTAACTTGGGGGGGGGTTTGGCCACCCCTAATGGAAAGTAAATTCATTGCTTTATACCACATCTGTTCTAAACTTTGGAATGTAATATCACAGAGCTTTAAAAAACGCCACCAACTATATTGGGCTAGTGATAAATTAAACGCAGGCTGCCAGAAACATCAGCGATGGTGGCTTTTTGTTTGTTAAATCGGGCACTAAGTGGCGCAGTGGCTAAATATTGGTGCTAAGTGCTATTAACAGGTGCTGAAGCTTGATAAATCAGGCTCCCCATTTAAGGAAATCTAAATCCCTAACTGTAAGGTCCCTTTTTCTTTGATAAATTACCCACTTACATTTAGTGGTGTGAAAAGGAAGTCTGTTTTGCATGCATGGTGGAGTTGTGATAATACTAAGCTGTACTAGCTACATAAATAACGTACTTTCTTATGACCCAGCAGAATTGCTTTGAGAGATGGTAGTCCTTGTGATTGTTAGGCCAATGTTTTATTGACAGCAAATGTTAAAATCTTTTGGTTTACGCTCTATAGTTTTTCCATCAAATGAAGGACGTCAGCTTGGTGTCATGTCATTGGTACCAAGGGAGTAATTTGCATTGGCTGTTTCTCCCTAAACACAATTCTTAGCTTGTAAGCTTCGACAAAGACCCAAATTATGCCATTCTCGAAACTGTAACTTTTTTTTTTGCACACCACATGCCTTTACTATTAAAGTGGACCAACACCCAGGATTTTGACTATCCTGGGTTTTGGTCCACTTCGGCGGGGCACCCCGATCGCTGTGTAAAACCCCCCAGAAAGCCCCAAAAACTCACCTCTCCCCGCTCCCACGTGACCGCTGCTGCCAATCCCCGCCGACGGACAAGAGAGCGCGGCCGCCGCCGCCTCCCACGCGTCACTCCTACAGGGCGCGCGCCCGCGCCGGCCATTCACAAACGGCCGGCGTGGGTGCGCGTCCTGCTAGAGGGACGAGCGGGAGGCGGCGGCGGGCGCCGCTGGATCGAGGAGCAAGTATGGATTTAGGGGTTTCTAGGGGGTTTCACACAGGGGGCTGATCGGTCCAGGAATCTTATAGATTCCCGGGCCGATCACGGGAGGGTGTTGGTCCACTTTAAGTCAAACCTACTGATTGCCTTAATACCATTTTCTATTTCTGTAATACCTTATAAAACCTCTTCCAGGTTGACAATTTAGTTACAGAAATATTTATTCCCCTTGGATTGAGATATATTCTCCTAATAGAAAAATGAGGACTGTTTTGCTGGCATGATAGTTCAGTGGGTTTAATTTATTATCAACAGTGAATTGCTTCAGGGACACTAGACTAGATACACTCATTGATGGGAACTGAAAGGAACTGGGGAAAGACACAAAAAAACCCCAAGGCATGAAAGAAAACACACCCGTGGTGGAAATGTTAACACACAAGACGAACAGTCATGTCGAAATTCCTTTGGAAAAAGGACATCATTTGTTTGAACAAAGCTTGCGGACCTTTCTCAGCATACATAACTGGAAAAGAAAATATATGGGCAGCATGGGGCTGGTTCACTAATCAGCAGCTAGTTGTTATGATTACATTATTTCTGTCATTCTACAACAGCCTGATGTCAAGCAAAATAAAATGAAAATGTTCATGTACAGGACCACAACCGGTCTTGGGGATGAGCATACAGCATTGACTTTGTAGAAAGAAAATGGAGGGGGGAGAGGTCTACATATAAAACTGAGGTTTTATTTTTTTCCAATAGATTCCTGCACGCAAAAAAATTAAAATCTCTTAGGCCATGTTCAAACTGAGCAGTGTGTCTGCAATCACTTTCGGGTTGCAATGCAACGCGACTGCAAGATTGAATCCTGGTCCATGCTGATGTATGAGCCCTTTCATACCTCAGGAGTCATTACCCTGTAGTTGTGAAAAAGTCCTGGAAGCAGTGTAAAATCTCATCCCAACCACTTCCAATGTGTGAAAGGGTTTATAAACTTACATAGACAGGTATTCAAAGTTTGTGGTTACAGTCATACACTGTAACACAAATCACAGCTGAATTGGGCAGGCTGATAAATTACTAGCGCCAGGTACCGGCAGATGAGCATCAGTACAGCGGCGCTAAGAGCGGCTGCTAGTAGGCCGTGAGTCGCTATTACAGAGCGCCTCAGTCGCTGTAGTAACATTGCCGGCATTGATGAATTTGATGTGTGAGTCGCTAAACCACCAGTACAGAGCTATATGGGAGCGAACAGTAGCGACTGGTAAGTGTGAGCTACTCAAAATTGTGTCGCTATAGCCCAGAGCGCCAGAAGCTGTGTGATTAAAGTCCGTTTTTGAACACATATCCGCTAGTAACAAAGCAAAAACATATGGAATTACATTGTTATAACATTGTGACATTAACACTTTAATACCAGACCTGTAATGACAATTCTGCATAAAAAAATAAAAAATCTAAAAAGTTTTCAAAAATGTATTTAAATAGGCCAGACAATTATTTGATACAAAATAAAAAAAAAACCCAGTTTAAAGAGAAGAAAAGTAACGTCCACTGAAATGTATGGGAGAGTGACAGGTAATACCAGGCGCTCTGAAAGCCAGAGCGCCGCAGGGATCCGCTAAGCTGTGAATGATGAATCGGTCGCTACATGTCGCTGTAAGATGCGCTCACCAGAATTGCCTTCATAAATGTGGTCTTGCGTGCCGTGGCCGGCGTTCACCTGACGCTGCCTGCCGCTACCTGTCGCTTACAAGGCACTACCTGGCGCTATCCCTTGATGAATAAAGCCCATAGTGTGAATGAAGGTGTAAGAATGTTTTCAAAATATGTTGGGACCACTGACTTTCTGTCAGTAGAAAAGCAGACACATCCTACAGCTCCCCCTAGTACTTAGGCCCTTATTCATCAAGCGATAGCGCCAGGTAGTGTCTGACGAGCGCCAGGTCCCGCCAGCTAACGGCGGCTACCGACTCAAGTACGCCCGGCGTCGGCCACAATGACGCATTTATCAAGCTAAATGAGGCTAGCGCCGGCGAGAGCGACGGCTAGCGCGGGATTCATCATGTAGCCGACTGCAACGAACAGCGCCGCTGCTAATCCCATCACAGCGACAGGTCTGACCTGTCGCTCCCTGGCGTTGTCCAATGCATTTCAATGGCAGACACTGCAATGATAGTTTTAAGTGGTTTTTGTGTTCTTGTCTTTTGCACAAAAGTCAACACATGTTTTTTGGGATATGTTTTATTAATCTGTCTTGTTATTTTTGTTTTTTAGATGAAAGTTGTAATTTTTACAATGTAATGTTGTGAGTGACATCTAAAAGGCATCTCCTCCCACAAAACACATTCGGCTCAAAATAGCTTGTTTTCACCACACACGGGGCTTGTAAAGCTACTTTTTAGTCAGTCATGTTTGTCGCTCACGTTCGTTCATTGAAATTGTCAGCGCCCAAGCTATTCGGCAGCCCTGTCCTTGATGAATCTGTGGTGGTCAGAGTTTGTGCAGTCGCTGTTTTGATTCGCTATGTGGCGGCGCGAGCGTCGCTGTGCTGCGCTTTGCTGTTCATACATGTGCCCTTCTGCCATTTGCCTGGAATTCACTTGCCGCGACCCCAGTCGTTCTTAATGAATACACTGTAGTTGTGAGCGTGCATGTCCACATTCTGCAGGATTTATTCAGGCGTACAAGCTCATAACAACCCGTTATGCATTCTCCTGTGTGCCACATTATCATGTAGTTGGATAGTTTTATTGTGTAATTATTTTATGAAGGAATAAGATTGTTATTTGTAAGCAACCAGCTTTTTGGTTTTCTCGGACCTATGCATTACAGGATCTTGAACACCCAGCTAAATCAAGCTAATAATTAATGGCGTCTTTGCCAATGGCTTGTTGTAATGCGTAAATTTACTTTTTCCGCCACTTAGCTTGCACATAGCTGATATTAGCTTGTTCCTGGTGCGCGGAGCTTGTTTTTTAAAATTTATTTCACAGTTGCTTTGGTCATATCCGGTTCCGGTTTCCTCCTTTGCGTTTCAAAGCCACATAAAGCTAAAAATTACTAGCGCTTAGGCCAATAGCTTGTTGTAATGCGTCAATTTACTTTTTCCGCCACTTAGCTTGCACATAGCTGATATTAGCTTGTTCCTGGTGCGCGGAGCTTGTTTTTTAAAATTTATTTCACAGTTGCTTTGGTCATATCCTGTTCCGGTTTCCTCCTTTGCGTTTCAAAGCCACATAAAGCTTTAACTTTCATGCGCTTTGTCCAATAGTTTGTTGTAATGCCTCAATTTACTTTTTCCGCCACTTAGCTTGCACATAGCTGATATTAGCTTGTTCCTGGTGCGCGGAGCGTTTTTTTTTTTTGTCCCTGTCGCTTTGGTCATATCCGGTTCCTGTTTCCTCCTTAGCGTTTCCACCATGCTGGCCAGGAGACGGATTCTGCGCCTCCCCAGCTCCTCCTCCGAATCTGACCCCACCACCCCTCCCCCACCTCCCCCACCTACCTCACCTCCCCCACCTAACACCCCTCCCACCCCTTCCCCTCCTGGGCCAGCAAAAAAAAAAAGAAACGTGTGGATAGCCGCGTAAATGGCCAGGTGGTCAAAGTGAGTATGTTTATCTTGTATTTTATGTTTAAAGTGGACCAACACACAGGGGGTATTGGCCCTGAAATCTCTTAGTTTTCTGGACCAATCTGATCACTCCCCGCGGGGCATCCCAAATCTGGATGTCCTGCGGAGATGAACCCCCCTGGAGGCCCATAAACCTTACCTCAGCCCCGTCCCATCTCTGCATGCGAGAGCCGCGGAAGCGTCTTGCGCTTCCCTCTAGCAGGGTGGGCCCCTGCGCCAGACATTTGTTAATGGCCTGTGCAGGCGCCCTCCCTGTTAGAGTCAAACGCCACACGCGTCCTTCAGCGCTCAGAGGCAGCTGAGCTGGTATGCACGTCCAAGCGGCCTTGGACGCGCATACCACAGCGGCGCAGAGCGCTGTGCTAGCCTGGCGCAGTCACGTGGGAGCGTGGTCAGTGGTGTATTTCTGGCCTTCCAAGGGGGTTTCAGACAGCGGCCCACCCCCGATTGGTGTGCCCCACCAAAGTGGACCCAAACCCAGAATAGTCAAAATCCAGGGTGTTGGTCCACTTTAATCTGTTCTCAGTATAACTGTTTATGCCATTGTTCTGATGTCATGTATTGATTTGTGTTTGTTTTTCATTTCTCATAGGATTTCTGCATAAAGCAATATGACTATGCCCGTGGGGGCAAAAAGCGAATAGCCATGGAGGTGAAGGCCACAGTGTCCCGGCACTTCCACACCCAGCTCTCAGTCCGAGCTATCCAGCAAAAGTGGTCGGACTTCAAGCGCCGGGACCCTGAAGGCGTGTACCGCCTATATGATGCCTACGCATCAGGTAAGTTTAAGCTTATGCTATGTTTATACTTTTGTTTAAATAATCTGCTAAGCTGTGTCCATTTGGGGTATTAATATTAATTATTTTCATTCACCCCCTCAACACAGATAAGCGTCCTCCCCTGGGGAAACGTGGGAAGGGAGTCCTCCCCCGAACCAGGCAGGCGGACTCGGGGGAGTCATTGGGGGAGGGCCCCTCTCGCGGCTCCTATTTAGAGGACCCAGGGGAGGAAGGGGATGATGCCCCAGAGGAGTGTGCTGCTGGGGGGCTGGCAGGATCAAGCCTCAGCTCCTCACACTCTGACTCTGAGGAGTCTCACCAGCCAAGGGGCCACTCTCAAGTGGGGAGTCCAAGTGGGGTGGAAGATGTGGACTCTCCCACACTCCCTGAAGGAGCAGGGAGTGAGAGGGAGGAGGGTGGCCCTTTGGCTGGGGGATCTTCGGAGCAGAGTGTGAGGAGCCGAGGCTCCCCACCTCCTCCTCAGAGCCCTCCCTGGGCTTCAAGTGGCGGATCATCCCCTGGTGAGTGCACATTTTGTCATTGTTAGTCTGTGACAGGTTTCATCTGGCCATTTGTACTTAGCCCTTGCCATTCCTCTCTAATTTGCAGGGCATCATATAGGCGGCACCTCCATGGCCTTTTGGCAACGCCTACTCCACGGGCATAGTCATGGTAAGTGTTTGTTGTTATCCCTCACATTCCCTATGTTATGACATTCCTTAAAGTGGACCAACACCCATTGTTGATTGTGCTTGGAATCTCGAAGCTTCCATGCCCAATCACCTCCCTCACCCAGGGCCCCCCCCCAAAAAAGCCCACAAACTCCTTACCTCATTGGGGGTGGCAGAAGCCACCGCCGCAGCCTCCTGCGTGCCCCTCTAGATGTGTGTGCGCCTGCGCTCTCTGTTTCCTAATGGGCTGCGCATGCGCACACACTGGAGGAGTGATGTGCGGAAGGCAGCGGCGGCGGACGGTGTCTCACTCAAATTGTGGTGCTCTGCCAAAGCGGACCAAAACACAGAATAGTTGCAATCCTGGGTATTGGCCCACTTTTAACAGACACATGTTTCCGGGTCCATAGTACAAGCTGGTTGGATAATGTACATTAACATCACAAACCCCACTACCGTGCAATCCAAATGGCAACCACCCCTATGTTTCTGCCCACACCATGATGGTGGCTAGCAAATGTGTTATTTGGTTAAGTTGTTCCGGCTAACACATGTTGCACACTAGTAACATTCTACAATCAACTGCAAATTAGTCCTTAGCATTGCACTGTCAAGGTTATTGGCACATTATCTTTATGTGTCCATGTTGCAACCATAAAGAATTTACATGAACTCATGGACCAGGAAATATGCTAATGGCGGACAACATGTGTGTAACCATGCAAGCATTTGTTTTTTCAGACTCCCTAACCAGATGGATGTCAAATAGTCAGGTGTCATTGGCCCACTAATTTTGCTTTTCTCTTTTGCTTTCTCATGACAGATGTTGCCACGCAGATGGAGCCGGTGACCATCCTCCCCACCCCAGCTCCTGGGACGGCCAGCAGCATGGGCCCCCGCCACAGCTGCGATGGTGAGTACATCCCACTTCATATGCCTAAAGACTTGTGAACTGCAGACATTTACAATGTACCTATGTGTTTAATCAACACACATCTAGGTTACATGTGTTTGGCCAACAATCCTACATGCCTGTCTGCATGCTTGATTGTTGCCTCACATTCTTGAGTTTGCCACATAGAGACAATTTGTGGTTTCTACACAACCAAATGGGCCTGCTTAGGTCGTGACCTCTAAGATTCTGGGACAAACTAGTTTACTTGTTAGGACTTAGGCCCTGATGTTTGGCTGTGACTAAACACATAAATGTCCACACTGGGACTTATACCTTCTTTTATTCCCAAGAGTTAAGAGTAAATGTATGCTTGGGATGTGGTGGCCACATTTAAGCCAGCCACTAGTACTCATATAATGTTAACACCTAAGGGCACAGTGGGCAACAATGTTAATGTGACCGTCAGCTAATTGGACCCCCTGACATTACATTGCTACATCTGTGTCTGTTGAGGTCACATTCCATTTATTAAATCTGTTTTTTTTGTAATCTCTACAGCTTGTGAAAACCAGCATCGCAGACTGTGGCGGTCGATCCGGCGTCTTCGCCTTATGCTGCTGGCCAAGAAGAGACGGCGTCGTTAGGGTGGGGGGATGACTGGCCCCTTCTTGTAGCCCCTTTGTGGGCAAATGTTGGGCCTGTTGCCCGCGTTTCTTATTAAAATTTTGATATTTTGCTAATTACAGTGTGTTGTGCCTTGCCAAGCATAGTTTAAGTGTCTACAAACCCATTTGTGTTTAAATTTTGCCATACCTTTGTAGCCATTTAATGTGTAAACCATAGTAAGCTATGGTCACAAATGTGTGGCATTAATTTTGGCCTACATTTACATATGTAGATCAAGATACTCATCCCTGACTGTGTTCTTAGCTATGTCTTAGGAAAAACACAATTTAGAGGTGGGTTAATGAAATCTATTTACAAAAAAAAATTACAAACACAAACAAATTAATATTCTTGGCTGGGTTGCCGGGGAGGTTGTGAGTCATTGCTAGGGGCGGTGTTGGGGGCCAACAGTGCAGTAAAAAAAATAGACTGCTGTTGTATGAGCTGTTGTGTCAACAACAAACTTTGTTCCTGCCGCTGGAGACATTCTTCCTGGCGCTGTAGAGATTGTTCCTGGCGCTGGAGAGATTGCTCCATGAGATTGGCAAGGCGACCAAGTTCCTGGTTCTGTTGCTGTTGTAGCACCTGATGTTCCAACGCCGCAATGCGCTCATTAGTTCCATCACGCGGCTGTTGGCGACTGTAGTCCTCCAGCATCCGGACCCCTAGCTCATAGAAATCATGACTGGTTGGTGCCACACCGCCTCTTGCTCTGGTTTGAGGCTAACAAAATAGAAAACAACATTTTAGTCAAACAGAACCAATGCAGCTATGCCCCTCAAAATCATTTGCCCAAACTGTAACAATACAAATTACCCTTGTTGGAGCCTCTGAAGCTTGGCCGCATGACACTTGGGAAGAGGTCCCAGCTTGGGGTTCTGGTCCCGCCTCCTGCCAAAACAACCAAGAAAGGAAATGTGACATGTTGGTTCATCGCCTACCCACGAACATGGCAATGTGGTTATTGGTCCTCTAAATCAGCCATGTTACCTCCGTGTCGTCCGCCACAGGTAGGAGCGGGGTATCGCTGCCAGAGAGGGGCAAATCAACATCCGAGAGCTCCGGCAAGTTGGCATATGCTAAACAGGAAAGTCAGGTTAGTAGGTCAGTGAACCAAACTCAAATGTAACATGGATAGCCTATCGAGGCCATACCTCCACAAAGTGCCAGATTACACACTAGCCAAAAGGTATCTGTTAAACTCAGATTGCTAACATGTATGTTAGAGGAATATGAGGCAATAATTGGGCCAAATAAGATCAGACACATTGCTAAAATTACACATACCCGCAATCTCCCAGATGTCTGGAGTGGGGACCTCACTCGAGCTTTGCCCTGGAAAATACATGTTTAAACACAAGTTGGCCGAAGAAAGTGCCACAAAAGTAGAGCAAAAATACATACTAGATCATCAAGCCAAAACAACTTACCCTCATCTCTGGCAGCCTCAACATGAAGGGCCCTTTCCGGACAGGCACTTCCGATATTCTGGCCAACTAAAAGACACAATTAATGTCTCTAAATATTCCTCCAACTACTTGGGTGAATGTTTGTCTAAAAATATTCCAAAAACAATGCATTGCAATCACTCAAAAAACTATTAGACTGACCCTGGGGATGGAATAAGCACTCAAAATAGGCAACTTCAAGTTGACAGAGCAAACATGTAGATTATTAGACTAACCAAATAGAACCAGTGTAACATAAACAGCATAAAGGATACATTATTTATTGCAATACACACCAACAGGGTCCTGTTGACCTGCAACATCGGAAGTGGGGTCCAAAGATGAACCAGTCACTTGGCCTACAAAGAAAAAAGAGGAATGATAGACATGCACTTGTGTTAAAGCGAATAAAGCAAGGTTGACACATGCACTTACCGGCATCCAAAGAGTAGCTTGGCTCCTGAGGAGATGCTGGAGACAAAGCAAACATTTAGCCATTGGTAATGTGCGGCACAAAATAAACCATGCATTAAGGTGTGTGTGAGCAGCTCAATCACTAATATTCACTAATCAAGGCCAGTGTGGCTTCCACATGTATATGCAGATATATGGCCACACATCTCTGGCTTCCAACATAGCTACACATGTTAGGGCCTTGTTAGTTAGTTGCTGTGAGGGTTAAAGTGGCCGTGAAATTAGGCCGCAGGTCCATATTATTAATCCTAAACAGTGGCCCAATCTATTGTTTGAGGTGCTCCCACACCCATTTGGTCCCCAAACAACCAGCCCCTAAATTAGTGTTAAATACCTTCAATGGCAGACTGGGTTAGGCTTGAGGTTGGTTGAAGGGCAGGAGTTGGTGTGTCCTCAGCCAAATCCTGGATATCACCATGTGCACCTATGCAGAAAGCAACAGACAGAAAAGTAAAACATTTATGAGGTATAATGTACTATTTCACAGGTCCTACTGTTAGTTGGCCAGAAAGAGAAAAAGCAAATCACATACATTAACATTAGCTGCCAAAAATATGCAGAAAATATGTACCTTCAGTCCAACCTGTGGTGTCATCCCCAGGATCCACACCCTGCAGCCGAGCAAGTGGAATTTTGGCCTTCAGCATCTCCTCATACGGCCTGTAGGTACTCTTTGGAGCCTGGATGGTCCCACTGTCCACATCAAGATCGTGATTCATCTTTTTGATAAGGGCCCCTCTCAAAGTGTAGAAGCGGTTCCTGCAGGATGGGCCACTACGTGGGTGTTGAGCACTGCTACTAAGCTCAACACCAATGGCATCCCACAGTTTGCTTCTTTCTTGTTTGCCTATTGACTTGCTTTGGGAGCCAAATATCAGCTCCCATTTAGCAAAGGTAAGGCGCACAAGATTATTATTCTCCGCCAAATTAAATTCAGGCTCCCTCTTGGCACCTGGGCGCTTAGCCTGGGGTGCTGCACCACCTTCAGGCTGGGCCCTTTTCCTTAAGGGAGGTCTGCGCACAGCACCCACCACACTCCTACTTGGGCCTGCTGTGGCCGGCAGATGTCCTGAATTTGGCTCCATCCTGTAGCTGCACACACACACCAATACACAACCAACAAGCACGCATGCAGACTACAGAATGGCATCGCCCTCTCTTTGGGTTGGCCAGGTTTTATGTGCTCTAACAGCCAATCACAAACAGGTCCACTTAATAGATTCACACATACTGCCCAGGTGCTTGTAGCCACACCTCCACTGCACTGACTGAAGCATGTGTGTTAGCCAATTAACTAATTACAGACCTCATTAACCAAACAACACACAATCAAATACAACAATGTACTCATGTATATTAAACACTTGTGACATGTGGCTATCCTAACGGCTATTTAAAGAAACAGCAGCTTACCTTTCATTGGCCCACCACAGAATTTTCTGCCATGTCCGTTAATGCACGCAAGTTTAGGCTCACGTACGCTAGTAGCGCTACTAGCGTGCGTGTGCGCACTCCGTTTCACGCACACCTGGGTCAGCTAATTGGCGCCCGGAAATAGCAGAGCAACGCAAAAGGCGGCAAAACGGACCTGTCCTTTTTGAAAGTGAAGTATAAATGGCAGGATTTGAAAGCTTCTGGTATTGTTACACTGTGGCAAAGGCTGTGGTGTGGTGCTTGTTTCCCTTAGCTCATTTGAGTGTCTGTCTGGGTTTGGTCCTCACTCTCTGTGGCTTGTTGGGTGATTTCTGACATCAGTGCTGTTTCTTTAGGAGATTGATTTTGCTGGCATATGCAAATATTGTGGAGCATACAGCAAGTGAGGCTTGATTTTGGGGCCTTTTGTGGGCTGTGCAGCAACTCCCCTCTTGGTTGTGCCTAACTTAGAAAGCTGTTTTTCAGCAGGCTGGTGGTTTGGACCACTATACTTCTGGTTTTGTGGTGAGCTGCATTGTAGTGAGTGTGTGAGGAGTGTGATTGTTTGTGTGTGTGGTGTGTTTGTGGTTTTGTTTGGCTGATTTTGTATATCTGTTGAGTGTGTGTGATGGATAAGAGGGTGATGTATGGGGTATGGGTGGATGGATGTATGCGTATGCTGGAAGAGCAGGAGGACAGGGAGCGGGGTGCTGTGAGGCTTAGGGCACCCCGCTCCTTTGGAATCCGCCTTTCAGTATGGGACTTAAGTGACGAGCAGATCAGGAGCCGCTTCCGTCTGAATCGTGCTGCACTACAGTCCCTATATGATCAGATTAAGCACAAAATCGAGCCATCCACCAAACGCACTCGATCCATTCCAGGCATAGTACGCCTGTGTGCCACTTTAAACATTTTGGCACGAGGGATCAGCCAGGCTACTATGAGCCGCATATTAATCCAGGTAGTTCTGGCGATTTGTGATTTGATCCCAATTTACATCAAGTTTCCTGAGGATGAGGATGAGGTTGCCAAAATAAAACATGCCTTCTATCTAATGGGAGGGATCCCGAATGTGCTAGGGTGCATTGATGGTACACATATCCCTTTCCGCCCTCCCCGTGCACAGGAGCTGTATTACCAAAACCGGAAACAATTTCATTCATTAAACATCATGGTGGTCTGTGACCACGAAATGAAGCTGCGGGCGGTGAGATCGGGGTTCCCCGGCTCATGCCACGATTCTTACGTCTTGCAGCGGACAGTCCTGTGCCGGAAGTTTGAGAACAACGAAATGCCAGCTGGCTGGCTACTGGGTAAATAATTAAACATGTCAAAGTATTTGGCCAAAAATATGTGGCCTAGTAAGCGAAATTAGTAAAAATTAAAACAAAAACATGTACTAGTACTAATTGCTGTCTCTCTCCTTGTGTTTTTTCAACAGCGGACAAGGGATATGGGCAGAGAACGTGGGTGCTGACTCCGGTCAGAAGCCCACAGACCTCTGCCCATGAACGCTACAATGCAGCACACCGCAAGACCCGAAGCATTGGGGAAAGAACCATCGGCCTGCTGAAAGCACGCTTTCTATGTTTGGCACGCCCAGGAGGAGAGATGCTGTACAGTCCACAGAAGGTCTCCAAGATCATCCTCGCCTGCTGTGTGCTCCACAATATATGTATATGCCACAGAATTCAATCCCCTGAAGAGACAGCACTGGTGCCCGAAATCCCCAACTTGGCCGCAGAAAGAAGTGAGGACACCCAGACTGGCGATGAGCTAAGGGAAAGGATGATCACTTCCTTTTTTGCGGTAAGCTAACTACCCTTCACTGTAATCCAAGTACTGCACTACAGGGAAAATATTTTTTGCCTCCAATCATAATTTGTCCGAAACCACTATAAGGGGGGTGTAAGATGACCCAAACCACTATAAGGGGGGTGTAAGATGACCCAAACCACTATAAGGGGGGTGTAAGATGACCAAAACCACTATAAGGGGGGTGTAAGATGACCAAAACCACTATAAGGGGGGTGTAAGATGACCAAAACCACTATAAGGGGGGTGTAAGATGACCAAAACCACTATAAGGGGGAGTGGAAGATGACCCAAACCACTATAAGGGGGGTGTAAGATGACCAAAACCACTATAAGGGGGGTGTAAGATGACCAAAACCACTATAAGGGGGGGTGGAAGATGACCCAAGCCACTATAAGGGGGGTGTAAGATGACCAAAACCACTATAAGGGGGTGTAAGATGACCAAAACCACTATAAGGGGGGTGTAAGATGACCAAAACCACTATACGGGGGGTGTAAGATGACCAAAACCACTATAAGGGGGGTGTAAGATGACCAAAACCACTATAAGGGGGGGTGTAAGATGACCAAAACCACTATAAGGAGGGGTGGAAGATGACCAAAAACACTATAAGGGGGGTGTAAGATGACCAAAACCACTATAAGGGGGGTGTAAGATGACCAAAACCACTATAAGGGGGGTGTAAGATGACCAAAACCACTATAAGGGGGGTGTAAGATGACCCAAACCACTATAAGGGGGGTGTAAGATGACCAAAACCACTATAAGGGGGGTGTAAGATGACCCAAAACACTATAAGGGGGGGTGGAAGCTGAACAACATAACAATTAGGGTTGTTGTGCAAGTTGGACCCAAATGTTTGTAACAAATTAATGCAATATTTTTTTACAGCGAAAAAGCCACATTAAATATAAATACTAACTGCACTTTTTATTATTTTTCAGGCACCCCGAGAATTAGCATGACATTCCTTTTGTTTTTCTCAAAAATTTAAGTTAATTTGCTAAACATTTAAAACCAAAATAAAAAAAAAAAAAAAAAAAAACATGTTGCAATGTGTTTACTTCTGAAGGTACTTGATTTCAAGCCCACAGCAAAGCAAAGCGCAGGCGCTGTGTTGAATAGCGTGGTCAAATTGACAGCGCCTACAAAGCTGAGCTCAAACATCATATTCAGCAATGTAGGCGTTGTTCCCAACAACGCCAGGTAGCGACTGAGGAGGCCTGCTATAGCGAATCGCTACCGCCCGCGGCGTACGCTAGCGGCGCTCATAGCGCCATACTTCAGTCGCTCATCTGTCGCTACCTGGCGCTATTAATGAATCGGCCTCCCCGTATCCAGGGATGGGTTTCTGGTGAATTAATGTAGGGACATAAGCTTGAAGGATAAGGGACGTGTGAAAATTATTCCCACCATGTTTTGTGCTGGCCAGCTTGTCTTCTCTGGAGCTCCAGTTTTATCTGTTCTGCTCTCTAGAAAGCAACCAAATGTCCCCAAATTGCAGAGGAAGATCACCAAACATCATAACATTTCAAAAGCCAAATAACATATTAAAGTGAAAGAAGAATTTTGCAATACATTTTATTAAAGAGGAACTCTTGCATCTCCACCTAAGTGGTCTCCATATGTGTGTTGACTAAAGGAGACATCTGCCATTATTTAAAGATTTCTCCTAAATATTTCTGGTCAAATGGAACCTTATCCTAAATCCCAGCAGTGACCCTACAGCACACACTCATTGGTGCTTGATTTGTTCAAGCATGGGCATACCTGGGCATCCTCTACTTTACAAATATATCCAGCCAGTGTGCACTATACATTTTACAGCTGCCGCTACCAGACATTTGCAGTTTGGCATCTCAAATGTAAGGGAGTGCCAACAACAAAGCACAGCATTGGACTGGCCTGCGAGAGAGCCAGAGGATCTTTCAGGGGGCCCAGTAGTGTACTACAGAAGAAACTCCAGCCCAACAGCAGTGTGACTGGGAAGGTCCACTCACATCTCAGGGTTACCCTGATTTGTGGGATGGGCACCCAACCCACAGTGTATATAAAGTCTCTGCCCACCCAAAACCACGTTCTTTTTATTAGGGTCCCAGCACAGACTATTATAGGCTGTGGGTTATCAGGACTTTATATTAATGCCTAGTGTAAAGTCTGTGGACCTGTTTTAACATGGACCAATCAGCAGCTAAACAAGGTTAAGCAAGTAGCTAAACAGGGTTAAAAAATAAAATAAAAGGATGGTGTCATCCTAAATGCCTGGTAAACGTTTAGAAAAAGAATAATTCACATCCCATGAATCCTAGTGCATCAGTGGATTTAGTTTTCCTTTGCAATTTGCAATTTCCCAATTTTTATGGCTACTCCCATCATGCTTCACAGGGTGTTCTGAATGATGATGAGGGGGAATATTAATGAATGGATATGCATGGCTTTACACAGAGCCAATCAGGCGGCACAGAGTAAGGGCTTTATAGGTCAACAGTAGGGAAAGGGGAGGAAGGCATTGTGAGTTAAAATACACTGCATAAGCTTAGGAGGGTAGAATTTCCAGCTATCATAATACAGTGCCACAGTGCAGTGAAACATGGTGAAAGGTATTGTGCAGAGGGGATTTATATAAAGTAATATTTATTTAAAGTCATTGGTCCACTTTAAAGTGGACCAACACCCAGGATTTTGACTATCCTGGGTTTTGGTCCACTTCGGTGGGGCACCCCGCTGTGTGAAACCCCCCAGAATGCCCCAAAAACTCACCTCTCCCCGCTCCCACGTGACCGCTCCAGCCAATCACAGCGCGCGTCCAAGGCCGCTTGGACGCGCATAGCAGCTCAGCGGCTCTGAGCGCTGGAGGCCGCGTCTCGCGCTTCCCTCTAACAGGGAGCTCGCCTGCGCCGGCCATTCACAAACGGCCGGCACGGGTGCGCGCCCTGCTAGAGGGAAGCGCGAGACGCGCCGCTGATGGAACGGGGCTGAGGTAAGGTTTGTGGGCCTCCTGGGGGGTGCCTCCCCGCGGGACATCCCGAGTTCGGATGCCCCGCAGGGAGGGATCTGATCTAGATTCCCGGGCCGATCCCCCCTGGGTGTTGGTCCACTTTAAGTAGAGAGGGGAAAAAGAAAGTGCCATGAAAGGTGCCATTGTGTATTAGGCATACCATCAGTGTGGAATCTGATGTTCTTGATTGGTCTCCAAGAATATTTGTTTCTGCATATCCAATGCAGGCAAATTTTTTTGCTGTTTTGCCAGAAAGCATGTGAACACTGGTGGAGAGAAAGGCTTTAAACCAGATTGCAAAAAGCGAGTGTTAAAGAGCTGTGGCAAATGAGTGAAATACAAAGGGGGTAAATAAATAAATACTAAGTGGGATTAACTTAAAGGGGATTTACATAGAGGAAGTATGATTGTCATTTGCATTGTTTTTCTCAACTGTTTTCTGACTGTATATTTAACTTCTTTTATAGCTTAAAGCGGTATTGGTGTTCCCCAAATTGTGCTCCATGCCTAGCAATGCTGTGGAAGATAAGGAGGATGTTAGCTCAGGGGTGGCATGGCTGCAGCAAGACAGCACTGCTGTCTGCCCCAGGAATATTGTGTAAATTTCTGGTCACCAGTGCATAAGAAAGACATATCAGAACATATTGAGCACGTTCAAAGATGAGCCACTGAATTAATAAATGGAATGAGGGAACTAGAGTACCCTGAAAGATACGTTTATTAAGTTTGGAAAAGGGACACCTGAGGGGTATATGTATAAATATATCCGGGGTCAATTCAAAGATCTGTATCACTATATATTTAAAGCTAGGACTGTAAGTAAAAGTCGGGGGCATACAATAAGGTTAGAGGAAAGGCGATTCTTGTACCAGCACAGAGGGGCGATTCTTTACTGTAAGAACAGTGCAACTATGATAGAGGGGGTAGTCATGAAGAACACACTAAAAGAGCTCAAAAGTGGCCTGGATGCCTTCCTTGCATGTAACATTACTAGTGATGGCTATAAGACCACTATTAACAGGCTGAATTGGATGGACTAAAGTCTTTTTTTCAGCTTTACATATGATGTTACTATGTTACTATGTAGTTCAATATAAGGAATAACAAAAAAACATAAATGTATCTTCTGCTGCTAAACCCCCTGAAGGCATAGCTGCATCTGCATATCTAGTGCATACACCACAATGTCATCAAGTACATGGCAAACTAATTATACACATCTACATCAATAAACCTGACGAAGCAAGGTGATCAAAGTGAAGTGACCGTAAATAATCATTGAAAACACAAATATAACACCCGGTTTAGTCACAACATACAGAGAATGCAAGCTTGCCCAAATAAATTGCGAATGTGTCAATAACCTACATATATCCCTGACATGGAATAAGCAGCTATGGAGAAAGATAGACTGATATCTCTGGGACTGTTCGTATTTGGGTCTTAGCTACATGTACTGTACTTACTACATGCATAATTAAACTCCCAATCTTTTACTACCCCAAGACAAATGCTAGTTAAGATTCTGAATATTTTCCACTATAAGCCCCTTTCTGTGGTCTCAAGCATCTTTCATAGCACTGGCCAGGGTACAGGACACTGGCTGGGGTGGAGGGATTAGCTGGGGGGTAGGACACTGGCTGGGGAGGGTGCAGAAAATCAAGTAGAGAAGAGATTTTAGGTGGGGGTACAGGACAGAGGAGGGGTGGATGTGCTAAGTGGAGGTGCAGGGCACTGGCTGGGGAGGAGTTTAAGTGCGGGTGCAGGGGAGTGGCTGGGCTGGAGAGGTTGGGTGAGGTGCAGGACAGTGGCTGAGCTGAAAGACTTAGGTGGAGATGCAGGGCACTGGCTGGGGTAGAGTGGTGAGGTGGGGCTGTAGAACATTGAATGGGCAGGAGTTTATAGGTTGGAGTGAACAGCACAGGCTTGGGTGGAGGGGGTAGGTGAGGTTTGGATGGCTGTGGCTGAGGGGTGAAGGGCACTGGCTAGGGAGGTAGGTGAAAAGAGGGAGCAGGAAAGTGAGTAGGAGGGAGATATTAGGTGGAGTGCAGGACAGTGTCTAGAGCAGGGGTACTCAACCACTTGTAAAGGTCCTTTTAAAGGCATCCAGGAAGAGGTAAAGGTCCAGATGGAGGGCTGTTGCGGGGGATGGATAGTTACACACTGAGAGGCGGGGCAAAGCTTGGGGGACACGAATGGATGGGGATGAGAAGGTGGGAAAGCTGGTGGGACAGAATTGAGTGGGGCTTAGCTGGGGTGATGAGATGGTGGGACAGGGATAGATGGGGCTGAGCTGGGGCGGAGGGAAAGGATAGGATGGGGCAAGGAGACTGAGAAACAAAGTTTTTGTACCTTGCAATGCCACTTCCTGCCTGTGCAGTACTTCATATTGCAATGCTAGGTGCCAGGGAACCATGATACTGGTAGGAAGAATAAGCACTACATCACCAATCAAGGAGGCAGCTCTGAGCATGGCAACACAGAAGCGACTGATTGCAGAGCTGTCAAGGGCAGGGGTCCGGAAATCTGGTGCCGGGGTCCGCATTCAGACCCTGGTCCACCAGTTGAGTATCGCTGGTCTAGAGTGAAAGACATAGGTGAGGGTGTAGGGCAGTGACTGGCAATGAGGGGTTAGTTAGGGTTGAAGGCCACTGGCTGAGTAGAGGAATTAAGTGTTGGGTGCATAACAGTGGTTGGGGTAGAGGCATTAGGTGGGGGTTCAGAGCTCTTGCTGAGGTTGAGGGGTTAATTGCGGAGGTCAGTGACAAAGGGAGGGATTAAATACCAATACAGGGAGGTGTACTGCACTGGGCTGGGCTGGTGCTTCTGTGTCACGGCGGAGGAAGTGGGGACAGTAATCTGCTGAGCCAATGAGTGTGGAGCAGCATATAGGTGCCTGTGGGAAGGGGCAGTGTTGGTCAGCCAGTCATCTTCACAGCAGGGTCAAGGCACAGAGGGGGCACCTTCTTCATGGACTTAAAGCTGGAGATGTTCTCTGGCGCACATACAGTAGAGACGGGGGAGGGCAGCTGCCTTCCCCACCACTACTGTATATACACCATTGTAAGAGTATTTCACTATTGCCTCCTCCATAGTAAAAATTGGAATATGTCCAGCACTTCAGCACAACTCCAGCTCAAAATGGGCTAAAACCGCTGCAACACTGGTAAAAACATCTAATATATATATATATATATATATATATATATATATATATATTGTATCAAGTCAGAATCTTCTTGGGCACAGACATGGGCACACATGGGGGTAATTAGCTAATGTTTTATTTTTTTTCAACACAATCTATCAAAGTACCGAAAGTCCAGGTGTCTCTTTAGCCTCACAGGCCTGCTCCCATTATTGGGCTCTTTTGCCCCAGAGTTGGTGTTCCCTGCACCAGGTTGTTCCCTTTCATCCTTCCAGTGGCTGTGCACATCCCTGGCATCTGCCCTCCTGCAGGCCAGACCCGTACTTATGCTGCACTGTGGTCCTTGGCTGCAGCTTATCAGCCTCTTTATCTGCCTTATGGTCTGGAGTGCTGGATTGTGAGGATTGGCCAGGAAGATCCACCCAGCTTCCCTTATTGGCCAGACTCCAGGTCCTCCCGCTCTGCCACCCTCCCCTAGTACTGAAGCTGGAAAAAAACCACTCACCTGGCCCACAATCCAGCACTGATCGTCGGGCGATTCCGGCACCATCTATTCTTCTGCCGGCCCAGCCTCTGGGTGCTGCCGGGAGCTCCCGTCAGCCTGCTTATTCAAGTGAATGGGTGGACGGGAGCATGCACAATGCGGAAATCGGGGGCGCTCCCGAGAGCACCTGCGTCTGGCCTGGCCGATGGAAATGTGGCTGGAGTGGCCCTTTATATATCTTACTGACAACCCTTAAAAAGGTCAGTAATACAGCAAAAGGCACAGTGTCCTGGAGTCTGTTTCACTCACAATCCAGTATTTTGGCTTTCTGGCCGACCACCTGCCACAATATAATATATATATATATGTATTGTATTTTATATTATAATTATTAATATCCCTAACTTCCATGCAGCAGTAATAATGCGATGAATCCAATAAATTAAGTGTGAGATATTGTCTGCTATGGCACACTGTGTTATGTACAAATGAAACTTGTTGTGTTGTGTGTTTCTTATTAGGAAAGTAGCAGCGTTTTAATTGTTTCGTTATTAGTGTTTACATATATATTTGCAAAGCAATATAGCTTATATCTCATAGGACCTGTTAATTCCATCTATATTTAAACATCTCTTCTCCTTTTGCCTGTACAGGGATTACACATTAAATATTATTTAATTTGAAGTTAATGAAGTACTTTAATGAGACTAGCTTCTTACAGCACAGCTAATTCCGCAGACATATCACATTGTATTTTCACATTGTTTGAATTCCGTGCCTATTATTGATCCCCGGAAGATACATTTAGGCTACCAGCCAGTTGTTCAATCTTTATCAAGTGAACAGTTTAAACCACGTTACATAATGCCTTAGGGTCAGAGTTAGATTATCCATCATGTAACTTAAAGTGCAACTATGCTCAGAAAGGAAGTTTATGTGGTCACTCTCCATCCCCAACCCTGCATACATTCAAAACAATGAAAGTTGCCTGTTGAATGAAGTAGTTATGGCAGGCGGCTCTCATTGGACAAGAGCCCGCACATACGCCATTGGACCGTGGACAGGTGAGTTTTTACAGGTGCCCTTGGGAGGTTTTACACAGCAGGGCATCCCAATTAGGTATGCCCCAGTGAAAAGCCAGCGTTCAGCCCTGGAATCTGTTAGATTCCAGGCCAACCACTGGTGGGTTTTGTTCTACTTTAAGACTCCAGGGCAGACTGTACCATTGATTGGTACACTTTATAGCTGATGCTGCAAAACCCGTCCCTATAGAACAGACTTGCCCTTGGCACTATAAAAACCCACGTCCTGCTGCCTCCCAGACCCACAGTGATGTATAATCACCAACCCACTGCAAAGTCTCTTTGTGAAGTGGACCAGAAGAGGCAGCTCACACTGCGACAGCCTACTGGAAGCAGTGCTAGTACTAATAGAGTGCCTCTGCATTTAGTCCCTCATCACGCAGAAACCAGCTGATGAAATACTGTAGGTGAGCAACAGGGTTTAGATAGGTGAAGGTGCTCTACCTGGAGATCTATAGAGTCTAGGAGGCCTTTTCAGCAGTTACTATCTCCAACAGTACTTGGGATGTTCAAACCTCTACAAATGACATTTCTCTGTAAATCCATGACATGTACTTTGTAGTTCCCCAGATCACAGAAATTCTTAACCGGGCCATGCATTGCTATTTTTATTTTAGCCCTGCCCTGTAGAGTTCACTGAATGCCCTTAGATAGTACATTGCTAACTAATCAGGATAATTGCAAACCCAACAGCAATATTACGGCAGAAAGCTTATCTAATGCCTATCCAATGTGCACTCATCAAATTCCTGCCATAGCAGGGCTCCAAATGTTGCTCTTCTTTCAATTTCATTCCTCCAGGACCATGCAAAAAATTGGTCCAACAGCTACTCTGTCCGTTGATGGTTTATTCTCATGTGGGAATAAGGTGGGAGGATGTCAGTGTGTGCCTTAATTTTGGTGGGTGAAATATTTAATTGAGTAAACATTGCAGGTTTACTTTATTACTCTGATGTGCTCTTCTATATAGAGACTCATGGGTTTTATTTTGTGTTTGGGAAGGTCCTCTACTATTAATACCATTGGTAGTTTTTGTTATTTTCGTTATTTTTATTATTTAGGCATTTTCTTGCTAAATTCCTTTTGGTATTGGTGAGAAATACAGTATCAATATCTTTATGGCTGTTCAGATATTGCTGTAAATTTAAGGCTAATTTATTTATGGAATGGAAGAAAATTAAATAGTTCAGTTGTTGATAAACGAATTCACTTTGCCACTCATTTACTTATCATAAGTATGTTTTAATGGGTTTATAGAGGCTGGCTGTATTACATGCTGTATAGGCAAATATGTGAAGGGCTTTTCTGCTTGCGGAGTGCTGCCAGCAGTGTTTGGATTGTTAATAGCTGAGCATGAGATGTTATATATTTTAATACACATTTAAGGGCATATTTATAGAACGTCGCTCCATGCCAGTCTCCCCCCTGATGGGAGATACAGGGAGCTGTGAATGCGTCTGTCAGCCCTACAATGGTTTGATGTATATGAGGCATAAACATCCCCACGTAGGTTGTATGCATTTTCCGCCTCAGTGATTATTCTCGTATCCTTTACTGGGGAGAATAGAGAATAAAATATGTCAGCTGTACTGAACTCTGGCATGTAAGCTCACCTGTATCTCTCACATTCATCTTTTATAAACACCAAGAACATTTCAAAGAAAAGAAACCTCTCTGCTATCAGGCCTTCAGTGATCTTAGAAGCCTGTAGATGCTCCGAGGTAGGGGGCTGTGTGAGATGGGGGGGGGGGGGGGATGGGAGCTGGATTGAATAAAAGCAGTGTTTTCCAATCAGTGGTACCCTTGGTTAATACTAAGGCACCCAGGGGGTAAAAAAAGAGGGGGGGGGATCTGCAAGTGCTGCATCTGAGGCACTGGCGGTGACCGGAGGGAGATGTTTGTCACAGGCATTGTGAGCAAACTTTTCCCAGGGAAGGTATTGGTTTACTTTAAAGAGAATACTGTATGGGAAGCCTGGTACTGTGTCTTAGGCCTTGTCTGCAGCTCGTAAAATTTCCCTTCTGCTACCCACTGGTGCACCTGTCTTTACCTGTGTAAAAAAAATGGCCACATGTTATTTCACTTGACCCTCCAACATCCCAAGGTGCCAAATGCTGGTACTCCTCCAACTGATTATTCATCAAGCTGCAGGCATACAGCATCTTGGGATGGTAGCATTGCTGTCAGAGCCATTGAGCCAGGTAGAATACATATGTTAAAGGTGTGTTTTATGGCTAATTTATGGCCACTTAATTTAATTTTTGCTGATAAAGACCGGACAGTAAAACTTTACTTTTTACTTTTTTTTTAAAAAAAAGTCCATTTTGGTGCAGACCACAGATCAGACAAGTGCCAGAGGGCACAAGATGATCCACCATTGCTTCTGCACAGCCGATTTTCCTCCCACAGCCCCAGTTTGTGAAGGTGATTCTCCTAGCACCTGCTGGTGGGTGGGTGTGGCCTGTGTACGGAGGAGCCCATTATGTTCAGTCCTTTTTGTATCACAAAAATGAAGAAGTCTTTGATAGTTAAAGAGAAGGTTAGGCTGAAGGTTACCGAAGGTCCCTCATTTTCAAATTGAAAAAAACAATTGCTCTTCTGTATTTTTATTGGGGGGAGGATCTAGGTATATTTACAGCTGCTATACCATAAACAAAAGGATGTTAAAAGGGATTATTCGGGGGCGTGGCTTGACATGGCGCCGTAGAAGACGTGGGCGAGGGGAGCTCTGCACTACTGCATCGGAGGACGGCACTTAGGCGCTATAGAGGAGCCCGAAATTCAGATGCCCAAGAAGGGGAGAGGTAGGGGAGCGACTAGGAAGCCCCGAGACCGCTCCATCCCCTCATATTTCCACACCCGGGGGGCCGTTTCGCCCCGGGAGGCAGACAGCAAGATGGCGGCGGAGGGCGCGAATGAGCGGGGAGACGCAGGGGGCCGCACTTACCCTGCCACACCTGACCCTGGCGGCCCGCGGCGCTGCGAGGTCCCGCAGCCCCATGGAGGAGGGGGTAGAGGCTCCGTCGACGGAGGACGCTGGCAGCGGGCACGGACGAGAGGGGAGCGGGGGGAGCCCCCCCCACCGCTGACGGAGAGAGGAGACGGCGAGCACGTGCTGGCTGCGGGAGGTGAGGACCCGCTGTCAGAGCTGGAGAAGAGAGACGGAGCGCACGGGTCGGCTGCAGTCAGAGGACATAGCCAGACGGTGACTGCGCTGGTGCACTGCGGGGCGGACTGTCCCAGAGGAACAACCGGAGGAACACCTGGCGGCACCAAGGTCAGTGCTCATCTCCCAGACCCCCCCCCCCGGCCCCCAGCTACCCAATACTGCCTCAACATGACCCACAGCAGCGAGGAGCCCACCACATGAGTGGTGCACCACAGCAGCAACATGATGACCCCAATATGCGGAAGCCTACGCGGGGTGCGGGATCCCCAGGACTGAATACATACACCCCGGTCCCGCCTCCTCGGACCGCGGGTCTAACACATATGCCCCTGTTATATGGGGACATGTCCCGGTCCCCACCAAGCTCAATAACCTTCTCCCCGGGGCCACGAGACGGCCCGGGAGCCCCACTTCGTTCAGGTGGGTCCACTCTGGGACTGACCCACACGCCGGACCGTACGAGCAGGCGCTTTGGGGCGAGATTCAGCTGCCACGGCTGGGATGGTCTGGGCAGGTGCCCCTGGCTAGGGGAAGTCTGGATGGCCCCCTCCACCCTGCGGTTCACCACACAGAGCAGGACGGGCCCGCTGCTGGGCTCCACTCTCATGGCGGAAGAGGAACACCGCGCAGCCCCACACCCCCGACACCTGGCCACAACTCATGTTCAGCAGCCCCGCTCGATTTGCTATCCCATGTGGTTGCGGAGGCGGTTAGAACCAACATCAGTGAGGCCCTGAGAGGTCTTCCCACCAAAGGCGACTTTGATGGATATGTCTCCAAGATGGAGGGAGCTATCAAAAGAGAGTTGGCGACCCTCCAGGGGGCGGTGACAGACATCACGCTTAGAGTGGACGGGGTGGAGAGATCGCATGGGTCGCTAGAAACGCGTGTGGCGACTTTGGAACAACAGCAAACGGAGAGCAGAAGACAAATCTCTGACCTCCTCCTTGCACATGACGACATAGAGAACCGGAATCGGAGGAACAACCTTCGCTTGAGGGGAGTGCCCGAATCGGTGGAGCCCCGAGATCTTGAAGCAACAGTTACATCGATTTTCAATGAGCTCCTGGAGCTCCCTAACACCAACCGTATTGAGCTGGATCGAGTACACCGCGCGCTAGGCCCCCGCCAGCAGGAGAGAGACAGACCCAGAGATATTATATGCAGGGTCCATTTCTTCAAAATTAAAGAAGAGATCTCCTGCCGAGCCTGGGAGAAGGGTCCCATCAAGTTCCAGGGTGCCCAGGTGACTATTCTCCAGGACCTGTCACGCAGGACTTTGCTCATGAGAAAGAAGCTTCTGAAGCCGTTGCTAGAATCTATCCAGAATCAGAGAGCCACCTACCGTTGGGGACATCCTTTTCAACTAATTGTTCGGAAAAACGGCAACCTCTTCGTGCTGAAATCCCCGAGTCAACTCCCGGACTTGTTCCACTTCTTGGAGACGGCCCCGGTGGAGGTCCCTGATTGGACTGCTCCAGATCTGCCAGTCTACGGGGGAAGAATGCCGGGGAGAGCGGCAGAGGCCCCTCGGGGAGCAGGAAGAAGAGGCAGACGAGTCCGCTAACCCTGAAGCCCTTCGCCCGGTCCCTCCCTGCACCGGTAAGACTCATCACCCTGTGACGAAAAGTTTGGGGATGGGCGACCGAGGCGGGCGAGACGGGTGGCGCTTTGGTAAGAGCTCATAGTCGTCTGATAATAGTGTATTGATGGGTCTTGGTGGGTTGCCTCCGAGCGGGCGTCCCGGCTGGGGACCTGCTCCTTGCGGGTCGCTGGCTGGCTCCCCTGCGCGGTCGTGCCTTATCATGCCTAATCCCATATTGGTTGCTGTAAAGCTCTATTGTGTTTAGCGGGGGTGGCGGTGACGCCGGTCGCATGGGGCAAATAGCCCGAGGCTCTCCCACTGATACAATACATGTTGCATAAACGCATTTGCTTTGTTTAAATGTTCTGACGTGTGCACACAGATGGCTGGTTGGCCTTGGCCCTCTGGGGTGCTCGCTGGGCGGGCCGCCTTCCTGTTGTCGGTGGACCCGCCTGCGGTACTGGGCCCGGGCCCCGCTGCCGTCCCCTTCAGGAGTTAGCCGATGTCGCGGGGACTCGGCGGCTGCCTCGTTGGATCGCATTACTGATCGTATAGCCGCGCCCTGGCGGCCCTGCGGCGCCTTACCGGGACACCCAGCCATCCGTCCATCTGAACTCCCCTTCATTACTTGCACGCCTCCAAGTGCATCATAATGAGAAAACATAATATAGTGCAGCCCACTCCCCTCAGATCACGGCCCCGGTCCTCTTCTCCCCCTATTCACCAGGTGCACCCCTCTAGTGGCGACCCGGTCCCCATAGAGGGGAAGTAAGAAGCGGACTGCCTGTCCACCCCATATTTGGGGAGATAGAGCGGAATTCCACCATCCTCCGCTAAAAGAGCACCACTCCCAGAACACGTATATCGTGATCTGCTGGTTGACTACTGGTTAGTCTAGTTCTTTGTTTCACGTTTGTTTAATTCTCCTCCCCTGTACACACCCCTAGCCTCATCCGCTACCCCTTGCCCCCCCCCCCTCTACACCCATCTCCCCCAGGGGTATTAACAGCAGCCTCATTTCAACAGACCTAACTGGCCACCTCCTGAGAGCCTAAACACAGTATGGGGCCGCTGAGGGTCCTGTCCCTGAATGTGAAGGGCCTGAATACCCCGGAAAAAAGGTCGATATTGTGGCAGGAGCTGAGGCGGTATAAAGCGAGGATAGTCTTTATCCAGGAGACGCACTTTAAAAGGGGCGCCTCTCCTAGGCTAAATAGTGGGCTCTTTCCACACGTGTTCACCAGTTGTACTGCCGAAGGCAAAAAGAAAGGGGCGGCGATCTTAATAGCAAGAGACACCCCATTTTCCTTGATAGATTCCTGGGCAGATGGAGCAGGGAGGGTTGTCATGGTCAAATGCCTTATTAATCAGAAACGCTACACCTTGATCTCGATATACGCGCCCAACCAGGGTCAAGTTCAGTTCCTCAAGCAGACACTGGATAAGGTAAAAAGATTTGCTGAGGGCGAGTTGATCCTGGGTGGCGACTTTAACCTGCCAATTGACCCTCTCCTTGACACCTCAACGGGCAAATCAGTAATTACTCATCCTGCCCTAAGATCCCTAAAGGTGAGATTGCAGAGTCTGCAGCTGGTGGACGCGTGGCGGATTAGGAACCCCACGGCTAGGGACTACTCATTCTATTCAAAGGTGCATGGGACTTACTCCCGGATTGACTACCTCTGGGTCTCGCATAGCTTGCTGGGGCGGGTCTCGGACGACGGTATCTACCCCACCTCATTTTCGGACCATGCGCCAGTTTACCTAGACCTGGAGCTGGTGGATAGACCTCCCTCCCCCTTTACGTGGCGGTTGAATGAAACTCTGCTACATAACCCAGTGGTGCTACAGGCAGTCAGAGATGGTATTGTCTCATATTTTAACGAAAATGACAACGGGGAGGTCTCCCCACTGACTCTATGGGAAGCGCATAAAAGCGTGGTCCGGGGCATTTTGATTAGCCATGCCTCGAGGTTAAAGAAAGAGAATACGGCTATGCTGGAGAGACTGACAGAGAAGGTCAACGCTCTGGAACTCTCCCACAAAAAATCAGATGCAGCAAGTGTGCTAGGCGAGCTAACGCAAGCTAGGGCGGCTCTTAACGCCCTATTAAGGCAAAAGGCCAAGCATATGATAAGAAAATGTAAGCGGAGGTATTACGAATTTGGCAACAAAAATAGTGCTCTCCTTGCAAGAGCTCTTAAGCAACAACAGGCCCAGACTTTCATACCCGAGATTCTTGACGACACCCAACGGAAACAGCACACCTCAGAGTCCATAGCAGGCACGTTCAGGAAATATTACTCAGGACTTTATGGCCTACCTAACGACACCTCAGGGTCGACACATGTTGAGAGAATCAGGCAATACCTGATGAGCTCAAAAATGCTGAAGGTCTCGGAAGAGGCTGCGACCCTTGTCGAGGCCCCAATTACTACGGATGAGTTAGCGGAGGCTATGAAATATTCTCCGACGGGCAAAGCGCCGGGACCTGACGGCTTCACGGCTAGGTATTACAGGACTCTGGGGGATCTGCTGGGACCGCGGCTAGTGGGGGCCTGGAACACGTTAATAGACAAGGATAACCCGGGAGCATTCTCCAGTAGAGAATTAGAAGCCCACATCACTGTTATACATAAACCCGGGAAGGACCCGTTGTCCTGTAGAAGCTACAGACCCATCTCCCTGCTTAATGCGGATATGAAGCTGTACGCCAAGGTCCTGGCTAATAGGTTGTCGTCGCTAGTCCCCCATCTGGTACACCTGGACCAGACTGGGTTTGTGCTGCACAGGGAGGCCAGGGACAACGTCATCCGGGCCATTAATGTCATTCACGCGGCCAAGACGTCTGGGACCCCTTTGATGCTTCTCTCCACCGATGCTGAAAAGGCCTTTGATAGGGTCAGTTGGCCGTTTCTCAAGGAGTCTCTCCGGCACATCGGATTAGGGAATAACATGAGATTGCTCATTGAGGCGTTGTACACCACCCCCTCAGCGAGGGTGAGGATTAATGGCCACCTTTCTGACCCGATGTGGATTAGAAATGGCACCCGCCAGGGTTGTCCCCTCTCACCCCTCCTTTTTGCCCTATCGCTTGAGCCCTTCCTGTGTAGAATCAGAGACAACGTTGACATCCGGGGACTGGTTACCCGCGAGGGCACCCATAAGGTCGCTGCCTACGCGGATGACCTGCTCTTTTTCGTAACAAACCCCTCCGTGACCATCCCAGTCCTGATGAAAGAATTTGAGGCATATGGGAGACTCTCATACTTAAAAATCAACTTTGAAAAATCAGAGGCCCTGAACGTTTCACTCCAGGGGGACCTGGTCAGGACCCTACGGCAGTCATTCCCCTTTAAATGGGCTAGGACCTCTCTAAAGTACCTGGGAACCCAGCTGCCGAGCTCCCTGTGCAGCATTGTAGCCCTGAACTTCCTCCCAATGGCTAGGAGAATTAGGGGAGACCTGGAGAGGTGGGACCTTCCCACCTTTTCCTGGATGGGAAGGGTAAACATAATAAAAATGACGATCCTGCCCAGACTGTTTACCTGTTCCAGGCCCTGCCGGTGCGGATCCCCGCGAGTTTCTTCACTGACCTTAGCGGGTCCCTCCTGAGGTTCGTCTGGAATAATAAACGGGCGAGGCTTGGGAGACGTACACTCTATAGACCCAAGAATCAGGGGGGTATGTCCCTACCTGACATTAAGCTCTACTGGGCGGCCACACACCTCCAGAGAACCTGCGAATGGGCTACATGCCAGGATACCAAGAGATGGGTTCAGTTAGAGCTTGCGGCGGTCTCCACCCCTCCAGATGTCTTGATGTGGGGCAGGGGGAATCTGCCCAAGGACATAAAGAGACACCCGACCATAGCGGCATCATTGCGGGTCTTCGGGACCTACAGATCCTACTCGGAGATATCCCCATGGCCCTCCCCTATGGTTCCCATAATAACGAATCCGTTGTTAGCTCCCGGGTCATCGGCAGCAGGCCTCAGGGAATGGAGTAAGCTGCGTCAGTTGAGAGCTGGGGACCTATTGTCGGAAAGAGGATGGGTATCACTGTCAGATTTGAGATCCAGATGTGGAAACGTAGGCCTCGACTCATGGACTTTGGTTCGCTTGCAGTCCTTTGTGTCGGGGCAGGGATTGAGGAGGGACAACTGCAGGTCCCACACTGAATTTGAGAACATTTGCCTGGGGTTGACACAGAACGACCACCTGACCTCCAGACTATACTCGCGATTGGTGGGAAGAGATGACAGCCCCCAGACGTTTTGGAGGGATTGGGAAGCAGAACTGGGGATGACATTTGAGGAGGGCCAGAGAGAAAAGATTGCATCACTCGCTCATAGATCCTCGATTGCTACCAAGGTGCAGGAATCTAATTATAAGATCCTGACCCGATGGTACTATACGCCTGACAGGCTTAACAGAATGTCTCCCGCGGTGGACCCACATTGTTGGAGGTGCGGGACCGAACGGGGTACCTTGCTGCACATCCTCTGGTCCTGCCCCGGGATATGGGCATACTGGGGGAGGGTGTTAGCCATTGTCTCCCAGCTCACGGGTGACCCGACCCTCACGGACCCCGCTCAGATCTTGCTGCATTCGACGAACCGGTCTGTAAGCAAATATAAGAAATCGTTGCAGGCTCATTTGTTGAATGCAGCTAAGATAGTGATTCCAAGGTTTTGGAAACAAAAGAGAGCCCCCACCGTGAAGGATTGGATCGGGGAGGTGCTGAATATCTCGGAGATGGAGGACCTCACACTTGCGATCCATGATAGAGATGAGCAGTATAGGCGCACGTGGATGCCCTGGTTGATATTCCAAGAGCCTGAGGAGTTTAAACAATTGTTTGCAGAACCAGCTGGTTGATGATTGCAACCTATACCACTGCACCATCGGGCAGCTGCGGGGGCTCGCCCCGGCCCTCCCCCTCTCCCCCCCGGCAATAGGTATATTCTTGGCCCCGGTTGGCTCCCTAGGTGACTTGCAGAGAGAGGTGGCGACAGGCTCTGGGCTGGTCGGGGTCCTCCGCGACCTTAGCCGGGAGCCCTCCCCTATGGCTCTAGTTGCACTGTCGTGTTGGTAGTGTACAAGGCAGAGTATCTTTTAGATCAGCAGGCTGCTGCTGTGCCCCCTCCCAGTCCCCTATTCCCGGACCCCACCCTTCCCCCCCGGTCCCTTTCCCCCTACTGTGGAATGTAATGTTCTGTAATCTATGACTTTTCTGTATATGTTTATGTATGTTTATATGCAAAAACCTATAAATAAAGAATTATAAAAAAAAAAAAAGGGATTATTCTACCATTCTAAAAATCCATTATTCTGTTAATGATATAAAGTCTTTCAGAAAGATGTTTTACAGTATGTTTTCATCATATACTTAAATAGGATACAGGACCCAATTACCGCATTTTGAGCAAAAGATGTTTCCATTTAGCCCCACTCCCAGTGTACTTCTGAGCTGGTTACCAAGTGCATTCTACAGTCGGAGGGGAGGGGAGATATGGCCACTCTTAAAGTGATTGTAATGAAACATTATTATAGTGTAGTATATTAAGTATTATAGGGGTAGATCATTTGGCATGGGTCAGTGTGGCTTCCGCACAGCCATGATGAGGAGCCTATAGCTTTGTAGGGGTAGAAAGTGGGTTGTGAGGTGCAGGGGCCTTGAAAGGCAGGCAGTGACACAGCATTAGAGCAATAGCTCACTGACAGGAGAGGATAAATTGTGGCACAGGCCCTGTATGAGAAGCAGCAACTGACTCAGCCAGCTTCAAAGCTATGTAGCCCACCAAAAAAACGTCCAGCTCTTCCCCGGGCACCCAGATGAATGGGACGGCACCATCATAGGACATATAAGGTGCAGGAGCCCATGCATGTCCCTGTACATGATCACACAGCATAACATATGCAGGAATGCTCCAAGCTCTCAAGTACTAGGGTCAATAGGTGTTCAGACCTATCAATATTGCTCATTTTTTTATTGAATGAGGCCAAACGCTTCTCTGGGTCTGGTCTGCTGTGGAATAAAAAAAACAAAAGGGTACTTATCTTTTGTTCAGCTGATCAGTGCTAGTCTGATGATCAGCTTCTCATCTGATCACTGGATCCCAGCCCGCACCATGCTTCCCCGGGCCACAAACATGGGGATCGGGATCCATACAGTACTGGCCTGGAAATCTGCCATCAGTCACAAAAGTCTTGGATTTATTGTAATGTGCTGAGGCCTACATGCCCCCTTCTATCGTAGTGCATTGAGAAGAGGCATTGCCATGCCCCATGTGACTAATGGGGGATGGAAGCTGGCACAGAGGCCCGGGGTGACACGGAAGGCGGCGGCTGTGGCACGGGCTTCGATCCAGCAAACAGGTGATTTGCTGATCTATTGACTAATACCCTTTTGTTTTTTGGCTGCTGAATGACTTTAAAGTGTTTGATAGTGCTTTGTATTTCTCAGTTGCAGCATTAGTATCTAAAAACGCAGTTTCAGGAGAAAATAGGGACATTTTGAAAGGAGCCCTGAGGGAGGATGTGCCGTCACTAAATAGTCTTGTAAGATGATATCTGAATTCCACTAGAATATTTTAGGGATTACTAGTAAGCTCCACGGCTCTGTTTTTAAGATGGATATGTTATGTCTTGGTTTAAGATATTTTAATTTATGAGCTAACATTGATTGCTTGTCCAATGCAGTTTTTAAGGATGCTTATTTCTTTTATTTGATGGTCAGGCAAAAATCAATCAGCATGTCTGGCAGAGCTCTCTACTAACTAGTGAATGTGTCTAATAAAACGGTAGACAATGGAAAGTAGGGTAGGTGGGACTTCCCTCTAAACACCTTAAAGGAAGACTATCATTAGAAACCTCTGAAAATTGTATGTTCCTATAATAAAGACCTTGGAATAATAAATGTTTTACCAATATACTTTGTTTAAAAAAAAAACTTTCTTTCTGCACTTTTTTCCCAATTGAAAGTGACAAAACTTTCTGTTACCAGCGGACTGAACACAACACTCTTTCAGCGGGATTCCTTTGTTTCTTTGTTTGGCCTCTCTGACCTCCTGACTGGGGGTTGAATTGGTTCCTCTGTACCTTCCTTGGTAGTTTTAGAACTTATCCAGGCTTCAATGCTTTCCTGTCTGGAACACGAAATCCTTTATTCATTGACGTCCTCTAATGATATATTCATTTATTCATTTGATCCCCCTTTTAAGTTATTATTGAACTTACAGTAAGACTTACAGACTTACCAGCAAACATTGAGGTTCAGTTCACAGTGGTGCTATTGTGATTTCCAAGGATTCACAGTCGCCTTTGCACAGTGGTCAGGTAATGCCTTGTAAATGACAGGTAGCGACAGGTAGCGTCAGATGAACGCTGGACACGGCACGCAATTACACATTTATCAAGCGGATTCTGGTGAGTGACTGGAACAACGCCATGTAGCATACGATTCATCATCCCAGCCTCAGTGTACAGCACCGGCGATTAGCCTTGCAGAGCGCCACATCCTACCTCTCGCTACCTGGCGCTCTCCCATACATTTCAATGGACATTCTTTTACGTCTCTTTAAACAGGGGGTTTTTATTATTTTATTTTTTTTTTTTGTTCTCAAATAATGTTGGGACCTCTCCTGGCCTTGAAAAAGCCACTTTTTAATTTTTTTTTATATATTTATGCAGAATTGACATTACAGGTCTGGCATTAATGTGATCGTGTCACAATGTTATAACAATGTAACTCCATATGTTTTCACTTTGTTACTGTTGGATACATGTTCAAAAACAAGCCTTTAATCACACAGCCTCCGGCGCTCTGGGCTATAGCGAAGCATTTTTGAGCGCCGGCAGTGTGTGAGGGTTTTTTTGATGAATATGGTGTGAGTCGGTCGCACTGACCAGTCGCTCCCATACAGCGCTGTACTGCTCATATAGTGACTTCCCACAACGTATTCATCAATGCTGCACAGCGACTGAGACGCTCTGACCTAGCGAACCACGGCCGAGCACAGCGACTACTAGCGGGCGCTCTGAAATGCCTGCTACAGACGCTCATCTGTCGCTACCTGCCACTAGTAATGAATCAGCCTGCCCGTCTTAAAATCCAAGGGCGTGAATACTTTTTGTGGCACTGGGTGATGCTTTACAGGTGTTGCCAAGCTGAGGCCCAACATATACAGCAGCAGGGAAGGGAGAGGGCAGGAACAGATGACTGAAACAAAAAATACGCCCTTAAACAAGTAAAAAACATTATGAGGACTGATTGCCTGTCAGCTATTCCTTTAAAGTGAGCTGTGAAAACGATGATTAGGAGAAACTGAAACCTGGCAGTAGCTTGGAGTCCCGTCATTTGTGTCACATATGACAAGCATAAATCCTGTAACTTCCAAACAGGCGAGTTCCAGTCTAAAGACCTCCAGGCAAGAACACAAAAACAATATTAGCAGTGATGTTGCTGTCCAGAGTCAGGTTTCAGATTCAACAAACATTTTGATTCAGCTCAAAACTTGGTGAAAGTTTGGCAAAATTGTCAATCTTTATATTTATAAGTGTACCTAAACTCAAAAATGCATTTTAGGTACATTGGCCTGTAAGCTTGGCAGAATTATTATATTTTGAATTGTAGTGTATAAATACCCCCCCCCCCCTCACTATCCAGAATGATTATAAAGAGATACAGCTCTTTTAAAGTGGAATAAAACCCAGCTGGGCCGGCCCTGGTCTTCGCCAAATTGGGATGCCCCACTGTGTGAACCCCCCAGGGCACGGGTATTTACTCGACTTTTCCAGGTCCAGTGAGAGCCATTTGCCGTGCATATGTAATTTGCCAAATGTCTCGATTTGTTTTCAATGGAGAGAGAAAGCTGCCACATCCCCTGTATCCTCAGGAGCTCCGGTAATGCAGATAGAATGAGGCAGGAGTGTGCACTGCTGGGGATGGGGCTGCTTGTGCTCCTCATTCAGGTGAATGAGGGCCATTTTCCAAATGACATAGTCAGGGCATATGGCTCTTACTGGACGAGAGCCAGCACAATGCGCCATTGGACTGAGGTGAGTGAATACTGGCTTTCTAGGGGGTTTCACACAGAGCGGCATTTTAGTTGTCACTCTTCTTAAAGCATTCCTTGCATTTCTCCATAGCTGAGGATAGGGAAACAACCCAAAATCCCTCCCAGGATGCTATCCTTATGTAAGCTTTCCCTTCTCCATGAAATTCTCCTGCAGGGGGCAGGGTACCTGTGTGATGCTGGCTTCTTACCTAGCTGTTAGACTAGCTAGCATTTGGTCACCAATAATGAGGACCCAGCCCCTCTTAATTAGATGCAGGACTGTTGGCAATGCCTAAAATCAGGTGACTTACATATCCATCTACATTATGGTTCCCAGTGCAACCAATAAGATTTCAGAGAAGGACGTGCATGCCTTGGCAACAACCCCTACAACGCTCCCTATCATTCACCGGCAGGTCAAATGATGAAGTCTGGAACTACTTGATAGCAGTGAATAGGGATGAGCGAATCGATCCGGACGAACCCGGATTCGATCCGAATTTCAGGAAAAATTCGATTCGGATCGAATCCGAATTTCCCCGCGATTCGATCACTCGAAGTTTTCCTTTAACATCCATTCATTTACATTTACAGGCATTCTAAGATGGCGGACGGGACATGTCTGGACATGTATCCCGCGCCAGTGCAAGCTGGGGCAGTCACATGCAGCCTATCAGCAGCCAGCAAGCCCGGTGACGTCACACAGCGGTATTTAACGGCGGCCATCTTGCTTTTCCTCATTTCTCTATTGCATTCGTGAGAGACAGAACGCTGTGTAGCTGAGGGACAGACAGTTAGACAGGCAGGGACAGACAGGGACAGGCTGGAGACAGGCAGGAGACAGACAGGAGACAGACAGGAGACAGACAGAAAGCCAGGGAAAGGTTGGAAAAAACGGAGGCTGTGACAGGGAGATTTTTTTTTTTTTTCATCCAGCCTGAGTGTTACTAGCTGGCTGACAGGCTTTGTTAGCGTTTTCAGGCTGCTTATAGTAACTAACTGTGCATATATACTGAACTGATCTTAAGTCTGCTGTGAGGCATCCCATTCTGTGACTACACCAGCCTCTGTTTAAGACCATATAAGCATTTGCTCTTATCATATTTGAAATTAGGCCTGATAAAGACACTTTTGCTGGGCATAGCACTACTGGACCCTGCCAGGTGCACTCCTATTTGGGGCATCCCATTCTGTGACTACAGCAGCCTCTGTTTAAGACCATATAAGCATTTGCTCTTATCATATTTGAAATTAGGCCTGATAAAGACACTTTTGCTGGGCAAAGCACTACTGGACCCTGCCAGGTGCACTCCTATTTGGGGCATCCCATTCTGTGACTACAGCAGCCTCTGTTTAAGACCATATAAGCATTTGCTCTTATCATATTTGAAATTAGGCCTGATAAAGACACTTTTGCTGGGCAAAGCACTACTGGACCCTGCCAGGTGCACTCCTATTTGGGGCATCCCATTCTGTGACTACAGCAGCCTCTGTTTAAGACCATATAAGCATTTGCTCTTATCATATTTGAAATTAGGCCTGATAAAGACACTTTTGCTGGGCAAAGCACTACTGGACCCTGCCAGGTGCACTCCTATTTGGGGCATCCCATTCTGTGACTACAGCAGCCTCTGTTTAAGACCATATAAGCATTTGCTCTTATCATATTTGAAATTAGGCCTGATAAAGACACTTTTGCTGGGCATAGCACTACTGGACCCTGCCAGGTGCACTCCTATTTGGGGCATCCCATTCTGTGACTACAGCAGCCTCTGTTTAAGACCATATAAGCATTTGCTCTTATCATATTTGAAATTAGGCCTGATAAAGACACTTTTGCTGGGCAAAGCACTACTGGACCCTGCCAGGTGCACTCCTATTTGGGGCATCCCATTCTGTGACTACAGCAGCCTCTGTTTAAGACCATATAACCATTTTCACTTATCATATTTGAAATTAGGCCTGATAAAGACACTTTTGCTGGGCAAAGCACTACTGGACCCTGCCAGGTGCACTCCTATTTGGGGCATCCCATTCTGTGACTACAGCAGCCTCTGTTTAAGACCATATAAGCATTTGCTCTTATCATATTTGAAATTAGGCCTGATAAAGACACTTTTGCTGGGCAAAGCACTACTGGACCCTGCCAGGTGCACTCCTATTTGGGGCATCCCATTCTGTGACTACAGCAGCCTCTGTTTAAGACCGTATAAGCATTTGCTCTTATCATATTTGAAATTAGGCCTGATAAAGACACTTTTGCTGGGCAAAGCACTACTGGACCCTGCCAGGTGCACTCCTATTTGGGGCATCCCATTCTGTGACTACAGCAGCCTCTGTTTAAGACCGTATAAGCATTTGCTCTTATCATATTTGAAATTAGGCCTGATAAAGACACTTTTGCTGGGCAAAGCACTACTGGACCCTGCCAGGTGCACTCCTATTTGGGGCATCCCATTCTGTGACTACAGCAGCCTCTGTTTAAGACCATATAAGCATTTGCTCTTATCATATTTGAAATTAGGCCTGATAAAGACACTTTTGCTGGGCAAAGCACTACTGGACCCTGCCAGGTGCACTCCTATTTGGGGCATCCCATTCTGTGACTACAGCAGCCTCTGTTTAAGACCGTATAAGCATTTGTTCTTATCATATTTGAAATTAGGCCTGATAAAGACACTTTTGCTGGGCAAAGCACTACTGGACCCTGCCAGGTGCACTCCTATTTGGGGCATCCCATTCTGTGACTACAGCAGCCTCTGTTTAAGACCATATAAGCATTTGCTCTTATCATATTTGAAATTAGGCCTGATAAAGACACTTTTGCTGGGCAAAGCACTACTGGACCCTGCCAGGTGCACTCCTATTTGGGGCATCCCATTCTGTGACTACAGCAGCCTCTGTTTAAGACCGTATAAGCATTTGCTCTTATCATATTTGAAATTAGGCCTGATAAAGACACTTTTGCTGGGCAAAGCACTACTGGACCCTGCCAGGTGCACTCCTATTTGGGGCATCCCATTCTGTGACTACAGCAGCCTCTGTTTAAGACCATATAAGCATTTGCTCTTATCATATTTGAAATTAGGCCTGATAAAGACACTTTTGCTGGGCAAAGCACTACTGGACCCTGCCAGGTGCACTCCTATTTGGGGCATCCCATTCTGTGACTACAGCAGCCTCTGTTTAAGACCATATAAGCATTTGCTCTTATCATATTTGAAATTAGGCCTGATAAAGACACTTTTGCTGGGCAAAGCACTACTGGACCCTGCCAGGTGCACTCCTATTTGGGGCATCCCATTCTGTGACTACAGCAGCCTCTGTTTAAGACCATATAAGCATTTGCTGTTATCATATTTGAAATTAGGCCTGATAAAGACACTTTTGCTGGGCATAGCACTACTGGACCCTGCCAGGTGCACTCCTATCTGGGGCATCCCATTCTGTGACTACAGCAGCCTCTGTTTAAGACCATATAAGCATTTGCTCTTATCATATTTGAAATTAGGCCTGATAAAGACACTTTTGCTGGGCAAAGCACTACTGGACCCTGCCAGGTGCACTCCTATTTGGGGCATCCCATTCTGTGACTACAGCAGCCTCTGTTTAAGACCATATAAGCATTTGCTCTTATCATATTTGAAATTAGGCCTGATAAAGACACTTTTGCTGGGCAAAGCACTACTGGACCCTGCCAGGTGCACTCCTATTTGGGGCATCCCATTCTGTGACTACAGCAGCCTCTGTTTAAGACCATATAAGCATTTGCTCTTATCATGTTTGAAATTAGGCCTGATAAAGACACTTTTGCTGGGCAAAGCACTACTGGACCCTGCCAGGTGCACTCCTATTTGGGGCATCCCATTCTGTGACTACAGCAGCCTCTGTTTAAGACCATATAAGCATTTGCTCTTATCATATTTGAAATTAGGCCTGATAAAGACACTTTTGCTGGGCAAAGCACTACTGGACCCTGCCAGGTGCACTCCTATTTGGGGCATCCCATTCTGTGACTACAGCAGCCTCTGTTTAAGACCATATAAGCATTTGCTCTTATCATATTTGAAATTAGGCCTGATAAAGACACTTTTGCTGGGCAAAGCACTACTGGACCCTGCCAGGTGCACTCCTATTTGGGGCATCCCATTCTGTGACTACAGCAGCCTCTGTTTAAGACCATATAAGCATTTGCTCTTATCATATTTGAAATTAGGCCTGATAAAGACACTTTTGCTGGGCAAAGCACTACTGGACCCTGCCAGGTGCACTCCTATTTGGGGCATCCCATTCTGTGACTACAGCAGCCTCTGTTTAAGACCATATAAGCATTTGCTCTTATCATATTTGAAATTAGGCCTGATAAAGACACTTTTGCTGGGCATAGCACTACTGGACCCTGCCAGGTGCACTCCTTTTTGGGGCATCCCATTCTGTGACTACAGCAGCCTCTGTTTAAGACCATATAAGCATTTGCTCTTATCATATTTGAAATTAGGCCTGATAAAGACACTTTTGCTGGGCAAAGCACTACTGGACCCTGCCAGGTGCACTCCTATTTGGGGCATCCCATTCTGTGACTACAGCAGCCTCTGTTTAAGACCATATAAGCATTTGCTCTTATCATATTTGAAATTAGGCCTGATAAAGACACTTTTGCTGGGCAAAGCACTACTGGACCCTGCCAGGTGCACTCCTATTTGGGGCATCCCATTCTGTGACTACAGCAGCCTCTGTTTAAGACCATATAAGCATTTGCTCTTATCATATTTGAAATTAGGCCTGATAAAGACACTTTTGCTGGGCAAAGCACTACTGGACCCTGCCAGGTGCACTCCTATTTGGGGCATCCCATTCTGTGACTACAGCAGCCTCTGTTTAAGACCATATAAGCATTTGCTCTTATCATATTTGAAATTAGGCCTGATAAAGACACTTTTGCTGGGCAAAGCACTACTGGACCCTGCCAGGTGCACTCCTATTTGGGGCATCCCATTCTGTGACTACAGCAGCCTCTGTTTAAGACCATATAAGCATTTGCTCTTATCATATTTGAAATTAGGCCTGATAAAGACACTTTTGCTGGGCAAAGCACTACTGGACCCTGCCAGGTGCACTCCTAGTTGGGGCATCCCATTCTGTGACTACAGCAGCCTCTGTTTAAGACCATATAACCATTTGCTCTTATTATATTTGAAATTAGCCTGATAAAGACACTTTTGCTCGGCATAGTACTTCTGGACCCTGCCAGGGCATCCCATTCTGTGACTACAGCAGCCTCTGTTTAAGACCATATAACCATTTGCACTTATTATAATTGAAATTAGCCCTGATAAAGACACTTTTGATGTGCATATTCTTACTTCTGCCTGCCAGGTGCTCTCTGGTTTTTGGGGCATCCCATTCTGTAACATACCATTAGCCTCTGCATTTACTGTAAGCTGCACAGTTATTTAAAGAAATTTGGCCTGTATGAGCCTGCTAACACACTGCTGCTGTGTGCATATATACTGATCTCAAGTCTGCTTGGGGCATCCCATTCTGTAACATACCATTAGCCTCTGCATTTACTGTAAGCTGCACAGTTATTTAAAGAAATTTGGCCTGTATGAGCCTGCTAACACACTGCTGCTGTGTGCATATATACTGATCTCAAGTCTGCTTGGGGCATCCCATTCTGTAACATACCATTAGCCTCTGCATTTACTGTAAGCTGCACAGTTATTTAAAGAAATTTGGCCTGTATGAGCCTGCTAACACACTGCTGCTGTGTGCATATATACTGATCTCAAGTCTGCTTGGGGCATCCCATTCTGTAACATACCATTAGCCTCTGCATTTACTGTAAGCTGCACAGTTATTTAAAGAAATTTGGCCTGTATGAGCCTGCTAACACACTGCTGCTGTGTGCATATATACTGATCTCAAGTCTGCTTGGGGCATCCCATTCTGTAACATACCATTAGCCTCTGCATTTACTGTAAGCTGCACAGTTATTTAAAGAAATTTGGCCTGTATGAGCCTGCTTACACACTGCTGCTGTGTGCATATATACTGATCTCAAGTCTGCTTGGGGCATCCCATTCTGTAACATACCATTAGCCTCTGCATTTACTGTAAGCTGCACAGTTATTTAAAGAAATTTGGCCTGTATGAGCCTGCTTACACACTGCTGCTGTGTGCATATATACTGATCTCAAGTCTGCTTGGGGCATCCCATTCTGTAACATAACATAACCTACCTACCATACTAAGCAGCTCTCTTATTTAAACTAAGCAGGCCTCTTGGAGGCTGATTGTCCACTTTTGGGTGTGCATTTATATTCGGTTTCATATACAGTGGGGTATCCCAATTTGTAAGATAACCTACCCCAACCATGTAAACTAAATAGGCCTGTTGCAGCCTGAGTTTCTCTGCTTGCGTATGGCCTGCATTACAATCTGTCTCTTTCAATGACACTGCTGCCTGGGGTATCCCAATTTGTATGATAACCTACCCCAACCATGTAAACTAAAGGTTACGTCCTTCCAGAAGGAAAACTTATGCCGAACACTATTTTTGTTAGGGGCATTGACCTTTGGATTGATCAGCATGAAATTAATTTTTTTTTTTCAAAGTATGGCGCTGTAAAGAAGGTCAAAATTATGTCTCATACTTGGATTATTGTTACTTTTTGTTCAGCTTGAAATATAACAGGCCACACGGGCATCCCAAGGCACATGCTTTTTTAAACCTATCTGTTATACAACATAAGCGTTGATCAGCATCAGCTGCTTTATTAAGCTACTTCAGTTTGCACTTGTTTTTGACTGCTTTTAATAAACCAGGCCGCAGGGCACCCCAAAGCTGCACCTTGCACCCTATCTGGTATACAACATAAGCGTTGATCAGCATCAGCTTCATTAAGCTACTTCAGTTTGCACTTCCTTTTTGACTGCTTTCATTTAACCAGGCCGCAGGGCACCCCAAAGCTGCACCTTGCACCCTACCTGTTTATACTAAATAAGCATCTACAGCCTCAGCTTTATTAAGTTATTGCATTTTGAATTGGTTTTGGTCTGCTTTAAATACACCAGGCCGCAGGGCATCCCAAACCTGCATGTTGCACCCCATCTGTTATACTAAATAAGCGTTGATCAGCATCAGCTTTATTAAGCTATTGGCATTTGCATTGGTTTTTGTACTGCTGCCAAAACACTAGCCCATATGGGCATCCCAAACCAGCACATGTCACCCTATCTGTTATACTAAATAAGCTTCTACAGGCCCTTTTTTTATTTATTTATTTTTATTTATATAGAGCGGCAATAGCTTATATTGTGAGGTAAATTTGCCATTTTGCAGCATAATATAGAGCAGCCCCTGTGTAAATCTGAGGGGCAATAGCTTATATAGTGAGGTAAATTTGCCATTTTGCTTCGTTATATAGAGCAGCCCAGTTGCCATCTAAATCACCTACTGTCCGGCCAGTACAGCTTTTCCAGGGCAAACTCTGCTAGTTGCGGGCACAAGTCAAGTTTGGCTTCCCAGCAAATCCAGTGGATCCTGAAGGTGTGTTGGCATGGTCATGTCAAGGTATGACATGACCTGCTGTTTGAGGTCCAGCTCCAGGTCTTCCTGCTGCTCATGAGTAGACTCACTATGCGGGTGTAGAAAGCTACTCACTAGCGACTGAACTCCTGCCAACTCCAGGGTGTGATTCATCCAATTGTTGGGCTCCTGAAGCCAACCCCAGGGTCTCTTTGAAGTAATGTTTGGGCTCCTGCTGCTGCTGCTGTCAACTCCTGCCAACTCCAGGGTGTGATTCATCCAATTGTTGGGCTCCTGAAGCCAACCCCAGTGTCTCTTTAAAGTAATTTTTGGGCTCCTGCTGCTGCCAACTCCAGGGTGTGATTCATCCAATTTTTGGGCTCCTGAAGCCAACCCCAGGGTCTCTTTAAAGTAGTGTTTGGGCTCCTGCTGCTGCTGCTGTCAACTCCTGCCAACTCCAGGGTGTGAATCATCTAATTGTTGGGCTCCTGAAGCCAACCCCAGGGTCTCTTTAAAGTAATATTTGGGCTCCTGCTGCTGCTGCTGTCAACTCCTGCCAACTCCAGGGTGTGATTCATCCAATTGTTGTGCTCCTGAAGCCAACCCCAGGGTCTCTTTAAAGTAATATTTGGGCTCCTGCTGCTGCTGCTGTCAACTCCTGCCAACTCCAGGGTGTGATTCATCCAATTGTTGGGCTCCTGAAGCCAACCCCAGGGTCTCTTTAAAGTAATGTTTGGGCTCCTGCTGCTGCTGCTGCCAACTTCTGCCAACTCCAGGGTGTGATTCATCCAATTTTTGGGCTCCTGAAGCCAACCCCAGGGTCTCTTTGAAGTAATGTTTGGGCTCCTGCTGCTGCTGCTGTCAACTCCTGCCAACTCCAGGGTGTGATTCATCCAATTGTTGGGCTCCTGAAGCCAACCCCAGGGTCTCTTTGAAGTAATGTTTGGGCTCCTGCTGCTGCTGCTGCCAACTTCTGCCAACTCCAGGGTGTGATTCATCCAATTTTTGGGCTCCTGAAGCCAACCCCAGGGTCTCTTTAAAGTAGTGTTTGGGCTCCTGCTGCTGCTGCTGTCAACTCCTGCCAACTCCAGGGTGTGATTCATCCAATTGTTGGGCTCCTGAAGCCAACCCCAGTGTCTCTTTAAAGTAATATTTGGGCTCCTGCTGCTGCTGCTGCCAACTCCAGGGTGTGATTCATCCAATTTTTGGGCTCCTGAAGCCAACCCCAGGGTCTCTTTAAAGTAGTGTTTGGGCTCCTGCTGCTGCTGCCAACTCCAGGGTGTGAATCATCTAATTGTTGGGCTCCTGAAGCCAACCCCAGGGTCTCTTTAAAGTAATATTTGGGCTCCTGCTGCTGTCAACTCCTGCCAACTCCAGGGTGTGATTCATCCAATTGTTGTGCTCCTGAAGCCAACCCCAGGGTCTCTTTAAAGTAATATTTGGGCTCCTGCTGCTGCTGCTGCCAACTCCTGCCAACTCCAGGGTGTGATTCATCCAATTGTTGTGCTCCTGAAGCCAACCCCAGGGTCTCTTTGAAGTAATGTTTGGGCTCCTGCTGCTGCTGCTGTCAACTCCTGCCAACTCCAGGGTGTGATTCATCCAATTGTTGGGCTCCTGAAGCCAACCCCAGGGTCTCTTTGAAGTAATGTTTGGGCTCCTGCTGCTGCCAACTTCTGCCAACTCCAGGGTGTGATTCATCCAATTTTTGGGCTCCTGAAGCCAACCCCAGGGTCTCTTTGAAGTAATGTTTGGGCTCCTGTTGCTGCTTCTGCCAACTCCTGCCAACTCCAGGGTGTGATTCATCCAATTTTTGGGCTCCTGAAGCCAACCCCAGGGTCTCTTTAAAGTAATATTTGGGCTCCTGCTGCTGCTGCTGTCAACTCCTGCCAACTCCAGGGTGTGATTCATCCAATTGTTGGGCTCCTGAAGCCAACCCCAGTGTCTCTTTAAAGTAATATTCGGCTCCTGCTGCTGCTGCTGCCAACTCCAGGGTGTGATTCATCCAATTTTTGGGCTCCTGAAGCCAACCCCAGGGTCTCTTTAAAGTAGTGTTTGGGCTCCTGCTGCTGCTGCCAACTCCAGGGTGTGAATCATCCAATTGTTGGGCTCCTGAAGCCAACCCCAGGGTCTCTTTAAAGTAATATTTGGGCTCCTGCTGCTGCTGCTGTCAACTCCTGCCAACTCCAGGGTGTGATTCATCCAATTGTTGGGCTCCTGAAGCCAACCCCAGGGTCTCTTTGAAGTAATGTTTGGGCTCATGCTGCTGCTGCTGCCAACTTCTGCCAACTCCAGGGTGTGATTCATCCAATTTTTGGGCTCCTGAAGCCAACCCCAGGGTCTCTTTGAAGTAATGTTTGGGCTCCTGCTGCTGCTGCTGCCAACTTCTGCCAACTCCAGGGTGTGATTCATCCAATTTTTGGCCTCCTGAAGCCAACCCCAGGGTCTCTTTAAAGTAATATTTGGGCTCCTGCTGCTGCTGCTGTCAACTCCTGCCAACTCCAGGGTGTGATTCATCCAATTGTTGGGCTCCTGAAGCCAACCCCAGGGTCTCTTTGAAGTAATGTTTGGGCTCCTGCTGCTGCTGCTGCCAACTTCTGCCAACTCCAGGGTGTGATTCATCCAATTTTTGGGCTCCTGAAGCCAACCCCAGGGTCTCTTTAAAGTAATATTTGGGCTCCTGCTGCTGCTGCTGTCAACTCCTGCCAACTCCAGGGTTTGATTCATCCAATTGTTGGGCTCCTGAAGCCAACCCCAGTGTCTCTTTAAAGTAATATTTGGGCTCCTGCTGCTGCTGCTGCCAACTCCAGGGTGTGATTCATCCAATTTTTGGGCTCCTGAAGCCAACCCCAGGGTCTCTTTAAAGTAGTGTTTGGGCTCCTGCTGCTGCTGCCAACTCCAGGGTGTGAATCATCTAATTGTTGGGCTCCTGAAGCCAACCCCAGGGTCTCTTTAAAGTAATATTTGGGCTCCTGCTGCTGTCAACTCCTGCCAACTCCAGGGTGTGATTCATCCAATTGTTGTGCTCCTGAAGCCAACCCCAGGGTCTCTTTAAAGTAATATTTGGGCTCCTGCTGCTGCTGCTGCCAACTCCTGCCAACTCCAGGGTGTGATTCATCCAATTGTTGTGCTCCTGAAGCCAACCCCAGGGTCTCTTTGAAGTAATGTTTGGGCTCCTGCTGCTGCTGCTGTCAACTCCTGCCAACTCCAGGGTGTGATTCATCCAATTGTTGGGCTCCTGAAGCCAACCCCAGGGTCTCTTTGAAGTAATGTTTGGGCTCCTGCTGCTGCCAACTTCTGCCAACTCCAGGGTGTGATTCATCCAATTTTTGGGCTCCTGAAGCCAACCCCAGGGTCTCTTTGAAGTAATGTTTGGGCTCCTGTTGCTGCTTCTGCCAACTCCTGCCAACTCCAGGGTGTGATTCATCCAATTTTTGGGCTCCTGAAGCCAACCCCAGGGTCTCTTTAAAGTAATATTTGGGCTCCTGCTGCTGCTGCTGTCAACTCCTGCCAACTCCAGGGTGTGATTCATCCAATTGTTGGGCTCCTGAAGCCAACCCCAGTGTCTCTTTAAAGTAATATTTGGGCTCCTGCTGCTGCTGCTGCTGCCAACTCCAGGGTGTGATTCATCCAATTTTTGGGCTCCTGAAGCCAACCCCAGGGTCTCTTTAAAGTAGTGTTTGGGCTCCTGCTGCTGCTGCCAACTCCAGGGTGTGAATCATCCAATTGTTGGGCTCCTGAAGCCAACCCCAGGGTCTCTTTAAAGTAATATTTGGGCTCCTGCTGCTGCTGCTGTCAACTCCTGCCAACTCCAGGGTGTGATTCATCCAATTGTTGGGCTCCTGAAGCCAACCCCAGGGTCTCTTTAAAGTAGTGTTTGGGCTCCTGCTGCTGCTGCCAACTCCAGGGTGTGAATCATCTAATTGTTGGGCTCCTGAAGCCAACCCCAGGGTCTCTTTAAAGTAATATTTGGGCTCCTGCTGCTGTCAACTCCTGCCAACTCCAGGGTGTGATTCATCCAATTGTTGTGCTCCTGAAGCCAACCCCAGGGTCTATTTAAAGTAATATTTGGGCTCCTGCTGCTGCTGCTGCCAACTCCTGCCAACTCCAGGGTGTGATTCATCCAATTGTTGGGCTCCTGAAGCCAACCCCAGGGTCTCTTTAAAGTAATGTTTGGGCTCCTGCTGCTGCTGCTGCCAACTTCTGCCAACTCCAGGGTGTGATTCATCCAATTTTTGGGCTCCTGAAGCCAACCCCAGGGTCTCTTTAAAGTAATATTTGGGCTCCTGCTGCTGCTGCTGCTGTCAACTCCTGCCAACTCCAGGGTGTGATTCATCCAATTGTTGGGCTCCTGAAGCCAACCCCAGTGTCTCTTTAAAGTAATTTTTGGGCTCCTGCTGCTGCCAACTCCAGGGTGTGATTCATCCAATTTTTGGGCTCCTGAAGCCAACCCCAGGGTCTCTTTAAAGTAGTGTTTGGGCTCCTGCTGCTGCTGCTGTCAACTCCTGCCAACTCCAGGGTGTGAATCATCTAATTGTTGGGCTCCTGAAGCCAACCCCAGGGTCTCTTTAAAGTAATATTTGGGCTCCTGCTGCTGCTGCTGTCAACTCCTGCCAACTCCAGGGTGTGATTCATCCAATTGTTGTGCTCCTGAAGCCAACCCCAGGGTCTCTTTAAAGTAATATTTGGGCTCCTGCTGCTGCTGCTGTCAACTCCTGCCAACTCCAGGGTGTGATTCATCCAATTGTTGGGCTCCTGAAGCCAATCCCAGGGTCTCTTTAAAGTAATGTTTGGGCTCCTGCTGCTGCCAACTTCTGCCAACTCCAGGGTGTGATTCATCCAATTTTTGGGCTCCTGAAGCCAACCCCAGGGTCTCTTTAAAGTAATATTTGGGCTCCTGCTGCTGCTGCTGTCAACTCCTGCCAACTCCAGGGTGTGATTCATCCAATTGTTGGGCTCCTGAAGCCAACCCCAGTGTCTCTTTAAAGTAATTTTTGGGCTCCTGCTGCTGCCAACTCCAGGGTGTGATTCATCCAATTTTTGGGCTCCTGAAGCCAACCCCAGGGTCTCTTTAAAGTAGTGTTTGGGCTCCTGCTGCTGCTGCTGTCAACTCCTGCCAACTCCAGGGTGTGAATCATCTAATTGTTGGGCTCCTGAAGCCAACCCCAGGGTCTCTTTAAAGTAATATTTGGGCTCCTGCTGCTGCTGCTGTCAACTCCTGCCAACTCCAGGGTGTGATTCATCCAATTGTTGTGCTCCTGAAGCCAACCCCAGGGTCTCTTTAAAGTAATATTTGGGCTCCTGCTGCTGCTGCTGTCAACTCCTGCCAACTCCAGGGTGTGATTCATCCAATTGTTGGGCTCCTGAAGCCAACCCCAGGGTCTCTTTAAAGTAATGTTTGGGCTCCTGCTGCTGCTGCTGCCAACTTCTGCCAACTCCAGGGTGTGATTCATCCAATTTTTGGGCTCCTGAAGCCAACCCCAGGGTCTCTTTGAAGTAATGTTTGGGCTCCTGCTGCTGCTGCTGCCAACTTCTGCCAACTCCAGGGTGTGATTCATCCAATTTTTGGGCTCCTGAAGCCAACCCCAGGGTCTCTTTGAAGTAATGTTTGGGCTCCTGCTGCTGCTGCTGTCAACTCCTGCCAACTCCAGGGTGTGATTCATCCAATTGTTGGGCTCCTGAAGCCAACCCCAGGGTCTCTTTGAAGTAATGTTTGGGCTCCTGCTGCTGCTGCTGCCAACTTCTGCCAACTCCAGGGTGTGATTCATCCAATTTTTGGGCTCCTGAAGCCAACCCCAGTGTCTCTTTAAAGTAATATTTGGGCTCCTGCTGCTGCTGCTGTCAACTCCTGCCAACTCCAGGGTGTGATTCATCCAATTGTTGGGCTCCTGAAGCCAACCCCAGTGTCTCTTTAAAGTAATATTTGGGCTCCTGCTGCTGCTGCTGCCAACTCCAGGGTGTGATTCATCCAATTTTTGGGCTCCTGAAGCCAACCCCAGGGTCTCTTTAAAGTAGTGTTTGGGCTCCTGCTGCTGCTGCCAACTCCAGGGTGTGAATCATCTAATTGTTGGGCTCCTGAAGCCAACCCCAGGGTTTCTTTAAAGTAATATTTGGGCTCCTGCTGCTGCTGCTGTCAACTCCTGCCAACTCCAGGGTGTGATTCATCCAATTGTTGTGCTCCTGAAGCCAACCCCAGGGTCTCTTTAAAGTAATATTTGGGCTCCTGCTGCTGCTGCTGCCAACTCCTGCCAACTCCAGGGTGTGATTCATCCAATTGTTGTGCTCCTGAAGCCAACCCCAGGGTCTCTTTGAAGTAATGTTTGGGCTCCTGCTGCTGCTGCTGTCAACTCCTGCCAACTCCAGGGTGTGATTCATCCAATTGTTGGGCTCCTGAAGCCAACCCCAGGGTCTCTTTGAAGTAATGTTTGGGCTCCTGCTGCTGCCAACTTCTGCCAACTCCAGGGTGTGATTCATCCAATTTTTGGGCTCCTGAAGCCAACCCCAGGGTCTCTTTGAAGTAATGTTTGGGCTCCTGTTGCTGCTTCTGCCAACTCCTGCCAACTCCAGGGTGTGATTCATCCAATTTTTGGGCTCCTGAAGCCAACCCCAGGGTCTCTTTAAAGTAATATTTGGGCTCCTGCTGCTGCTGCTGCCAACTCCAGGGTGTGATTCATCCAATTTTTGGGCTCCTGAAGCCAACCCCAGGGTCTCTTTAAAGTAGTGTTTGGGCTCCTGCTGCTGCTGCCAACTCCAGGGTGTGAATCATCCAATTGTTGGGCTCCTGAAGCCAACCCCAGGGTCTCTTTAAAGTAATATTTGGGCTCCTGCTGCTGCCAACTCCAGGGTGTGATTCATCCAATTTTTGGGCTCCTGAAACCAACCCCAGTGTCTCTTTAAAGTAATGTTTGGGCTCCTGCTGCTGCTGCCAACTCCAGGGTGTGATTCATCCAATTTTTGGGCTCCTGCTGCTGCCAACTCCAGTGTCTCTTTAAAGCAATGTTTGGGCTCCTGCCCCTCATAGTGATGCCACTTCAACTCTCTTGAATTCAATTGTGCCGCTCTGCGATTCTATTAGCGATGCCTCTGATCTGCATGTGATATTTCTTCAAAGTATTATTTAACTAACCCAGCACGCATCCTGTGCGTGTTACAGCAAGGCAGAATGGTTTACAACCCTATTTAGGCTCTAGGAGGCTCAGAAATAGCCGTTTTTAATAGTGATTCGTCGCGAATTTATTCGGGTCGAAACGAATTTTGTCGGAAAATTCGGCGAATCAGTCGAATCGAATTTTTCAAAAGTTCGCTCATCTCTAGCAGTGAAGGTGAGCAAAGTGCCCAATTTTGGGGATTTCCAGGGGACAGCCATTTCTAAGCATGATGCCAGGGGAGTAAGGGGTGCTGCAGGTTAGTACAAGAGTAGATCTGCTGAAAGAGAATACATGTGAAATGATTTGTATAGTAAAGCATCTGTAAATAGGAACCTTATGTATGTTTAGAGTGGAAGTAAAGATTCTCTTTAAACCCCTGTATAACATCTGTATGTTATGCTAAAAGTCCGCTATTAAAAATGAAGAAGCAAAACTGCATGTTGTGACTGAAGAGGACATGCCACATCGAATTTTCCCGATGGGGGTCAATTCAGAGCAAGGCAAGAATTCTCACTACTTTTTAAGGAGAGAAAACTTCCAATTACTTGTATTGTCTACCGGGTGTAGATTTTTACCTAGCTCTGAATCAACCCCAAGGCAGATAATGAAAGTGAAAAGGAGTGATAATTTTTCCTGGCTCTGAGTCAACCCAATGGTGTTCAGGCTTGGGACGTCCTGAATTCTAAAGTTCTAAAGAATTTATTCAGACTGCATCCTTATTGATCAGAGACAACTGGGAGCAACATTAGTCATAAATATGTAATGTGAGAAACCATTTACCTTAAAAATCCATATATATAACCATATAATCCATATCGGCTAATGAGAGGAGGAGTTACTTATACACCTGAACTGAATAAAACTGCAACCAAGAGTGTGTTTTTTTTTTCTTCTGGTAGGAAATAAAATCCAGGGGTGACAGGTTTGAGTGTAGAAAGTAAAATAAAGAAAAACAAGCCTGGCTGGATATTTCTTGATATTTATATAAGTGACCCCTCCTCTCGCCATCCAGCATATTTCTATAGATTTTTATCACCGGCCATTTTTTTCACGATAGTCCTCTTTTAAAGTGGACCTATCACCAGGATTTTGACTGTGTGAAACCCCCTAGATCGCCCACACAACTCACCTTTCTGCTGGTCCCACAGCGTATGCATGGGCTCTGATGTAAGCAGCGCTTTATTCTGCATATACTAATGCACGGCATAATTGTTTTGGGAGGAGCTGCAGAGAGACCTAAAGTCTAAATAATCAACAGCTCCTGAAACCGTGGACATTCTTATTTGAGAAGCTCATCTGTAGGAAAATCAGACATAAAATGTCCCATTCTGCTTTCCTGGATGGTTTTCATAGACAACTGCTTGTGCCACCAGCCAATAGTGTTCGCAGGGTAGACCTGCACATCCTGCGTGGCCAAATAGCAAACCCCATCAGCTCCCAGCAGTCATGTGAAAAACTTCACAGGAGAAATATTTAGGCCCTTTTCTGGCACTTTGTTTCAACTTTTACCTTATTCCAGTCATGATGCATGGAGGATGATGGATTGATTGCCCACAAAGACCACTGCTTGAGTTAAAATTGGAGGTCCTCTATCACACTGGTCAGAGGGGAAGCTATGGAGATATTGGGATCACACTACTATATAAGGACTAGCAGTGGAGACTACTAGAGACAGGGCCTGATTAAGTGTGGTGGAGGTCCCTGGACACAAAATCTGGTGGAGGTCTCAGATACAGTATTTTTTCATCCAGGAAAGTCATGGAATGGTGGTTATCTGGCACCCACCTAATTACTGGAACGTCAGATGGAGTCCCTTGTGCAGGTGGAGCAGAAAACAGTTCCCTGCTTTGAGCTAACAGCGGCTGTGGTTGGTGGCTTATGTGCAGTGAGCGGCCGCTGATTGAAACCCAGCCTCCTGGACCAGACCCTAACCCAAAGATTGGTGGAGGCCCCCTTTGCATGGCAAGTGGTGGAGGGGCCTGCCCCTAGTGCCCCCCTCATAATCCGGCCATGACTAGAGACTTTGCGCATGCAAGGCCGGCCTTAGGATGGAAGGCGCCCTGTGTGAGACTACAGGATGGCGCCCCCCCAGCTAACTTCTGTGCTTCCTCACTACCGGCCTACTGCTCCACATGGTTTCTGACAGCGACTGGGCCCCCTACGCATAACCTGGCATCCAGCCTGAGGCCAGGCAGAGGTACCCACATGCAGAATCATTCCCTAGTCATTGCCTGCCAGTTCCACTGCCCCATGTGACCACCCAAATAGGGTGATGAAATGGCAGATGAGTCCCTCAAGTATCAGGCATGATACTAGGGGTGAGTAAAACAAGCAGTCATTTTTGACTGCCGGCCTGCTTTAAAGTGGACTAAAACCTGTAGTCTAAACGACTCAGGATCAGGCTGATTTCCTATCCCCGGGGCATCCTAATTTGGGATGCCCTATTGTGTTAAACCACCCAGGATCACTGATATACTTATCTCCAAGAAATCCCATGACGTATGCATGGGCCACATCCCTGGCTTCCTTGGCTGATGCGATAAAATGCTGGAGGAAATCGGGGATGTCAGCTTCTCGCAGCACTCTATGCTAAGCTCTGTGGACAAAAAGAGTTCTATACCCTGTATTATTATAGAGAGCATAGAGATCTGATTGGATAAAAGCCTGCTCATTGGCTTGCTTGCAATGTGGATGTGGGTATGCTGGCAATCCCAGGGGGTTTAACACAGTGGGGCATCCATGGGATTTAGTCCACTTTAACCACCTAACTGTCCTAGTAAAACAGAAAAAACTTTGAGGATGTATGTAAATGTGCGTCGGAACAGCTCCAAACACATAGTGCAGAGTGTGGGGTTATGGCACACAGGGTAAGGGAGCAATAAATGTCAGCATTCACCCCTTCCTTCTGACCCAACCAGCCCTGCACCCCCAGTAGCTCAAATTTACATTGAGCTGGTAGGCAGGTTAGGCATGCAGCTGTAGCTGCAGCTTCACCCCCCCCCCCCAACCATGCAGCCCTGTAAAGCCGGCCATGTGCGCATGCACATTTAGCCCCACATTCATTTATTGTGCTCTCTATGTGTAGACTGACTCTAGCGGCCCCATGACATTCTTTTTAAACCAGTACATGTGTTGCTGGCTAGTATACTCTGTAACATGCAGAATCATCCAGTATCCAGCACACCCCTCTGGCCACAACACCTGTTTTCTCTTACATTCCTTCTGTTACGACCATTTAATAAATTGTGTCATCGACTGCTTTTGTTGTTCGCTCTGCAACAAATTAGCATTAACACGGATAATTTGTTTCCCCATTTCCCCAGGTGGATGCGTTGAAACGCCCGGAACACTCATATTTCCTGACAACTACCAGTTCATTTTGTGATGCTCATCCACCTACAGGTTTCATGTTTCTGATCTTACTGTGGAATGTAAGGATTCTGGGATTTTAGGACACACCTTCTCCTCTGCCTGCAAAGTAATGCTTACCATAAGTGTGGAATACGCCTGTTTCCAGTGCAGCTGCAGCTAAATTTTTCCAGCAATCCAGGATTCAGACAACCTCAATCTGAACACCAATTAAGTCTTAGGTCTATGGCAAATCATTAAAGTGACCAATTACTGCCAGATTACATAGAAGGACCACCATCTGAGGAACAGTGTGCTAATTTTATTACAGTCTGGTGCCCACCTTAGCAAGATAACTTGTTTTCAATGTGAAAGAACTATCTTCATTTAGCTCAAAACAATGCCTAACCAAACAACTGGCACCACCACATACTCGTATAACAAAATATATTCAATTTATTATTCATCCAATACAAAAAAAGTTTAAAAACAATTAAAAACACACATCTCATGAGGGGGAGGACTACAAGAACACATGTATGCCTAGTACATCTATATACATACAATTATTAACCCCGTGTTATCTTCAAAAACATCAATATACAATATCAACCAACTTATATAATGTGTATAAACTATCCTATATACATCTATATACATACAATTATTAACCCCGTGTTGTCTTCAAAGACATCAGTATACAATATCAACCAGCTTATATAATGTGTCTAAACTATCCTATATACAATCCTATTTTATACAAATATACATCAGTAAAGTGCAATCCAGTGCTATCAGTATCACTCTACCCTAAAGAAGACACCGAGGGGGAAAAGACGGGGAGGCCGATTCATTAATAGCGCCAGGTAGCGACAGATGAGCGACTGTAGCGTTATTTTTTCAGCGCCAGCCAGTATTCGCTGTGCTTGGCCGGCATTAGCTTGATGACAGCGACTCAGTCGGTGTGCGGTAATGTTGAATACGGGCTGGGGGGTCGCTGTTCCACAGGTCCAGCGTTGTATGTGAGCGCCTGACAACGAATGGCCAGAGCGAACGGCTAGCTTCATATTCATCAACAAATCACGCTCCGAATGTGCTGTCGCTGTCCATTCCTTGTTTAAACCCCAGAGCGCTGGCGGCGATGTGTATTAACTAGTTTTTAACCCCTAAACAACCATATTTTTTGAATGTAACATTATACATGTTTTTAGAATCATTTTGTAATATGAATACATTAATCTCAGACCTGTTAGATCAATTCTGCACATATTTTTTTTAATTTTTTTTTTTACTTAAAAATAAATCCTAACATTGCAGAAGTGTTCTCCGATTTTTTGACATTAAAAAAAAAAAAAAAAAAATTAATACCAATTAATTATGAAGAATTATAGATTGCTCCATTGAAATGCATTGGACATCGCCAGGGAGCAACAGCTCATACCTGGCGCTGTGAGGGAATTTGCAGCGGCGCTGTTCGGTCCAGGCGGCTTCATGATGAATGCCGCGCTAGCCGTCGCTCTCGCCGGCGCTAGCCTCATTTTGCTTGATAAATGCGTCATTGTGACCGCCGCCGGGCGTACTTGAGTCGGTAGTCGCCGTTAGCTGCCGCTACCTGGCGCTCATCAGACACTACCTGGCGCTATCGCTTGATGAATAAGGGCAATAGAAAAACAGTGCAGTAAATCATAACATGTGCTATGTGTACTTCACCAGGCAGACATGCGCCAAGTGCCTCACCCCGTCCAAGCCAGCCAACGCGTTTCGTAACGGACCTCCCGTTACTTCATCTGGGCCACAAGTATATATATATACTTGTGGCCCAGATGAAGTAACGGGAGGTCCGTTACGAAACGGCGCATGTCTGCCTGGTGAAGTACACATAGCACATGTTATGATTTACTGCACTGTTTTTCTATGTCTTTTCCCCCTCGGTGTCTTATGAATGTCATATGAATGGCAGCACACCAACCAGATATTATTAATTGCATAAGCAAACAATCACATAGTCTACACAGGCAATTAACAATACAGGACAAGATTAAAAAACATGAAGACAAAATAGCTGTGGGGGGATATCCTAAAGAGGCTAATCAATTAAAAAAATATTTGTAATCCTAAATTGAATATGGACAAGTGGGCTAAAAAATTATAAATTGTAAAGTGCGTGTTGCATTTTTTGAGGTAATACCAGAAATGTGCAAAAAAGTGCCAAGAATGTGTACTTTTTGCATACCAACAAAAGGGAAGACCACTGGCCCTAGAGTCATGTATATTTAGGCAGGGGGGCTGCTCCTTTATTCAGGACTCAACCCTATGTTAAAAGTATTTACTGTATCGGCTAGTGTGTGTGGGAGAAGATTATATGGTTTCCCCATCTTCACTGTAAAGAAGTCTTCCCTGCAGAGTAACTCCTGTCTCATTCAAAAACAGGGAGTGGTTTAAAATGTGCCACCTATATATTTATATAAAGCGATTATGCTCCCTCTAATATATATTCAAGAGTAAATCAGCTCTTTTAGTCTGTTCTCCTCATGGAGTCCCCCTAGGCCCTTTGTTATGAACCAGTGACACAAACCTGACCTGCATATTTAATGTAAAACGAATGATTTGTTAAAGTGATTGGCAAGTCAAAAGTTAAAAAATAAATATTATTAGCTTACCTTACATTAAGTCCCTCCAGCAACTCGCCTTATTGCTGTCTGTCTACTTAGTGAGGAAATCACTTCCTCATTTAGCTTTCAGGGTCCGCCCTGCTGACCTGGTCCTTCAATCAACCTTCAGTGGACCGAGAATGAAAACACCCCCACTCCCTCCCCAGATGTCCTGATTGGCTGCCTCTTTCTGCAGCTATGAAACCCCGCCCTTCTCCCCTCTCCTCTACGGGCACACTATTTGCTGACAGTAATAGCTAGAGGCACAACAATGCACTTATTTTTTACTATTATTTACTATTTATTATATGTAAAGCACACATTGTGCTTATATCACATCACTGTTGCCACACCCACTGTTTCTCCTCATTTTTTCTCTGCATCTCCAATGCTCTAATACTTTTACAAATAACTTGGGAATTACAAGGTCTGAAAATAATCTCCTAAGGATCACTTTCCAGTCTAGTTTATTGATACCAGGAGGCAAATGCTATAATAATAGACTATAGATATATGTGCTGCTCTGCTCCTCTTTTTCCATTCATAGAGAAATTGCATAAATACAAGTCAGCGTTAAAGTGCTTTAGATTGATGCCTTGCAGAACGTCTGGGTTGATCATCTTCAGGCTGTCTATCTAAGCTGAAGCAGATTATCTCCATCTATACATAGATATTGTTGTCTTACTGTGTTGCCATAGAAACAGATGCAATACAAATAACATAAGAACTGCCCAGGTTTCCACACAGCGTGTGCATTACCTCCTTGACAGCAGAGGGTCATTGAAAGGATATTGTGTTCAGCTTCCACAGTTGCCATACATTAACTAGACCACTTTGTTAATATGAAGCAGTAGTCCATTTTAAAAACAGTGAAGGCTGTAATTTCCAAAATATTTAACATATTAATCCTGAATCATAGCCTGCACGTGAATGCTTGTTTTTGCCTGTATAGTGTGCATGTGTGTAGTGTAACTTACCTTTTTTTTTTTTAACAATAAATATTGAAAAGAGCAGTTATCACATTAGACATATCGGACATAATTCCTGAGTATTACAGATACGATAATAACTAGAGATGAGCGAACTTCTCAAAAATTCGATTCGGGCGATTCGCCGAATTTCTCAAAGAAATTCGGGTTCGTCCGAATCGAACTTTAGCGAATCGCTCATCTCTGGTGGACAGCGCAGCCGGCCTCCCCGCTCCCACCAAGCCCTGAAATGGAAAAAAAAATGCCGGCCTCCCCGCTCCCACTATACAGCAAACACTTACCGGCATGGTGGGAGCGAGGAGGCCGGCTGCGCTGTCAGCTGTCATCAGATGATGCTGACAGCGCAGCCGGCCTCCCCGCTCCTACCATGCCGGCATTTTTTTTTCCATTTCCCGGCATGGTGGGAGCGGGGAGGCCGGCTGCGCTGTCAGCGGGCGGCGGAAGCCGGCTTCCGCCGCCCGCTGACAGCGCAGACGGCCCCCCGCTCCCACCATGCCGGCATTTTTTTTACAGCAAACACTTACCGGCATGGTGGGAGCGAGGAGGCCGGCTGCGCTGTCAGCTGTCATCAGATGACGCTGACTGCGCAGTCGGTCTCCCCGCTCCCACTATGCCGGCATTTTTTTTTTTTATTTCAGGGAAAATTCGGTCAGCACGAACCACTAAAAATTCGGGTTCGTGCTGAATCGAATTTTCCCTGAAATTCGGAGCGAATTCAGGTTCGTTAGAACCGATTCGCTCATCCCTAATAATAACCACAGCTTTTAACAAATACTCTATGTGCATGCCCTGCTGGTCATCTATAACTCAGTCTAGGATCGTGTCTCATCACTCCCCGCCCTCAGTTTTTCCAATAATGAACAGATAGAGAAAAGGGGGGAGGATGTGTTCTGTGGGGGAATAAGAAATGGGGGGGAGGGGGAAGGGGAAATGGGAGGAGAGCAAAAGAAAACTAAGATTGGGTAAAGAGGTAGGGGGGAAGAGGGGGGATGGGAGGACGGGCAGCAGGGTAGAGAAGGCACGGGCAGCCCAGGGTCCGAGATCAGCCCCACGTTCCGCTTTATATATTGTGGATAATATACCCCTGGTTGTTTCGTTTGTCGCACATAAACGCTCGAATGGCGTCAACTCTCTGGCGAATTCCTCAGGCGGGGCAGGCTCGCCAAGAAGTGTGATACCTGTAATGCCCTCCAAGAAGACAGACGGGGGGGATCCCCCCAGTTCAGCAGTTCCTGAAGGGACTTCCAGCTAGAGCCACTAAGGAATTTGCAGGCGACGCCTCGTCCAGGCGCCTTACATCTCGCAAAACCTGCATCAGGCAGGTTCGCCATAAAGTCCAATGCCCCCGTGATTGGGCAAGGCAGGGAAGGGCGTCGGGGCTATATTCTCCTTCATCATATGTCTTGCCCACACCCTGCTTGCTAATCTATGATTAAGGGCGCCTAGCCCGAAACGCGTTAGAAGGACTAGGATTGCTTGGATGTTTTACCGCTGTTCTTCACTTTTGACTATTTTAACTGGATGGCAATAAAAGCTATGTTTTAGAAGTGCGGACCCCCCTTTCTTCTTTTTCCTATTGGACGTTTGGGACTGGAGGACCCAGGGTATCGCACCCACGGTATTTGTTACGCATAGTGTGCACCTGTTTTTTGTTAAATTCCACACCCTGCTTGGGCCTATAGTAGGATGAGATTTGAGCGTGCTTAGTAGTTCTCCCGGGGACCAAGGGAGGCCCGCTAGTGGAACCGGAGCCCACGATTTCTCCAGTTGAACCCAGCGTTTGCTGCCCCTATGACGGTTCCAGTCCACAATCCTGTTTAGATGCGCTGCTACATAGTACATTCTGATATCTAGAAGTCTCACTCCCCCTCAACTTCGGCAGCATCAGTGTTTGTTGGGCGCTCCTGCCCCCCCCATATGAACTTTGTGAATTCAGACCAATTATCCCTCAGGAAGGCCGAAGGTAGGTGGATGGGTAGTACCTGAATAGGACAGAGCAGCCGCGGCAAGACATTCATCTTCAGCACGTTGCACCTACCCACCAAACCAGGACAGTGTCTTGTTCTTCCATGTATGGAGGTCTCTCTTAATGGTGCTTAGAAGGGGCGGAAAGTTCTTGGCAAACAATTCTTTCAGCTGGGGCGTTATCTGTACTCCCAGATATTTGATGGCTCTGGATGCCCATCGGAAGTGGAAGTTAGCTTGTATGTTGTCCATGTGTCTCTGCGAGAGAGAGACATTGAGTGCTTCGGACTTCTGCAAGTTGATTTTAAAATTTGATAGCTCTGTGTACTCTCTTATTTCTCTCAGAAGATTAGGGATAGTCGTCACTGGTTGTGTGATGCAAAAGAGTAGGTCATCAGCAAAAGCTGCTACTTTGTGTTGGCATCTAATTTTGTATTGTTCTCTGTGCTATATGTTTTACCTTGTCTGTATTCTTACCTTGTAAAGCGCTACGGAAGTTGATGGCGCTATATAAATAAACAATAATAATAATAATAGCTGGAAATGTTATTACATGCCAGGAAGGCATCAAGGCCACTTTTGAACGTTTTTACTGTATCCTTCATAACTACCTCCTCTGGCAGCGAGTTCCATAGTCTCACTGCTCTTACAGAGAAGAATCCCCTCCTATGTCGGTGGAGAAAGCACCTTTCCTCTAACCTTAGTGGATGCCCTCGGGTTATAGTTACACTCCGAGGTATAAATAGATTGTGGGACAGATCTTTGTATTGACCCTGAATATATTTATACATAGTTATTAGATCACCCCTCAATCGTCTTTTTTCTAAACTAAATAAACCTAACTGTGACAATCTTTCAGGGTACTCTAGTCCCCGCACTCCTTTTATTAACTTTGTTGCCCTTCTTTGAACTCGCTCCAGTTCTGATAGGTCCTTCTTAAGCACAGGTGCCCAGAACTGTACACATTACTCCATATGGGGTCTGACCAGTGACTTGTACATGGGTAAAATGATGCTCTGGTCATGAGCACCTATGCCCCTCCTGATGCACCCCATGATCCTATTTGCTTTGGCAGCAGCTGCCTGGCATTGATTACTACAGTTGAGCTTATTGTCAACTAAAACCCCTAGGTCCTTTTCCATTGTTGTTTTACCAAGTGTTTGTTTATTTAGTGTGTAATCATGATACAGATTTCTTCTTCCCATGTGCATAACCTTACATTTATCTGTGTTAAACTTAATTTGCCATTTAACTGTCCATGCTTCCAATTTATCTAAATCTGTTTGTAGCTGCCTGCTGTCCTCTTTTGTTTTAATTACTTTAAACTGCTTAGTATCATCTGCAAAGATTGAGACTTTACTGTTTAATCCATACCCAATGTCATTTATATATATATATATATATATATATATATATATATATATATATATATTGAAGAGAATTGGTCCCAGAACTGACCCTTATGGTACTCCACTAGTAACAGTGACCCAATCTGAGTGTGTACCATTGATAACTACCCTCTGCTTCCGATCATTAAGCCAATTTCCCACCCATCTGCACACATTTTCCCCTAGTCCAAGCATTCTCATCTTTTGTACCAGCCTTTTATGTGGCACAGTATCAAATGCTTTAGAAAAGTCAAGATATGTGATATCCAATGACTCCCCCTGATCCAATCTTGAACTTACCTCCTCATAAAAGCTGATTAGGTTTGTCTGGCAGGAGCGATTTCTCATAAATCCATGCTGATATGGAGTAATAAGGTCATTTTCCCCAAGGTGCTCTAGGATAGAATCCCTTAAGAAAACTTCAAGCAGCTTGCCCACCACAGATGTTAAGCTTACCGGTCTGTAGTTCCCAGGTTCCCCCCTAGATCCCTTTTTGAATATTGGCACCACATTTGCCAAGCGCCAATCCCTCGGAACAGACCCTGTAGTTATTGAGTCAACAAATATTAGAAATAATGGCTTGTCTATTACTGTACATAACTCTCTTAAAACACGAGGATGTATGTCATCTGGTCCCGGTGATTTTTATCTGCTTGAGACAGTTCTGGACTTCTTCCTTGTGACATTTAATGGAGGGTTTCGGTTATTCCCCTTCATTTCACTCGGCATGTCACATTCTTTTGTGAATATAGAAGCAAAGAAGTTGTTTAGTAAATTTGCTTTCTCCTCATTTCCCTCTATAGGGGTCCCCCCTTGCTATTCAGGGGGCCCACACCCTCAGGTTTGTACCTTTTATGGTTTATGTAGCTAAAGTTAGTTTTACTCTCTTTCGTGACCAGTCTTTCTGTCTCCAGCTTAGCTACCCTTATCTGTTGTTTACATTGTTTATTTTCTTCTTTATAATTTTTTTACGCTTCCGCTGTCCCTTCCTGCTTTAAACGTTTAAATGCCTTTTTTGTTGTTTATTGCCCCCTTAACCTTTTTGTTTTTTGTCTAATAGTTTTATTCCTGTAAGGTATATATCTGTCACAATGAAAATTAAGGATTCCTTTGAAAGTATCCCAGTTAGTGTCCATGCTTTTGTTTTTAAGGACATTTTCCCAGTTAATGCAGTTTAGGGCATCTCTAAGTTGGTCAAACTTTGCCTTTTTGAAGTTCCGCGTTTTTGTGGCTCCTTGATAAGGCACCCTAGTGACTGCTAAGTGGAAATTAATGATATTATAATCACTGCTTCCAAGGTGTCCTCCAACCTGTACCTTTACTATTTTGTCTAGTACATTGGTTAGTATTAGGTCCAATATGGCTCTCCCCCTTGTTGGAGCTTGTACTTGTTGGGAAAGGTAGCCATCTTTTGTTTTAGATAAAAAAACTATTACTTTTATGCGAAACACATGTTTCAGCGTCCCAGTCTATATCTGGGTAGTTAAAGTCCCCCATAATCACTACCTCATTTAGTTTAGCGGCTATATCTATTTGCCTTAGCATCATATTTTCTATGGATTCGGATATATCTAGAGGTTTGTAGCAAACCCCCATATTTTTTTTTTATTTTTGTTTCTCCCTCCATGTATTTCTACCCATACATACTCCACATGGTCATTCCCCTCACATATATCCTCCCGCAGAGTGGGTTGTTGAGAGGATTTTACAATTAAGCAGACTCCACCCCCTTTGCGTTTGTTACGGTCCCTCCTAAACACACAGTAGCCCTGTAGATTTACTGCCCAGTCATAGCTTTCATTCAGCCAGGTCTCTGTTACCCCCACTGTGTCGTATTTGTTTTTCTGTCATTATCAATTCTAGTTCAGCCATTTTATTAGTCAGGCTTCTAGCATTTGTAAGCATGTATTTCAAATGCTTATGATAATTTTGATAGTTTTGTATATTGCCCTTTTTCCTCCTAGATGTGCTAACCCCTCCCCCCTCTCCACCCCCAGTTTCATGGCTACACCCACTGTCACTTTCTTTCCTAACTTCCCCTTTGTAACTGCTATTACCCTCCCCCCCAGTGCTTAGTTTAAACACTCCTCCAACCTTTTAGCCATCCTCTCCCCCAGAACATATGCACCCTCCCCATTGAGGTGCAACACATCCCTGCCCTGCCTGCTGTAGCCCACTGTGAAGTCGGCCCAGTTCTCTAAGAACCCAACCCCCTCCTATTTACTCCAATTTTTGAGCCACCTGTTTACCCCTCTAATCTCCCGTTGCCTCTCTGGTGTGGCTCTTGGTACTGGTAGTATTTCTGAGAATACTACAGTTGAGGTCCTTGCCTTAAGCTTACGGCCTAAGTCCCTGAAATCATTTTTAAGGACCTTCCACCTACTTCTTCCTATGTCATTTGTGCCAATATGCACCATGACCGCTGGGTTCATGCCAGTCCCTCCCAATAATCTGTCAGCCCGCTCCACTACATGCCGTACTCTTGCCCCAGGAAGGCAACACACTGTTCGGCAATCCCAGTCTTTGTGACAGATTGCCCTGTCTGTTCCCCTAATAATAGAGTCACCCACTACCAGCACCTGTCTTGCCTGCCCTGTTCTCCCATTTCCCCTCCCTTTCTTACTGGAGCCGACAGATGTGTCTTGCTGCAGCTGTGCCATCCCTGAGCTAACATCCTCCTCATCTGCCAACTGGGCAAACTTGTTTGGAGGTGCCTGTTCAGGGCTAGCCTCCCTATAACTTTTACCCCTACCCCGCCTTCTAACTGTTATCCAGCTAGCTGCCTCATTTTCCTGCTTTTCCTCTCCCCCCATACTACCACCCTCCCCCTCCCCTGACCCATGTAGTGCCAGATCAGTGAGATCCAGACTCTTTTGCATGACAACAATGTCTCTCAGTGTTGCAAATCGCTTATTTAGATCATGATTGATGGCTTCCAAATCAGCAATTCGTAGACATCCAGGGCATAAATATCCACCATCGACCGATTGATCAAAAAGTGCATACATAGCACAAGATGTACACTGAACAGCATTGTTAGGCATGGAACCCATTGTATCAATTTGTTGGAACACTGAGTGAAGAATTTACAACACTTAAAATAACAAATATCTGAAATCAAAGGTAGATACTTACAGCTTCAGCACTTGTAACTTCTGCTTTTAACTCCTGCTTTAACTCACCACTTACCAAGCAGCCACTTACAGAGTCAGCCTCCAGGAGAAAGCTCTATGAGCTGTACATACCTATTAGGTTGCCCAAGTATGGTAGGAGTCTGTTCACCAGGATTTTCGGTCTGTAGTTGGAGCAGAGCAGCGGGTCTCTTCCCTGCTTAGGTATTATCGCTATCTGTGCCCTCAGCATGTCTACTGGTAAAGCCTGCTCAGGAGATATAGAGTTAAAGGCCGCTACTGCTCTTGGGGTCAAAATATCCTCCATCCATTTGTAGTAAGATAATGTAAATCCATCAGGACCTGGGGACTTTCCCATTTGGGATGATTTTATTTCCTGTGACCACTCCTGCACAGTTATGGGCTCCTCCATGGCCTCTACCACCTCTCGGCTCAATGTGGGTAGGCCTGATGCCGCAACATACCTTTGGGTCTCTTGTAGCCTGCTCAGCCGCCCCCCCTCAAGTTGTAAAGCTTGTGATAAAAGTCCCTGAAGACCCTAGCAATGTCTGCTGGTTTAGAAAGCAATCGGCCTCCACTGCCTAGTATCTGAGGCACAAAATTGTTGGCCCTCTGCTCTCTGATTGTCCTAGCTAACATGCGGCTGCATTTGTTCCCATATTCATAGAAGGAGCGTCTGGCCTTAACGAGCAAAACCTTGGCTTTGGTTAGCAAGAGGTCTCTTAGTTTTTCACGGGCCGCTGCCAACTCCTGTCTGGTCTCCTCTGCACGCTGTTTTTTGTGCTCCGAGTCTAATCGAGTGATTTTCTTTACTAATTCTACAGTCATTTTCTCTCTCTCCCTCTTCTTTCTGAAGGCCATTTTTATAATGATACCTCTGATATAGCATTTGTGCGCTGCCCATAGGTTTAGGGGAGACGTCTCCGGGTTGACATTGATCTCAAGGTATGTCTGTAGTTCTTTCCTAACCTCCTCTTTTAGGATCTGGTCCTGAAGTAGCGACACATTGAGCAACCAGGTACTTAGCCTGGTCAAACGCTCGGGAAGTTTCACGGACAGTGAGATCAGGGCATGATCTGAGATCATGATGGGGTCGATCTCCACTTTTTGTCCAATCTGCAGGTATCTGTGTTCTAAAAAACAAAACAAAAAAAGAATCATGAGGTGCCGAGTACAAGGTATAGTCTCTACCTTGAGGGTTGAGTCGTAGAGAATTTTTACATTTTTTGAGAGCCGAAAATGATAGGTGAGAGGCCTTTCTAGAGGCATCCAGCAATGGGTCCAGGACTACGTTGAGGTCCCTACCAAAAATCAAGACATCTTTGAGAATGTCTGGAGGGCATCCAGGGCACGCTCAATAAAGCGGATCTGGTCCGAATTGGGGGCATAGATATTAGTGAATACTTGGTTACCCACTTTTCCTTTAACGAAGATGAAACGACCTTCCTCATCAAGCATGTTGTCTATCAAGGTCCATGAAAGATTGGCCGCGATCAGAATACTCACTCCCCAGGTAAGTAGGAGGGTCATCCCACAGGGAAGCGCTTGTCTAAGAATTTTGGGGCTTTGCCCTTCCGAAAGTGCGTTTCCTGCACAAATACTATTTGCGCTCTCTTTTTCCAAAATAGATTAAGGCATAGTCTCCACTTCTCAGGGACATTGAGGCCTTTAGCGTTTAGGGAGACGATCTTGAGGTCCATCGCGTCCCTTGTGTCCGGCCCGGACCACCCGCTACGGCCCAATAGAGGGGAGCCCGCAGCCACTATAGCTGGAAGCAGGGGACCAGTGCACCCTTAAGGGCAGAAGGAGCACGGCCGCCCGGCCAAGAGGTGGGGAGGGGGAGTCGGGTATGGATCGGCCGCCCAAGACCCGAGGAAGGATGGCTTACAAGGGAGGAGGGATGAGTAGGGAGGGATTAAGGAGGAGAGAATGGGTGAAGGGCAGGAAGAAATATAAGAGGAAATGAGAGAAAACGCCCGCCTCAGGCCAAATTTTCCTAGGCGCGCAGGCCAATGTGGGGTAGAGAAACTGTGGCGCTGCAAGGCTACGGAGGTCTCCCACCTCCCCAGCCCAACTCAGCCCGTCTTACGAGGGACGGTCCAAGACTTAGTCTCCCCCTGGGGGATTAAGAGGACAATAACCTGTAAACAAACCGGAGCCTTCTTTGACTCTAAAGTAACACTCTATGACAGTCAAATTGACATGTGGCTTTCGCCTAAAACACAAAGTAGACAACCCGCCCCTCCCTGAGCCGTCATCTTGTCGGTCCACCTCCCCCCAGCCAGCCCGCCCCTACCTCGCCCCAGAGGCTCGCGCAGCCCCAACCCACGCCCCCCTCCAGGGAGACCAAATCGTCAAACCCATCCCATCGCGCCTTCCCGTCAGGGGGCAGCCGGCAGGGGGAGCGGCTAACGAGAGAAGCCAGGACCACAAACCCCGCGGCAAATCTCATACATCCATCAGAGGGATCGCCCACCATGCCCCGAGGATGCAGGCGGGCCGGCCCCCACCTGTCCAAATACCCCCCAGAATGGCAGAGCAATCCCATTCACAGAATGCGGCGCCGGCGGGGCAGCCCAGCCCGCCCGCCCGAGAGCACACAACCCGCCCCCCCGCCACAACACGGGCGAGACACCGTCCGGACGGTAAATTGATCTAAGTCCCACAGTCGTCCCCAAAAGAGGAAACAGGGGGCAAGGGAAGGGAACCCAAAAAGCCTGGGGCCCGGCACCCACGCCCCCCAGTCAGACCATGGTAGGCCCCGGCCACAGCCGGTGGTCACCCACAGCCCCCCCCCCGTGAGCCGCCGCCCGGGCATCCCGGTGCCCAGAAAACCGGGCTGTCCGGACCCCGAGGGACCGCGGCACCGACCCACAAAAGGGGGAGCCAGGATTCATCCCCCCAGCGAGGGAACTCATGCATATCCACTCATGGCCTCCCCCCATCACATCCGTCACAGCCCCAGGATCACTCGCGGGCCCCATAGCGGCGCCGGCCGAAGGAGCCAGCAGCAGCTCCAGCCGCTCGCCGCGGCCTGAGCCCGCCACCGGGTGCAGTCGAGCCACCCCATCCGCATCTGCAGGGCCCAGTGCCAACGACCCAGCCCAGTTCACTGGTTCAGGGGCCATCATATGTTTGGTTCACCCCCCTGCCCCCCCCAGGCCCGGAAACAGCCCAGCCATCGCCGAGGGGGCATCGGTAAACACCACAGCGGCGTCACAAAAGTGGAAGGGGATGGGTGGAAGCGGGGGTGAGCACAGAACCCAGAAATCACAACAATCATTATTTCCTAGATACTCTCTTCAAACCCTGAAACCGGGAGCGTCGATCCTCCTCGATAACAGGCGCGGTGGACAGTCCCATAGGTGAGAAGGCGAGAGTCTGTCGGAGGCTTGTCCCGAAGAGGGGAGAAAGTCCGGCTGCGGAGATTAAGTCCACTTCATTGTGTCAGGGTAGCCCAGAGTGTTACTCGGCCACGGGGGGGAGCATCTCCCTGCCGTGGCCGACCACGACCGATTGGGGCCCGCGTCTTAGAGTAGACCCGGGTGCCGCTCCTCCATGGGAGGGGGAGCGTCCTCCCGCCGTGGTCGGATACGATCCATCAGGGCTCTCCGGCATCTGATACTCCGCGGCAAAGGTTGAAATGTAGGGAAGTCAAGCCAGTTCGGGACCTACAGGGGGGCAGTGTCCAGGAATGCAAAGAGATTGTCCAGGTCTCTGGGGACCCGTAGTGTAAAGGAACTCCCGTTTTTTCTAACAAGATGGAATGGGTATCCCCATCTGTAGACTGCACCGCTGTCTTTTATCTTCTGTAGTAGTGTTTTCAGTTGTCTCCTCATCCAGAGCATGAAGCGGGCCAGGTCTGGTAGGTTGGTTATGTGCGCAGAGTCGTGTACGATTTGTCTTGCCTCCCACGCCTTTTTTAGAATTTGTCTTGTCTTTGTCTTGAAGCGGTGTATTCTGCAGAGGACGTCCCGGGGGCCGTCCGGAACGCCCGGTGGTCGGCCCGCCTCCCTGTGTATTCTGTCCATCTTTATGGCGGTGCCCGGCGGGTTACCTAAGAGTCCATAAACTGGGACGTTTCAGGGATCCCTCGGAGGTGCAGGTTATTCCGCCTGTTTGTGTTCTCCAGATCGTTATAATGTAATTTCAGATTGGAAATCTGGACGGCTTGTGTATCATACGTCTGCTCCAGGCGGGTAAGGCGTTCTTCTGTCAAGGTTCTTGCATTCTCCAAGGCTGAAACCCGATCCTTCACCGCCGCTACGTTGTGTCGGACAGCTTCCAGGTCGTCCCCCGGGCTCCTTGATTTCTCCACTGTGTGGTCCCCCCACCTGCTAGAGGGGGAATGCCCACCCGCCTCCTGCTTTACCTTGCCGAGGGTGTGCAGCTCTTCCGCTGCTCGCCTCTTCCGTCCTCCGCTCTCTGTCCCCCCTGCGGCTGCCATCTTGCTGCTGCTGCTGCGAGCGGTGGTGTCATCTCCTCCGCTTGAGAGAAGCGGGCCGCTGCTGGCTCTGTCGGGGGTGTTGTGAGGGAATGCCGACCTCCTCCTCCTCGCGCTGTCGGTCCCCCTCTGCGTGCGGCTTAATTTTCTTTTTTGCCGCATCCGGCCACTACCTGTTCCAGTGCCATTTTGGACAGGCGCTTGGTCCCGGGGTCCTCTGACCTCAGAAAACGGGTGATCGATTGCCCCTCACCGGCTCTGGAGTTCCTCCGCTGTCCTCCTCGCTTCCCCATCTCCTTGGGGGAGTTGATAGGGGTTTTAATCCCACAAAAACACTTTTTAGGCTCGTAACTTACCTTTTTATTGGTGTTTTCCCCTCCTCTTTTCACACAACATTACCCATTCCCTGCTAGAGCTGCTACACCTTGCTTTAAGGATGTAGCTTTAAAAAAGGACACCACACTGTATATAACTCGTTGAAACATTTGTTTTATTATTAAAATATTATTTTTTATTTTGGCAATGTCATTCTTATTTTAGCTTTAAAGCCATAACTTTTTTAAGTTAAAAATGTATACAAAATATAAAATCTCTTTAAATATTATTTTTTTGGGGTGGACCAACAATGGAACTGTAAAGACAAAATAAATGCATGTTAACACCTGTTTGTACACATATGTGCCTGTTGATACCCTCCAAATGCTTACTACTTACCACAACACTGTTCTTTGCCTTTTTAGGTGGCCACACTCCACCTCTGCACTATCCCTTCGTCAGGGTCAGCAATGAAATGCCAACAGATGTTACAAGTCTGCACATGTGTTCTGTTTGTGTAGTAATCTGCTTTATTGGGTTTGAACCCAACCGAGTCAGGCGCTGAACCAGTCTCGGCACCATCGCGGCATATTCACCCTTGGACGAATCTGTACAGGGTACAGAGATCGCTGACAGCCCTCTGCAACATGGTGAACCCAGCTCTCCAAGACCAAAATACCAAGATAGGAGTCGCGGACGCATTTAGGCCAAGTGGCCCACCTAGCACAACCAGCTTTCCCCTCCGCCATTACAGGCGGATTGTCATGTCTCTGGTCGCTATCCTGTCTGACCCTTTAAAAGTTTCACACAACTTCACCCCCCCAGCATCCCCTACAAACAGGCAAGAGTGGCACATGTGACAGTGAGCGCAGCGTATGCCTGACGGCATGTTCACTTTGGCACATGTGAAGTGGCACATTAATGTTGTTGGCCTCGTTCATGTCTACCATTCAACAGGCAGCCAGGGTTTTGTTCTTGGCGATTATTTTTTGAGTCACAGGTATTTGCCATTACTGTGTGTCCAGCCATGTGCCTTTGCTCGTATGTTGCTGCTCCGGCAGCCAGTCTGTCACCTGCCTGCACCTTTGTCTGCTTGTAAAGTGGCACACATGCATAGGCGAATGCATAGCATGGCATAGCATGGCATAGCATGTGTACTTACCATCATGATGTAACTTTGCTGCTCATAGTGTAGACAGTTGGTGCCATGTTGGTCCTTGTCATCTGCTCATCTGCGTGACCTGCGCCGACACTCCCCAGCGGACCCCGGAAGTCTGCTTGCAACGTGCATACGATACACCCATAATATTGTAGCCTACAGGTTGCAACCACCAGTGCTGGCCTATTAGATAAACACATTTGTTGGCCAATTAACCTCCCACTTTTGTATAAAAGAACACACCTGACCCCACCACTTTAATGGCAGTGCTTACTTGGCATGTGCCTATGCCGAAACCCAGACACCAGTGCATAGGCCCGAAAACTGTCAAATCAGGGCTCAGAAACACATGCAAGCGCATGCTAAACCCATAAAAAACTTGTACGCAAGAAAGCTGAAAGTGTTCCATGTTCCAAAAAAAAGGCCCAGAATCACAGAATAAGAAGATACAGGACTTTAATGTCATTCCTGCTTGCGGAAATGCGTATGAGAGAGGCTCTGAATCGGGGCTATTAACACTGACTACATTAACAGTCTCTGTCTGTCTCTTACAATTTTGTGGTTAGGCTGTGTGTCAAGCTATTTATATGTTCACTTTTGGCTCTAGGCTTTAACTATAATGAATGTATGGTGCCCATTTTCTAATACCAGCTGTATACAATAGATGTGTTATCTAGATCATGGATCTAGTAGGCAAAATGCTATCAGATGGTACGTGGCAAAGCTGCAGACCAATCTACTGGCCTCCAATGAAATGATGTACTCTTTATATGATTTTTGTGCATTTCATGCACTGTAAATTGTTGTTTTGTGTATCCTAAATCTGTTTTAGGTGGCCGATAATGCAGAATTTCCAACCAGAAGATACTTGGGAAGTTTAGAGAATAGTTTGCCAACCTTTTTTATCACGGTTGCCTTCCCATTTTCAAATTATCTTACGTACTGAATGTTGGCAAGTATATAGGTAGTCAGTCACCTAAAACCATGTCCACCCCCTACATCACACATTTCTGGGCCCTTTAAAACATAAATGTCATCAAAACCCCTCTCCCCCTGCTCATGACCAAAGCAACCATAGCATGGTCTGACCATGACATAGTAACATTTACGTTATCCTCCCTAGTTTGCACACCAAGTATTGCCAATAGGTTAGGTATCATTACTGTGTTTGTCTGAAATCTAGAAGCTATTACAGAATATTTTACACTGATAGTCTTCAGCAGCATTATGGGAAGCACCAAAGTTGAGATCAGAGGTATTACCATTTAGTCAGCAGCAAGGCCGGATTAAGTCTGGTGGAGGCTCCTGGGCACAAAATCTAGTGGAGGCCCCATATACAGCATTTTGTTTCCTTTAAAATAATAGTACAGCCAAGTAATTGATTGGTGGTTGTCTGGCACCCACCCACTTACTGGAACGTCAGATCGAGTCCTTTGTGCCACCCTTGTGTGGGTGTACTGCCGCCGTTTTATTGCCGGCCCCGCAGCCTGTCAGACCAAAGACTGAAAAGTCTCCTGGACCAGATCATAACCCAAAGGTTGGCGGAGGCCCCCTTTGCAGGCAAGTGGTGGAGGCCCCGGGGGGCTGGCCCCTTGCACCCCCTTTATAATTCAGCACTGGTCAGCAGCTCAGAAAAAGTATATTAGTTAGGACAGGAAAGTATATTAGTTAGGACAGGAAAGCAACAGATTTTTGGGGGTTCGACTGAGCACTGGGCAAAAATTAATCTGCCCGTTGTGAATGTAATGCGAAAAAGGTTTGCACTTTTAGTTTACTAATTCAGAATCACAGTTGAATAAATGCACTAGAGTTAATAAAGCTCACAAGCAAGAAAATTGCACCCCTACTGAAAACAGTCTGTTCATACACGTTGGAAGTGTATCTTAAAGCGGAACAAAACCAGGGATTTTCACTTTCCCATGTTTTGTTCTGTTCCCCCAGGGCATCCTGATTGGAAATGCGTGAAACCCCCCAGAAAGCCACAAACAGCTCACCTCTTCTGCATTCCAATGGCACATGCGTGGGCGCTGAGCCAATGAGAGCCGTTTGCTCAGTTTACCTTGTTTTACTAACATTGACTTTATTGGGGAGTGCGTGCTGCCGATCCCTCACATCCCTGGCCTTGTTCGAGCTCCCACCCAGCCTGACCTGAAAGGCTGGGGCTCCTCATTGAAAACAATGAAATGCCTGCTGAATGATGTAGTCATAGCGGGCAGCCCTCACTGGATGAGAGCCTGGCATGCGCCATTGGAGCAGGGAAAGGTGTGTGTTTATGGGCGAACTGGGGGGTTTCACGCAGTTGGGCATCCCGATTCGGGAATCCAGGCTGACCACTGCCGGGGTTTTGTTCCACTTTAAGCGCTCAACCTGCTTTATTAGTGCAAGAATAAAAACATGCATTGGCATATAAGCATCATGAAAGGCACAGAGACAAACAGCCTGGGCCGTTTCTAGGCAAGAGTGAGCAGGACAGACATATTTTATTTTACCAATTTTATAACTATATTTATTTATAATGTCTATATATAATGTGGCCTACCATATATCTAAGCTCATATACCTCTCTACACAATTGAAATAAAGGTAATGGCCGAAGCTGGTGCTCACTGCCTTACTGTCTTCGTGAGATGGGATTTTGCACTGTGTAGTCCTGTGTAGCCCAAAGAGGGCCACCATCCATACAGTCAAACTTTTAGTGCCCTGCTAATATGTACCTCATTTGGTTCACCCCCATGCTACCCTTTTGCCCCTGATACTATTAAATTGTGCCTTTATGCTAGGGTCCCCTTTACCACCCTAGGGTTACCCCTAAGGTCCAACGACCTCCTTCTCCCCCACCGGGCAACCCTCTAATCTGCCCAATACCCCATTACACCAAAGGGTGCTACCTAACTCTCAAGGACCCCATTACCACCCCTAGGCCTACCCATAGTGCCCACGACTCCCCTATAACCTCCTACTCCTACTCTCATTCAAAGATTACCACATGTGATTCAAGGACCCCTTTAGCATCTGGAGAAAACCTATACTGCTCAATGCCCCCATAACACTTTCAACCTATCTTTACTCTCTAAAGTACATGCTTAAAATTCCATAACCCCTCCAAAAACTACCATGCGACCCATCCATACTGCCCATGTGCCCCCTCACTGCCCCTATAAAAAGTAAATAAAGTCACCCCAACTCTTCCTCATTCACTTGCATGGTAGCAAATGGCAGCCAATTATTTAGTTATTTAGGTTTGATATGCCAGTTCACTTGACATACTGGTTTGGTCACCAGTAGTCACGTGACTGGCAGCCATGCAATAAACTAGGAAGTGGCAAGCATTAGGTAACTTGACTTTACTTTCTGATTAAGCATGGCAATCTGTAGCTACAAAATAGCAATCAGAAAATAAATTCAAACACCAAAAAAATGGAAAAGAAAAATAAGAAGCTTGGGGCGGGGGGCTGGGCTGGGATCCTGGTCAAATACTGAACTGGTATTGCGATGTCCACTGTAACACAAAATAATCAAATACAAAATAGATTTGTCATGTGTGTATCTTACCTATATTAGACCACATGTCATCAATTGCCCCTTGCTAGTTAGTGTACAAAGATGCTGTACCTTAACCATTTAAGCACCAAGCCGGTGACTTATGGTGGCTTCTGACAGCTCACTACCCGCTGCAGGGAGGGGCCTTTTATACTAGCGAGTGAGATGATGTCAGCTTTCTCAGGCTGTATAAAATGCCCTCCCAGTGGCAGAAGTGAGCACAGAAGCCGGAGTGATAGGCAGAAGCTGGGTGCAGGTGCAGGGGAGGGTAAGCAAGGAGGTAAGTAGAAAGAAAATAAAGGACTTTTTGTGTGTGTGTGTGTTTTAACATTTAACACTTGAGACCCCTATAGCAGCATATGTGGTGGAAATGCACAGTGTCAAAGTAGCCTTAGCCCTCAAGCACGGTTTTGCTACTCACCAGATATAGTGAGGGCCAAACCTCTGGAGATAAATAGAGGATTATTGTAGTGGCAAATGTGCCACTTATGGTAGTGTCCTTGTTTCCCCAGATACAGTCACCATAGTCAAAAGTCTGGTTCCCAAATTAAATTCAGATAATACAAATTGGTCAAACTGTTGCTCTATTGCAAAATCTGGATATTATAAATCCTGGAACACTTATGTCTCATTGTCTGACTAAAAAGGTAAACTGATTTCTGATGAAGTAGTGCTTATTCCCATGAGACATGTGAACAGTTATGTAATATGATATAAATTTACCTAACACAAGTAGCTTTACTTTTAACCATAGATGTGTGTAAAGCTTTTAGTAAATTGTCTTGAGAGTGCTCATGACTAATTTCCAAAAATGGCTAAAAGTGCTATACACAAAGCCTTATTCTTTGATCTGTTACTGTGGAGTCAAATCTGACAGAATCCAAATAAAAAGAAAGCCTAGGCAAGGAGGATTATGCAAGGCTCTCTCCATTTTTCCCTAACCAGTGAATCCCTGACAGCTTCAATTCAACAAGCAGCTGATAAACGAGGCCTTGAAGTAGCAGAATAACACAATAAATTATGCTTATTTGCAGATGATATCATCCTAAAACATCTCCGGATTGCAAGTTAACTCAAAGCCAAATCCAAAGCAATAAATATATTGTGCACTCCACAGAACATTGCCAGTCCACAGGATGGAGAAATTGAGAAAATACAGAAAAATTGCTAAAGAAAATGTCTATATTCTTGAACTTTTCCGTTAAACCTTAGAACAAATCTACCCTCAGACATGAGACTCCCCACTTCTCCCCATGAGAAGACACTGAACATGGGTGGGCACGGCGTCAGTACAAATCGCTCCCAAGGACTTCAATAGGCATCTCTGTACATGAAAACTCCTTGTGTACCGGGGGCGCCCATTGAAGTCAATAGGAGTGTTCCAAACTGAGGCCATGCCAACCTAACACACTGGCTTCTCAGACCAGCACTGCGGGTAAGAGATGTTTGGTGCAGGATCTCATATCCTTATTCTAAATAGTTTAAAAACAGTGTCCCTGTACACATAACATTATTTGTATGAATGGATATAGGTGTTTAGAAACATAGATGGATAAAAGCAAAGGGAGACCACATGGTCCATCTAGTCTGCTCTTAGGTGTATATATTCTCTTTGTCTTAGAATAGATGTATGCCTATCCCAGGCAAGTTTAAATACACTTATTGCTTACCAAATACCTTTGTTCCAAACATCTACTACTCTTGGCATAAGAAAATTTATGACTTTACTCCCCTTTAGAAATTTTAATCATTAAGGGACCCTTCCTAATTTAAATTTTCCATGTATCCTTTTAGCATTAAAGAACCCCTACCTCTCCCAGGTGCATAACCTAGAAGCAAGTCTAGACCAGGCCCAAGTGCAGACATTAAATCTGGGTCCCAGCGTTGCTCATGCAGTAACCTTTATCTGTCACACTCAACCCATAGGAGGTAAATGGTTAATTAAAGGGACTGTCCAGGCAATGGTAAAATTAAGGCAGCAATGACTTCACCTGAACTCTGTCCCATGGGTCTCTAATTTGTTGTCATTTTTGCAGCATACTGTTTGGAAGTCTCTCCCTTCCTTTCCATTTTATCAATGAACACACTCCAAATGTGGTTGCACGGCCACCCGTGTCCTTCAGGAAGAAATCTGGCAAGCCACCGTGGCCATGCTTGCTGGGCTCATTTATGCTGGAAGCGTGGTGTGACAGAGATGGTGTGTGGAGTGGCGAGGAGCAACAATTATGGGGACCCTGACCTCATGGGTATCGATTAGAGATGAGCGAACTTTTGAAAAGTTCGATTCGGCCGATTCGCCGAATTTCACAAAGAAATTCGGTTCGGCCGAATCGAACTTTTACGAAGTTCCCCATCATAAATGCCGGCATGGTGACAGCGGAGCCGGCCGGCCCGCTCCCACCATGCCGGCATTTAAAAAACAAAAAAAAAAAAAAAAAGCATTTTTGCCGGCATGGTGGGAGCGGGCCGGCCCGCTCCGCTGTCAGCGGAACCAGCCGGCCCGCTCCGCTGTCAGCGGAACCGGCCGGCCCGCTCCCACCATGCCGGCATTTAAAAAAAAAGCAAACACTTACCTGCAGGTCCGGAGCGTGGAGACCGGCGCCGCTCTCAGCTGTCATCTGAGGGCGCGTCATCAGAGGGCGCCTCTGATGACGCGCCCTCAGATGACAGCTGAGAGCGGCGCCGGCCTCCACGCTCCGGACCTGCAGGTAAGTGTTTGCTTTTTTTTTAAATGCCGGCATGGTGGGAGCGGGCCGGCCGGCCCGCTCCCACCATGCCGGCAAAAATGCTTTTTTTTTTTTTTTTTTTTTAAATGCCGGCATGGTGGGAGCGGGCCGGCCGGCTTTACCGGCCCGCCGGCCGGCTCCCACCATGCCGGCATTTTTTTTTTTTTCATTTCAGGAAAAATTCGATCGGCACGAACCACAAAATATTCGGGTTCGTGCCGAATCGAATATTTCCTGAAATTCGGAGCGAATTCCGGTTCGTCCGAACTGGTTCGCTCATCTCTAGTATCGATGCTATATCTGCACCTCCTGTAGTTACACACCTGATCCTTGCCGGACTACGTATTGCCAACCCCATATGATCGCTGACAGCCACTGCAACATCGCACTGTGCAGGCCTACTTTGAGAACCCAGTTGTCAGAGATTGAGTACCTCCTAAGGGAACGCAGAAGTGGGTAGGTAGGTTTGTCCAGTACTGGGCTTGTTGTCAGGTTAAGCACAGTGTGGCAATAGGGATACCTCCTACTCCTCTGGTAAACATCTATTTTTGATTATTGGTCTGCTCTTTATCAAGGTTTTGCAACCCACGTCTGATTTGATCCAGAACTGACCCAAGAGCTGCTGAAAACTATTTCTGCAAGTGTTCAATTTTGTGTTAATTTCACACAGTTTTCAATGAATGACAACCCAGGTGTCACTTGGGATAATTAGATAAAATTTTTATAGATATAATAGAGATAAATGCCTTATTTAAGAAGCACTAATGCCATGTAGCACCGCGTAGCGTCATGTAAACGCCGGGTGCAGTATATGAAAACCATATATATGAAAGTCAAATTGGTGATTACTTCTAATAGTGTCATGTAGCGTCACATGTATCACTAGGGCTGCTCAGTGTAAAGTGCCGGCGCTGTGTGTTCAGCAGTGCCACGTAGCACCTGTCACTCAGTTGCGTTCTCCCATATAATTCATAGTCATTAATTTGTTTGTGTATAAAAAGCATTTGGATCCACTTGTCCCCACTATTTTATCATATGATGATTGTTTTGGCTCTCCTGCCCAGCAACCAAAGACTTATATTGTCATATATTATTTTTTTTTTTTTTGTCAGAATTGTATGCGTTGGTCTGCCATTGCAGTGTCATTGTTACAGTGTTGAAACATGTCATTCCATGTGTTTTCGCTCTAGTGCTGGTGTATATGTGTTCAGAAACAGACATGTTTAATATTGTGTCTTGTTGCTAGAGTGCCCAGCTTTATAGCACCAATGCTAGCTTTGTGATTTTTCTTCTTAAATATGGGCTTCAGCACCGAGCGTAGGATGCACTTAACTGGCTCTACGTATTGTTCACTGCAGCTTTGTTCTGTATGTAGCATCGCCTTGGGCGGCTTTTCTTCGGGGCGCTACATATACATTGATTCAGGGAGAGTGCTTCTACAGCGCCTTCCAGGCATCACATTTATCAATGCTGGACAGGATACTACAGTGTCACTTTTTCAGTGTCACTTGTCCAGCGTCACTTGTCCAGCGTCACTTGTCCAGCGCCAAAGCTACTTTATAGCACCAGACACCCGTTTGCAACGTAAACTTGGGGACGCTCTAAGCGCCATTAAATAGACGCACAATTGGCATTACATGGCCCTAAATCCCTGTTCTACATCTTTTAGGCTCATCTGCATTCATACCTCATTTCCATTTTTCACCCAGACCTTCCAGTAGCATTCCGGTCCACACAGCCACCATTAGAATTGAGGACCCCACAGAGAGCTGCAATTCCAGAGAATTAAAATAAATGAGATAAGTATTTATCCTTCGATCTTCCCTTAGAACCCCTTCCATTAAGCAGGATATAACATTTGTATTTATTTATAATTCTATAGCCTACTGTCTAAATTTTAAATTCTTAATATGTTATATTTAAGTATATTTTTTTGCATCATTGCTAAATAATAAATAATAATAAGTCACCTAACTGTATAAATGTTTAACAAGGCATTAGGATTGTTCATTATTCTAAATATAAGCCTGTCTTGTTCATACGCTATCTGCCGAGGGTACATCTTTAAGTATCACAGAGTGCTGCGGAAACACGATACTGCTGCAGCGTTGAAGCTTAGGCGCCATTCTATTTTAATAAGTGTCATGCGTGCTTTGGGGCATATCAGAAATAAGTGGCTGTATCTAGGTAAAAACAAGCCGGCCTGCAGACCTCTGTGAAATGCTACACGGACTAACCTTCGGCAAATGACAGAAACCATGGCAGTTTGTGCTAGACGCCGGCTGGTCGCTGCCTCCCCTCACTGATGGAAAGATTAGGTGCTTGCTAGAACCTTCTCCGCCTGGTTGGACTGTATTATTTTTTTTTAACAGCTTGTCTGATTGTGTGACTGATGAACACACAATTTAATACCACGCTCACCCACATACCATGCTCAGTATTTAAAATGTTTAATTTAACTCCTTAGAGAAAGCCACATGTTAAATTACAAAAAATAGTATAAAAAAATAATACATATGATGTAATATATACCGTATTATATAAATAAGAAATACCTTAGAAAGATGGTGTGGCTACAGGGGGTGCTACAGTAGTGACTGTATCTGGACCTATGAGCAGGGCTGCAGTAGAATGTAGTAGGCCTCATATTACCTAAATATCTGCCCCCACCTTATAGAGAACACAAGTAGCATACATGACAATGATGCAAGGTCCTCCAGTGCATCTTTTCCATGTTTCATCTAAAGCATTCTGTAAGCGGAACAAAACCCAACCAGGCCAGCCCTAGGATCGGAATGACCTTCCCCTGGTGCATCCCAAATCGGGATGCCCCATTGTGTGAAATCCCCAGAGACCCTTTCTGATGGGTACTCCTGGGGAGTTAATGGCTGTGCCAATAATGAGAGACTATAAGAGTGACACTATTAGGCTGGTGTGTAGTATTGTTTTCATAGCATTCACTTTGAACTGCTTCCAAATCTGTTGGTAATTACTACTTTGTGCAGTGCTACTGAATAAGATGGCACTATATAAATAAGCTAGAATAATAATAAACAGTCCAAATCCGGAAATGCAGCAGCCATTCACAGTATATGGAGAAAATTGTATTTTAGAGCTCAGACAGACAGGCAGAGACAAAATAAAAAAAGAAAAGTGGGATGGGGGGAGCAAAATGCAGACAGATAGTTAATGATAGTTGGTTAGTGCACTTGGAAAGAAAACACCAGAGAGGAAGAGCTATTTGCCTGTCAATAATGTGAATCAATAACAGCTCTACATTGAATCAGCCTGTATATACAGACTTAAAACACTTGGTACCCAGCCCTTAAGTCTAAAAGACTCTAGAGCTGGTGAAATCACACCCCAGGCACATAAAGTTTTGAGATGCCCCATGGGTCTCAAACTCTCCAGTTCAACTCCAATCTAGCCATTCCATAAAGCATAAGCAGGCCATGATCCCTTGCCCCCTCCATCCTCCGAGTGCACCCACACCAGACATATCTGAATGTCTGGCAGCAGGTGCGGGCAGCCAGAGGCAGCCAGATTGCGATGCGTATATAGCAAAAGGTCATAACCAAGTTGGGCAAAGCTTAGTTTATGCCTTGCTATAGTGCACATTGGCTTATACTTGCCCAAGGTTTGTGGATTTAGAATAGTTGAACTTTTAAAGATCTGAATAAATATATATATATTTTAATTTTTCTCTATTATTATTGTATTTATTGTATTTTATGACAAACACATACAGATTCAGATTTAGGTACAGGCACATGCATTATATACATACTAGGGGTTTGTTGTGGCAGGGAGACCTAGTACAACAGGTAGGAAAATAGTGATGAATACTTCCAGCATAAGCTGACTAAGAAATAGAGGAGGACAGAAACAGGAAGGATCAGGGGACACACTGTTCAAACCAATTCCAAAGCACTTCAGTCCAAAGCAGGGAAGAGAAAGAATACCTAATAGATGTGTACCACCCTCCGGCACCCAGGCAACAGTACCAGGATTTTGCAGTACCACCGCTTAGTCCGGTCATCCCAGATCCACATGCCCTTGCAGGGGTGTATAACTGAGGTTCCTTCCAACAACACATGCAGTGGGTTGTTAGCACCCCTAGGTCCGTAGATCTGGTGCTCGGAAGTGTACCATCTGGGCGAGGTACATTGATTCACAGGATGATTTGGACCTCCAGATCCAGGGAGGCTAGCATCTTACTGGAGGTGTTGTTTGAAAGAGGACGACTTCAGGTATGCACCTCTGCAAGGGCATGTGAATCCATTAAGCGTTACCGCAAAGACCCGGTACTGTTGTTCATGGGAGCTGGGGTCTAAAAGTTGGTGGAGCTTGTTCTGCAGCTGAAGATCTCATTCTCTGTAAGTTTAGGCTTCCTTGCCCCATGGTCCCAGAGAACCGGGGTTCAGAAGTGGACCTCCCTGGGCAAGGTGTATCGATTCCCAGGGTGAGCCAATTTGAAGCCCCGGTTCTCCAAGCTTAGAGGGCTAGCGACTAAGTGGAGGCACCAAGGACAGCGCAGAGAGGTGGTGGTGTGGACTGGAGCCAGTGTGAACAAGTGGTGGACAACACGGAGGACAGCACACATCAGGATTCTTCAGCCCAGATCAGCAAAGGCGTCAGTCAGTGAGGTACTGTATGTTGGCTGTTGCTTTATATAATGGTGCCTTGTGTTGATGTTCCCATCCGGACTTGCTGGCTGACCTACCCCCCTATTTACATGCCTACTGACCGACTTACTTATATACTGACCCACCTACCTATCTACCTACCCACTAAACCACCTACCTGCTAATAACCCACTGAACCACCTACCTGCCTACTGACCCTCCTACCTACTTGCCCATCCACCTACATAACTATCTACCTGCCAACTGACACACACACCCACCTACCTACTTATCTACTTTCCTATTGACCAACTACCAACCTACGTACCACCATATCTACCTGATGACTCAACTACCTACTTACTGTATCTACCTACCCACCTACCTGCCTACTGACCCACCCACCAATTTACCTACCTACCAACTCACCATCCTACCTATCAACCTGTCTGCTGACCAACTCACTTACCTACCTGCATACCTACCAACTTGCCTCCTTACCCAGGACCTGGAACGACAGCTGGCGGTCCTGTTTCAAAGGCAGAATCTTCAGACCCTGGAGCAGAGGTGGCAGTTGCCCACCCACCTACCTGTCAGTCCACTTGTCCACTTCCCCTCCCACCTACCCACTCACCTATCTGCCCAACCACCCACTTTCCTACCTATTCCCCCATTGCATAGCTTTTTTGATGCTTTAAAGCGATCCTGCTATTAAGGTTGGCCTGCATCTCATTCAAGTTTTACATTTTGGCCAACTGTGTATTAGAATTTGTCACCAGTGCAAAATGCAAGGAGGGGGAGGGGGGGGGGGTTAGGGCAATCATTAAAATTAGAAAACTATTTAGAATTAGTGTTAGGGATAAAGAGGGGCCCCCAACATTGTTCCTTTTACCTTAAAGTGAACCAAAGCCTAGGATTTTGACCATATTGGATTTTCCCAAATCAGAATCCCAAATCAGAATTCCCCACTGTATGAAACCCCCTGGCATCACCAGTATACTAATCTCGCCGGTGATCCCACTGCACTCGCGTGAGCTCCTATCTAATCAGTGCTTTATGTGGTACATATTATTGCTAGGCCGTGAAGAAACCCCTAGACATAACAAAATGTATCACGTGCTCCTCTAAGTGTGTAGTGTACCTGATATGATGTACATGCAACCTTCTTTATGTAGGGAGAACAACTAGGGAATTAACCCTTTAAGTGCCAGCCTACCTGGAGTTTTTGTCACACTCTGTTGCCAGACCATTTTGCACTATTTTGCGCTCCCCATGTTCAAATGTGATTTTTGAAGGGATTTCCAGGGATTTCCCAGGAAAATGATATATTGTTTTTTTCAGCAGAGTCTGGGCTTTAACATGAAATGTCTTGTTTGTCATTTGTTAGGTGTATTCTTAATATTTTTGGGTGAAATATGTGCAAAAAAAAAAAAAAAAAAAAATTTTTTACATATTGTAGTTTTTTTTGTAATAAAAAATGTAAGTTTGTCAATGAAATCTTATTGCGTGTGAAATCCCAATTTCTCCCGGTTACAGCGGTACCACATATGTATATGTAGACACCCTTTCCTGCCCAGGAGACTCCCCCAAACTGAAACAGCGCTTTAGGGGATTTTCAGAAAAAATACAACTATGCTATGCAATATGCGCACCTTGCAGTTTTTCCAGAAAAACAACCCTTTACATTTGAAATACCCCCAACAAACTATATATTCTCTGGAAGTACACACCTCAAGCTTTCTAGGCGTACCAGGCTTGTTGATGTGGCCATAGTTTTCTGGAAGTAATCCCTCAATGGATTCTTTGGTTGCAAAGAGTTTCCCTAAAAAAAGGATAAAAAAGCAGAATCAAAGCCACATTTTCCTAAAAAAACTATATACAAACAAGAAAAAACAAGTTTAATCTGAAAACGCAACATCCCCCGAACAGAACAATACCCAACATGCATAGCTACTGTCAAGGGAAGAGTTGCCAAACACCCCAAAGTAAAGCATGTGCGTAACGGTAATTTTACTTGAAAATTTCAGCTCTGCAGACAAAGTGCGCACCTTGCGATTTTTCAACCAAAACAACCCTTTACATTTGGAATATCCCCCATAAACCATATATTCCCTGGAAGTACACATGTTAAGCTTTCTAAGGGTACCCAGCTTGTTCTAGTGGGCTCATCTTTCTGGAATTATTACCTCAAAGAATTCTTTGGTTGCGCAGGGTTTCCCTAAAAAATTTATAAAAAAGCTGAATAAAAAACACCTTTTCCTAAAATATAAATATGCAAACCAGAAAAAACAAGCTAAGTCTGAAAGCGCAAGGTCCCCCGAACAGAACAATACCCAACATGCATAGCTACTTTTAACCCTTTTAATTGCCAGCCTACTTGAGATTTTGTCACCCTCTGTTGACAGGCCATTTTTCCCCATTTTGCGTCATGTTTTGCGCCATTTTTGCTGGAACTTTCAGGAAAATTATATATATATTTTTTTGCAGCAGAGTTTAGGCTTTAACATGAAATGTCTTGTTTGTAATTTTTTTTTTTTTACAATATTATTAAGTAAAAAAAATAAATAAATAAATAAAAATTTTTTTTAGAAACTTGACTCCTTTATTTTAAATAAAAAATGTATTTTATTAAGGAAAATCATATTGCATGTGAAAGCCCCATTTCTACCGATTAGAACGGTACCACATATTTATCGGTAGCCCCCTGTTCCTGCCCAGGAGACCCCTCTAACTGAAACAAGTATTTTATAACATTCACAAAAAAAATACAAATACCATCCACACTACAAAGGGTTAAATCGAGAAAATAAATGACATAGGGTCCCCCCTCCCAGGGGAGGGAGACCCCATTTTTTTTTTTTTGATTTTTAAGGGTTAAAAACCCTTAAAAATCAAAAAAAAAATTGACGTGGGGTCCCCCTTACCCAAAGTAACCAGCCCGGGACCAGCTATGGGGGCTTGTAGGCACAGAGTGGGGGGGCCAGCTTTTGTGGCCTCCCCACCCTGCAGCCTACGAGCCCACATAGCCTATGTGGGCCCGGGCTCTTCTGCCCCCCCCTGGCCTTTGGGGAGGCAGGTAATGGGGGTGCCAGGGGTTAATGGCAAGCCACCCGCTTGCGCAGGTGGCTTGCCATCCCCCCAGCCTTGTGAACTGGTATAGGGGTCATGGACCCCTTACCAGTTCACAAGGGGTTAAAAGTAAATAATCACACAGACACAAGCAGAGAAAAAAAATATTTTATTAATTTTTATTTTTTTTTTACACTGTACTCACTTCCCATCCATCCTGGAGCACTCTGTCCCTCGGCGATCACTGGCTTCTGCTCACTTGCTAGAAGCCTTTTATAGCTGCTGGATGACAGAACACAAAGGGTTAATCAAAAAAAAAAAAATGACATAGGGTCCCCCCCCCCCCCGGGGGGGGGGACCCCATTTTTTTTTTTATTTTTAAGGGTTAAAAACCCTTAAAAATCAAAAAAAAAATTGACGTGGGGTCCCCCTTACCCACAGTAACCAGCCCGGGACCAGCTATGGGGGCTTGTAGGCACAGAGTGGGGGGGCCAGCTTTTGTGGCCCCCCCACCCTGCAGCCTACGAGCCCACATAGCTTATGTGGGCCCGGGCTCTTCTGCCCCCCCCTGGCCTTTGGGGAGGCAGGTAATGGGGGTGCCAGGGGTTAATGGCAAGCCACCCGCTTGCGCAGGTGACTTGCCAGACCCCTGAGCCCTGTGAACTGGTATAAGGGGTCACATGGACCCCTTACCAGTTCACAAAGGGTTAACAGTATAAAAAATAAACACACACACAGGTTTTTGTAATAGTTTATTAAAAAAAAAAAAAAAAATTTAACTTTACTCACCTCCGATGTTCAGATGCAGTGTCCCGCGGCGATCTGATGCAGGTGACAGCTGGGCAGAGAAGGGGGAAGGCAGGCGATCGGAGGATCGCCTACCTCCCTCCTTCTCCGCCCAGCCGTCACCGGCATCTGAGAGGAGAACTGCCGGGTGCCCCGCCGAAGGGGCGGGGCTAAAATCCAAGATGGCGGCCGCCATCGGAAGATGCGACGGAGGGAGGGCTGTTATGCCCCCCTCCAGAAGACAGAAGACCCGGGGGGGGGTAATCGGAGCCCCCCCCCATGAAGAGGAGAGGCGGCGGGAGTCGGCGGGAGCGGAGGTGAGTAACTGTCATTTTTTTTTTTTTTTTTTTTCACAGGCAATCCCGGCGGCTGCTGAAAGGGGGGGGGGCACCCTATTCCGGGCCCTCCCCTGCAGCCGGAGAAGCCCCGAACGGCGATCGGAGCCCCGCTGGCTGAAGAGGAGACCCGGCCGGACCAAACAAGGGGTCAGGTAAGTGACTTTTTTTTTAACTTTTTTTTGTGGGATTGGGGAATGCCAGGCACGTAAAATTTACGTGGCTGGCACTTAAGTGGCGGAGAGGCAACCACGTAAATTTTACGTGGCTGGCATTTAAAGGGTTAAAGACCAGGATAAGGGAGCACGTGTATAATGTAAAGGTAGGTTTTGAAGCCCACAGCCTCTCTGCCCATTTTAAAGAGTTCCATCACTGTGATCCCACAGTTATGTCCTTTATAGCAATAGATAAAATAGAAGGGCATTGGAGGGGATCAAACTTGGTACGAGAGGTATCCAAGAGGGAGAGCTTTTGGATATATAATCTGGATACCATGACACCAAAGGGTTTGAATATAGATTTCGATTTGAACTGCTTCCTGGATTCCTCCTAGGTCGAGATTAGAGATGAGCGAACTTTTGAAAAATTCGATTCGACTGATTCGCCGAATTTTCCGACAAAAATCGTTTCGACCCGAATAAATTCGCGACGAATCGCTATTAAAAACGGCTATTTCTGAGCCTCCTAGAGCCTCAATAGGGTTGTAAACCATTCTGCCTTGCTGTAACACGCACAGGATGCGTGCTGGGTTAGTTAAATAATACTTTGAAGAAATATCACATGCAGATCAGAGGCATCGCTAATAGAATCGCAGAGCGGCACAATTGAATTCAAGAGAGTTGAAGTGGCATCACTATGAGGGGCAGGAGCCCAAACATTGCTTTAAAGAGACACTGGAGTTGGCAGCAGCAGGAGCCCAAAAATTGGATGAATCACACCCTGGAGTTGGCAGCAGCAGCAGCAGGAGCCCAAATATTACTTTAAAGAGACCCTGGGGTTGGCTTCAGGAGCCCAAAAATTGGATGAATCACACCCTGGAGTTGGCAGAAGTTGGCAGTAGCAGCAGCAGGAGCCCAAATATTACTTTAAAGAGACCCTGGGGTTGGCTTCAGGAGCCCAAAAATTGGATGAATCACACCCTGGAGTTGGCAGGAGTTGGCAGCAGCAGCAACAGGAGCCCAAACATTACTTTAAAGAGACCCTGGGGTTGGCTTCAGGAGCCCAAAAATTGGATGATTCACACCCTGGAGTTGGCAGCAGCAGCAGCAGCAGGAGCCCAAATATTACTTTAAAGAGACCCTGGGGTTGGCTTCAGGAGCCCAAAAATTGGATGAATCACACCCTGGAGTTGGCAGCAGCAGCAGCAGGAGCCCAAATATTACTTTAAAGAGACACTGGGGTTGGCTTCAGGAGCCCAAAAATTGGATGAATCACACCCTGGAGTTGCCAGCAGCAGGAGCCCAAATATTACTTTAAAGAGACACTGGGGTTGGCTTCAGGAGCCCAAAAATTGGATGAATCACACCCTGGAGTTGGCAGCAGCAGGAGCCCAAATATACACTGGGGTTGGCTTCAGGAGCCCAAAAATTGGATGAATCACACCCTGGAGTTGGCAGCAGCAGCAGCAGGAGCCCTAATATTACTTTAAAGAGACCCTGGGGTTGGCTTCAGGAGCCCAAAAATTGGATGAATCACACCCTGGAGTTGGCAGCAGCAGGAGCCCAAATATACACTGGAGTTGGCTTCAGGAGCCCAAAAATTGGATGAATCACACCCTGGAGTTGGCAGCAGCAGCAGCAGGAGCCCAAATATACACTGGAGTTGGCTTCAGGAGCCCAAAAATTGGATGAATCACACCCTGGAGTTGGCAGCAGCAGCAGGAGCCCAAATATTACTTTAAAGAGACCCTGGGGTTGGCTTCAGGAGCCCAAAAATTGGATGAATCACACCCTGGAGTTGGCAGCAGCAGGAGCCCAAATATTACTTTAAAGAGACACTGGGGTTGGCTTCAGGAGCCCAAAAATTGGATGAATCACACCCTGGAGTTGGCAGCAGCAGGAGCCCAAATATACACTGGGGTTGGCTTCAGGAGCCCAAAAATTGGATGAATCACACCCTGGAGTTGGCAGCAGCAGCAGCAGGAGCCCAAATATTACTTTAAAGAGACACTGGGGTTGGCTTCAGGAGCCCAAAAATTGGATGATTCACACCCTGGAGTTGGCAGCAGCAGCAGCAGGAGCCCAAATATACACTGGGGTTGGCTTCAGGAGCCCAAAAATTGGATGAATCACACCCTGGAGTTGGCAGCAGCAGGAGCCCAAATATTACTTTAAAGAGACACTGGGGTTGGCTTCAGGAGCCCAAAAATTGGATGAATCACACCCTGGAGTTGGCAGCAGCAGGAGCCCAAATATTACTTTAAAGAGACCCTGGGGTTGGCTTCAAAAGCCCAAAAATTGGATGAATCACACCCTGGAGTTGGCAGAAGTTGGCAGCAGCAGCAGGAGCCCAAACATTACTTAAAAGAGATACTGGGGTTGGCTTCAGGAGCCCAAAAATTGGATGAATCACACCCTGGAGTTGGCAGGAGTTGACAGCAGCAGCAGGAGCCCAAATATTACTTTAAAGAGACCCTGGGGTTGGCTTCAGGAGCCCAAAAATTGGATGAATCACACCCTGGAGTTGGCAGAAGTTGGCAGTAGCAGCAGCAGGAGCCCAAATATTACTTTAAAGAGACCCTGGGGTTGGCTTCAGGAGCCCAAAAATTGGATGAATCACACCCTGGAGTTGGCAGGAGTTGACAGCAGCAGCAGCAGGAGCCCAAATATTACTTTAAAGAGACCCTGGGGTTGGCTTCAGGAGCCCAAAAATTGGATGAATCACACCCTGGAGTTGGCAGAAGTTGGCAGTAGCAGCAGCAGGAGCCCAAATATTACTTTAAAGAGACCCTGGGGTTGGCTTCAGGAGCCCAAAAATTGGATGAATCACACCCTGGAGTTGGCAGCAGCAGGAGCCCAAATATACACTGGGGTTGGCTTCAGGAGCCCAAAAATTGGATGAATCACACCCTGGAGTTGGCAGCAGCAGCAGCAGGAGCCCAAATATACACTGGAGTTGGCTTCAGGAGCCCAAAAATTGGATGAATCACACCCTGGAGTTGGCAGCAGCAGCAGGAGCCCAAATATTACTTTAAAGAGACCCTGGGGTTGGCTTCAGGAGCCCAAAAATTGGATGAATCACACCCTGGAGTTGGCAGCAGCAGGAGCCCAAATATTACTTTAAAGAGACACTGGGGTTGGCTTCAGGAGCCCAAAAATTGGATGAATCACACCCTGGAGTTGGCAGCAGCAGGAGCCCAAATATACACTGGGGTTGGCTTCAGGAGCCCAAAAATTGGATGAATCACACCCTGGAGTTGGCAGCAGCAGCAGCAGGAGCCCAAATATTACTTTAAAGAGACACTGGGGTTGGCTTCAGGAGCCCAAAAATTGGATGATTCACACCCTGGAGTTGGCAGCAGCAGCAGCAGGAGCCCAAATATACACTGGGGTTGGCTTCAGGAGCCCAAAAATTGGATGAATCACACCCTGGAGTTGGCAGCAGCAGGAGCCCAAATATTACTTTAAAGAGACACTGGGGTTGGCTTCAGGAGCCCAAAAATTGGATGAATCACACCCTGGAGTTGGCAGCAGCAGGAGCCCAAATATTACTTTAAAGAGACCCTGGGGTTGTCTTCAGGAGCCCAAAAATTGGATGAATCACACCCTGGAGTTGGCAGGAGTTGACAGCAGCAGCAGCAGGAGCCCAAATATTACTTTAAAGAGACCCTGGGGTTGGCTTCAAAAGCCCAAAAATTGGATGAATCACACCCTGGAGTTGGCAGAAGTTGGCAGCAGCAGCAGGAGCCCAAACATTACTTAAAAGAGACACTGGGGTTGGCTTCAGGAGCCCAAAAATTGGATGAATCACACCCTGGAGTTGGCAGGAGTTGACAGCAGCAGCAGGAGCCCAAATATTACTTTAAAGAGACCCTGGGGTTGGCTTCAGGAGCCCAAAAATTGGATGAATCACACCCTGGAGTTGGCAGAAGTTGGCAGTAGCAGCAGCAGGAGCCCAAATATTACTTTAAAGAGACCCTGGGGTTGGCTTCAGGAGCCCAAAAATTGGATGAATCACACCCTGGAGTTGGCAGGAGTTGACAGCAGCAGCAGCAGGAGCCCAAATATTACTTTAAAGAGACCCTGGGGTTAGCTTCAGGAGCCCAAAAATTGGATGAATCACACCCTGGAGTTGGCAGAAGTTGGCAGTAGCAGCAGCAGGAGCCCAAATATTACTTTAAAGAGACCCTGGGGTTGGCTTCAGGAGCCCAAAAATTGGATGAATCACACCCTGGAGTTGGCAGCAGCAGGAGCCCAAATATACACTGGGGTTGGCTTCAGGAGCCCAAAAATTGGATGAATCACACCCTGGAGTTGGCAGCAGCAGCAGCAGGAGCCCAAATATACACTGGAGTTGGCTTCAGGAGCCCAAAAATTGGATGAATCACACCCTGGAGTTGGCAGCAGCAGCAGCAGGAGCCCAAATATTACTTTAAAGAGACACTGGGGTTGGCTTCAGGAGCCCAAAAATTGGATGAATCACACCCTGGAGTTGGCAGAAGTTGGCAGCAGCAGCAGCAGGAGCCCCAACATTACTTTAAAGAGACACTGGGGTTGGCTTCAGGAGCCCAAAAATTGGATGAATCACACCCTGGAGTTGGCAGCAGCAGGAGCCCAAATATTACTTTAAAGAGACACTGGGGTTGGCTTCAGGAGCCCAAAAATTGCATGATTCACACCCTGGAGTTGGCAGCAGCAGGAGCCCAAATATACACTGGAGTTGGCTTCAGGAGCCCAAAAATTGGATGAATCACACCCTGGAGTTGGCAGAAGTTGGCAGCAGCAGCAGCAGCAGGAGCCCAAACATTACTTTAAAGAGACCCTGGGGTTGGCTTCAGGAGCCCAAAAATTGGATGAATCACACCCTGTGGAGAGTCATGTGGAGAAAAAGTAGCTTAGTTAGTAATATCTACATAAAATTATGAATAAACAAATGCAAAAGTATTGCCAAAGTGAAGTTTTGTTTGAGGGTGTGTTTCCACCTTTTAATTAAATCAGAAACAAGAAGGTATCATTGCCTCTGACTAATTAGCCCTCAAAAATTCTTGGAATTTTTAATCTGGAATCATGTCTGATCCGTCTTATCCGAAGAATATTAATAAAAAGTAAGAGTAACGTAAAGGATTTTTTATTAATACTTACTTGTGGTCCGATGCGGAGGAATGTCTGTAACTGGAGAGCAGCGCCTTAAATCTGTTTTGCACGATCCATCTTTCTTTAGTGTAGGTCTGGCCCCGTCATCAATCTACTGGAATACATCAGGCATTGTTGGGAGGAAAGCTTGGATGATCCATGCGCCATTCATTTCCACGCAGGGCAGTCTCTGGAAAAAAAAAAACTATGTATAAACCAGGGTCTTTTTCATATAAAAACAAATGGTTATTTTTGCTTTTAAACCATATGTTCCACAGCTTTACCAGTCATTGTGTCAGCCAATGAAGCAACTTTGTCTGGAAGTGCTGCAAAAGCAGTCCACTGCATCACAAGTGGCATCTGACACCCCCAGTCAACTGTCTGTTGTCTGTCTTTTATGCTTTGGGTTCAGCTCCACTATCCATTGATGAAGATCTGATAATCATAAAATTCAGCAGCTACTGCCCAGCCAAGAAGTGGAGGAGACACTCGCCTCTTCTTCCACTAGCCGGCAATTAGTGATGAGGAGAGTGTCGTGGGAGGAGGTGTTGCAAGCCGAGGTAGTGGAAGAGGGTCCCTGGAGTCTGCGGCGGTGGCGGCGGCAGCAGCAGATTATTGCGGACTGTTGTTCGGAAAAATCAGCTACTCAGCGATGTGGCAGTGTTTCATGCAGCATCCTGTGGAGAAAAAGTAGGTTAGTTAGTGTATATACATAAAATTATGAATAGACAAATGCAATAGTATTGCCAAAGTGAAGTTTTGTTTGAGGGTGTGTTTCCACCTTGTAATTAAATCAGAAACAACTAGCTATCATTTGCCTCTGAATAATTAGCCCTCAAAAATTCTTGGAATTTTTAATCTTGATGTCTGAGGGATTTCTCCTCTCAGACAGCGTCACCATAAGTCCAGCCTGCTGCATTACACTTGGAAGAACATCTTGTTTGCGCTGCGACAAGGAAGCCAGAGTCATGCGTCCTGACATGGCACACGTGTTCAGTCTAGTTTTTAAGTCTTGCCCCCATCTGAAAGAACAACAGGAAAGAAAGTTAGCATGCACTTCTGGCACTCCTACACCACCAAGCACAACCTTATTGAGCCTCAGCGTCACAACGGTGTACCCCACCATAGTCTGATTTGCGATGTTTCCACCCGTTGGAATTCCACCCTCCATATGCAGGATCCACTATAGCAGTGGTCCCCAACCCTGTCCTCAAGGCCCACCAACAGGCCAGGTTTTGCAGATCTCCACAAAGATGCACAGGTGGAGTAATTAGTGCAGCTGCAGAGCAATAGAGCTGGCTATTTGGAGATCCAAAAAACATGACATGTTGGTGGGCCTTGAGGACAGGGTTGAGGACCACTGCACTATAGGAACAGAGAAAAGCCATCACGGATTTCTGGATGATCCAAACGGATAGGGGGACACCCCTGTGTAAATTCAATGTAAACCATTGGCAGCTCATACGTGACACCGACCGTTTGCTCAGGCCCTTTGAGGAAGCTACGTTATTAGTCAGTTGCCAGGACTATGAGATGAACGATGAGATTCCACTGCTTCATGTACTACAACACATGTTGGAAACCATGGCTGATCAGGGCACTGGAGACATGGCACATACATTTCACAGCCACATGAAGCCTGTGGGGGCTGAAGTGGAGGAGGAGGAGGGGGTGGGGCACAGCAAACCACAGTTTAGGTTTCACAAAATGACCATTTTATCTAGTCATCTGACAGGAGAGGAGGAGCAGGAGCAGCCACAGGAGCTAGAGGGTTGTGAGTAAGGCGAGACAGAGGACCCAGACACACCATGGCAGTTTACAGTGGAGATGGAGACAGGTAGTCCCTCCGAGTCACTTGCACAAATGGCACGATGCATGCTCACATGCATGCGTACTAGTGAGCGCAGAATTGTCTCCATTTGTCAGCGGGAAGACTTCTGGCTCTCCAACTTATTGGACCCTCGCTTCCGGCACAAAATGGGGGCATTTTTTACGCCCACTGAGAGGGAGGACAAACTGACCTACTACAGAGACATCCCACGTAGTCAGTTGGGCGATGTCTATCTGCGCCATGGCCCATACTCCCGCAGGTCTGACTCGGGGGGAAGTCTGCGATCACCTTCCACTGCCATGGCTGCTGGGGGGGTGGAAGGAGCAGCAGCAGCAGCTCCATCAGCAGCAGCCTCAGTCTTCAGTCGCTAGTGAGTAGCTTTCTACACCCGCATAGTGAGTCTACTCATGAGCAGCAGGAAGACCTGGAGCTGGACCTCAAACAGCAGGTCATGTCATATCTTGACATGACCATGCCAACACACCTTCAAGATCCACTGGATTTGCTGGGAAGCCAAACTTGACTTGTGCCCGCAACTAGCAGAGTTTGCCCTGGAAAAGCTGTACTGGCCGGACAGTAGTTGATTTAGATGGCAACTGGGCTGCTCTATATAACGAAGCAAAATGGCAAATTTACCTCACTATATAAGCTATTGCCCCTCAGATTTACACAGGGGCTGCTCTATATTATGCTGCAAAATGGCAAATTTACCTCACAATATAAGCTATTGCCCCTCAGATTTACACAGGGGCTGCTCTATATTATGCTGCAAAATGGCAAATTAACCTCACAATATAAGCTATTGCCCCTCAGATTTACACAGGGCCTGCTCTATATTATGCTGCAAAATGGCAAATTAACCTCACAATATAAGCTATTGCCCCTCAGATTTACACAGGGCCTGCTCTATATAACGAAGCAAAATGGCAAATTTACCTCACTATATAAGCTATTGCCCCTCAGATTTACACAGGGGCTGCTCTATATTATGCTGCAAAATGGCAAATTAACCTCACAATATAAGCTATTGCAGCTCTATATAAATAAAAATAAATAAATAAAAAAAGGGCCTGTAGAAGCTTATTTAGTATAACAGATAGGGTGACATGTGCTGGTTTGGGATGCCCATATGGGCTAGTGTTTTGGCAGCAGTACAAAAACCAATGCAAAATGCAATAGCTTAATAAAGCTGATGCTGATCAACGCTTATTTAGTATAACAGATGGGGTGCAACATGCAGGTTTGGGATGCCCTGCGGCCTGGTGTATTTAAAGCAGACCAAAACCAATTCAAAATGCAATAACTTAATAAAGCTGAGGCTGTAGATGCTTATTTAGTATAAACAGGTAGGGTGCAAGGTGCAGCTTTGGGGTGCCCTGCGGCCTGGTTAAATGAAAGCAGTCAAAAAGGAAGTGCAAACTGAAGTAGCTTAATGAAGCTGATGCTGATCAACGCTTATGTTGTATACCAGATAGGGTGCAAGGTGCAGCTTTGGGGTGCCCTGCGGCCTGGTTTATTAAAAGCAGTCAAAAACAAGTGCAAACTGAAGTAGCCTGATCAACGCTTATGTTGTATAACAGATAGGTTTAAAATAGCATGTGCCTTGGGATGCCCGTGTGGCCTGTTATATTTCAAGCTGAACAAAAAGTAACAATAATCCAAGTATGAGACATCATTTTGACCTTCTTTACAGCGCCATACTTTGAAAAAAAAAAATTAATTTCATGCCGATCAATCCAAAGGTCAATGCCCCTAACAAAAATAGTGTTCGGCATAAGTTTTCCTTCTGGAAGGACGTAACCTTTAGTTTACATGGTTGGGGTAGGTTATCTTACAAATTGGGATACCCCAGGCAGCAGTGTCATTGAAAGAGACAGATTGTAATGCAGGCCATACGCAAGCAGAGAAACTCAGGCTGCAACAGGCCTATTTAGTTTACATGGTTGGGGTAGGTTATCTTACAAATTGGGATACCCCACTGTATATAAAACCGAATATAAATGCACACCCAAAAGTGGACAATCAGCCTCCAAGAGGCCTGCTTAGTTTAAATAAGAGAGCTGCTTAGTATGGTAGGTAGGTTATGTTATGTTACAGAATGGGATGCCCCAAGCAGACTTGAGATCAGTATATATGCACACAGCAGCAGTGTGTTAGCAGGCTCATACAGGCCAAATTTCTTTAAATAACTGTTCAGCTTACAGTAAATGCAGAGGCTAATGGTATGTTACAGAATGGGATGCCCCAAAGCTGACTTGAGAACAGTATATATGCACACAGCAGCAGTGTGTAAGCAGGCTCATACAGGCCAAATTTCTTTAAATAACTGTGCAGCTTACAGTAAATGCAGAGGCTAATGGTATGTTACAGAATGGGATGCCCCCAGCAGACTTGAGATCAGTATATATGCACACAGCAGCAGTGTGTTAGCAGGCTCATACAGACCAAATTTCTTTAAATAACTGTGCAGCTTACAGTAAATGCAGAGGCTAATGGTATGTTACAGAATGGGATGTCCCAAAAACCAGAGAGCACCTGGCAGGCAGCAGTAAGACTATGCACAGCAAAAGTGTCTTTATCATGCCTAATTTCAATTAGAATAGGTGCAAATGGTTAGGTTCTTAAATAGAGGCTGCTGTAGTCACAGAATGGGATGCCCTAAAAACCAGCAGTAAGTACACCTGGCAGGGACAAGTAGTGCTATGCCCAGCAAAAGTGTCTTTATCAGGCCTAATTTCAATTATAATAAGTGCAAATGGTTATATGGTCTTAAACAGAGGCTGCTGTAGTCACAGAATGGGATGCCCCAAAAAAGATCCAGTAGTGCTATGCCCAGCAAAAGTGTCTTTATCAGGGCTAATTTCAATTATAATAAGTGCAAATGGTTATATGGTCTTAAACAGAGGCTGCTGTAGTCACAGAATGGGATGCCCTAAAAACCAGCAGTAAGTACACCTGGCAGGGTCCAGAAGTACTATGCCCAGCAAAAGTGTCTTTATCAGGCTAATTTCAAATATAATAAGAGCAAATGGTTATATGGTCTTAAACAGAGGCTGCTGTAGTCACAGAATGGGATGCCCTGGCAGGGTCCAGAAGTACTATGCCCAGCAAAAGTGTCTTTATCAGGCTAATTTCAAATATAATAAGAGCAAATGGTTATATGGTCTTAAACAGAGGCTGCTGTAGTCACAGAATGGGATGCCCTGGCAGGGTCCAGAAGTACTATGCCCAGCAAAAGTGTCTTTATCAGGCTAATTTCAAATATAATAAGAGCAAATGGTTATATGGTCTTAAACAGAGGCTGCTGTAGTCACAGAATGGGATGCCCTGGCAGGGTCCAGAAGTACTATGCCCAGCAAAAGTGTCTTTATCAGGCTAATTTCAAATATAATAAGAGCAAATGGTTATATGGTCTTAAACAGAGGCTGCTGTAGTCACAGAATGGGATGCCCTGGCAGGGTCCAGAAGTACTATGCCCAGCAAAAGTGTCTTTATCAGGCTAATTTCAAATATAATAAGAGCAAATGGTTATATGGTCTTAAACAGAGGCTGCTGTAGTCACAGAATGGGATGCCCTGGCAGGGTCCAGAAGTACTATGCCCAGCAAAAGTGTCTTTATCAGGCTAATTTCAAATATAATAAGAGCAAATGGTTATATGGTCTTAAACAGAGGCTGCTGTAGTCACAGAATGGGATGCCCTGGCAGGGTCCAGAAGTACTATGCCCAGCAAAAGTGTCTTTATCAGGCTAATTTCAAATATAATAAGAGCAAATGGTTATATGGTCTTAAACAGAGGCTGCTGTAGTCACAGAATGGGATGCCCTGGCAGGGTCCAGAAGTACTATGCCCAGCAAAAGTGTCTTTATCAGGCTAATTTCAAATATAATAAGAGCAAATGGTTATATGGTCTTAAACAGAGGCTGCTGTAGTCACAGAATGGGATGCCCTGGCAGGGTCCAGAAGTACTATGCCCAGCAAAAGTGTCTTTATCAGGCTAATTTCAAATATAATAAGAGCAAATGGTTATATGGTCTTAAACAGAGGCTGCTGTAGTCACAGAATGGGATGCCCTGGCAGGGTCCAGAAGTACTATGCCCAGCAAAAGTGTCTTTATCAGGCTAATTTCAAATATAATAAGAGCAAATGGTTATATGGTCTTAAACAGAGGCTGCTGTAGTCACAGAATGGGATGCCCTGGCAGGGTCCAGAAGTACTATGCCCAGCAAAAGTGTCTTTATCAGGCTAATTTCAAATATAATAAGAGCAAATGGTTATATGGTCTTAAACAGAGGCTGCTGTAGTCACAGAATGGGATGCCCTGGCAGGGTCCAGAAGTACTATGCCCAGCAAAAGTGTCTTTATCAGGCTAATTTCAAATATAATAAGAGCAAATGGTTATATGGTCTTAAACAGAGGCTGCTGTAGTCACAGAATGGGATGCCCTGGCAGGGTCCAGAAGTACTATGCCCAGCAAAAGTGTCTTTATCAGGCTAATTTCAAATTTAATAAGAGCAAATGGTTATATGGTCTTAAACAGAGGCTGCTGTAGTCACAGAATGGGATGCCCTGGCAGGGTCCAGAAGTACTATGCCCAGCAAAAGTGTCTTTATCAGGCTAATTTCAAATATAATAAGAGCAAATGGTTATATGGTCTTAAACAGAGGCTGCTGTAGTCACAGAATGGGATGCCCTGGCAGGGTCCAGAAGTACTATGCCCAGCAAAAGTGTCTTTATCAGGCTAATTTCAATTATAATAAGTGCAAATGGTTATATGGTCTTAAACAGAGGCTGCTGTAGTCACAGAATGGGATGCCCTGGCAGGGTCCAGAAGTACTATGCCCAGCAAAAGTGTCTTTATCAGGCCTAATTTCAATTATAATAAGTGCAAATGGTTATATGGTCTTAAACAGAGGCTGCTGTAGTCACAGAATGGGATGCCCTGGCAGGGTCCAGAAGTACTATGCCGAGCAAAAGTGTCTTTATCAGGCTAATTTCAAATATAATAAGAGCAAATGGTTATATGGTCTTAAACAGAGGCTGCTGTAGTCACAGAATGGGATGCCCTGGCAGGGTCCAGAAGTACTATGCCCAGCAAAAGTGTCTTTATCAGGCTAATTTCAAATATAATAAGAGCAAATGGTTATATGGTCTTAAACAGAGGCTGCTGTAGTCACAGAATGGGATGCCCTGGCAGGGTCCAGAAGTACTATGCCGAGCAAAAGTGTCTTTATCAGGCTAATTTCAAATATAATAAGAGCAAATGGTTATATGGTCTTAAACAGAGGCTGCTGTAGTCACAGAATGGGATGCCCTGGCAGGGTCCAGAAGTACTATGCCGAGCAAAAGTGTCTTTATCAGGCTAATTTCAAATATAATAAGAGCAAATGGTTATATGGTCTTAAACAGAGGCTGCTGTAGTCACAGAATGGGATGCCCTGGCAGGGTCCAGAAGTACTATGCCCAGCAAAAGTGTCTTTATCAGGCTAATTTCAAATATAATAAGAGCAAATGGTTATATGGTCTTAAACAGAGGCTGCTGTAGTCACAGAATGGGATGCCCTGGCAGGGTCCAGAAGTACTATGCCCAGCAAAAGTGTCTTTATCAGGCTAATTTCAAATATAATAAGAGCAAATGGTTATATGGTCTTAAACAGAGGCTGCTGTAGTCACAGAATGGGATGCCTCACAGCAGACTTAAGATCAGTTCAATATATATGCACAGTTAGTTAGTATAAGCAGCCTGAAAACGCTAACAAAGCCTGTCAGGCTGGATGAAAAAAAAAAAAAAAAACTCCCTGTGACAGGCTGACAGCCTCCGATTTTTCTACCTTTCCCTGTTTTTCGCTGACTTTCTGTCTGTCTCCTGTCTGTCTCCTGCCTGTCTCCAGCCTGTCCCTGTCTGTCCCTGCCTGTCTAACTGCGTCACTCCCTCAGCTACACAACGTTCTGTCTCTCACGAATGCAATAGAGAAATGAGGCAGGAAAGCAAGATGGCCAGCCTTAAATACCGCTGTGACGTCATCGGGCTTGCTGGCTGCTGATAGGCTGCATGTGACTGTCCCAGCTTGCACTGGCGCGGGGTTGATGTCTGGACATGTCCCGTCTGCCATCTTAGAATGCCTGTAATGTAAATGAATGGATGTTAAAGGAAAACTTCGAGCGATCGAATCGCGGGGAAATTCGGATTCGATCTGAATCGAATTTTTCCTGAAATTCGGATCGAATCCGGGTTCGTCCGGATCGATTCGCTCATCCCTAGTCGAGATGAACGTTTAGGTTAGTGATAGTAATCTGGTTTAATACATAGGATATGTGCAATAAACTAGTAACAACATATTAAAGGTCTGGGGTGTCCCCCCCCTTTTTATGTGGTGTTTATGCTGTGTTTTATTTTAATATTTTTGTTTTATTATAGTGTTGTTATATCAACTCACTGCTCCTCGGTTCCAATTTTATAATGCAAATATTGGATAGCTTATCCAGAGAGTTAACAATTTGTTTATTTAAGCTCGCTGGCAATTTAGTGTAATATTATAGATAAATTGCCTGATTGCGCAAGGGTTAAATCCCTTGTGTACAAAGTATAAAATAAGTGGCAATTTAATTTTTGTTTCTCTTGTACAATTTACCCCAGAGAAAAGAGGGTTAAGATTTCTTCCCTTCTATGTAGAGCCTGTTTTGTTCGGCCGTTTGTAAATAACGTTTTTTGTTTTAGCAGAATATATATATATCACAAAACACGGTGCAGTGTAACTATGTCCTCCCCCTTATCGTTAATTGAGGCTGAGCTAGGAGGCTCTTTTATTGATTTTATATGAATCAAATCTGAATAGTGAGGGTTAAATTTCTCTCTCCTCTTGTGCTGAATGCGTGCTGTCCGTCCGTTTGTTAATAAAGTTTCCTCGGTCAGGGAAGTGAACGTAGAATATACGTAGGAGGATTTTGATTGGCGGAGGTGGGAGGCTGTCTTTTTGCCCTACCCATAGAAGCGCGCTGATTGGCTACAGGGGAGCCTATCTCCACCCACCACCACCTGTATATAAAGAATCGATTTTGCCATGCCGGCTCACCTAGCCAAAGTCACGTGGAGCAACGAAACGCGTTGGGAGCTGGCAGTAGGACGCTTCCCTCACCTGGAGTGGAGGAACATTGCATCAGAAGTATTCTTAAGGTGGAACGGAGAAGCGTGAGTTGATACATGTTGGATTGGATTCAAAGTGTGATTTTAATGTTTTAAATGTGAGTGCAATCTGGCACAATAAACTATTTCTTGTTTCCAACATTGTTGCACTATGGTCGTGTTGTGTTTTCTCTTTTTTACATGTGCTTTATGAGAGACACAACTGTATAAGGCCTGAATTATTGCTGATAACCAACCCAAGATCCTGAATGTGGGGGGAACGTATTCATCATTTGGCATATTATCCCTGGATGTTCCGATCCCGAATGTGGGGGAACTTATTGATTATCTGGCACATTATTTCTGGATGTTCCGGTAAGAGCATTGTATTGGTGGTGGGAAACGTCACTGAATTGGATATTGTGGCACCACTACACAGTACAGAATAACCACATGGCTACTTGAAGGTCCATAGAAGCTCTGTGCACTTTATTGACTTTATTTTCTGTGTTTGACTTATCAGTGAGATGGTAGTGTCAGCACGTGGAGCTTCACAATAATATAATACTGTATTGTCGTTTTTTTATTATTTTGAGCGTATTATTTATTTAAATTTTGTCACAGTATAGAGTTTGATGACAGAGACTAGCATATAGAGCAGGGAGTGGCTGCATCCCTCTGTGAGCTCCCGTATCTAGCCTAACTGAACAGGCTAGTGCCCGAGTGTGCATCAGCCAAGAGAAACCAGGAATGCATCCGTGACCCACACATGCACCCTGGGATCACTGACGTGTGAGTATACTGGAAATCCCAGGAGGTTTTGGTCATCTACTTACCCAACTATATACCTGCTTACTTACCCACCCACCTACATACTGACCTATGCACAGAGTGGCACACCCCCACTGTGCACGTACCCGCCCACCCATGTAAGGATGGGGGCCACATACAGGCACTTGGGAATGGCACTTCATCTTACCCATTTTTTTTTTTTTTGGTAACCCGCTGTCCTGCCTTAGTGCTAGGAGAAAGAAGCCAGGGTGAAATGTTATGAAGACACTGGACATTTGCTTTAATGGAAAAAAATACTGCATCAGAGGCCTCCACCAGATTTCCTGCCCAGTGGCCTCCACTACACCTAATCCGCTGGAGAGTCAGAAGCCGTCACTAAGGATCCCAAGGTTGCAGCTAGTCACAAGAGGAGGCAGTAGGGAGGAGGAACATCCGCTTTGTGTAAGAGCATAGACTTATGCATGCCATGTCACTTTTACTTTCATATAGTGTTTTAAGCAAACACCTCAGAGCTTGGCTATGTTTAATCAAGAGACAAGCTTGTATCAGATCCAGATTTCTAAAACAATCAAAGACTCCATGTGGAAGCTCTCATCTCTAGCCAGAGGCATGAATAACATTGTGTGCAAGTGCAACATAAGCAGCTTGGAGTCTCCCGGCCTGAGCTGCCATAGCACTGTTATGTGCAGCTTGGCACCTTACCAATAAAAGGTATTTGCGCTTCCATCCACATAAATAGACCTTCACCGATGATGACTTGGCATCACTTCCACATGACGAGGGGCCAGGAATCTAATATTAAACCGACAGCCGGGAAATGACATGAAGCCCGGGACAACACGCACCGGCCATCATCAGTGTGGTTAAAGATAGAGTCCGGGGATTTAGTCATGGACTAGGATGAAATGACAACGTGTGGGAGGTGCTGAGCAGTTACACTGGGTGTAATCACTGCTAGTAAGCTAACAGCAATGTGCACACTCACACCATAATCTGAGCAGCCTGAAAAAGAAACAGGTACCTTGATATGGGTTTTAAAGGAAACCTAGCATTTTTTTTTGGTTTTGATGTTGGGTCACCAGTTCTAAAACTCACTTAACTGCTGCACTGTGCAATTTTGCAAGCAGGACAGAGTCCCCTCTGGGCAGCTCCCTACCGTGTTATAGTACTGTAATGGTAAGATGACCAACACATATCAGAAAACTGTTTACCCTGAAGAATCCCAAATCTGTATGCGGTAAGGGCTGTAGGTTTCCCAGGATGGAACCAACTTTCCCCCTAGTTCCCCCTCTGGGATTTTACCCCAGACATAAAATAGACCACAACGGGTGGACCACAGGTGCTGCAAGGTGGAGGAAGGCAGCTTGGAGCTGCCTCCCCTGCCTCAATAGTATGGGCTCCCATGGTTTCAGGAGATGTGGCTGCATCAAGTCTCCTGTAGGTAAGGATGGCCAAACATTGCCTCAGCACACCCCATCTGTACAAAGCTCCAGGGAGTGTGCATGGATGCTGGGCAGCGATCTAAGCATGAGTTTTACAGTCAGACAGCAGAGAAGCTGTAGAGGAGAAGAAGTTTGTTTTTTCTTTACTTCCTTTATCCCCTGATGCACATGGGCATCTTAATTCAGGATTCCCCAATGCATCTCCTACTGTCACAATCCTGGTACTAAGCATCTTTGCTCTTCTGTATCCCGTCAGAGAAGGATGTTGGTCTGCTACTATATGTCACTGTTTCTCAACCTGTGGTAGGTACCTGTACTGTATGTTTAAGGGTGCACTAACAGATTCGCTCTGATAGGGCCGGTAGATTATTTTAACAGTAAAACATTATTCTTTCTTGCTTCAAAAATGCTTTAAGGCCAGTGACCTACTTAGTTTGGTAACATTAGTACTTGATTGCAACTGATAGTCGCTAGGGGGTACTTGGCATAAAAAGGTTGAGAACCACTGCTCTATGTGATTCTTGCAGTGGGGGTTTAAGTCATGGTATGCCCTGCTTGACCTAGCAAATCTTATTGGTCACTGAATTGCTGCCATACCATGGAACCCAGAAGGGTTTGCACTGAGGGGAGATGCAGTAGAGAATTTTGTATCAGGTTGCCCCAATGCTACAGGGGTAGAGAAAGTAATACTGGTCTTTTGTGACTCTACTTTCCCCGAAAAGGGACATTCCAGGCAGATTAAAAAGAAATACTTACATCCTCTCCTCCGCAACTGATCTGGCACTGTTAAACTCAATCTTAGTATTGGATCTCCTGGCGTAAACATGCACAGGGACTCCTTGGGTGGCATAGGCATTTACTCAATTTACTGCAATAGAAGGGCATGTCAGGTACTTCTCAGCACACCCCAATTGTACAAGGCTCAACCAATCAGCGTGCTCACTATCATTTGGCTCCCTTTGGCACCACTGACACCTAAGACAACCAAGTGGTGCCAAAGGGAGCCAAGCGCATTGCCGTCCGCATCCCCCGCTCACCTCCTAGCCATTGCGTACCTGCACCACCCATTCAGAAACGTCGGGCGTGGGCATGCGCACGGCTAGAGGTGAGCCGGGATACGGCCACGGCACAGAGACGCGACAAGGACTTCGGGACAAGGTGAGTGAAATCTAGGGGGTTTTACATAGGGGGGCATCCTGAATTGGGATGCCCCCCTATGTAAAACCCCCCAAGCAGTGGAACTCGGATGCCCTTTGAGTCTTTGAGACTCCAGGGCCTCAAATGTTCCTCTTTAAAAATCTGGACAGCACTGGAGCAGCTGTGTGGGAGAAGAGGTAAGTCCATTTTTTAGCCAAGTCTGTACAGGGACATTAAGGTTCACCTATGATATGTTCTATAATATGGATACAGTACTAAAGGCTGAAACATCATACTACATCTTTCCATATGTGATGGAATGTTAGTGATAAGGCAGTACATCAATCTCGATCAGACCTTAGCATGATCTTTACCTCAGCACTCCCTATCCAAGGTCAGAACTGTATCACTAGCTCCAAAATGAAAGCATGCTTCAGGAAGAAGAAAGGAATTTACAGGTATTTTGCTTTCTGGTTTCTGCTGGGCCAGTGTGATTTTTCCTCCCACAGACATCACTTCTCATAATAAAGCCCGGGGCTCAAATAACATGACACCCAAATGTGACTGTGTGAAAGCATGCCTCCCTGGTAAGATAACAAAATTGTGGGGCTGTGGTGAGATAACATAGATCTGATACACTCATCAGTCAGCAGAACATCAAAGAGTCTGACTTCACTTTGTTTACATCTCTGTTGCTTTGAAGTATGGCAACCTGCTGTAATCTCAGCCTCTCTGCTGCTCTTGTGAGGGCCCAGCCAGATGGCCATCTTATTTGGGATCTCTGCCCGGCCATGGCTCATAAACAGGGCATAGAAGACACTGCAGAAAGAGATGTATACCTTGACTGAACTAGTGCTCTATGACCTTTTTGCTAGCCAACCCAAAAACCACCCCCATCCCTCCAATTATGACACCAGGCACTGTTATATTTGGAAGGATACTTAATTTTAACTCTCCACAACTGACCAAAACCATAAAAAATACAATATAAACAACAAACCATCCCCACTCCGAGTCTGAGTGGCATGCCAACGATCCCAGCGAGAAGACGAGGTAAGGCGGAAGAAGGAAAAATTCTTTCTTGCATCAACCTGGACGGAAACTGACTGTGCTGCACCGATTCTTTGGTTGGGAGCACAACAGGACTAATAGGATCGCCGACCAGCCCGCCAATGCTCGACTGCTAACTCTATCCTAGACACAAACATGCCTGTGTCCTAGACATTAAACATGCCTGTGTCCACAGCATTCAAACGGATCCCGATGGGTCCAAAAATATCCCCAGTTCCCCTATGTGACGAGCCACATGTATAGTATGTAGCTTATTGACGGCCAATAGATCCTTGGCATGCCCCACACGAAGCTCACTCCATTGAAGGCCACAAATGCCAGCCCACTTCAGCCTTGCCCGATCCTCAGGCAGACCCAGCTGTGTGCCACTCACACATAACGCTGCTCTCCGATCAGCCCACACAATAAATGAATGTCCAGCAATAAGAACTGGGCACACCAGATCTAAAAACAGAAAAACAAATTAGCAACCAACCCCACGTTCTTTTTATTTTTTTTTTAAACTGGAATCTCCTTGATTACCACCTATCCAATTTTTCTACCGCTTCCATTGGTAATCCCAACCACACCTCCTCTATAGTCGCCCTATGCGAAACGGGTGGGTACCATAATCCTGGCTGGACAAACACTTGCCGCCAAATACTTCCTAAACACAGCCAAGAATTGAAAAAACGTTGACAAACCTTCGAATAACATTCCCACATTCCTGGGGCCAACAATTTGTTTACCAGCTGGAATAGCGGCATCAAATGATTTTCAACAACCAGTCTGGACATGCCTTGCTGCTCTCCCTAGCGTTCGTGTTAAACTCAATTCCCCTGTGAATGAGAAAGAGCATCAGCTATCCCGTTTTCGACAACCGGTACATAAACCCCCTAAGCAACACATTGTGCCGCAAACACGCCAACACTAATTGGCTCAAATGCTGGAGGGGAAGACAGCATCTGGGCATTCACTGCCGCAATGACCGACATGCTGTCAGAATGGAAACACACCCCCTTCCTAAGTAATGGTCCCCACAACACCATGGTCATCACCAAAGGAAAGAGCTTGAGGAACACCATATTCCTAACCAGTGCAGACTATACCCATCTGTTGGGACATTCTCCCACGCACCATCACCCCTGGAAGTAGACCCAAAACCCCACGATCTTGCCACCTCCATAAAGAGTGCCAATCCCCTGTTTGCCTTTATCAGATCCTGACATTAGACCAAACTATTAAACCCCTCAATAAACAACAACCACAACCTAATGTTTTCTTTCAACTCTGCTGTCAACCTCACAAAATGATGAGGCTCCTGTGCTTCTAGCGTGGCTAATGATAACTGGTGTATGAACACACGCCCCCATGGTAATACACAACACGCACAATTCAGTGACTGTAACTGCTGCAATCTAATCTTCCACATGCAAAACCCTTCTCAGTCCCATCATCAAGTCCTCCACCTTATCCATTGGTAGTGTCATAGAACCAGGGCTGTTCCCCATGTTCCCCAGCAGAGGGCGCCAAGGTTTCCTGTGCGCTCGCATTTTCGCACTAGGGCCAGTAAGCGCGCGATTATGCGCGCGCATTAGTGAACTGTGTGATTTAATCATTCATGCGCATGTGCAATTTTGCGAGGGCATGCGCATTGCATACGCGCGAAAATGTGCTCGCTTTTACGCACGCGTAGGGGCCTTTAAATACTGGCGAGCCCTGAGCTCCATTTCCAGTTGATCATTTCTCCTGCTTGTTCCTGAGTTCCAGTCATCCATTCCTGTGCACCGACCCAGCTTGATCCTGACTACTCTGCTGTTCTCCTGACGACCTTGGCCTGTTTACGACTCCGATCCTGATCTGCCTGCCCACAACCTCGGCTTGTTTACGGTTACGATCCTGATCTGCCTGCCCACAACCTCAGCTTGTTTACGACTCCAGCTCTGTCTTCTACCCAGAACTTGGTAAAACCCACTCCTGGGTTCCCTGACCTGGGGCCTTCCTGCAGCCCAGTCTATCCTCTGTATCCTCACCATTACAGGCTCTAGTGAAAACCAGGTTGGTCCTTAGATCCCAGGCTTCCCGGTCAAGAGGTGAGCCGGTTCTTAGTCTCCGCAATTAGGGTTCACTCCCGGTAGCCTGACAGGTAGTCTGCAAACTTTGTCCACAGTTTCAATCTCTATCCCCAGGAATTTTATGAAAGTCACTGAGCCTTCGGTCTTATCATGCGTGACAGGAACCCTGGTACCACAGAAAATCATCGAGATAATGCGTGGCAACACCCACCCACTGCTTCACCACCCATTCCAGAATAGAGCTGAAGGCTTCAAAATAAGAACATGATATCGAACAGCCCATTAGCAGGCATCAGTCAATGTAATAGCCTTCTTCAAAAAAGCATACCAACAAATGGGAGCTTCTAGGGTGTACCTGTAAATGCCTAAAAGCCGACCTGATGTCTGATTTATCCATCAACGCCCCTGCTCCTGCCTCCTTGACCAATGCCATTGTGAAATCAAAGGAGGTGTAAGAAACCGAAGAAACAGAACACCACCAATCTCTCCAAAGGCGGCTCTGGAAAAGGCCCCCACATCCTACCCAGACACACCTCCTTACCTAACTTTTCCCAAACCACCTCCGGATGAAGGCAAACCAACTTTAAATTCTTCAAGGAACGTACCTCCAAATGTACCTGGCAGGGAATTGTGAAACCTACCTCAAAGCCTTTCATCAACAAGGTTGTAGCGCGCCAATCAGGATGTTTACTTAACCTCTCCTTTCACTGGTGTTACCTTTTGTCAGCCCCTTCCTGATTCATTCTGGCAAAGCCCCTTTCCTTCTTAAAACAATGCTCAACTGAATGACCCCCTCGGCATCCCGAATACTCGTGTCTGATTTTGCATGATGCCCCATATTTACATTGGGAATCATTAAACCTTGTTTTGCTGATTCCATGATCCTGAAATATGGCATATGGCATCAAGATAACAGAAAAGCAGAGAGAAATTCTCAGGGTTCCTCTCCGCTACCAAGCTTGCTAAAATGGAGAAGACTTGCAACCTGTTCTCAAAGGCACTGGGGATCAGCCTCCTCCTCCTTCCGATGTCCCTTACCCCTCTTCTACCTCTCAACCCCAAACCTCAAAATGCTCCAATGGGAGCTACGTAAAAATATTCACATACTCCCGCTGCCATATTTTCCTCATAACTTCAGCTTGAGATTGGCTCCTAATGGCCCCTTAAAGCACACATATGAATGCCCCTTAACGAAATCTGAGATAGGAGTGGGCTTATCCATCTGCTTCACTTTTTCTCTGCCGGAATCAGCCCCCTTGCTTGAATCTCTGTCCTCCCTGAGCTCTTATGCCCACTTGTCCTAGCGCCAAAGGATTTCCCAATGCCACAGCACATCCCATTGCTGTCGCCACTGCAGGAGAAGACCTCTACCCAGCTGTCTGAAAAGCAAAGGAGAAGCGCATGTGCCACCTAGGAAACCTAACCTGGGGGGAACCAGGAGGGGGATGCGTGTAAATGCACCCTGTGGGCACCCCATATGATTGTTGCCCCCCCCCCTCTGTGTTGGAGCTGGGCAGGGTATCTCTGGGCTTGTGAGGGGCATATTAGCCTGCATGAATGACCTGACCTATGTATGATAGGTCAAATGCAACTAATTATACATAGCGTGAGACAGAAATATATATATATATATATATATATATATATATATATACTAATATTTTATAATATTAATTTCATGAAAGACCATTGCTTACAGGGGGGTAATAGTTTTCTGCATCAGGAGACTTTAATGAATTGATGGATTGTTCATTTTGATTGATGGGGTACTCATTTGCATTATACTGTTTTTTTTTATTTCGGTTGAGAAGATGAAAAAGGGGGTATTCCTTTGGACTAAGGTGGTATCATTTGAGATGAGGAGATATTAAGTTGGCTAAAAGCAGGGACTAATTGGGGACAAAAATTTAACCCAGGAATTTACTTGCCCTGGCCAGCCCATGACTTGCCCAGGAGCAGCTGAGCCATGTCCCCAATGGGCTTCCTATCAAATGCCTAAGCTATAGCCAGATTCTGAGACTATAGCATTGCAGGGACATAACATGGGATGGGTTGACTTGGCTGGGCCAGCATAGAAAGAGGGATTGAGGAAAGAAATAATTCCAGCATAAGTGGCCTGCATGCTTGGGGTTATGCCCAGACCGGTCAGCCAAAGTAGTGTGGCCCACTGGCAATTCTCCCTGTGCTCCCTATGGCCAGTCTGCCCTGGCTGAAGAGTTCCTTATATGCTAAGGCAGGGGTTCCCAGAAAGTGATGGTATTCAAGTCCACTGAAGATGACAATTTATTGTTGTGCCAGTACAGAACCTCTACCTTCTGGGAGAAGTCTATGTTGGTGGTGGTGTGGGTGGAGATATTGCAAATAGGTGGTAATAAGTGGTACTCCATAAACACTGGGCAAAGAGTGTATGTATTTGTACTTCTTGATACTTCTTGGATTGAGTGGTTTAGGAGACCTTACAGACTGCAGGTCTGACAGAAGAAACATACTGGTTTAAGCCCACTTTATCAATTCATTCTATTAATTTGCGTGTCTGACTGATGGCTGGCAGAGGGTGAATGAACTGGTTAGCTATGTTAATCTTGCTGTCTGTCTTGACAACCTTATGTATTCTGGATATGATTAGTCACTTGTACCATCACTTTTTCTTTTAACAGTCTGCCCCAGCTATTTTAATGAAATGAAACATGCCAACATGGGCAGTACTATGGGGAAATCGACGGTTATCCTAAACTCTCTGTTTGTTCCACGAATTGCTTAGCAACTAATAGCGGTCCTGTTAGTTCTATATTTAAAGATGGAATCTTGCTATAACGGATACAAAATGATATGAGTCACTGTGAATCCCCTTTTGCTGCATTAAAGCAGATGCCCGTTCTAGCTGCCTGCTTCAAAAACTGTCACACTGTTGCTATGTGTAAAAAGTTGGTAAATGCTCATTTTACGATCAGTCACACAGTACAGCTACAGAAATGAAAGGCTTCACATACTATATATAGGCAAGTCAGCACGCCTATGTCATTCACTTGTTTGTACACACAGAGGCCTGAGCAACGACACAAAATCAACCTAACTAAAGAAGGACTTGTGCATTCATTTAAATTTACCCCTAATGGTGTGTGTGTGGCACACAACTCTGTTAGTAGGAATTAGACCAAGCAATTAATATGAATAAGACCCTATTATTATTATTATTGTTTATTTATATAGCGCCATCATCTTCCGCAGCGCTGTACAATGTAGTAATTACAGACAGGGTAGAAACATACAGTAGATAGACTATTACAAATGCAGTGTTACAGAGTTTAAAATGAATATTCTGAATACAAGATGCAATAGGAGAGAGAGCCCTGCCCTTGCGAGCTTACAGTCTAAAGGATGAGGGGGAAGGATAACAAACAGTCAGTATTGAGCTTTGTGGCATGGACCCTTTAGAGAATTGCTTAAGCCAGATTATATGCTTGTCTGAATAGGTGAGTTTTAAGGGCACCTTTGAAGGGTTTGAGGGTTGTGGAGTGGCGGATTGTGTGAGAGAGGGGATTCCAGAAGATTGGAGTTGCATGTGAGAAGTCCTGGAGGTGGGCATGAGAGGAGGTGACCAGGGTGGGGGACAGGAGAAGGTCTGCAGCAGAGCGAAGGCTGCGTCTAGGTTGATATTGTTGGATTAGAGAAGGGGCTGGTTGGAGAGAGCTTTGTATGCGAGAGTTAGAGTTTTGAACAGGATTCGCTGTGGGACTGGCAGCCAGTGTAGGGATTAGCAGAGAGGCGCAGAGCTGGAGGAGCGTGAGGAGAGATGGATGAGGCGAGCAGCAGAGTTCAGGATAGATTGGAGTGGTGCCAGTCTGTTAGTTGGTAAGCCACAAAGAAGGATGTTGCAGTTATCCACCCGGGATATGACCAGGGCATGCACTAACATTTGTGAGAGGTGAGAGGAAGGGATGGATGCGTGAAATGTTTTTAAATTGGAGGCGACAGGAGGTGGCCAGGGAGTGAATATGTGGTTTGAATGAGAGTGCCAAGTCCAGAAGACCCTATAACACATTTAATTACACACTAATCTTGTCAGCATTAATGTTTCTATTTTCCAGTCATAGCAAAAATCACCAAACCACATAGACTGATGCTGGACCACTATTAGAAGGGAACTCTTTACCAGATGTGCAACTAAATGTGTGCAAGCCCCTGTGCCATGTGATTTGTCTCATGTATATGTTTTTGTGGTTTTTATAATTAAAAAAATAATATTTTAATAATGTATGATGTGCTGTGCAGACAGCTGAAAGGGGAATGGCTATTTCTCCCTTTTCATTCCAGGCCCCTGTGCAGACACTAGTTGGGATGCGGCATGGCTCATAGTAATCTCATATTTAGCTGTACCCCATAATTTCTTTTGTTTTTTTTAATACAGCTAATCATTGATGACTCCAATGATTCAATGTTTTAAGAATTTTATGTACAATTAGTCTACTATTATATAAGGCATGGGGTGCCTTTCTGTAATTTGTCTCAGGCAGTAGAGAGGCTAGATTCACCGTTGATTGTAACCCATGTTAAGGCCAGGACAATGTTAAATGAGGGGTTAACCAGGTCTCCTGCCCCAGGACCCCCCCCCCCAAATTTGGGGCCTCCACCACTTAACAGAAATTGATTTAAAGGTTTTTACAGGGACCTTCACAAAACTTGCTGGCCAGGGGACCCGACCACACATAATCTGGCCCTAATGGATGCTTTAGATTGATTTACAGCAGCATTTCACAATTTGGGATGCCCCCTTGCAGCCTTGGACAGTCTATGCATTCCCTGACCCCTTGATTTCATGCATGCCCTCTGCCTGACCACAATGCTGATTTATTTACTGGACACTCAGCTCTTAGCAGGATCCTGGGGACATCAGAGTAAGGATTACAGACTCGGAGATAAAAAAAAAATGTAATAAAGCTAATAGGGCCAAGATGAAGTAACATGAAGACTGTTAAATTTGCCTACAGAAATCATGTATTGGTTAATAATACCATTTTGTGAATACTCACCTGTAAAATGGGTATTATAAGTATGTCACACACCCTGCTTCAAGAAATTCATAACATGTGGGTAATACTGACCTGTAGAGGGCGATATGCAGAGATGCCAGGAAAAAAGAGAGCCTCTCCCGGTCCATAAATACCTGGGACCTCCCACTCATTACCCAGTATAAGAACAGCAGTAAGGTAAAGGACCAGGAAGAGCCCAACACAAAGTTCACCATATAAAGGATCCAGAATACAAAAGGGCAGGGTGAAGCGGGGTGTGTGACATACTTATAATACCCATTTTACAGGTGAGTATTCACAAAATGGTATTATTCTAAGTATGTCACACACCCCGCTTCAAGAAATTCATAACGTGTGGGACATCCAACAGCAGTGTCCATAAAGGGCGGGGATCCAAAACAAGGCAACAAGGCACAACTTAAACCACTGCAGCTTGCAGAACTTTGCGGCCAAACACAGCATCCGCTGAGGCCCGAACATCAACCTTGTAAAACTTGGAAAAAGTGTGAACAGAAGACCAAGTAGCAGCCTTACAAACTTGCTCAACAGAGGCCTGGTGCTGAAAAGCCCAGGACGCCCCAACCGCACGAGTAGAATGAGCAGTAACACGAAAAGGGGGTACCTTCCCTTTGGCAGAATAGGCCCCAACTATGGTGTGACGGATCCATTTACTAATGGAAGACTTGGCAGGTGCCAAGCCTTTTCGGGGCCCGGAGGGCACCACAAAAAAGGCATCCGTCTTACTAAAGTAAGACGTTACCTCCAAATAATACTTCACAACACGAACCACATCCAAAGAATGCAGGGCCCTCTCCTTGTCATTGCTGGGATTAGGACACAGAGAGGGCAGAACAATGTCTTGGTTTAGGTGAAAGGCAGAAACAACCTTAGGAAGGAAATCGGACTTGAAACGAAAAACCACCTTGTCCTGATGCCCCTCAAAGTACGGGGCTTGAATGGACAAAGCCGCCAACTCAGAGACACGCCTAACCGAAGTGATGGCTACCAAAAAGGCCACCTTCTGCGTAAGTGAAGACAAGGCAATATCATTCAAGGGCTCAAAAGGAGAATCCTGAAGAGCAGAAAGAACCAAATTAAAAATCCCAAACAGGGAACAAAGGTTTTCTAGGAGGCCACACGTGCGTGACTCCCTGGAAAAAAGTCTTAACCAAAGGATGTAGGGCAAATGACCTTTGAAAGAACACCGCCAGGGCAGAAACCTGCCCCTTCAGAGTACTAAGCTGGAGCCCCAGGTCCAGACCATGTTGAAGAAACTCCAGGATTCTGGAGATGGAAAATTCCCTACAAGGCAACGCCCTGATCTCACAGCAATCAATATAAGACCTCCAAGTCCTATAGTAGATATTAGAGGAAGACCGCTTCCTAGCACTAATGAGAGTTCGAATCACAGCATCGGAAAGACCTTCCTCCTTCAAGATGGAGGTTTCAGCAGCCACGCTGTCAAAGCCAGCGTTGGTAAATTGGGATAACGTAGTTGACCCTGGGTGAGCAGATCTGGCAGCAGGGGCAGAACGAACTGATCCTCTGCTAACCTTACCACATCTGCAAACCAAACCTGTCTTGGCCACCTTGGAGCCACCAGAATTGCTGACGCACTCTCCAGGGCCAGCTTGCGCACCACTCTGGCCACCAAGGGAAACGGAGGGAACAGATACAGAAACCCCAGATCCCTCCAGTTCAGAGACATGGCATCCACTGCCAGAGCCAGTGGATCCCGTGAGAGAGACACAAATGTCGGAAGTTTGTGATTGTGACGAGAGGCAAAGAGGTCCACCACCGGGGACCCCCACCTGAGACAAATCAAGTGAAACACTTGGGCTGAGAGACCATTCCCCCCGGCGAGCTGAGAACCTGCTCAGAGAGTCCGCCTCCGTGTTCTCCGCTCCCGGAATGTAAACTGCTGAAATGCACGGGACGTGGGTCTCCGCCCAGGCCAGAATCAAAGACACTTCCTTGAGGGCACTCCAGCTGCGAGTCCCTCCCTGGTGATTGATGTAGGCGACCGCCATCCGATTGTCCGACCGGACTTGAACCGGCAATCCTTGCAACTGATGAGTCAAGCGAAACAGAACCATCCTGATGGCCCTCAATTCCAGAACATTGATGGACTCGTGAGCCTCCTGAGGCCCCCACAGTCCCTGAAACTGACGATCCTTCCAGAACCCCCCCATCCTGATAGACTGGCATCCGTGGTGACCGTCTCCCAACAAGGGGCCAGAAAGGATCTGCCCCTCGACAGAATGATTGGATCCAGCCACCACTGAAGGGAGCACTGAACTCGGGGGGGTCATCAGGAAGGACTTATCCAACGACAGTGGCGACCCGTCCCAGGCCGCCAGCAGATGGAGCTGGAGTGTCCTTGTGTGGAACTGAGCAAAGGGAACCGCTTCGAAGGAGGCTACCATCAATCCCACCAGCCTCATCCCCAGTCTGATGGCCGGACGAGGGATAGACAGGAGGAGTCGAACCAACTCCTGAATCAAGAGAACCTTGGACTGAGGAAGAAACACCCTGGCCTGGGAAGTATCCAGGGACATTCCCAGAAAAGGCACTAACCTGGACGGAGAAAGGGAGGACTTGGGGTAGTTGATCACCCACCCGAATCTCTCCAGAGTGGACACCACAGTTCTGGTGTCCAATACCGCTTGGCTGAAGGAAGATGCCATAATGAGAAGGTCGTCCAGATAAGGGACAATGCGAATACCCTGGGCTCTGAGGAGAGCCATCACCCCGGCCAGCACCTTGGTGAAAACCCTTGGAGCCGAGGTAAGACCGAAAGGAAGTGCCACAAACTGAAAATGCCGATCCTCCACCACGAACCTGAGAAATCTCTGGTGCGCTGGAAAAATCGGCACATGCAGATAGGCATCCTTGATGTCTATGGACGTCAGAAAGTCCCCCTGAACGCAGCGTTTCCATGCGAAATTTCCGCGGACGGACGAACCTGTTGAGGATCTTTAGATCCAGAATGGGTCGAACCGAGCCGTCCTTCTTGGGCACCGTGAACAGATTGGAATAAAAGCCCCGACCCCTGTCTGAGGGGGGCATTGGGCAAATAACTGCCATATCCAACAGGCTCTTTACTGCCGCCTGGAGCTCCTGCGCGGCCAGAAGGTCCGCAGGCACCCGAGATCTGAGGAATCTGGGAGGGGGCCGGAGCTCGAACTCCAGCTTGTATCCGGAAGTCACCGCTTCCTGGATCCATCTGTCCGAGACCTCCTGGTCCCAGACCTGGGAGAAGTGTTGCAGCCGTCCCCCCACCCACATGGGTGAGGGCGCCCCCTCATTGCTGAGCTGGCTTGGCAGCGGGTTTTGGCTTAGAGCCCCAGCTGTATCCTGGGCGGGCACGTCCTCTGCCCCTGTTCCAGGAATCTCCTCTGGCTGCGGGGAAAACAATTCCTCTGCCAGCTCTAGCCCCACGAAAGGAAGGAGCAAAGGAACCCGCCCCCCGAAAGGGACAACGCTGTTTTTTGCATTGAGGTAACTTACCACCCTTGGCAACTGAATCCAACTTCTCAACAAAGAGCCGTAATCCCACAAAGGGAAGAGCGGTCAGCGACTTTTTAGACACAAAATCAGCCGCCCACTGGCGCAACAAAACCGAACTCCGAATAGTCACCAATAGAGCCGACGTTCTGCCACACATCATCAGTGTTTCATCCAAGGCGGCTAGTACAAATGACAAAAACAATTCACACCTTTTAAGGTCAAGGAACTCGTCACTATCCGGATCTAACCCGGAAGAAGTCAACAGCTCCCTGACCACCGACCTGGTAGCCACCACCAGCAGCGCTGAAGCACAAACCGGCCTCATGGCTGACCCAACACTGGCAAAACCATGACAAGCCATTTGGTCAATGCGTTTATCCTCACCATCTTTAAGCGTGGAGCAATCAGGAGAATTTAAAACAGTAGTGTTGGATAAACCCAGAATCTGTGCATCCACCTCGGGAGGGGACGCCCAACGCTTAACCGTATCCAAGGGAAAGGGATACTTTTTGTCCCAACCCTGAGGGACACCTGGGAGCCGGGCAGGCCTCTCCCATTCCTTAGCAATAATCCCATCAAAATGCTTTTGGTTAGGAAATTCCAAGCGCGGCCTGGATTCTTCGAAAAATTACCCCTTTTGCTGTGGAACCGCCTCAGGAGGAGAAATAGCCAATACCTCAAACATCTGAGCCAGAACATTAGGAGTATCCGAAGACCTCCCCAAGCCCCGCTCGGTATCAGCACCCACAAACTGCTGATCGTCTGAATTATCTGATTCTTCATATACCTCCCCTTCCTCAAGTTGGGAGTAATCAGACCAGTCCAGATTATCAAGATCATCCAAGTCGGCCGCCGGTGAAGACGGCGACAAGTGCTTTCTCTTAGCCGGAGCCTTTCTGGTGACCGTGCTGGAGAATAATTTTTCAAGATTGGCCACTCGGGCACACATCTCCGATTGCAACTGCCCGCCCATGACAACGTCAGACTGGGCACGGATCAAACTGGGAGGGGGGGAGGAGAGACCGGCGGCGCTGAACCAGACGCCTGGGGTCCGGACTGCCGCATAATAGTCTGCTGTGCGCATGGTATACACAGATATACATCATCGCCAGTAAGGGATGCCCCACACCCCATACACTTCCGGGATTGCCTCGAGGGGAGCCCGAGCCCAGTATCCGGGGATGCCTCCATAAGGTGAACTTATAGTTGGTTGCAACGACCGAGGGAATTACGCATATAAGCAACCCGGGATGCCCCTTTAATGTCCCAAGTGGGAGGATTTTCAATAAGCCAATTAAGAACCCAGGGACCCTAGGACCGGGAGAAACCCCCTAACACCACTGTAGGTTATATCTGAAAGACATAATAAAAAAGGCTAATAAGAAAAGCGGAGTATAAAATATATATATATATATATATATATATATATATATATATATATGACATAAAAATATATAATTCTAGGTGATGGGACAGAAGGGGGGCCCACCGGGCCACTCACTGTGGTCCTGAAGACAGCTTCCTCTCTCCGTGAGGTAAAGAGCAGCTCTGAGGAGAGAAGGGGGGCGTGGCCAGCTCCTTCTGAGGAAACAGGCACAGAGAAAAGCACCTCAGCAGTGCCTGTGACACAGGGGCGGGCTGCAGCGCTGGAAAGCCCGGCCCCGCCCCCAAGAGTGAAAGCGTGAGGGGAGAAGCTCCCCTCCGCCATGACAATGCAAAAAGGCCGGCACCGCAGCCATGTGCGGCCGCGGCGCCGGTCTCAGAAGAGACAGAAGTAGGGGAGTGGGCCGTGGCTTTGACCCTGACGCCCGGCCCCGCCCCTTTTACCTCAGGGAGAAAGCCTGCATAAAAATAAACCACAGTGCCGTTTTGACAGAGAAATACACGCTGTTATGAAGTAATAAATAAGTAAATAACTATTGGGAGGATAATTTAATAAATTAATACATTAAAACATTATTAAGAATTAATGATTACTAAATTTGGACCTAACACCGAATAAGGGGCCCTGCTCCTACCCTCCGCTATCCCGCTAGAGAGAGGGGCATTACCCAAAGGGGGGGACCACCCAAAGTGTAAGGCCAAGGGACGGGGCATCCCAAACCGGGGTCACCGTCCCGGATGACCGCCTACCCTCTTATATAGGGTCTCACGGGAGAGCATTTGCTCCTAAGCACCAAGGGTGCTTTTCTACCCTCACCCGGACCGTCAGCCTAGGCTGGGAGGCATGAGGTAACAGAAAAGAAAAGATCCAGGCGGAAATAGATAACTAAAGGGCCGGGAGTCATCCCGGCTACCTGAAATCCCCCTGTGCAAGGAGGAGACCACATCTTCTGACTTGCTCGCCGACTGCAGAGATGAAGACTGGGTAATGAGTGGGAGGTCCCAGGTATTTATGGACCGGGAGGGGCTCTCTTTTTTCCTGGCATCTCTGCATATCACCCTCTACAGGTCAGTATTACCCACACGTTATGAATTTCTTGAAGCGGGGTGTGTGACATACTTAGAATATGACAGTTTGGTCCTAAGCTACAAAAGCAGTACAAGCTGTATATGTTTTATGGTTAGTGTTACAAGCAACACACCTGCTAAATGGGTGCAGACTATTCTTTTAAAAATATATATTTTTGTTACGTTAGTCACATGGAATCGTGGCTACAGCATATGAAGGGAAATGGTTTGTACTCAGCTTTCTAGCAAATTTATGGCCTGCTAGACATTTTCCTCTCAGCTGTCATTATTGCTTTTGTGACATGGAAACGCCTAAAGTAAACAACAGCTCCACCACAAAGTGGTAGGCCACAAAGGTTCACATATAGGACTCTCAAGTGATTCACTCACTATGTTGTGTATCAAAATGTTTTTGCCCTCAGTTGCCAGGCAATGCCAAAATGCTTCTGAAAAAATAAAAAAAGTTGTATAGATTAGAAATGTACATTTTAGTGATTCACATCACTGAAGGCTTTATGTATTACTCCTTAAGTATGCATTTAACTGTAGGTATTATAGAATCAACTCTCACAGTGTGGCACTGGCAGCTTCTGGTTTCAAAGCTTTTATCCAAATAATGTATGTTTCGGGGAAATCCACATATTCCTCTTAAAAGTTTATTATTTTTAATGCTAGAGGCTCTATTTAACAAAATTAGACAGACCAACATGTAAATGATGGCTTTAAAGGGTAGAACATTTGCTTTATATGAAAAAATGCAAAAATAAAATCTATGTAATGTGTTTACAACTCTGTAAAAGAAAACTGTTTTCTATAGCAACAATGTGTTTAGCTATGTACACCCAAGTGGTGCTTTTGAGTACATATTTAATACTTCCTCACTCTAGCTTTCTAATCATCTGATTGACTAAGGCATGAGTGATGGTTTGACCCATTCTTCTGAAATTCAACTTCTTCCATTTGGAACTATCACAGTCTTGTGTTCTAGTTGCAAAGGCTGGGTTCTCAGCTGGATAGGTCATTAGGTTGCTTAGGCCAAAGCTGCTAGAGTTCATCTGTTACATTGGAAGAATTGTGAGACTTGTAGTCTATGTTTTTTACTCAAGGCCATGAAACCACTCCTACTGTACCAGGAATATGAGATACCAGGAATATGAGAATCGTGGAAACAGCACGCTGGTAAGTAAATCACAGATATGAGGGCATGATCCTAACACACATGTTTATTTTACAGTCCAAAAGAGGAAAACGCTGAGGCAGAACAGCACAAACATGCCAAAAATGGAGTTTTCCTTTAAGTGCAACAGTAATAGTGCTAAAAAGTGTAAGTAATACATTGTTAACAGATACCCAAATCCAAACATCGTAAAATGTCTCTGGGGGTAATTCAGGATGGCCTTTTCGGGTGTTTGGAAAGAAATTACAGCAGCCAAATGCCCCTGGATTGAAATACACCCACAAACCTTCTATTAACTATGAAGAAGGGAAAAAAGATCCACAGCTATGAAACTCCACATGCACATTTTCTAAAATAAATTCAAAATGTATGGTTCCTTTAAGCTAAGTTTTTTTGGGGGGCAAAAAACTGCTGCCACCTGAAATGCACTAAGCTACACTCTACTTCACTGCCCTCTAACCTTTGCTTTCCTGGGAAAGTGATAATGATTTTCTGCTGATTATCTCCTAGTCTAAGTCACCTTCTCCACTCCTGCCAATTGCCCTTAAGTTCTTACTGCTTTCTTTGCTGCTGCTGATCACCCTCCAGTCCTTGTTTCCTCCTACACTGCTGCTGCTGAAGAGTCCACCATTGCTTCCAACTGCCCCCTGGTCCTCACCACCTTCTCAGCTATCACCAATCCTTTATCCCTTGCCACTCCCCGGTTGCCCCTGATCCTGAGGCCAGCCATGAGCAGGCTGTACACTGGGCAATTACCTCACCTGTTTGGTGGATGGGACCCATTGGAGTCTAAGTGGGCCTCTGAAGATGCCAGTGGCCCCAGGAACTGGAGGCTACACCAATTGCTGGCAAAGGCCTTACCTGCAAGTTCTCAAAGTCATGTAACATAATCATCCCTCCCTGCCTTTTTGACCTGCTGGCCACCAGTGAACCAGTAACATTCCAGTGGGTCACATAGCCAGCTGAAGGGGGGGGGGGCAAGTTAGTAAAGGACAAAAGTTCTAGCCTTTTCAGGACTTAATGTGGAATACACTGCCCCATTTCAGACAATTTCAGGGTGGATGGGAGTAGGGAAATGCCCTAGCCCGGAGTGTCAAAGAGGAGTATAGGTCTGCTTTAAATTTGCCATCTGCCTTTTTTGCACAAAGTTAAATATAACTTACCTATTGTACATGAAGCAAAGGCTACCAGTGATGGGATAAAAATGATCGCTGACAGACCCTAAGCTCAGCCCTGCTGTAGGGGGAGCCTCCAGGGTCCTTTTGATGTCTTCCAGAAGCTCCCAGAGCTTTCCTCATTACTTAAGTCTCAGATCTATAACCACACTCGTCTTTACTTACTCACTTATAAAACTAAATTTGGATTTAAACACTTCTCTTGTGGTAACAGTTTGTAGAGTTTTATTGCCCTCTAACTTTCTCTAGTCCCGGCTGCTAACCTTGGCAGTGCAGATGTTGGACGTTATAAAAAGCTTTGCGTTCTAAATGATATGTAACACGACTAGAAGGGTGACATCACTGAACTTTTTTTTTAACGTTCCTCTTTACTCCTTTCACCGGAGCCAAGTGACTCATGCAATCCTATGACTGTCTAGGCATTTTTCCAGTCAGGGAGATTAAAAAAAAAAGGCCCTGGACAAAGGAAACTCCAGCTCATTTCCAAACATGCAGGTAAGCGGCATGATTCATCTGATTATTAACAGGCAAACACTCAGTGGCACCGAGAACTGTAAGGAGAGCAGTGACCCGCAGCATGAAATCAGTAGCAAGCTTTGATTGTTCTCTCTTAGCAGACCTGCTGGGAAGTCACATCTGATAACTCCAGTTCACTTACTTTTTTATATCCTCCTTGTTCTTTGTATATTAAGTAAATGTCTTGTGCATTGAAATGGTACATTCAGAACAAATTACCTCCCGCATATACTTATATAACTCAAATACCTGTGACCCAAGGTTCCATTTTACTCCTTTACCTACTATTTTTAAATGTGATGAAGATATTTTATTATTTTTTTCACCCTTTCTCATAGCTGTATACTACATGTATTAGAGACCTGCCTGTGCCTATTACGCACATGCCAAGACTAGAAACCATAGCTGTAAGCAGGTATAGTTTGCTTCTGCATTTGTGGTTTTGCACGCAATACTCAACTCAACTTACACCATTGCAAAGAGAGGGAAGCAAAGCAATCTTACATACGATGTCTTGTCCACGCTTGAACTCAAAAACTCATAAAATCCTGATTGTTATGCAGAGGACATAACAGTGTTCCACGAAACAGAACAAAAGTAAACTCAGATATTTCACAATAGCAGGGTCCTGCTGAGTCCATAATGTGAATACAGTAGATACAAGATACTAAGCTTTCCTTGTTTCATATTCATTTAGACAGTGGCAGACTGGGGCCAAAAATCAGCCCTGGACCTAGAACCTCTAGTGAGCAGTTATTGTTATATTGAACATTAATATTTTTATTGATGTTTTAATAATAATGATTGTTTAGACCTGTTGAGGTCCCCCCGAGCCATGATACCAGGGCTATAGCATTGGGGGCTGGGGTTCCTTGGCTGAGGGGGGGCTGAGAGGGAGACTAAGGGGTAGGGATTGAATGTGGGTGTTGAAAGAAGCAGAGCAACTGGCCCCAAAGCAGTGCAGCCCACGGGGCATTGTTCCGGGTCTCCCTATGGCCAGTCCACCCCTGCATTTAGATATAAAGTAATCCGTCCCCAATATGTTATATTTATATCAATAATAATCTAAGCAGGGTCCTGGTATTAGGTAATACTTTGGAGAAAAAGGTTTGTGTCATCATGGCAATTGCACAATACTTGTGTCCTGGCATAGTAAAGGGGAGCAGCCACATTTAAATATTTAGTATTGTTTATTCATATAGCACCACCTCCTTCTGTAGCACTGTACAAGGTATAAAGACTCACAAGGTAAAACATATTGTACAGGGATCATTATAAACCATAGTCCAAACAAAGTTCAAACCAAATGTGATAACAATAGACAATAGAAAAGAGAGACCTGCCCATTCGAGCTTACAGCCTAAAGGATCGGGGATGGAGGTGGGTTGGGGGTGGAAACAAAAAGAGGCGGGATCACAATTGGTAGAGCTTGAGTATGGTGCCATGTGCCCGTTGAAAGTAATGCTTAAAGGAGCACTATTGCAAAATTGCGTAATATTAAAAATCCATTTAAACACCTTGACTAAAGAGAGGAGAGGTCACTTATACACCCGAACTGAATAGCCTGTGGTTTTATTCTGCTGGTAGGAATAAAATTCAGGGGTGACAGCTTTGGCCTATGAAGGGTTAACAGAGCCTGTCACCCGTGATTTGCTCTTTCTACTATTAAGATATAAAAAACAAGCCTGGCTGGATATTTCTTGATGCTGGGTGTATAAGTGACCCCTCCTCCTGCCATCCAGCATATTCATATGGATTTTTATTATTGGGCAATTTTTTGCTATAGTTCACCTTTAAACTGGACCAACAGCCTGGCACAGCTGGAAAAGAAAACTCCCTAAAATGCCCCATCTGCATGCATGATACTGAATCATTGTCACTTACATTTGCTCCTGCATCCTCTCAAAGCTATAACACCGCCAATTTTCTAGTGGTAGCGGCCATTTTGGAGCTTCCTTTTCCAACATCCCAGCCATGCTGCTGCCTGGATTCAACTGACATAACAGACAATGCTCAGTAACAGAAAATCCAGCAACACTTCCTGTTTGCAGGCGACCTGCAGTTGCCTAAGATGCCATTTTTTTAATAAAATTTACCTCAGCCGGAGTCAGAAAAAGATAAATTGTTTTTTATGTGCCGCAATCTGAATTTCCCTTGTATATGAGAACCATTTGTTGTGTTAGTCCTGTTTAAGTTATTTTTGACTACTGGTCCACTTTAAGCAAGGTTATATGATTGTCTAAAGAAATGACTTTTAAGGGCACTTTTAAAGGCTTGGAGTGTTATAGAGTGACGGATTGAGTGGGGAAGTGCATTCCAGAGAAGTGGGGAGGCACGGGAGAAGTCTTGGGATGCGGGACTGCAAGGAGGTGACCAAGGAAGAGGACAGTAGAATGTCCGAAGCAGAGCAGATGTTGCTTCTGGGTTGGTATCGCTGGATTAGAGAAAACAGTGGAGGGATTGAAAGAGGGGGCAGCGCTGGAGAAGCAGATGGAAAGGTAGATGAGGAGCGCAGCAGAGTTCAGAATAGGAAGGTGTTGCAGTAGTCAAGTCGGGATATGACCAGGGCATGTACTAACACTTTAGTGGTATCAGGTGAGAGGAAGGGACAGATGCTGTTAAGTTAGAGACAACAGGAGGTGGCTAGGGAGTGAATGTGAGGTGTGAATGATAGAGAGGAGTCCAGAATGATGCCCAGGCACCGAGCTTGGGGAGTTGCAGTTATTGTAAGATTATTTACAGAAATTGTGGTGTTAGAGAGGGGAGGGGAGTGAGATGGTGGGAAAATGACCAGTTCTGTTTTGTCCATGTTCAGTTTAAGGGAGCGAGATGTCATGAAGGAAGAGATGGCTTTTAGACAGTCAAGAAGGCGAGAGAAGAGGGAATAGAGATCTGGGCCGGAGGGGTAGATCTGAGGGTCATCTGCACAAAAGTGATACTGAGTGAGGTCATTAGCTGTCCAAGACCAGAAGTGTATTTTGAAAACTCACCTGTAGAATTGCTTTTACTATGCATGTCACGGCCTGCTTCTCAAAATCATAACATCTGGGATTCTGTCACAAGGTGGCGCAGTGGCACTGCAGAAGAGTTGTGGCTCCGCCCGGTACCATATAAAAACGGAATCACCATAGACTTATCCAGTAGTTGACAAGCAGTGATACAAGAACCGGGAACAAATAAAGATAACAACCCCAACTAGATTGGAACAATCACCATAAAGAGGACGGCCTGGGCGCACGGCCCACACACCCTGACATCATTCCACACATGGAACACAACCGGGATTGTCCCAAAGGACCCCCAAGCAGAAGCCTCCATATGGTGATTAATACAGGCGCAATATGCCAGCACAGGGTAAAGGCTAATAAAAGCCACCCGGGATGCCTCCCCGAGGGATGCCCCCAGAATCAGTAAGGGGAGATGAAGGGGGGGGAGTAAGGAGCAGGACCGGGAGAAACCACAACCCACGGGTGTCCCGCCTGAAAGACATAAGCTAACAAACTTAAGTATCCCACAGCCCATGCCCCAAGGATAACCAAAAACCCCAGAAGGGGACTCAAGGACCAAGCATTAAGCCGAAACACCATCTTATCCTGATGCCGCTCAAAATAAGGAGGTTTGATGGAAAGAGCATCCAGCTCAGAGACTCAGAGGTAATGGCCACCAGGAAGGCCACCTTAAGAGTCATAATGGGCAAGGCAGCCCCACTAATAGGCTCAAAAGAAGGACCCTGCAGAGCAGACAACACCAAATTTAGATCCCAAACCGGTAGCATAGGTTTACATGGTGGACGCACATGAGTAAAGTCTTGGCCAACCGGTGATTGGCAAAAGACCTTTGGAAGAAAATTGCCAGGGCTGACACCTGTCCCTTGAGGGTACTAAGTTGAAGGCCCGAATCCAGGCCATGTTGCAAAAAATCCAGAATCCTGGGAATAGAAAGCACCCTACAAGGCAGAGACCTAGACTCACACCAGGCAATGTAAGCATGCCAAATCCTATAGTAGATAAAGGACGAGGGCTTCTTCCTAGCCCTAATCATGGTATCAACAATAGAGGCCGGCAAACCCTTATCCATCAAGATGGAGGTTTCAGCAGCCAAGCCGTTAAAGCCAGCGTTTTTAAATTGGGATGGCACAGCCGTCCCTGAGTAAGCAGATCTGGATCCTTGGGCAGGACATACTGATCCACTGCCAACTGCACGACGTCTGCAAACCACACCCTCCTTGGCCAGCAGGGGGCCACCAGAATGGCTGGTACCCCTTCCTGGGCTATCTTGCGCAGCACCCTGCCCAGCAGAGGAAGGGGAGGGAACACAGAGGATCCGAAACTCTGTCCAAGGCATTGCTAGCGCATCCGTAGTGACGGCCAGAGGGTCCTGTGAAGGGAGAAAAACCTGGAAAGCTTGTGATTGTGGTGGGATGCAAACAGGTCCACATCCGTAAGACCCCACCGGTGACACAGGGAGTGAAATACCTTGTTGCTGAGAGACCATTCCCCCAACCGAGACATCCCCCTGCTCAGGGAGTCTGCCTCCAGGTTCTCCACCCCCGGAATGTAAACTGCCGAGATGCAAGGTACATTCTCTTCCGCCCAAGACAGTATCAGGGACACTTCCTTGAGGGCTCGCTTGCTCCGAGTCCCTCCCTGATGATTGATGTAGGTAACTGCTGTCTGGTTGTCCGAGCGGATCTGAACAGCCCGACCCCAAAGATGTGAGGTCAGCTGAGCAAGAACCAACCTGATCGCCCTCATTTCCAGAACATTGATGGGAGCATGGGCCTCCTGGGGGCCCCATTGACCCTGGAACTGCAGAGACTTCCAAAAGCCCCCCAACCTGTCAGACTGGCATCTGTGGTGACAGTCTCCCAACGCTGGGGCAGAAAAGTCCTGCCCACTAGAAGGTTCCTTGAGTCCAGCCACCACAAGAGGGACTGTCTGGCCAGGGGGGACAGAGCAAACTCCTAATCCAGGGACACAGGGTCCCGATCCCAAACAGACAAAAGGTGCAACTGAAGAGGCCTCATGTGAAACTGAGCAAAGGGGACCGTCTCGAAGCAGGACACCATCAGTCCCACTAACTGCATCCCCTGCCGGATGGAGGGATGGGGACACAAGAGCAGAGCCCGAGCCTGCTTCTGAAGGCCCTCCACTTTCAGCTGGGGCAGGAAAACCTTGACCTGAGAGGTATCCAGAGTCATGCCCAGAAAGGACCTCACCAAAGACGGAGACAGTGAAGACTTGGGATAGTTGATCACCCAGCCGAAGGACTCGAGAGTGGAGGTCACCGCCTGAGTATCCCTCTCGGCCTGCTGAAGAGACTGAGCCGCAATCAGAATGTCGTCCAGGTAAGGAAGGATGCGAATGCCCTAGAGCCGCAGCAGAGCCATCACGCCCGCCAGCACCTTGGTGAACACCCAAGGCGCCGAGGTGATACCGAAGGGTAAGGCCACAAATTGGTAATGCTGATCCTCTAGAGCTAACCTGAGAAATCTCTGATGGCCCAGGAAGACTGGCACATGAAGATAAGCATCCTTGATGTCCACGGAGGTCATGAAGTCCTGAACTGACTGACAGCCGAACGAAGAGTCTCCATGCGAAAGTGCTTGAACCTGACAAACCTGTTGAGACCTTTCAAGTCCAGGATTGGCCTCAGGGACCCGTCCTTTTTGGGGACTGTGAACAAATTGGAGTAGAAACCCTGACCCCGTTCCTGGGAAGGCACTGGGCAAATGACCCCTGATTCCAGCAGACGTTGAACCGCAAGGCGCAACCCCTGAGCTGACAGAGGGTTGTGAGGCATCCGGGATCTGAGGAATCTGGGGGGCGGCCAGGCTGCAAACTCTATCTTGTAACCGGAGGACACCACCTCCTGAATCCACCGGTCTGAGACGCGGAGCCTCCAGACTTGAGCAAAGAGCCGAAGCCGTCCCCCCACCCGGATGGGTGAGGGCGCCTCCTCATGCCTGAGGGGGCTTGGGAGAAGGTTTGGGCTTGGGGTCCCATGAGAGACCGGGATGACCACGGGATCTGCCACGGCCCAAATCCCCCTGCGGGCACCTGAAAAGAGGGACCCTCTACCTCCTCTGGGGGTACGAAAGGAGGAGACTGAAGCAGAGGCAGCCTACCATCCTTGGCTAAAACATCCAGGCGCTCACCAAAGAGCCGCAGCCCCACAAAGGGGAGTTCAGTGAGAGCCTTCTTAGCAGCAGCGTCAGCTGCCCACTGACGCAACCAAACAGAGCGGCGCATAGCCACCAAGAGGCCAGAGGCCCTACCACTCAGCCAAGCTTGGTAAAGAAGCAGGCAGCCCAGACTGAAGCAAAAGGACAGCCTGGGCGCACGGCCCACACACCCTGACATCATTCCACACATGGAACACAACCGGGATTGTCCCAAAGGACTCCCAAGCAGAAGCCTCCATATGGTGATTAATACAGGCGCAATATGCCAGCACAGGGTAAAGGCTAATAAAAGCCACCCGGGATGCCTCCCCGAGGGATGCCCCCAGAATCAGTAAGGGGAGATGAAGGGGGGGAGTAAGGAGCAGGACAGGGAGAAACCACAACCCACGGGTGTCCCGCCTGAAAGACATAAGCTAACATACTTAAGTATCCCACAGCCCATGCCCCAAGGATAACCAAAAACCCCAGAAGGGGACTCAAGGACCAAGCAGGACAAGGATCGCCAGCCGCCAGACCACGGGAGGAAGCGACGCAGCCCAGGGATTGAAGAGGACCCCAGACACGCAGCAGAAGCAAGAAGGCACCGAAAGAGGAACCTTGAGGGGCGGGCCGTGGGAGAGCGACGCAATATGCGTCATCTGTCAGCCCCGCCCCCCCAAAGAGCGCAAAAACATCGCTCACGTGACCTCGCCGACGTCATCCCCACAGTGAAAAAATGCCTTACAAATATAGCGCCGCCCGCCGCGGAGCGCAGTACAAAGCGGCGGCGAAAGCATACAAAAACAGTCTAAAAACAGGCTAAAAACACACACACTACCACCCGCCCCCCCCCCCCCCGAACACCCATCGAGGAGAGAAGGGGGGGACCCCGAACATAGAAAAACATGTCCAAAAACACTCACCCCCTCAGAAGCTAGGACAGGAACTCCGCATCCCTAGTAGGCTCACCATAAAACCTATGGCTGGCTACCCTTTGTGGGACAGGGTCTGTGGCTTGGAGCAGCGCTCCTTGAGCACTTGACCCCAGTGCTCTGCTACCTTCACCCGATCCGACAGCCGAGGCTGGGAGACACAGAAGGTCCGGAAACGGGTGGAAATAGATATGCAGGGCCGCAGGCATGGTTGCCCCGCACACCTGCGCATAGAGAGAGAGCCGTCTTCTATCTTCGCAGTAAGCACTGCAGAGAACAACTGGATGAGTCTATGGTGATTCCGTTTCTATATGGTACCGGGCGGAGCCACAACTCTTCTGCAGTGCCACTGCGCCACCTTGTGGCGGAATCCCAGATGTTATGATTTTGTGAAGCAGGCTGTGCCATGCACTAGGAAAAAAGTAGGGGGCTTAGGACTGAGCCTTGTTGTACACCAACAGACAGAAGGTGAAGAGAGGAAATTGTGTTTGAGTAAGATAAAGGGTCAATTCATGGTAGGAGCGCAAAAATGCTCACGTAGCGTGCAAACGATTACGCGTGCGCCTAGGCACATGATTCATGGCTGAATCTGCAAGAAAAATCGACTGTTTTGAAGCATAAATGGCCCTGCCCCATGTACATTTGGCCGGCTAAGTGCTTAACTGCTCCCAATTATTATTATTATTGTTATTATTGTTTATTTATATAGCGCCATCATCTTCCGTAGCGCTTTACAAAGTAGTAATTACAGACAGGGTAGAAACATACGGTACATATACTATTTCAAATGCAGTTTTACAGATTTGACAGTGGATATTCTGAGTACAAGATACAATAGGGGAGAGAGCCCTGCCCTTGTGAGCTTACAGTCTAAAGGAAGAGGGGTGAAGACTAGGGGGAAGGATAACAAACAGTCAGTATTGAGCTTTGTGGCGTATGCCCTTTAGAAGATTGGTTAGGCCAGATTATATGCTTGTCTGAATAAGTGAGTTTTAAGGGCGCCTTTGAAGGTTTTAAGGGTTGTGGAGTGGCAGATTGGGTGCGGGAGGGCATTCCAGAAGATTGAAGTTGCACGTGAGAAGTCCTGGAGGCGGGCGTGAGAGGAGGTGACCAGGGTGGAGGACAGGAGAAGGTCAGCAGCAGAGCGGAGGCTGCGTCTAGGTTGATATTGTTGGATTAGAGATGAGATGTAGGGAGGGGCCTGATTCGAGAGAGCTTTGTATGCGAGAGTTAGAGTTTTGAACAGGATTCGCCGTGGGACTGGCAGCCAGTGTAGGGATTGGCAGAGAGGCGCAGAGAGGAGCAAGAGGAGAGATGGATGAGGCGAGCAGCAGAGTTCAGGATAGGTTGGAGGGGTGCCAGTCTGTTAGTTGGTAAGCCACAAAGAAGGATGTTGCAGTAATCCAGAAGGGATATGACCAGGGCGTGCACTAGCATTTTAGTATAAGACTAAAGCCGCACCAACCCCCACAATCCAACACACTTACTGGTGTGCCTGGGCAGGCTATATATTATCCAAATGAACAAAAGGGGGTGGGAGCAGCTCAATCCCTCTTATTTATACGAGATTGTTCCTTCATACAAGATTATTCTTATTATATAACCCCTTATCATCCAAAATCATTATTATATATCCTCTTATCATCCAAAATTATTATTATTATTATATATCCTCTTATCATACAAAAATATCATTATTATAATTCAGGGCCTGGGAACTAACCCAGTTTAACCCTCTCATCATCAATCTCATCTGATTATTCAGCACCAAACATGTCTAGCTATGTGGAAAGACAGAGATTTGGTTGCATATATCTGCAGATACATGTGGAAGCCACACTGCCCCGACAAGGCACTCTGTATTTAGTGTGGTCCCTACTCTTAATTCTGAGTCCCTAATGTTGGGACATGCAATGCAGACAAATATCTGAGAGCTACTCACCTGGGAAGCGGCCAGCCTCCCTTTAGAACACTTCACAGGGAGGAATCCATATTGACTGAATTCCCCCCTGCTTATGCTCATGGCAATTCAAATGAACAAAAGGGGGTGGGAGCAGCTCAATCCCTCTTATTTATACAAGATTGTTCCTTCATACAAGATTATTCTTATTATATAACCCCTTATCATCCAAAATCATTATTATATATCCTCTTATCATCCAAAATTATTATTATTATATAACCTCTTATCATACAAAAATATCATTATTATAATTCAGGGCCTGGGAACTAACCCAGTTTAACCCTCTCATCATCAATCTCATCTGATTATTCAGCACCAAACATGTCTAGCTATGTGGAAAGACAGAGATTTGGTTGCATATATCTGCAGATACATGTGGAAGCCACATTGGGGACTAAAGAATTAAGAGTAGGGACCACACTAAATACAGAGTGCCTTGTCGGGGCAGTGTGGCTTCCACATGTATCTGCAGATATATGCAACCAAATCTCTGTCTTTCCACATAGCTAGACATGTTTGGTGCTGAATAATCAGATGAGATTGATGATGAGAGGGTTAAACTGGGTTAGTTCCCAGGCCCTGAATTATAATAATGATATTTTTGTATGATAAGAGGATATATAATAATAATAATTTTGGATGATAAGAGGATATATAATAATGATTTTGGATGATAAGGGGTTATATAATAAGAATAATCTTGTATGAAGGAACAATCTCGTATAAATAAGAGGGATTGAGCTGCTCCCACCCCCTTTTGTTCATATATATTATCCACTCAAAAAGATTGTGGGATCCCACATATCCCACACCATGCAACCTGCTCTAAATTATGGCACCACCACATTTATTTATGATACAAATATATAAATTTTATTTGTTATTTATCCAATACAAAAATGTTAAAAGCAATTAAAAATAATGTACATACGGGGGCGCTATGGTTAGAGGGTGGTCTCCTACAAATTATATATACACCATAAATCGTGACAATTAATTACATAGCATGTGCTCTTATATTACCATTATATACACATATGAAACAATTAATTCTAAGTGTTCTATATATAAGCTATCACTCAATTACATAAGACAGTGACAATTACTCCTAAGGACACTCCAAGGAGGAAACAAGTAACCCAATAATCAAAAAATAAATGTGCTATATACATCACCATGGGAACACCCAGTAGCCATACGCTGTACCCCGCCCCAGCCAACGCGTTTCGTAACGGTCCCCCCCGTTACTTCATCAAGGCAGAAAGGTGTGTGTGACTGTCCCCCATGTCCACTTAAATCCCCATGGCTAATGAATCAATAGAAAGCAGCTGGTGAGCCGACGCTTCCGATCCCGGAAGTACGTCAGCAAGCTACGCTGAGACCGAGGGCTGGAAAGCACTGACGTACTCCGGCCGGAAGTACGCCAGCGGCCCGCCCTCCATCTCGTATCCCAATCATGTTACTGAGCAACAAACGCTCAGTGACAGGCGCACGCGCTACCGGCCAATATCATTACCAGTATGTTACCCGGTGGTCACAATATAAGAAGCGGAACAGGGGAGGTAAGTAAGACATGGGAAGACAGCCACAGTCCACTCAATAAAGACCCTTTCTTGGACTAAACTAGCATTACATAGAAACTACATAGATACCATAATAAACAGAATACTATCTTGATATTTGCACAACGGAGACTACCTGTCACACAATGATAATTATTTTGGTTAGATACCACATTGGGGGACACCCAATAGAGGCTAATACTCACACCCGGGCTCAGGTATATCGTGCCAAACAACTGAATGGAGTTATTTTATAATGGCCCGTTCTCATACATAGTGGGCCAGAGTAGAAATGAGCGGGATCCATTATATTCTTTATAAAGGTTGGACGATATAAAAGGGGCCCTTATATGCCCCTAAGTAACCCCAACCTTCTACCTCATATCAACGAACATGGTCCTCCCTACTAAAACATATTTGGCACAGGCGTGCTTAACACACCCTGTCATAATGATGGATGGATAGACACAGGCAGGAAAAAGTAGGGCAGGGAGGACAAAAGAGGAAAGAAGGGAAAGGGAAGCCAGTCTAAACCAAACTGAAGAAAGCAAGAGAAACAAAAGAAGGGGGGGGGGGGAAGGAGGGGAAGGAAGAGGGGGTAGCAGGGGGGGAAGGGGGGGAAAGAGGAAGGAAGCAGCGGGGAACAGGACAGCTAGGACCAGGAGGCATACACAGGTGAGTATCGGGCAGAGCTAAAAAGCAAACGTCGAGCTCTTCGCTAGATGTCCTGAATATTCGCTGGTCCAACTCCCTCGCCAGGTTCTCCAAAATATGGGCCCATGCACTTGTTCTGGTGTTGCCAATGAGGAAAATAATCTATAAACTCAAAAAAAACAAACGTGAAAACCCACATACCAACCAACACTTGTGCCACAACAGTGTATGTGAAATATGTATATAATTAATGATAATTAATCAACTATTTAATATAATCCAATGTGATTAATGCAACAGTGCCCGCCTCCTAATAACCCTCAACTAAGGGGTACAACCACCCATATCTTAATCCTCACCTAAAAATGGTGTAAAAGCTATATCCTCGTTTAGCCCCCATGGGGCCTGCGCATCCATTTTCACTAGCATTTTAGTGGTGTCTGGTGAGAGGAAAGGACGGATGCGGGAGATGTTTTTAAGTTGGAGGTGACAGGAGGTGGCCAGGGAGTGAATATGTGGTTTGAAAGAGAGGGCAGAGTCCAAAGTGACTTCCAGGCACCGAGCTTGAGGAGTTGCTGTTATTGTGTAATTGTTGACAGAAATAGACGTGTTAGAGAGGGGAGGGGAGTTAGAGGGTGGGAAAATGACCAGTTTTGTCTTGTCCATGTTTAGCTTGAGGTAGCGAGATGACATGAATGAAGAAATAGCTGAAAGGCAGTTGGGGAGGCGAGATAGGAGAGAGGAGAGATTGGGGCAAGAGAGATATATTTGTGTGTCATCCGCATAGAAGTGGTATTGGAAGCCTAGTGAAGTTATGTTTGCCAAAGCCATGGGTGTAGACTGAGAAAAGTAGGGGGCCTAGGGCAGAACCTTGTGGCACACCAACAGAAAGAGAATGGGAGGAGGAAACTGTGTTAGAATAGGATACACTGAATGATCTGTCCAAGAGGTAAGAGGTGAGCCAAGAGAGTGCAAGACCTTGAACCCTGAGAGAGGAAAGAATATCAAGAAGCAGAGAGTGGTTAACAGTGTCAAAGGCTGAGGAGAGGTCAAGAAGGATGAGGATGGAGTAGTGACCAATGCTTTTGGCAGTGAGCAGATCATTAGTGACTTTGGTGAGGGCACTTTCAGTGGAGTGGTTACTGCGGAATCCTGATTGTAAGGGGTCAAATAAGTTGTTAGTGGATAAGTATTGTGACAGCTCTGAGTGGACATGTTGTTCAAGAAGTTTGGAGGAGAAAGGGAGTAGTGAGATAGGGCGATAGCTAGAGAGGGAAGAGGGGTCGAGAGAGGGTTTCTTGATTATCGGAGTAATAACTGCATGTTTGTAGGAAGAAGGAAAGGTGCCAGTGGAGAGAGAAAGGTTAAATATGGAGGTTAAGGCTGGAGTGAGGGATGGAGACAGTTGAGGAATAAGGTGGGATGGAAAAGGATTGAGGGAGCAGGTAGTCAGGTGGGCCCTAGAAATGAGAGAGGTTAGTCCAAGCTCAGTTATTGGAGTGAAGAAAGTAAGAGAGTAAGGCGGGGGGATTGTTTGAAGTGGTGAGGGATTCTGAGGGGCAAAGCCAAGTCGAATGTTGTCAATTTTTTCTTTGAAGAATGTAGAAAATTCTTCTGCTGTTATTTGGGAGGTTGAAGGAGGAGGTGGTGGGCGGAGTAAAGAACTGAAAGTGTTGAAGAGTTGTTTGGGATTCCGGGCTTGTGCAGAAATCAGTGAAGAGAAATATGCTTGCTTAGCAGATGAAAGGGCCGTCCTGAGTTCCTGAAGGGCTTGTTTATAGAATAGAAAGTCATGATTGGCTTTGGTTTTCCCCCATCGCCGTTCAGCAGCTCGAGCTGTTTCAATCTGATTGTGCTTGCATTTAGCCAGGGTTTGGGGTTTTTGGTGCGGGGACGGCTATAGGTGAGGGGGCGACAGAGTCCAGAGCTGAGGAGAGAGTATTATGGTAGTGTGATGATGCAGCGTCTATGTCCGTGAATGAGGTCAAGGTCTGAAGAGGTTGAAGTGAGGCAGAAAAGGACTGAAGATCTAGGTTTCTTAAGTTCCTGCGTTGAGTTGTGGGTTTGTGTGGAGGGGGGTTTGCTGGCTTTGGAGAGAGGGTCATAGTCAGCAGATTATGGTCAGAGAGGGGGAGCAAAGAGGATGAGAGGTTTGATAGAGAGCAGAGGTTAGAGAGGAGGAGGTCAATTGTGTGGCCGTCTTTGTGGATGGGTGCAGTAGACCATTGCTTGAGGCCAAAAGATGAGGTTAGTGACAGTAGTCTGGTGGCAGCAGGGTTGCTAGTGTCAACAGATATGTTGAAGTTGCCCATGCAGGGCAGGGATGCAGGTATGTCTGCGGACAGAAACTGAAGGAGCCAGGTAGAAAATTGGTCGAAGAAAAGAGTAGTAGTTCCAGGAGGGCGGTAGATGACTGCGATTTTCAGGTTACAGGGTGAATATAAGCGGACACAGTGAACTTCAAAAGATGAGAAGGATAGAGATGGCAAGGCAGGGAGTGGGTTAAAGGAGCAGAGTTGGGATAGAAGGATGCCCACACCCCCACCCTGTTTGTTGTTGGATCTGGGGGTGTGGCTGAGATGTAGTCCCCCATGTGAGAGGGCAGCGGGTGAAGCTGTGTCTGATGGGGTAAGCCATGTTTCTGTGAACCCCATGAAGGTAAAAGAGTTAGAGAGAAACAGGTCGTGAATATAGGTGAGTTTATTGCGCACACTAAGTGTGCATTCCACAGTACGCAGATGACTGTGGCGGGAAGGGGTGGAGAGTGAGTAAGCTGTATCAGATTGGATAGGTTGCGTGTGTATCCTGGTTTAACACGGTTGTAGACTTTTGTCTTTAATGAAAAATGAATAGTTATGGAGGAGGAGGGGGAAGAGAGTGGGCCTGGGTTAGGACTGATGTCACCGGCGGCAAGTAAGAGTAAAAGGAGAGAGAAGAGATGGTTGTGGCTTTTGAGGGTGGAATAATGTGTCTTGTGCTTGGATGTAGAGGTGGTGTGTGATTTTGCCAAAGAAAGGAATTCGTGAGCAAAGAGGTAAGGGGGGGGGGGGAGCAGAGAGGGGGAGATATATCATGGATATTTCTCCCTTTTTCTTTACTGTTTCTCCTTAGCGATTTGATCTCTCCAGCTTCTGTGATTTCTGGAAAGCTCTATTCGCCATTTCGGAGTGTATTCTCTGGAGAACCTGTGTTCTCCATTTTTTGGGGGGAATATTCCAGTTAACCCTTATTTTTTTTGCCCACTGTTTTATCCCAGAGTTTCTCTTTAACCCTCCCTGCCCTGTTTGGTTTGCATATTAATGCTCAATAATTTAATCATTTTTGCTTGTTTTCAAATTCAAATGCAGCTGCTGCTCCGCCGCTGCTGAGACGAGGAGGATCGCAGGTCGAGGTGAGTTACAGCAGATTCCTACTGCTGCACCAGTAGGTGCAGCCGGTTGATGGGCTGCTTAGCCATCCACTTGATAAATGAAGGTCAATGTGGAGAAGTGTAAAGTAATGCACTTGGGATCTAATAACCTGAAGGCCACATATATCCTTGGGGGAGTAAAACTGGGAGAGTCACTATTGAGAAAGATCTGGGGGTAATTGTAGATTACAGGCTAAATAACAGGATGCAATGCAAGCAGCTGCTTCTGAGGCACTGGTGCGCCCTGACCTGGAATTAAGGGGGGACATGATTATTATATAGATATGGCCAATACCAAAACTATGGAGAAACACTATTTCAGGTAAAATCCTCTATAAAGACAAAGGGTCCTCTCTCTCTCTCTGGAAAAAAAGATTCAATCTCCAGAGACAACAATCATTTTTTACCATAAGAACTATACATCAACAGCTGACAGCTTCAAAAAGGATTAGCTGCTTTCCTAGCAGAAAGTAACATAAAGTGAAATAAAAATAACTCTCCTCAACCCCAATCCTTGGTTGAACTTGCTGGAGATATGTCTTTTTTCATCTGTACTAACTATGTAAATGGGATTTTCAAAAATATAGGTATCTAACTGATACACATGGGGAAGTTTGGGGATTTATTTAGCTCTTTCACTATGAGTGAACTGGTAAGGAGTCCAAAGGGTAGGTAGAGACACGGACTTAGCGTTCTTCCAGGAATACCATGGAGCTTAAGTAAATGACAAAAATATCTAGGAAATTTTGTTGAGCCCCTGCACATGACTAGTTTCCTATTAACACATTTACTTCTAGTTCTATAAAAGACATAAAAAAAATAAATCTATTTCAAAAAGAAGAAAGAAAAAAAGCTGAACGAGTTGTCATACAAAAACTGGGAAAAATCAGTCACACGTGAAGTTTGTATAATGAGCTCATGACTTATTTTTCGAAAGACTAAAATGTTGACCTTAAACAATGTATCAATGGGCTATGTTAATTAGCCATATATTGGCTAAAATGGAAATTCTTGTTCTAACTGCTTGTGGTATGTAAAGGTCATATTATGTGTAAGAGGGTCAAAAAATGGAATTAATTGTACAGTTGCCATGGGTTAATGATACAGCTTAGATCCAGGCTTTAGGCTTTATACAGTCTTTGTCAGCTGAATTGATTATGGTAATCTTTCTTAGAATATGTCCTGTTTTATAAAGACTCAAGCCAAAACCTTTGATTTCTGTCTTGTTGAGTATAATTGTTGTACCATTTCTTATTTATAAAATATGAGGAAACTAAGCAGAAAGTGAATAGCAGATAGTAACAGTGGAGTGACCAAAGGGGCACATAATAAAATCTGGTCATGAATTAAAAATATTCAAACATATTTTTTTTATTCATGCCTTTATATGTTAACATTAACATATTCTAGATCCAGTAAAAGATTGCTTCAATATTTTTTATTACATCTATGGGCCTGATTTACCAAATGTGCGCATAAAGTAGGTTAAAGACATAGGGGCGCATAGGTCAACACACAATGCAAATGAATACCACATATTCACTAATATTCACCTAGGAGTCTCATTTGTGATGAAAGTATACACATATTTAAATTACCCCTTTGTTTAAATGATGCTAAAATACTGACCTGAAAGGGCTCTGCTACATATGGTGGACAAGAATGTCAGTTTCCAGAGTAAAATGTACCAGTGCTATTTAGACAAGCAGGCCAATGTACATAACAATAAATACATACAGACTGTAGCTATTGCAGTATTATTGAACATTTTTTATGACATTTGTTTAAAATCAAACGTCCTCAGTCCATACAGATTGATCTGTCTTCTTCTGAATTGTAAACAAGTTAGGTTATGAATTTTATATCTGATATTCCATATTGAGTTCTGAGAGGTTTTAGGTATGACTTTGACTATCGTATTAGCATTAGCTCCTTAATTCTATAATTTCGTTATTTTTCAAAAGATGCATTTTCAATGAGAGAGCTGGTCTATGCCGCATAGGTCACCCATTGTTTTAGAATGCTAGGCCTTGATGTGAGAATCCATAAATATGTGACACCCCTTTCACCCACATGCTGCTTTATTGTTTATTTATAAAACACCATCCTAATCGGTTGGTGCTGTTTAAGATTGAAATTGCGTAAAGGTAGTTTGACCTCGACCCTCTCCTGCAACCAGCCATTCAGATGCTGAGCATGGGAATGCACCTCACACCGCAGGAAGGGCAGAGATGCAGCCACTCTTGCTCACTATGGTCTAAATAGCGGTGTGGGACAAGCATTAACATGCACAGCATACAACGCTCATTGGACCAGAACCTCCAGAACCTGGGCGTATACCATGGGATTGTCAGGAGGTAAGTTTTCATGGCGACCTGGTCCACTTTCATGTGCCACTAACAGCTCTCTAGGGGAATTTAATAATATGGCAGAGCCCCAATGAAAGGGCAAGACTTGCACTTTAAAGAAAAACTCTACTGAAAATGTGTAATATTTAAAAACGATCTCTTCCCCTGTTCTTTCAAACACATGTGCAATGGTTGTGGCTGCTTCTGAGTCACATGACCCCCCCCCCCCCCACCATGGGGATACAGCCTATCTCTATGATTACAGTAAGGCGTGGTATTAAAGTAGACCAGTTACCAGGATTTTGACTATCCTGGTGATTAGTCCCTGCCCTGGGAGAATCCTGATGTTGATGTAGGATGCTCCTAGTGTGAATCCCCCCAGATTACCCACTTTCCCTCACCTTTCCACCATTCCCACAATGCATGCGTGTGAGCTCATCCAATCAATGCTTTATGCAGCGCATTAGCACTAGTGCACAGTATAAAGCCGCTGATTTAGAACTTCATGCCAGCACAGTGATGCCGGTGACCACAGGGATGTGGCTGCTGGTGAAGATGGCACCACGGAGGTTTCACACAGCGAGGCATCTGGTATATAATGGGGAGTAAAGCAATTGATTTACAAGACATATCAACAGATACATTGATACCTGAGAGGGTGATGGGTGTATATGTGGGTATATCCTCTAGTTTTTTAGTTTGGACAATTTTACAGTGGAACTTTAAAAACCGTGACTGACAGGCTGTCTGTCTGTAACTGGAAATTAGAGACAATTAGGAGCAATTAGTTTTAGTTGAACAATCACAATAAAAGTTTGTTTGGCATATTAGGAAAAGGAAAGCCTATTTGAGTTATCCAGTAGTGATTCTGCTGACACTGAAAGAGACAGAGATTTGTGGCTGCTGTATAGCACACATCCAAATAGTAAATGCAAGATAATCACTCTCCAGGACTGGCAGTGCTCGGATTACTGACTCATCACATTACCCGCTTGTGAAGTTGGAGCTGTCTGCATTGTGTATGCTGGAGGAAACATTTACAACTCGAATAATCAACCTGCATGAATGAACAATCCTATAAAGCTTATACAATAAAACTGGCATTCACTAAACTGAACTGTTAGCTAGATGATTTATGAATGTTTTCCTTCTAAGAACTGGAGTTATTCCCCCGTAGACATCAATCAGAAACTTCTAAGACAAGGTTGAATTTGGTAGGTGGCTAAGACATATGCCCCATTTTCACGGGTCGATTTGCAAATGAAAAACCACTATATCAACTCCAATCAGACTAGAATAAATATGTGGCAATGCCAACTGCGATGAGTGAGAATTTGTTCATTGGGCGAGTGTCATATTGTTTAGGCTAACATAAAATAAAACTCTTCTAATGAATACATTTGGATATTTGTCAGCTATTATTTTAACATTTATGTATTTGGCTAAGAATTTTCCTTAGACAAACATTAGACAAAACTGAACAGAATGACACATACAGTACAGATGTTTGGCATCAATTCAACTTACTATGAAGAATTATACCCAAACTGACACCATAACTAATGATGGGCTTCGGATCCGGGCCAAAGCTAGATTCGACCTTGATCTTTCCGACCAGAATCATCACCAGAATGACATCATTAGTCACATGGGAGGGATTCCAAAAAGGCTCCACCTCTGTGGTTAAAAGGTTCCTTCCCCAATGGCTCAGAATTAGCTTGGCCATCAAATGCCTCTGGGCCTTCAGAGGCATCAACCTGGATCGTTCCGCCCAGGATCTTCCCTTCACTACAAATACAAATGAAGCTTCTGCAACAGCTGCTCCCTTGCATAAGAAGTGCTTGTCGGACCAGGATGGAGCCCCCAAACCCGGAAGACCTAAAAAGAGGACACCACACATGAGAGAGGAGGAAGATACCAATAAGTGGGTACTTTTTTAATGTATTTTTTAACAGTTTGGTAGTTTAGTAAAGGGGGACAGTCCACAGGTTTTTAGGAGCCAGAATACTGGGGACTTTCTGGTTGCAGGGCTTTCGAACCCGAAAGACCTCACTCCGGATTATCACTAACTATGCCACCCATAAAAATCTGATCTTCACCACCCTTTTTATTACCTTTAAAAGTCCACCATATGTCAAATGTCTATCTATGACTTGTTCTTTTCAGTTTATCAGTGTTAACCATACACTACTTCATGACTATGCCCCCATCCCCAAACTGGATAGCTGTAATCACTCAGCCATTCATTTTCCAACTTATATGGGTGCTCAGATAGTGGTTGGACCATTCAATGGACACAGTTCAAATTGCTATTAAAAATAATGCCTGGATCTTTCCAGACCACTTCACAACTTGGCTTCATCAGTTTCTCCCCACTGACACTTAAAGCGAACCAACACACGTGTTGGTGTTGGTCCCTGCTGCAATAAGACAGTTTGGGCGGGGGGGGGGGGCATCCAAAATGCTTGAGCTCCCCCACACATAAACCCCCCAAACGTCTCATATTCTGCTATTGGCCGCCTGACACTGACGCGCATAGTGATGTTCCATCCTCCGGCGGCCGGTCACAGCGCTGTATTTCCGGCAGAGGTTCAAGGCTAAGGTAAGAATATCGGGTGTTCCGAGGGGTTGTGTGTAGGGGTAGAAAACATGAGGCACAGGTTGAGCTGAAAGATGGCGAACAGATAAATCAGGTAAGGAAGGTGTGACAGCATGGTGGCAAGCTAGATGTGCGACATGGTGGCAAAAACGCAGGTAAGGTACAAGTGAGTTCCAACCCCACCAGATGCTTCACTTTATTAAATCATTTTCCTTAATCATAAAACAACCCTAGGTCGCCTTCACTATGTCCATCTCATCCTATGCCCTAATTTTAGCTATAACTGTTCTGGTATGAGATTTTTCCCTTTCTTCCTGATCTTAGAAAACACATTCATGTATTTTCCTGTTACCTCTTTTAGCAATAATTAGCTACTCTAGACAGGATTGGGCTAGAGCCAAGAATCAGGCCGCAGTTTTTCTGTTCCCATGGCCAGCCTACGATATAACTACCTAGTCCCTCCCACAATGTGCTTCCTGCCCTGATAGGGCAGATAATGTGGCAGGAATAGGTATAACCCCCCCCCCCATAACTGATGATGCTGAGGCCATAACATTTCAGGGGGAGAGCATGGGTTCCAGGCCCAGTTGGCCTCAAATCAGTGCAGCACACCAGCAATGCGTATAGCCCTCCCTATTGTCACTCTGCTATTAACTCTTTGCCTCTTGGCGACCCCAAAAGCTCTGGACTGCTGGGTGCTTACCCCAGAGTTATCACAAGATAAAGACCCAGCCCCAGCTGAGGATATTATCAGCAGCTGTTGGAAAAGGAGGCTGTCTTGGGCCTACATCTACAACTGAAAATATTTAATTCCCTCACAGTGTGTTCAGAAATGGTAGTTAAATGTTACAAAATAAATTTGATTCATGGAAATCCCCTATGATTTGTTTGCATATGATGATTAGATGTCACTGTGACACTGAAACTATGATTATATCACTGTCAGTTAACCACCAAATTATCTTGTTGTCTCTGCGTTACAAAATAGTTTTACGCTGTCTACAGATATAAACTGGAAAAGGCAAGATGTTCTACAAAGCCAATGAGGCAGGGCTAATTCTCACCTAGGAATGAGCTCAGATGACCAGCCAGCAGAAAGTACATATTCCTATTGGCATTGTGTCTAGCCCAGAAGTGCACAGCACTGAATATTCCAGAGGCACGCAGTGTAAATTGCTTGGAGCAAACATGACTCATAAATAAGTATTGTGGTGGGCTGGCAGCAGCAATAACATGTCCGGAGTACTTCTTCATGTTGGAAGCTTTGCAGGTCCTGTATCATTTGACTCGATTAGTTCAAATGACTTGCACAAAATATAATAAACAAACCATGAACGCTGTAATTCACAGGACTGAGCAGACAACACTGCCAATTTGGAAGATGAGATTTTTGTTTTTCTGGTAAAGCTTCTAAATCTGTTCTGTTCCAAAATAACTGTGCCATAATATTGAGGGCTGCTGTTCAGACAGGGAAAGACTGGCTTTTGGGAGCACAGGGAGAATCACCAGTGGGCCACTCTGCTTTGATGCCAGCTTATCTGGCTGTAGCGCCCAGCATAAAGCCTATTTCATCCAGTGTGCAGTTGAAGCTGACCAATAACCGTGCAGCATGGGTGTTGGTCTCTGCTGCTATATGACAGGCTGGGGAGCATCCAGAATGCTGGAACCCCTCTGCACATAACCCCTGAATGCCCACAAATCTTTTCCTCGGTCCTCCAATGGGAATCCAGTGCAGAGATTGGCTGCTGGGTGCTGATGTGAGTACAGAGCTGTGCTATTGTTCTGGCCACCAGAATGTGCTGCCTACGCGGGCATCAGTGGCCAATCGCTGCAATGGATTCCTGGTGGGGGGTCGAGGGAAAGGTAAGATTTATGGGATCCAGCATTCTGGATGCTCCCCGCCTGTCATATAGCAGCAGAGACCAACAGCCACACCGTGAGGATGTTGGTGCACTTTAACTTAGTCCTTTTTTTACACCCCTCTCAACTCCTCGGCCCCTTCTAAATCCCCCTCCCATACCCGGCCCCAATATACTTCTAAGTCAGGGCGTCTACCGGGCCATGTTCTCCTTACAATGCTATAGCCTCAGCACCATTTGTCTGGATTGTTTCAGTCTTTAATTGTCTAGTTGTATCCAAGTGAGTTAAAATAACAGGTAAAAAAGGGCACTGAGTGAGCCATGACAGGGAACAGGAATAACGGGGCACTGAGTGAGCCATGACAGGGAACAGGAATAACGGGGCACTGAGCGAGCCATGACAGGGAACAGGAAAAAGGGGCACTGAGTGAGCCATGACAGGGAACAGGAATAAAGGGGCACTGAGTGAGCCATGACAGGGAACAGGAATAAAGGGGCACTGAGTGAGCCATGACAGGGAACAGGAATAACGGGGCACTGAGCGAGCCATGACAGGGAACAGGAAAAAGGGGCACTGAGTGAGCCATGACAGGGAACAGGAATAAAGGGGCACTGAGTGAGCCATGACAGGGAACAGGAATAAAGGGGCACTGAGTGAGCCATGACAGGGAACAGGAATAAAGGGGCACTGAGCGAGCCATGACAGGGAACAGGAATAAAGGGGCACTGAGCGAGCCATGACAGGGAACAGGAATAAAGGGGCACTGAGTGAGCCATGACAGGGAACAGGAATAAAGGGGCACTGAGTGAGCCATGACAGGGAACAGGAATAAAGGGGCACTGAGTGAGCCATGACAAAGAACAGGAATAAAGGGGCACTGAGTGAGCCATGACAGGGAACAGGAAAAGGGGCACTGAGTGAGCCATGGCAGGGAACAGGAATAAAGGGGCACTGAGTGAGCCATGACAGGGAACAGGAATAAAGGGGCACTGAGTGAGCCATGACAGGGAACAGGAAAAAGGGGCACTGAGTGAGCCATGACAAAGAACAGGAATAAAGGGGCACTGAGTGAGCCATGGCAGGGAACAGGAATAAAGGGGCACTGAGTGAGCCATGACAGGGAACAGGAATAAAGGGGGACTGAGTGAGCCATGACAGGGAACAGGAATAAAGGGGGACTGAGTGAGCCATGACAGGGAACAGGAATAAAGGGGCACTGAGTGAGCCATGACAGGGAACAGGAATAAAGGGGGACTGAGTGAGCCATGACAGGGAACAGGAATAAAGGGGAACTGAGTGAGCCATGACAGGGAACAGGAATAAAGGGGCACTGTGTGAGCCATGACAGGGAACAGGAATAAAGGGGAACTGAGTGAGCCATGACAGGGAACAGGAATAAAGAGGCACTGAGTGAGCCATGACAGGGAACAGGAATAAAGGGGCACTGAGTGAGCCATGACAGGGAACAGGAATAAAGGGGCACTGAGTGAGCCATGACAGGGAACAGGAATAAAGGGGCACTGAGTGAGCCATGACAGGGAACAGGAATAAAGGGGCACTGAGTGAGCCATGACAGGGAACAGGAATAAAGGGGCACTGAGTGAGCCATGACAGGGCTCCATTTAAAGGAGCACATACAAAATTCAAATAAACACCTCAGCTAATGAGAGGAGGGGTCCCTTATACACACGAACAGAATAAAACTGCCACCAATCTTGTGGTTATGTTCCCCTGGTAGGAATGAGATCCAGGGGTGACAGGTTTAGTCTATCAGGGGTGACAGAGCCTGTCACCCCGGATTTACTCTTCCTTCCACTAAAATAAAAACAAACAAGCCTGGCTGGATATTTCTTGATGGTGGGTGTATAAATGACCCCTCCTCCCACCATCCAGAATATTTATATAGATTTTTATTATTGGGCCATTTTTCACTACTTCATGTTGGCCCCAGGGCCCCATCACCTTTAGTTACCCCACTGGCCGCCCTGCCACAGTATCTGCCTCTACAGTACTAAAGCTTCAGTAGCATCACTTTGAAAGTGGTTATATTCACTGCTGCTCCCCAGTAAGTCTGTACCTTAGAATGATGAGTGTACATATTAACCCGCTGGGTAGCATGACTGGGACAGGGTTCAGCAGCTTCTGGGCTGGTGGTGTAAAATCCTGGGGTGATTTTTGTCTTTGCCTCTAATGCAGTGCAAGCTTTATCAATGAAGAGAAACCAGCACACAATAATAATATACACACAGGCATCCAACGCTTCATGTGACACGTCCTTTATTTATAAAGTTAGTGACTAATGCAATATGATGAGCTGGAATCAGCTGACAGCGCTCTTGGCAAACTCAGTCCAGCTTGTATTTGTGAGTATTGTGCAAGCCGCTCAAGACAGTTAAAAGAAAATCTTTATAATATATAAAGTTGTTGTATAAACAAGGGACATTAGCAAAGGCAGAACCATGCAGCAGTGGCCCTTGTCCCCTCTGGACACACAGGTTCTTGAGCTTTCTAGAACATTAACCACAATGGCATTAGTATACTGTAAGTATATACCTCCCATCCTCACAGCTTCCCCTATCTTAATAAAGTTGATATTTGACTACAATTCTAGCTTTTAAAGCAGTCCAAAACTATGGGTTTGTATGCAACGCAGGGCTGCCTAAGTGATTTAGGTTTGACATTTTTATACAATCCACTACTATTGTGGGATGGGAAAGCTGGCTTTGCATTGTTGCTGGCTACAGTCAGCAAGCCCTAAGTGCGTCTGTGTTTGCAACCCGCTGCTATTGTGGGATGGGAGAGCTGGATTAGTTAGCATTGGAATACACTAGCATACATGAGGCTTGGGTTAGATTTGAGGTTTTGAGCAATCAAGGGCGACAGCTCCTGCAAAGTCTGGTAGTTCAATACCCAAAAAACACAGGTTGTGCTGCAAGTCTAATAACATGTTTGCTAAGTGCTGGTGTGTTGTGCTTCCCTGTCCCTACAGAAATATTAAAGTGGGTGAGTACCCAGCGATGGGGCCACCCGAGACGGAAGCGGCGCAAGACTCAGGAAGTTGTCAAGCCAGTGAAACAAAACAATATCTAAGCATTACACAAACAACACATGACCATAAATCTAACTCAAGTTCTTTCCCTCTGTAGACCCTTAAGAAGGGATGACGCCATGGAGGAGGGTGGCTCCCTAAAAGTAAGTGTCAACCAGTTTGGATAAGTATGTAAAAAATGTGCATGTATGTACAGGCACACATGTGGACAAACAAGTGGTAAGGTATATTTTTTTCTCTTTGCACATGCTATGTTGGTCCCAGAATAAATTTTAAATAAAAAAGTCTGTTTTTAATAAAATAAAATAATTTTGAACACAAAAAATTATTCAAGCAAACAAAAAAAAAGTATAATTAAACAATAGTTATATGCTGCGTGGTGTGTTTTCTATGCAGCTACATAAAGCAGATGCTAAGCAAACAGCAGTGTAAAACAGAACACCAAAACAGAAGGTGGCCAAAGTATGAGGTGAATAACAGTGGGTAGAAGCAGATGACATGGCAACCAAGGTACAAAGGTAAGTATGTGCAAGCACATGCAGACTACATGGGATGCCCTAGATGAAAGCAGGGGGAAGAAAGATAAGTTCAAGGACATGCAGACTACCTTGGATACACTGGTGGGGGATGACGGGAAGCAGATTAAAATAGCTGGATATAATTAAAAAGATGTGCATTGGAAAGTCAGCGAAGGACACGGCACACCTAGAATAATAGGATCCACAGCAAATTATGTCCAAAAACAGGTAAAAATAATCCACTACTATTGTGGGATGGGAAAGCTGGCTTTGCCTTGTTGCTGGCCACAGTCAGCAAGCCCTAAGTGCGTCTGTGTTTGCAACCCACTGGTATCGGCGGGCGCATCGTCTGCCTCCCTGTAGCTGTGGTGTGGGAGTGCTCTCACTCTGCAGGGAAACTAGGGATGAGGCCAAATCACACCAACTCTTTAGATCAGCCAATCGTCGATCTCAAAAGTGCCATGTGGGCGTGGCCTCAGACACCACCAAGCAAGCTGCATTGCCTAGTCAGGGGGGGGGGGGAGAGTTGTGCCATTTAGAAGCATCACCCGGATAGTAGAATCTGCAATAGGGGGTCTGAAAAAAATCTTTAGCACCTCTGTTTTAATTTTCAAATTGTGTAACTAATGGGGGCAGCAGTGGCAAGTTGGATGGTAAACTATAAACCAGTAGTTGTACATTAAGGATCAATCCAGACAATGGCAATAATAAGGCAGCAAGGATGTCACCTGAAGCTTGTTCTATGTGCCTCGCTTCCATTATCTGCAGTGCACTGTAGAAGCTGTAGCAGGTTCTCAAAATGTTACCAAACCCATGCTCTGTGACTATGCTCTACAAGCAGTGTGGCCAGGCTCGCTCACACTGGAGCAGTGAGGGACAGGAATGGCCATGCAACCACATTAATGGATCGATTCAGAGCCAGGTGAGAATTCTCACTCTTTTTTTAACAGAGAAAACTGCCATTCACTTTCATTGTCTACCAGGTGTAAATTTTTACTTGTCTCTGAATCAGCCCCAAGGTAAATAATACAAGTCAATGGCAGTTGACTTTTTTTTGCAGCTAGAAAACTAAATACTGAAACAACAGTACACAGACACGTGGAGCTTCCTTTATCTAAATTAAGCCAAGTGAGCACAAATATGATAAAAAAGATGGAGGTGCAGCAATGATGAGGCCCCCCTGACCTTCTGGGTGCTGGTGCGGTCGCACCCACTGCACCTCCTCAAGTTACGCCCCTGTCTATAGGGGTTACACAGAAATGTGAATACAGAATGTCACTATAGAGATCATTGTGGGCTAAAATGATCATTCTAAAAACTGATTTTGATGAGCATGACTCATCTCATGACCAAGTGACAGTTGTTTTGTTGTTGAACTATGACCACAGGAATGATGTGCCTTGCCATTAGTCATGCCTATCAGAGTGGTTCCTCCTTACCGGGGTGACCTCCTATTCCACATGTGTTTTCAGCAACTTGAAATTGAATCTTGTGACAAATGGTGTGGGCCCTTGATTGCTCAAAACCTCAAAAAAGAAAAGAGACATGCTGTAAATAATGTCTTTTGTTTCTTAAAAGATGTTGCCAAGAAAGAAAGCAAAAAAAAAAAAATATTACCGCAACCACAGTGTATGACTGTGTTTCATTTGTTAGCTATTTATTTTTACATGTATTTTCATACCTTATGTGATAAATCATATTAGGACACTAAAACCTCATATGGTGAGTTAGTACAGCAAAAACAAGGTCGCAAGCTTGACTCCTGCCTTGACCACTACAAGGGCATGCTCATTATGTACAGTAAGCATGGGTTTTCTTTCAAAAAAATCGCATACTTGGGGCCTAATTTAGGGAGTGCAATGATTTTCGCTTCCATACATATTGGCGACAACACTGCTGATGTCACCACTGTGGCGATCATACCCAGGGCATGGAAATGAAAACCAGCCAATAACAGCATAATTCAGTGTACATCTGTTGGCCACCATTACCAGTATACCTTTCTGACACTTGGCGCCTGTATGAGCGTTGCAAAAAATAAATAACATTTATTTTGTGTTCACGCAACGCACATCAGTAGCATATCACAACTACTTTGGTACATACTTAAGGCAAAAAAAGTCCTCAGGACATCACTTGGCCAAGCAGACTTTGTGCTTCTGGTCCAAGTAATCGTATGTTATATATATATGTCTACGTTGTAGAGGGTTGTACAGCCACGTTTGTGAAAAAATAAAAAAAACCTCAATCTATAGCAAGACAGAAGCTAGTCATAAATATGTTGAAATAACTAAATATCTAAAAACATTTCAATGGCTGGATAGGACTACCATTCCTATTACTAGATCAGGCTCCTGGTGTTCCCAAAGTGCGTGTGTTATAATTAACACCTTTGATTGATTGAGACCAATGTGAATTATATCACATATGCGGCAGATGCCATGTAGTACCTACATCTACAGTGACTTGCTGCACTTGGACTCCCTATAATTTCAAATAAACTGGTTTCTCATTGTAATCAAAGTAATTATACCAATAAAGCAAAACTGTACACTTTAGCTATTTGTTAAAAAATGTTATTGGGAAACCTGCTCTCTGAAGCAGCTAATACCTAATTTGGCAAATTAATGTCAGTTGTAAAGAATATGATCCTAATTTAGGATGCCCGGCTTGTTCTTGTTCTTGTTCCCCAATTCTAGCTTTTTTCGAAGTTATGCCCCCCTGCAAATGAGTTATTCCTGTCCCTTTTTTCGACATTTGGGACATACAGGGAGTGGTGGCAGAGGTCACGCAGAGAGTAGACGAGGTGGAGGCCTCCCACAGGTCCCTAGAAACATGTATGGCAGCGCTCGAGCAGCAGCAGGATGGGAACAAACGCCTCCTGTCGGACCTGTTTCTAGCTGAAGATGACGTGGAAAACCGCAGTCGCAGGAATAACCTCCGCCTTCGTGGGGTCCCGGAGTCGGTGGAATCAAAAGATCTGTCGGCGGTGGTCTCCTCCATCTTCAATGGTCTTCTCGGCCTGCCAGATAGTAACCATATAGAGCTGGATCGGGTCCACAGAGCCCTTGGACCCCGTTCCCCTGACGCAGGCAGGCCAAAGGACGTTCTCTGCAAAGTCTACTACTTCAGAATCAAAGAGGAAGTACTGCGGAAGGCATGGGAGAGGGGCCCAATACAGTTCCGAAGGGCCCAGATCATCATCCTTCAAGACCTCTCACGGAGACCTTTGCATATGCCGAGATTGTTTAAGCCACTACTGGAGACCCTCCAGAGGCAAGGCGCCTCGTACCAGTGGGGCCACCCTTTCCAGCTCCTAGTCTGGAGAAACGGGGTCCTCAGATCACCTAACCAGCTTCTGGACTTGTTCCACTTTCTGGAGGTCGCCTCGATGGATATCCCAGATTGGACGATGCCCGACCTATCGGTCTATGGCAGACAGCTACTGCAGAGTCTTCGAGGAGCTCCCAGAGGTGCCGGAAAAGGAGTGAGGGGTCGCCGCCGATAGTCGTGGGGGGTATCAGCCCCGCCGGACCGAACCCCGCTGCCGCCCGCCCCGAGCCTTTCACACCCCTACACTCTCTTGATTGCCCGGGAGGTGGGGTGACGGGGGGTGGTCGGAGCGTTCTGACTTGGTGCTCCCTACAACTTAAGATGTCCACAGCGGGACAATGTTTCCCCGGGCGCGGGTTTCCCAGGCCTCAGACGCAAGACCGGGAGGCTGGCGGGCCGGGTTCCTTATACGGAATATACTTTGTGAAGTAGTTGTCTGTTAGGATTGATGCTGGGGGCCCCGGGGCTCGGGCACGTGCATCCTGCTCGTCTATCCCCCCCTCACTTGCGCTCTGGGGGCTCCCCGCACCCAGAGGGTTGGGCGGACGTGGCTGCCTGGAGTGCCGCGGCCCCTGGAATCGGGTTGCATAAGTTAAACGTTACCTATAGGATGTGCGGCTCCTGGGCCGTAACCCTAGTTTTATCTCTGTTCACTGGGACTGACATAGCGTTCACACTCCTAGTACTGACTGAGCTGCATTATTGTGCGCACAAAGTGACAGTGGACGTAGTGCGTCTCCCTCAGTGCTGTCCCTGGTTCTGATCCTCCACCCCCTGTGAATATTTGGTGCACCCCTCTGGGGAAGTCAGTTGGCCCCCCCAGACGGGAGAGTGTAGTGCTAGGCTTGTTTGCCACGTAGGCGGCCTGGCTAGAGGAGGTGACCTTCGGTTGACTACTCTGGTAGTCCCATAGTTTGACACAGATAACTTGTCTTTTTGTCACCCCCCCTTTTGTCTTCCCCCAAGCCCCATTTGAACCATCCCAACCTCATAGTTCGCAGCCCCTCCCTATCTTCCCTTCCCCTGGTTACTCCCTGGGGGGCGAGGTAGTGAGGAAGCGATACGGAAATAATAACCTGTAACCTTGCTGTGCTTATTGGATCATGAGTCCGATGAAGCTGATATCCGTGAATGTAAAAGGCCTCAACTCCCCAGAGAAGAGGACAATCCTCTGGCAGGAGCTGAGGAGGCACAAGGCAAAGATTGTCTTTGTACAGGAGACACATTTCAAAAGGTCCACAGTCCCCGGCTGAGTAGCAGACTGTTCCCTCACGTGTTCACCAGCTGCGCAGCAGACGCCAAAAGAAAAGGGGTAGCGATTATGATAGCTAGGGGAGTACCGTTCACCCTTCAGGAGTCCTGGGGAGATGAATCTGGGAGGTTAGTGATGGTGAAATGCCTCCTTGGCCCAAAGACCTATACCCTAGTATCTATATACGCCCCCAACGGGGGACAGGTCCAGTTCCTCAAACATTCGTTAGATAAGATTGAAGAATTCGCAGAGGGGGAGATAATGATAGGGGGCGATGGAACCACTTATAGACTCTTCAGCGGCAGATCGGCAGTGTCCCACTTAGCACTGAGATCACTCAAGAAAAAGCTACACAACATGCAGTTGGTGGACGAATGGCGGGTCCAGAACCCTGCGGGTAGGGACTATTCCTTTTACTCAAAAGTTCATGGGACGTACTCCAGGGTAGACTACCTCTGGATTTTGCACAGTCTACTAGGCCTGACCTCGGATAGTGGGCTGCTCCCAACCTCCTTCTCAGACCATGCCCCTATCTTTTCAGATATGATCCTGTCTGACAGACCCCCCCCTTGACGTGGATGCTTAATGAGTCCCTCTTGCAAGACGGGGTGGTCGCCCAAGCCGTTAGAGAGGGCATAGAAACATACTTCAGCAACAATGATAATGGGGAAGTGTCCCCATTGATGCTATGGGAGGCACACAAAAGCGTGATCAGAGGGATACTGATCAGTCAGGCATCCAGACTAAAAAAGGAAAGAATGGAACAATTAGAGCAGCTCACAGAGCGGGTCAGGTGCTTAGAGTCGTCCCATAAATTATCAGAGGCAGCGAGAGTCCTTGGTGAGCTGACCCAGGCTCGGGAGGCTCTCAATGCCCTACTTAGACAAAAGGCAAAATTTATAATCAAAAAATGCAAAAGAAGATACTATGAGCATGGGAATAAAAGTGGCACGTTGCTCGCTAGAGCACTCAAACAGCAGCATGCCCAAAACTATATTTCAGAAATCTTGGATGGTCTCCAGCAAAAGCAGCACACCTCCGAAAAAATTGCGGAGACATTCCAGGCATATTACACCGGATAGTACGATCTGACTGGTGGTCGGGGGTGTGGACGCTCCCAGGGAGGGCCAAGGAATACATAGAGGGCTCAGGCATGCCATCACTCCTGAAAGAAATAGCGGAGTCGTTGGAAGACCCAATTAGCATAGAGGAGTTGGCCGGGGTTAACAAGCTCTCGCCGACAGGAAAGGCACCGGGACCAGACGGGTACACGGTCAAATATTATAAATCTTTCATTTCGCTGCTGGGTCCCCGCCTGGTGAGAGCCTGGAACACGATAACAGACCCAGAGTCCCCCGGCTCATTCCCAGAGAGGGAATTGGAAGCCCAAATCTCAGTCCTCCATAAGCTGGGTAAAGACCCATTGTCGTGCAGGAGCTACCGCCCTATCTCCCTGCTCAACACAGATCTAAAATTATATGCTAAAATCCTGGCCCTCGGGCTAGCTCCGGTGGTGGCAAAGTTAGTGCACCTAGATCAAACAGGATTCGTGTTGGGCAGGGAGGCCAGAGACAATGTGGTGCGGGCCATTAATGTGATACATGGGGCTAGAACCACCACGGTCCCGGCTATGCTCCTTTCCACGGACACGGAGAAAACCTTTGATAGGGTGAGCTGGCCCTTCCTTTGGGAAACCCTGAGACATATAGGCCTGGGTGATAAAATGAGAATGTTCATTGAAGCTCTATATACCACACCATCAGCTAAGATTAGGATAAACGGCCATCATTCAAAACCGGTCCTCATCCGCAATGGGACCAGGCAGGGGTTCCCCTTGTCCCCTCTACTCTTTGCCCTGTCACTAGAACCATTCCTTTGCAAAGTCAGAGGAAAATTGACATTTGGGGGGTCGATTCAGCTGATGGTACACACAAGGTAGATGCATACGCGGATGACCTCCTCTTCTTTGTCACAAACCCCTCAATGACAGTTCCGGTTCTGATGAAGGAATTCGAGGTATACGGGAGGCTCTCTTACCTTAAAATTAACTTAGAGAAATCAGAGGCCCTGAATATTGTGCTCCCTGGGGAAGTAGTCAGAAACATACAGCAGTTGTTCCCATTCAAATGGGCAAGGACCTCAATCACCTACCTCGGCACGCAGCTACCAAGCCAGTTGTCAAACATCCTAGCCTTGAATTTGTAGCCGATGGCCCGGAGAATCAAGGGAGATCTAGCAAAGTGGGACAACCCTACATTCTCCTGGATGGGCAGGGTTAATAGAATCAAAATATTCGTGCTCCCTAGGCTGTTGTTCCTTTTCCAGGCTCTGCCAGTCCGGAACAATTCTTCAGGGAAATGAGTAGTGCATTGATGGGTTTTGTTTGGAATAAAAAAAAAACGAGCGAGGCTGAGGTCACAATTATTAAGTAGCCCCAAACAATCAGGTGGAATGGCGTTACCAGATGTGAGGTTGTACTGGACCGCCACTCACATGCAAAGAGTGTGCGAATGGCAGAATTGTCAAACAATGAAAAGATGGGTCCAGCTAGAATTAGTTGCGACACCGGCCCGGCTGGAGATATCCGTATGGAACAGGGAATCCCTCACACTGGAAACTAGAGCTCACCCAACCATTGGGGCGACCTTGGAAGTGTTCAGAAAGTGCAGGGAGCAACAGGAGTTCTCCCCCTGGCCTTCACTGGTAGTACCAATTGTTGGCAATCCACTGTTACACGCTGGCCCCTTTAGGAAAGATTTGAGAGAGTGGGGTCCCTTACACCGGCTGAGAAGCGAAGATCTGATTAACCTGGAGGGGCTGGGTCTCGCTACCAGAATTGAGAAGCGGATGGGAGAATGATAATCTAGACCCTTGGACCCTACTACGCTTCCAGTCATTCTTGTCGCAATTAGGTTTTAGAAGGGACATATGTAGAGGGTCAACGATCGAGAGGATATGCCTGGAGGGTCAACCGTACCCACATTTGATATCCAAACTGTACTCTCTTTTGATAAACGAGCAAATGACCCCCCAGCCTTCTGGAATGAATGGGAGAAAGATCTGGGTAGACCCCTGAGTAAGAAAGAAAGAAAAAAAATAGCTACACTGGCACATAACTCCTCGATGGCGACAAGGGTGCAAGAGACGAATTATACAATTTTAACACGCTGATACTACACACCGGACAGACTTAGCAAGATGTACGCCTCTGTAGACCCACAGTGCTGGAGGTGCGGCGCGGATCGAGGCTCGGTGTTCCATATATTCCATATATTCTGGATTCTGAACTTGAAAGAATACTGGGGGGGGGGGACCTACCCATTATCACGCAGGTCACTGGAGCACAAATTCAGGAAGACCCAGCCAAGGTTCTACTACACTTGACAAAACACACGGTGGGGAAGTACAAGAAAACCCTGCGTGTTCATTTATTGAACGCAGCCAAAGAGGTGATCCCTAGATATTGGAAACAAAGAGGTGCTCCTTCCGTGCTAAACATCTGCGAGATGGAGGACCTAACAATGTTACTCCATGATAGGGATGAACAATGGCTGCCCTGGCTAGTGTTCCGGGAATCAGAAGAGTTTAGGGCCCTATTTGGCCAATAGGCCCCCGGTTTGCGTCCGTGCCGCCAAACCCGAGCTGAGTGAGTGGGTGCGAGGACTTCGGAAGTTGAGACATACCCCTTATACTGACGTACCCACAGCTAAGGAGACCTACTGCATGGATCTCTGCTGGACGTTTCCCCCCCAACCCCCCCCGCCCCCAGCGGTGTCTCTTATATGTCCCCGCCCACCTTTCCACTCGTTTTATGCGGGGGCCGGAGAGAGGGGTTCCCGGGCAGACCAGAAAAGAACAGGTAAAGGAGCCATCGAGATCTCAGAAGCATAGAGGTGTCTACAGAACTGAGATTATATTCAATGCCCCCATAGGGGGCTATAAAAGATGCCGCCAGATAATGTATGATTCGTAACTATGAGATGGCAGAATGTATACATGATGTAGATGTATGCCCGGTCCTCCATTCCCCCCCCCTCTTGCCTTTATAATGTGTGTACTTGTTGTATTGTATCATACTTTAAAAACGCTTAAATAAAGAATATTAAAAAATAAAAAAAACAATGGACTGTTAGTTAAAGAGGAACATTGGGGGGAGGTTAAAACCTACCCTAAACCTCACCGATCTGCTGCCCCCACTCCCCGGTTTTAACCTTTGGGCACTAAATACTCACCTTCCCGGGGAATCCATCTTCTGGGTCCCTCGGATTCCGAGCGACCTTTTGACGGGCGGAGCCATCTTGCATCCCATCAGGCACTGCGCACGGCCTCCGATTTCTGGCCTGTGCATGGGCCGCACAAAAACCTTGCAAAACTCCCTGAGCGGCACAGAACTTTAAAGAGCACTAGTCTAAAGCTATCACTAAAAGACAGCTAAGCGGGCGTGAGGGACAGGCTCCTGAAGCAGCCAGACATCCAAAAGGTAAGTAGGGGCCAATGGCGGAGGTGAATCAGCCCCTTTTTATTTTTGGTCCAATGTTCCTCTTTAACATACACTGCAAAAAAAGAGTGTAAAAATGAGGTAGTCATTACAAGGCCATCCAATTTATACCACGTCCCTAACATTACTAATCCTACAAGAGTTTGTGTAGACATTGCTACTTCTCTACTTGTGTGTGCACAAGCTATACAATCCAAGCATAAAACTTTTAAAAAAGCATTAGCGCAATCTGATTATTTAGTTAATTTCTAGAAGACTTTCTAAAAGACTACAGTGTCAGCCACTGGCCTGCACCGGTGGCATCCAAAATCATGGGGCATCATGATTTTGGATGCCATGGGGGCAGGTCAGAGGCTGACCCCGTAGTCTTTTAGACTCCAGGACTACGTCATATGGTTCTACAGCTGCATTAGGGGTTTGGTCCTCTTTTAACAAAAGAGAGGAGATTGAAAAGGGTGTAATCCAGGTGTGATCTGTCACTGATCATTCATCAGCAGCATTTGATCTAAAGTGGACCAACCATGTCCTATGAAAGGTTATATTTAGAAAAACAATGTATTAACCCTCCTTAGTGTCCTGGTAATGAATTGGATAAAAATACTCAACGATTTTGGCTTCAAAGAAAGAATTGGGGGAAAATTAAGAGAAAATTAAATCTTCTTGGCTCTTATTTTCCTTCCTTCAATAGACACTAATTTCCCCCAGCATTAGATTGTGAGGCGGGGGAGGAGGGGGCTTAAACAGCTAGTTTAGAACAATGGAATCCTGCCAGAATCCAACAGCATACAAATGGCATACCTGGGAAAAACAAAAATAAAAATTACTATAACAAAAATATCAAGCAGCATTGAGGGCAGAAAACATCCAAATGATAATGTACCTGGGGTGCTGGAGCAAAAAAGATAAAGTTGTTTTAGGGGGGTCTTGGTCCACTTTAAGGCCACAAGCAATACTATCCAATGATGGTAGGGTGGCATTCATCTCTGTATAGCCCTTTAAATATAATCATTCTGGCTACAGTTGTTTTACAATGCTGTTAATATTATCAGGGCCATATACTATGCTAATATTTTCTTTCTAAGCTTAATATAATTTGAAAAGAAAAAACTTTGTTATAAAGAATATAAATACATATGGTAAAATAGCTATTTAAAGAAGCAAGATAAAATAAAATAAAAGGCTTCTCAGAATAAGGCAATTTCAGTTTGCTTTCTATGAATTTACAGGAGGGATTTGGCAGCATGCAGCAATTCATTTCAATACAATTTAAATATTTATGCAGATGCAAAGCAGGAAATTGAATGCTGAATTTGCACTAAATGGTTATGATAATCATGGGCATAATATCTCAATCGAGCAACAGCCCAGGGTTACTAAAGTGCCATTTAAAACCTTGCATTTTCTTTTTCTTCTCACATTTGAAGCTGAGCGTATAGCTGTAATTCTTGCTCTGTTAACCTTTCTTATTGTTCTGATTCATGGAGCTATAGATTATGGCTAATGTTATAGCCGACAGCCATACATAAGTGCACTCTGCTGAGGCTGCTTAAATCTTGAGATTTCCTTTCCCATTCCCAGACCTGCATTAGATAATCAGAAGCAGATGCTGTGTCATTTTAACGGTTAGAAGAACAGTAATTCCAGTAATAAAAAATCCCTTTATTTGCTGTTATTAGATTTTTCAATTAAAATACTAAATTTAAAGGATGTTTTTTTGGTGCGTGTATTAACACCTTTGAATTCAGTAGTCCGGGCTTGAAACTTAAAGGCTAAGTTTAAAGTGGACCATTCTGCCTCATTTTGCTGACATTAATTTTTTGGCACAGTTATTTTCCCATAAGTGTGCAATCAATGGCGTGGCGTTTAATACCATTTTTAGTTATTGAGGTCAGATGAACTCATTTGTGGGAAAATCAGAAGGACAAGGTGGTTTTTAGTTGGCAACATCTAATTCATGCACTGGCATTTTTGATATATTACACAAACTATTTCCTTTTTTAGCGCTTCTAAACATTTGGTAGCTTCTTTAGTAGCTTAGGCTTCAGCAACAGTTATGACTGGCATAGCTTATATTCTGTCTATTATATATATTCTATCACTTTCTTCAAACTGAAGCTTACTGCTGCCCTGTTTCTGGAGCCCAAGATAGAATAAACTAAGAAATACTGAAAACTTCCTCAAAATATCTAATCTGGAGTTCTAGCATTTTAGAGAACTGAGACACTGAGACATCTTATTAAATGTTTGTTCTCTAAATGGATTAAAAAATGAAAAATAAATAGTATGTACTGAAGATCAGAACAGCATGCAAAGTTAGATTTCAAAAAAGGTTTCATGAGCAATAATCCTTGTGTCTAGAGATAAGAAAATGTACTTAAAATTTAATTCAGAGGATTCACACAGTTTGATTCAATCCAAATGTCGGTAAGTTGTTGTACTGTGTTCAATCCAAATCAAATTTTAAAAAACTCCCCAAAAAAACTCACTATCACTATCTAAAAATCACTATCCATTGCCAGGCGATATCCTGAGCTGACAGGGGAAGCCCTCAATGCCCTGGGCATTCCGGCCATTTGAATTTGTTGCTAGAGGAGAGAAGCTCTGCACCAGACCACTGAGCTGTGCCTTAAACAGGTGGAGGCCTAGCTTTGTGGCTGGACAAGCATAGCACCTTGTAGCAGAAACTGTGGGAATCAGGCAGATGTTCCTAGTTGGCCATCTGACGCAGTGGAGGCTAAGTGCAGGCTTTGGAGGACATGATCCCTGCTCTCAGGCAGCAGACCATTGAGTGGGCCTCTGTCGCCCCCCAAAGCACAAGGTCAACCACCAGATAAAGAGGTGGCCACATGCTAGAACTGGGGACCTGACGGGCCTCCTGCCTCCGCTCCCTCATTTTAACTATTTCTGAGAAAAATTTGATAGGCTTTGTGCCAAATCGATTTTTCCCTTAAATTCCAATTTGTCAGAATTGGTTCGCTAATTACTACTTGTGTTAGTGTGATTTTAATTGTCAAATAATTGCAATCCAACATAACTGTGTCTCTTATTACAACAGGACGGATCAAAATGACAATCAGACTGTGTAGATAACCCATGCGCAGATTATGTGCTGTTGGTTTTATTAAGAGACTTTAATTTATGTCCCATACCAAAAGAGTGGGAGCACTTCCCATTAGTGAGCTCTCAGCCCCGTGTCCCATATCCACTGATAAAAATGTTGGGAAAAAGCTGTTTGGAGATTTCCATAAGAAGTGCTTTGGAACAGAGTGCAAGGAAGGTACAAGTGATAAGATAAGTTGCTCTTGGAGTATCGCATTGAGCCCAGGACTGAGATGATTGTGTTCAATGGGGAATTCATGCTTTTGATGAACTGTTAATATGAATTTTATCTTCAAATAAATACAGAATCTTGCCAATGGGGCATAGCTCTATTTTCAAATGATAACAATAACTATAATATTAGTATTTTCCATGAAGGGACTTCTAAAGCTTGACCAAGCTTTCAAGCTGTTACGTAAAGGTCATTGGCCTCGATTCAATAAGAGTTGAAAAATTATCTCATAGTAGTAAAAAATTCATGAGAAAAAAGCCTGAGAAAGTCACTGTTGCTGAATCAACAGATAGGAAAACAATGAAAGTCAATGGCACTTTTTTACTCCAATCATTGTCTTTTTATCTGGAGATTCAGTAACAGCGATATTCTCAGGCTTTTTTCTCATGACTTGAATTTTTTACTACCGTGAAATTTTTTTTCAACTCTTATTGAATTGAGACCATTATGGTAAAAAACATAGAGGTATTATCAGAACCAGTGACCAGAGGGTATATGTTATCAGCCTGTTTTTCATCTCTGAAGTTTGGATGTGCGAATATGTACACGTACAGCAGTCCCATTGCTAGATCTGCAGTTGCCAAAGTTAAACAGTGATAAATATAAAGCTAATTTCCTTCCAGAAACATCAGAGGGAATAAGGAGGATGCAATAACTCTGAGTCAGACTGAAATATTGACACCAGCTGCTGTGCCAACTGCAAAGTCAAATGCTCTTAGTAAGACATCAACTGTGAAAACATGAATGGGGATGCATCAGCCTTCCACCAGTATTCACACTAGGATCACGCTGATGGTACTTTTGTACCCCAGGTCACATTGGCATGCTGCCCTCTTTGATGGCATCCAGCCTTCCAATCCTATCTTGCATTCCATCATAACAAAAAACTTCCTTGAAAAAACATAACATACTAACAATCTTGTCCATCTTGCTAATACAGTTTGTATCTACTTCAATGGAATCCGGCACACTTTCTTGTAAACTAAAAAAAAGTCTTAAAATGATTTTGTTTCTACACTTTATAAAGCAATGGGTAAAATATTACCTGTATTATATTTTAGTTAAGTCTCCATGTTCCCGGTTTCATGGAAAAAGAGCAGCAGTTCAGGGCTGCACATTGTAACTGTAATTGAGTGTGATGTATAGATGACATATGTAGAAATAGATCCATGCATGTCCAGTCATGTTAAATTGCTGGATTTTGGGACCCATGTGGTCTACTTTGAACTTGTCTTCGGCCTCTGCAGCAAATCAATACTGTATGGGACCCCACAATGTTTTATAGCTAACAGAATAGTCACTATTAAAGAGGAACAGCCTCACTGGAGTCTAAAAGGATGGCTAGTGCAAGTCTGTGGAGGAGTGAGGGTTTGACCAATGACACCTTCAGTTTTCCTAGCCAATCTGACATCAGGTTGACTAAGAAAGCTGTAAAAGAAGTGTGAGTGTCCCCTTCCAAGTGATCTAGCATGTTTCTGACAGCGGACCATCCCAAATTAGGAATCCCTACTGAAAATGCACAACATCAGGGAGTCTGGATGCTGTTCCTCTTAAAAATAAATTGCAGTTAAAGTGTACCTACTGTGTGCTCTAAAAGCAAAAAAAGAATTTTTTTTTCCGGCACGGCCACCATGCAGTGAACTGGCACACCTCCAGTGGGGTTCTATACACAAGTAAGCTACCCTATATAGATAGATCTTTGGAAGTAGTAAAGGGTGTCTTGTAAAGCTAAGTGCCCTTATCATCTATAGATCAGTTTGAACTTTTTCACAAAAAATACATTTTTAAAACATGATCCATTCTAGGAAATGTATATGTATATGCTGCATTTATATATGACATTCATTTATGGGTTTTGTTATTGATAAGTGTACTTTTAAAAAATAAGTTAGCCTTAGGGAACAGCAGTGGTCCATAGACCACCATTGGCTTAAAACATGGAAAAAATTATCACTGCCAGTAACTGAACTGTTCAGTCTCATAAACATTATTATACACTGGCACAGTAAAAGTGGAAAAGCAGCTTAAGCATTTGGCTGAACCTCATCAAATATAGGAACTGCAGACTCCACTTTACACCTAGGTAATGCAGACCATATGCACTACACACACAAGCTGTAGAAGGCTGAAGAGAATTTAGCTCCAGTTACTCATACTAGAGTCACTCTAAAAGGGACTTTCTACTAAGCTAAAAATAGACCTCCAAACTTTGGCCTAAGCAAAATGCTTATTTCAAAAGACAGCCAAGAAAAATAAATATTCCTTAAAATCTTGCTTCCCTAATCCCTGTTCTAAGCACAATCTCAGTGAATTTATATGCCTTGGCATAGGATTTACATTTTTATTCACTGTATTGTGGTGTGTGTTGCCCCTGTGTTCACCACAAAGATAAATAAGACTTTATGGCATACAGCAAAATATGTTTCCAACAGATGCACCTAATATCATCTAGTGTGCATGACCTAATACCGTATGTATTCTTACAAATCGATTACATTTAGTTACCTATTAAAGTCTAATGTGACCACCGTAGCGTAAAGCAGACACCACCATCCAAATTTGCTTTTTCAGATTTTATTAGAGTATCTTTAGAATTTGATAGAGGGGGAATAAAATCACATTCATTCTCACATGTGGAGGTCTTGCCTCCCTTCCGGTGTCACTAGAGTTTCATTCATTTAACAGAAAATTCATTGGTATTACTGGAACTATCACTAGGTCTTTTGAAGCAGTGTAGAATCTTCAACACTTCAAAAGCATGCTATGGGCTGGACAGGGAACACCCACTGCCTACAAACTTGGCTAGCTTGGCCTACACATTTTTCAGTGGTCAAGGGACCACTGTGAATTGTGGGTGATATACAGGACTGTTGAGGTACTCCCGGCCATGACATGACTGGAGTGCTCTTGAGCAGAGCACCTAACCCCCCAACTGGTGCCGTAATTAGGGCAATCAACCACTCCAAGCATGTGTGCGCTCACTGCTTGTGTTTGTCTCACTGCACGGATAGGTTAAATGGAGAGGAAAGATTCCTATAACTTGACATGCATAAAAAATGCCACACCCAAAAATCTCAGAACTGCACAAAAGTTAGTTAATTAGATAACCAATGTTGATAATTAGATAATCCTCAATGCTAGTAGCAAATGGCAGACTTGTTCATGATTCACTTTATCTTTGCCTTGAAAAGCCTAAGAAGACCTACTAGGTTTCCCATACCACAAGAACCCTATTATGAACATATACTGTGCATATATTGTCTGATTTACTAAGTGTGCCAGCACAGGAAAATAAAGCCGCCAGCTAACTAGCTGGCCTCTAATAAGGTAAAGTCATACTGGTTAATGCATAGTGAAGCTTAGGAGCCTCGTAAGGCAGTTTATAATAAATACCATATAATACTTACCACAGTAAACAAAGAAATTTGTGGAGAATTACACAAAACATTGTTTGAGCTGATAGTGTCATGTTTTTCCTTTAGTGTTTCATTGTGGTATATCAGAAAAACACCAATGTTAAAAAAATAAAATGTAATTATTACATATAAACAAAATCAGATTAAAAAAATTTAGGTTTTTTAAAGATGCAAAAATCCTAACAATGCCCTGCAGGCAAAAATAAAACTACAGCAATTTTAGTATTTTGTTTATTAAAGGTATGTTTAGCATAGCTGTGCGGAACTGTGCCTGCTACGCTGACCTGAAACTATCAATATTTCTGTATTCAGGCTCAGCTCACACCACTTCTGGGTCGCTCCATCTCAGATACTGGCAAGGTCCAGGTCAGATCATCCTGCATGCCACCTGTGAACGGCTATAGGGGTCCCCTGGACCAGTGAGCCCTGGTCCTTTGATGCTGGGGAGCAACTTTTGCAGCCACCCTGTCAGCATCTGTGGTGATGTGGGGGACACACAGACAAAAGCTGATACCAGGCCGCCAGGAGGAAACCTTTTATACCACAGAGGTGAAGCCTTTGTGGAATTCCCCCATGTACCTAATTATGTCACTGGACATTGAGGAAACCTGTTCCATGCCCCTCCCCTCTAGTGTTGACTCCAGGGACCCTTATACCAGTTCACAGGGTATTGGGAGCTGGAGAAATTGAATTTGACATTCGGGAGTACCAAATGCTGAATACTGGGGACTCATTTTAATTCATAGGCTTTGCATTTTGTTCTATAGGAGTGAGGCTCATTATGAGAAAAAGAGGCAAGCCTTCCTACATGTGCTCAGCACAGAATAATAAATATGAAATTCCTTCAGTGTGTGAGAGCACCAAGACTAGAATAGCTTAGCGAATACTGCTTGTCTGCTGTGCAACCTGGCATAGCTTTAGTAAATCAGGAACATTGTTTAATCTAGTCATGTGGGGTGCCAAAATAGCAGCCAGTATTAAGGGACCATAAAAGTGGCAAGTAAGCTATGCCTGGCCTCAGGCTTGCAGGGTATGATCCACTGCTGTGGGGGATAAGCAGTTGTGTACTTTTGGCACAAATATGGCAACCTGTTTAGTTTTTCTAGTTTAAATGTTTGAATTGTAGTAAACAGTGCAATAAAAATAATTATTTATACGTTTACCAGAAGTACAATAAAGATGTTTCAGACTCTGCTACAACAAAGTAGGCCTCAATATAGCTGGTAAAAGGTGCTCTGGATAAAATCAACTTCAGTCCTCGTGCCATGGGTTACAAAGTGGCCACCATTTCCCAAGAAGTCTACCGGTTCTTTGTCAGCGCCCAAAGCATGTCTGATCTCTCCCCCCACTGACCTGTGCTTCTTTTGCTAGGGCAGAGGGGATCAACCCTCCTCCTCAAGGGCTACCAGCAGGCCAGGTTCTGCAGATTTCCCCACCGGTGCATAGGTGAGGTCATTAGTTCTTGATCTATAGCGCTGTCTAGGCATACATTACTTCCCCTATGCATCTGTGTGAAGATCTGCAAAATCTGTTTGGTGGACCTTGAGGAGGAGGGTAGAGCATCTATGTGCTAGGTGCTATGTTTGATTTCAAGCAGTTCAGGATATCTATGATTAGTCAGTCTGGATTAATAGGTAACCCACATGGCTACAGCTTAATTAGCATGCCAATACATGCTAGAAACATTTTTCTAACATAAAACCGATATGGCTGTGCGTGCCACAGCATGAGTGTCCTATTTTGTTTGTAAATGATGTATGTATTTTAGAGATCAAATATGATAGAACCATCGGACCTTGAACAGCAGATCTTGAGTCAAGTTCGAGCGGATTTTTGCTGTAATGAAAGAGTCTTTCTCTGAGAAAATAATAACATGACTGATATAAAGTTAACTTTTTTTTACAAAAAAAAAACCTTCAAGTTCGCAGGTTTAAACACATGAACACCTTTGGATCGAGAAGCCAGGAAGAGATAATTAATTCCCATGTTGTTTATCAGAGGTGTTGCCAACAGAATACACCATTAAAATCACAGCTGAGAATCTCTCTGCTTAATAAATGCTTCACATGAAAGCAAGAGAGGAAAAATTGGTTTCAATTATTGTGATTAGTAAAAATATAAAATACTGAAGCTGACTTAGGTGAGTGGTCCAGCCAATTAACCTGCAGCCTTTTGTCACATGATTACTGCATGGACTGTCTAGTCTACCTGTCTGAAGCCTGCAGAGGGGGGGGGGCCCGAACTCAGAAGACCCTTTCACTTCTATAAGGAGGGTGATTTACTAATATAACTGTGTTAAAATATATTAATATGACCTCTCTCATAGGTAGTAAATCGTATAAACTATACTAAGTAAAAATATAAATATGCATATTAATATGTAATTGAAACCTGTCCCAGGATGCACTTGTATGTGACAGTGCTGGATTTGCCAAGCAGCCTTACACAGGGTGCATACGCTGGGTTTTATAAGACACTTTACTGTTGTGGTGGTAGGATACAATAGACATATTATGTCACCTGTTTTTTTCCAACCAAATTTTCTGCAAGGTGCAGATATCTTTACTCAATATGACTGTGTTGGGTTAAATAGCGCAATATTTTGCAGTTGTCCAATCCATGGTGGTCAATGGGTCCCCGGTGCAGAGAATGTGTTGGTTCAAGTGCCTCACACAAGACCTCTCAGGATCCTGTCACATTTAAGCCCTGGTCAAGATGTAAGTGCCTCTACCATCTCAAGCGAATCAAACCCATTTTGCTGGGAAAAGAGAGAAGACAGGATAGTCATCCAAAAGCCTTTGGGGTGCGGTATGCTCAGGATATTAGTCAAAAAGTTAGGGTTTGGTCTGCTTAAAAGGACTTCAACAATGGTGCTAAGGAACTTCTACATCAGCATCACTGAGATTGTCCAGATGATGTATCACAGTTTGGTATGATAATACCACCAAGCAATGCACAGGCTCTACAGTGGTTGGACAAACTGCTGAACACTTTACAAAGGACAAATGATGTGATGATATTGGGAGACAACATTCATCCCAACAACAGACTCTACTCGCTTCTGCCACCTGGAGGCCAATGTAGAAAGACTAAGGAGTGGCTATTTCTTATAGACCATATGAGCTCTCAACCAGGGCAACACGTAGGTCAGTAAATTACTTATCCACACCCATTAATAATACTCACTCAATGATCACTGTTATCATTGTACCACCTCATCTGTGTATGGCTCTTGCTCTTGCAAGTCGGGCAGGCTGATTCATCACTAACGCCAGGTAGCGACAGATGAGCGTCTGTAGCAGGCATTTTCAGAGCGCCCACTAGTAGTCGCAGTGCTCGGCTGTGAGTCTCTACTCAGTCGCTGTGCAGTAATGTTGAATACATTGTGACGAATCGCTATTTGACCAGTACAGCGCTGTATGGGAGCACATGGTAGCGACTGCTCATAGCGACCGACTCACAACATATTCAAGAAAAAAAAGCCTCACACAACTCTGGTGCAGAAAAATGCTTATCTGAAGCCCAGAGCGCAGGAGGCGGCGTGTTTAAAGTCTGTTTTTCAGCATCTATCAACTAGTAGCAACGCGAAAACATATGGAATTACATTGTAGCAACATTGTAACATGAACACTTTAATGCCAGACCTGTAATGTAATTTCTGAAGAAATATATAAAAAATGAAAAAAATGTGAAAAAACTGCTTTTTCAATGCCAGAAGAGGTCACAGAAATTTGATTGTGATTTTTTGAAAAAAAAACCAACAAATACCCCGTTTAAAGAGAAGAAAAGGTTCGTCCATTGAAGTGTACGGGAGAGCGACAGGTAGCGAGAGGTCATACCTGGTGCTGTGCAAGGCTGAACGCTGGCGCTGTTTTCTGAAGCTGTGAAAATGATGAATCAAGACGCTACATGGCGCTATCCCAGTCGCTAAACAGATTCTGCTTGATAAATGTGTAATTGCGTGCCGTGTCCGGCGTTCACCAGTCGCTACCTGTCGCTACCTGTCATTAACCAGCCACTACCTGACGCTATCCCTTCTTAAATAAGGGCCTTAGCTATTTATTTCTCTAGAGCATCCTGCATATTGTACATATTCCACATATTGTACATTCTTGCTATAGATGTTTACTTTTACGCTTATTCTTTGCATCCTATTATTGAAGTTTATCCTCGCACACTTGCAAGAAACATTTCAATGCATTTCATATTATGTATGGTTGTGTATGTGATCAATAAACTTGATTTGACTTTATGCCACACATGCAAAATGGATTTTGTGACCTAAATCCATTTTTTATCCTTGGGCGGAAAAATAGTTTAGCTTAAAATCTATACTTATCTCCAGTCAGCAAAAAAGCATGTCATGCTGGACACTGTCACAATTTGAGTTTACTTCAGAGAAGTTCTTGAAGCTGCCATACATGTAATTCTTATCAGGAACGAGTGTGATTGTAATGTCAACTAAAGTGTATTTTATTTATTATTTACTTCTTCCTCACAGTCAATTGACCATTTTAAAGCTTGTCTCAGAGAAGGTTCAAATATGACGTGATCAAAGGCAAGGAAGAAAAAAAAGGAAATTGTTGCTTTGTATTCTGGGGAGAAATGACATGCTTAGATAAGCATGGCCTGCATCACTATCAAGATACTGTCTCATGCCAAAGAGACAGCATTATAACAAACAGTCAAATGGGGCAATTTGTGAGCGACTTGGAGAGACTTGTCTCATTTTGAGAAAGCCTGTCCAGTATTTTCAGATTATAAAACATCATACACACCTGTGCAGTGAGTTTGGAGAGCCTTTTGCATTCAACAAAAATGTACTAAATATAATTAAATATATATATATATATATATATATATATATATATATTATAATATACATGTTGAACAAGCAAGATGTGAAGGTTTTTTTTAATTTATAAATAACAGCTAGCTAAGAAGTAGTCAGAAAAAATGTGGAGGTTGTCCATCCAAAAATGTACAGCTTCTCTGTATTTTTTCAAAAAATGAGCGGGGCACTCGCAAAAAGTGACAATTCCATCTAAATCTTTTGGATTAGCCGCTATGTCTGGATGTTTTAAAATAAAAATATTAGGCTGACGTGCAGGATGGAGAATTTGTTTCAATTCTAAAATAGATAGAGCTAAATATTACCTAAATATTTAATCTATAAGCGCTATAGCTCTAATATTCCTGATAAAACAGATGTGACTCTAATCTAGGCAAAGAGCAATATACATGTATCCTTTAAAATCAGCCTGACTAGACTTATTTATGATGGGCACCATTTAGCATCTTTCTGGTTGCTATAGCGCCAGTTTTGGAGCACCAGCATTTTTGTCTTTTCTGACGCTGCGCTGAGGACCTCATGGAAAAGAGTTGTACTGTATTTTTCCAGCACTGGTCGGCGTTTCATCATTACAGTTACAAGAAATCACTGGGACAAACAAGCTGCGTTGTATTTGTTGTTGTCTAAATTACACATTTGTAACAAAAAGAAGACATGAAAAACGTTTTATATGTCATATAAACGTCATTTAGCGACATCTAGGTCCTGCTTTTCCATGAATTGACAAGTCACAATGTTGTCAAAGTTCTGTACAAATAAACGTGTGTAATTTAATTCTAAGCATAAAACACTACAATCTAGTTCTGTCCATGGTGTTTTATGGAATTTTGACCTACAAAATGGACCTTTTGGGCGCTTGTGTTAAATAATTCTCTAGCTGGTGGCCCCATTGGCACACTCTGAGTGCCGGTGAGGCCAAAAACGTAACGCTGTGAGGCTCTGACGCTTCATAAATAAGGCTCAAAATTTAATCCACTATATTTATTGTAATGTTGTCCTTGCTCTGCTGTTTAAGTACAGTCCAAACTTGATTTTTGTTTACTTTTTGAAGGGCGGGGATCCATGTTATAATGTATTTTGTTGTTTTTGCTGTTCATAGCCCTGTTGAGAATTTTTAGCTTCACTGTTTGCTCAAGAAGGACAGAAAGTTTAAGAACAGAGGCAAGGCAGCTACAAAAATAACAGACTATGGCCATAATCTTAGGCCCTTATTTAACAAGGGATAGCGCCAGGTAGCGATGGTGAGCGAACGGTAATGACGCTCACCGCCACGAGAACGCCGGCTCCCCTCCGCAATCACACATTTATGAAGCCGATCCTGCTTAGCGACTGACAGAGCGCCAGATAGCGAATCATTCATCATTATTATAGCCTCACCACACAGCACCAGCGAGCGACCTTGAACAGCGACAGGTATGACCTCTCGCTACCTGGCGCTCTCCAATGCATTTCAATGGAGCAATCTTTAAATATTCATAATTAATTGCTATTTATTTTTTTTTTTAATGTCAAAAATTCTGTGACCACTTCTGCAATGTTAGATATTTTTTTTAAGCTTAAAAAAAAAAAAAAAAAAATTTGTGCAGAATTGATATTACAGTTCTGATATTAATGTATTCATATTACAAAATGTGTTGAAAAACATGTTTCTTGTTTTCTAAAAATATGGTTGTTTGGGGGTTAAAAAACTACTTTTAACCCATCGCCGCCAGCGCTCTGGGGTTTAAACAAGCATTTCACAGCGCAAGAATTTTTGGAGCGTGATTTGTTAATGAATATGCTGGGAGCCGTTCGCTATGGCCGTTCGCTGTCATGCGCTCCCATACAGCGCGGAACCTGTCAAACAGCGACTCCTAACCCCATATTCAACATTACCACACACCGACTGAGTCGCTGTCAACAGCCGAACAATGGCCAAGCACAGCGAATACTAGCGGGCGCTGTGGAAATAACGCTACTGTCGCTCATCTGTCGCTACCTGGCGCTATTAATGAATCAGCTGTCAAGTGAGTAAATGGACATGGGATCAAGCCTTGGCAGTGCAAGGACTAAAGCTCAAGGATTAGGTGAGTGTGCTCCAGACTATCACTGTTCCCCTGCAGATTGTTGGACTGTTTCTGGTTTTGTTCCTTTCCCCGGGGGCACCTCGATCACCTCTTCCCATTCTACGGCGCATCTAAGAGCAGCGGCTCTGACTGCCGCATCCTCCGCCTCCCTCTAACAGATAGTCAAAATCCTGGGTTTTGGTCCACTTTCAGGGAAAAAAGAGTATATGGGAGCCTCCCCTGGATTTTCTGCCCAGCAGCCTCTACCACACTTATAGTCTCATTTATCAAGCAGCAGCACCAGTCAATGCCACTCAGGGCCAATATCTTAGCCTCGGCGTCACTCACTACACGATTTAACAAACAAAAAAAGGGCATTACCGATGTGTCCGCTAGCCTGTGTATTTTTAGATCCCATAGACTACAATGGGCAGAAAAGTAGTGAAGTGTCTTATAATTATTATTACACACATTTATTTGTACAAAACTGCACTGGTGACATGCCAATGATGTAAACGCAGGACCTAGATGTCGCCAAAAGTCATTTTATTTTTATCTGGTAAAATAGTTTTTGAAGGCTTATTCTTACTAATGTGTAATTTGGAGCACAACAACTAAAATACAGCCTAAACGCACACTGTAATGTTTGTCCCCTTTGTGTACAGCAGTGATATTCTGTAACTGTAATGAAACAAAACTGACCATCACCTGGTAAATACAGCACCAATCTTTTCAGTACAGCAAAAATTAAATCCGATGTGCAGTGCCTAAAAGTTGGCAGTACAAATAGCTTTCACTGGCGCTGTTATAATCGGCATAAGGGTTCAACAGGCGCTGCCACAGGCCGGCCAGTACCTAGTGCTCCAATCCAAGCTAATTATTTACCATTCGACTTTGGGACTTGCAATGCCTTTCTGTAAAAATAACAGTGCCAAAATATAAAAAGACAAGAGCGCACCACCAGTATGCCAGCAAAATGGCTAACAGCGCACTTCACAAATAAGGCTCCAAACCCAGCCCCGATGTTGCAACTGTTCAAGCTCTGTTCTGATAACCTGAAAATAATGCCAACTACCACCTTTTTAGTCGAATAAAGCTTCTTTGGAATCTTCTACAATGTGCAAATAGTGAGATGAAAATCTGCAAATATATATGTGGCGTGAAAGGGAATTCTTTTCTAATGGACATCCTACTTTAATTGGGATAAACTGGAACAACACTGCAATTTTCGACTATAATCTGATCAGATCCCCAGCCTCAGCGCTGGATATAATCCTGAACCCTCCACCTACAATCCATTAATAATACCACATTCACTGTTTACTGACAATCGTCACCCCCCCCACCCCCCCAAATAACATTTTATGATTATCTTACCGCCCACTTCTGAATGACAATCCATGAATATCTAAATGAATTATCTACAACAATCCCCTTACCCTTAGCACTCTACAAGTAGCCCACCCATTTACCACTCTGTCTGTGCTCCTATCAATCTGTGTTGACGCTCACTCCTTACACATAACATGGAAAACACCCTGATCCCTCACTGCCAATCAGGGTTGAGCTAACAATCTTTGACTACTCAGCCCCACCTTGGCAATCCCGACCTATCTGGGTCTTTTAATATCTGACTGGACACCCTCTTTATTGTACTGCAGCAGGGCAGCTCGGATCAAGCTCTCTTGCTGTGGATCCCACGTGATCGTGAGCAGCCTATCAGGGCGGCCACAGCTGAGCACATTACTCTGCAACTGCCGGCGGTGCGAATCTGCTCTGTGGCCGTTATGGGAGGATCCCAGGAGAAGTGTGTATCAGGTCTGCCCATTCTCTAGTTTAGTAAAAATGAGTCCAGTCATTTCTGACTTGAGTTTCTATTTAATTGACAAATCCCCTAAACATGGAAGCTTATCGAGGGCAATCAACACTGCATAGCTAACCCACAGCCTGCCTCCATTATTACTGTTCAATGAACTGGTACACATGTATGTACTCCTCTGTATATGTGTCCCTTAGCCAAACAATGATGTTGAGTTGAATTGTATGTAAAAAGAAATTTGTGACTGCGTCTCTAAAAAAAACAAGGAAATGTACTACAGGATGTAACACACATGAAGTTAAATATTACATCATGTGACTTCCTTTGAAGATTATATGGTAAAGTGATTATATGGTCAAATGACTCAACTTTCCTTTTTAAAGGTTTCAAAAATAACGCTACTCTTTCCTTGTGACAGTCCAAGCAATGGCAATAACAAGGGAGCAAGCAGCTCACATGATGCCTGTTCCATGTGTTTCTCCTATATTTCCAAAATTTGCCCTCATTGAAATTCAATTCCTCCAGAACCATGCAAAAAGTGATCAAACAGCCACTCCATCCTTTGCTACTCAGTGTGAGCTTGGCAAGCCTTAGTGGTCCCACAGATGTCTCTAAACACATCAGAGTGTTTTCATGACTCATAAAGCTGTGCCTTGAAACGCCTTTCCCAGCTTAGCCACGACACATAAAGTGAAGTGAAGAAATCAGGTCCATTTAGAATACATAAGGTACCACTTTGAAGTGGCATATTGTACATGGTTCCCAGGGGGATAAGGTAGGAGGAAGCTGGCGCTTGCCTGAACCAGGAATAGAAAAATTAGGAATACATTTTTCAATACAAATAGATGAGACTCCTGGTTTTGAATGGTCATAAGAAGTCCTAGGGGCATCCCAGAATGTTACTAATAAGTGAGGATCCTATCTAACCCAGGGTTATCTATAAAAAGGCACCTATAGGTAAAAGTAACAGTGGTACATAGTCATTGCCATCATTATTTATATAGTATATCTAAGTACTGTTTTAAGGCCTTTTTTTATATAGCTGGCAATGTAGCCACCAACAGCAGCCCATATATTTCCCCTTTAGCAAATTTCATCATGCTGACATCAGGTAGTAAATACATCCAACATTTTGGGCCTGGTGTTGACAACACAGCAGGTAGATTGGCAAACCTGCCAAAGTGGGCACACCATTTTGGACCACACATCCAGATTGCTAGGAAAAGCATCTTGATTACTAAACCATGCCCTGCTAACTGCTATCCTAAACTTTGTGTTTGGATTTACTTTCGCCTCCACTTATGCACCCAAATGGAGGATGTGAAAGTGAGTTCCCAAGCATAGTTTTTGTCCGCAGTAATCTTTGCCCTTTTCACTAGTTTAGAGAAATAAGAAGCCTGTGATCCCTTTGCTCCCTATAATTTCCCCTAAGCGTACATACACACTTTGTGTTCCCATCATATTGCAGGATTTTGTGTACTGCTCTGTTAGTGAAGCCCTGTGGGGACAGCCCCATGGGCAACCCCACAGCATCCCTCATTCCTTTTCTCCTGCAAGCCAGCGGCAGAGGGCCTTGGCGGATGATGGCAGCATAGACCTAGTGGGTAGCTGCAGGAGAGACCCGGCATGCTATGGAGGGACACCAGGCATCAGCAAAAGGTAGTAGGAGGAGGAAAGGCCCAAGGCTTTAGGACCCAGCGGCAAGGTGGTTACAACAGATATTGGCGAGGACAGGCACCGGTGACAAGGACCAGCTGCGATGGACCTGTAGGAAGCATTCACTGCACCACAACACAGCCCATAAAATGCAATACATGCTCTTTACCCAAGCTGCCTATGAATGAGCTATGGTGCATGTAGCTTTCTCCAAAGCCCAGCACAGATTTGAAAGGGAACATTCACTTTAATAGGCAGTGTTTTCTTTAAACTAGTGTCACACTGGTGTATTTCTACTCCAGTATGACACAAGCAGGACGGTGCGAAAGGTGCCTTTCTGGTATGTTTGCACCCCTTTATAGCTGCCAAAATAATGTTTTCATTTCCAGATTATGACCTTAATGAGGACCAGGGCAGGATTATGAGAGGGGCGCAAGGGGTGCGTGCCCCGAGGCCTCCACCACTTGTCCTGCAAAGGGCCCTCCACCAACCTTTGGGTTATGGTCTGGTCCAAGAGGCTTTTCAGTTGTTGATCTGATAGGCTGCGAGGCCGGCAATGAAGCTATTGGCGGCAGTGGGGGCCCCCTCCCTTGCCTGACCAGCCAAAGCCACCACAGGGCAGAATGGAAAGTCTAGAGCATCAAAGCAACCATCAGCAATGCTACAGTGATGGGTGCGTGCAGAGCTGTCAATCGGCGGATGCTCATTGCACATAATCCACCAAGCACAACCGCTGGCACATCAATGCAAGGAACTGTTTTCTGCTGGACCAGCTGGGCAACTACACTACCCCCCACCCAGAATGGCAAAGCAGGAGTTCCCGAGCAGCACACACCCGCACAAGGGTGGCACAAGGGATTCGATCTGACGTTCCAGTAACTGGGTGGGAGCCAGACAACCACCAATCAGTTACTTGGTTGGAAAAATATTTTAAAGGAAAAAAAAATGTGTCTGGGGCCTCTACCAGATTTTGTGCCCAGGGGCCTCCACCACACTTTATCCAGCCACACTTTATTCCTTCCTCCAGGTAGAACACATTAATTGATTTTTTGTCTAAATTCCTGTACTTAATTATGTATTTTTGACTTGAATTAAACCAAGCTAAGTTAGAAGTAGACATTAACTATTACGGATAAGGAAAGTTATGGCAATAGTCTATTTGCTGGATAGAAACTGTGAATGAACCTGTATAGAGTGAAACACTGCAATGTGGGCATATCATAGTGCAGCAGCACAAGATGAACGCGCTATTGCTGCCCACAGGGATGTCAGTCCTACAGGATGACAGATGGATTTAGCAAATAACATGATGAAATAAGCAGGCATTGTACATGTTTCACTGTAAAGAGTTTGAGTGACATGCACTATCCAGTGGAAGTGCATATCTCTCCAAATAATCAAAAGGATACATAGAAGGCTACCTTAAAGCTATAAAGGAAACAAGCAGGGTAGCAATATGTTTCATCCTTCTTTCATCTTTATATATATGACAAGGGTCGGTCTATCTTTGCAACTAAATATAACAAATATAAGATTCTCCACCTAATAATGAGTATATATAATGTCCAGAAGCATCTGTCCTTTCTGACCTCCTAGGGAATGCACAGCTTGATTATCAAGCGATGCAATGAAGAGTATTCTGTGAGTAACTGCTTGCTTTCCATAGAGTAAATCAACTACTCACTAACCTTCAAGTACACAGACACAAACAGAACACAGTGTTAATATTTTAGCTAGATTATTGTACCGTATTCTCATCCTCTTCACATTTATACCAACTGTCTCTACTCAACCCCAATGAATTACAATCTTAATTCATGATACACTTCCTGCCAATGTGCATTGCATTCCCAAGTGATGGTTGGCAGAGAGTAGGGTTCATGGGACGGGCTTAAGCAATCAGTGTGTCCACCCGGTGAATGTGTCAGGCTGCTGGTGGTCAAGTAGATCATAATTGGGTGGCCATAGCGAGGGACTGTGGTAGAGATTGGGTTTCCCTGGCTGGTATCTGGTGCAGGCATCCCTCCATCTACCCCCTCCAGGCGGCTGCCTATTTAAGGGAGCCATCAGTCTTATTTAATCTGAAGGTCATTGCAACCCATAAAACACATCCATCAAGCAAAATGAAGTCCCTGTGATTTTCTAAGACCCACTTATCTAAATACACGAGGAATAATAGTAGGATTGATTTTATGAGGTTCTCCAGTGTTATTTGACTGGTCTCTATAATCCACAAAACACACCCGTCAAATAAAATTCCCTTTGATTTCCTAAGACCCACATATCTAAATATGCAAGGAATCGTGGTAGGAGTTAAGAATAGGATCCCCACACCTAGTCAGTGTGGTGTGGGCATCCATATTTCAGATGTGCCAGTTTATTGAACCCTCCAGCATTATTTGACTGGGCACTTTAAGCCATAAAACCCCAATTTAAAGCAAAATAAAGTCCCTGTGATTTCCTAAGATGTTCTTATCTGAAATGCTAATCTCTCCATAAATCATCCTTTAAACTAAATAAATATACACTCACTCCATATAACACTCCTTACCCACGTAACTACTTCTTAACTCCCAAAGTTCAAATGAATAACTCCTCATACCACTTGATACATCGGCAAACCACAAGTTTCTTTGGTTCAATAAAATATTCTGTTACATTCATATCATACACTCTGTGCTCCAACTGAATGTATATTAAATCCCTATGAGAACACTTAACCAAAGTAAACTCATGTACCACTTTTACATGTGGCACCAGTATTCAAAATATAAGGGTCCCTCCACCTCCTTACAATAAAGTGAAAAAACGTTTTTTTTCACCTCTGCACTTGACTGTGTTTTGAGGGGTAGATGTTCTCCCGTTTGAGTGTCAAGTTATGTAGAGACATTGCCCTGAAAAAGTGAAAAACAGTGCCCCATGTGGAATGTAAAGGAGCACTATCATGAAAAATGTCCCAATGATAATAATCTATATAAATATGCTGGATGGTGGGAGAAGGGGTCACTTATACCTGGATGAGAGGAGAAAGGGTCACTTATACACCTGGCATCAAGAAATATCCAGCCAAGCTTGCTTTTGTATTTTAATAGAAAGAAGAGGAATTCCACCCCTGGATTTTATTCCTATCGAGAGAGAATAAACCACAAGCTTGGCAGGAGTTTTATTCCATTCAGGTGTAAAAGTGACCCCCTCCTCTCATTAGCCGACGTGTTTATATGGATTTTTAATATTACGCAATTTTGTGATAGTGCTCCTTAAGAGTGCTTAAATACGGGGGGAGGCTCTGTCTATACTTAAGAGGCTCTCATGTAAGCATTTTATGTATTACCCCTTAGGACAGGGGGCCCCAACTTGTAGCTTGGGAGCCTTGCTGCTCGCTAGCTGTCTACAAGAACAGAACGCTTAGGAAAGTCTAGATAACTGTAAAGCTGGGCATTCTCATGGCACACATGGCTGGGAATTTTCAGTGTCCTGAATGGGGTTATTACAGATTCAGGCAGGCAAAGACGCATTAGAGTTTTGGGGGCCCACTCATGTGGGGTAAATATTCAATTCCTATGCACACTGTATATTAGGTTTGTGGGGCTGAGACAAATTTGAATGCACACTGAGCTGTTAAGTGTGATTATTTCAAGCATATGCTGCATTTTATTTGGAACCAATAATAACTAATAATAGCCTTTGTGCTTACACACACATGGAAATTATCCCCCAAATTTTCCCATTTGTGCAATGTGAAGCACACACTTCCGTGAACACACCAGTGATTAAACAGTATGAAGCACTCTATAATCGCAACTATACACAAGTGAATTACACACAGTGGACACACAGATGAATAACACAGTAATAGCCAGTGAAGTACACATGTGCCCGGAATGGTGGGCTGTTCTAAACTCCCTATACGTTTTTTTTATGTCTTCTACAAACCATTTGCATCACATGTGGCTTTTGCTCTCAGTGTTTTAAAGTGGACCAAAACACACAGTCTGAAAGCCCTGGAATCTTGATTTCCTCGCCCCGGGACATCTAGACCCCCCAAGTCACCTGGAAACTCACCTTCTTCCTCGGTCCAACGGCACATGCACAAGCAGCATCCCTTTAGCAGGGCGTGTGATTGCGTCAGGAAGGGCCGGTGCGGGCATGCTCCGTGTTAGAGAGAAGCAGGGCATGCGGCCGCTAGTCCGCTGGGGTCCGCTCCCCTCTCGATAGCTTAGACGAAGGGGGCGGGAGTGGATCCGAGTGAGCTGATTGGATGAGAGGCCATGGAGGCACCTTAGGACTGGAGAAGGGTAAGTCAGATCGAGCGGCCTGGGGGTTTCCCACAACGGGGCTCCCCTGATCGGGGTGCCTGGGGTGCAAGGACCAAAACCCAGGGTAGTCAAAATCCTAGGTTTTGGTTCAATTTAAGAGAGTTAAGTTAAAGGGATTGACCAAACTTTAAAATCATTTGTCAGGCAGATTACCTGATGCAGTGTCAGTCACATGATGTCTTTTTGCTTGCTCTTGTCACAGAAAAAAATGATTTTTTTTTCTTTCTCTGCATCCAGAGCCTTCCCCCTGATCTGGACCACCATTCAATCCTGAGATATGTGCCTCAGTTGACACCTCCTCTGTTAGGGATAGGTTAAAGTGGAGCTCTCCATACTGTCACTTAAACCCCATGCAATGCACACAGTGTGCTTGCATCACTCAGCCCTGCCACTCCCCATCACAGAGGACATGTGGGGCATTAAGAAAATGAGGTAAAACGTTAATTTAAAATTACTCTGGCAATAAAGCTTCATTTTTAAAGCGTGAGAACATTACATTATGTAGCCCTACACAATGGGAATAATTTTGAGTGTGCCTGGACAATTACTTTAACAGCTTTCAGGATTTCCCCTCAAAAACATATCAGGATGTTATTTTGTGCTGCATTAAAATGTCCAAGAGGCCGATTCATCAATAGCGCCAGGTAGCGACAGATGAGCGACTGTAGCGTGATTTTTTCAGCGCCAGCCAGTATTCGCTGTGCTTGGCCGGCATTAGCTTGATGACAGCGACTCAGTCGGTGTGCGGTAATGTTGAATACGGGCTGGGGGGTCGCTGTTTCACAGGTCCAGCGTTGTATGTGAGCGCCTGACAACGAATGGCCAGAGCGAACGGCTAGCTTCATATTCATCAACAAATCACGCTCCGAATGTGCTGTCGCTGTCCATTCCTTGTTTAAACCCCAGAGCGCTGGTGGCGATCTGTATTAACTAGTTTTTAACCCCTAAACAACCATATTTTTTGAATGTAACATTATACATGTTTTTAGAATCATTTTGTAATATGAATACATTAATCTCAGACCTGTTAGATCAATTCTGCACATATTTTTTTTTTGACTTAAAAATAAATCCTAACATTTGCAGAAGTGTTCTCCGATTTTTTGACATTTAAAAAATTAAAAAAAAAAATATTACCAATTAATTATGAATAATTATAGATTGCTCCATTGAAATGCATTGGACATCGCCAGGGAGCGACAGCTCATACCTGGCGCTGTGAGGGAATTTGCAGCGGCGCTGTTCGGTCCAGGCGGCTTCATGATGAATGCCGTGCTAGCCGTCGCTCTCGCCGGCGCTAGCCTCATTTTGCTTGATAAATGCGTCATTGTGACCGCCGCCGGGCGTACTTGAGTCGGTAGTCGCCGTTAGCTGCCGCTACCTGGCGCTCGTCAGACACTACCTGGCGCTATCGCTTGATGAATAAGGGCCCAAGCTTTCATGTACATTGCAAAATGTTGGGCAATAAAAAGATAAAACTATAAATATATAACTTTAAAGATATTAAACAGTTACCACCTATACCATGGACTTCGAAAACTAAAATCAATGGTTGTAATAGGCTTAGATAAATGCCCATAATAACAACAACATACAAGAGACATAAACTGAGAAACAACACGCACCCATCTTCCTACTGTAACCAAGCATGTGAGACAATGATACACCAAGGTCAGGTCCACAGTTATCATTTCTTGTTTATACCTCAGTGACCTAGGTCTGGTGTTTGAGGAAACACTGTGTATAATTGCTAGCAAATGTTTCCAGGCTTATTAGCTGGTAACCATGTAAACAGAGACGTGTCTGTGAGGGTGTCTTTAAAAAAAAAATGTAAACAGAAAAAAATCTTACTTGATAAAGGTGTGATTTCTGTGAGGAAACGGGAACATGATGTGTCATGACAAGAGTGCCTAAATATAATATGTACTTGATAATTATAACACATAAAATGTGAGAGAGCAAACATGCTGCGGTACTTTATTTATACTACCACAGTGTTCTGTTTGTCCCTGCTGAGGAACCATAACATGCCCGCTCCAATGACATGCAATAAACACACTTTATGTGTACATTTAGTTCATTGCTATAAATATCAAATCATGTAGGAGAAGGTCCACTGAACCTAAAGAGGACATACAATCAAAGTAGACTGTAATTCCCCTTGTACAAATAGTATGGGTGCATTTGGCATGCCCTGTCACTCCTCACCACGGCTCATCCTTACCAAGAAGAGGTAATTACTGATACATTTTCAGGCTGGTTAGTCTAGTTTAGTATCAGGCTAGTTAGTTTGGTCTAGTATCGTGCTAGTTAGTAGCATCACTAATTTCACAGTGGTGTTATTTTGTGCCATTTCACAATCTTAAAGAGGAACTTTGGAGGCCCTGGGGTCTAAAAGACTCCAGGGCCTCCCAAGTTCCAGTCCTTAGGACATCCTTAATTGGGATGCCCTGCTGTGTGATACCCCCATGAACCCTGGAAACACTCACACTCTCCCGGAGCTCTCACCGCGTCTGTGCACTCCGGCCACATCCCGTTCACCTCTAGCTGTGCGCGCGCCTGGCCTTCCTGTATGGGCAGCGCAGTCACGCCACGGCTGCAAGGTGAGCAGGGGATGTGGCTTGCAGAGCTGCTCAGATTACTTTGGCACTGCTCGGCTGCTTAACCAGATAAACGGCTTAGCCGTCAGAGGTGCCGAAGGGAACCAAGTGACAGTGAACACGCTGATTCACTCACCTTCCTTCCACTCCCACGGCACAGACTCAGGTGAGAGTGAGTGCGCTGATTGGCTGAGCGGTGTGCTCAGCCAATCAGCGCACTCACTCTCACCTGAGTCTGTGCCGTGGGAGTGGAAGGAAGGTGAGTGAAACTGGGTGAATTGGGGGGTACACACAGCGGGGCATCCCAATTCTGGATGTCACTGCAGAGAGGGACAACATACAGGAAAGCCTTTAATAGAGGTCAGATCACAGGTTCCCCCCACACCCGGAAGACGGCTCAAGCCGAAACGCGCGTCGGTGTTGTTTGAACTCAAGACAGCAGGGAGGCCGCCGGAGCGCGCCCCTGCCAGTAGTGACTGTTACTCGCGGAGATTACTTTTAAGGACTACTCCCCACCCTCTGAAGGAGACTATTATCATCACATCCTAAGACAAGCACGCAAGCAAACGCAAATCAGTTGCTATAGGAAACAGTAAGTTTTCCATTCTCCAGCTGAACATTTCAACGCGGACTTAGATGCGCTCACTATCCCCGCGGGACACATTTTAAGACTGCTTCCCCCAATTACCGCTACCTTGTCATTTATATCTTATTTTAATATTAAGAATAAAATTTCCTTTTAACCGGATAATTGAGCAATAGAGGATCTTTACACTTCTAAGCACACCGCAGCCTGGACCCAGCTGTAAAAGAAACCATCGGCAGTGCAACAATTCACTGACATGCTTATAACGGGATAATATCAGCTTAGAGGCCCTGGGTAGGTTAAGCACCCCCGGGCCGCGGCAGTAAGTGCCTCGTTCCATTACATTTTACATTTTATGTCTATTCTGAAGGTAAATTATACTATTCAACCGTTAATAGAATAGCCATAATAATAATTGAAATTTGATCTACTATGTTTTAACCTGGTTGTTGTTCACAACCCTTGGCCGGGATACAGAAACATTAGAGTTTCTAACACCCAGCATAAATTAAGCATTCAGAGAAAATTTAATATCCACATTATACCCATTAATTTGGATTGTTTTTTCTGTGATACATCCTTTTAAGAGAGCAAAAGAAGGACCACCCACACAACGGTGGGGGAAATTAGGTGGCACCCACAACTCCTAATACTGTGGTGCACTACTTTGGTATACCATGAATGTAACTAAACAGAAAATGGGGGGAGCCCAAATACCCCTATGGAATATCTAACCAAAGATGTTACTATTGCACACACTGATATTCGTAAGAAAATGATTTTTAATAATTTGATTCAAATATGAAGTTACAAGACAAACATATACATATCTAAAAAACATATAAGACAACTGTAGTATCCTAATCTGCCACCGGGGGGCATGGGTGTACCATATATAAGGTCATCCAGTAGTGTAAACCTATGTGCCCTAAATAATAACCATATATCTCCTAACACTAACTCTAACTATATACAGTCCAATTAATAATAAAGTGCTAAGTGCTAAAGTGCATCAATCTCAAACAATAATGATCCAAAAACAACCAATCTGTGATAAAACCTCAGGAGATATAAATATGTAACAAAAACAATACATAATCACTTATCTCAAAAATGGATGATGGTGACAACCTCAGCTCCCCGTATAGCGAGCCCACGCGTTCCGAGACGCTGGGTCTCTTCCTCAGGGCAGTAAAGTGGCTGGCCAGCCACTTTACTGCCCTGAGGAAGAGACCCAGCGTCTCGGAACGCGTGGGCTCGCTATACGGGGAGCTGAGGTTGTCACCATCATCCATTTTTGAGATAAGTGATTATGTATTGTTTTTGTTACATATTTATATCTCCTGAGGTTTTATCACAGATTGGTTGTTTTTGGATCATTATTGTTTGAGATTGATGCACTTTAGCACTTAGCACTTTATTATTAATTGGACTGTATATAGTTAGAGTTAGTGTTAGGAGATATATGGTTATTATTTAGGGCACATAGGTTTACACTACTGGATGACCTTATATATGGTACACCCATGCCCCCCGGTGGCAGATTAGGATACTACAGTTGTCTTATATGTTTTTTAGATATGTATATGTTTGTCTTGTAACTTCATATTTGAATCAAATTATTAAAAATCATTTTCTTACGAATATCAGTGTGTGCAATAGTAACATCTTTGGTTAGATATTCCATAGGGGTATTTGGGCTCCCCCCATTTTCTGTTTCCTTTTAAGAGAGCGCGACCTTAAGGCATTTCTTTGTGGCCAATCACCTGACCACAAAAAATACCTATATCCACTTTTATCCAGTTCAAATATAAGCAATCGGTCACTTATATCCCTAGGTTGCCGCACTCTAAACACTAGCCCTTTTCCACCTTTCCCACCAGTTACTCCAGCGCTCAATAACACTTACCTAAATTCAATACAGGAAAGTATAATTTATGTGTGTTCTTCTTTAACAAGCACTAATATGTCATCAACTGTAAACCCAAAGGCAATAATAAGACAACAAGCAGCTCACTTGATGCCTGTCCAATGTGCCTCTCCTCCATTTCCTGCAGCACCGGGTAGATGCTGTAGCAGGCCTCCAAATTTTGCCCTCCTTTCACCTGGTTCAAGACCTGTAAAGAAATGATCAGTCAGTAGATGTGTTGGATAGCAATCCATTTAAGAATAATTAGGATTAAAGTGGACCAAAACCCAGGATAGTCAATAGCTTTGGCTATCCTGGGTTTTGGTCCTTTCCCTGGGTGCACCCCGATCGATAAAAGTCAAACGTTTTTTAAGCATGTGAAGTGAATAAAGGCAGGAATGATGCGTCTACAAAAAAAAATAAAGATCCATTTCCCCAATGACGTTGCAGACCGCAAAGGACTACTAAAGTGTTACGTTTTACCTTTTCTCTATCCAAAACTAAAATAATAAAAAACAATGTATATATTTGTCCTGGTGTAGCCAAGTTAGATTTACTATCCTGATAGAGTCTAAGCTTAAAGCACCTCCCACCTCTGCGCATGCAAATGTAATTTTCAGACATCATGAACATTTTTAATGTGGGGTGATCCACATAACTACAAAAGGTCCAATTGAGGACACTTTAAAAGGTTAAGCCCACTTTCAATAGAATTTTTTACATTATTGTGTACCAAATCGATGTCCTTAAGGTGCTGAGCGTATCTGTTTATTTGTATCCTTTTCATTTGTTTGCAACAACCCCCTCGATTCAAAGAGCAAAAGTTAATTGATTTCGGATCGAGAATCGTAAGTTTGGGTGGGTGTTTTGTTGGCCATTTACGACTCGCACGAGCCTACGTTCGAATGCGTATATGCTCTTACGATCATCGCAAGTTCGTTCCTAAATTTTAGGATCAAAACGTAAAACTTAGGATCAAATCCTAAAACTTAGGATCAAAACGTAAAACTTAGGATAATCGAATGTGTTTAGGTGTGATTCAGAGAACAGTTTTCAAACCTCTAAATACGTTTTAAAAGAAAGCCACTGCCGACACCTTTTAGCGGATTGCTGTTCTTGAACAGGTTTTTTGGCTATGTGGAGGAGTCTGCGCGTCTTGAGCTCCAATGAACTGCATGTATCAGCATGGCCGAGGCCATAAATTGTATGGCAATGCATACCTGATTCATGTATGCCTTATAAAAGCATTTTAATGTGGACCTTAATTAGTCCTTTGCATGTAAACCTTTATTTTGCAATCTATTTGCGTTAATTAAAGAAACTTATGTCCTTTGGTATTTATTTTTAAATTGATGTACTAGAATAATATTTTTAGATTGCATTTATTGGTGTAGTTGTTTACCTTTGCTTTGTTTAATTATTTAAGCACATCTTTGGTCAGATGCATCACACTTACTGAGGAGAGGAGAGCGGGATAAAGTGCAGGATGTGGGTTACTGCTGTATTTTGCACAGACACAGCAGAGCTGGGGGCACGGAAAGGTCAGAAATCAAAGAATGCAGAGCAACACAGTCACAAGGCCCTTTCTGTTTGCAGGCTGCCCGATAATACCTGAGCCGCCATCTTGGCTGTTTCTAGGCTCATAACATGCAGAAGTTGCTGGGTGTTTTTTTATATTTGAGAGCAATCTGTATGTAGAGGGTGTGGGTAACCACACACAAAATTTTAAGTTGTACCATTTGAAGCCTAAATATTAAAATTAAATCCACAAGTAAAAAATGCAAGTTAACTAAAAATTAAACAAAGTAAGATTTACTTATGCAAATGCATTCATTAATGGTTGGTTACTACAAAATGAATGAAATAAAGAAAAATAAGACCAAATATTTAGAATGCACTTTAATGAGGTAAGTTTGTAGTGCGCAGCCGCAAGATCAGAAGGATTTACGTCCAGACAAAAAAGGAAAAAGGGCAAAACCAATGTTGCAACCTGAGAAATGAAACGGAAAATTCAGGATGGAAACTGACATAGGTCTGATTCCCGAACTGCCATACGAACGGACCTAAATTTTAGGATAGAAACGTATTTGCTTATAGAATCACTCGCAAGTTCATACGAACGCACGAGCGGACGTGAAAAATAGGATGATCAGCACCAAAATCCAAGCTGTTACATGTTTCTTTGAATCGACCCTAACGTGTTTATGTTAGCAACAGTACACCAAAGTGGTTTGGTTTAAAGAAACGGACTCTGGCTTGATAATCAACTGATTGGCTAAGGCAGAAATGACACTCCTATCCACTCTACATTCCTGAGATTACAGGTTTAACCCCCTCCTACTCCCCCCCCCGGTGCTTTGGGGATAGGTTATAGAGGGGCTGGGAGTTAATAGCAAGTCACCCGCTAGCCGCAGGTGACTTGCAAACCCCCAAGCCTTGTGAACTGGTATAGGGGTCTCATTGACCCCTAGGGATCACAGCCCTCCCAGCCCCTTGACCTGTGATCACCGATCGCTACTGGTCAGGATCCAGCGCTGTCACAGTGGCTCTCAAAGTCTTGCGGCTTTTCACCCAGCCCCCCCCCCCCGCAGCCTATACATCAGCACTGCGCAGGCGCGATCTCAGGATGTGCACAGTGCCTGATGGGATTGCAAGAAGGCGCTGTCTATCTGAGGTAACCCGGAATCCGAGGGACCCAGAAGACAGAAGCCCCAGCGAGGGGAGTAAAAAGTGCCCAATATTGAAACCGGAGGGGGGGGGGGGCAGCAGGCTGCTGAGGTTTGGGGGGGGTTTTAACTTCCCCCCGATGATCCTCTATAAGCTTAAGAAGAATGTTGCAAAAAGTAATATAATAAAATCATAGATCTGTGCAAAACCTATAAGCACACACTCGAGGCTTTTTTCTTAAGCTGCATCCACTAGCTTGAAAGAAGTTGGTAGGTCTGAAAGTTATTTGTTTTTTTTCTTTGTAATTAATATTAATGTTTTACCCTGTCATGAAGAAGGGAAAACAATAAAGCAATTCTGTGAGTACTCACCTGTAGAATTGTTTTTGTTCTTGCATGGCACGGCCCGCTTTGGTATTCATAACAGTTGGGTTATTCCGCCACAAGGTGGCGCAGTGGTACTGCAGAAAAGCTGTGGCTTGTCCCAGCTCCCTAAAAAACGGGCTTAACCATAGAGTTCCCCAGCGTACACAAGCAGACAAGAACCCAGGAGAGATTAAGTAAAAAAGTGAAAAAAGTAAAAGACCCCAATTGACTTGGAACAATCACCATAAAGAGGCAACCAAGAACACGATAACAAGGGTGGGGCGAAGCAGGCCGTGCCATGTAAGAACAAAAACAATTCTACCGGTGAGTACTCACAGAATTGCTTTTTTCTTTATTGCATGGCGCGGCCCGCTTCGGTAGTCATAACAGTTGGGAAATCCAAAAGCAGTGTCCAGAGTAGGATGGGATCCCCAAAGAATAACGGCCAGTAGTTCAAGTCACTACCACCTGAAGCACCTTGCGGCCAAACGCAGCATCCACTAAGGCCTTAACATCAACCTTGTAAAACGTAGAAAAAGTATGAACAGAAGACCAAGTAGCGGCCTTGCAAACTTGTTCAACAGAAGCTTGGTGCTGAAAGGCCCAAGAGGCACCAATAGCACAAGTGGAATGAGCAGTAATCCTAAAGGGAGGTTCCTTTCCCTTAGCAGAATAGGCTTGAACCACCGCCTGACGGATCCATTTGCTGATAGTGGATTTAGCCGGAGGCAAACCCTTTCTAGGTCCAGAAGTGAGAACAAAAAGTGTATCAGACTTCCTGAAAGGCTCAGTGGTGACCAAATAAAACTTTAGAGCCCTGACCACATCTAGGGAATGCAGAATCCGCTCATTGGAATTAGCAGGATTAGGACACAATGAAGGCAAGACAATGTCCTGATTAAGGTGAAACTCAGACAAAACCTTTGGCAGAAAGTCCGGCTTGAGCCGGAACACCACTTTATCCTGATGTCTCTCAAAATAAGGAGGTTTGATGGAAAGTGCCGCTAGTTCAGAAACTCGCATTACAGAAGTGATGGCCACCAGAAAGGCTACCTTAAGGGTCAGAATAGACAAGGTAGCATCACGGATGGGCTCAAAGGGCAGGGCAGACAACACCAGATTCAAATCCCAGACTGGTAGCAAAGGCTTACGGGAGAGAGAAACACCTGGCTGTTGAGAGACCACTCCCCCAGACTAGACATACCCCTGCTCAGGGAGTCCGCCACCTGGTTCTCCACCCCTGGGATGTAGACCGCTAAGATGCAAGGAACATGCTGTTCTGCCCAAGAAAGAATCAGGGACACTTCCTTGAAGGCTCGCTTGCTGCGAGTCCCTCCCTGATGGTTGATGTAGGCAACCGCCGTCTGGTTGTCTGAGCGAATCTAAACTGCCCGACCCCGTAGGTGAGTGGATAGGCGAGAAAAAACCAACCTGATCGCCCTCAGTTCCAGACGTTGATGGAAGCATGGGCCTTTTGTGGGCCCCACCGACCCTGGAACCTCAGGGACTTCCAGATGCCTCCCCAGCCAGTCAGACTGGCATCCATGGTGACCGTTTCCCAGCACGGGGGCAGGAAGGACCTGCCCCCCAGAAGGTTCCTTGAGTCCAGCCACCACGAGAGAGACTGTCTTGCCAGGGGAGACAGAACAAATTCCTGATCCAGGGACACAGGGTCCCGATCCCAAACTGACAAGAGGTGCAACTGAAGAGGTCTCATGTGAAACTGAGCAAAGGGGACTACCTTGAAGCAGGACACCATCAGGCCCACCAACTGCATCCCCTGACGGATGGAGGGATTAGGACACGACAGCAGAGCCCGAGCCTGCAGCTGAAGACCTTCCACCTTCTGCTGAGGAAGGGACACCTTGACCTGAGAGGTATCCAGCGTCATGTCCAGAAAGGTCCTCACCAATGACGGGGACAGAGAAGACTTGGGATAGTTGATCACCCAGCCGAAAGACTCCAGGGTGGATGTCACCATTTGAGTGTCCCGCTAGGCCTGAGGAAAAGACTCGGCCACAATCAGGATGTCGTCCAGTTAAGGAATCATGCGGATACTTCAATACTTTATTGAACCGCCAAGTAAGTACAGTGTACAGACAAGGAATGCTTTTTTGGTAAGGAGAAACTCCATGAGAGCTATAACAATTACATAAATAACAAAGTAAAAAGGAATAATGATACAGTTCAGGTATCTAAATTGACTAACAATTGCCCTGGTTCCTTAGCAGAGCCATCACTCCCGCCAGCACCTTGGTGAACACCCGAGGTGCCGAGGTGATACCGAAGGGTGGAGCCACAAACTGGTAATGCTGACCTTGCAGCTCGAACCTTAGAAATCTCTGATGACCTGGGAAGATGGGCAAATAAAGATAAGCATCCTTGATGTCCACAGTGGTCATGAAGTCGCCCGGGCGAAGGGTACTGACAGCAGAGCGCAGCGTGTCTACATGCTAAAATGCTTGAATCTGACAAATTTGTTGAGGCCCTTCAGATCCAGAATGGGCCTCAGAGAGCCGTCCTTTTTGGGGACCGTGAAAATATTGGAATAGTACCCCTGACCTCTTTCTTGATGAGTCACCAAACAAATGACTCCGGACTCTAACATGCAATGAACAGCCAGAAGCAATCTCTGAGCGCACAGGGGGTTTAAAGACATCCGGGATCTGATGAATCTTGGGGGGGGGGGCAGGCGGCAAACTCTATCTTGTAACCGGAGGACACTACCTCCTGAATCCACCAGTCTGAGACGTGAAGCCTCTAGACGTGAGCAAAGAGCCAAAGCCGTCCCCCCACCCGGATTGGTGAGGGTTCCCCTTCATGCCTGAGGGGGCTTGGGAGAGGGTTTGGACTTAGGATTCCAGGAGAGACCGGGACGACCACGGGTTCTGCCACGGCCCCAAGAATCTCTGCGACCACTGGAGAGAAGGGAGCCACGGCCCCCTCTGGGAATGCGAAAGGAAGGGAGGGGGGCAGAGGACCCCCGAAAAGGCCGAGACTGCCTCCTACGCTGAGGCAGCCTTCCATCCTTGGCTAGAACATCAAGAAGTCCTCCAAACAGCCGCAGCCCCACGAAGGGGAGGACAGTGAGAGCTTTCTTAGCCGCAGCGTCAGCTGGCCACTGGCGCAACCAGACAGAGCGGCACAGAGCCACCAAGAGCGCAGAGGTCCTTCCGCACAGCATCATCCATAGCAGTAAGGATAAAGGCCACAAAACCAGTGTAAAGTAAGAGAGTCCTATATTCCTCCCCCACACTACCAGCTGTTGTGCCATCATTGAGACGCTTAAGCAGTTTCTTAAGGGCAATAGCAGTAATGGCGGCAGCACATACAGGGCGCAAAAGCATGGCAAGCCACTTGATCCATGCGCCGGTCCTCTCTGTCCCTCAGAGTGGTAGTGTCAGGGGAAGGCATGACCGAAGAATTGGACAAGCCTAGCACGGGAGCGTCCACTTCAGGGGAAAATGACAACCTCTTAACAAGATCAACGGGAAAGGGATACCTTTTATCCAAACCCTTGGGCACCGCAGGCAACTTGTTAGGACGTTCCCATTCTTTAAGCACCAAGGTGGTAAAATGTTCCTGCTCAGGGACGCTGTTTACCAGGGCTAAAAAGTTCCCCCTGCTTTCTTTTAGCTACCTCAGGGGGAGCAATGTGCAAAATTTCAAAAATATGTGACAGCAGATTATCAGTGTCCTCAGGGTACCATGATTCCGCTCCAGACGCAGACCCAGGGTCACTATTGCAACCCTCCTGTTGGTTCCCAGAGGAGTCAGAGTCTTGGGAGAGCTCCCCCATCTCAAGGGGGTGACAGTCACCAAGCTCATTAATCCCCACATACATCTCAGTAAGAGGAGCAGGCCTGGGGTCCAGGTGTCTCTTGTTGCCAGAGGCCTTCCTAGGAGCAGTCCTGGCAAGCTGCTTTTCAATGTTAGCCACCCGCAGAGCCAAATCAAAATGTGACTCCCTGCCAACATTCCCCTCACTGGGGCCCAATTGCAGAAGCGGGGGAGTAGGCGAAGCCGAGTGAGGCGCAGAGATGGGAAGTGAAGCAGGCAAACCAGCTTGAAGCGCAAGGACACTTTCAGCGCACGACACGCACACCGTGACACTGTTACTCACACATGGACACAAACACAGCCGGGCTTGCCCTGAAGGGCCCCCAAGCATGCTATCCCCAGAAGCCTCCATATGGTGATTAGCACAGGCGCAATAGGTGAGCAGTGGGTACAGGCTTAATACAGAAGCCACCCAGGATGCCCTCCCACGGGATGACCCCAGAAGTTAATAAAGGGAGGATGAGGGGGAGGAAGGAGTGGAGCCGGAAGAAACCACAACTCAATGTTATCCCGCCTGAAAGATATAAGTAAAAACACATATAAGCATCCCGCAGCAAATATACCCCAAATCAATAAAAAAACGCCCAAGGGGGACTCACGGACTGCGGGGTCACACAGGCACAGGCCGCTAAATAAGACGACCAGCCGGAGGAAGCAGCGCTGCAGCCAGGAAGGGAGAAATCCAGACACGCAGCTCGTCCAAAATGGCGCCGGCAGAGGTACCTCGAGGGGTGGGCCGCAAGGTGAACGACGCGATACATGTCATCACCCGGCCCCGCCCCCCCGAAGAGCGCAACAAACTGTGCTCACGTGACCCGGCCGGCGCCATGACAAAGCAAAATCACCTCAGGTTATAGCGCCCACAGCCGCGGAACGCAGTACAAAGCGGCGCGGCAGCTAAAAACACCAGAAAACACACCAAAAAACGTAAAAACACCACAGATATGACTACTCGCCGCCACCAACCCACCCACCCCCCTTTTTTCCCCCCCAACCAAGTTAGAGGGGGGGGGAGAGAGAGAGAAGCAGCGGCGAGCAGCCATGGTCAGGGAGGGAGGGGGGCCCAAAGGAAAAAAAGAGAACACAGTACCCAAACTACTTACCCCCTCAGAAGCTAGGACAGAAACTCAGCATCCCTAATAGGCTCCCCATAAAGCCTATAGCCAGCTATCCTTTATGTTACAGGGTCTGCGACTTGGAGCTGCGCTCCAGGAGCACTTGACCCCAGTGCTCTTCTACCTTCACCCGATCTGTCAGCCGAGGCTGGGAGGCAGTGAGGGTCCAGAAACGGATGGAAATAGACTTGCAGGACTGCAGGCTTGGTTGCCCCGCTCACCTGCACAAGAGAGAGTTTCATCTTCTAACTTCGCAGTCTGCTGCAGAAATAACACTGAGGTTAAGCCCGTATTTATAGGGAGCCGGGACAAGCCACAGCTTTTCTGCCGTACCACTGCGCCACCTTGTGGCGGAATAACCCAACTGTTATGAATACTGAAGCGGGCCGTGCCATGCAATAAAGAAAAAATAAGCTATGAGTCATTAATTATGCCAATTTATCATGGTCGGCTTGTATTAATTCATCCATGTATTCATATATGTTTACATGCTATATTAGATGGATTTCTGTCATTCGGATACATGCCTCACACATCCCTGAATTGTGCACGTGCCCCTTGACTTAAGCTGAAGATAATTGAAGCAGGTCATTAGAGCGACTCTACTTTTACTTTTATGTAAAGTGATTGCCTTGCTTTTAATGATGAGGAGGATAAGAAGGGTTACCGTTTAACTAATTAGAATGAAATAAAAACAAATTACAGACATTTCTTTCAACAGAAGTCCAAGATCAAGGAACAGTTATAAGTAGACAAGGAAACACGGGGCAGCAGGATTGGCGCTTGAACCCGCTGCTGTTAATATGCTTTACACTCTCTTAACAAGACAACCCTAACTCACCTGGATAAACATCTGAGAGCTGCAAATTGCTACAAGATTTTTAATTAAACATTGAGAAAAACAATGTGACATGTATACTGTACTGCCTACAAAACTACATTCCAACAATGAAGACGTTAAACAACATTCTCAAATAAGCATTGACAGTGCCCAGGGGTGTAGCTAGGGGCGAGAAGGGGGGGCAGGTGCCCCAGGTGCAGACGGTCAGGGGGCACCATAGGAGGGCCTGAGCACAGGAGGGGGGGCCGCCATTTTAGATCTTTACCCCGGGTGCCAGAAAGCCTAGCAACTCCTCTGACACTGCTTAACAGTAGTCAAACCATGAACAATTCTGTGTTTTATTGTCATAGAATATTAAAGCTTGATGAAATTGAACATAAAAGAATCTTTGTATGTCAACTTGAAGACAGATTATTTTAAAGTGCTTTAAATAATCCTAAAAATGCAAAACAGTGACATTCTATAGTCTATGTATATGTATGGGTGATCTGATCTCTCTTTTCAGGTTCTATAACCCACTTACTGTTGAGACACTAAAAAGGACTGAGGTGCCTTGTGCCCACCAATAGAACTGACTTGGGGCTTGTCTTACAAGGGGAGGCTTATTTATTATAAAAGGTGCGGGTGGCACTTGAGCGCCTCGTCTGAGAGGCTCCGCAGCGCCTGCACTAGAACGCCAGCTTCAGGCTGGCGGCGCTGTCAGCTGTAGCGCTCCCGGCCAGGCAGTGTTTTCAGCACATGCGCTGATGGGGAGCACCACAAGTATTTAAAAAATACATAGCGCTCGCAGAGGCGCTCAAAAAATGAGATACAAGGCACACAGCACCTGTTGGAATGATCATTTTTAATTTTTTAGGGTCATGGATTTTTTTTTCATAAATGGGAATAGCATTGGGGACACTTGGAATACATGACACAGCTTTCTCTTAGCCCAAATCACAAATTTGCAGCGCAAAACAAAAGTGCTAAAATGCATCCAAAAATAATCCCAACCAACCCAGGGATCCCGTGGCACATGCACCAGCCAAAAAACATTTAAAAAATGATTAAAACTGCCTAAATAATTGTAACCATTCAAGCCCACTGAAATGTATGGGATAAGGCCACACAGTGCAGGGTGAGCGCCTGGACCAATCTGGCACTGTAGGGAACTGCCGGCACTCATCCCATCGCCGGTGCTGTTGATAATTAGGACACTACCTGGCACTATCACAGGCGCTCTGGATTTTTGACTTGATAACCACATCATTTTATCTGGCACCTGACATTCACCTGACACTACCCGGCACTACGTGGCCTTAGTGTTTCTTAAATTAACCCCTTAAAGTGAACCAAAACTTGAATTAGATTCTTGGTCCAATTTAAAAGTTCCAAAGGGTAGATCCCAAAAGTGGTAATCGGTACTGTATAGCCCTAGCCCTTGCTGTATACTCAACGTCTTCCATGTTACAAGTTTAAGCACACAGACCTAAAATTACTTAACTTATTTAACTTACTTAGTTAACAGTTACATCAAATGCATACACTTCTCCTTCATACAATACCTAACAGAACTACAGTTACTGATGAAAATAAAAATTTTGCTTTCCTGCTGGCGAAAAAATACAGCTATACCTGCTGCACCTATCATAGACAAAGGACAGCAAACACATTACTATCACACAATGCATCATCTGTTCACTATCAATTGAGCATTGGCACAGCTACAAAACTAAGAAAAAGGAAAGGTGTGGCTGCATCCCTATTTTCCCTCTGGACTATCCCCAGCCTGAATTGGGATGCCCCGGAGATGGAGAATCATCTAAAAAGACATCAGGGCCGACCACGTCAGATTCTAGTCCTCTTTAGGCCTTCGATCAGAACAGAGGCAAGCAACACTGCTCCCAAGCTCATTGTCCAGGCATTATACTAGACTTAGCTCTCTTATATATATATACCTTAAATTTAGAGCCTGATTTTACGCATCAACACCAGTCAATGCCACTAAGCACCAATATTTTTACCTTAGCAGCACTCAGTGTTTGATTTATCAAACAAAAAACAGGCAGCGCCAATGCGGCCGGCAGCCAGGGTTCAATTTATCAGTAACGCCATGCTAGGCTGTTGGTCCGGTTTAAGCTTCCTCCACAGGTCCTCTGTGGTTGCATTCTGGCCTAGAGTCTGATCCTGGTTCCAACTACTGGCTTTTTTCTGCACACTGTTTCTGCTCTATTCCCCTACCAGACAAATACTAATTAATTCTAACTAGAACTCTACTTATATTTTTCTGATATCTCCTAGCTCTAACATTGTAAATTAGCATAGGAGGCACCTTTCTAGAACTTTTTAGAAGTATAGGTGTAGGGGCCTGGGTGTAAATAGAAATATGTCAGTCAGGGGCGGACTGGGACTAAAAAACATCCCGGGACTTTTTGGGGCACACCAGCCCTGCTTTACTGTTCCTGGCCCAGTATAGTATATTAATGTCACATAAATATATATATATATATATATATATATATTGTTCCATGGTTTACCAGGGTTTAGTAGGACAAAAATAAGAAAGAAAGAGAGGGGCATCCCACTTTACAGGCTGAGAGGGGCATCCCACTTTACAGGCTTAATTTAACAACTGTTCCTATTTCCCACACCTAAAAGTTAGAAGGTATGCATTTGGGCACAGATGAGTCAGTAGTGGATAAAGCTGGGGCACATAACAGTTAGCAGCACAATTTAGTTTAGTATATAGATCAGTTGGTGGCAGAGTAGATTCGGGCACAGATCAGATTTGGACACAGATCAGGAACAGATCAGATTTGGACACAGATCAGCAGCAGATCAGATCTGGAGACACAGATCAGCAGCAGATCAGATCTGGAGACACAGATCAGGAGCAGATCAGATTTGGACACAGATCAGGAGCAGATCAGATTTGGACACAGATCAGGAGCAGATCAGATTTGGAGACACAGATCAGGAGCAGATCAGATTTGGAGACACAGATCAGGAGCAGATCAGATTTGGACACAGATCAGGAGCAGATCAGATTTGGAGACACAGATCAGGAGCAGATCAGATTTGGAGACACAGATCAGGAGCAGATCAGATTTGGAGACACAGATCAGGAGCAGATCAGATTTGGAGACACAGATCAGGAGCAGATCAGATCTGGAGACAAAGATCAGGAGCAGATCAGATTTGGAGACACAGATCAGGAGCAGATCAGATATGGAGACACAGATCAGGAGCAGATCAGATTTGGAGACACAGATCAGGAGCAGATCAGATTTGGAGACACAGATCAGGAGCAGATCAGATATGGAGACACAGATCAGGAGCAGATCAGATTTGGAGACACAGATCAGGAGCAGATCAGATATGGAGACACAGATCAGGAGCAGATCAGATTTGGAGACACAGATCAGGAACAGATCAGATTTGGACACAGATCAGGAGCAGATCAGATGTGGAGACATAGATCAGGAGCAGATCAGATTTGGAGACACAGATCAGGAGCAGATCAGATTTGGACACAGATCAGGAGCAGATCGGATTTGGACACAGATCAGGAGCAGATCAGATTTGGAGACACAGATCAGGAGCAGATCAGATTTGGAGACACAGATCAGGAGCAGATCAGATTTGGACACAGATCAGGAGCAGATCAGATGTGGAGACACAGATCAGGAGCAGATCAGATGCGGAGACACAGATCAGGAGCAGATCAGATTTGGACACAGATCAGGAGCAGATCAGATTTGGACACAGATCAGGAGCAGATCAGATTTGGACACAGATCAGGAGAAGATCAGATTTGGAGACACAGATCAGGAGCAGATCAGATTTGGAGACACAGATCAGGAGCAGATCAGATTTGGACACCGATCAGGAGCAGATCAGATTTGGACACAGATCAGGAGCAGATCAGATTTGGAGACACAGATCAGGAGCAGATCAGATTTGGAGACACAGATCAGGAGCAGGTCAGATTTAGACACAGATCAGGAGCAGATAAGATTTGGAGACACAGATCAGGAGCAGATAAGATTTGGAGACACAGCTCAGGAGCAGATCAGATTTGGACACAGATGTGAGGTGGCTTTGTAGAAGTTTTCTCATTGGTCACACTGGCCACCCAGCCTCTCTCCTGTTACAGGGCTGTGAGAGGCTCCATTTAGCAGACATATAGTATATGAAGGACTTGAGAACACAGGGACAGGCAACATGGAGCTCTGCACAGCCGAGTCTAAGGACAGCACATGGGACACTGTTTGTATTGTAAAAGGGGGTTGAACATCTAAACTTTCCTTAATAAGCTGCCAGGAGGGAGGACACACAAAGGAAAGGCTTTACCTTGTGGGCTGAAGCAGCAGCACTTCCCTGCAGCCGAGTTACAAATGGCAGAACCTAGTGTGAAGCATCCACTGACCTCCAGCTCCTGGGACAGGCTGTCACTAGGGGGCAGCAGCTTGCACAGATATCCTGCTCTGTCACATGACACAGATCTATGGTGGCTCCTCTGCTTCCCCGTCCTGTAAGTGTAATTGCTGATGCCGAGCCTGCGCGGAGCCAATGTTCTAACAGCGGCCGATGCACAGAGCAGTGTAATGGGTGGAGGCCGCTCTGCCCGCCGCTGCTCTCACACACACACTAATGTTTGCAGATAATCTGTGTGTGTGTGTGACAGCGGGGCCGGTGGCGGCGGGCAGAGCGGCCTCCACCCATTACACTGCTCTGCTCATCGGCCACCACCTGCGGCCTTCCCATGTGCCAGCCTACCGGGATTCTGCCCGGTATGCCCTATGGCCAGCCCGCCCCTGATGTCAGTTAGTTAATAAGAAACACTTGTACATAGAGTTAATAAGATATTAAACCCTTTTTTGGTTTCTAACCATCAAAGTGTATAAGTGTTAAGTACCCTTAATTAGACTCTAGCAGCAGGCCCTAGACAACCATTGGGCCATAGACTTTAATGGAGACTGTTCTAGAAGAGAAGCCAGAGAGAGTGAATAGCCAGAGCAGGATGCTTAGGGGAGAGACCTAGAGGCTGATTCACAACTAGCGCCAGGTATGTATAGCAGCGCCTAGTAGTAGTAGACCACTAGTAGATGCTGTAAGCGGGTATCGGGCGCTATAACAGAGCATCTCGGTCACTCTAGTAATCTGGCCGGCACTGATGACTGTGATGTGTGTTGAGCGCTCCAACAACAATATAACGCTGCAACGAGCAAGAGGTAGCGCCAGCTCAGTGCGTCCGGCACTCGGCGCTCCACACCATACTTCACACACATAGCGTCGGCGCTCTAAATCAATACAACAATAACAAGACAATAACACTTTAGTTCCAGACCTGTTACATACAATTCTGCATAAAAATATAAAAAGCCAAAAAAATGTATAAAAGTGTTTGCTTGCAGCCAGGAGAGTTCACACAATGATTTGAGCAAAAAAAAAAAAAAATAGTTTTAATTGCCAAACGCTATTTAAACACCAACAAATGAAAGCCCATTGAAATGTATTGGAGAGCGACAGTGAGCAAAAGGTAATACCTGGTGCTGCTGAACTTAGAGCGCCGGCACGATATGCTGAGCCGCCTGTAATAATACATGTGACGCTACATGGCGCTGTTAGAGTCGCTCACCAGATTCGCTTTCTTAAATGTGGTTTTGCCTACAGCGCCCGGCGTTCACCAGACGCTGCCTGCCGCTGCGAGGCACTACCTGGCGCTATCCTTTCTTAAAGGAGCAGTATCGCGACATTTGCATTAAAAAAGATAAATAATTAAATAGCCACACAATAGCTTCTAACATGTGTATAAATAATGTGGCGATAGAAAAAGGAAAAAATATATGCCTTTCTTTTAAATTGTATAATGACAATGGCTCAGTCCATTTGCTGAATAGGGGGATCTGCTGGGTTGTATTTAGTGAGCTGCTTCATTTAGCCCACTGGTCTCCTAGCAACACTTTACCTCAGAGGCTGACACTGTAATCAGTGGTAACGGCTGTGTGTGTGTGTGAGGTGCTGCTTTTGCTATGAGACCAGGTGACTCAAATGTGTAAAATCTATACAAAATAAACTAAACTGACTGAAAATCATCTTCTTTGAATAACTGTGCAGGAAAATCTAAAGGTATTAAAGTGGAACAAAACCCTGAGTGGCCGACCCTGAAGTCTATAAGACCCGGCCATTGACCTTCCCCCTTGGGCATTCTAAATCAGGATGCCCCACTGTGTGAAACAACCCCTGGATAACCACAGATCCCCCCATTTTTCTGGTGCGCTCACGCAGATAGTCATTTAGACAGGCCGGGCGGCCAGGAAGGTTACTGCTCAGGCTCCCCATCTCCGTGCAAACAGCGCTGATTGGATGAGAGCCCTCGCATGCACTGTGGGACAGGGAAAGGTATCACAGGCAAACTTGGGTATTTCACATATCAGGGCATCCCAAGCCGGGATGCCCCTAGGGGCACAAAACAAAACTCCAGATAGTGAAAATCCTAGGTTGGGCTTTGCTCAAAACACACAAAGCTGAAAGAAAGATCATATGGAAAAATGTGTTGAGAAAAGAGAGAGAAAATGGTAAACTGAAAGATTCTGCAGCAGAACCAACATGAAGGGAAAACTGTCAAAATAAAAAATGTAGAGCAAAAAAACAGGATGTAAACCCAAAAATCCAATTCTGAAATAAAATAACCCCCCCCCCCCAAAAAAAAAAAAAAGAAAAACTGGTGAGTCTGAGATTTGAACCAACGACTCTCTGGTTCAAAGACATTGAATTTACCAATCGGCTAAATGACTTCTAGAGCTTTTCTCTCTGTTTTAGATATATGAGTTCTGGCCAGGCAATGTTGCAATATTATCCCAGCACTGAACAGCTGATACTTTGTTACATTGTTTCCCCCTCTCCTCAGCGTGGAACAGGCCAGAGTGTTGGGCCCTGACACTCAGCAGACATAAACATGAGCTATTAGTCTCCAGCTGCACAACACAGACATCATTTTCTTCTACATTTGCAATTCTTACTCCAACACTTACCTACATTCAAAGTACCATTTAAATATGTCACCAAGAAAAATGTGCGATACTGCTCCTTTAAATAACCCCCATAGTCACAACCACGGGGATAGTGATTGGTAGAAACGTCTGAGAGAACAGCCCTGGGCCCAGAAGAACCTGATCCCTGCCATCCTCATCAAACACCAGGTGTGTGAGGGCTACATAGGCCTAAAATTGGCTAGTGACTCCCATCATGGCTGGGATGGTGTACTTGCCTAACTATCCCCTGTTAAACGTAGGTACCCCCTGTAAATCTTACCTACTACACCTGTCTATAATGTTTCACATGTATAGCACACCGAAAGGTTATAGTAACTTATCAACAAACAATAAAAATAATAAATAAAATGTGTGAGAAAGAGTTGACTGGATAAGTTTATGTTGCTGTGTTTTAGAAAGCCCTCATAAATACATTAGAATAGAATATTTGTAGACATTCTGGCTTTCTCCTACTTAAATTACCCAGAAGACACATAAATACTGTTTTTTCATACCGCCTGCTTTCCAAAGGTGTAATTTCCATGCTATTCTAAGGGGCTGTAACAAGCCTTCCCCTGTGACAACATGTACTAAAGCAGCTTGGTGTTCTCATCTGAGGTGCCCATCGGAACAACAACAAGCTTCCCTCCTGTATGACAAGCAGCCCGTCCAATAACATTCCTGACATTCTCACTCAGGTATGATAACATCAAGGAGTAAACCTACCTCACTCTGACACACAGCGGGTTTCTAGATGATGGGCCACGCTATCACAACAGAAACCAACACGCACGGTTCATACTAGGTTAACCTGCGATGGACATGTTTGTTGCTGAAACCGTTGTCATGGCAACTCTTTTCGAATGTTGAATATATTCTATTTTATATGATATATTTACTGTGTGTATAATATGTATTTATCCCACCCAAGAAGAGAGTGCAGCTGCTGGGCATTTGTAAGTGTGAGTAAGCTCTCTTAAAGCAGACCAACAGTCAAAAATGACTTAAACACAACAAAAAGTGCTCATATGCATCCCTCTCCAGGGCAATTTAGATTTTCTAACGTCTAACTAGGTTTTCTAACTCCTGCTGTGGTAGATTTTAGAAACAAAATGGCGGTTCATGGAGGTGCAGGCCACCTGCAAACAGGAAGTGCTGCTGGGCTTCCTGTTACTTTGCATTGACAGCAGCATGGCTGAGATGCTGGGAGCGGAAGCTCCAAAATGGCTGCTACCTTTTTTTCCAACTGTGCCATGCTGTTGGTCCGGTTTAAATAAGTAGCATGAGAAAAAAGCCTGAGAATGTCACTGTTATAGAATCACTAGATAAAAAGACAATCAAAGTCAATGGCAGGTAGAAAGGAGTAAACAGTTCTCTACTTTATTTAGGAGTAAAAAAGTGCCATTTACTTTCATTGTTTTCTGAGATGGTGATCACTAACAGTGACATTCTCAGGCTTTTTTTTCTCATGAATTGAATTTTGTACTACCATGAGAATTTTTTTTAACTCTTATTGAATCAAGGCCTAGGTATACAGTTGACCATAGCAACAGATAGCAGGTACTCAAAACTGTTTCCATAAAACACACAGATAAGCTCAGCACCTTCGCACCGTCTCGGGATTTCTGCACCATTTAAACTTTTTGGTTCAGGTAGGTAAACCAAAGCTGCTTGATAAAGGGCTGTTCCCCTGAAATGCGTTGCCCTTCTTGGGGTTCGGAGAATGGGATGGTCGATCGCTGCGTGAGTTTTTATACCTATCCAGTAAAAGTTACATTTTATTATTATCAATCCGGAGCTCCTATGCTGACAATCTCCCCTTTGACTTCATGTTAAAGTTGACCAACAGTCTATTTGCAAAAGAAAAAAAATTGGAATTGCTCTGCACTATTCCAATATAGGGAAAAAAATTACATAAACATCAGGGCTTTAGTGGACCAAAACCTATGGCTATCCTGGGTCTTAGTCCTTTGCCCCGGGGCACCCTGATTGGGGGTGCCCCACTGCGTGAAACCCCCCAGATCGGCAAAGCCAACTCACCTCTTCCCGATCCTATGGCGCATTCGCGGCCGCTCGTCCAATCAGCATGCTCAGAGCCGCTGACGTCACACCGTCTAAGGCTTCATCTAAGCGAGCGCGCTGACGGCCACATCCCCCGCTACCCTCTAACAGGGAGCTTGCCCGCACCGGCTATTCACAAATGCCCTGCTATAGTGGGGACGTGCCCGCGGCTCGTGCATGCGCCGTTGGACCGGAAAACAAGGTAAGTGTATGGGGAGACCTGGGGGGTTTCACACAGCGGGGCATCTTGATTTTTGATGCCCCTGGGGGAGGGGAGAATCGATCGGCCCAGGAATCTTATAGATTAGTATCACTGTTTTATTTTTTTCTACATTTTAAATTATGTAATTTCACTTAAAGGGGCATACGACCAGAAGAATGTTCTTCATGGGACCTCATTTTTTGTGTTCACTGCTGGTCCACTTTAATAGGCATTTTCTTCCAAACTCCTTCTACATAACCACAGTCACAAGGTGCTCTGAGAATAAGCAGTGCTAGAAAATGTGTGGGCAACACTGCTACTTGGATTTCACTTTGCAATATTTTAAACACATGTACCAATGGCTTTAGAAACATAATAGTTGTAAACCTTTTCATTACATTCGGAAATAGATTTAGCAGGATTTCCTAAGCCTTCAAAAATATTATGTACACAGAAATGGTCTTTTTATGGAGTGTTTTATTTCCAAACATGCCTCTTGGAAGCTTCTTCGTCATTATAGCCCCATTGTGAGTGTATCTTGGAGACAATGGTGGAAGGCTCTAGAAAGCACCACGAGTTAAACATTGTATTATATAAAGCTGCATATATGATGCCTAGAAATTAAATGGAAGGTAGCACATGTTTAATCACACCACCATTATTACTGGTCACATGCCCGTCACATTTAGGCCCTTATTTAACAAGGGATAGCGACAGGTAGCGACTGGTGAGCGGCCGGTAATGACGGGCCCCGCCACGAGAACGCCGGCTCCCCACCACAATCACCTCAGCCCACAGCGCCAGCGTCCGACCTTGAACAGCGACAGGTATGACCTCTCGCTACCTGGCGCTCTCCAATGCATTTCAATGGAACAATCTTTAAATATTCATAATTAATTGTTATTAATGTTTTTTTTTTTTTTTAAATGTGAAAAATTCTGTGGCCACTTCTGCCATTTTAGATAATTTTTTAAGGTTAAAAAAAAAAAATTGTACAGAATTGATATTACAGGTCTGATATTAATGTATTCATATTACAAAATTATTTTAAAAACTTGTTTTTTTGGTTTCCAAAAATATGGTTGTTTGGGGGTTAAAAAATTACTTTTAACCCATTGCCGCCAGTGCTCTGGGGTTTAAACATGCATTTTACAGCGCAAGAATTTTTTGAGCGTGATTTGTTAATGAATATGGTGGAAGCCGGTCGCTATGGCCAGTCGCTATCATGCGCTCCCATACAGCGCGAAACCTGTCAAATGGCGACTCCTCACCCAATATTCAACATTACGGCAAACCGACTGAGTCGCTATCAACTACCGACTACTAGCGGGCGCTCTGAAAATGCCGCTACAGTCGCTCAACTGTCGCTACCTGCCGCTGTTAATGAATCGGCCTCCCCGTATGACTTTCAATGGAATACAGCTCTCCAAGGGACATGCACATACAATTGCAGAAACATACAATTACATGAAAAGCAAGAGGAATATTATTATAAAACATCACAAGAAATCTCCTATACATTAATGTTCATATGTGTTTAAATGCATGTTTGAAGGCATTTGATTGTGAGTAGTTTACATAGGTGTATATCTGCATAGATAGTAAGCAGGAAATCCAAGGTTAAGGTAATACCATTTATTGGCTAACTCATTTAGATTGAAAATGCCAGGCATTTTCAATCTAAATGAGTTAGCCAATAAATGGTATTACCTTAACCTTGGATTTCCTGCTTACATCGATGGCTAACACGGTACAACAACTTACTACTACTTGCATAGATAGTATAAATGTATAGGTATATATGCACATCTAAACATGCATTAGCATATCTATGCACATCTGCTAATGTTTGGTGAGGGTTAAAGAAAAACTCAATTTAGTCAGTTTTTTGGTATTCTGTCTTATTATTTTCCTCTACTGGGATGTAAAATAAACATTTGTGTTTGGATTTTGCCCCCAGACCTTTGATTTACTTATCAGAATGCTATTTCCAAGTTGTCTTTATCCCTGTGGCTCTGTGTTGCTAAAGTGGGAGTGACTTTCCTGGCCTTGAGTAAAACCCTTTAGTATGTCATCATAGCTATAGGGTAGAAGTAGCTAAGGCAGACAGGATGACAGGCCGTCTTAGAAACAGACACTATGATGAGCTTCTTTAAACATGTTGGGAATACAGGTTGTTCTGATTGTGGAATTACAACCTGTTGTCTTGTTGTCTCAGGATCAAAGCGAGCATAGATTATGTTTAGACCGGCCGCTAGCCTGCCCCTGGGCATTCTTTATCGGATGCCCCGCTGTTTGAAACCCCCCATGGTGGCGGTTATCTTGCCTGACCTCGGCGCTCCCGCAACACTGTCTTTTCCGACGGCCGCATTCTCGGCATCTCAGCAGCTATGCACGTTTTCCGTGCCCAGCCATTCAGATAGACTGGGCACTCCACAGGTGAGATGGGGATGTGGCTTAAATCAGCGGCTTTATGCTGTGCATTGGTATGTGCTGCATAAAGCACTGATTGAACAAGCGCCCGCGCATGTCCCATGAGAACGGGGACAGGTGAGTGAAAGTGGGTGATTTGGGGGATTTGACAAAGGTGAGCGTTCTACATCAAGCAGGAAGCAATTACCAGTATAGTCGAAATCCTAGTGATTGGTGCACTTTAAGCTCCGCCAAAGACTCCTTGAGTCACTTTGTTGGAAATGTATTGTAGTGCAAGTTTTCCCTCATAACCACTCTTTGCTTCCTTCACTGCTGTCTGCACAGGCGTGTTCTCTGTAATTTTACTGGTGGGAATGCCTGTTTTGTAGGCCATGGTCTGTGGCCTCAGAGAAGAACTGATGGCTTTGTCCACCTATCACTTTTGGTTGGGGAATGTGAGAATTTGAACCATATCTCTAACGAGTTTGTTGACAAATCCCTATCACTTCAGTGAACTCATTTATGTCCTTTAAAGCTGCTCTTGAATCTATCTCAGTGCGTGGTGTCTAGGGCCTCCTGTAAGCAGGCCGTTAGTTGGCCAATCCAGTGAAGGACCTCAATGAATTTTGAAGGCTCCTATTTTAGTCTCAGTATCTGTATCTGGGTGTAGCAATGGTCCAGTGGTGAAGATGATATGCTAGTGCAGACTTGGTATGGTAGCTTTCAGTTTTGCTCTGATACCTGCAATAATAAGTGCTGCTTCTCAATGTGGGGTCTGGTGGAGAGTAAGCCTCTTGTAGCTTCCCAAGATCTACATATACAGCACTTATTATAAACTTACTGTAAACTCCTTGAGTTGGTAGAATGGATGGCAGCTTCAGGTTGCGTGAGCATAGAATACTTTTCCATCTTAACAATAGTTTAATTAATTAAAAAAATTATGTTAATACGTGTAAAACAAACTACAATGTAAAAAGTAGAAAACCCCAAGTTGAAAAGGCATGAACATTGCCATTGGTTTCTGTAAGCCTTAAATCGGACCCACAGCCTGGCACTGTTGGAAAAGAAAGGTAGCAGCCATTTTTGGAGCTTCCTCTTCCAACTGACATAACTGAAATTCACAGTAACAGGAAGCCCAGCTCGACCTGTTTGCAGGTGGCTTGCAATCCCTTGAGTGGTCAACTTGTTTTTAAGTTTTGTGTTGTTGTGTTGGTCTGCTTTAATTTAACCAGTAGACTGACAACCAGAAGTTTGATGAGACTTGTGGGACATTTAATACGATTTTGAGATCATTTAGTTGAATAACTGCTCACTGAGTTCGGAGAGCTCAATGCACAATAAAGTGCAAATACGTAGTAGTCCTACAAGTGAGGTGCAGGTGTTTTCCTGTATATACTCTATGGGGTATTTAAACCCTGGTAAAATAAAGCTCTCCAAATTTGCTTTAATTCGCTATAGCAGTCTCAGAGTTGGGTATCTAACTTTTATCAACAGGTACCTAAAGTTTTTAAGTGGTGAGGGCGCAGGTTGCAAACATTCATATTTTATTCATATTTTGACATTAATTTGCCTACAATCCAATAAGCACCAAACTGTGTAAAACTATTAGAAACTGTAGAAGCAATATTAATGTTTATTAATTATTATACTTATAGGTGTCAGTTAATACACATACATAATAGTTTATACTAACCTCAAACACGCTCTACACTCTGCATTACCTATACCAGTGATACTTAAACCAGATCGACACCCGTTTTTACTTGAACTTGTGTCTGTGCTTCACAATAACCTCGGGGGGGCACCCAGAATGCTGGAGCCCCCTCGCAGATAACCTAGCAGGATGATCGTAAAACTCACCTTCATTACGAGCCATGGCCAGGTGTCGATTGGCTGCTGGGTGGTCACATGGGCAGGTCCTGCCGATGGCCGGTTTAATTGGCGAACTTGGGTCCAAATGCAGCCCTCGGTGCCAGACTTACATACCCCTGCCCTGTTTAGCCTTGTGGATCTATAGCCCCTCCCCCAGTGTACTATTTTTACTTATCCACCCCCCCCGCAAAAGCCCTCTGCTTGGACCTTCACCTTTCACCTGATGGCGTTAAATGGACCTTTACCTTTACCAGAAGTGGTTGAATAGTCCTGATCTATACAGTAGGTGGAGAACTGGATTCTCTACAGTTCCAACAACTGGCTACAACAAGAGCACCGAGTTCTACATGAAAACTGAGAAGAACTGCCTGAATCCCACCCCTGCATACAGGTATTCAATGAAAAGTTGCTAGGTGCTGCCATATAACTCCCTTTTTTCCAAAAATGACCTCTTGGGCAAGTGGCCATCAATTTTAATCGTCTTTCCACCCCCAGGAGGACCATGTGCAAACAAGACAGTCAGACATAATTAGTTTGAGCAGTTTTTAAAAATAAAATGACTTCCATATTGCAAGCTTTCAGCAGAGAACCCGCCCCCTGCAGTTCATTTAAACAAGTGACATTCGGACTGAGCTGCTTTTTAAATTTCATAACTGATTTATTTGTTTGCTATTTGCAATCCAGTAAATGCATTAGGAGAGGCTCAGGGAGCAATATGCATTAAAAATGTAAATTCCACATTTACCTCTAAGCTAAAACATGGAAGCCTGCTCGAAGGAAGAAGCCAATAGTTTTTTTCTTGAGCATTAAATCAGGAAAATAAGATGTTTGAGAGAACAAATGCTTTTTTTTCTATATAATAAGCGGCTTATTTTCATAACGGCCTATGTATTTTATACTTTATTTACGGTGAAATATTTTTTTTTTACAGATCCGAATGCTGTCGAAAAAGAAATTAATTTTGTGAGCATATTGCAAAACACACTTGGCTACCGGTGCCTGCGAGCTATTTTACTGGATGTCTTATTTCAAGGATATAAAGATAGACTGAGCCATAAAAGCATTAAACATTATATCGAACATAAATAACACGCTATGTGAAAGCAATGTGGCAAAATGGAACTAATAAAATGTGTCGCTCTTGATTTGTGGCTGAGAAGTGAGGTGGTGAAGGAGCGGGTTGTGCAGCTGCAGACATATGAGTATTACCAAGAAATAGAATTTGTTTTTGGCAGGTTTAATGAATACAGTTCACAGGAAAGGGAGCGTGCGGGCTTATTTAATAACGCAGTGCTTAGAACAACGCTGCTTGGGCCTGGGTTGGCAATCTGGCTACTGAAATACATTACCAGAACAAGGCTGCCCTATGCAAACCTTTAATAGAAATTATTGGATGAACAATGGTTACATAAATAATGAACAAAAAACATGCACAAATAACACACAAATTGCTGTACATCACTGTCACTGTTGTATTGGAAGCTTGTGTAATTCATATACTGATAAGGGTAGTAGCTAAGCCTGCAGACCAAGTGACCGCGGTGGCCAATCGCAGTGCTCGATTCTGCCGGGGGACTAAAGCGTAAATATTTAACAAGAGTTATTGTGTGGGGGGAGGGATTGCAGAAATCGGGATCCCCCTGTGCAAGGAACAACACGTATTTTTTGAAAACTGTGTGCTATTTCCAGGCCTGGATTTAGGGCCTTATTTAAGAAGCGCTAATGTCACATAGCATCAGGTGAATGCCGGGCGCAGTATGTGAAAACCAGTCAAACTGGTGAGCACCTCTAATAGCGTCATGGTAGCGTCACATGTGTCCCTAGCGGTGGCTCAGCGTAAAGCTCCAAGGCTCTATGTTCAGCAGTAGAGATGAGCGAACTTTTGAAAAATTCGATTCGACTGATTCGCCGAATTTTCCGACAAAAATCGTTTCGACCCGAATAAATTCGCGACGAATCGCTATTAAAAACGGCTATTTCTGAGCCTCCTACAGCCTCAATAGGGTTGTAAACCATTCAGCCTTGCTGTAACACGCACAGGATGCGTGCTGGGTTTGTTAAATAATACTTTGAAGAAATATCACATGCAGATCAGAGGCATCGCTAATAGAATCGCAGAGCGGCACAATTGCAGAGAGTTGAAGTGGCATCACTATGAGGGGCAGAAGGAGCCCAAATATACACTGGAGTTGGCCTCAGGAGCCCAAAAATTGGATGAATCACACCCTGGAGTTGGCAGAAGTTGGCAGCAGCAGCAGGAGCCCAAATATACACTGGAGTTGGCTTCAGGAGCCCAAAAATTGGATGAATCACACCCTGGAGTTGGCAGAAGTTGGCAGCAGCAGGAGCAGGAGCCCAAATATACACTGGAGTTGGCCTCAGGAGCCCAAAAATTGGATGAATCACACCCTGGAGTTGGCAGAAGTTGGCAGCAGCAGCAGCAGGAGCCCAAATATACACTGGAGTTGGCCTCAGGAGCCCAAAAATTGGATGAATCACACCCTGGAGTTGGCAGGAGTTGACAGTAGTAGCAGCAGGAGCCCAAATATACACTGGAGTTGGCTTCAGGAGCCCAAAAATTGGATGAATCACACCCTGGAGTTGGCAGAAGTTGGCAGCAGCAGCAGCAGGAGCCCAAATATACACTGGAGTTGGCCTCAGGAGCCCAAAAATTGGATGAATCACACCCTGGAGTTGGCAGAAGTTGGCAGTAGTAGCAGCAGGAGCCCAAATATACACTGGAGTTGGCTTCAGGAGCCCAAAAATTGGATGAATCACACCCTGGAGTTGGCAGAAGTTGGCAGCAGCAGCAGCAGCAGGAGCCCAAATATACACTGGAGTTGGCTTCAGGAGCCCAAAAATTGGATGAATCACACCCTGGAGTTGGCAGAAGTTGGCAGCAGCAGCAGCAGGAGCCCAAATATACACTGGAGTTGGCCTCAGGAGCCCAAAAATTGGATGAATCACACCCTGGAGTTGGCAGAAGTTGGCAGTAGTAGCAGCAGGAGCCCAAATATACACTGGAGTTGGCTTCAGGAGCCCAAAAATTGGATGAATCACACCCTGGAGTTGGCAGAAGTTGGCAGCAGCAGCAGCAGGAGCCCAAATATACACTGGAGTTGGCCTCAGGAGCCCAAAAATTGGATGAATCACACCCTGGAGTTGGCAGAAGTTGGCAGTAGTAGCAGCAGGAGCCCAAATATACACTGGAGTTGGCTTCAGGAGCCCAAAAATTGGATGAATCACACCCTGGAGTTGGCAGAAGTTGGCAGCAGCAGCAGCAGCAGGAGCCCAAATATACACTGGAGTTGGCTTCAGGAGCCCAAAAATTGGATGAATCACACCCTGGAGTTGGCAGAAGTTGGCAGCAGCAGGAGCAGGAGCCCAAATATACACTGGAGTTGGCCTCAGGAGCCCAAAAATTGGATGAATCACACCCTGGAGTTGGCAGAAGTTGGCAGCAGCAGCAGCAGGAGCCCAAATATACACTGGAGTTGGCCTCAGGAGCCCAAAAATTGGATGAATCACACCCTGGAGTTGGCAGGAGTTGACAGTAGCAGCAGCAGGAGCCCAAATATACACTGGAGTTGGCTTCAGGAGCCCAAAAATTGGATGAATCACACCCTGGAGTTGGCAGAAGTTGGCAGTAGCAGCAGCAGGAGCCCAAATATACACTGGAGTTGGCTTCAGGAGCCCAAAAATTGGATGAATCACACCCTGGAGTTGGCAGGAGTTGACAGTAGCAGCAGCAGGAGCCCAAATATACACTGGAGTTGGCCTCAGGAGCCCAAAAATTGGATGAATCACACCCTGGAGTTGGCAGGAGTTGACAGTAGCAGCAGCAGGAGCCCAAATATACACTGGAGTTGGCTTCAGGAGCCCAAAAATTGGATGAATCACACCCTGGAGTTGGCAGAAGTTGGCAGCAGCAGCAGCAGCAGGAGCCCAAATATACACTGGAGTTGGCTTCAGGAGCCCAAAAATTGGATGAATCACACCCTGGAGTTGGCAGGAGTTGACAGTAGCAGCAGCAGGAGCCCAAATATACACTGGAGTTGGCCTCAGGAGCCCAAAAATTGGATGAATCACACCCTGGAGTTGGCAGGAGTTGACAGTAGCAGCAGCAGGAGCCCAAATATACACTGGAGTTGGCTTCAGGAGCCCAAAAATTGGATGAATCACACCCTGGAGTTGGCAGAAGTTGGCAGCAGCAGCAGCAGCAGGAGCCCAAATATACACTGGAGTTGGCTTCAGGAGCCCAAAAATTGGATGAATCACACCCTGGAGTTGGCAGAAGTTGGCAGCAGCAGCAGCCCAAATATACACTGGAGTTGGCTTCAGGAGCCCAAAAATTGGATGAATCACACCCTGGAGTTGGCAGAAGTTGGCAGTAGCAGCAGCAGGAGCCCAAATATACACTGGAGTTGGCTTCAGGAGCCCAAAAATTGGATGAATCACACCCTGGAGTTGGCAGGAGTTGACAGTAGCAGCAGCAGGAGCCCAAATATACACTGGAGTTGGCCTCAGGAGCCCAAAAATTGGATGAATCACACCCTGGAGTTGGCAGGAGTTGACAGTAGCAGCAGCAGGAGCCCAAATATACACTGGAGTTGGCTTCAGGAGCCCAAAAATTGGATGAATCACACCCTGGAGTTGGCAGGAGTTGACAGTAGCAGCAGCAGGAGCCCAAATATACACTGGAGTTGGCCTCAGGAGCCCAAAAATTGGATGAATCACACCCTGGAGTTGGCAGGAGTTGACAGTAGTAGCAGCAGGAGCCCAAATATACACTGGAGTTGGCTTCAGGAGCCCAAAAATTGGATGAATCACACCCTGGAGTTGGCAGAAGTTGGCAGTAGCAGCAGCAGGAGCCCAAAAAATGGCCTAAAGACATAAATATGTTTTGCACCATTTGTAAAGTGTAAAACGTGGCACCATGCTGAATCTAGTCGCATGCATCAGGCATTGGTGGGTGGAAATCCTGGCTGATCCATCCCTGATTCATTTTGACAAAGGTGAGTCTCTCCACATTTTTAGTTGACAGACGAGTTCTCCTCGCCGTAACTATGGCCCCCGCCGCACTAAACACCCGCTCAGATGGCACGCTACTTGCCGGGCAGGACAGCTTTTCCAGGGCAAACTCTGCTAGTTGCGGCCACAAATCAAGTTTGGCTGCCCAGAAGTCCAGCGGATCCTCAAGGTGTGTTGGCATGGTCATGTCAAAGTATGACATGACCTGCTGGTTCAGGTCCTGCTCCAGGTCTTCCTGCTGCTCATGAGTAGCCTCACTATGCGGGTGTAGAAAGCTACTCATTAGCGACTGAAGACTGAGGCTGCTGCTGCTGATGGAGCTTCTGCTGCTGCTGCTGCCAACCCCCCCAGCGGCCATGGCAGTGGAAGGTGAGCGCAGAGGTCCCCTCGAGTCAGACCTGCGAGAGTATGGACCATGGCGCAGATAGGCATCGGCCAACTGCCTACGTAGAATGTCTTTGTAGTAGTTGAGTTTGTCCTCCCTCTCGGTGGGTTTAAAAAATGCCCCCATTTTGTGCCGGAAGCGAGGGTCCAATAAGGTGGACAGCCAGAAGTCATCCCGCCGACAGATGGAAACAATTCTGGGGTCACTACGCAAGCATGTGAGCATGCTTCGTGCCATTTGCGCAAGTGACTCGGATGGACTACCTGTCTCCATCTCCACTGCATACTGCCACGGTGTGCCCGGGTCCTCTGTCTCTCCTTCCTCAAAAACCTCTAGCTCCTCTGGCTGCTCCTGCTCCTCCTCTCCTGTCCGCTGACTAGATAAACCAGCCATTTCGCCAAGCCTAAACTGTGTTTCGCTGGGCAACTCCTCCTCCTCCTCTTCCTCCTCCTCCTCCTCCAGTTCAGCTCCAACGGGGTTCATGTGGCCGTAAGATGTAAACGCCATGTCTCCAGTGCCCTGACCAGCCATGGTTTCCAACATGTGCTGTAGTACATGAAGCAGTGGAATCACGTCGTTCATCCCGTAATCCTGCCGACTGACAAATAAAGTGGCTTCCTCAAAGGGCCTGAGCAAACGGCAGGTGTCACGTATGAGCTGCCACTGGTTGACATTGAAGTTACACAGGGGAGTCCCCCTATCTGCTTGGATCATCAGGAAATCCGTGATGGCTTTTCTCTGTTCATATAATCGGTCCAACATGTGAAGGGTGGAATTCCAACGGGTGGAAACATCGCAAATCAGACTATGTTGGGGGATACCATTCTGACGCTGTAGCTCAAGAAGGGTGTGTTTGGCGGTGTAGGAGTGGCTGAAGTGCATGCAAAGTTTCCGTGAAGTTGTTAGGATGTCCTGCAGATGGGGGGAACACTTCAGAAACCGCTTGACAACCAGATTGAAGACGTGAGCCATGCAGGGGGCATGGGTCAGGCTTCCTTGGCGCAGCGCAGACAAAATGTTCTTCCCATTGTCGGTAACCATGATTCCCATTTTAAGTTTTCTCGGAGTAAGCCATGTTTGGATTTCCTGATGAATACATTTAAGCAGTTCCTCCCCTGTGTGACTCCGTTCGCCAAGACAAACCATGTGAAGCACTGCGTGACACCTCCGTGCCCTGCACACATGGTAGACTGGAGGGGCACTGAGACTTGAGCCTACAGTGGAGGGTGAGGAGATGGCGGAGGATGAGGAGGCCGAGTCGCACGGTGTCACAGGGCCAATGGGCAGAGAGCGCGGAGGCCGAAGCGGCGTGACCTGTCCAAGTTGCTGCTGCAAAGGGACCACATTCACCCAGTGGGCCGTAAACGACATGTACTGCCCCTGACCGTAGTTACAGCTCCAGATGTCGGCGCTGCCATGTATTTTGCTACACACCGACAGGCTCAAGGACTGGCCCACCTTCTGTTCAACAAAAGTGTGCAGCGCTGGTACTGCCTTCTTGGCAAAGAAATGACGGCTTGGGACTCTCCACCTCGGCTCGGCACAAGCCATCAGTTCTCTGAAAGGTGCAGATTCCACCACCTGAAAAGGGAGCGACTGCAGCACCAGCAACTTGGACAGGAGCACATTCAGCTTCTGCGCCGTAGGATGAGTGGGCGCATACTGCTGTCTCTTGGACATGGCTTCGCTGATGGATTGCTGGCGGGATGCATGACTTGGAGGAGGAGGAGGAGGAGCAGGAGCGACAGAGGATGGGTGTGACGCACAGCTGCCTTCGGCTGAGGTGCTGGAGCCTTGGCTGGCAGAAATTGGGAGCTCACTTGGTGAGGAAGCAGACTGGACCACCCCTTGGGAGCCTCGGTTCTCCCAGGTCGTTTTATGGTGACGCATCATATGTTGACGCAGGGCCGTGGTGCCAACATTTGGACCCTGGCCACGCTTCACCTTTTGCCTACATATCTTGCATGTGGCCATGTTACCCTCCTGCGGATGCCTCAGGAAAAACTGCCACACTGCCGAGTAGCTACTTTTCCCACCCCCTGGCCTCACTGATTCACTGCTGCTGTTGCCAACTCCAGGAACCCCTGCTCCACTACCTCCCGATAAGGTAGACTGCCGCACAGCAGGTGCTCTACCCCGGCCCCGGCCCCGGCCGGCTCCAGCCTTTGGAATTGTGCCCCCATGCTGACTGCTACCACCTTGCTGCCTCAGCTGCTGACTCCGGGGCAACCTGCGCCCCTCTTCTCCTGATGATGACGATGAAGCCCCTTCATCACCCGGCTCCCAAGTGCGATCGGCTTCATCGTCATCATCATCATCATCACCGGGTTGTGGCTGTACGTCACTGATGTTCGTGGATTCGTCAACAGTGTCTGGCGCAGGAGCTGGAACGCTCGCAGCACCCACGACACTGTCCACATCACTATTTGTCTGCCTAGCTAAAGAAGCCACCTCCATTTCTTGGCTGGGCAGTAGCTGCTGACTGTCCTCCTGTATCTGATCGTCCTCCTCACTAAAGAGTGGAGCTGAACCCAAAGCATAGGATACGTCGCTGGGGGAGGGAACGGCGTAGGACAGAGGCAATGGGAGGACAGGGACTGCTCTCGGGGCATGCCAACTCAGGGTTGTGTCAGAGGAACCTACCGACCCTAGACTGGGGGTCTCAGATGTAAGTTGTGATGATGTTGTTGATGAGCGCGTCAGCCAATCTACCACGGCAGATGCGTTACTGGTGGAGACCCGACCGCTAGCAGATACTGGCAGATTAGGTCTCTCAGCGTGACTCCTGCTGCTACTGGCCCCCAGTCTGATGCGAGCTCTGCCTGCGGAATCTTGGCCTCTGCCACTCCTCTTTTCACTTCCAGGCACTTGTCTGCCCGACATAGTCTAACTGGCGTGGTAGTAGGTGATATTTTAAGAACCCCCAGGCAGCAGTGGGTCTATATAAAACAGAATATAATGCACACCAAAAGTGAGCAGTAACACTCAGCCTCCAACAGGCCTGCTTAGTGTAAATAAGAGAGCTGCTTAGTGTAAATAAAGAGGGGTATGCTATGTTACAGAATGGGATGCCTCAACAGAAGTGCACCTGGCAGGCAGCAGTAAGCCTATGCCCAGCAAAAGTGTCTTATAATATAAATATAATAAGAGCAAATGCTTATATGGTCTTAAACAGAGGCTGCTTTAGTCACAGAATGGGATGCCCTGGGCAGGAATGGACCTGGCAGGGTCCAGTAGGGCTTTGGCCAGCAAAAGTGTCTTTATCAGGCTAATTTCAAATATGATAAGAGCAAATGCTTATATGGTCTTAAACAGAGGCTGCTGTAGTCACAGAATGGGATGCCCCAGGCAGGAATCGACCTGGCAGGGTCCAGTAGGGCTTTGGCCAGCAAAAGTGTCTTTATCAGGCCTGATTTCTATGAGAATAAGTGCAAATGTTTATTATGCTATTAAATAGAGGCTGCTTTAGTCACAGAATGGGATGCCAGTGCCACAAAAACCAGAGAGCATGCACAGCAAAAGTGTCTTTATCAGGCCTGATTTCTATGAGAATAAGTGCAAATGTTTATTATGCTATTAAATAGAGGCTGCTTTAGTCACAGAATGGGATGCCAGTGCCACAAAAACCAGAGAGCATGCACAGCAAAAGTGTCTTTATCAGGCCTGATTTCTATGAGAATAAGTGCAAATGTTTATTATGCTATTAAATAGAGGCTGCTTTAGTCACAGAATGGGATGCCAGTGCCACAAAAACCAGAGAGCATGCACAGCAAAAGTGTCTTTATCAGGCCTGATTTCTATGAGAATAAGTGCAAATGTTTATTATGCTATTAAATAGAGGCTGCTTTAGTCACAGAATGGGATGCCAGTGCCACAAAAACCAGAGAGCATGCACAGCAAAAGTGTCTTTATCAGGCCTGATTTCTATGAGAATAAGTGCAAATGTTTATTATGCTATTAAATAGAGGCTGCTTTAGTCACAGAATGGGATGCCAGTGCCACAAAAACCAGAGAGCATGCACAGCAAAAGTGTCTTTATCAGGCCTGATTTCTATGAGAATAAGTGCAAATGTTTATTATGCTATTAAATAGAGGCTGCTTTAGTCACAGAATGGGATGCCAGTGCCACAAAAACCAGAGAGCATGCACAGCAAAAGTGTCTTTATCAGGCCTGATTTCTATGAGAATAAGTGCAAATGTTTATTATGCTATTAAATAGAGGCTGCTTTAGTCACAGAATGGGATGCCAGTGCCACAAAAACCAGAGAGCATGCACAGCAAAAGTGTCTTTATCAGGCCTGATTTCTATGAGAATAAGTGCAAATGTTTATTATGCTATTAAATATAGGCTGCTTTAGTCACAGAATGGGATGCCAGTGCCACAAAAACCAGAGAGCATGCACAGCAAAAGTGTCTTTATCAGGCCTGATTTCTATGAGAATAAGTGCAAATGTTTATTATGCTATTAAATAGAGGCTGCTTTAGTCACAGAATGGGATGCCAGTGCCACAAAAACCAGAGAGCATGCACAGCAAAAGTGTCTTTATCAGGCCTGATTTCTATGAGAATAAGTGCAAATGTTTATTATGCTATTAAATAGAGGCTGCTTTAGTCACAGAATGGGATGCCAGTGCCACAAAAACCAGAGAGCATGCACAGCAAAAGTGTCTTTATCAGGCCTGATTTCTATGAGAATAAGTGCAAATGTTTATTATGCTATTAAATAGAGGCTGCTTTAGTCACAGAATGGGATGCCAGTGCCACAAAAACCAGAGAGCATGCACAGCAAAAGTGTCTTTATCAGGCCTGATTTCTATGAGAATAAGTGCAAATGTTTATTATGCTATTAAATAGAGGCTGCTTTAGTCACAGAATGGGATGCCAGTGCCACAAAAACCAGAGAGCATGCACAGCAAAAGTGTCTTTATCAGGCCTGATTTCTATGAGAATAAGTGCAAATGTTTATTATGCTATTAAATAGAGGCTGCTTTAGTCACAGAATGGGATGCCAGTGCCACAAAAACCAGAGAGCATGCACAGCAAAAGTGTCTTTATCAGGCCTGATTTCTATGAGAATAAGTGCAAATGTTTATTATGCTATTAAATAGAGGCTGCTTTAGTCACAGAATGGGATGCCAGTGCCACAAAAACCAGAGAGCATGCACAGCAAAAGTGTCTTTATCAGGCCTGATTTCTATGAGAATAAGTGCAAATGTTTATTATGCTATTAAATAGAGGCTGCTTTAGTCACAGAATGGGATGCCAGTGCCACAAAAACCAGAGAGCATGCACAGCAAAAGTGTCTTTATCAGGCCTGATTTCTATGAGAATAAGTGCAAATGTTTATTATGCTATTAAATAGAGGCTGCTTTAGTCACAGAATGGGATGCCAGTGCCACAAAAACCAGAGAGCATGCACAGCAAAAGTGTCTTTATCAGGCCTGATTTCTATGAGAATAAGTGCAAATGTTTATTATGCTATTAAATAGAGGCTGCTTTAGTCACAGAATGGGATGCCAGTGCCACAAAAACCAGAGAGCATGCACAGCAAAAGTGTCTTTATCAGGCCTGATTTCTATGAGAATAAGTGCAAATGTTTATTATGCTATTAAATAGAGGCTGCTTTAGTCACAGAATGGGATGCCAGTGCCACAAAAACCAGAGAGCATGCACAGCAAAAGTGTCTTTATCAGGCCTGATTTCTATGAGAATAAGTGCAAATGTTTATTATGCTATTAAATAGAGGCTGCTTTAGTCACAGAATGGGATGCCAGTGCCACAAAAACCAGAGAGCATGCACAGCAAAAGTGTCTTTATCAGGCCTGATTTCTATGAGAATAAGTGCAAATGTTTATTATGCTATTAAATAGAGGCTGCTTTAGTCACAGAATGGGATGCCAGTGCCACAAAAACCAGAGAGCATGCACAGCAAAAGTGTCTTTATCAGGCCTGATTTCTATGAGAATAAGTGCAAATGTTTATTATGCTATTAAATAGAGGCTGCTTTAGTCACAGAATGGGATGCCAGTGCCACAAAAACCAGAGAGCATGCACAGCAAAAGTGTCTTTATCAGGCCTGATTTCTATGAGAATAAGTGCAAATGTTTATTATGCTATTAAATAGAGGCTGCTTTAGTCACAGAATGGGATGCCAGTGCCACAAAAACCAGAGAGCATGCACAGCAAAAGTGTCTTTATCAGGCCTGATTTCTATGAGAATAAGTGCAAATGTTTATTATGCTATTAAATAGAGGCTGCTTTAGTCACAGAATGGGATGCCAGTGCCACAAAAACCAGAGAGCATGCACAGCAAAAGTGTCTTTATCAGGCCTGATTTCTATGAGAATAAGTGCAAATGTTTATTATGCTATTAAATAGAGGCTGCTTTAGTCACAGAATGGGATGCCAGTGCCACAAAAACCAGAGAGCATGCACAGCAAAAGTGTCTTTATCAGGCCTGATTTCTATGAGAATAAGTGCAAATGTTTATTATGCTATTAAATAGAGGCTGCTTTAGTCACAGAATGGGATGCCAGTGCCACAAAAACCAGAGAGCATGCACAGCAAAAGTGTCTTTATCAGGCCTGATTTCTATGAGAATAAGTGCAAATGTTTATTATGCTATTAAATAGAGGCTGCTTTAGTCACAGAATGGGATGCCAGTGCCACAAAAACCAGAGAGCATGCACAGCAAAAGTGTCTTTATCAGGCCTGATTTCTATGAGAATAAGTGCAAATGTTTATTATGCTATTAAATAGAGGCTGCTTTAGTCACAGAATGGGATGCCAGTGCCACAAAAACCAGAGAGCATGCACAGCAAAAGTGTCTTTATCAGGCCTGATTTCTATGAGAATAAGTGCAAATGTTTATTATGCTATTAAATAGAGGCTGCTTTAGTCACAGAATGGGATGCCAGTGCCACAAAAACCAGAGAGCATGCACAGCAAAAGTGTCTTTATCAGGCCTGATTTCTATGAGAATAAGTGCAAATGTTTATTATGCTATTAAATAGAGGCTGCTTTAGTCACAGAATGGGATGCCTCACAGCAGACTTAAGATCAGTTCAGTATATATGCACAGTTAGTTACTATAAGCAGCCTGAAAACGCTAACAAAGGCTGGATGAAAAAAAAAAAATCTCCCTGTCAGCCAGCTCCGTTTTTCCTACCTTTCCCTGGCTTTCTGTCTGTCTCCTGTCTGTCTCCTGCCTGTCTCCTGCCTGTCTCCAGCCTGTCCCTGTCTGTCCCTGTCTCCAGCCTGTCTCCAGCCTGTCTAACTGCCTCAGCTACACAGCGTTCTGTCTGTCTGTCACGAATGCAATAGAGAAATGAGGAAAAGCAAGATGGCCGCCGTTAAATACCGCTGTGTGACGTCACCGGGCTTGCTGGCTGCTGATAGGCTGCATGTGACTGCCCCAGCTTGCACTGGCGCGGGATACATGTCCAGACATGTCCCGCCCGCCATCTTAGAATGCCTGTAATGTAAATGAATGGATGTTAAAGGAAAACTTCGAGTGATCGAATCGCGGGGAAATTCGGATTCGATCCGAATCGAATTTTTCCTGAAATTCGGATCGAATCCGGGTTCGTCCGGATCGATTCGCTCATCCCTATTCAGCAGCACCACATAGCACCTGTTGCTTAGTTGCGTTCTCCCATACACTTCAATGGTCTTTAATTTGTTTGTGTATAAATAGCGTTTGGATCCACTTTTTGCCCTCTATTTTATCATATGATGATTGTTTTGGCTCTCCTGGCCAGAAACCAAATACTTATATTGTCATATATTATTTTTTTTTTTATTTGGTGCTGGTGTATATGCTGGTGTATATGTGTTCAGAAACAGACCTTTTTATATTGTGTCCGGTGCTCGTCGATAAAGTGCCCAGTTTTATAGCTGACTTTGTGATTTTTTTTCTTAAATATGGGCTTCAGCACCGAGCGTCAGACGCACTTAACTGGCGCTACCTAATATTCACTGCAGCGTTGTCCTGTTGTGGTGTTGCTCTGGGAGGCTTTTCCTCGGGGCTCTACATATGCATTGATTCAGGGAGAGTGCTTCTACAGCGTCCTTCAAGCATCACATTTATCAATGCTGGACAGGATACTACAGCTTCACTTGTCCAGCGCCAAAGCTATGTTATAGTGCCACACACCCGTTTGCAGCATACTCTTGCGGAAGCTCTAAGCGCCACTACATAGACGCATAAATGGCAATACGTAGTGCTAGTCTTAAATCAGCCTCCACATGTGGTGGAGGCCCCTGGGCGCAAAACCTGGTGGAGGCAGGATACAGTATTTTTTTTTCCTTTAAAATAAGAGTCCAGCCAGTACTTCTTGGAAGGTCAGATCAAGTCCCTTGTGCCACCCTTGTGCGGATGCGTGCTGCTCGGGAACTCCCACTTTGCCATTCTGGGCAGGGGGAAGGGTATGGTTGCCTGGCTGGTCCAGCAGAAAACAGTTTCCCAAAATTGAGCTGCCAGCAGGGGCGGACTGGCCATAGGGAGGCCCGGGACAATGCCCGTTGGGATGCTACTTTTAATAACCACTTTAAATCCCTACCTTCTTAGTCTCCCTCTAAGCCCCTTGTACCCAACCCCACTGTACCCACAAGCCAGGTAACCCCAGTCCCCCAATGCCATAGCCTCAGCATGATGGGGGGGTGTCTCAGCAGGGATGTCTCGGGCTGGCCAAGGGCTGGTAAAATTCAAGGCTGATTTTTGGTCCAAGTCCGCGACTGGCTGCCAGCGACTGCGCTTGGTGGCTTATGTGCAATGAGCAGCCGCCGACTGACCCTCTGACACTCACCCACCCATCACTGTAGCGTTGCTGACGGTGACTCACTGTCATGCCTTGTTGTGGCTTTGGCTGCAGGTTTGCCAAAACCTCCTAATCTGGCCCTGGTTATTTCAGTTTAACTAGCATCCCCAGAACTGCTCCCCCCATGAAGAGCAACGTTCAGCAATTTTCACTGCTCCTGTTTCACTCTGTTTCAATCTAATGTTTTCTACTTTAGCTGTAAAGCTCCCCCTCCTCAAAACCCAGCTAGATCAGCCCAGGAATCTATAAGAATCGATTTCCTCTGCCCAGGGCATCCAAAATGGGATGCCCTGCTGACCCCTAGGTCGCCCCGTTCACTTACCTTTCTTCCCGGTTCAATGGCGCATGTGCGACCACATCCCTGCGTCAGCCATTTGTGAATGGCCGTCACAGGCACACTCCCTGTTAGAGCGAAGCGGGGAAATGCGGACGCCAGGGCGCTTCGAGCCGCTGGCTTTAGACACCTTCTTAAATGGTGTGACGTCAGCGGCTCGGAGCTCGCGGATTGGACGACTGGCCACGCATGCGCCGTAGAACCTGGATGAGTTTCTTTGGATGATCTGGGGGGTTTCACACAACGGGGAACCCCCGATCGGGGTGCTCCGGGGGAAAGGTCCAAAACCCAAGATAGTCAAAATCCTGGGTTTTGGTCCACTTTAAAGGAGTACTATCACAAAATATGATGAAGAGGTAACTTATTCACTCGGCATCGAGAAATATCCAGCAAGGCTTGTTTCTTTTTATTTTAATTGGAGGAAGAAATCTGTCACCCCCTGATAGACTAAACCTGTCACCCCTGGATTTTATTTCTACCATGAGAGAATAAACCACAAGCTTGGTGGGTGTTTTATTCAGTTTGGGTGTATAAGTGCTCTCATTAGCAGATGCATTTATATGCAGTTTTAATATTACACAATTTTGTGATAGTGCCCGTTTAACCTTATGTTGCACTCTATGACCCCAATGGTAGGATTAGGAGGTTTCTTATTAAAGTTTATTCAGCCCCGCACCCAGGTGGAAAATGCCTGCACTTCATCTGGCATTATCTGACTGCCATTTACTGTTTGATAGACAGGCATGTATGTATGAATTCCCCATAGCTCTCTGACATTAAGCATGGTCGGATGGGGGATGCCTGTTCTAATTCAAGTGGAGACATAACAGCCCTCCCGCAATCTGGCCAGCATCAGGTGATGGTTACCGGGATGTGTCTGTGGCAGCCCTTATTTACTAAAGCCAAAAGAAAAAGCAAACGGAGTGACATAACAATGACATATGCCTAGATTTTTTTCAAATGCCTGACAGCCTGTCATCATTCACATAGGAGGCTTTCATAAAGGAAGCCCATACAATATGGACGCCTATTACTTAACAACTCAGATATGCTGCAAGAATTTAAAAAAAGAAGAATCTTATGTGAGGCCCACCCAGCTTCATTCCCAGCATGCCAGTCATTTTGTAATCAGTCAACAATCCTCAAAATGTGGCCTGTTTGGTTTTTAATCAGTTTCATCAGGTTTTTGGCAGCCTTTTTGTGACTGTGGTTGTTCTGTGACTTTTTATTTGCATAGCTATTGCCCAATGACACATGCCAGCATCTTTTTTTTTTTTTGGGGCTAATCAGCGACCTTTCTTGGAATGTAGCTCTCCTCATGAAACACATACTTGAGGGGAAGTATGTCACAGGAATCTTCAACTCAAAGTTTCATCTATGAAATGGCATCAAGTGCAGTCATTTCTAAAATATGGCGAGTATTTGTTTTGCTCTTGTTATGTACCACATCAAGGCGATGGTTTTGGCTAAAGAGTCCCCTTTAATGCTCTTTACTTCAAGCCTAGGCCACTAAGTTGGTCCCCACTTCTAGGCCTACTAAGATAAATGTCAGGGTTAGGTTTGGGGGAAAGATTAACGTCTTATGATTGGAGATCCTCTGCTTTACAGTATTTAAAGCTCCCTCTAACAGGGAGCGTGCCCGTGCTGGCCATTCACAAATGCCTGGCACGGGTATGTGCCCTGGTAGAGGGATAGCGGGGATGTGATTGCGGCTCACGCATGCGCCGTTGGACCGGGAAGCAAGGTAAATGTATAGGGCGACCTGGGGGGTTTCAAACGGTGGGGGAGGGAATCGATCAGCCCAGGAATCTTATAGATTCCCAGGCCGATTGTGGTGGGTTTAAGTCCACTGTAAAAGGACTATAAATGCAATGGCATAATAAGACAATGCTCAGCTCACCTAATGCTTGTCCCATGTTCCTCTTCCACATTTTTTTCAGCACCAGGTAGAATCTGTAGCAGGGCTCCAAAGTGTAGCAGGGCCCTCCTTTCACTTTCCTTCCTCCAGGACCACACAAAAAAGTGCTCTAACAGACACTCTTTCCCTCGATGCTCTTAGTGTGAGTGAGCACGGCAAGACACAATGGTCCTGCAGCTGAATCTGACCACAGCAGAGCATGACTTATAACTCTGATACAGCTGCACCATGACAAGCCCTTCCCAGCTCATGATCCTGAACTAAAGCGAAGAAAACATAGGTAAAAACATTTTCCACAATTGATTAAATACCCCCGCCCCCCGATGGGATATTTGATAAAGTGTACAAAGGACTTTGAGTCTGATTCATTAATAGCGACAGATAGCGACTGTTGAGCGACTGTAGCGGTATTTTGACAGCGACCGCTAGTAGTCGCTGTGCTTGGCCATTGTTCGGTGGATGATAGCAACTCAGTCGGTGTGCCGTAATGTTGAATACAAGATGCTGAGTCGCTATTTGACAGGTTCGCTGTTGTATGGGAGCGCATGATAACGACTGGACATAGCGACCGGCACCCACCATATTCATTAAAAAATCAGCCTTAAAAATTCCTAGCGCTGTGAAATGCATGTTTAAATCCCAGAGCGCAGTAGGCGATGTGTTAAAAGTAGTTTTTTAACCCCCTAACCACCCAAAAAAAAATGGAATGATTTTGAAATAATATTCAAACCTGAATTGTTTAAAATCAGACCTGTAATATCAATTCTGCAAAAAAAAAAATTTTTTTTTAAATCCCCAAAAAATACATTTTCAAAGGAAGAAGTGTTCACAGATTTTTTTTTGGGAAATCAAAAAAAATATATATATTAAAAAATAATTATTAATTAAAATACATTCTGCCATTGAAATGCATTGGAGAGCGCCAGGTAGTGAGAGGTCATACCTGTCGCTGTTCAAGGATGTTCGCTGGCGCTGTGGGATGAGGCTGGGATAATGATGAATGAGTTGCTAGGTGGCGCTATCTCAGTCGCTAAGCAGTATCGGCTTGATAAATGTGTGATTGTGGAGGGGAGCCGGCGTTCTAGTTGCGGTACCTGGCTTTACTGGCCGGCTCCCCAGTCGCTATCTGTCGCTATCTGTCACTATTCCTTGATAAATAAGGCCCAAAATCTATTTTATGTAATTCTCTCTAAAGAAAAGGGGGGGGGGGCACTCTCTTTAACTGGGGAAAAAAGGTTCAATCTCTAGACACAACAATCCTTTTTTTTAACCATAAGTACTATAAAAAATAACATTAACGGGGGCGTGGTTTGCCGATGGCGGAATAGGCAGCTGTATACAGGAGCTCTGCACAGAACCACTGCGGACAGGCTCTAAAAGCACTGGACAGCTCGCAATTACCCAATGACGAAGCGCAGGAAGGCAGTGGGCACGGAGGGCAGACAGAGATCGGCCTCCATAGCCCTGTTTTTTGAAGCTGCGGGACCGGCGGAGGAGGGGGACTGCGCTGGCAAGATGGCGGCGGCGCGGAGGAAGAAGACTCACGTGGCAGGAGAGGAGGTTGGTGCCGGGCTGGGGTCTCCCTCCACGGCCCGGGCTGACACAGAGGGGGAGCCCAGAGGAGCTTCCGGAGGGGGAGCGTTTGCCTCCGATCATGCCGGGGGCAGACTGACAGCAGCCGCAGCACAGGCTGCGAGGGAAGCGGCAGCAGGAGAGGAGGCGGGGGGAGGCGGCTCGGTGTCTCCTGTGCGGGAGGAGGGGGAGCATACCCATTCATCTGCGGCCCGGGCCGGTGGAAGAACCGGCGGGCGAAGAGGAGGGGGTGGCAGGAGGGCAGGAGACCCCGGCAGGGGACGCACCACCAGTAAAAGCACTGTATGGGCAGCAAGCAAAGCTGCTGCAGAGGGGAGGGGGGAGAATCAACCCCTCCACCAAACTAAACATGACGCCGACACACGAGCGGGACCCCCCCACCAGCCCCTGGGACCCAGCACAGGAGGATGAAGGAGATAGGGATGCCCAGTCTACCCTCCAGCATAAATCACACTGCTGCCCAGGGGACACATCAGCGGACTGTGGTGCTCATGACCAGTCACTACATGCGCCGTCAGGGGTCGCCCCTATTATGCAGACATGGGATGCCCCTGGCACTGAAATTAGATGTGCCTCTCAAGCAAACCATCTGTCCCCTGGGGGGTCCTGGAGCTCAGGCCCCGCCAGATGGGGCAAAGCTTGGTACTCCGTGGCCCTCCCCCCCAGGACCAACATCAGAACAGCAGCAGATTCAGAGGAGTGGCGCATGAGCGTCCTGCAGTCGGGGGAGTCGGCTGGACGATGGGTTGACGAACCTGGGCCCCCCCATTTTGAGACTCCCTTGATCGGGCAACATATATCCAAGTCCCTGATCTCAGCTCTGGCTGACGTGGTCAAATCTAACATCTCTGAGGCCCTACGAGCGCTTCCCTCCCACTCAGACTTTGATGGATACATCTCGCAAATGGAAAACACTCTCCGCAGGGAACTCGGCACGCTTCAAAACTATCTCAGAGGTCTCTCACAGAGTTGATTCAATCGAGCAAGATCAATCCACACTGACCCGGAGGGTGGAGACCCTGGAGCGGTTGCAGCGAGAGGAGAGAAGACACACCTCCGCCCTCTACCTCGGCCTGGACAACCTCGAGAATCGAGGTAGACGCAACAATGTCAGGTTGAGGGGGCTTTCGGAGACGGTCGTTCAGCCTGAGCTAAAGCGCACAGCTAGGGTCGTCTTTAACACGATCCTGGGGACGCCCCCCTCGACTGACATTATTATCGACAGAATACATCGTGCCCTAGGTCCCAGGCCAACGGATTCGCAACGACCCAGAGATGTGATCTGCAGAATCCACTACTATAAAACCAAAGAGGACATTTTGAGAAGGGCATGGGAGATGGGCCCGACCAGATTTGAAGACTCGTCCGTGGCGGTCCTCCCTGACCTTTCTTTCAGAACACTCCTAATGAGGCGAATGCTGAGACCCCTGTTGGAGGTGATCCAGCGCCAGGGGGGCCTCCTACCGCTGGGGATTTCCGTTCCACCTTATTGTCCGTAGAGGTGGGAGATCCTTTGTCCTGAAGACGGCTGATCGACTTACACAGCTTTTTGCTTTTCTAGAGACCGACCTGGTCCAGGTTCCTGACTGGCTCGCACCAACCCTGGAGTTTCCGCCGGGTGGACCAGGGAGACGAGGGCCACGCGAACCGCCTGGGAGGGCGTTGGCAGGCCGGAGACGTCGGGTACCCCCGCCCGGTGATAGAGCCTGAAGAACCGAGACTTCCTACTTGCGTGGGGCCCCCTGGGGCTGGCCCGTACCTCGACCCTGATCCCCCGGCAAAGAAGAAGGACCTCTCACTGGCCTCTGGGCCCCCCTCTGGGGGGAGACCGCGTGTGATAAAGGTACTACGCTCTGGACACTTTAGGTGGAGGGCCTACAGAGAACTGTGCCAGTTAAGGGGTGGGGGGTATCCGGGGCTGGGGGTGACGGGAGCCCTGGGGGGACACCCGTTGTGGGGAGGTCCAGCTTAGAATACCTTGAAGTGCTCTGCAATGTTTTGCATTTTGTTTTCATGTTTTAGAGTTCCTGGCCCCCCAATCTCGGCTTGCGGTCCAGGGGTTGACCGGGGGGGGGGGGCCTTTGGGGTGGGTGTCCCGGATAGCTGAGGAGCTCCTATGGGTCGGCCCCGCCGCCTTGGCTGCGTAGCCCCTCTTGCGCGCCCGCCTGCTGTAGGGGTGCGGGGGGGCTGGGCGGCCGTGGGGGTGGGCCATTTCCCTTCCATTTAAAAGGCGGGCACTTGGATGACTCCGCCCCAGGGATCCTCCCTGGGTCTTATTTCTATGCATTTGTTTTCGTTTAAGTGACATTTACAAGCTAAAGAATAGAAATGTTAATTATGCTTACTGCAAAACCATCTTCCAGTTAAAAACGTGTCATCGCTGACCGATGGGGGCATCTCCTGTGCCTGGGGCTGGGGGGGATGGTACCGGTGGAGTGGGCGCCCATCATTGGGGGATGCCTTGGATCTCTTAATCCGATCCGGCTCTGGCCATCGCGCCTTGACCTCCCCATGCTTTGGGGGGGGGGGGGCGTGGGCCTGGCGCCCATGGGATGGGGCGAGGGGGACACCTCCCCTTGTCCGTGTGGCCCGTTCCCGGGTGCCCCCTCGGGGCCTCACGCTCACGAGACATTTTATTGTTGCAATGTTGTTTGTGCCTTATTATAGAGTTCTAAGTCCGTATATGATGTGTCAACATTTTTCAGTGTGTGCATCTCCTACGCCTATGCTGTTCTCGTCTTACACTCCCCCAACTTAGGTATCCCTGGTTGGGTTCTGCGCCATTTCTACTGATGCTACCCTAGACAGGGAAGTGTGGGTACCCGTGGTCCACGTGTACCGTGGGACCCCTCGTATTAGAGTTAACTGGGGGAAACCTGACCCCGGTGACCCGCTACCCTAGATAACCTTCCCCCAGTCTTTTTTTTCTCGTTCTTTTCTCTTTCTTTTCTCTTCCTTTCTTCTTCCTCTTTCCAGACCCTTACTTCCTCCCCACCTCCTCCCTGGTTCCTCGCTCTAACCTCCCCCCTTCCCTCCTTGACCATCAGGCTTTCGGCATTTCTTGACGCGGTCGAGTCTTATACACATTTCCTGGCCGGCGCCACTTGTTCACCATGGTCAGGTTAACAGTCTGCTCTCTAAATATTAAGGGATTTAATGTCCCTGAAAAGCGCTCTAAGGTCTTATATGACTTGCATAAGCAAAGAGTTAACATCCTCCTTCTTCAGGAGACTCACTTTCAGGGAGAAAAGGTGCCAAACTTACACCACAGGTATTTCGCATCTTGGTATCATAGCACTAATCCACAAAGTAAATTGCGAGGTGCATCTATAGCAATCCATAAATCCCTGCCCTTTACGGAGATGGATCACTTTGCAGATCCCGAGGGGAGGTTTGTCTTCCTTAAGGTGGCAATCCACCAAAGAACCTACACAGTGGCGAACCTCTATTTGCCAAATTATGACCAGGCTGGGGCACTTCAGAGATACCTTAGAAGGCTGGAGGAGTTTGCTGAGGGAGTTCTGATTCTTGGAGGGGACTTTAATCTCACATTGAACCCCTCCCTGGACACCTCATCCGGTAGATCTTCGGTGCCGCTGGGGAAATTGCAGACCCTGTGGAGGGCGCTTCATGGTATGCAACTGATGGATGTTTGGAGACTGGAGCATGGGCAATCTTGAGACTACACATACTTCTCACCCATGCATGGGTCCTATAGTCGCATTGATTATATCTTGCTAAGCCACCACGCTCTGCAATGGCATCAAAAGTCCCACATCGGCCCCCTTTTGTGGTCGGACCACGCAACGGTTTTCGTATCATTTGATCTACCTAACGTGGCACTGAAAAGCTGGAGCTGGCACCTAAACGATAACCTATTGAGGAACGCGGTATGCATGAACAGAGTTAGGGAGGCAACTACCAACTTTGCAGCAGATCATGAGCGAGATGATTGCTCACCAGCGGTCCAATGGGAAGCACTTAAATGTGTCCTCAGGGGAGTCCTCATCCAGGAAGGATCAAGGCTGAAACGGGAGAAAGCGGCCTTGATCGCCAAGACTTTGCAAACCATTTGTGACCTAGAGACTAGGCATAAACAAGGCCCCACTCCTGCACTGCTTTCGGAACTTTCGCTCAATAGAAACAAACTACTGAAATTGTATGATCAGGCCCACCTAAGATACAGAGATAGGCAGCATGCTTCAACGTATGAACACGCGAACAAATGCGGTAAACTCTTGGCCAGTTCGCTCCATTGCAGGACAGCAACAACGTTCATCCCAAGCATAAATACTGGGAGGGGAGAGAACATCTCAGATCCATCCAAAATCCCGCAGGTGTTTAGAAGCTTCTATAGTAGCCTGTATAACCTCCAACCAGGCCTTACCAAAGCCTCAGCCAAAGCGTTAGAGGCAAATATAAGAGATTACATAGCAGAGACTCCACTCCCAACAATCCCGGAGGACTCCTCGGCTGAACAGGAGGTTCCCTTTACAGAATCGGAGGTCCTGAAGGCCATTAAGGAGGCCCCTGCGGGGAAGAGTCCGGGTCCTGACGGATTCACTCCCAGATTCTTCAGGGCCCTAGCACCGCAGCTCACTCCTTGGTTAGTGAGAGCCTACAACCGTATAGGAACAGACAATCCTTTCCCCAAGCAAGCCCTGGAAGCTACAGTTACAGTGATTCCTAAGCCGGGTAAGGATCCTTTGGCAGCTATAGGCCTATTTCCCTGCTTAATGTCGACTTGAAGCTGTATTCAAAAGTAATAGCCACTAGGATCAAGCCGCTGATCCCCCAATTGATTCACTTAGATCAGGTGGGATTTGTTCCAGGCCGAGAAGCCAGAGACAATACCAATAAGTTGCTGGACCTTATCGCCCATGTCCGTAAGGCTGGCATCCTGGCGTGTGTCCTGTCCTGCGACGCAGAGAAAGCGTTCGACAGGGTGAGTTGGCGCTTCCTCAAATCAACCCTCTCTCAAATTGGAATGGGCCCCATTATCATCTCCAAGATCATGGCGTTGTACAAAGAGCTGACAGCTCGTGTTAGAGCCAATGGCATTTTGTCAGATTCTTTCACAATCACAAATGGCACTCGCCAAGGCTGCCCTCTCTCACCCCTGTTATACATACTAACAATGGAGCATCTAGCGATAGCTATAAGGAATAACCCAGAAATCAAGGGGATTGAGTGTGGGGGGGCGACAATACAAAGCCTCGATTTTTGCGGATGACTTGCTCCTATACCTGACGTCCCCGGCTATATCTTTCTCGGCGGCTCTTAGGGAGTTTGAGCGCTTTGGCATCAATTACGCAAGTGGAGAGACTCCGTAGTAGTTTCCCCTTTAAATGGCAGCCCACCGCGATCAAATACCTAGGAGCTCACATACCGTCTGATCTGAACAACCTCTATGAGCTGAACTTTCAGGCTCTCCAGTCTAAGGTTAATCAAGACCTTGCAAAATATGATAGAGGGCGATACTCGTGGTTTGGAAGGATAAGCATCTTAAAGATGGATATACTTCCCCGGTTTCTATACCTCTTCCAAATGATACCGATCAAGCTACCCAGACACTTTTTTAAAGTCGTACAGGTGGCATTTCTGAAATTCATCTGGGGCTCGCGGAGGCCGCGTATCAGATTTAACATACTGGTTAGACCCAAAAACGCAGGCGGAGCCGGAGCTCCGGACCTGAGACTTTATCACTCTGTGGTTGTTCTCATGAGGATGGCAGACTGGATGTACAGAAGAGAGGACAAGCTCTGGGTCCAATTGGAGCAGGACCTTTTGGGATTTAGCCCGCGCTCCCTCCCGTGGGTGTCTACTACGGGGGATGCAAGCAGCAAAGGGTTTCCCTACTTGATCCAACACTTTCTCGCCAGCTGGGATAGATTGCAGCGGCAGAAGGCACTGGTGAGTAGACCGGGACCTCTCACTCCATTGTTTAATAATCCGGAATTCGAGCCGGGGCGGAACACTTCCCGATTCCTGATCTGGAGAGAGGCAGAGGACACTAGGTTGTGGGACGTGCTGGTGGGAGGAAGGCTGCCTTCCCTAGCAGAATTGAGGGCACAAAACGAAGGAGGCCATTTGTCTTGGCTACACCACTGGCAGCTTGATGCCTTCCTCGCTGCCGGAGGACGCCTCAGCAATGCATCCCTCCCCCTAACCCCCTTGGAGGATTGTCTTACACAGTCACAGCCGATGGAACACATGATTTCAGGGTTCTACAGTTTATTAGTGGCATCCAGGCACACATCAGAGTTGGAGTTCATGTCCAAGTGGGAAAAGGACCTAGGAATGCAGATTACAGAAGAGGAATCCCGAAAGATCTTCACACTGACTCACAAGCTGGTGGGGGCTAGTTCAGCACAGGAAAAGAACTATAAAGTCCTCACAAGGTGGTATAGGTGCCCAGCGGATATAGCGATGTACTCATCTGGTGGATCGGATGCATGTTGGAGGTGTGGAGCATCCCAGGGAGGAATCCTACACATCTGGTGGGAATGCCCCCCGATCATGAGACTCCGGGATATAGTCTTCAAGATTCATGCAGAGGTGGAGGGCTCTGTGGTGCCGAATACCCCGAGAGTTGCTCTGCTCTCCTTGATTCCTGGTTACACGGCCAAGGCGAAGAAGGGTGTCCTCAGATACTTCCTGACGGCTACTAGGTCTATTATCCCCAGGCATTGGAAATCCACTCTTACACCAAGTGTGGCGGAATGGTTTGCTGAAATGGACCACATCTTGAGAATGGAAGAGTTGATGGCGTAGGATAGAGGAGAAATGGAAGCCCACTTAGCAACCTGGACGAGTTGGATCAGATTTAGAGCGTCGGACGCAGCTAGGGCATTCGTGGCGATGGATGTCGGCCGGGGATGAGGAGCCCCCCGGATGAGGGGGGGGCATGAGGGTCACCCACCGGATGCGCCAAGCGGCTTACCTTTGGTGCAGGACGTCTTTTGGCCATACTGCATTCCCCCCCATTCCCTATGTTACCCCCCCTCTTACCAACCCACCCTCCCCTCCCTTTTTCTCTCTCTTTTGGTTATCTCTTCTCTCCATTTTTCTTCTCCTCTTGTTTTATTCCTGTGCTCTCTTCTCGCCTGATGGGTTTCCCCCCCTCGACTCGGCCTGCCCCGACACACTCCTCCTGGTCCTCCTACTACCCTGGCTGGTTCTCTGGGGTGGTGCCCCCTCCTCTGTCAATCACGACGTTATGTACGCCCCTTGACAGGGGCCCTAGCTCGGGCTGTGAATACCGACTTTGCTAGCTCGCTGCCTAGAGACAAGGCCGCCCACTGCTGAAAGTATGGAGACACTGCTGAATGATTAATGCGCGTGCTGTTTTACGGGGACTAATCGCTGGTGGTGGGGTGGGTCGGGGGGTTGGGTGATGTCTCAGCTGTGTCTGGAGACGGGACAATGTGGGAACCTGGAAGGACTTTCTGTTTTCTTCACTCTACCCTGTAATCTGTACTGTTTTGTGATTTTGTAACTTATACTTGAAAATCTTAATAAAAACGAGATTAAACTAAAAATAACATTAACTGCTATTATTAACTGTTATCTGTAAATAATAGAAAAAAATATTCCTCAACCCTGTGCCCTTGATAAACAAATGTATTTTTGTATTAACTATGCCACCAGGTCACGATCATAAGTGGGCGAGGAAGGGGAATTGGTAACTGCTTCAGCCAACTTCAAAATCACATGTATTGTCATGTATTTTGCATTCACTTTTTGCTCTCCCTCTTATTAGTGAAATGGTTAATATTGGCATATGTGTGGTAATATATATATATATATATATATATATATATATATATATTATCATATGCATTTATGATAGTATAACTGGCTCAATTCACATGGGACTTTGCTTTGGATTGTAGTGGAGGTCTCCACATAAGTGAAAAAGGATTAAATAGCCCTCTAAATGTTGGGGTCAGGTTAGGTAAACTTTGAAAGTCATGTTTTGAGATTAGATGAAGGAGAAGTAACCCTATCTGGCTGGGTTGGTTGGCTATAGATGCTCCCTGTAAAGGAGGGGGTTGTGCTTGATCATGGTCAGGACTATACGAATGCTATCCCTGCAATTCACTTCTCCTGATACAGAACCTCCTCAACCGAACTCCCCTGGGGACACCTCAATCATGACAAAGGAAGGCTAGTTCATGTATGTGCATAAGATTTAAAGATTAAAGGTTAGGTTATATATGGGGTTAATTTACAGGTTAATTTTCATATATATTTTAACACCATTGCCTTGATTCAATAAGGGTTGAAAAAAATACTCATGGTAGTAAAAATTAATTTTATTATAAAAAAAAAAATTACGATCATTTCACTGTTACTGACTCACCAGCTAGGAAGACAATGGAACTTTTTACTACAGTGTAAAAAGTAGTCAAAAGTTCTGTATTGTTGGGTGAATCCAAACTACAAAGACTTCAGCCAGAAGTCCTTGTTCAAGTTCAGCATTTGGCCTGAACAAGTGTACAACTTACCTGACCCCCACTAACCCACCGGTGTTCCGCTGCGCTTTTAAATATGCTATGGGCGGGCTACAGAAAGGTTAGTGTGTGTGTGATTGGGGGGGGTCATTTAGTTTTTCAGAGTTTCTCCAATGTTCAGAGACATTTTAAAGATAAAGGGAAAAAGAAAATGGAACTTGGTTGGGTGTTGTACAAACTCAGTTCTACAGGTAAGCCACAGAATATTGCAAATTTGTAACCAAAAGAACATTGTGAGTTTTTAAGACAGATTAAAAGGTTAATTTCTGTACATTTGAATACCCCACAGTGTGCTGTTATAATTACAACATCCAATCAGGTGCAGGAGATTAGTTTAATACTATTACTTTTGCACTAGCATTTTAATTTCAACAGCATAATTTCAATAATGAAATATGAGCAAATTCATTTGTATCAAACTTTAGGCAACAAAACTTCCCAGCTACTGCTGCAGAGATGAAGAGTTGGGAGGTTCTCATACAGAAAATTTAAAGGGTAAGTTCATTTGAATATGAAGTAGTAGTAGTGTAGTGCCAAAATTCTGGTACAATCAAATCAGAGCAGCTAAGCTCTGGACAAAGTAAATGTTACCTGAGAGCTAATAGAAAATCTAGTATATTTTTTAAAACCAATATCTCTTAAAATGGGCCAAAATGTATTCAAAGGAGTTGTCCCTCTATAAGAGAGTATATATCCTGTATTGGGAGACCCCCTGGTTTACCTGTATACTCACCTCGATCCTTGATCCCTGGGCTGAGGTCAATCTCAGTCGCATACTGCAGCACCTGGCTCCCTCTGACCTGTGTGACCCTGCATGCAGTCATTTCAATCGGACCAAATCCCCCAAAACTACCCCATCTATTTTGCTCCCTCGCCCCAGGTACATTACCATTTGGATGTTTTCTGCCCTCTATGCTGCTTGGTATTACTTTTTCCACAGCTATGCCATTTGTAGGCCATTTAAAGCCTATTGTAAATAGGGCCAGGCGGAACATATGAGCCAAAAGAAGATTTCTCTATCCTCAAGTTTTCCTTTAAAGCCCACATCATTTGTGAGTATTTTTATCCAATTTATTACCAGGATACGGGGAGGCCGATTCATCAGGTAGCGACAGTTGAGCGACTGTAGTGGCATTTTCCCGCTAGTAGTCGCTGTGCTTGGCATTTTCCCGCTAGTAGTCGCTGTGCTTGGCCGTTGTTCGGTAGTTGATAGCGACTCAGTCGGTTTGCCGTAATGTTGAATATTGGGTGAGGAGTCGCTATTTGACAGGTTCCGCGCTGTATAGGAGCGCATGATAGCGACTGGCCCTAGCGACCGGCTCCCTAGCGACCGGCTCCCACCATATTCATTAAAAAATCACGCTCAAAAAATTATTGCGCTGTAAAATGCATGTTTAAACCCCCGAGCGCTGGAGGCGATGGGTTAAAAGTAGTTTTTTAACCCCCAAACAACCATATTTTTGGAAACCAAAAAAAATAAGTTTTTTAAATAATTTAGTAATATGAATACATTAATATCAGACCTGTAATATCAATTCTGTACAATTTTTTCTAAAAAAATCTAAAATGGCAGAAGTGGTCACAGAATTTTTCACATTTAAAAAAAAAAAAAAAATTCATAACAATGAATTATGAATATTTAAAGATTGTTCCATTGAAATGCATTGGAGAGCGCCAGGTAGCGAGAGGACATACCTGTCGCTGTTCAAGGTTGGACGCTGGCGCTGTGGGCTGAGGCTGGAATAATGATGAATGAGTCGCTATATGGCGCTATCTCAGTCACTAAGCAGGATTGGCTTGATAAATGTGTGATTGTGGTGGGGAGCCGGCGTTCTCGTGGCGGGGCCCGTCATTACCGGCCGCTCACCCGTCGCTACCTGTCGCTATTCCTTCATTAATAAGGGCCTAAGAGGAGATGATACATGGGTTTATTTTTTCAGCTTTCCAGAGGACATATCTGGTCTACTTTAGGTCTGGGTGCGGCTAGCATTCAGAGCAGGGGTTCCGCCAGAGACCCATGCATGTACTGTGAGACAGAGGATTGAGGTGAGTATACAGGGAATCCAGGGGGTTCAGGACATCCCAAATCAGGACATGGAACCACTCATGCCTATAGTCTAGGGCCAGGCAAAACACGTTTGGACCCTGTTTAGTTTGGATCTGTAATACTGATGTATGTTTCCTGTGTGACCTGTATTTACATTGTTTGCACTAATATTAGACATAATAATGTCATGCAATTTAAAGTGGCATAAAACATCACGCTGCTATACAAATACCATAATCCTCTTATACCTCTCACCTTGTTCCTTTTTCACCTACTGTACTTCAATCTTACAGAAGAGGCACCAGACAGTCACATGACCCATGCCTTATTTCCTGTAACCACAGCCATGTTTGCTGAGTGCTACAATCTGATTTCTTGCTGTGTAATTTAAACTTCAGAGACCACATCAGCCTGTTCCTCCTCCACAGCAGCCTATTTATGTGTCTCATGGCTGGACTTTGAAGATAAATGTGTTTATGATTGTTTATTTACATATAGTTAAACGTATTACTGTGTTATAAAACTGTACTTTTGACCATCATCTTGATCACACTAGGTTTATATTACTTACAAATGTGTGGTGTAATAGTTTTATCTTTCTGCCCAATTAATGCAAACATTTAGATTTAAGTGGAACAACACCCAATAACTTGACTCTCTGGTGGGGCATCCCAATTTCGCGCATTTCTGCCCTGCTGTGAAAAATAGAATAAAAAAAAGACTAAACGGAATGGCAAAAAGGAAAAAATAGGGAGTGACAAAATCTCCCCATGACCAGTCTGCTATGGCCCTGTGCCCGGTACTGGTTACAGCACGGCCCTGGATGCACCAGAAAGAAGGAATACCCATTCTCAGATTGTGTCACATGGGAATAACTGTGCTCACCCCTGGAGAGAGGGGGGTTACATGACCACCATGTGAGGTGGGCCCTCCCAAGATGTAGGAGCCCTGGCATCTGCCCTGGTAAGCCCCTTGGTGCTGCTGGCTTTGGCTAGAAGAATGCTAGGGATGTGTCACAGAGAGGCAGCGCAGGCCCATGAAAGGTATCAGTGGTATGGGGCGATCGGGGAATTCCAAATCCCAAATCTGGTTGCCCCATAAAGAGGGAGATCAGCCTCTCAAGATTCTTATAGACTCAAGAGATGTGTTGTTCCTCTTTAAAGAGTAGAGTACCCAGATCTCCAAAATGGAATGAAATAATCGATGATTCAAAGATCTTAATACCATTCAAGTTCATTGGGGGGAAATTAATGGAGTGGGTTCTAGCTTCTAAAATAACTAAAGCAGCCAAGTACCCACCCAAATTGTATAGGAAAAATCACCAAACATCTGGGGAACATTGTAATAGTTAGGAACTCTGGGAATATTTACTGATCTTTTACAACAGTTAAAAATAGCTTTAAAATACACTAGTTGGCTAAAGTAGACTGTTGCCATTATCTATAGATGAATTTTTGCTATTAATGTGTTTTATTTTACCCTGCCAACATTTTTTTTACAATTAAACTAAAGCATGTCAGCCAAATTCTGGTCAAGGTAAACGTTAACCGGAATTTGAACTTTTGACAATTTGGAATTTGACAAAAACCTTTTTGTTTTTTAAACCCAATATCCCTTAAAGTGGACCAAAATTAATATATGATAAATGAGTTGTTAAAGATATCCTAAGCTGGCACGACGGGATGTGGTACAGTAAAGGCAAATATAGTGTTATTTTTTTTTGCTTACACTAGGCCTTTAAAAGTAGCGTTAATTTTATTGAATATGGTTCTAATATATTTTACAACTATGGCCCAAATCTCTCCCTTTTATAACATGAGGAACATACAGTACATCCTGAAATTTCTCATTAGATCAGCACTTCTCGCCGGTGTTGTAAAAGCTCCTATATATACATTTTGCAGCACATGTGCTAAAATTGGAGTTAAAAATAAACTATGCCATAACTAAATGACCTGGGACTATAACACAACCAGAATTCTCAAAGCTTAAATTGCATGGGAAAATGTGGTGAACCGGCGTTTTTTCCTCCTCTAACACATTCAAGCCGTGATGAAAGTAGTTTTCAATGCAGCTGGTGGATGAGAACCAGATGGGAAACATTTCTGAAATATTCCTAGCCAACCACCAACAAATACTGAGGGAAATCAGCCTCTTTACGGCAGTGTCTCAGAGGAACCAAATGTAATTTGTACACGTAACAGTACATCTTAAATTTCAGATGTTGCCTTGTCGGCATAGGCCACTGGTGCACCCAGGTCACAGAGCACAACGCAGAAATGTACATCAATGTGAGAAAGGAAGACATTGCCCTTCCCCACAGACTCATAACTTTCTGTTGTTTTACATACGTTAAATACCATTGCCCATTGCTGTTTCTTCTCCCGCAGACCAGACCACATCCGCCTTTGAAGATTCAGTCCTCCTACATTCTGGATGAGGGACAAAGAGGCGTCCTAAACTTTGATCAGCTATCTAATCAGTGTGATAAATGGCACTCATGAAACTGGAAAACATCAGAAATCACAGAACAGTTTCACCCCAGTCCATAGTTTTATCAAATAAGTGTCACATATTTTTATGTAAGGAATGCTCTTTATTTTACAGTATTGGAAAGTGATATGTTAGACATTTATTCTACACATAGCAAAACGCACTCAATGCAATTTTTAATATTATTATCGCTACTGGGTACAGTGCAGATGAAATAAATACATAAGTCAAGCTGGAAAGCAAAGCACAGAGTTGTACAGCGAAAGATATATTTGGTGATAAGGTGATAAAATAGTGGGCTATATGGTAAAATGTGGATAAGTTATCTACTTCATTAGATAACTACTCAACCTCACTGGAAACCTTCCCAACAATGCATGAAGTTCCTTATACCTTATTACATTTCTCATCCATCTACTGTACCTTCAAAAGTCCCTGACTCAATGGAAAGCCACAACATAGAAAACTACTCTAAAATACCTCTCTTGTTGGACGTGCAAGTGTTAAGGGAAGACACACTTCTGTATGGCTAGCCTAGTCTGGTCTTATGGAGCGTCCTTTGGACCCCTGTCGACGTCGGAGACTACTCTTTGAAAAGTTATGATGCACACACACACAGTAGTTTAGCAACTCAGTATTTATACCCATCATGCAGAACTTTCTAGAAACTACACGTCCTAGAGAGGTAGATGTTACTGAGCAAGCTTGGCCGGTGGTCCCATGTTTTGCAAGAAACAAAAGTTTCTGTTCCCTGTAATCATGGGTTAACTCTACATGAAATTGTCGTTTGAATAAAATATGGAGTCAGTGTACACAGTATAAAATGATACAGATTTCCCTTCAGCAAGTGTGCAAAAAACTCCTGGGAAGTGTACCCTATGCAGTATAGAGGTGTCGCTAATAGTTAGGTGCTAGTTTAATGCCTTTTTATGCTATATTTTCCACCACTTCAAGAGTATGAAAAGGCTAAAAAGACTTTACTTTCTCTGATCCCTGCAGCATGAGCCCACCCACCCCTCATTTGGAATGCCCTGCTGTGAATCCCCATCTGGAATGCCTGATACCAGACAGCAGCAGCCCATATTCAGCACTTTATCATCTCTCTTTTGGCTGCCATTATCATCAATACTGGCAACCAACATCAGTGTGCTCCCGCTATCCTAGCAAATCTGGTCACCACTCACCAGCAGTTGTTTGATTTGCTGGGGTGTGGTCACTATTGGCTGCCTGACTTACTGGGCAGGGGTGCAAAGTGGAGCATTCTACTGGATTTGTTCATTATGCAGGAATCAGAGGAAGTAAAGTATTAAGGGTTTTCCTTCCTCTTTAACCAGCTACCAGCTACCTGACCTCCCGGCTGGTCAGGCTGTCTGGAAATGAGAGTAAGAGCATCCCCCCCCCCCATGCGTTGCTACTGTCCTCATCCACCCAGCTTGTACGCTTTTGTGATTTTTCCCAATCTTCCTCCTGAACCTGTCTCAAGCCTCAAGCTCATCCTCCCAGCAACATGCTCTGTTTGAAGTGAGGAAGGAGAGTGGGTGGAGACTACAAGTTACTGCAGCAATCCACCTTCGCACTTTATAAATAAACAATAATAGTAATAAAAGGAACATTTTGTAATTGATTTAAATGGAAATTTGCCTGGAAACTGGTAAGAGACACAAATCTGTCTTGGGGAGCAATGTCTAGACAGGGACCTTGACAGCCAGACAAGGTTCACTACACTTCTGGCACAAAAGGCAAGAAAAAAACCCAACAGCTGAGAGTGGCCTTGCTCTTTTTTTGATTGCAGAAGCCCCTCCTCAAGTTTCCTTGACTTGTGCTGCACCTTCTCAATGGGGCTCATTGGCTCCTGCAGCAGCACTTTAACTTTCATTGGCGGGTATCACTTCCACCCCCAACCTTGATGCCAAGGCTATAGCCCTCCTCTCAAGTCAAAATATACGAGGCTATAGTATTGCAGATGCAGAAAATGCAGAACACACAGGTGCTGAGGTTACTGCAGGGCCATAGCATATTAATGAGAGTGTGGATTCCAGCACAGGCTGTGGGTGAAGGGCATGGGTTGTGGGTTTGAAACCTACACTGGCCTGCCTCAAAGCAGTTCAGGCCAATGGAAATGTCCCTGACCTTCACTATGGCTAGTACCTCCTGATAATGACTATAAACACATAATATTAGCAGATGTAATTATTTTTATTTTGCATGTTATTCAGAAACATAGCCTGCAGACATTTACAGAGCATATAGAACTGGTCACACTGGTTCCCACGCCTAAGGGTCAGTGTAGTATGTAATGTTGTCTACACTTGTAGTCTTTTTTTCTTTACTTTCTACATAAACAGTAATTATAGTCACTAAAAGGCAGACGTATACATTTCCCATTGAAACATACTTTTAGATAAAGAACAGTATCTCCATACCAATTACATTTCTGGCTCTGAATTGAAAAGGAACTATATTCATGTAATCTGAAACTTATAACTTTTACTTTCCCTCCCATGGCTGCAATCACGTGTCATTGGTCACCAGCAGACATGTGACTGGTAGCTATCAAAGGTTACATGGAAGTAGTAATCTTTAGCTGACCTGACTTTGGTTTTAGTTACTAAATTTCTTCTTGTCTAGCTTTTAATGGGCTAATGCTAGTCTAGTGTTCTACTCCTACATCCGCAGCCTGTAAGAGAAGCAGACACAGCAAGGTGCTCCCATTGCACCCTTGCTAGATCAGTACTGTATCTTCATAGAGAATGTAAGACATCATATAGCAGCAGAGCACAAGACGGTCTATGACTGCAGGGTTGTCATTGCCACTAGGATAGTCACTAAAAGATGCCTTATTATTTTATTACTCTTCTTTATCCTTATTCATCCATACCAAATGTATAGTCAGAACGGCATCAGGCGTCCTCTCAAGTGGCAGGCTTTCCCTGTGATACCAGAATAATTAGAGCCAACTACTTGTTCCAGAATGCAAACATAGCTCTCTCCCGAATGTCCCTTATGTCTCATCAGCAGGTAACACAGGGATAATGTTAAATCGGGTCCCATAAACACTAAAATCACCATTGTGCATGTATCGGGAGGTGGCAAAGGATGGTGGCATAAACTAAGAGGACCAAAGTATCAATTTGATAGCAAAGTAGGGTTTTTTACAGCACTTGGATATTAAGTGAAGTGATTATTTCAGAATAAACAGGTAAGCATGGCAACACAAGAATTGTCACTGCAAAACTGGCATATTTGAGTCGATATGGATGCTATATGTTATCCATTCATGCTTTCCTCCAGCCCAGTTGGGTTAAGATGCAACAATAAAATGATTTTACGCATCTATAACAGCCCTCAACACCTCTCGGATCTTTGGCCAAAAGGGAAACCTGCACGGTCGGGGAACAGAGGTTGCTTGTCTTGTTTAAATGCTGTAGTCAATAGTAGCATTGGATCTCTAAGACCTGGCTTGATAAATTAAAGTAAATATATGATTAAAAACCTAGAAGTGTTACACAATAAGCAGTTTCAGCTCCACAAACCAAACCAGAAGGCTGGCAGTATCCTAGCAATGGTGTCTCAGAATTGGTTAGAACTCTTCCCTACTCTATCCGACAGAAAATATTATGGCTTTAATGCTTGGACATAATTATTCACCAACCTAAAGGAACTGTCCAGACAAAAACAATAGATACTCATCTATAGTCCATTGCAGCTGACCGTCCCTATTCTGGGACGCTGGGATGGTGGGGACTGAACCACTGATGTTGGTAAGTTTTAAAATCCTGGCTTTGTGTGAATCAACTGCGCTAGACTATAGGTGAGTGTTTATTGTCTATTATGTTTGCTCAGACAGCGACTTTGATATTAATCAAAAAATGAAAGCATGGAGCATAATAAGTCCAAGAGTCCATATAAGCAAAAGGGTTTTCATTCACTTCTTCCAATAGTGAAACTGTACTGGACAGATTATTATTTTTAAAGTTTATTTATAAAGCACCATCATCTGTCATGGCACTGTACAATGTAATATTTCAAACAGCGTAAAGCAACTAACTTACAATATATGACAGAAAGCACAAATACATAGTCATACTGAAATACACTAGGAGAGAAGGCCCTGCCCTTGTGGGCTTACAATCTAAAGGATGATCAGTGAGCCTATTACCACATATATATATTGCTCTTACCTAATGAAATACCTTACATAATCACAACTGATCCCCATATTGGGTCAGAACACAGTAATTGGAGATGAGCGAACTTTTGAAAAATTTGATTCGACTGATTCGCCGAATTTTCCGACAAAAATAGTTTCGACCCGAATTTATTCGCGACGAATCGCTATTAAAAACGGCTATTTCTGAGCCTCCTAGAGCCTCAATAGGGTTGTAAACCATTTTGCCTTGCTGTAACACGCATAGGATGCGTGCTGGGTTACTGAAATAATACTGTAAATAAATATCACATGCAGATCAGAGGCATCGCTAATAGAATCGCAGAGCGGCACAATTGCAGAGAATTGAAGTGGCATCACTATGAGGGGCAGGAGCCCAAACATTGCTTTAAAGAGACACTGGAGTTGGCAGCAGCAGGAGCCCAAAAATTGGATGAATCACACCCTGGAGTTGCAAGCAGCAGCAGGAGCCCAAACATTGGCTGAAAGAGACACTGGAGTTGGCAGCAGCAGGAGCCCAAAAATTGACTGACACACCCTGGAATTTCAAGCAGCAGCAGCAGCAGGAGCCCAAACATAGCTTGAAAGAGACACTGGAGTTGGCTGCAGGAGCCCAAAGATTGGATGAATCACACCCTGCAGTTGCAAGCAGCAGCAGCAGGAGCCTAAATATTACTTTAAAGAGACACTGGATTTGGCAGCAGGAGCCCAAAATTGGATGAATCACACCCTGGAGTTGGCAGCAGCAGCAGGAGCCCAAACATTACTTTAAAGAGACACTGGGGTTGGCTTCAGGAGCCCAAAAATTGGATGAATCACACCCTGGAGTTGGCAGCAGCAGCAGCAGGAGCCCAAACATTACTTTAAAGAGACACTGGGGTTGGCTGCAGGAGCCCAAAGATTGGATGAATCACACCCTGGAGTTGGCAGCAGCAGCAGCAGCAGGTGCCCAAACATTACTTTAAAGAGACACTGGGGTTGGCTTCAGGAGCCCAAAAATTGGATGAATCACACCCTGGAGTTGGCAGCAGCAGCAGCAGCAGCAGGAGCCCAAACATTACTTTAAAGAGACACTGGGGTTGGCTTCAGGAGCCCAAAAATTGGATGATTCACACCCTGGAGTTGGCAGCAGCAACAGCAGCAGGAGCCCAAACATTACTTTAAAGAGACACTGGGGTTGGCTTCAGGAGCCCAAAAATTGGATGAATCACACCCTGGAGTTGCCAGCAGCAGCAGCAGCAGGAGCCCAAACATTACTTTAAAGAGACACTGGGGTTGGCTTCAGGAGCCCAAAAATTGGATGAATCACACCCTGGAGTTGGCAGCCGCTGCAGCAGCAGGAGCCCAAACATAGCTTGAAAGAGACACTGGAGTTGGCTGCAGGAGCCCAAAGATTGGATGAATCACACCCTGCAGTTGCAAGCAGCAGCAGCAGGAGCCCAAATATTACTTTAAAGAGACACTGGATTTGGCAGCAGGAGCCCAAAATTGGATGAATCACACCCTGGAGTTGGCAGCAGCAGCAGGAGCCCAAACATTACTTTAAAGAGACACTGGGGTTGGCTTCAGGAGCCCAAAAATTGGATGAATCACACCCTGGAGTTGGCATCAGCAGCAGCAGCAGGAGCCCAAACATTACTTTAAAGAGACACTGGGGTTGGCTGCAGGAGCCCAAAGATTGGATGAATCACACCCTGGAGTTGGCAGCATCAGCAGCAGCAGGAGCCCAAACATTGCTTTAAAGAGACACTGAGGTTGGCTTCAGGAGCCCAAAAATTGGATGAATCACACCCTGGAGTTGGCAGCAGCAGCAGGAGGAGCCCAAACATTACTTAAAAAAGACACTGGGGTTGGCTTCAGGAGCCCAAAAATTGGATGAATCACACCCTGGAGTTGGCAGCAGCAGCAGCAGCAGCAGCAGGAGCCCAAACATTACTTTAAAGAGACACTGGGGTTGGCTTCAGGAGCCCAAAAATTGGATGAATCACACCCTGGAGTTGGCATCAGCAGGAGCCCAAAAATTGGCCTAAAGACATAAATATGTTTTGCACCATTTGGAAAGTGTAAAACGTGGCACCATGCTGAATCTAGTCGCATGCATCAGGCATTGGTGGGTGGAAATCCTGGCTGATCCATCCCTGATTCATTTTGACAAAGGTGAGTCTCTCCACATTTTTAGTTGACAGAAGAGTTCTCCTCGCCGTAACTATGGCCCCCGCCGCACTAAACACCCGCTCAGATGGCACGCTACCTGCCGGGCAGGACAGCTTTTCCAGGGCAAACTCTGCTAGTTGCGGCCACAAATCAATTTTGGCTGCCCAGAAGTCCAGCGGATCCTCAAGGTGTGTTGGCATGGTCATGTCAAAGTATGACATGACCTGCTGGTTCAGGTCCTGCTCCAGGTCTTCCTGCTGCTCATGAGTAGCCTCACTATGCGGGTGTAGAAAGCTACTCATTAGCGACTGAAGACTGAGGCTGCTGCTGATGGAGCTGCTGCTGCTGCTCCTGCCAACTCCCCCCAGCAGCCATGACAGTGGAAGGTGAGCGCAGAGGTCCCCTCGAGTATGGACCATGGCGCAGATAGGCATCGGCCAACTGCCTACGTAGAATGTCTTTGTAGTAGTTCAGTTTGTCCTCCCTCTCGGTGGGTTTAAAAAATGCCCCCATTTTGTGCCGGAAGCGAGGGTCCAATAAGGTGGACAGCCAGAAGTCATCCCGCCGACAGATGGAAACAATTCTGGGGTCACTACGCAAGCACGTGAGCATGCTTCCTGCCATTTGCGCAAGTGACTCGGATGGACTACCTGTCTCCATCTCCACTGCATACTGCCACGGTGTGCCCGGGTCCTCTGTCTCGCCTTCCTCAAAAACCTCTAGCTCCTCTGGCTGCTCCTGCTCCTCCTCTCCTGTCAGCTGACTAGATAAACCAGCCATTTCGCCAAGCCTAAACTGTGTTTCGCTGGGCAACTCCTCCTCCTCTTCCTCCTCCTCCTCCAGTTCAGCTCCAACGGGGTTCATGTGGCCGTAAGATGTAAACGCCATGTCTCCAGTGCCATGACCAGCCATGGTTTCCAACATGTGTTGTAGTACATGAAGCAGTGGAATCACGTCGTTCATCCCGTAATCCTGCCGACTGACAAATAAAGTGGCTTCCTCAAAGGGCCTGAGCAAACGGCAGGTGTCACGTATGAGCTGCCACTGGTTGACATTGAAGTTACACAGGGGAGTCCCCCTATCTGCTTGGATCATCAGGAAATCCGTGATGGCTTTTCTCTGTTCATATAATCATATAATCATATAATGTGAAGGGTGGAATTCCAATGGGTGGAAACATCGCAAATCAGACTATGTTGGGGGATACCGTTCTGACGCTGTAGCTCAAGAAGGGTGTGTTTGGCGGTGTATGAGTGGCTGAAGTGCATGCAAAGTTTCCTTGAAGTTGTTAGGATGTCTTGCAGATGGGGGGAACACTTCAGAAACCGCTTGACAACCAGATTGAAGACGTGAGCCATGCAGGGGGCATGGGTCAGGCTTCCTTGGCGCAGCGCAGACAAAATGTTCTTCCCATTGTCGGTAACCATGATTCCCATTTTAAGTTTTCTTGGAGTAAGCCATGTTTGGATTTCCTGATGAATAAATTTAAGCAGTTCCTCCCCTGTGTGACTCCGTTCGCCAAGACAAACCATGTGAAGCACTGCGTGACACCTCCGTGCCCTGCACACATGGTAGACTGGAGGGGCACTGAGACTTGAGCCTACAGTGGAGGGTGAGGAGATGGCGGAGGATGAGGAGGCCGAGTCGCACAGTGTCACAGGCCCAACGGGCAGGGAACGCGGAGGCCGAAGCGGCGTGACCTGTCCAAGTTGCTGCTGCAAAGCAAAAGTGTCTTTATCAGGCCAAATTACTTTTAGAATAAGTGCAAAGGGTTATAGTAAATAGAGGCTGGTGTAGTCACAGAATGGGATGCCACAACAGCAGTGCACCTGGGAGCAGTAGTACTATGCAAAGCAAAAGTGTCTTTATCAGGCCAAATTACTTTTAGAATAAGTGCAAAGGGTTATAGTAAATAGAGGCTGGTGTAGTCACAGAATGGGATGCCCCAACCGCAGTGCACCTGGGAGCAGTAGTACTATGCAAAGCAAAAGTGTCTTTATCAGGCCAAATTACTTTTAGAATAAGTGCAAAGGGTTATAGTAAATAGAGGCTGGTGTAGTCACAGAATGGGATGCCACAACCGCAGTGCACCTGGGAGCAGTAGTACTATGCAAAGCAAAAGTGTCTTTATCAGGCCAAATTACTTTTAGAATAAGTGCAAAGGGTTATAGTAAATAGAGGCTGGTGTAGTCACAGAATGGGATGCCCCAACCGCAGTGCACCTGGGAGCAGTAGTACTATGCAAAGCAAAAGTGTCTTTATCAGGCCAAATTACTTTTAGAATAAGTGCAAAGGGTTATAGTAAATAGAGGCTGGTGTAGTCACAGAATGGGATGTCCCAACCGCAGTGCACCTGGGAGCAGTAGTACTATGCAAAGCAAAAGTGTCTTTATCAGGCCAAATTACTTTTAGAATAAGTGCAAAGGGTTATAGTAAATAGAGGCTGGTGTAGTCACAGAATGGGATGCCGCAACCGCAGTGCACCTGGGAGCAGTAGTACTATGCAAAGCAAAAGTGTCTTTATCAGGCCAAATTACTTTTAGAATAAGTGCAAAGGGTTATAGTAAATAGAGGCTGGTGTAGTCACAGAATGGGATGCCCCAACCGCAGTGCACCTGGGAGCAGTAGTACTATGCAAAGCAAAACTGTCTTTATCAGCCAAATTACTTTTAGAATAAGTGCAAAGGGTTATAGTAAATAGAGGCTGGTGTAGTCACAGAATGGGATGCCACAACCGCAGTGCACCTGGGAGCAGTAGTACTATGTAAAGCAAAAGTGTCTTTATCAGGCCAAATTACTTTTAGAATAAGTGCAAAGGGTTATAGTAAATAGAGGCTGGTGTAGTCACAGAATGGGATGCCACAACCGCAGTGCACCTGGGAGCAGTAGTACTATGCAAAGCAAAAGTGTCTTTATCAGGCCAAATTACTTTTAGAATAAGTGCAAAGGGTTATAGTAAATAGAGGCTGGTGTAGTCACAGAATGGGATGCCGCAACCGCAGTGCACCTGGGAGCAGTAGTACTATGCAAAGCAAAAGTGTCTTTATCAGGCCAAATTACTTTTAGAATAAGTGCAAAGGGTTATAGTAAATAGAGGCTGGTGTAGTCACAGAATGGGATGCCACAACCGCAGTGCACCTGGGAGCAGTAGTACTATACAAAGCAAAAGTGTCTTTATCAGGCCAAATTACTTTTAGAATTAGTGCAAAGGGTTATAGTAAATAGAGGCTGGTGTAGTCACAGAATTGGATGCCACAACAGCAGTGCACCTGGGAGCAGTAGTACTATGCAAAGCAAAAGTGTCTTTATCAGGCCAAATTACTTTTAGAATAAGTGCCAAGGGTTATAGTAAATAGAGGCTGGTGTAGTCACAGAATGGGATGCCCCAACCGCAGTGCACCTGGGAGCAGTAGTACTATGCAAAGCAAAAGTGTCTTTATCAGGCCAAATTACTTTTAGAATAAGTGCAAAGGGTTATAGTAAATAGAGGCTGGTGTAGTCACAGAATGGGATGCCACAACCGCAGTGCACCTGGGAGCAGTAGTACTATGCAAAGCAAAAGTGTCTTTATCAGGCCAAATTACTTTTAGAATAAGTGCAAAGGGTTATAGTAAATAGAGGCTGGTGTAGTCACAGAATGAGATGCCCCAACCGCAGTGCACCTGGGAGCAGTAGTACTATGCAAAGCAAAACTGTCTTTATCAGCCAAATTACTTTTAGAATAAGTGCAAAGGGTTATAGTAAATAGAGGCTGGTGTAGTCACAGAATGGGATGCCACAACCGCAGTGCACCTGGGAGCAGTAGTACTATGTAAAGCAAAAGTGTCTTTATCAGGCCAAATTACTTTTAGAATAAGTGCAAAGGGTTATAGTAAATAGAGGCTGGTGTAGTCACAGAATGGGATGTCCCAACCGCAGTGCACCTGGGAGCAGTAGTACTATGCAAAGCAAAAGTGTCTTTATCAGGCCAAATTACTTTTAGAATAAGTGCAAAGGGTTATAGTAAATAGAGGCTGGTGTAGTCACAGAATGGGATGCCGCAACCGCAGTGCACCTGGGAGCAGTAGTACTATGCAAAGCAAAAGTGTCTTTATCAGGCCAAATTACTTTTAGAATAAGTGCAAAGGGTTATAGTAAATAGAGGCTGGTGTAGTCACAGAATGGGATGCCACAACCGCAGTGCACCTGGGAGCAGTAGTACTATGCAAAGCAAAAGTGTCTTTATCAGGCCAAATTACTTTTAGAATAAGTGCAAAGGGTTATAGTAAATAGAGGCTGGTGTAGTCACAGAATGGGATGCCCCAACCGCAGTGCACCTGGGAGCAGTATTACTATGCAAAGCAAAAGTGTCTTTATCAGGCCAAATTACTTTTAGAATAAGTGCAAAGGGTTATAGTAAATAGAGGCTGGTGTAGTCACAGAATGGGATGCCACAACCGCAGTGCACCTGGGAGCAGTAGTACTATGCAAAGCAAAAGTCTCTTTATCAGGCCAAATTACTTTTAGAATAAGTGCAAAGGGTTATAGTAAATAGAGGCTGGTGTAGTCACAGAATGGGATGCCCCAACTGCAGTGCACCTTTGAGCAGTAGTACTATGCAAAGCAACAGTGGTTAACCAGGGTGAAACAGCTAACAAAGCCAGTGACCCAGGCAGTAACACTCAGGCTGCATGAAAACAAAAAAAAATCCCTGTCACTGCATCCGTTTTTTTCCTAACTTTCCCTGCTTCTCGCTGACTTCCTGCCTGTCTCCTGCCTGTCTCCTGTCTGTCCCTGTCTGTCTAACTGTCTCTCCCTGACTACAGCAGCGTCCTGTCTCTCACGAATGCAATAGAGAAATGAGGAAAAGCAAGATGTCCGCCGCCTTAAATTGCGCTGTGACGTCACCGGGCTTGCTGGCTGCTGATAGGCTGCATGTGACTGCCCCAGTATGCACTGGAGCGGGGTAGATGTCTGGACATGTCCCGTCCGCCATCTTAGAATGCCTGTAATGTAAATGAATGGATGTTAAAAAAAAACTTCGAGCGATCGAAGCACGGGGAAATTCGGATTCGATCCGAATCGAATTTTTCATGAAATTCGGATCGAATCCGGGTTCGTCCGGATCGATTCGCTCATCCCTAACAGTAATGGCAGTATTAAATACGCCTCTCGATTTTGGGCCTCTTCAATAGTTTTTAATTTAATGAAGACCTTGCATTTCCCCCAGGTAGCACAAGCAAGTCAAAATAAGTATAACATAGTGTAATCATAGTGTATATCAAGGTTTATTGGCTCTAGACCTATTGTACTTAGAAGAATCCATGATATATCATGTTTTTGTCATTTAGTGAGCCAACAGATCAGGAATCTTTTAGCAGTGCTTTGTGTTCCTCCTCTATTTATGACTTTTTGTACTTTAAGTCTTTTAACATGTTGTGAGCAATTTTTAATGTGATTTAAGTTATTTTTGCAAGCGCTGTAATTATTTATTAATGGACTTAATATTTTTGCCACTTTAAACTTTATGGCAGGTGACACTGTACAAGAAGCGATAAACATTCTTTCTGGTGGACACAGGTTTTTCTGACCATATTGGTCCTGTCAACTGATATTCTAGAAATCTGTAAATACTCTATACACTGTATTTTGAGAAAAAAAAAACCTCTTTAAATTCCATTCTCTACAGTAGTGTCTCCTCCAATAAACCAAAGCAGAACCTCCCTCCTCTTTGAAGAGTCTAGTAATCCTCTTCCCCATAGGAAATGATAAACCCTCTATACTGTGATCATCTATCTAATCAGAATAATAGATAAACAACACATGAAACCAGAACACAGCAGATATCATAGCCCGGTAGCCTTGGGGTGTCTGGGTGTGCGTTTCAATAAATGACTTAAATGTCATGTTTTTTAAGGCAGCGCTTGTAGCAAGGGAACCAGCGACATTAGCAGGAATGTTACCTTTTGTAAAGAGAAGCTGGCTTACATTGCGAGAGGTCAGGAAATGTAAGCAGATGGCTTGTTTCAGTGACCGCTCAGCAAAACTCATTTGCCCGGGTATGAAAAATGAGAAATTTAAAAGGAAGTGAATTCCCAGCACACAAGGCATTTCTTCACTTTAAACAGCAAATGTTGTATGTTGTTAACCCTATTCTTCTAAAATACCAGCTGATCTGCTCAATGATACTAATAGCTTTCTATTGACCAGGAGAAGAAAGGGACATCAAAGACACACACTGAGAAAAAACAAAAAGGGGGCAAATAGGGACAAGTCTACTTGAAAGCTATTTGCCACCACCAATGAAAGCAGGGTTATTGTAGTATATATTATGTGTTTTTTATTTGCTGAAAGATTTTAGGACCCCATTGTGGGGACTAAGCCTATTTTTTTACCTATTTTTATATTACTGGAGTGTGTCTGAGTAGCACCAGAGGATGCCCAATACTTTTAGCTGGTCTCTACATTCCTGTATCTGGTTGAGTGGACTGTATGCAGATTGAAATAAATTACAACTCTCATACAGTGGATTCAGTAAACTGTCATGCAAGTTGTAAAATCTTATGGAAGTGATAATACTCTCACAGTTTTCTCAAATGCTACACACATATGCAAGATTGTCTCTCATGTGTCTCAAAAACAAATGAGAAGGCAAGAATTCCCGCATGCGAGATGGATCTTGCAAAATGCTGAATCAACCCTATTCACACCTGTTTAGATGTTACAGAAAATTAATCATTTACATTTGCATGTGTATGTTACTCTGAAATGTACCCTGTAGACATACAACTGCTTAAACCGGTTCCCACCCCTAAGGGTTTACAACCACTAAAGCAGAACAGGTTTGATTGGTAAATATACAGTTACCATTCAAGTCTAATTTTGGTTAAATATCTCCCTATCTTCATTCTTCGTGGAAGGGCCCTTGGATGAATCACATATTATATATCAGGTGAACTCAAGTAAAAACTGCAACATAATATTTGAAGCCCCATTTAGACCAAATGTTGGGAGCTCTATGCCTTTTCCTCAATTTCTTGATGAAACCATTGTTGAGAGTTGTACCCCTAGATGCCACTACCATTCAAAAATGTTCCCTAGCCAATACAAACTTTAACATTTTTTAAAAAGCGTGGGGTTTCCTCCTCCCGGAGAGTGGGACCCTATGTGTTTTTTTGTAATTTCTAAGAAGGGAGGGGAACCCCACACCTTTTTTTCTAATTTTTAAGGGTTTAACCATTAAAAATAAAAAAACATTGTGGGGTCTCCCTATCTAGTAAAAACAGTGTGGGTACCAGCTATGGGAACTGGTAGACCAAGGCTATCAGCCCGCATAGCCCTCAGCCATGGGCTCTTCTGCCCCCCCCCCGGGCTTTAGGGTGAAGGGTTATGGCAAGACACCCACTTTTCTTTCTGCAGAGAGTGGTGCAGGACAGCCCAGAGGACAGCAGCCAAGGGACAGCGAGACAGCAGGTATGTTTTTACTTTTTTTTATTTAACTAGTTCAGGGAAAAAATCGGTGGGCACAGCAAGTTCGGATTCATGCTAAATCTAATTTTCCCTGCTATTTGGACCGATGAGTTCAGTTCGCTCATCTCTAGTGCCCTCTTCCCAAAGGCTATGTGGCAAAGGCAAGTGAAAGAGAGACCCTGGAAATATGAATTGTTAAATTTAAATATAAACATTTTATTTTAATAAATAATATCTCAGTTGCCCCCAGGAATTAAGATTTAGGTAACGGTAAGGGAGCTGAGGGCAGTACAGATTAAAGGGGTAGTTCTATTAAGAAATATAACGGTTAGTATAGTGTAACAGTAAGTCTATAAGGAAGACCTAGAAGTGATAAGAACCCATGTTTTTCTTTCCATGAAACAGTTAGGATTATTAGCACCCTTATTAGGTAGACTTCAACCTTTAAAAGCAACCTCAAACCCCATCTATTTAGACAAACTTACCATCTGGCCTAACCAAACCACCTTCTTGTCACCCTTCAGAGTACTTGTTACCGAGCTTAGTAAATACTCTTTGTGACGCAACCTCTTGTCTCCACCCTCTTCCTTTAGATTGTAAGCTTGCAAGAGCATGGCCCTCTCTCCAATGTACTCCTGTATCAATGTGTTTTGTTGCATTTGAATCATAATACTGTATGTATTTCATGCATTCGTTGTCATATCTCTGTTATACACGACTCATAATGCCATGTATATTATAAGTATGTTACTTTTCTCACCCTTCTCTGACTCAGTGAAGCCATAGCACACACACTGATAAATGGAAGAAAGTCCAGCCATTAGCCAGTAGAATGCATGTACATTGTTAAATGTCGTCATGAGGTTGAAGATGGCCCAACAAAGCCTACTTCCTGCATAGCACAGGTAATTCTACATTCCATAGAGTCTGTCTAGAGATGAGCGAACTGGTGCATCAGAACCCAAGTTCGTTGCGAATTTCAGGAAAAATTTGATTCGGTATAAAACCGAATTTTTGGGGGTTTGTGCTGACCGAATTTTCCCTGAAGTTCACTGGCACCTCGGGCAGTGGGTAGAAAAAAAATCCAGTGTGCGCAGCGGAAGTCGACTTGCACAGCTGACAGTGCAGAGGCTCCCCCCTCCTCCCCTGCACGGCCTCCCCCGCTCCCACCGTGCTGTGTGACATGCGGCTTCCCCGTCATTCTGGCCCAGCAGCTGGCTTCGGGCACAAGTTGGCTAACTTGTGCATTCTGTTTGGCTTGGTATGGTGGAATCAGAACTAGGCATATGATTATGAAGACACCAGCCCAAACTTAGACAAACTTTTTACAAGCGGATTCATTCTAGGGCCCTAAAGATCCTTCCAGACTTCAGAACATCTTTGACAAAGACTGGCAGGCACATGAACAGCTTTAATCCACTAGTTATTGAAATTGTAAACAGAAATGGCACATTGGGTACACGGTATCACAAACCAGTGGCTCATAATATATGGTTACAATTCATCTATCATAAATATTTTTCTTGCTCTTCTTCTTTTAATTTCTTATATATCTTGCACTGTTCTTGCCAAAATGTATATAACGTACGCCAGTATACATGGCAAAATAAACTTGATTGATTGACTTAATGTTCAACAAAAACGCATGTCATGAGAACTCCCCTGCCATCACTTATATGCATCCTCTATAATGTGATGCCTAACTCCAGCAAATTTTGACCTCTGCCCCAAATCAATGCAGGGACCCGCCAGCCCTAAGGCACTTATGGAGGACAGAGGAAGGACAATTGGAGCTGCACCCTCTAGCCATGAGGTGACAGTTATGCAAGGCCTGTAGGTCGGTGGGGCATGTCACACATTGATTTTTAGATAAAGGACACAATATGCATATTATATATAGTGTGAATTAAAGGGCAATTCATTAAAAATAGAAGCTCTCTTTACTTTATTAAAGGACATCTGTTGGCTGAAATGAAGAAACTAAGTAACAACAAATCACCAGACCCTGCAACCTTGACCCCAGATCTCAGCACCAGATGGAAAAACACCACCAATCATTTGCTGTTGGGCTAATGGCTCACTCCCCTGCCCCATCATCTCCCCCTGTCCCCAGTCCCAAAAGAGCTGATCTGAAGGAGGAGCATCCAACAGCCACCCTGAGAGCTCTTATCTCAGAGTTACCAATCAGGAGCATACAGGACCCGGTGGGTGAGTGTTTTGTCAGCTCAAGTGCTGACAGCAAAATATCAGTGTTTATTCACCAGCTGGTGCTGTGGTGGATCAAGTTTTCCAAGGTTAGGTATAGCTAGGTTTCTTTAGTCTGCATATGGCTTTTATATACACCACAGGGGATTGGTATGTATTAATGTGTGAAAAATGTCCCTGTCTCTTGACCACAATAAAAAAAAGCTAACCGGTGTTGAGGTGCATCAACTGAGGTGGCTTGCTCTCAGACATGAGGGTTTTCGACATTTTAATGAATAATCCTTAGTTTGCAATATACATGGACTCCAGACAGCGGACCAAAACCCACTGAACTTGGGAAATACTTTGGGCCAAAGTCCCTGCCGATACTTTCTTCTTAGGGCGTAGTACTAGAAATGGGTATTTCTGCTTTTCGAATCATTCTGGAACACTGATTTTTGACTGTGCCTCGCTGTAAGATGGCAGGTGTCATAAATGACATCACTGCCACACCCAACAGTGGCAATTAATGGAGGAGGCGGAGCTTTACAGCTAAAACAGACGCCATTATCTTGGATAAGAGTAAAGCAGGAGCAATGAAAATTAGCAAAAGGTCTTCCTCATAGGAGGAGCAATTCAGGGGATGCAAGTTAAAAATTTGGGTTTTGGTCTGCTCACAAAGGGAGTTCCGATTTTCTTTAAATGGTGACAGCTGAAGAATCTAGCAGAGTGTTCAGGGCACTGAGATATCCTAGACCAGTACATTTTATATCACTGGACTAGGAGGAAGCTGCTGCATGGTATACCCTAATAGTTTTTTTATATGCCTGAACAATACTTTAAAGTGTACCAAAACCCAGGATTTTGACTACCCTGGGCTTTAGTCCTTGCCCCCGGACAGGGGTGCCCCGCTGTGTGATACCCACCAGGTCGACGAAACAAACTCACATTCTTCCCGGTCCTACGGCGCATGCGCGGCCATTCGTCCAATTCACTCACGTCAGCGCATCTAAGCCTTCATCTAAGGCGAGCAGCTTTGAGCGCGCTGTCGGCCGCATCCCCCGCTACCATTCACAAATGCCTGCCGGTGGCACGCATCCTGCTATAGAGGTAGCGGGGATGCGGCTGCGGCTCACGCATGCACCATTGGACCGGAAAAGAAGGTAAGTGTATAGGCGTATGGGGAATGGGGAATCGATATAGATTGTAAGAGGAAAGAGGTGTTTGTTTCAGCGCAGTGTTACCTGGTAGCTGCACCTAGTGTAAGTAGAACCAATCCTTGTGGTGTATTGGAAGTGCTTGTATACCTGTTCCTGTAGGGAGAAGGTAAGTAATAGGTGCGCTAGATGGAAGAAAACGACAAGGTTAGTTTTGGTGAGGGTAGAGGGTTTCCGGTGAGAGAGGTGGTTAGGTAGATTCCTGAAAAGGAAAAAAGGCTGGTTGGTTAGTTAAGTTTGTTTGAGGTTGGTATATCTACCTTCTAATCGTACCAGCGATAACAGGTATCATTAACTCTGGCCGATTATTCCTCAAAAATCTCCAGGTTTACTGGGGATTTTTTCTCTACCTAGTGACCAAATTAATGGTTACCAGGATTATAAGTGCCCAGTGCCGTGAAGGCGCTATTGGGTGCTTACAAATTAATAAGTAATAAATAATGCTGTAGTTACCGGTGGTGCACACTGCTGGGCTCACCAGGCTTCTTATGCTGATTGAGATTCTTGACGTTTTGGTTGTTTCTGTGGTGGTTAGGTGTTGGTTCCAAAAAATTGGTGGTGTTGTTGTAGGTCCGCTTTAGGGTGCTTCTGCCGATGTTGCTGTAGGCCAATGAAGCTGTCAACTCTGCAGAGCGAATTCCCAGGCTGCGTGTGTAGTGGTAGCACACAGGTAATGAGCAGATCTACAGCTACAAACATCCAAAGCAACAAAATTTAAACCTACAGCAACATCGGCAGAAGCACCCTAAAGCGGACCTACAACAACACCACCAATTTTTTGGAACCAACACCTAACCACCACAGAAACAACCAAAACGTCAAGAATCTCAATCAGCATAAGAAGCCTGGTGAGCCCAGCAGTGTGCACCACCGGTAACTACAGCATTATTTATTACTTATTAATTTGTAAGCACCCAATAGCGCCTTCACGGCACTGGGCACTTATAATCCTGGTAACCATTAATTTGGTCACTAGGTAGAGAAAAAATCCCCAGTAAACCTGGAGATTTTTGAGGAATAATCGGCCAGAGTTAATGATACCTGTTATCGCTGGTACGATTAGAAGGTAGATATACCAACCTCAAACAAACTTAACTAACCAACCAGCCTTTTTTCCTTTTCAGGAATCTACCTAACCACCTCTCTCACCGGAAACCCTCTACCCTCACCAAAACTAACCTTGTCGTTTTCTTCCATCTAGCGCACCTATTACTTACCTTCTCCCTACAGGAACAGGTATACAAGCACTTCCAATCGATATAGATTACTGGCCCGATCGCCATAGGTTTTGGTCCACTTTAAAAAATGGGTGAATGGGGACACCTGGGGTCGGGGCAGAATTGGGAGTGCTGAGGCTATATAATAGAGGGCAGAATATGGGCTGGGTACAGATTGGGCTGGAGAGGAGAGTGGAAAGGCAGGGAATGAATGGGGATGTTAGAAGCAGCAGCCCAGCCAGACCCAAAGCAGGCCCAGGAATTCTCCCTGCCTACATATGGCCAGTCTGCCCCTTTCTTACCTGCAGAGGGAAGCAGCCTTCATAAAATGTTACATAAAATGTTAGCTTTTGATGTGTTACTGCTGCCTGCAATGTATACAATACACATCACCATCTATAAATAATACAAAATAGCACAACATTCTATATGGCCAAACAATAACATAAGAAGTTTCTGCTGATTTTATCACAACCAGTGAAGAAGTAATAAAGAGGAAGATCTTAATGTGTACCTAGAGGTTACTGTAGAGCTCACACAGGTCATTCAAGCCAAGCTGGGTTATGATGACCACAAGCCTCTGTAGACAAGTAATATTTGATAAAAATGAAAGTGCTTCCTTGATACATAATATTCGAGAGGTGTTTATTTTTGGATAGCGAAACTAAATGAAATGATCTGAGAGTATCGGTCAGCTAGGACAGTTAATCATTGACAAAGCTGCCAGTTACGAAAGTGCAAATAAAGGTCCATGGCGCAATGACACACATATTGCATGACTCACAGCACTCCAGTGGATAAAGGACAGACAAAACAGTTTATTGTCTAAGTCCAATCTTAGGCATGTTTAGCTGCTTTGGAATTCTGCAAGAATTTTATTACATGTTGTTTAGGTGAGGATTTGTTTTATATTAAGCGACATGACCAGATGTACCTGTATGCTCACAACCTCTGTGAATAAAAGGGTTTGGCTGTTTACTGACCATTAAATACTAACAGACAAATCAAGAATACAGCCATCTCCTTAGACAAACATTTGCATTAGAATAAACTGTAGCAAAGAGCTCAGCAGCCTATGTAATGTTATAGGAAACCTTTACATAAGTGGGCTGGGATGTGTGCAGTGACTTTACTACACAAGGTGTGTGCACTGACTCTACTATACAAGGTGTGTGCACTGACTCTACTATACAAGGTGTGTGCAGTGACTTTACTACACAAGGTGTGTGCACTGACTCTACTATACAAGGTGTGTGCACTGACTCTACTATACAAGGTGTGTGCACTGACTCTACTATACAAGGTGTGTGCACTGACTCTACTATACAAGGTGTGTGCACTGACTCTACTATACAAGGTGTGTGCACTGACTCTACTATACAAGGTGTGTGCACTGACTCTACTATACAAGGTGTGTGCACTGGCTCTACTATACAAGGTGTGTGCACTGACTCTACTATACAAGGTGTGTGCACTGACTCTACTATACAAGGTGTGTGTACTGGCTCTGCTATACAAGGTGTGTGCAGTGACTCTACTATACAAGGTGTGTGCACTGACTCTACTATACAAGGTGTGTGCACTGGCTCTACTATACAAGGTGTGTGCACTGGCTCTGCTATACAAGGTGTGTGCACTGGCTCTACTATACAAGGTGTGTGCACTGACTCTTACTATACAAGGTGTGTGCACTGACTCTACTATACAAGGTGTGTGCACTGACTCTACTATACAAGGTGTGTGCACTGACTTTATTACACAAGGTGTGTGCACTGACTCTTCTGTACTATACAAGGTGTGTGCACTGACTCTACTATACAAGGTGTGTGCACTGGCTCTGCTATACAAGGTGTGTGCACTGACTCTACTATACAAGGTGTGTGCACTGGCTCTGCTATACAAGGTGTGTGTACTGGCTCTGCTATACAAGGTGTGTGTACTGGCTCTGCTATACAAGGTGTGTGCACTGACTCTACTATACAAGGTGTGTGTACTGGCTCTGCTATACAAGGTGTGTGCACTGACTCTACTATACAAGGTGTGTGCACTGACTCTACTATACAAGGTGTGTGCACTGGCTCTACTATACAAGGTGTGTGCACTGGCTCTACTATACAAGGTGTGTGCAGTGACTTTACTATACAAGGTGTGTGCACTGGCTCTACTATACAAGGTGTGTGCACTGACTCTACTATACAAGGTGTGTGCACTGACTCTACTATACAAGGTGTGTGCACTGACTCTACTATACAAGGTGTGTGCACTGACTTTATTACACAAGGTGTGTGCACTGACTCTTCTGTACTATACAAGGTGTGTGCACTGACTCTACTATACAAGGTGTGTGCACTGGCTCTACTATACAAGGTGTGTGCACTGGCTCTACTATACAAGGTGTGTGCAGTGACTTTACTATACAAGGTGTGTGCATTGGCTCTGCTATATAAGGTGTGTGCACTGACTCTACTATACAAGGTGTGTGCAGTGACTTTACTATACAAGGTGTGTGCACTGGCTCTGCTATACAAGGTGTGTGCACTGGCTCTGCTATATAAGGTGTGTGCATTGGCTCTGCTATACAAGGTGTGTGCACTGGCTCTGCTATACAAGGTGTGTGCACTGGCTCTGCTATATAAGGTGTGTGCACTGACTCTACTATGCAAAGTGTGTGCACTGGCTCTGCTATACAAGGTGTGTGCACTGGCTCTGCTATACAAGGTGTGTGCACAGCTCTACTATACAAGGTGTGTGCACTGGATCTACTATACAAGGTGTGTGCACTGACTCTACTATACAAGGTGTGTGCATTGGCTCTGCTATACAAGGTGTGTGCACTGACTCTACTATACAAGGTGTGTGCATTGGCTCTGCTATATAAGGTGTGTGCACTGACTCTACTATACAAGGTGTGTGCACTGGCTCTGCTATATAAGGTGTGTGCACTGACTTTACTATACAAGGTGTGTGCACTGACTCTACTATACAAGGTGTGTGCATTGGCTCTGCTATATAAGGTGTGTGCACTGGCTCTGCTATATAAGGTGTGTGCATTGGCTCTGCTATATAATGTGTGTGCATTGGCTCTGCTATACAAGGTGTGTGCACTGGCTCTGCTATATAATGTGTGTGCATTGGCTCTGCTATACAAGCTGTGTGCATTGGCTCTGCTATACAAGGTGTGTGCACAGCTCTACTATACAACGTGTGTGCACTGGATCTACTTTACAAGGTGTGTGCACACAGTCCCCAGCACTTATGTCCGCTTCAGGGGGCTTAGTGTATTCGAGGCAATACGCCATGTCTCTGTAATTATGGTGACCAGCAAGTCACCTTCTGACTCTGTCTCCCTATTTATTAGTCGTTAGTGAGCCATGGGAATTATGATGTCTGATGAGCCAATGGCTGAAGGGATAAATAGCTTTTGCTTCGTGTAAACAGTTTCCATTTTGTTTTCACATTGTATATCCTAAGACACCATTTCATGTAGAGCTGGCGAGCACATAGATCCCTTTTTCAGGGAACAAAAGTTTTGTTTTTTGTTAATCATGTGGATCCTTGAGGAATATACTGATAAGAGAAACCTCTCTAAACCACTTGTAGGGGCTTATTAAAATGATGTCACAAGGATGTAGTTGCTTCTAGAAAGTTCAGCTTGTTGTGTCACTTGGTCCAACCTTTAAGCTTAAGTCCTGTATCTGGAATTGCTAAGGCACTGTGAATTGACTTTAACCATCGGAAAATAATCCCCTACTTACTAACTTTTGATTTGAATGACTGTTTGAACCTGGCCCATTTTAACCTTAACTTGTCTGCAGTAGACGTAGTATGCTGACCATTAAACCTGTGAGCTCTTTTGGTCCTTGGATTATTCATTTGGCAGACTGATGTATACATGTAGCATTTGATTCTGTATGTAAAATTGCTAAGGCACTGCGATTTCGCTTTCACTTCTGTGAAATAATATCCTAAGTATTAACTTTTGATTTTTTTGACTCCATTTCTTTTATTCCCTAACTGGACCTGGTCCATTGTAATCTTACCTGGTACCATTCATAATTGTTTGAGACCTCAAATAATAATGACTATGGGTGAAGGGTGCAGATATATTTTCTGGGTTGGTGTCTGATTATTTACATATTATTTACAATAGCATAAATGGATTTTAGTCACATGGACCACTTAATTGCAAGGTCTGACTTAGCATGGGGCTGTACCAAGAGTTTCAGTTTAGGAACCAAATGGTCACAAGTAACAGAATAAAAAAACAGCCATTTTCGTATTTTTCTTTGGCAACTTCCAAGCACTACAACACAGAGCTCCATACCATGCTGTGATGATGGACAATAAGTCAAATTAATATGGCTCTTCATAAATGGAACCATTCGCTGAGCTTATTCTTTTGAATTACAAGCTAATTTTGCAAAATTAGAATCACATCTTTACTTGGACAGTGACCTTGTTAACATCATTTCTGAAGTTATTTACCAATTCAGGCTAAACATTAAATGTCAAAAACTACTTGTCACCAAGATAAAATAATTTGAGGCAATTTACGAACATCAGGAAGCCTTAAAGACAAGCTGTGGCTAAGCAGGATCTTAACAAGGCTGGTCATGATGTTTGAAGATACAGTGTGGGAAAGGAAGTGATTTTTAAGACTGGGGGAGGGAATCGTTTAACTTCTCAGTGTCCCTATGAGAGTTCCAGCAATATGAGTCTGAGCAACTTGCCCACAGCTGGGTCAGCTGTTGCTTTTTCATTATTAGACATTTTCTACCTAATGTGGAGTGAAAGATGAGGTCAACATTACTAAGAGCTTTATTGAAGAGGCATCAGCGTCACACAGCTCTACTTTTTTGGCCTCAGTAGCACTCAGCGTCTGATCTAACAACCAATAAAAATCTAAAACTGGTTCGGCCACCATCTAGTGTCTTATTTACCAGTAGTGCCGAATAGGATGCAGCGCCAGATGAAACCTGACGCGTTAGCTCAAGATACCATAGAGCACAATGGGCAGAGTTGGATTGAAGTGTTTATTGTTTATAATTGATATACTAAATGCTTATAATTGATATTCCACACATATATCTGTACAGAACTTGCATTGTGGCTTGTCAGTAATTGAAATGCAGGACTTAGATAGGCCAAGATGTTTTTTGGGGGATATTAAAATGTATTTTAATGGCTTCTTTTGCTTAACAAAGTGCAATTTGGAGAACAACTAACACGCAGCCAAAACGCACTGTAAAGTTTGTCTCCAGCAGTGATTTCTTGTAACTGTAATGAAGAAACAATGATCAGCACCAGAAAAATACAGCACCAAGAATTTTAAGGACGAAAAATGTCATAAATATAATGGGAGCACTGGGAAAGCGACAGTACAAAGTGGCTCTCACTGTTGCTGAGATAATCGGCTGCTGGGTCCAACAGGCACTTACATAGGTCAGCCAATACATTGGTGCAACAATCAAAGCTAATAAGTAATGTTCAGGCACAATGCCTGCTAGCGCCAATGTAGTACACAGCACAGCGCCAGATAAGACGGGAATGCCAGCACTCCGAATTTGGCGCTATAACCACACAAATGATGCTATGAAACACACATAATAAATTTGGCCCTAAGAAGAAAATCCTATTAACAACCAGCAGCTAGGCAACCAAGCTGTGGGCTTTAAACAATTAAAACAGCCTTGATCTGCTTAATCTAGCATTAGAAAGTGGTGGTAGTCATACATACTATGGGAAGAAATACCAGGATTTGTATTCTGATATTCTAGTAATTGCATGGTGTAATCCATCATGGCTTAGGAAATACTAGCACAAATTGTTTGAATTAAATCCGATGCCTGTAACCAATATGTACCCATTCCCTAAAGGAACTAAGTGGTGAAATGAAATCCCATACCCCTAGCTATATCATTAGTACTAATTTGCTGTACAATAAGGTACAGAATTACTCATCTTTTCACATACCACACTTCACATCACTTCTGCATCAGATCAACAGCAACACTTCATCCTTGTCACAGATCTGATCGACCATGACTAGACATCATCAGATCTATGACATGTGGTGCTTTCTAGAATGATGAAATGCAGCTGATTGTTTATTAAGGCCAACAGATCCATTTTTCTTCCAGTTTTCATAAATCTTTCCAACATCGACCTGTGCTAGTAACGCAGGCCATAATAAATGTGGTGCCACTAAGTCACTTTGCCAGCTGACCTCTGTAGCCCCCAAAGGCTTCATCTGTCAGAAGCCAAGGTTTATCAAGACCAGTGTAAGGAAAGTAGAGACATTGGAGCATTAGCCAAGAGTTCTGGCTTCATTTAAGTTAAGGAACCTGATTGTTTTGTTTTAATTTTTTGTAGTCTTTGTCTTTAGTTTTCTTTGATAAATCAAGTGTTTAAAATTGGTCATGTGATTCTTTTAAATATTTTATAAGAAGGAGACAAATGTGGTGGGAATTAACAATGGATACACCATTTTTTTCTGTGTTTCTCTAAACCAGAACTACAACAGAAACCTTCTTAGTTCTGGTCGAGCAATGTCCTCTCTTTGACCCAATTTGGCAATTTCTTCATGACTTCATGCATGTTGTTACTAAACAGAAAGTTAATGTTACAAAGAAGCCTTACGTGTCACTAGTGCAAAAGTTACAGGAAACCAGTTTTCAGGAGCATGGACTTTCACTTCCAGGAGCAATCTTACTAAAGAGACAGATTATAGAACCCATTGCTGGCTGACTAGATTTTATATACTAGGGTCTCTGCATATTTTGCCTGCAATTGATTGCCCTGTCTCACCGTAGGCAGACAGAACATCTGTTCATCTTTAAAAAGACGAAACTGCTTTGTGTTAGATGTAGTTAGTTCTGTGACCTTACTCTCTACTGCGGTGTTCCCCAACCCTCTAATTAAAAGCCACCAACAGGCCATGTTTTGCAGATATCTGCAATGATACACAGGTGAAGCACTTAGTGCAAATACAGAGCTATACCCTAATTATTAAACCTGTCCATCAAAGTGATGATCCACAAAATATGACCTGTTGGTGGCTATTGAGGAGAGGGTTGGGGAACACTGCTCAACTGATCTGAACACCTGGGCTGACTTTGGTTTTGATCATGGTATCCTACTGAGATTAGTGCTCATTCTGGCTATCAGTCCCCAACTTCGGCCAATTTTCCAGCTTAAGCTTTATCTATCTGCTGGAATTCCCAGGTGCATAACCAAATTGATCCCAACCATAGGGAACACTGGAGAAGACCAAGCTTGTTTTTGAAACTTGTACTCTGAGCACTATGCTCATGACAACATCTATGGCACTTTCGCTACAAAAGTGTTAGACCTTGATCACTGAACAGTCTATCAATTACCTTTTCACCTCCCGTCTGCCATCATCCTATCTAGTCATCAGGTGATGCAAAGCTGGCCTGATTAGCTTGGAATCACAGCATCGTTTTGGTGTGTGCTGCTGATGGAATTGCTTATAGATCCCGTTGCTATCTGCTGCTATGCATGCCATGGTCTAGTGGTTAAGGAATCGACTTGTGACCGGAGGGTTGCTGGTTCAATACCTGACTGGAAAGTGACTGAAGTGCTCCTGAGCAAGACACGTAACTCCCCAATATCTCCAGGCAGCCCACAGTTCTGGGCACTTGTGCACTAACTGTTCCCTAGTGTGTTCACATCTTTGTAGTTTGTCTCACTGCACATATGGGTGAAATACTTTCTTTAGTTATAACACCAGTGTGATCAAGCCATCTGTAAGTGAAGCCTATTTTTTTTTCTCTAGTATATTTACTCGTTTTTAGACTGAGCATATTAGCATTTTTTTTCACTTTGAAGCAATGCAGTGGTCATCACCATTGCTCAACGTCCAACAAATCACAATATCTGCCTCCAGACTGCAGAGAGTAATATATTAAGTCAATTGTATCCATTTTCTGTAATTCTACTTTTAGTGATAAACCCCTTCTCATGTGAAGCTTTTAAAATCTTCAGCAGCTTTGACTGATGATGCCAAAATTGGATGCTTTCAGACAAATCTTTCAAAGGACCTTTGATGCCACTTTTCTTTTAGAGTATTGCTTTCATATTATTTAGAGGGGAGAAAGGTCCTGGAAGATCTAATGTCCACCGATTTTTTCCTGAGAGAAAAATAATTAGCCGGTTCCTCATTAATAATAAGTATTGCTTGCTGGCACGATGGAGTGTCACTGTCACAAGGTCTTGATGAATAATCTCATTTATGTTTTAGCGCACAAACCATGTTTCTCTGTCACTCTTTTGACTAATAATCTCGCCTTTTACCTTACACCACTTCTCACCTTCATTAGCTTTTGTTTGTTTCTGCAGGGTACGTGTTGCCTTCCATGCAATGTGATGGTGTGGTTGGCTTAATAAATATTAGGGCAAAGCTTCTTGTGCACACATACAAGATACAGCAAAATAAAATTAGTAAAAGTGTCTCAATACACCAACTCTGCCAACAAGGGTAAGCCAACCCTTATTAGATATATTTATCCAAGATGAAATGGTAAAGGTTCTGTTCCCCTGCTGGTCTTCCTTGCTGAGCTCAGCAGGGGAAGACCTTCTCAACCTTAACATGCCAACATGAGAGCTGTATTTGATAGCCACAGACCATCATAAAAGTTTAATGAATGGCTGGCACTGCACCACTGAATGGGGTGATTCAGAACAATTCTTATGGACAACAGTTCAAACTTTTTTTTTGGTATGCCTGCACTGCAACAATTCTTTAGTGGACCTCGGCATATCACACAACCTACTGCTTAAAATAGAGCAAAACCTGGCATTTTGACTATTACGGGGGTTTTTTTGTGATGGTTTGGGATACTCCACTGTGTGAAACCCCCAGTTCATCCACTCACCTCTTCCCGGTCCTATGGCTCATGCGTGGGCTCTCATCCAATCAGAGCCATTTGCCATGCCTACGTTATTCAGCAAACAACTCTAGCCTTCTGCAATGGGGAGGGAGAGCGGGCACATCCCCGCATCTTTGAGCTGTGTGTGCGCTCCCATCCCAGCCATTGAGATAAGCTGCGTCGGGGGCACGCGCATTGCTGAAGATCGGACGAGAGCCAGCGCATATGCCATTGGACCTGGTAAAGGTAAGCTGTTAGAGGCAAACTGGGGGATTTCACATAGAGACTCCAAGCCCAATGGAATTAATTAGCCAGCTAGCAGCTGACCTGATGCTTATCTCATATGTTTCAACTCCATTTCCAACAGTGTATGGTAGAAGCCGAAGCAGGGCTCCAAACATTGCCCCTCTTCAATTTCATTCCTCCCGGAACACACAAAAAAGTGGTCTTACAGCTACTCTGTCCCTTGGTGCTCATAGAATGAGTGAGCACAGCAAGCCACAGTGGTCCAGCAGCTATCTCTAGCCACAGCAGAGCATGCTCATGACGCATAAAGCAGCTCCAAGACATGTCCACCCCAGCTCAGCCATGATTCAGAAATAGAAGCAAATAAATCAGTTATTGCCCATAATACATAAGCTATTTACATACAATCAGAGATTTTCAGGTGCTTTGAAATGACTCATTTTATACCCCTCTCAAGGGGAATAAGGTGGGAGAAAGTTAGTGTGTGTCTGGACAGAAACTTTAAAGCAGAGCAAGGGGAGCATTTTGGTCCCTTACCCTCAGACATCCAGATATGGGATATATGGCCGTAGACAGGGCCGGATTATAAGGGGGGCGCATGGGGCATGCTCCCCGGGGCCTCTACCATTTGCCCTGCAAAGGCGGTCTCCACCAACCTTTGGGTTATGGTCTGATCAAGGAGGCCTTTCAGTATTTGGTTTGGCGAGCCACAGGGCCAGCAACAAAGCTATTGGCAACAGTGGGCCCCCGTGCCTGGGTAAACCTTTTTTTGTTTTTGCCAAAGCCACCACAGGGCAGGACAGAGAGTCTAGACCAGCAAAGCCGCTGTCAGCCACACTACAGTATTGGGTGGGGGCAGAGCTGTCAACTGTGGCCGCTCACTGCACATAAGCCACCAAGCACAGCCACTGACAGCTTAATGCAGGGGATTTTTTCTCTTTGCGACTACACTACCCCCCGCCCAGAATGACAAAGCAGGAGTTCCCGAGCAGCATGCACCCACACAAGGGTGGCACAAGGGACCCGATCTGTCGTTCCATCAAGTAGGCTGGAGCCAAACAACCACCAATCAGTTACTTGGCTGGTATTATTCTAAATTATTCTAAAGAAAAAAAATACTATATCTGGGGCCTCCACCTGATTTTGTGCCCAGTGGCCTCCCCCCCACTTAATCTAGCCCTGGCCGTAGAAAGCCCCATAAGAAGCCAGTGCTATGTACATATTACTCACCAGCTGCACACGAGCATTTCCCCCACCACTCACTACCAATAGGGATCTTCTCTAAGCGGTTATGCAAATACTGTGCCCAAAGGCTGGCAGTGGACATATTTGGTGCTAGATCATAAACCAGCAGAGGATTATATCAGATTTATGGGCTTCCTATAGGGCTTTATGCGGAGAGGGTTGGGGTAAGCAGCTGCCCCAACGGCCACTGTGGGACATCACGTTGGAGGTTCACTTTAAAGTTCTGTTGTGGGTAGTTTCAAAATGCCAAATGATAGGTATAGATGTGCATGTTTTTATTTTATTTTTTAACAAAAACTTGAAATGAGAAGGCAAGAAACTTGTGACTTGATAGAATGATAGACAATCTCCTTTGATGTTCCTCCAGTTCCTGCCTGCTTTTGGGCCAGAAATCAAGGGACTGCCCAGGCAACCAAAACAACAAAAAAGATACACTCACCTTTTATCCCTTGATGCTGATCAGGGCTAGTCCTGATGCTAGGGCTGACACATTCACTGGATCTTAAAATTGTGTCCTGCTTCTCAGCTACAGGGGGGTCAGGGATGTGGCCGGAAAAGCCCCAGAAAGGTGAGTGTTTTTTTGGGGGATCTTGGGGTTTCACACAGCAGAGTATCCTGAATCAGGATGGCCCCAGAGAGACTGAAATGGTTGGTCCACTTTAAGGCCTAGTTTTCATTACTTGGTAATTGTGAGCTGAAGATATTGATATTGATTGTCCAATGTATTGGGTATTCCCAATGTGTAGTGCTACACGTGGCAAAATTCTATTTAAGTATTAATATAATTTAAAGAGCTATATTGCCAGATTAATAATAAAATAAAGTTCCACCTATGGTTATGTTATGCTCTGTGATGGCATTGGCTAGGCTTAGTGGTGCAAGCATACTGTGTATATTGCATTGAGGGGGTGTCAACCTGACAAGAGCCTCAGGATTCTATTGATGGTCAGAATCAAGGGGGAGGCGCTGGAGGCAGAGGAAGAAAATGTTCTCCTTCCTTTCTGTGGCCGAAGTAAGAGCCAGTATGAGATGCACACAGCATCAAGTAAGCTACCAGTAAAAATTTTTTAACGTTTTGACTAGTCAATCCCTTTAATGTGTTGCTAAATAAAGTATCCATATGTATCCCTATTTCCTACCATGTAAGTGAACTGCTCCATGTACAACCACAAGTTCCACATAGGGAACCTCAGAGCCTTTAAGCACCCAATAACCATACATATTGCTACTGCCCTTGGGGTCATGTGTGTAACCACTATGTGAGTTTAGGATGTTTGCTATGTTGTGCATTAGAGGATAAAGCTTGTATGTCTTTACATCTGTAGGCAGAGTCCAGAAATCAGCAGTGGGTGGCCAAGGCTGCTGTAGTCTGAGGGTGTTGCTGGATTCTTGAGTTTTCAAAGGCTCAAATTTAAGGTCATAATATTGACACTGGCAACCAATGGGAATAAAAGAATGGGACAGTCTCCGCTAGGCAGGGCTACATAGTGGCTGTGGGATTGCGAAGCTGAAATACAAACGTCCTGAACATATAAAGTATTTCACTATATAAAGTGTTTAAAAGATAATGGTTACAATATTTCTTTATAAACGGACCACCCTGCCAGCTACATTTAAACCGGACCTTCTACATCATTTAATGAAAAGTCCAAACTCTTCGAAAACTATGCCAGCATCTAAAATTAATATAGTTTAGGTTTTTAGTCACTTACTTTTTATTCTTTCCCCCGCTGGGCTGCAACTCTGTTCAGGACTCTAGGATACGGGTGTCACCATCTTACCTCAGATGGGTCACATACTGAGGAGAGACGAGGGAGCAAAAGTACAGTGGTGGGTGGGTTATAGCTGTGCTACAGAGTGTACAGACAGAGCAGAGCTTGGGTCAGGAGAAGGACAGCAATCCCAGAATGCAGAGCGGCACAGTTATGTCAGCTGAATCCAGGCAGCAGCATGGCTAAGATGCTGGGAGAGGAAGCTCCAAAACAGCAGCTACCTTTCTTTTCCAACTGTGCCAGGTTGTTGGTCCGGTTTAATGTATATCCATACTTGTCAGACAAACAAGTGAAAACAAACTCGGAAAGAGTCTCTCTCACAGACATGTAACAGGGTAGAAGAATAGGTAATTGTAGTTTTAATCATCACAATCTCTTCAATAGTCAGGGATGCTTAGTGGACTTGTGTAATGAAGTAATCCTTCCTGTACACTCTCCTCTCTCACTAGAATGCTGCTATTTCTGTGTCCACGATACGCAATCATATAGTCTGTCCCTGCAAAGCTTCTGTACCTTGTCTCTTTAGATCTCCTCAGCTGTCAGCTTTCAGTTCTTGGCAATTCGCTGGTTAATCTTTGCTTTCCTTTGATCTCCTCAGCACATTTTACGGCCTACTACGTGAACCCGCTCTCTCTATTATCACCTCCATTTCTGCTGCACCAATTCCCTCAACCAATCTGTGTTACCTCACTCGCTCCCCGTTTCACCGGCAGCACCCAAAGCACTTGCAGTTAACAACTAATAACTAATACTAAAAACTTTTGATGGCTAATTTACCCTGCTACAGCAGCAGTGTTCTGTGTGTACAGGACTCACGTCTCTCGTCCTGTAGATCTTGGTCTACAGACTTGGTGTACAGCTGACAACAGCAACAGATTGCAGGGAGGGAAAACTGCATTCATTTTTACTCTCCCGGCTTTGCTCCTCCTCCCTGAGGCATGCTGATTTGAATGTATCCCTTGGAATAGCCAGGAAACTCCCTTTTTTGTTCCCACTGGGCATGTGCTGGCCAATCAGTGTCTCACGTTCAAGACTTTTCTTGTTGAATGGAGTGCATGCCACTGGCAGCATCCCCATTCACCTTTAACTGTGGGGCGTGCCATGCCAGACATCCAGAAATGCATGGCTCAGTTATGCATCTAGGCTATGGGTATAGCAGAGCTGCACAAGTCTTAAAGGAGCCATGGCATTCAACCCTGTTAGCTTGCAGACAAACCTATAATCTGTCTCTAAATCTGGTTTAGAGTACACACACATCTGCAGAAGTATGCTGAAGCTGCACCACCAAGCGCCAAGGTGCCTCTGTGGGGGTGCAGTCCTAACTCTAATCTCTGAGAGCCCCCTTTGGGACATACAATGCAATAGATAAATTGGGAGCAGGCTTACCTGAGGTTGCCCTAAAAACTCGAGTGCAAGCCATGGAGAGGAAGGATCGAAGGCCTCGCAGTACAGCCTAGACCCCACACCCCAGCGGAGCTGCAGCCTGGGATTGCCAGCAAGGTGAGTGTACCGGGTGATCCCTGGGTATACATATTAGGATGCCCTATAAAGAAGGTGACCAAGGGCCCTAGAGTGTTATAGGCTCTATGGAGGTGGTTGCACCTCTTTAAGAGCTACATACCAGTGTATTTTCTTTGAGTTTGTGTGTATATTTTGACATCTCACAAGACTTGTGTTTTTATTCCAGTTATGTTAATTGTTATACTATTTATGCTGTTAGTTTGCTTTGTATGCAATTTGTTTCCATTATTTACGTGTGTCCCTCCCAGTTCTCTGTAGGATGTATGCAATGTTGTTATTTCCTCACATCTTGGCTTTAATGGCAGGGTTCTCAGCTGGATAGATCATTAGGCTCATTAGACTTCACCTGTTACATTGAAAGAATTGTGGGACTTGTAGTCCATGTTTTTTACTCAAGCAGTGTCCCAAGAACATGAGAATCATGTTGATGAGTAAATCACAGGTCTGGAGGCCTAATCGTAGACAAATGATTATTTTACAATTCAAAAGAGGAAAACAATAAGGCACAACATCAAAAATGGAGTTTTCCATTAAACTGACCATTTTAGGGGTCCTCAGAGTGGGACAGTTGTGGATCTAGGAATACTTGGTCTATAACAGATGTTGGTGATTAGGGATGAGCGAATCGATCCGGACGAACCCGGATTCGATCCGAATTTCAGGAAAAATTCGATTCGGATCGAATCCGAATTTCCCCGCGATTCGATCACTCGAAGTTTTCCTTTAACATCCATTCATTTACATTACAGGCATTCTAAGATGGCGGACGGGACATGTCTGGACATGTATCCCGCGCCAGTGCAAGCTGGGGCAGTCACATGCAGCCTATCAGCAGCCAGCAAGCCCGGTGACGTCACACAGCGGTATTTAACGGCGGCCATCTTGCTTTTCCTCATTTCTCTATTGCATTCGTGACAGACAGACAGAACGCTGTGTAGCTGAGGCAGTTAGACAGGCTGGAGACAGGGACAGACAGGGACAGGCTGGAGACAGGCAGGAGACAGGCAGGAGACAGACAGGAGACAGACAGAAAGCCAGGGAAAGGTAGGAAAAACGGAGCTGGCTGACAGGGAGATTTTTTTTTTTTCATCCAGCCTTTGTTAGCGTTTTCAGGCTGCTTATAGTAACTAACTGTGCATATATACTGAACTGATCTTAAGTCTGCTGTGAGGCATCCCATTCTGTGACTAAAGCAGCCTCTGTTTAAGACCATATAAGCATTTGCTCTTATCATATTTGAAATTAGGCCTGATAAAGACACTTTTGCTGGCCAAAGCACTACTGGACCCTGCCAGCTCGATTCCTGCCCGGGGCATCCCATTCTGTGACTACAGCAGCCTCTGTTTAAGACCATATAAGCATTTGCTCTTATCATATTTGAAATTAGCCTGATAAAGACACTTTTGCTGGCCAAAGCACTACTGGACCCTGCCAGCTCGATTCCTGCCCGGGGCATCCCATTCTGTGACTAAAGCAGCCTCTGTTTAAGACCATATAAGCATTTGCTCTTATCATATTTGAAATTAGCCTGATAAAGACACTTTTGCTGGCCAAAGCCCTACTGGACCCTGCCAGGTCGATTCCTGCCCAGGGCATCCCATTCTGTGACTAAAGCAGCCTCTGTTTAAGACCATATAAGCATTTGCTCTTATCATATTTGAAATTAGGCCTGATAAAGACACTTTTGCTGGCCAAAGCCCTACTGGACCCTGCCAGCTCGATTCCTGCCCGGGGCATCCCATTCTGTGACTACAGCAGCCTCTGTTTAAGACCATATAAGCATTTGCTCTTATCATATTTGAAATTAGCCTGATAAAGACACTTTTGCTGGCCAAAGCACTACTGGACCCTGCCAGCTCGATTCCTGCCCGGGGCATCCCATTCTGTGACTAAAGCAGCCTCTGTTTAAGACCATATAAGCATTTGCTCTTATCATATTTGAAATTAGGCCTGATAAAGACACTTTTGCTGGCCAAAGCACTACTGGACCCTGCCAGCTCGATTCCTGCCCGGGGCATCCCATTCTGTGACTACAGCAGCCTCTGTTTAAGACCATATAAGCATTTGCTCTTATCATATTTGAAATTAGCCTGATAAAGACACTTTTGCTGGCCAAAGCACTACTGGACCCTGCCAGCTCGATTCCTGCCCGGGGCATCCCATTCTGTGACTAAAGCAGCCTCTGTTTAAGACCATATAAGCATTTGCTCTTATCATATTTGAAATTAGCCTGATAAAGACACTTTTGCTGGCCAAAGCCCTACTGGACCCTGCCAGGTCGATTCCTGCCCAGGGCATCCCATTCTGTGACTAAAGCAGCCTCTGTTTAAGACCATATAAGCATTTGCTCTTATCATATTTGAAATTAGGCCTGATAAAGACACTTTTGCTGGCCAAAGCCCTACTGGACCCTGCCAGCTCGATTCCTGCCCGGGGCATCCCATTCTGTGACTACAGCAGCCTCTGTTTAAGACCATATAAGCATTTGCTCTTATCATATTTGAAATTAGCCTGATAAAGACACTTTTGCTGGCCAAAGCACTACTGGACCCTGCCAGCTCGATTCCTGCCCGGGGCATCCCATTCTGTGACTAAAGCAGCCTCTGTTTAAGACCATATAAGCATTTGCTCTTATCATATTTGAAATTAGGCCTGATAAAGACACTTTTGCTGGCCAAAGCACTACTGGACCCTGCCAGCTCGATTCCTGCCCGGGGCATCCCATTCTGTGACTACAGCAGCCTCTGTTTAAGACCATATAAGCATTTGCTCTTATCATATTTGAAATTAGCCTGATAAAGACACTTTTGCTGGCCAAAGCACTACTGGACCCTGCCAGCTCGATTCCTGCCCGGGGCATCCCATTCTGTGACTAAAGCAGCCTCTGTTTAAGACCATATAAGCATTTGCTCTTATCATATTTGAAATTAGCCTGATAAAGACACTTTTGCTGGCCAAAGCCCTACTGGACCCTGCCAGGTCGATTCCTGCCCAGGGCATCCCATTCTGTGACTAAAGCAGCCTCTGTTTAAGACCATATAAGCATTTGCTCTTATCATATTTGAAATTAGGCCTGATAAAGACACTTTTGCTGGCCAAAGCCCTACTGGACCCTGACAGCTCGATTCCTGCCCGGGGCATCCCATTCTGTGACTACAGCAGCCTCTGTTTAAGACCATATAAGCATTTGCTCTTATCATATTTGAAATTAGCCTGATAAAGACACTTTTGCTGGCCAAAGCACTACTGGACCCTGCCAGCTCGATTCCTGCCCGGGGCATCCCATTCTGTGACTAAAGCAGCCTCTGTTTAAGACCATATAAGCATTTGCTCTTATCATATTTGAAATTAGGCCTGATAAAGACACTTTTGCTGGCCAAAGCACTACTGGACCCTGCCAGCTCGATTCCTGCCCGGGGCATCCCATTCTGTGACTACAGCAGCCTCTGTTTAAGACCATATAAGCATTTGCTCTTATCATATTTGAAATTAGCCTGATAAAGACACTTTTGCTGGCCAAAGCACTACTGGACCCTGCCAGCTCGATTCCTGCCCGGGGCATCCCATTCTGTGACTAAAGCAGCCTCTGTTTAAGACCATATAAGCATTTGCTCTTATCATATTTGAAATTAGCCTGATAAAGACACTTTTGCTGGCCAAAGCACTACTGGACCCTGCCAGCTCGATTCCTGCCCGGGGCATCCCATTCTGTGACTAAAGCAGCCTCTGTTTAAGACCATATAAGCATTTGCTCTTATCATATTTGAAATTAGGCCTGATAAAGACACTTTTGCTGGCCAAAGCACTACTGGACCCTGCCAGCTCGATTCCTGCCCGGGGCATCCCATTCTGTGACTACAGCAGCCTCTGTTTAAGACCATATAAGCATTTGCTCTTATCATATTTGAAATTAGCCTGATAAAGACACTTTTGCTGGCCAAAGCACTACTGGACCCTGCCAGCTCGATTCCTGCCCGGGGCATCCCATTCTGTGACTAAAGCAGCCTCTGTTTAAGACCATATAAGCATTTGCTCTTATCATATTTGAAATTAGCCTGATAAAGACACTTTTGCTGGCCAAAGCCCTACTGGACCCTGCCAGGTCGATTCCTGCCCAGGGCATCCCATTCTGTGACTAAAGCAGCCTCTGTTTAAGACCATATAAGCATTTGCTCTTATCATATTTGAAATTAGGCCTGATAAAGACACTTTTGCTGGCCAAAGCCCTACTGGACCCTGCCAGCTCGATTCCTGCCCGGGGCATCCCATTCTGTGACTACAGCAGCCTCTGTTTAAGACCATATAAGCATTTGCTCTTATCATATTTGAAATTAGCCTGATAAAGACACTTTTGCTGGCCAAAGCACTACTGGACCCTGCCAGCTCGATTCCTGCCCGGGGCATCCCATTCTGTGACTAAAGCAGCCTCTGTTTAAGACCATATAAGCATTTGCTCTTATCATATTTGAAATTAGGCCTGATAAAGACACTTTTGCTGGCCAAAGCACTACTGGACCCTGCCAGCTCGATTCCTGCCCGGGGCATCCCATTCTGTGACTACAGCAGCCTCTGTTTAAGACCATATAAGCATTTGCTCTTATCATATTTGAAATTAGCCTGATAAAGACACTTTTGCTGGCCAAAGCACTACTGGACCCTGCCAGCTCGATTCCTGCCCGGGGCATCCCATTCTGTGACTAAAGCAGCCTCTGTTTAAGACCATATAAGCATTTGCTCTTATCATATTTGAAATTAGCCTGATAAAGACACTTTTGCTGGCCAAAGCCCTACTGGACCCTGCCAGGTCGATTCCTGCCCAGGGCATCCCATTCTGTGACTAAAGCAGCCTCTGTTTAAGACCATATAAGCATTTGCTCTTATCATATTTGAAATTAGGCCTGATAAAGACACTTTTGCTGGCCAAAGCCCTACTGGACCCTGCCAGCTCGATTCCTGCCCGGGGCATCCCATTCTGTGACTACAGCAGCCTCTGTTTAAGACCATATAAGCATTTGCTCTTATCATATTTGAAATTAGCCTGATAAAGACACTTTTGCTGGCCAAAGCACTACTGGACCCTGCCAGCTCGATTCCTGCCCGGGGCATCCCATTCTGTGACTAAAGCAGCCTCTGTTTAAGACCATATAAGCATTTGCTCTTATCATATTTGAAATTAGGCCTGATAAAGACACTTTTGCTGGCCAAAGCACTACTGGACCCTGCCAGCTCGATTCCTGCCCGGGGCATCCCATTCTGTGACTACAGCAGCCTCTGTTTAAGACCATATAAGCATTTGCTCTTATCATATTTGAAATTAGCCTGATAAAGACACTTTTGCTGGCCAAAGCACTACTGGACCCTGCCAGCTCGATTCCTGCCCGGGGCATCCCATTCTGTGACTAAAGCAGCCTCTGTTTAAGACCATATAAGCATTTGCTCTTATCATATTTGAAATTAGCCTGATAAAGACACTTTTGCTGGCCAAAGCCCTACTGGACCCTGCCAGGTCGATTCCTGCCCAGGGCATCCCATTCTGTGACTAAAGCAGCCTCTGTTTAAGACCATATAAGCATTTGCTCTTATCATATTTGAAATTAGGCCTGATAAAGACACTTTTGCTGGCCAAAGCCCTACTGGACCCTGCCAGCTCGATTCCTGCCCGGGGCATCCCATTCTGTGACTACAGCAGCCTCTGTTTAAGACCATATAAGCATTTGCTCTTATCATATTTGAAATTAGCCTGATAAAGACACTTTTGCTGGCCAAAGCACTACTGGACCCTGCCAGCTCGATTCCTGCCCGGGGCATCCCATTCTGTGACTAAAGCAGCCTCTGTTTAAGACCATATAAGCATTTGCTCTTATCATATTTGAAATTAGGCCTGATAAAGACACTTTTGCTGGCCAAAGCACTACTGGACCCTGCCAGCTCGATTCCTGCCCGGGGCATCCCATTCTGTGACTACAGCAGCCTCTGTTTAAGACCATATAAGCATTTGCTCTTATCATATTTGAAATTAGCCTGATAAAGACACTTTTGCTGGCCAAAGCACTACTGGACCCTGCCAGCTCGATTCCTGCCCGGGGCATCCCATTCTGTGACTAAAGCAGCCTCTGTTTAAGACCATATAAGCATTTGCTCTTATCATATTTGAAATTAGCCTGATAAAGACACTTTTGCTGGCCAAAGCACTACTGGACCCTGCCAGCTCGATTCCTGCCCGGGGCATCCCATTCTGTGACTACAGCAGCCTCTGTTTAAGACCATATAAGCATTTGCTCTTATCATATTTGAAATTAGCCTGATAAAGACACTTTTGCTGGCCAAAGCACTACTGGACCCTGCCAGCTCGATTCCTGCCCGGGGCATCCCATTCTGTGACTAAAGCAGCCTCTGTTTAAGACCATATAAGCATTTGCTCTTATCATATTTGAAATTAGCCTGATAAAGACACTTTTGCTGGCCAAAGCCCTACTGGACCCTGCCAGGTCGATTCCTGCCCAGGGCATCCCATTCTGTGACTAAAGCAGCCTCTGTTTAAGACCATATAAGCATTTGCTCTTATCATATTTGAAATTAGGCCTGATAAAGACACTTTTGCTGGCCAAAGCCCTACTGGACCCTGCCAGCTCGATTCCTGCCCGGGGCATCCCATTCTGTGACTACAGCAGCCTCTGTTTAAGACCATATAAGCATTTGCTCTTATCATATTTGAAATTAGCCTGATAAAGACACTTTTGCTGGCCAAAGCACTACTGGACCCTGCCAGCTCGATTCCTGCCCGGGGCATCCCATTCTGTGACTAAAGCAGCCTCTGTTTAAGACCATATAAGCATTTGCTCTTATCATATTTGAAATTAGGCCTGATAAAGACACTTTTGCTGGCCAAAGCACTACTGGACCCTGCCAGCTCGATTCCTGCCCGGGGCATCCCATTCTGTGACTACAGCAGCCTCTGTTTAAGACCATATAAGCATTTGCTCTTATCATATTTGAAATTAGCCTGATAAAGACACTTTTGCTGGCCAAAGCACTACTGGACCCTGCCAGCTCGATTCCTGCCCGGGGCATCCCATTCTGTGACTAAAGCAGCCTCTGTTTAAGACCATATAAGCATTTGCTCTTATCATATTTGAAATTAGCCTGATAAAGACACTTTTGCTGGCCAAAGCCCTACTGGACCCTGCCAGGTCGATTCCTGCCCAGGGCATCCCATTCTGTGACTAAAGCAGCCTCTGTTTAAGACCATATAAGCATTTGCTCTTATCATATTTGAAATTAGGCCTGATAAAGACACTTTTGCTGGCCAAAGCCCTACTGGACCCTGCCAGCTCGATTCCTGCCCGGGGCATCCCATTCTGTGACTACAGCAGCCTCTGTTTAAGACCATATAAGCATTTGCTCTTATCATATTTGAAATTAGGCCTGATAAAGACACTTTTGCTGGCCAAAGCCCTACTGGACCCTGCCAGGTCGATTCCTGCCCAGGGCATCCCATTCTGTGACTAAAGCAGCCTCTGTTTAAGACCATATAAGCATTTGCTCTTATCATATTTGAAATTAGGCCTGATAAAGACACTTTTGCTGGCCAAAGCCCTACTGGACCCTGCCAGCTCGATTCCTGCCCGGGGCATCCCATTCTGTGACTACAGCAGCCTCTGTTTAAGACCATATAAGCATTTGCTCTTATCATATTTGAAATTAGCCTGATAAAGACACTTTTGCTGGCCAAAGCACTACTGGACCCTGCCAGCTCGATTCCTGCCCGGGGCATCCCATTCTGTGACTAAAGCAGCCTCTGTTTAAGACCATATAAGCATTTGCTCTTATCATATTTGAAATTAGCCTGATAAAGACACTTTTGCTGGCCAAAGCCCTACTGGACCCTGCCAGGTCCATTCCTGCCCAGGGCATCCCATTCTGTGACTAAAGCAGCCTCTGTTTAAGACCATATAAGCATTTGCTCTTATCATATTTGAAATTAGCCTGATAAAGACACTTTTGCTGGCCAAAGCCCTACTGGACCCTGCCAGGTCGATTCCTGCCCAGGGCATCCCATTCTGTGACTAAAGCAGCCTCTGTTTAAGACCATATAAGCATTTGCTCTTATCATATTTGAAATTAGGCCTGATAAAGACACTTTTGCTGGCCAAAGCCCTACTGGACCCTGCCAGCTCGATTCCTGCCCGGGGCATCCCATTCTGTGACTACAGCAGCCTCTGTTTAAGACCATATAAGCATTTGCTCTTATCATATTTGAAATTAGGCCTGATAAAGACACTTTTGCTGGCCAAAGCACTACTGGACCCTGCCAGCTCGATTCCTGCCCGGGGCATCCCATTCTGTGACTAAAGCAGCCTCTGTTTAAGACCATATAAGCATTTGCTCTTATCATATTTGAAATTAGGCCTGATAAAGACACTTTTGCTGGCCAAAGCCCTACTGGACCCTGCCAGGTCGATTCCTGCCCAGGGCATCCCATTCTGTGACTAAAGCAGCCTCTGTTTAAGACCATATAAGCATTTGCTCTTATCATATTTGAAATTAGCCTGATAAAGACACTTTTGCTGGCCAAAGCCCTACTGGACCCTGCCAGGTCCATTCCTGCCCAGGGCATCCCATTCTGTGACTAAAGCAGCCTCTGTTTAAGACCATATAAGCATTTGCTCTTATCATATTTGAAATTAGGCCTGATAAAGACACTTTTGCTGGCCAAAGCACTACTGGACCCTGCCAGCTCGATTCCTGCCCGGGGCATCCCATTCTGTGACTAAAGCAGCCTCTGTTTAAGACCATATAAGCATTTGCTCTTATCATATTTGAAATTAGCCTGATAAAGACACTTTTGCTGGGCATAGCACTACTGGACCCTGCCAGGTGTACTTACTGCTGGTTTTTAGGGCATCCCATTCTGTGACTACACCAGCCTCTATTTAAGAACCTAACCATTTGCACCTATTCTAATTGAAATTAGGCATGATAAAGACACTTTTGCTGTGCATAGTCTTACTGCTGCCTGCCAGGTGCTCTCTGGTTTTTGGGACATCCCATTCTTTAACATACCATTAGCCTCTGCATTTACTGTAAGCTGCACATTTATTTAAAGAAATTTGGCCTGTATGAGCCTGCTAACACACTGCTGCTGTGTGCATATATACTGATCTCAAGTCTGCTTGGGGCATCCCATTCTGTAACATAACATAACCTACCTACCATACTAAGCAGCTCTCTTATTTAAACTAAGCAGGCCTCTTGGAGGCTGAGTGTCCACTTTTGGGTGTGCATTTATATTCGGTTTCATATACAGTGGGGTATCCCAATTTGTAAGATAACCTACCCCAACCATGTAAACTAAAGGTTACGTCCTTCCAGAAGGAAAACTTATACCGAACACTATTTTTGTTAGGGGCATTGACCTTTGGATTGATCGGCATGAAATTAATTTTTTTTTTTCAAAGTATGGCGCTGTGAAGAAGGTCAAAATGATGTCTCATACTTGGATTATTGTTACTTTTTGTTCAGCTTGAAATATAACAGGCCACACGGGCATCCCAAGGCACATGCTATTTTAAACCTATCTGTTATACAACATAAGCGTTGATCAGGCTACTTCAGTTTGCACTTGTTTTTGACTGATTTTAATAAACCAGGCCGCAGGGCACCCCAAAGCTGCACCTTGCACCCTATCTGGTATACAACATAAGCGTTGATCAGCATCAGCTTCATTAAGCTACTTCAGTTTGCACTTCCTTTTTGACTGCTTTCATTTAACCAGGCCGCAGGGCACCCCAAAGCTGCACCTTGCACCCTACCTGTTTATACTAAATAAGCATCTACAGCCTCAGCTTTATTAAGTTATTGCATTTTGAATTGGTTTTGGTCTGCTTTAAATACACCAGGCCGCAGGGCATCCCAAACCTGCATGTTGCACCCCATCTGTTATACTAAATAAGCGTTGATCAGCATCAGCTTTATTAAGCTATTGCATTTTGCATTGGTTTTTGTACTGCTGCCAAAACACTAGCCCATATGGGCATCCCAAACCAGCACATGTCACCCTATCTGTTATACTAAATAAGCTTCTACAGGCCCTTTTTTTATTTATTTATTTTTATTTATATAGAGCTGCAATGGCTTATATTGTGAGGTTAATTTGCCATTTTGCAGCATAATATAGAGCAGCCCCTGTGTAAATCTGAGGGGCAATAGCTTATATAGTGAGGTAAATTTGCCATTTTGCTTCGTTATATAGAGCAGCCCAGTTGCCATCTAAATCAACTACTGTCCGGCCAGTACAGCTTTTCCAGGGCAAACTCTGCTAGTTGCGGGCACAAGTCAAGTTTGGCTTCCCAGCAAATCCAGTGGATCTTGAAGGTGTGTTGGCATGGTCATGTCAAGGTATGACATGACCTGCTGTTTGAGGTCCAGCTCCAGGTCTTCCTGCTTCTCATGAGTAGACTCACTATGCGGGTGTAGAAAGCTACTCACTAGCGACTGAAGACTGAGGTTGCTGCTGATGGAGCTGCTGCTGCTCCTTCCACCCCCCCAGCAGCCATGGCAGTGGAAGGTGATCGCAAAGTTCCCCTAGAGTCAGACCTGCGGGAGTATGGGCCATGGCGCAAATAGACATCGCCCAACTGACTACGTGGGATGTCTCTGTAGTAGGTCAGTTTTTCCTCCCTCTCAGTGGGCGTAAAAAATGCCCCCATTTTGTGCCGGAAGCGAGGGTCCAATAAGTTGGAGAGCCAGAAGTCTTCCCGCTGACAAATGGAGACAATTCTGCGCTCACTAGTACGCATGCATGTGAGCATGCATCGTGCCATTTGTGCAAGTGACTCGGAGGGACTACCTGTCTCCATCTCCACTGTAAACTGCCATGGTGTGTCTGGGTCCTCTGTCTCGCCTTACTCACAACCCTCTAGCTCCTGTGGCTGCACCTCCTCTCCTGTCAGATGACTAGATAAAATGGTCATTTTGTGAAACCTAAACTGTGGTTTGCTGTGCCCCACCCCCTCCTCCTCCTCCACTTCAGCCCCCACAGGCTTCATGTGGCTGTGAAATGTATGTGCCATGTCTCCAGTGCCCTGACCAGCCATGCTTTCCAACATGTGTTGTAGTACATGAAGCAGTGGAATCTCATCGTTCATCTCATAGTCCTGGCAACTGACTAATAATGTAGCTTCCTCAAAGGGCCTAAACAAACGGTCGGTGTCACGTATGAGCTGCCAATGGTTTACATTGAATTTACACAGGGGTGTCCCCCTATCCGTTTGGATCATCCAGAAATCCGTGATGGCTTTTCTCTGTTCCTATAGTGCAGTGGTCCTCAACCCTGTCCTCAAGGCCCACCAACATGTCATGTTTTTTGGATCTCCAAATAGCCAGCTCTATTGCTCTGCAGCTGCACTAATTACTCCACCTGAGCATCTTTGTGGAGATCTGCAAAGCCTGGCCTGTTGGTGGGCCTTGAGGACAGGGTTGGGGACCACTGCTATAGTGGATCCTGCATATGGAGGGTGGAATTCCAACGGGTGGAAACATCGCAAATCAGACTATGGTGGGGTACACCTTTGTGACGCTGAGGCTCAATAAGGTTGTGCTTGGTGGTGTAGGAGTGCCAGAAGTGCATGCTAACTTTCTTTCCTGTTGTTCGGATGTCTTTCAGATGGGGGCAAGACTTCAAAACTAGACTGAACACGTGTGCCATGTCAGGACGCATGACTCTGGCTTCCTTGTCGCAGCGCAAACAAGATGTTCTTCCAAGTGTCAGTCACCATGGGTCCAAATTTGCAGTTTTCGTGGATTAAGCAATGCTTTCATGGATTGAGTTCTCATTTTTAGTAGTTCCTCCCATGTGTGACTCTGATGGTCAAGGAAAACCATGTGAAGAACAGCGTGAAACAACAATCACCAAGGGGGCCTAAAAGGATATATATTGTCCACCATGAGTCTATAGTTACAGCTCCAGGCGTAGACAACACTATGCACTTTGGTACACACTGACAGGCTAAAGGACTGGCCCACCTTCTGTTCAACAACCATGCCATGTGACTCTCCACCTCGGCTCGGCACAAGCCATCAGTTCTCTGAAAGGTCCACCACTGGGTAATGCAGCAGGCTGGACTTATGGTGACGCTGTCTGAGAGGAGAAATCCCTCAGACATCAAGATTAAAAATTCCAAGAATTTTTGAGGGCTAATTATTCAGAGGCAAATGATAGCTAGTTGTTTCTGATTTAATTGCAAGGTGGAAACACACCCTCAAACAAAACTTCACTTTCGCAATACTATTGCATTTGTCTATTCATAATTTTATGTATATACACTAACTAACCTACTTTTTCTCCACAGGATGCTGCATGGAACACTGCCACATCGCTGAGTAGCTGATTTTTCCTACCAACAGTCCGCAATAATTCGCTGCTGCTGCCGCCGCCACCGCCGCAGACTCCAGGGACCCTCTTCCACTACCTCGGCTTGCAACACCTCCTCCCACGACACTCTCCTCATCACTAGTTGCCGGATAGTGGAAGAAGAGGCGAGTGTCTCCTCCACTTCTTGGCTGGGCAGTAGCTGCTGAATTTTATGATTATCAGATCTTGGATATCAGATCAATGGATAGTGGAGCTGAACCCAAAGCATAACAGGCAGACAGTTGACTGGGGGTGTCAGATGCCACTTGTGATGCAGTGGACTGCTTTTGCAGCACTTCCAGACAAAGTTGCTTCATTGGCTGACACAATGACTGGTAAAGCTGTGGAACATATGGTTGAAAAGCAAGAATAACCATTTGTTTTTATATGAAAAAGACCCTGGTTTATACAGACTTTTTTTTTCCAGAGACTGCCCTGCGTGGAAATGAATGGCACATGGATCAGCCAAGCTTTCCTCCCAACAATGCCTGATGTATTCCAGTAGATTGATGACGGGGCCAGACCAAGAAAGATGGATCGTGCAAAACAGATTTAAGGCGCTGCTCTCAAGTTACAGACATTCCTCCGCATCGGACCACAAGTAAGTATTGATAAAAAATCCTTTACGTTACTCTTACTTTTTATTAATATTCTTCGGATAAGACGGATCAGACATGATTCCAGATTAAAAATTCCAAGAATTTTTGAGGGCTAATTAGTCAGAGGCAATGACACCTTCTTGTTTCTGATTTAATTAAAAGGTGGAAACACACCCTCAAACAAAACTTCACTTTGGCAAACTTTTGCATTTGTTTATTCATAATTTTATGTAGATATTACTAACTAAGCTACTTTTTCTCCACATGACTCTCCACAGGGTGTGATTCATCCAATTTTTGGGCTCCTGAGGCCAACCCCAGGGTCTGTTTAAAGTAATGTTTGGGCTCCTGCTGCTGCTGCTGCCAACTTCTGCCAACTCCAGGGTGTGATTCATCCAATTTTTGGGCTCCTGAAGCCAACTCCAGTGTATATTTGGGCTCCTGCTGCTGCTACTGTCAACTCCTGCCAACTCCAGGGTGTGATTCATCCAATTTTTGGGCTCCTGAGGCCAACTCCAGTGTATATTTGGGCTCCTGCTGCTGCTACTGTCAACTCCTGCCAACTCCAGGGTGTGATTCATCCAATTTTTGGGCTCCTGAAGCCAACTCCAGTGTATATTTGGGCTCCTGCTGCTGCTACTGTCAACTCCTGCCAACTCCAGGGTGTGATTCATCCAATTTTTGGGCTCCTGAGGCCAACTCCAGTGTATATTTGGGCTCCTGCTGCTGCTACTGTCAACTCCTGCCAACTCCAGGGTGTGATTCATCCAATTTTTGGGCTCCTGAAGCCAACTCCAGTGTATATTTGGGCTCCTGCTGCTGCTGCTGCCAACTTCTGCCAACTCCAGGGTGTGATTCATCCAATTTTTGGGCTCCTGAAGCCAACTCCAGTGTATATTTGGGCTCCTGCTGCTGCTGCTGCCAACTTCTGCCAACTCCAGGGTGTGATTCATCCAATTTTTGGGCTCCTGAGGCCAACTCCAGTGTATATTTGGGCTCCTGCTGCTGCTGCTGTCAACTTCTGCCAACTCCAGGGTGTGATTCATCCAATTTTTGGGCTCCTGAAGCCAACTCCAGTGTATATTTGGGCTCCTGCTGCTGCTACTGTCAACTCCTGCCAACTCCAGGGTGTGATTCATCCAATTTTTGGGCTCCTGAAGCCAACTCCAGTGTATATTTGGGCTCCTGCTGCTGCTACTGTCAACTCCTGCCAACTCCAGGGTGTGATTCATCCAATTTTTGGGCTCCTGAGGCCAACTCCAGTGTATATTTGGGCTCCTGCTGCTGCTACTGTCAACTCCTGCCAACTCCAGGGTGTGATTCATCCAATTTTTGGGCTCCTGAGGCCAACTCTAGTGTATATTTGGGCTCCTGCTGCTGCTACTGTCAACTTCTGCCAACTCCAGGGTGTGATTCATCCAATTTTTGGGCTCCTGAAGCCAACTCCAGTGTATATTTGGGCTCCTGCTGCTGCTGCTGCCAACTCCTGCCAACTCCAGGGTGTGATTCATCCAATTTTTGGGCTCCTGAGGCCAACTCCAGTGTATATTTGGGCTCCTGCTGCTGCTGCTGTCAACTCCTGCCAACTCCAGGGTGTGATTCATCCAATTTTTGGGCTCCTGAAGCCAACTCCAGTGTATATTTGGGCTCCTGCTGCTGCTGCTGCCAACTCCTGCCAACTCCAGGGTGTGATTCATCCAATTTTTGGGCTCCTGAAGCCAACTCCAGTGTATATTTGGGCTCCTGCTGCTGCTGCTGCCAACTCCTGCCAACTCCAGGGTGTGATTCATCCAATTTTTGGGCTCCTGAGGCCAACTCCAGTGTATATTTGGGCTCCTTCTGCCCCTCATAGTGATGCCACTTCAACTCTCTGCAATTGTGCCGCTCTGCGATTCTATTAGCGATGCCTCTGATCTGCATGTGATATTTCTTCAAAGTATTATTTAACTAACCCAGCACGCATCCTGTGCGTGTTACAGCAAGGCTGAATGGTTTACAACCCTATTGAGGCTGTAGGAGGCTCAGAAATAGCCGTTTTTAATAGCGATTCGTCGCGAATTTATTCGGGTCGAAACGATTTTTGTCGGAAAATTCGGCGAATCAGTCGAATCGAATTTTTCAAAAGTTCGCTCATCTCTATTGGTGATAAAGCCAATGCTCAGAAGTCCTGCATTCCACCCCCACCATTTAACCAAAGAGTCAGAGCAGTTATAAACCACCCAGACATCCAGCATTCTGTATTCTGCATTTATTGGGACCAGGGTCAGATTGTGTGGTGGAGGCCCCTGGGCACAAAATCTGGTGGAGGCTTTTCCTTTAAAATAATAGTCCAGCCAAGTAACTGATTAGTGGTTGTCTACTTACTGGAACATCAGATCGAGTCCGTGGTGCCACCCTTGTATGGGTGCGTGATGCTCGGGAACTCGGGTATAGTCACCCAGCTGGTCCAGCAGAAAACAGTTCCCTGCATTGAGCTGCCAGCGGCTGTGCTTGGTGGCTTATGTGCATTGAGCGGCCGCCGATTGACCCATCCCTGTAGCATTGCTGACGGTGGCTTTGCTGCTCTAGACTATCTGTCATGCCACCGATAGCTTTGATGCTGGCCCTGCGGCTCATCAGACCAAAGACTGAAAAGCCGCCTGGACCAGACCAAAACCAGGGCAAGTGGTGGAGGCCCCCAGGGAACGTGCCCCTTTGCACCCTCCTCATAATCTGTCCCTGATTGGGACAGTCTTGCTATATATATATATATATATATATATATATATATATATATATATATATATACTGTTTAGATATAATGCCTTACTACTACTAATAGCAGTAATTAGGTTGGCTTCCATAATTTACTTGATAGTCTATATAAGCATTCTTGCTTAGGCATGTTATATGATTTATTAGCTATCTGTATTAATTTGGTTGACTATTTAATTGTGTGACATGATAAGTATTGAATAGTGCACTCTGCCTACTCATAGCCCTACATTATATGAATATATATATATTGAGTGTACGAGGATCGACGTGATGCATGTATTCTCCTATATCAATTTCCACTCAATAGTGCAGCAGACGATGTGATGTGGGGCGATGTGATTGCTATGCAAATGCAGATGTGAAAGCGCCCATAGGTCACTAAGGGCAGCGTTTTATAGACGATCGCAGGGCGATCCCAAAACCCCTGCATTCACACCTCTCTGCTTGCGCTGCGTTGGCCAATGCAGTCACAGTGCAAGGAAAAATGCTGCCCACTGCGCTGCGTATATATGTGAACTGGCCCATTAAAAATAATGAAAAATTATCTACAAAATGGTGTGCACAGCTAAATAAAGCTACTTTTGTGAAAGGAGGGTGCTGGCAGCGTGGGAAACTCAAAAGCGACAATTATTCCAAAAAAATGGGCCCTAGAGTAGCCCGACGACTCCACACCATATGCCGCACACCAAATATCTCTTTATCAAAATAAGTTTATTGGCTAAATCTCAGACTACATCTCTACAACAACATTAAAGACAAATTAAAAAACATGTATATACAATTTAAAAAGATGGAGGTTCGTCCAAAGTCAGTTCTCAAGATAAATTAATTAATGTCAATGCTAACCCCCTATGCATATAATATGCATACATATATGTATCATACTCTATATACAGCTGAGGACCTTACCATAAAAAATTATATATCTACATGTGCCAATCTAAATATAATAGTGAAAAAACCAGTGAATAAACAAACAACTATAAATGTATACATATACAAAAAGCTCAATCCCAAACCATCATGAATGATAATTAATATACAACAAAAAGTGCTTGTGTAATATGTGCCATATTTATAAATCATGTGCAGCAATAATAGGTGCAATAAGACCCATCAGACTGAGAACATAATGAGTATATGAGGTTAGCAGAAAAAATTTACATCACCATATGTTTTTAGAACATGGACTCCTCCAACAATGAAAAACCGCCACCGACGCGTTGCGTGGCGCTACGCCACTTCGCCAGGGTACATTAAAAATAATGGGCAGCATTTTCCTTTGCTTTCTGACTGCATTTCCCAATGCAATACAAGAGAAGAGGTGTGAACAGGGCCTAAATGTCTTTATCTATAATACCTGCGAAATGTCTTGTTTAGGGGGGTTACTTATTAAACATCGAAAAGATCAGGTGAATTATTAAAAACAGGACTAGTTCCACTGTCCACTCCATGAGAGACACTGCCCTGGTCCAGGTTGGGTGCCTATCTGAAGAGGGGCAGGAAACTCTAACATGCACAGCAGCAGCTTGTCATGCAAACCACGCCTGGAATATGCTCCACCTCTGTAGCATGCTAGACATGCCCAATACTCCACTCACCTTAAAATTGGGTGTTGTTGGTCTCTGGTGGGGCATCCCTATTGTGTGTATCCCCAGGGGATGCCTGGTAAAATCACCTCTTCTCTGTTTCCACAGCACATGTGTGGGTCACTCAGTAAGGTAATCTGAATGGAGCATGAGCCGGCCACATCCCCTCCTCTATTCACAGCTGTGGGCACGCCAGCCATTCCGAAAGGCTTGGCGCTGGTGTGCCTCTAGTTAATGGTATTCCAGAGAGTGGAAATGCGACACAGCCTTGTGGAAGAGGCAAGTGCATTGGGTGATCTGGGGGGTTTCACACTGCAGGACACCCCAATTTGGGATGCTCCATGATGAGGTAGACCGCCTCCGCCCTTGAGTCTTATACATTGGGCCAACAGTCTTACACAGTTGGAAAAATAACTCCCCAAAACTCCGTTGCCACATATGCATGCATGATACAAAATAATTTTCAGCACTAATATTTGCTCCTGCATCTACGCAAAGCTGAAACTCCGCCTCCCCAATTCTCTCCTGGTCTTCCTTTCCCAGCATCCTAGCCGTGCTGCTGCATGGATTCAACCAACATAACCCACAATGCACAGCGGCAGGAAATCAAGCAGCACTTCCTCTTTGCAGGCTACCTGCAGAACCATGGCAGGAGTTACAAAAAAGAAAGTTAACTTTCATTTGCAGCAATTTGAATTGCCCTGGGCAGTATTTATGCATATAAACAATGTTTCTTATAAGGGCGCTGTAAATTGTAACACAGCTAGAACTTGCTCGGCCCATCATATAACACTTGAAAAAAACTTTAATGAACCACTGTAACTTCTTGTAGGTGACAGTATTACTTTATCTTTGGGAAATGAAAGTGCTAAACCACAGGTAATATAAGACCATAGAAGGATTATTATTTAATAATATGTGAAATGTGTCTGCCCCTTCTTTACCTTACCAGATAAACTTTCCACCTCAAAATCCTGGGTGAGCAGGGATTTCACTCACTCCTTTTCTAGGAGAGAAAACATTAATTTGCTTTCATTCTGGTTGTTGAATGAGCCCCAAGGTAGACAATTTGCTTGATTCATTAAGGTCAAAAATTTAAATTTTTGTGTTTTTTCTGGAAAAATGTATCAACCCTAAAGGCTGTGTTTTTTCGATTTTTGCTAATTAAATTTGTGCACGAGAAAATGCACACAAAAAAAATCGAATTTATTTCTTGTGGATTTGGCAAGCACAAAATATTTCAAGTGATTCGTGTGTTCTAGAATGCCTCCTCACATGAATTAAATTGTGGTGTTTCACAGGATTTTTTGTTGCTGCTTGCAGGGGGAGAGAATGCTGTCTTCAGTTATAGAGCTGTTCTTTGCTTTCTGCATGAAGTTTGACCAGTTGGATGCTGTTGTGCCCTGGAGAAGGTGCAGAATTTGTGTACCTTTAGAGAGCGCATCAATATTGAACAGTTACCCGATAGTGCCCTCCATTAACTAAACCAAAAGAAAATGAGGCCGCTAAGCACTGTACCTCTTGGTTGTGGGTGCCAGACTGGGCCTCCTGGAGTCCCCAGAAAGCATCCAGATAGAAAGGGGTAGCTGACACAGCCAACGTTATTGAAATGTCCAAAATTTATTCCAGGTATTTAAAATCAGGATAGGGCTACCTTGCCCAAAATGACCAAAAATCAAATCTTACACATAGCACAGCAGCCAATCAGCCTTATCCTTGCTTAGCAATCACAGCCATATATTCTGGGCATGGCTGTGATTGGCCAGGGGACACACATGACCCACCATATAAAAGTCATGTGTCCCAGAGCCATTGCGGCACTGATTTAGATAGGGAGAGGTTCCTGTGGCCAGCGTTTTAGGGACAGATAGGCTCTATTGTTAAATAATTGCCATTTTCAGGCCAAACTATAGTCAGGGATAGCAGCTGGAGTGAGGGCTAGAGTAGGGTTGGACTCACTAGTCACTACTACTGCACTTATACCACTGGCTTGTCTCTACTGGGGTCTGGGTGCCCCCTTATCCCACATCTTGCTTTAAGCACTGGAAATGGCTGCCCCCCTAACCCACATTTTCATTTAAGCACTGGGGTTTAGGTGGCCCTTTAGCCCAGAGAAGTAGCTAGGCTTTCTGGCACCCAGGGCAAAGATTCAAAATGGCGCCTCCCACCTGTTCTCAGACCCCCCTTTGGCTGCCCCCTGACCTGCTGCACCTGCAAAGCCCCTGCCTCAACCCACCTTTTCATTTAGCACTGGGGTTTGGCTGCCCACTTAAACCACATATTCCTTTAAGCACTGAGTTTTGTGTGCGGCCTTAACTCACCATTTAATTTAAGCACTGGGTGTTCCCCTTAACCCACATCTTCCTTAAAGCACTAGGTGTGTCCTCTTATCCTACAAGAAGCTATAAGCACTGGGTTTTGTGTGTGGCCTTAACCCACCTTTTCATTTAAGCACTGGGGTTTTGGCACCCTCCTAGTCCAACTTTTCATTTAAGCACTGGAGTTTGGGTGCCCCATTAAAGCACCTTTTCATTAAGGCACTGGGATTTGTGCGCGGCCTTAACCCCCTTTTCATTTAAGCACTGGGGTTTGTGTTTCCCCTTAACCCACATCTTCCTTTAAGAACTGAAGTGTTTATACAGGAAGCTATAAGCACTGGGGTTTTTGTGTACTGTTATCCTAAAACATTCTACCTAAGCATTGGGGTGAACCTCACTTTAAAACTAATTGTTCAGGGCACTTGTGTGGATACTCCACTAACAATACCTATTGTTAGTGGAGAATCCACTGGTTCAGGGTACTTAAGACCCTCGTGGGAAATAACAAAAAATAAATTGTGTGGTTACCAATAGTTCAAGGCACGTGTTAGTGCTCATAAGTACCTATTTCAAGGCACCTGTCTGTGCTCTTTTCAGTTCAGGGCACTTAGGACACATTTTCCTGTGAATTTCTATTTTATTTGGCGATTTAGAGCCACTGTAACTGCAGGTGTCTAACAATGCAGAAAGCAAATAAGGGACAGGGATGTAACCATGGCGCTTCTGCTGCTGCTGGTAATGGAGCTGGTGCTTGAAGCAGTCGTAGATTATATGGCACACAGTGCTACCTGTTCCGTGGGATATTCTTCCACCCACTCCATTGCTGCCGAGAGTGCAGACCCCTCACCCCGCATAAGATCTGAAGGCCATCCCAGCCAGAAGTCACGGAGTCACAGAGATGACACACCTGCCTGGGATACCATGGGCCATCCACCTGTCCCTGCCACAGTTGCACAGTCCCTACCACAGTTGCAGATCTAGGGCTCACAGATGCCCAAGTGCTTCTTTAGGAGAATGAAGATGTGGCCAGTGTAACATCACAGGACACCTTGGATGACAATGAGACCAAAATGCTGACTGCTGCAGCTTTCTGCAATGTTGAGGATGAGAGGGAGGGTAGCAGGGAGGAGTGGGGGGAAGATGAGGTGGTCACACAGCCCCAGGTAGCCAGCAGAAGAAGGAGAGGGGTGGAAACCATCAGTAGTCAGCATATTGTGAATACTAGCCACCAAGCTCAGGGACTGAGCATGCAAAAGCTGCATCAAAAGATCTTACCAGTGTGGCGTTTTTTGAAGCAGTGCACAAAGGACAAGGCATGTGTCAGACACCTTGTGCATAGCTAGGCATCTGCAAACAAAACACGAGCTGCAGTGGCAGAACTACCAGAAACCCTGTAAACAACTGAGTCTTCCTCTGTCTCAGCCTCCAACTACACCTCCCCAACACCAAGGCCACCTGTCTCCCACCAAAGGGAGAATGTGGGAACCCCACCACCTCCAGCACCAGCAGCACCACCACCACCAAGCTGGTCCTCATCATCCCAGGGAACATTCAGCTTTCGACTCCTCAAACGTTGGAGAGAAAGGAGAAGTTGGGCCCATCTCTCTCACGAGCCCTGACCCTGAATGCAAGCATTTCAAAATTGCTGGCCTTCCACTTGGTGGAAACTGACAGTTTTAAAGAGCTGATGGTGGTGGCTGTTCCACTGCTCCTAGCTGCCACTAGTTTTCTTGCCAGGCCATCACTGCCCTGCACCAACAGGTTGTGAAAAAATAAAATGTACACTGGGCAGTGCCATTAGTTCCAGTGTCCACCTCACCACGACTAATATGTGGACAAGTAAGCATGGGCATCTCTGTAGCTGCCGACTGGATCAACATATTGGTGGCTGTGTCTGAGGCGGGAAGCACTGTGGCACAGATCCTTCCACCACCCAGGATCAGTCTGTGCTTCCTGTAGCCTCCTCTTCCTACTCTGCTTCCTCCTCAGGCAGTCAGCACAGCCCCTGCACTACCAACTTCAGCACTGCCATGGGGAAATGGTCGCTGGCTTACCCCCGTTGGCTCACTCCATGAGCCATGTTGTACATCGGGACATTGTTAAATTATGTGCCAGCTGTAGATTGGCATGGACCAGGCAGCGGTGCCAGACGGTGTGTGAACGTGGACCAGGGACAGTTTGCTACCTCCCCCTCATCCACCTCTTATACATAAACCTCATTGCCCATCCCCAATTTTGCCAATCCCCAAACCCTCGTCTTTTCCTGCCAATCCCCCCCCTACTCCCAGCGGGGGGGTCTCCAGTGATGTGCACTGAATAATTCCCTTGTGGGTCCACAGGCCACAGCATCACAAACTATAAAAACATGTTAATGGGAGTGTACATATCCCTGTGTGTAGACATATACATACGCACGCTTGGAGGGTTCCGCAGCTACCCACTTTCAGTACATTAATAATGTTATGTGTTTGGAATTATAAGTACCAAATACATGTTAAGGTTCAGATGTAACTATGGGAGAACAATCATATTCATAACAATCATTACCCCCTTTTCCTACGTGTAGGACAGTGATATGAGCACCTTGGCGGTCACTGGCTTGCCCCCGCTGGCTCACTCCATTAGCCGTGCGTACATCGGGACACATTGTGAAAATTACGTGCCAGCTGTAGATTGGCGTGGCCCAGGCAGCGATACCAGACGATGTGCACATGTGGACCAGGGACAGTTGGACCTTCTAAATAGGGGTGTGGTCACCCATAGGGGACGCCACACCTGCATGCCATTCCCCCAGTCGTAATGGGTGAGTGGCATCCTAATAATTATAGATAGTACTTAGTAAAGTTTTAATGTGTTCTCCCTTTCCTCCAGGGCTATTTTACAACTGCATGTGCAAATTTGAATGAGACCAAACAATCCCTAAACTGTCGGCATAGAAGCAACCTAATGGGTCCCCATAACATATGTAAATTTCTCTAAATTTGAGGGGGCCCTCACCCAATAACCCCCTCAGTACCCCATCCCCAATTAAAAACCTGCCAATGACAATGTTAAGAAATATACCAGTCGTAGATTGTCGTGGCACAGGCAGCAGGTCCAGCCGGTGTACGCACACGGACCAGGGAGTGTTGGACATTTTATATGGGGGTGTGGCTGCCCTAGGGGGGTGGCACACCTGCATGCCATTCCCTCATTCACTGTAGCCTTGTATTTCCCCCCTCTAAATATGCCAATAACCATTCTGTTCAGAATCAGAATTCCTTCCCAAATCTCTACTCAGTATTGATGTCGTTCTCTGCAATTTCAGGGTTAACAATTAACAATGATAAATCTGATGCCCTGAACCTTAACCTGGAGTCTGAGCTTAGGGGGCAGATCAGTGCTTCATTTCAGTTTAAATAGGCAGGAGGCTTTCTAGAATACCTTGCAGTGAGGTCACTGTTTGGCCTGTTGGAGGAATGGGTGAAATATACCCTCTCATGGATCGGGCGTATACATGCGGTTCGCATGATTCTTCTCCCTAAAATGTTATATTATTTTAGGGTCCTCCTGGTACAGGTTCCCCTGTGTATGCTGCAAATAATTCAGAGGAGGATATTCAAGTTCATCTAAGGTTTTGAAACTAACTATGCATACACACAAATCACAGGGAGGCCTAGGCACCCCAATGTAAAGGAGCGTAGATCGGCCAGATAGCCTCACTGCACCACACCCTGGAACCCTATGTGGGTCTTATTGGAAGTCCCTGAATGCCACTTGATCCCAATATACACGGTCACCTGGATCCCTCCCCAGAACCACCCTAATATGTATAACCCCATTATAATACATAACCTTAAAACCTGGAATTCTGTAAAATTCTTTGCAGGCCTATGTTCCTCGCCTCTGCCATTGATAAACTTGTGGCACATCTGCTTTTTCTGTATAATTACTCCTCATTTAAATGGTGGCAGGGACAGGGCTTTAGCAAAAATAAGACATATGCTATTGGATAGGGGCCTGTGGTCATTTGTGCAACTGAGCATAATATCAAGTGAATACATCCTCTACCTACAGCTAAGACACTGGCTAAACTCGCTAGTAAAGCTTTCACCCCAGTTCAACTTATCGCTTTCAAGAAAATTTGTGCCACTGATTCAGTGGCCCCCAAACTAGTATCAATGCTGTACGTACTTAAACCCTCCCCTGCAGCTCACTCCTTAGAAGTCCAAAACTTCTTAAGAGTTAGAAGGCAATGTGGTCTACAATCTCCTCATGTTTCATGGAGAACAAAGGGCAACAATGGATCATAGAGCGTCGCACACACAGCATTTTTATTATGCAAAATTTGTGCACTTTACCAGTAGTGAACTTTGGACCGCGCTCGAAAAAAAAATTACCTGCAAATTCGAGCGCATTCGAGCACACGTATTTAATTCAACTGCATTTCTGAATAGCTCCTTAGTGTTAAAAATTCTCGCATGTGATCCAATTTTCCAAGCATTCATTTTTTTTTACCTTTAGTGAATCAAGGCCAATGAAAGTGAACAGCAGTTTTCTTTCCTAAAAAAGGAGTGAGTTTTCTCACCTGGCTCTGAATTGACCTCCATATGTTTGTAAATAGGTGTAAATAGGTGTTGAGAATAGTTGTACACTGAATAAGAGTCTATCTTGTATGCCCCCCTACACTCTACATACAGATTGCCCACATTAAAAATCATGCTACCTGCACCTAGTGCATTTTCTGAACCCCTGAACAAAGGAAGTGTCTTTTGACTATGCCACTCTGCATTCTGGGATTGCTGTCCTATCCTGACCCCAGTGCTAATCTATCTGTGAAGAACACAGCTATAACCCCTGTCCCCCTGCACGTGTTCTCCTCTGCTTTACTCAGCATGTTATGCTGTGAAGGAACAAGAAGTAGCAAGATGACAGTGGCCATATCCTGTAGTCCTGAACAGAGTTGCAGTCCAATAGGGGAAATAATAATAAGTAAGATAAAAACTTAAAATATATACATTTCGAATGATAGGTTCTTCATTTAGTGATGCTGAAAGTCAGGTTTAACACTGGGAAACAGTAATCTGCATAGACAAGCTGGCCTGGGTGCCCACGGGTGTTAGCACATCCTCCTCGCCTCTCACTTGCAGCCTGGTTATCGTCACTGAAGTAAAACCGGATATTAGAGCTGATGGACAATACACTCAGTTTAATTGTTCCAATCCCAGACAATGGGGAATTCAGAGTAGGTAGCAATTCTACTGGTTAATTTGTCTCTGTCATTAGGCGGAAAGGAAGAGAAATGACTTGTGAATTATAGCAAGAGAAAGATACATATCTAGAGGAATAGTAATAATCTCCATTATTCTTTATTTCATTGTAACAATCTTTTAAACAGATACAGCAACAATATTTGAATACTGATAGAAACAGAAAATAGAAGCCCAAAAAGCCAACACAATGCTTTTATTTAACCCCTAAATGATAATTTGTGTTTTTTGGCTTAACATCACCAACAACATCTTTATTCTGCAAGATATCTATTTGAATCTTCCACACATTTTTCATGATAATTAGAGGTTCCCAGCAGCAGTAAAGTAAGTTAAATATCTGTTTTATAGATATATTAAAAACAATTATGTTTTGTATATTATCTTCATATTTGGTGTTAAAATAAAAATCCCCAATGATTCAGCAATGTATGTCTTCACTAACTGCATGCAGAGGCCTTGATTCATCAAGAGTTGAAAAAAATTCTCATGGTAGTAACAAAATCATTTCACGAGAAAAAAGCCTGAGAATTTTACTGTAATGAATCACCAGATATGAATACAATGAAAGTCAATGGCACTTTTTACTAAAGTATAAAAAGGAGTAATACGTTCAATACTTTTCTCAGGAGTAAAAAAGTGCCACTGACTTCCAGTAACTGGTGATTCAGTAACAGTGACATTCTCAGGCTTTTTTTGAGCAAAGGGGGTGGGAGCAGCTCCATCAATATTATTTATACAAAATTATCGACATTATTATTCAGGGCCTGGGAACCAATTTACCGCCCAGTTTAACCCTCTCATCATCTAAGTATTAAGCACCAAACATGTCTAGCTATGTGGAAAGACATAGGCCCTTATTTATGAAGGAATAGCAACAGGTAGCGACTGGTGAACGACCGGTAATGACGGGCACCGCCACGAGAACGCCGGCTCCCCACCACAATCACACATTTATCAAGCCGATCCTGCTTAGCGACTGAGATAGCGCCATATAGCGACTCATTCATCATTATTCCAGCCTCAGCCCACAGCGCCAGCGTCCGACCTTGAACAGGTGTTGAGTGACAGGTATGACCTCTCGCTACCTGGCGCTCTCCAATGCATTTCAATGGAACAATCTTTAAATATTCATAATTAATTGTTATTAATGTTTTTTTTTTTTTTTTAAATGTGAAAAATTCTGTGACCACTTCTGCCATGTTAGATAATTTTTTTAAGGTAAAAAAAAAAAAAAAATTGTGCAGAATTGATATTACAGGTCTGATATTATTGTATTCATATTACTAAATTCTTAAAAAAATTTTTTTTTTTGGTTTCCAAAAATATGGTGGTTTGGGGGTTAAAAAACTACTTTTAACACATCGCCGCCAGCGCTCTGGGGTTTAAACATGCATTTCACAGCGCTTGAATTTTTTGAGCGTGATTTTTTGATGAATATGGTGGGAGCCGGTCGCTCTGACTAGTCGCTATCATGCGCACCCATACATCGCGACTCGTCACCCCGTATTCAACATTACTGCACACTGACTCAGTCGCTATCAACAACCAAACAATGGCCAAGCACAGCGACTACTAGCGGGCGCTGTGAAAATACTGCTACAGTCGCTCAACTGTCGCTACCTGCCGCTATTAATGAATCGGCCTCCTAGATTTGGTTGCACATATCTGCAGATACATGTGGAAGCCACACTGCCCCGGCAAGGCACTCTGTGTTTAGTGTGGTCTCTACTTATTTTTGAGTCCCCAAAGTTGGGACATGCAATGCAGCCAGAGCTACTCACCTGGGAAGCTGCCAGCCTCCCTTTAGAGCACTCCAGTGACGGAGCTACTCCCACCCCCTTTGCTCAGTTGGAATTGCCATGAACACACACAGGGAGGGATTCAGCCACCATGGATCTCTCCCTATGGAGTGTTCTAAAGGGAGGCTGGTAGCTTCCCAGGTGAGTAGCTCTGGCTGCATTGCATGTCCCAACTTTGGGGACTCAAAAATAAGAGTAGGGACCACACTAAACACAGAGTGCCTTGCCGGGGCAGTGTGGCTTCCACATGTATCTGCAGATATGTGCAACCAAATCTCTGTCTTTCCACACAGCTAGACATGTTTGGTGCTTAATACTTGGATGATGAGAGGGTTAAACTGGGCGGTAAATTGGTTCCCAGGCCCAGGCTACTCCCACCCCTTTGCTTTTTTTGAAAATTAATTTTTTACTACCATGACAAATTTTTAACTCTTGATGGATCAAGGTCATTGTTTATAATTGTGAGCTTACCTAATCTTGAAAGTAAAGCCTGTGCTCAAAACACAAGTTTAAAGGAGGACTATCATGAAAATGGCCCAATGATAAAAATCCATATAAATATGCTGAATGGTGAGTGGAGGGGTCACTTATACACCCACCATCATGAAATATCCAGCCAGGCTTGCTTCTTTCTTTTAATGCAAGAGGAAATGTGGGGGGGGGGCAGGTTCTGTCACCCTGATACACTCAAACCTGGCACCCCTGGATTTTATTTCTACCAGGAGAAGAAACCACAAGCTTGACAAGAGTTTTATTCAGTTTGAGTGTTTACGTAACTCCTCATTCCATTAAGCCTACGTGTTTATGTGGATTTTTAATATTACACAATTTAGCGGTACACCTCCTTTAAAGTGGACCTATCAGAATGCCCTAGAAACAAGGAGCTGTCATCAGAATAGTGAAAATCCTGGCAATAGGTCCACTTTAAAGTGGACAAAAACCCAGGATTTTGACTATCCTGGGTTTTGGTCCTTGCCCTGGGGCACCCCCCCCCCCCAGGTCGCCCGAACAAACTCACCTCTTCCTGGTCCTACGGCGCATGTGCAGCTGTTCATCCAATCAACGCCCTCGGATCCACTCAAGCACCTTCATCCAGGAACTCTTCTAATGTGAGCGGATCCCTGGCTATGCCCTGCTAAAGGGATAACGGGGATGTGGCCGCTGCTCACGCATGCATTGTTGGACCGGGAACGGTGAGATTTTGGGTGACCTGTGGGGTTTCACACCAGATCGGAGTGCCCCAGTGGGGGAGCAAGTATGCCTGCCCTGGAGTCTCAGAGACTCCAGCTGGGAACTCAAGAGTGTGCTAGTGGGGGCACCAGAAAGAGTGATACTACAAGTGTAAATCAAGCCCAAAATTGGCCCTGATGATAGTTCTCCCAACAAGGGACATATTTTTTATAATATAAACTTTGTACATACATAACCCAAAACTTGAACATATCGATGTCTGCAATTTATGTGGATTGTGCTCTTCCCCATTGGTACCATTCACTTCTATTGAATCATGAGGCTCCAGCATTCACTAACACAGCCATGTTACTGGGTAATCTGGTCCATGATTGCTGCAAGCCTCACACTGCCATAGATGGTTTAACTCCAGTTAGTAGAGATGAGCGAACTTTTGAAAAATTCGATTCGACTGATTCGCCGAATTTTCCGACAAAAATCGTTTCGACCCGAATAAATTTGCGACGAATCGCTATTAAAAACGGCTATTTCTGAGCCTCCTAGAGCCTCAATAGGGTTGTAAACCATTCTGCCTTGCTGTAACACGCACAGGATGCGTGCTGGGTTAGTTAAATAATACTTTGAATAAATATCACATGCAGATCAGAGGCATCGCTAATAGAATCGCAGAGCGGCACAATTGAATTCAAGAGAGTTGAAGTGGCATCACTATGAGAGGCAGGAGCCCAAACATTGCTTTAAAGAGACACTGGAGTTGGCAGCAGCAGGAGCCCAAAAATTGGATGAATCACACCCTGGAGTTGGCAGAAGCAGCAGCAGGAGCCCAAACATTGGCTGAAAGAGACACTGGGGTTGGCTTCAGGAGCCCAAAAATTGGATGAATCACACCCTGGAGTTGGCAGCAGCAGCAGGAGCCCAAATATACACTGGAGTTGGCTTCAGGAGCCCAAACATTGGATGAATCACACCCTGGAGTTGGCAGCAGCAGCAGCAGGAGCCCAAATATACACTGGAGTTGGCTTCAGGAGCCCAAAAATTGGATGAGTCACACCCTGGAGTTGGCAGAAGTTGGCAGCAGCAGCAGCAGGAGCCCCAACATTACTTTAAAGAGACACTGGGGTTGGCTTCAGGAGCCCAAAAATTGGATGAATCACACCCTGGAGTTGGCAGCAGCAGCAGCAGGAGCCCCAACATTACTTTAAAGAGACACTGGGGTTGGCTTCAGGAGCCCAAAAATTGGATGATTCACACCCTGGAGTTGGCAGCAGCAGCAGCAGGAGCCCAAATATACACTGGGGTTGGCTTCAGGAGCCCAAAAATTGGATGAATCACACCCTGGGAGTTGGCAGCAGCAGGAGCCCAAATATTACTTTAAAGAGACACTGGGGTTGGCTTCAGGAGCCCAAAAATTGGATGAATCACACCCTGGAGTTGGCAGCAGCAGGAGCCCAAATATTACTTTAAAGAGACACTGGGGTTGGCTTCAGGAGCCCAAAAATTGCATGATTCACACCCTGGAGTTGGCAGCAGCAGCAGGAGCCCAAATATACACTGGAGTTGGCTTCAGGAGCCCAAAAATTGGATGAATCACACCCTGGAGTTGGCAGCAGCAGCAGCAGGAGCCCAAATATTACTTTAAAGAGACACTGGGGTTGGCTTCAGGAGCCCAAAAATTGGATGAATCACACCCTGGAGTTGGCAGCAGCAGGAGCCCAAATATTACTTTAAAGAGACACTGGGGTTGGCTTCAGGAGCCCAAAAATTGGATGATTCACACCCTGGAGTTGGCAGCAGCAGCAGCAGGAGCCCAAATATACACTGGGGTTGGCTTCAGGAGCCCAAAAATTGGATGAATCACACCCTGGAGTTGGCAGCAGCAGCAGCAGGAGCCCAAATATTACTTTAAAGAGACACTGGGGTTGGCTTCAGGAGCCCAAAAATTGGATGAATCAAACCCTGGAGTTGGCAGCAGCAGGAGCCCAAATATTACTTTAAAGAGACACTGGGGTTGGCTTCAGGAGCCCAAAAATTGCATGATTCACACCCTGGAGTTGGCAGCAGCAGCAGCAGGAGCCCAAATATACACTGGAGTTGGCTTCAGGAGCCCAAAAATTGGATGAATCACACCCTGGAGTTGGCAGAAGTTGGCAGCAGCAGCAGCAGGAGCCCAAACATTACTTTAAAGAGACCCTGGGGTTGGCTTCAGGAGCCCAAAAATTGGATGAATCACACCCTGTGGAGAGTCATGTGGAGAAAAAGTAGCTTAGTTAGTAATATCTACATAAAATTATGAATAAACAAATGCAAAAGTATTGCCAAAGTGAAGTTTTGTTTGAGGGTGTGTTTCCACCTTTTAATTAAATCAGAAACAAGAAGGTATCATTGCCTCTGACTAATTAGCCCTCAAAAATTCTTGGAATTTTTAATCTGGAATCATGTCTGATCCGTCTTATCCGAAGAATATTAATAAAAAGTAAGAGTAACGTAAAGGATTTTTTATCAATACTTACTTGTGGTCCGATGCGGAGGAATGTCTGTAACTGGAGAGCAGCGCCTTAAATCTGTTTTGCACGATCCATCTTTCTTTAGTGTAGGTCTGGCCCCGTCATCAATCTACTGGAATACATCAGGCATTGTTGGGAGGAAAGCTTGGATGATCCAAGCGCCATTCATTTCCACGCAGGGCAGTCTCTGGAAAAAAAAAGTCTGTATAAACCAGGGTCTTTTTCATATAAAAACAAATGGTTATTCTTGCTTTTAAACCATATGTTCCACAGATTTACCAGTCATTGTGTCAGCCAATGAAGCAACTTTGTCTCGAAGTGCTGCAAAAGCAGTCCACTGCATCACAAGTGGCATCTGACACCCCCAGTCAACTGTCTGTCTGTTATGCTTTGGGTTCAGCTCCACTATCCATTGATGAAGATCTGATAATCATAAAATTCAGCAGCTACTGCCCAGCCAAGAAGTGGAGGAGACACTCGCCTCTTCTTCCACTAGCCGGCAATTAGTGATGAGGAGAGTGTCGTGGGAGGAGGTGTTGCAAGCCGAGGTAGTGGAAGAGGGTCCCTGGAGTCTGCGGCGGTGGCGGCGGCAGCAGCAGCAGATTATTGCGGACTGTTGTTCGGAAAAATCAGCTACTCAGCGATGTGGCAGTGTTTCATGCAGCATCCTGGGGAGAAAAAGTAGGTTAGTTAGTGTATATACATAAAATTATGAATAGACAAATGCAATAGTATTGCCAAAGTGAAGTTTTGTTTGAGGGTGTGTTTCCACCTTGTAATTAAATCAGAAACAACTAGCTATCATTTGCCTCTGAATAATTAGCCCTCAAAAATTCTTGGAATTTTTAATCTTGATGTCTGAGGGATTTCTCCTCTCAGACAGCGTCACCATAAGTCCAGCCTGCTGCATTACACTTGGAAGAACATCTTGTTTGCGCTGCGACAAGGAAGCCAAAGTCATGCGTCCTCACATGGCACACGTGTTCAGTCTAGTTTTTAAGTCTTGCCCCCATCTGAAAGAACAACAGGAAAGAAAGTTAGCATGCACTTCTGGCACTCCTACACCACCAAGCACAACCCTATTGAGCCTCAGCGTCACAACGGTGTACCCCACCATAGTCTGATTTGCGATGTTTCCACCCGTTGGAATTCCACCCTCCATATGCAGGATCCACTATAGCAGTGGTCCCCAACCCTGTCCTCAAGGCCCACCAACAGGCCAGGTTTTGCAGATCTCCACAAAGATGCACAGGTGGAGTAATTAGTGCAGCTGCAGAGCAATAGAGCTGGCTATTTGGAGATCCAAAAAACATGACATGTTGGTGGGCCTTGAGGACAGGGTTGAGGACCACTGCACTATAGGAACAGAGAAAAGCCATCACGGATTTCTGGATGATCCAAACGGATAGGGGGACACCTGTGTAAATTCAATGTAAACCATTGGCAGCTCATACGTGACACCGACCGTTTGCTCAGGCCCTTTGAGGAAGCTACGTTATTAGTCAGTTGCCAGGACTATGAGATGAACGATGAGATTCCACTGCTTCATGTACTACAACACATGTTGGAAACCATGGCTGGTCAGGGCACTGGAGACATGGCACATACATTTCACAGCCACATGAAGCCTGTGGGGGCTGAAGTGGAGGAGGAGGAGGGGGTGGGGCAAAGCAAACCACAGTTTAGGTTTCACAAAATGACCATTTTATCTAGTCATCTGACAGAAGAGGAGGAGCAGGAGCAGCCACAGGAGCTAGAGGGTTGTGAGTAAGGTGAGACAGAGGACCCAGACACACCGTGGCAGTTTACAGTGGAGATGGAGACAGGTAGTCCCTCCGAGTCATTTGCACAAATGGCACGATGCATGCTCACATGCTTGCGTACTAGTGAGCGCAGAATTGTCTCCATTTGTCAGCGGGAAGACTTCTGGCTCTCCAACTTATTGGACCCTCGCTTCCGGCACAAAATGGGGGCATTTTTTACGCCCACTGAGAGGGAGGACAAACTGACCTACTACAGAGACATCCCACGTAGTCAGTTGGGCGATGTCTATCTGCGCCATGGCCCATACTCCCGCAGGTCTGACTCGGGGGGACCTCTGCGATCACCTTCCACTGCCATGGCTGCTGGGGGGGTGGAAGGAGCAGCAGCAGCAGCTCCATCAGCAGCAGCCTCAGTCTTCAGTCGCTAGTGAGTAGCTTTCTACACCCGCATAGTGAGTCTACTCATGAGCAGCAGGAAGACCTGGAGCTGGACCTCAAACAGCAGGTCATGTCATACCTTGACATGACCATGCCAACACACCTTCAAGATCCACTGGATTTGCTGGGAAGCCAAACTTGACTTGTGCCCGCAACTAGCAGAGTTTGCCCTGGAAAAGCTGTACTGGCCGGACAGTAGTTGATTTAGATGGCAACTGGGCTGCTCTATATAACGAAGCAAAATGGCAAATTTACCTCACTATATGAGCTATTGCCCCTCAGATTTACACAGGGGCTGCTCTATATTATGCTGCAAAGTGGCAAATTTACCTCACAATATAAGCTATTGCCCCTCAGATTTACACAGGGCCTGCTCTATATTATGCTGCAAAATGGCAAATTAACCTCACAATATAAGCTATTGCCCCTCAGATTTACACAGGGCCTGCTCTATATAACGAAGCAAAATGGCAAATTTACCTCACTATATAAGCTATTGCCCCTCAGATTTACACAGGGGCTGCTCTATATTATGCTGCAAAATGGCAAATTAACCTCACAATATAAGCTATTGCAGCTCTATATAAATAAAAATAAATAAATAAAAAAAGGGCCTGTAGAAGCTTATTTAGTATAACAGATAGGGTGACATGTGCTGGTTTGGGATGCCCATATGGGCTAGTGTTTTGGCAGCAGTACAAAAACCAATGCAAAATGCAATAGCTTAATAAAGCTGATGCTGATCAACGCTTATTTAGTATAACAGATGGGGTGCAACATGCAGGTTTGGGATGCCCTGCGGCCTGGTGTATTTAAAGCAGACCAAAACCAATTCAAAATGCAATAACTTAATAAAGCTGAGGCTGTAGATGCTTATTTAGTATAAACAGGTAGGGTGCAAGGTGCAGCTTTGGGGTGCCCTGCGGCCTGGTTAAATGAAAGCAGTCAAAAAGGAAGTGCAAACTGAAGTAGCTTAATGAAGCTGATGCTGATCAACGCTTATGTTGTATACCAGATAGGGTGCAAGGTGCAGCTTTGGGGTGCCCTGCGGCCTGGTTTATTAAAATCAGTCAAAAACAAGTGCAAACTGAAGTAGCCTGATCAACGCTTATGTTGTATAACAGATAGGTTTAAAATAGCATGTGCCTTGGGATGCCCGTGTGGCCTGTTATATTTCAAGCTGAACAAAAAGTAACAATAATCCAAGTATGAGACATCATTTTGACCTTCTTCACAGCGCCATACTTTGAAAAAAAAAAATTAATTTCATGCCGATCAATCCAAAGGTCAATGCCCCTAACAAAAATAGTGTTCGGCATAAGTTTTCCTTCTGGAAGGACGTAACCTTTAGTTTACATGGTTGGGGTAGGTTATCTTACAAATTGGGATACCCCAGGCAGCAGTGTCATTGAAAGAGACAGATTGTAATGCAGGCCATACGCAAGCAGAGAAACTCAGGCTGCAACAGGCCTATTTAGTTTACATGGTTGGGGTAGGTTATCTTACAAATTGGGATACCCCACTGTATATGAAACCGAATATAAATGCACACCCAAAAGTGGACACTCAGCCTCCAAGAGGCCTGCTTAGTTTAAATAAGAGAGCTGCTTAGTATGGTAGGTAGGTTATGTTATGTTACAGAATGGGATGCCCCAAGCAGACTTGAGATCAGTATATATGCACACAGCAGCAGTGTGTTAGCAGGCTCATACAGGCCAAATTTCTTTAAATAAATGTGCAGCTTACAGTAAATGCAGAGGCTAATGGTATGTTACAGAATGGGATGCCCCAAAGCTGACTTGAGATCAGTATATATGCACACAGCAGCAGTGTGTTAGCAGGCTCATACAAGCCAAATTTCTTTAAATAACTGTGCAGCTTACAGTTAATGCAGAGGCTAATGGTATGTTACAGAATGGGATGCCCCAAGCAGACTTGAGATCAGTATATATGCACACAGCAGCAGTGTGTTAGCAGGCTCATACAGGCCAAATTTCTTTAAATAAATGTGCAGCTTACAGTAAATGCAGAGGCTAATGGTATGTTACAGAATGGGATGCCCCAAAGCTGACTTGAGATCAGTATATATGCACACAGCAGCAGTGTGTTAGCAGGCTCATACAGGCCAAATTTCTTTAAATAACTGTGCAGCTTACAGTTAATGCAGAGGCTAATGGTATGTTACAGAATGGGATGCCCCAAGCAGACTTGAGATCAGTATATATGCACACAGCAGCAGTGTGTTAGCAGGCTCATACAGGCCAAATTTCTTTAAATAAATGTGCAGCTTACAGTAAATGCAGAGGCTAATGGTATGTTACAGAATGGGATGCCCCAAAGCTGACTTGAGATCAGTATATATGCACACAGCAGCAGTGTGTTAGCAGGCTCATACAGGCCAAATTTCTTTAAATAACTGTGCAGCTTACAGTTAATGCAGAGGCTAATGGTATGTTACAGAATGGGATGCCCCAAGCAGACTTGAGATCAGTATATATGCACACAGCAGCAGTGTGTTAGCAGGCTCATACAGGCCAAATTTCTTTAAATAACTGTGCAGCTTACAGTTAATGCAGAGGCTAATGGTATGTTACAGAATGGGATGCCCCAAGCAGACTTGAGATCAGTATATATGCACACAGCAGCAGTGTGTTAGCAGGCTCATACAGGCCAAATTTCTTTAAATAAATGTGCAGCTTACAGTAAATGCAGAGGCTAATGGTATGTTACAGAATGGGATGTCCCAAAAACCAGAGAGCACCTGGCAGGCAGCAGTAAGACTATGCACAGCAAAAGTGTCTTTATCATGCCTAATTTCAATTAGAATAGGTGCAAATGGTTAGGTTCTTAAATAGAGGCTGGTGTAGTCACAGAATGGGATGCCCTAAAAACCAGCAGTAAGTACACCTGGCAGGGACAAGTTGTGCTATGCCCAGCAAAAGTGTCTTTATCAGGCCTAATTTCAAATATGATAAGAGCAAATGCTTATATGGTCTTAAACAGAGGCTGCTTTAGTCACAGAATGGGATGCCCCAAATAGGAGTGCACCTGGCAGGGTCCAGTAGTGCTTTGCCCAGCAAAAGTGTCTTTATCAGGCTAATTTCAAATATGATAAGAGCAAATGCTTATATGGTCTTAAACAGAGGCTGCTGTAGTCACAGAATGGGATGCCATGGCAGGGACAAGTTGTGCTATGCCCAGCAAAAGTGTCTTTATCAGGCCTAATTTCAAATATGATAAGAGCAAATACTTATATGGTCTTAAACAGAGGCTGCTTTAGTCACAGAATGGGATGCCCCAACAGGAATCGACCTGGCAGGGTCCAGTAGTGCTTTGCCCAGCAAAAGTGTCTTTATCAGGCCTAATTTCAAATATGATAAGAGCAAATGCTTATATGGTCTTAAACAGAGGCTGCTTTAGTCACAGAATGGGATGCCCCAACAGGAATCGACCTGGCAGGGTCCAGTAGTGCTTTGCCCAGCAAAAGTGTCTTTATCAGGCCTAATTTCAAATATGATAAGAGCAAATGCTTATATGGTCTTAAACAGAGGCTGCTTTAGTCACAGAATGGGATGCCCTGGGCAGGAATGGACCTGGCAGGGTACAGTAGTGCTTTGCCCAGCAAAAGTGTCTTTATCAGGCTAATTTCAAATATGATAAGAGCAAATGCTTATATGGTCTTAAACAGAGGCTGCTTTAGTCACAGAATGGGATGCCCTGGGCAGGAATGGACCTGGCAGGGTACAGTAGTGCTTTGCCCAGCAAAAGTGTCTTTATCAGGCCTAATTTCAAATATGATAAGAGCAAATGCTTATATGGTCTTAAACAGAGGCTGCTTTAGTCACAGAATGGGATGCCCTGGGCAGGAATGGACCTGGCAGGGTACAGTAGTGCTTTGCCCAGCAAAAGTGTCTTTATCAGGCCTAATTTCAAATATGATAAGAGCAAATGCTTATATGGTCTTAAACAGAGGCTGCTTTAGTCACAGAATGGGATGCCCTGGGCAGGAATGGACCTGGCAGGGTACAGTAGTGCTTTGCCCAGCAAAAGTGTCTTTATCAGGCCTAATTTCAAATATGATAAGAGCAAATGCTTATATGGTCTTAAACAGAGGCTGCTTTAGTCACAGAATGGGATGCCCCAACAGGAATCGGCCTGGCAGGGTCCAGTAGTGCTTTGCCCAGCAAAAGTGTCTTTATCAGGCCTAATTTCAAATATGATAAGAGCAAATGCTTATATGGTCTTAAACAGAGGCTGCTTTAGTCACAGAATGGGATGCCCTGGGCAGGAATGGACCTGGCAGGGTACAGTAGTGCTTTGCCCAGCAAAAGTGTCTTTATCAGGCTAATTTCAAATATGATAAGAGCAAATGCTTATATGGTCTTAAACAGAGGCTGCTGTAGTCACAGAATGGGATGCCCTGGGCAGGAATGGACCTGGCAGGGTCCAGTAGTGCTTTGCCCAGCAAAAGTGTCTTTATCAGGCTAATTACAAATATGATAAGAGCAAATGCTTATATGGTCTTAAACAGAGGCTGCTTTAGTCACAGAATGGGATGCCCTGGGCAGGAATGGACCTGGCAGGGTACAGTAGTGCTTTGCCCAGCAAAAGTGTCTTTATCAGGCCTAATTTCAAATATGATAAGAGCAAATGCTTATATGGTCTTAAACAGAGGCTGCTTTAGTCACAGAATGGGATGCCCTGGGCAGGAATGGACCTGGCAGGGTACAGTAGTGCTTTGCCCAGCAAAAGTGTCTTTATCAGGCTAATTTCAAATATGATAAGAGCAAATGCTTATATGGTCTTAAACAGAGGCTGCTTTAGTCACAGAATTGGATGCCTTGGGCAGGAATGGACCTGGCAGGGTACAGTAGTGCTTTGCCCAGCAAAAGTGTCTTTATCAGGCCTAATTTCAAATATGATAAGAGCAAATGCTTATATGGTCTTAAACAGAGGCTGCTTTAGTCACAGAATGGGATGCCCCAACAGGAATCGACCTGGCAGGGTCCAGTAGTGCTTTGCCCAGCAAAAGTGTCTTTATCAGGCCTAATTTCAAATATGATAAGAGCAAATGCTTATATGGTCTTAAACAGAGGCTGCTTTAGTCACAGAATGGGATGCCCTGGGCAGGAATGGACCTGGCAGGGTCCAGTAGTGCTTTGCCCAGCAAAAGTGTCTTTATCAGGCTAATTTCAAATATGATAAGAGCAAATGCTTATATGGTCTTAAACAGAGGCTGCTTTAGTCACAGAATGGGATGCCCTGGGCAGGAATGGACCTGGCAGGGTACAGTAGTGCTTTGCCCAGCAAAAGTGTCTTTATCAGGCCTAATTTCAAATATGATAAGAGCAAATGCTTATATGGTCTTAAACAGAGGCTGCTTTAGTCACAGAATGGGATGCCCTGGGCAGGAATGGACCTGGCAGGGTACAGTAGTGCTTTGCCCAGCAAAAGTGTCTTTATCAGGCCTAATTTCAAATATGATAAGAGCAAATGCTTATATGGTCTTAAACAGAGGCTGCTTTAGTCACAGAATGGGATGCCCTGGGCAGGAATGGACCTGGCAGGGTACAGTAGTGCTTTGCCCAGCAAAAGTGTCTTTATCAGGCCTAATTTCAAATATGATAAGAGCAAATGCTTATATGGTCTTAAACAGAGGCTGCTTTAGTCACAGAATGGGATGCCCTGGGCAGGAATGGACCTGGCAGGGTACAGTAGTGCTTTGCCCAGCAAAAGTGTCTTTATCAGGCCTAATTTCAAATATGATAAGAGCAAATGCTTATATGGTCTTAAACAGAGGCTGCTTTAGTCACAGAATGGGATGCCCTGGGCAGGAATGGACCTGGCAGGGTACAGTAGTGCTTTGCCCAGCAAAAGTGTCTTTATCAGGCCTAATTTCAAATATGATAAGAGCAAATGCTTATATGGTCTTAAACAGAGGCTGCTTTAGTCACAGAATGGGATGCCCTGGGCAGGAATGGACCTGGCAGGGTACAGTAGTGCTTTGCCCAGCAAAAGTGTCTTTATCAGGCCTAATTTCAAATATGATAAGAGCAAATGCTTATATGGTCTTAAACAGAGGCTGCTTTAGTCACAGAATGGGATGCCCTGGGCAGGAATGGACCTGGCAGGGTACAGTAGTGCTTTGCCCAGCAAAAGTGTCTTTATCAGGCCTAATTTCAAATATGATAAGAGCAAATGCTTATATGGTCTTAAACAGAGGCTGCTTTAGTCACAGAATGGGATGCCCTGGGCAGGAATGGACCTGGCAGGGTCCAGTAGTGCTTTGCCCAGCAAAAGTGTCTTTATCAGGCTAATTTCAAATATGATAAGAGCAAATGCTTATATGGTCTTAAACAGAGGTTGCTGTAGTCACAGAATGGGATGCCCTGGGCAGGAATGGACCTGGCAGGGTCCAGTAGTGCTTTGCCCAGCAAAAGTGTCTTTATCAGGCTAATTTCAAATATGATAAGAGCAAATGCTTATATGGTCTTAAACAGAGGCTGCTTTAGTCACAGAATGGGATGCCTCACAGCAGACTTAAGATCAGTTCAGTATATATGCACAGTTAGTTACTATAAGCAGCCTGAAAACGCTAACAAAGGCTGGATGAAAAAAAAAAAATCTCCCTGTCAGCCAGCTCCGTTTTTCCTACCTTTCCCTGGCTTTCTGTCTGTCTCCTGTCTGTCTCCTGTCTGTCTCCTGCCTGTCTCCTGCCTGTCTCCAGCCTGTCCCTGTCTGTCCCTGCCTGTCTAACTGCCTCAGCTACACAGCGTTCTGTCTGTCACGAATGCAATAGAGAAATGAGGAAAAGCAAGATGGCCGCCGTTAAATACCGCTGTGTGACGTCACCGGGCTTGCTGGCTGCTGATAGGCTGCATGTGACTGCCCCAGCTTGCACTGGCGCGGGATAGATGTCCAGACATGTCCCGTCCGCCATCTTAGAATGCCTGTAAATGTAAATGAATGGATGTTAAAGGAAAACTTCGAGTGATCGAATTGCGGGGAAATTCGGATTCGATCCGAATCGAATTTTTCCTGAAATTCGGATCGAATCCGGGTTCGTCCGGATCGATTCGCTCATCCCTACCAGTTAGTCACCAATTTTCTCATTCCCATGGTGCATCGTGGGGCCCCATGTGAGAGCTGCCAGCCAGTGGCAAATCCAGGAGTGCCAGAGGGTCACTGCTAACCCCTTGCTCACTTTTGATAAAAATGCTTTGATGTTTATAGGTTAAATATTTACACCACTTTGCCCTTCATGTGGAATCCCCTCCCCTATGCAAATGCTGGTCTCTAAGCACTCTTGCTCACAAGACAGTATGTGATTGCATGCCTTCTTGCTAGTTACACCTCTCTGCTAAGAATGGCAGACAGTGCAGCACAGTACAGCTGTATGTGGGATTACTCCTGACCAGGCCATATGCCAGTAGCAGTGTCAAGCTCCCGTAATGCTGAGGAGAAAAGTTCTTTTTTGCAAAAACTCTACTTTAAATTCAGACCAGCTGGAGAGAATCATGGAAGGATAATTTATGGGCAATTTTATTTCAATTAGCAGGTAGAAAAATTCATTGTTAGCATCACTATCTCCAATGGTGGACTGAGGCATAAAATCAGCGCATTTTACCAGACCACTGCTGGCTCAATGCATCCCTGCTGAGGTCCCCCCATCATCACCATAATGTTGGGGCTAGAGCACTGGGGGCTGGGGTTCCTCGGTTTGTGGGTACAGTGGGGCTGGGTACAGGGGGCTAAGAGGGAGACTAAGGGGATAGGGATTAAATATGGGTGTTAATAGCAGCAGCCCAACTGGCCCCAAAGCAGTGTGGTCCACTGGGGATTCTCCCGGTTCTCCCTATGACCAGTCTACCCCAGCTATCTCTACAGGGGGGTAGTACTGTCGTGGTGCACGGAATGCAGGCATTGGATCTAATTTTATATTTTTCATAAAAGAAATGGAATTTGCAGCCCTTCCATGTAGCTTACATGTGTTGATCACATTTAGTAAAATAGATCTAGAGCCCCATTGTAAAAGATTACAATTTGCAACAAGTTAACTAATATATTTTCTAAGAAGATCAGCGCTGACCTCTATTTGCAGCAACACATTGCTTTATTCTTCCTGTCGGTGACTGAGGACGATATATGATGGCTTTGCGATGGTTACTGCCGGCCTCTATCATATATAACAATCAGTAGTGTAATCATCGGAGCCTGACTTACGCCCACTTGATGCCTTTGTCTATTTTATGCTGAAATGTGCCTGACAGCAGATAAATGTGGAGACCTGGGGGGACAATCTGCAGTCAACTCTGTCCACTGTACATCTAATGAAAGCTGCATTATAAGCGGTGCCATAGCTACAGAGGTTGCAAAGGAAAAGAACAATTGAGGGCTCGCCAAGTCAGGGAGGGCAGTCATGATAATTTTCCTTCCCTGTTTAAGCAGTGCTCAGATTATTTCATGCTCAAGAAAAAAACATTTTTTCTTAGTTTTAATCTCCTAAAGAGAACAATCTGTATTTTAAATACACATCCTCCGCCCTGCTATCCTGGCGGTGAGGCAGGACGGGGGGGGGGGGGGGGGGTTACAAAGAAAAAAAACCTTACCTTATCCAGGGGCCTGTGCCACTTCTCTGATGCCCCGGATCCTGGGCGCCGCCATCTTGGAGTAAAACACAGAGCCGGCTCTGTGCGATCTCACAATTCAAGTGAATGGGCAGGATGTGCGGACCCGGGAGATGTCGCTTTGTATCTTTTCCTGCAGCGGCCGCACAGAAACCGGGGAAGCGTCAGGGGCCCCTGGATAAGGTTAGGGTTTTTTTCTTAGTAACCCCCGTCCTGCCTCAGCTCCAGGGTAGGGTGGTAGAGTAGAGAGGTTATAGTTTGACTAAAGTTCTGCTTAAAAAATGAACCTGTGCTCAGCCCAGAAATTAACCATACCCACCAATTAAATATACAATAATTATACGTATTAGAAGTTAGGGGGGTAGTAATTAAAGATGAGCCAGAGTGGAGACAATCCGGTTCGGAAGACCTTTGGCTGGATAGTCCCCAGTATCCAGCAATCGGTACTCCCAAATGCTGAAGACAATAGCACCACCACCAAAATTTGTGAACTCGTACAGAGGTCCCTTGGACTTAAGGGAGAGTTGGGGTTTATGACCAACTTGTCATTTATGAATGTTAGGTGCCCAAGGAATTTTGGTATATGTGCTGGCCACGGAGAAATGGCAGGTGGGCCGTAATACTTTTCTTTGCCTTTATGATTCCTTTTAAGTGGACCAAAATCCACCAATGATGCAAAATTGGCCAATCTCCTTGCCAGTTGTCCTCTCCTTGGAGTAGAAAATTAAATTGCTGTTTTTGCTTACCCTCGCCCGAAGATCCGATTCAACACCGTGAAAATTAGAATCTTCACACTGTTTCTTTTGATGGTATACCTGTTTGCATGCTATTTTTCAGTTTGGCAATTCAGCACCATTATTCATTATATCATTTTTCTTTTGCAAATCAAGTATGATCGGCAAATATTTGCATGCAAAAATGTGCATGCATGCGAATGCTTATTCGCATAATTCAGTAGCTCATTCTAAGTTACCTGACCTTTCCTATGCGATATAAAGGCACAAGAGTATTTTAAAAGACCTCTAGAAAAGCAAAAACAGAAATAACAATTTAACGATAGATATATTAGAGAAAAATAAATGTGTCTAAAAAGAATTCATATGTTGTGAAACAAATAAAAGTAAACATTACACATAAACAGTTAACAAAAAGTATTTGTTATTTTAAAAAAGGGGGTAGAAAGGAAAAACTATTTTGAATTAAAAGTCGTGATGGGGGAACCCGAACCACAAGGTTGGGATTCGTACTGAACTTTGTGATTCGGGTTCCCAAACACGGACATCAGTTCGGCATCTGACAGCCCATCAATCTGCTTCACCGGCAGCAACAGGAAGCTGCTGTAACTCATTTCGGCCTGAAATCCTCTTCCTCTCAGCAGAAGCGGTGTTTGAATTTGGCTCCAGCCGGAGCTACAAAAAGATGGTTGCCGGCACCCATGAGTGAGGACACTCCTAGTGCAAGCACTGCTCTCAAGAGAGCTGATGCCCATCTTTCTGCAGCCCCGGCTGGGCAAATTCTAATGCCATCGCTGAGAAGAAGAAGATTGCGAGGTTAGTTACAGCAGTGCGCTTCCAGGTGCACACTCTATTGGCACCATTAGAATATGTATTTGCACGTTGAATTACCCATTTAGTGTAAACCAGATCTCATCAGTTTGCAGGCATTTAACAAATAATGAAATAAGAACCAGGCTCATGAAATTTGGGCAATAGCATGTTCTAATCCTAGGAACTGGGTCATGATGCAATTCAGCAATTGCTGGTCCTGCCACTCAAACCCTCTGTCAATCTGGAACTTTGACAGATCAATTGCTGGGAAAGGAGAGAAGACAGGATGACGAAGATGAAACCATCCAAAATGTACTATATATAGGATATTTGTTTGGGTCCTCTTTGAGAGAGCCGAGGAAGTGAAAGCCATCCACAGCTCTTTTTTTTGTCTATGCTCAGATGGTATGCCTGTAATGTATATGTATATAGGAAAATACAATGCTGATAGATGATACATGCTCAACCTGTGGCCTGGGGACCACATGTGACCCTCTGATGTGACCTGCTGTGGGGATAGTGGCAGCGGTACATAGAATCAGGATATGAAAGGAGTCTGAATAGGGAGGTAGCAGTAGATTTATATAGAAGGGGTTGCATTGGAAAGGAGAAGTGACAGCGGCAGCTTACAGTAATGTAATGACATAGATTGGAGAAAGTATACCAAGCATCCCAGATAGCAATAAAGGTGGAAATCCTTGTACTACACCACCAGAGCCCCTGTGTGCAGTTTCTTTTAGTATAGTACAATTTTTCTTTATAAATGTCTCTAAGTTAAAAATGTCTTCATAAATTGTGTGCTTATCATTGTGGTCGGCGACCAGTTACCAAATCATTTAAGCAGCCCTCACTCTAAAAAGGGTTGAGCACCCCTACTATAAGCCAATATGGCTTTCATTTCTATATTGAAGTGCTCCTATTTTTCTCAATAACAAGTAGAGGTCGCCCATCCCCCTTTAGCACAATCCTTGAAAGCATCAGTGGTATCCTTGCTGTTGCCTCGAGCTGCTTAATACCCTGACAGATCCTCAGAGAAAACAAACAAGAACTTGTTAATTTGACAGCAGCTAATGCTGGAAAGAGCGAGCCGCAGAGCAGGGTTATCCAGTCTGACCAAGGGTGACGTTCTCTCATTCTTATGCTCTAGTTACCATCACAGTGGAAAACCGGATATTGTACTCCGAGGACAATGCGCTCTTTGATATCATCTCACAACGGAGAAAATACAAAAAAACTTGTCATTTTCTTTCAGCAATTTATCTTTCAAAGTCAGCTGTCTCAAAGGAGGACATAGTAAATTGATTTAGGCCTTGTTCCTCCAGACTTTTAAAAGAAAGTGATCGTCTGCTTTTCCTACAGCCCGATGAATGCCCATCAGACCACAGAACTGAAAAGGTCAACTAGAAGGATGGCTCAGAAGATACATTTGTGATTGTTGTCACCTTACATTTGTCCAGTGTCAGACTGGACTACCTTGGGTCCACCAAAGGAAATCATTTTTGGGGCCCACCAGAGAAAATCATTCTTGTGGTCCACCAGAGAAAAATCATTCTTGGGACACACCAGAGAAAATAATTATTAGGGCCCACCAGAGACAATAGTTCTTGTGGCCCAAAGGAGGAAATCATTGTTGTGGCCTACCAGAGCTAAAGGCTTACTTGCAGTGTTTTCACCTAGGGAGGTCATTACTGTGTCTTGATTATTCTCTTGGATTAGTAGGAAAAAGCTATACTAAGGGATTTAATCAACCCCTCCCACTTTTAGCAACACAGCGCCACATGACTAGAAGAAACTTGGAAAGATAATACTAAAATAAATGTTTATTTTACATTCCAGAAGAGGAAAACAAAAAGGCAAAATACCTTTAAAATTGACCTTGCATGATATATATTTATTATAGTTTAGCTCATTCAAATAATCTCTTTTTATTGGAATCCATGAATTAAAAAGAAGCCCACATCAGGGGTTCTAAATACATAAAACAGCAATGTTTACAATGATTTGCCTCATGGCTTGGGGTAGTCACATTCTTTCCACTCCACCATTATGGACCAATGACAGTTGGCATTGTTAAGAAGGCCTTAGAGCAGTGTTAAGCTGTGGCTAAACTGTGGTTCAGCTGCATTCTCCATACAAAGCCATTCTACTCCCCTCAGGGCACCCTATAATGTGCCTACATTTTCACAGGTGCTGGATGCTGTGTGCACCTAGCGCCTGTGTGAGTTTGACCTAAAGTCAAATAGATACACGGGGAGGCCGATTCATCAATAGCGCCAGGTAGCGACAGATGAGCGACTGTAGCGTGATTTTTTCAGCGCCAGCCAGTATTCGCTGTGCTTGGCCGGCATTAGCTTGATGACAGCGACTCAGTCGGTGCGGTAATGTTGAATACGGGCTGGGGGGTCGCTGTTTCACAGGTCCAGCGTTGTATGTGAGCGCCTGACAACGAATGGCCAGAGCGAACGGCTAGCTTCATATTCATCAACAAATCACGCTCCGAATGTGCTGTCGCTGTCCATTCCTTGTTTAAACCCCAGAGCGCTGGTGGCGATGTGTATTAACTAGTTTTTAACCCCTAAACAACCATATTTTTTGAATGTAACATTATACATGTTTTTAGAATCATTTTGTAATATGAATACATTAATCTCAGACCTGTTAGATCAATTCTGCACATATTTTTTTTTTTTTTTTTTTACTTAAAAATAAATCCTAACATTGCAGAAGTGGTCTCCGATTTTTTGACATTAAAAAAAAAAAAAAAAAAAATACCAATTATTTATGAATAATTATAGATTGCTCCATTGAAATGCATTGGACATCGCCAGGGAGCGACAGCTCATACCTGGCGCTGTGAGGGAATTTGCAGCGGCGCTGTTCGGTCCAGGCGGCTTCATGATGAATGCCGCGCTAGCCGTCGCTCTCACCGGCGCTAGCCTCATTTTGCTTGATAAATGCGTCATTGTGACCGCCGCCGGGCGTACTTGAGTCGGTAGTCGCCGTTAGCTGCCGCTACCTGGCGCTCGTCAGACACTACCTGGCGCTATCGCTTGATGAATAAGGGCCTAAGCTGAAATATGCTGTTTCATCATGAGGGTGAAAAAAAGACGTGGTAGGACCAAAACCCTTGTTGGCCAGTCCTGGGGTTTAAAAGATACCACCCTCCCCTGGGGCAGCCCAAATGCTGGTTGCATCCCCAGCATCGTGGGCTTCAATGGCTGGGAGCAGGAGCACTCTCCAGTCTAAAGTAGAGCATGCAGCGGGACGTGGCTATGGCGGATGAAAAAGTCATTTTTTTAAAATAACGGGCCACCTAACACGCTAAGATACTCTGGTGGGGTGGGACTAACGGGAGGCATATAAATAAAGCAGGTTTTGGGACTGGTATAAGTGTCGAGCACTTTAGTATTGGTATTTAGATATTTACTGCATATTGCACTTGAATTTCACATTTTTTTATTGTGTTTATCATAATTACTTGTCTTTTGCAGTTTTTTTATATATATTTAAAAGTTAAGGGTGTATCTTATATTTTGTTATATGTAGTTTTCTATTATCATCTATGGAGACTATTGTAAAGGTGGGTGGGATCCTAGTGTTTTGTTTTTTTGTCGTCTGTGTCTTTATATGTATTTTGATCTGATAAAGAATATGGTTCATTTATAATTAGCAGCAGTGCACTCGTTTTTAGAGGTTGTCTGTCTCAAAGTTTGAGATCCTTGACTGTGACACTGTTACGATAGATAGATAGATAGATAGATAGATAGATAGATAGATAGATAGATAAACAGATAGGAAAATAAACAGAATTATTTTACATTGCAATCCCAATAAAAAGATGTATGCTGGTGAGAGAAACAGTCGGCCACACTTCTCAAATGCAGGCTCACTAAAATGTGACATACCTTAATAGTATGCTAACATTTTTTAAACCCTTTGTGTTTGATCTGTAAGCCCCGTTGCTATATTTATCACCGTTCTCATAAGTCCTATTTGGATATCTTGCACACTAGTGCTAAAATCCTAAAGCAAATGTTACCTGCTTACCCATTCTCACCTTGTGCGCAAGTGAGCCTATACTCAAAATGACTATTTCCATTCAGTAATCGTCTGAGCCTACATGGAGAAGATTAAAAGCTATGCTGCTGGCACAACAAAAAATAGCAGCATGCAATACATTACAGCACATGTGTATTTATACGGCATGTGACCCGTGACCTCAAACCTAATAGGATTATATTAATATTAAACTGGTAAACTGTGGCGACTACTTCCGAGAATACTACTTCCGAGTATTCTTTCTGTTTCCGTGTTTTCGGTTCCCAGTGGTCTTTTTTTGGATAGTGGATTGAGCTTTGGACATATGTACAGAAAAAAGATCTGGGCTGATTCTTTTCCTCATTTATTACCAGTACCAATTTAATTTGATTACTTTTCTGGGTTTCGTTCCGCTTCCCTGGGCCATTTGTTCCGTTTTAAAAGTTAGTAATTTATTTTATTCCAACAAATGTTAAAATAATGAATTAATACATGAGATTGTTATACAATAAATCCATCCAATCACTTTGCATGTGGATCACTGTACTGTCGCCCCAGGTAGACATGTTTCGCTCCTTTAAGACAAGGGCTTTTCAACATCAGTCAATTACTGTTACATAGCATTTCACATAGGTGACAATACAAGGAAAAAAGTGCAAGGGGAACAGAAAAGGGAGGTGATCAGCATTAATTTTCATAAATAAATCCTCAAATAAGACAGGCCCACACCATCATAGGTCAGATATTACTGTTAGTAAATTTAAAAATGAAAGGGTAAGAAATTTCTATTATCATCCCAGAATACATGTTCCTTTTTAGAGCAGAGCTCTGTGTATTAGGCAATGTGTTCCCTTGTTATGGTCAGGGATGGTGGAAGTGCTGGATTACCACCACTCAGGCAACAGCGGGCCAGTAGGGAAGAGGCAGTCCTGTGAGGCTCAATCAAATCGCTTGTGCCAGTGTGTCTGCCATACTGGTACAGATAGAGAGTGCTTTATCCTTTAACTGGGCATATTTTTTTTGGGGGGGGGGGGGGGGGGGCTGGTGGGAGGATTGCGTATTTTGTACTTCCTCCCATGTAGAGATGGAACACAGTATTTGCTGCATGTGAGTCAGCTCCTTCCTATAGGTGCGGTCTGTGCATCGCTGTCAAGCCCCGTGGGACACCCGCCATCTAGGTAAGTCCACAACCCCCAATCTCCGCTGCTAGCTTCACCTATAGACAAGCCTCCATCTGCCGGGACGCTTTACACGCCTCATCGGTCACGATTGCCCCCAGGACTTTGTAGCACAAAGCATGTGGAAGGCGGATGAACCCAAGGCAAGACTGGGCGATGTCGGATAAGCCGAGGTCATACACGGGTAATCTGTCCAATATAGCGCAGCACCAAAGGGAAGAGACTGGAGAAGAGTCAAGATCGAGCCAGGGGTCAAGCCGGGAGGTCACGGGTAAGCAATACAGAGGATGAGACGGAATTGTAGTCAAATCGTAGGAAACAAGCAAGGGTTGGTCCAGGCGGCAATCACGGGAAGGTCAAACAAGGCAAGGTCAGCAACAGAATGGAATCTAGAATCTAAGACAAAATCACACCCAGCAGCACGCTATCACGGAAACTGGTGTACTGTAGGGGTAAAACCTTTATAGGGCTGAGCACTACAGGGAGTGTGTAGTGATTGGCGCAAACTCTGGGCTGGATGCCCAAAAACTTTGAGGGGCGTTACGCCCAGGACAAACATTAAAAGGGATTGGTCCCTTTAATTCAGCCTCCGGTGGACGCGATGTGTGCAGTGCCGCTGGAGGGCATAAGAGGTGCCAGGGATGCAGCGGTGAGGAGGGGAGGCAGCCATGCTCGGCACCGCAAGAGCCCACGCTGCCTGAGCCCCCGCTCGGCGGCAAGAAGAGCCCCGGCCAGCCACCCGGAGACATCGCGGGACCAGAGGCGAGGTGAGTTTACCGTGACAGCCGCCTCGCAGGAGCTCCGTCACTGTATTGTTGGTGGGTTAAGAGCTCATGTTCAGCAAGACACGGGTGTTTGCATGCACACCTCCATGCCGACCTACCCGGCCAGCTTCATTCCAATATAGGAGTCGTCAACCAGACCATGGCTTCTAAGGAAGAGAAAAATCCAAGAATTATATAAACAATTAAATAATTGAGTGAGGTGATGCTGATGGACTAATGTCTTTTACAGTTTTAACGTAAATTATTTTCTTGCATATTATGAATAATACATACATGGTAAACAACTAATAATTATTAATAGTATGCATTCAGTTCTCTCTAGGAGGCAACAAAAATAAAGTAACATAAAATAAATTAAAACAATGTTAATGGATTACCGTATTTTCGCCCTATAAGACGCACCTGCCCATAAGACGCACCTAGGATTTGGGGGAAGAAAATAAGAAAAAAAATATTTTAAACCAAAAACGCACCATTACAGACAGTGTGGCATTCCCCCTATCCCATTCCCATAGGCCGTGTGGGATGCCCCCATTCCATAGACAGTATAGCATGCCCCCATCCCATTCCCCGTATACCCAGTGTGGCATCCCCCCCTCCCATTCCCCATATACCCATTGGCTGTGTGGCATCCCCCTCTCCCCCCATTAGTATAGGCTGTGTGGCATCCCTCTCCCCCCATTCCCATAGGCTGTGTGGCATCCACCTCTCCCCCCATTCCCATTGGCTGTGTGGCATCCCCCCTCCCCCATTAGTATAGGCTGTGTGGCATCCCTCTCTCCCCATTCCCATAGACAGTGTGGCATCCCCCTCCCCCATTAGCATAGGCTGTGTGGCATCCCCCTCCCCCCATTAGTATAGGCTGTGTGGCATCCCTCTCTCCCCATTCCCATAGGCTGTGTGGCATCCCTCTCTCCCCATTCCCATAGGCTGTGTGGCATCCCCCTCTCCCCATTTCCATAGGTTGTGTGGCATCCCTCTCCCCCCATTGGCAAAGGCTGTGTGGCATCCCTCTCCCCCCATTGGCAGAGGCTGTGTGGCATCCCTCTCTCCCCATTCCCATAGGCTGTGTGGAATCCCCCTCCCCCCATTCCCATAGGCTGTGTGGCATCCCCCTCTCCCCATTCCCATAGGCTGTGTGGCACCCCCCTCCCCCCATTCCCATAGGCTGTGTGGCATCCCCCTCTCCCCATTCCCATAGGCTGTGTGGCATCCCCCTCCCCCCATTCCCATAGGCTGTGTGGCATACCCCTCCCCCATTCCCATAGGCTGTGTGGCATCCCCCTCCCCCCATTTCCATAGGCTGTGTGGCATCCCTCTCCCCCCATTGGCATAGGCTGTGTGGCATCCCTCTCCCCCCATTGGCATAGGCTGTGTGGCATCCCTCTCCCCCCATTGGCATAGGCTGTGTGGCATCCCTCTCTCCCCATTCCCATAGGCTGTGTGGCATCCCCCTCCCCCCATTAGTATAGGCTGTGTGGCCCCTCTCCCCCCATTAGTATAGGCTGTGTGGCCCCTCTCCCCCCATTAGTGTAGGCTGTGTGGCCCCTCTCCACCCATTAGTGTAGGCTGTGTGGACCCTCTCCCCCCATTAGAATAGGCTGTGTGGCCCCTCCCCCCATTAGTATAGGCAGGCGCCATATATATAAAAAAAAAAGTTAAACTCACCTGTCCGCTGACACCGCCGGAAGAGGCGGCAGATGGAGGAGCGGCAGGGGCTCTGTCTCTGTCCCCATCAGCCTTGTTTGTGATCTAAATCGTAGGCTCCTTTTTCCCACTCTTCAATCCAGAGCCGAAATGTTGTATCTTCACCTGTACTCCTCCAGCACAGGGATGTATATTGTACACTGCAGCACATTGTTCTTCTATAGCAGGCTAAAAAATACTTTATTCAGAAAAGTGTGTGTTTGTACCTTTAAACCGTTATCAATATAAACACTGTTAAAAAGCTATGCACCTTCATTTTTCTCAAGAATGAGCCATGTGAAAGAGATAAAGGGGACTCCTTGGCTTTATGACATCACATGGAGCATTACTGTGGTCTTTGCTGAGCAAAGGCGTGATCAATAAGGATTTAGAATCAATAAGGATTCAGGAATAGCCTCCAAGAAGGAAAATGTTGATGATTCAGTTGTCAAAGTCAGTTGATTGAAGCAATCCAACACCTATTTTTCTATTTTTTAGAAAATGGGTGTTGGATGCCAATGTGACAGTAATGGGGGGTATCCAGATTGCGTAAAGCTGTCCTCTTGGTGCCCAGGTGCATACATGGTCATGATACTCCGTGCAGTGCATGCACAGTCCAACACCACTGATTGCGTTTGTTTTGGTACGCTTGTGCTCAGACGTCGACTGTCATACGTAGTGCACGCATCCGTATGCTTATGAGTTCTGTGCATGCACAAAGGGAATTCCTGGCACCAAAAGGCCTTTAAAAGAAAGCCCAGAGCATGGAAAAGGCCTGTGGAAGCGGAGGTGCAGGTGACCCTACCGGCTTTATATTTGCTACACCTGAGCTCACACCTTTGGCAAAATAAAGCTTTGAAGACTACACCCAGCGATTGGATTTTTTTAAAAGGGAGCAACCAACTTCCAGATGCACCACAAGCAGTGCAGTACCTCATAACCTCCGCTCAACAAACTCAGGGGCCCAGGGTGGATCGCGTACCCCCGGGCCAGGCGGGTAAGTGTCTTCAGACATATCTTTCTCTGCCATCTTCTTTTGTTGAACACATAATTGAATGGCAGCATTCTTTGAATGACATCAATCCTGCAGCCTATATTAAATAATAGTTTATCAGAAAAAGAGAAGGATCAATCACATAACAATTGTAATTGAGACCTCCATTTCAAACAATCAGCGCACCTGTGGAAGACAAAAGTGGGAACAGCAGAGGTTAACCCTCTGTAGGCCCCTATCGAAATCCTCCTTTACAACCCTACACAATTTGACATTGTCAGCCTAGCCATCTGACCAGGTGCAGCTCCATACCAAGCGCCACTCTCACACACCCAAAACTCAACTTGTTTTACTCACCTTCATAACGAGCCAGCGGCGAGAAAGTAGTCCCGCGATTGGCCGTCACGTGGGCGCAGTCGCTGCCGTGACTGCCCGGCGGCCAATCGCGGGACTCCGTTCTCGCTGCTGGCTCGTTATGAAGGTGAGTAAAACAAGTTATTTAAGCGGTTTGCTGCTAGGGGGGCTCCAGCATTCTGGATGCCCCCCCCTCACCTCTTACAATGACCACACAGCCAGACCAACACCAAAAACGGGTGTTGGTCCGGTTTAATTTAAAGGCACTTCCTACATACTGAACTTTGGTGCTCACTGGTAATTAGAAATGGTTGTGGGACCCTGGTTTGTTTGCTGTGCAGTCCATCCTCCCTTGCTGTAAACCAAGATTGCCAGTAGTGTAGCACAGGTACATAGAGTGTTAACCCCTTCCTGTCTTCCAGGTTCAAAGTGTCCTGAATACCCGCTCTGCTCAGCAGATCTTCCAACGCATCTATATTTGACACCCCAGCCTTCGCTTTTGCTGTGTATTCCTGGTCCCCCATTATCTAGGAAGGTCGCAGGTGATACTGCTGGTGGTGCTCTGTTTCTACAATAGCCTAATCTCCCAAAAGTTACGTGGCACCTGCATGGCCCTTTTAAAAGTCCCCCCTGCCCTGCCATCCTTTGCGGGGGGGGGGGAGGGTTTACCTAAATGGGTGGGTATTGGCCCCCACAGCCATGATGCTGAGGGTATAGCACTCCAGTGGCAGAACATGGACTGGGGTTTCTTAGCTCGGGGGTAAAGTAGGGCCAATACAGGGGGCTTGGGTGAGACTAGGTAGGCAGCCCAACCAGATTTGTACACACCCTGTGTGAAAATATTTGAGCTAAGTTTGACATTTTGTTCTGTTGGAAGATAAAAACAGATGTTTTTAAAATTCAGATTCAAATGTAGAAGTTTATTTTGAGAAGCATTTACAAGAGTACACACAAGAAATATGTTTTCTCTAGGAGAAACCTGAGCGGCTGAACAATCACTTTTTGTGATTACACTCATTTCTATTTTACTGTCTCTTTGAAGTTAACATATAAAAGGGAAATCGTTGCTAATTCTCTTCTTTGTCTTTTTTGCATTTTTGATGTATATATTTTTCGTGTCATAGGATAAATAAGCGTATATAAACTATGTAGGTTTTTGAGGCACCAGACTTGTAGCTCTATGCACATGTGTATCAGATTACAATGTATGCAAAGACTAGCCGTGTCCTCAAAGCAGACAGAAATATCTGTGTCACAGACGGGTCACTGTGGTTTTCGATAAATGAAAAGTGATTTGGAATATCACTATTCCTGCCAAATTGTGCAGACCCAAATACAAACCAGATACTGATAAGAAGCCATTACTGTAACGTATGTGTTACAGAGCATTTCTGCCTAATTTCTGGTTCTCTCAAAAAACAGAACAAATTATTTAAGATATAGTGAACACATGTAAAGTTTTTCTGCCCTATAATTATGGCTTACTAACTTACTAACAAGTACATTTCTAGGAAACAAATTATTTAATAGGACCTTTAAATAAAAATGACTGTAGATTTTTTTTGTAGATTTGTTGATTTCCGGGGCGTCCTTGGGAATCCCTGCTGCGCATACTCTAACAGCAATACCAGGCAGGACTACTTTGTGTTCCCCACCTACTGGTGATCGGTCCATGACTTCCAGCAGCCAGTGGAGTCTGTGTGACCAGAGAGCATATCTACACATCCTGTATCCTGAGCCAAACAACTGTCTTGGCAAATATCTTCCAAACAACTCTGGTGAAAGGGGTGGTCCCATCATGCCTTAAGAGTAGCCCCATATTTATACCCAAAAAGAACCCCCCCTCCCAATTTCATTGAATGACTACTGACCTATTGGTCTTACATCTGTGGTAATAAAGAAGTTTGAGTTTTTGATACCCAGCCACCTGAAGAGGATTGAGGACAACAAACTGGATCCATTAAATATAGCATACATGCCTAATACCCTGCAATCCAAATTATTATGCACATTGGATTTAAATGTTATATACTGTAAGTTTTTATATTCCAAATAAACTTGTGAATGGTATTGTGTCTTTGGGTCACTGAAATCAATCTCAAACTCCTGTGATAACCACAGTAGTTTGTCAGGTAAGCTTAATTAAACAAAAATTATTGTTTTACTTGGGTTCAATATTGCTAAAATTAACAAGTGTATTTGCAGCCCTTAAATGTATAGGGCAATTTAAAATCTCAAATATATGTACATCTCTAAAATTGCACCACATTGTCTATTAAGTTAATTCATCAGTAACTCCAAGGAAAAGCTAGATAATTCAATTTAAAGAGTTATTTTTATACCTTGCTTGCAGAAAATAAAATACAAAAAAAAAGCTACAAGCACTGTTAGAACACAGAAAGCCTCAAAACGGACAAAAAGCAAAACATATTTTAAAACGGATTACTCATCTGGTAAATCTGGTCCAGGCAGAAATCAGCAGGCCCCGTCCAATCTCCAAACAAGATGGCTGATTCATTCAAGTTTACAAAGCAGGTCTACCAAAGCAAACCTCATCATTGTCCATCTGTGTCCGTCCCATTAAAAAACTAGACTCCTCAAGTCTCACCAGCCATCCTTTCTCCAGCTGTCCTCCCCACAAATCTGTCCCCAGCTGCTGTCTTTGTATTTATTTCAAATAGCACAGGTGATCTCTGATTGGCACAGGCAAACTAACCCAGGGGATACTTTGATTGGCTCAGACTAACACAGGTGAACTTCTGCTGGTCCACTTAATTTGCATGCAAATGCGCACAAAACCTCTAGGCACAAAAACAGCTTTTTACCTTTGGCCGTTATGGCTCTCATCAAATCTAGTGTGAGAGGTTCTTGAACTCAACTATACCTTGCATCATGGCTAATTTATGACAGTTCTTAAGGATTAACCTGCACTGTACCTAATACCTGTTACTACTATGTTATGGTGTGTTATTGATTACAGCTCTCTTGGCGTTATCTCCTGCCAAAAAGCATTCCTTGTTTGTATATTGTATTTACTTGGTGGATTAAATAAAGTATTCTATTCTAGTATTCTATGAAGCTAAACTCAGGCCAAAAGCTACCAAGAAAGTCTGAAGAACAAAGGAAGGTCTTCCACCATGCTGAATATTAATTAAGGAACCAACCATGCTGGCTAAACAAAAGGTGTCAGTCTATATACAGTGCTTTTTTAACTGTATAAGATTTTACAATTTTCTTGGGGAACAAAATATATAAAAATAGCACAGCTTTACAACTACTTACGAAGAACATTCCCCAATATTAACCAGGCCACAGGTTTCAAGCATTATGGTAAAGAAAAAGGATATCTCTGCTCCCGAAAAGCATCAAATAGTGCAATGCCTTGGGCAAAGAATCAAAACATTAGATTTTTCCACAAAAATTTGTGGCTGATTCAGAGCATAGATGGGTCTGTGCAGATATAAGCACAGGGAGGAAGCTTTTTTCCAGACAAAATCATTGGATTAAGAGCTGCAGTTATAGCTGCTATAATGCCATTGCAAAGCATGACAAAAGTTATTTGAAGCTGATGGTGCCTCTGGTGAACCTCAAGATGTAGGATCCTCCAGAGGCTTTCATTTGTGCCTAAACCTAGTATTTAGTGCCATGCAACCCTGAATGGTGAAGTTCAGGGGCGTAACTTAAGGGGGTGCAGCGGGCGCGGCTGTACCGGGGCCAAGAAGGTTAGGGAGGCCCCATCAATGTTGCCCCTTCACCTTATTTATCAGATTTGGGCTTACTTGGCATCATTTAGAGAACCAAAGCATAATTTGCCTCTGCTGTTTCAGTCTTTAGTTGTCATCCATTAAACTTAAACGGCAGAAAAATCGTTTACTGTAGGAGCCTTGAAAGGGCCCCATTCCATTTTCGCACCAGGGCTCCATCACTTTCAGTTATGCCACTGATCAATATGGATGGAGTAGTGGATGGTTGGTGGATAGCTACCGTGTCTGAACATGGCTGCAACATCAGCAAGGAGGTGGCGGAGTCCTCTTATGGGACAGAATTATTAGGAGAGAGCTGGTAGGCCATTTAGGGTTTCTGAAGATGTGAGAATGACCTCAGAAAAGCATTTAGAGTTTCTTTTTGACCATTTTCTTCTATGGTACATAAAGAAGAACCATGTCTTCCATAGAAAATTCATCTTCATCACCATATCATGTAGCAAAGAATACCTCATTGGTTGCTATGGGCATAAAAGGAAACTCATGGTGTGGCCACCATCCTTCTCTGGCCTTAACCCTATTGAGTACCTTTGTATTATCCTCAAGCAAATTATATACAAGGGCAGGAGGAAGTTCACATCAAAATAGTGGCTCTGGGAGGCTGGAAATAAATTTAAGCAGGAACTCTCCAAAAACATACAAGTTCAATGGATGCAAAAAAAGATCAAATAAGGTGTCCTATTTCACCATGTAACTTGGCCTGTTAATATGTTTTTGATTGAAATGGTTTTGGATTTCAGTAAATGTGACCTGTTAGTGCTGCAAATTTAACAAATGGCATTTTGTTAGTTTTTTTACAACCTAGAAAATGTATTTAAACTCTGCTGTGCATAATTCTTTGGAACAGTGCATTTTGAGTATTTCGATTTGTGAAAAAATACTGTTAGCAATAGAGCATGTGTTTAATGGTTGATGACTTGAAAATTATGCATCAGTCATTTAGAAATATCAGGTCAAAATATAATTTGCTTGATAACTTGGAATGAGGTGTAGATGCTCGGAATGACCACATCCTTCTCAACCATCCGGACTCATATGTCAAAATTCTTTTGGAAACTTTAGTTTGGCATTTACCACCATCAGACAGAATCTTCTAGTGAAGATGATGGCCAGACGTACAGCCCCTATTGGAATTCCCAACATGCAGATCCCTACAGTTAAAGCATGGCCTCTTCAACTCCAGCTTTAAGCTCATGGACATAAGCACATCTCCCATTGCATTTGATTTTCTTTCTTCTTCAATTTAGACGTAAGGTGTCCTTTCACCATTTCTATTCTACAGATACACCAACTATTGTGGACATTAAATCCTGAAAAGTTCTGGTGACACTGCGGTCATCAAACTGACTGGGAATGAGGAGGCACACTTGAATGGTGTATCTGAATTCGATACATGTGTTTTGATCAACCTTGTCAAACTGGATGAATTGATAGTAGAACACAGGCGTTTCCCATCTACTTCTCCAGATATTTCCATCAGTGATACAAAGGGTCAATGATACCAAATTTCTCAGAGTCACAATATCCCACAGCAGATGGGATAATACTATCTCAACTGTTACAGCAGAGAGACTTCTTTCAGCAACAGCTGGAAAAGTGCCTTCCCAGGAGGATTTTGGTTACATAAATATATGTAATCAATATATAATCAGTGGGCCTTACTTATGATGTGTGCCATTTAGCATCTTTTGTGTGGCTATAGCGCCTATTCTGGAGTGCAGGCATTTTGGTCTTAGATTGTGCTGTGCTGTGTACTACATTGGCGCTGCACAGAATGCTAACTAATTCTCTTTGATTGTTGCACTAGGTATTGGCCGGCATCTGTCAGCGCCTGTTGGACCCAGCTACCGATTATCCCAGCGCCAGTGAGTGTCGCTTTGTACCACTGTTTGTCCAGCAATCCACAGAATATTTAAGAATGTTTTTCTCCTTAAAATCTTTGTCGCTGCATTTTTCCGGCCCTGATCAGCGCCAGCATTACAGTTACAAGAAATCACTACTGGGGACAAAGGAGACAAACTTTGCAGTGCATTTAAGCTGCGTTCTAGTTGTTGTTGTTGTCCAAATTACACATTGCTAAGCAAAAGAAGCCATTAAAATCAGTTTTAATAACCCCAAAAACAAACATTTGGTAACATCTAGGTCCTGCGTTTCCATTACTGGCAAGTCACAATGCAAGTTCTTAACAACTAAATGTGTGTAATATTAATTATAAGCATAAAACACGTCAGTCTAGTTCTACCCATTGTGCTCATTAGGATCTTGACTTACAGTGCCAGGTTTCATCTGTCCCTGCTTCAACCAGAGCACCCAACGCTGCAACCTTTTCAGTGCTAGTGTTAAATTAGGTGCTAGCTGGCGGCCGCATTGGTGCTGCCATTTTTGTTACTTCTTAAATAAAATGTTCCGTGGCGCTGTGTGGCGCTGATGCATCTTAAATAAGGCTCCCAATCTCTAACTCTGTCATCACTTTGGTCCAATGCTTCTCCCTCTGTTGCTGGTGGCCAGTAAAAAGGACAGGATCAGTCAGCAAATTATTATCAGAACTGCAGAGAAGGTTATGCTCCCCTATTTGACCTATACAAGAGGAGTATTACATGTCAGGAAGATTTCCTTGGACCCCTTTCACCCTGGTCATACAAGTTTTGCTCCCCTTTCATCAGATTGCCACCATGCTGGACCTAAAGATCTAAGATTGGTTTCTTTCCCCTGGCCATAAATTAACATTACAGTGACTATTCACTGTCCTTCACCAGCACCTGCAGATGACTCAGTATCCCTTAGGATGAATGGTTGTTAAACATTTCCTCCTCCTTCAGTTAACTTCAGTGTTCCCGATACAAGGCTCCTGTATTATGCCAGACATTGTATTCTTCTCTGTATATAAAATATTGTGCAAGAATTCCTGGAATACATTTGTGAACTTGGCATATAAAGCTGTTCTATTCTATGTGGTTACATACAACAAAAGAAGAATAAAAGCTTCTAACAGCATCCCACTGTCTCTAAAATATGAACCAAATTTTGTCAGAGGTTGGGCTTTGAAAAAAGATTTTTAATATAGTCTAGCAAAAAGAATGCACTATTTAGAGGTAAGCATCCACAACAGCCAATTGGTTAATAAAGGTGATCCTATGCTGGGCTCATTCCAGGGATGGACTAGCACCAGAAATCAGCCTGTAATGGCCCCCAGCCAACCCAAGGCATCATGACTAAGCCCCGCCTCCTATGTGTTTCTCAGCTGGCCAGCCAGCATGCTTCATAGCTGTGGGTATAGCATTGCAGAGACAGATCATGGTTAGGGATGGCTATGACCACTCTTAAAGTGATGGCATGAAAGCATTGGTATTATAGAGGAAGAACATGGGTTGTCTTGGCTGGCTTGTATACTGTGTAGTTGGGTATAGGGGAGGCCTGGGTGGGCAAGACTCGAGAGGCAGTAAGTGGACAGAGCATGGAGGGAGGTGTTAGAAGCAGAAGTGAACCAATATGAAAGAGTGAATTCAGGCACAGGCTTTAGGTGAAGTGGTCTGGGGGCCAAACCAGGCCCTGTTGGCCCAAAATCAGCAGAACTCACCCAGGAATTCTCCTGCACCTATGGCCTGCCTGTTGCTAAGAAGAAATTAAGTGGAGTCAGCTATAAACGCTGTTTACATTCATGTGGGCAGTCCAAAGCTAGAAATGTTTCTGAAACAAAGCAAAGAGAACATTTTGAACAACCATTTATTGTTTTCTATTGGAATGCAGCCTCACTTAACGCTAGACTCATGATTTAAACAATATAGTCTTTTGTATTATAATTATATAAAACATATTTTCATGTTTTTATATATTTTTACTTACTGCATTCAATGTTTCCATTCCCCAAATAAAATCCTAAAAAATTACATATGCTGTCTCCCTTTATTTGCTTGGGAGTGTCCCAATTAGGATTAGAAAAGCTTGGGTTTCTCCCCGGATGCTTTAGGATTTCCCACCATGTGATTATTAAGTTGTTGCCAAATAAGAACACACCCTTTATTTGTAGAATAGATTTATTATGCAAGAGAGAAGAGTTATTAAAAATATAATGAAAGAAAAATGAGCATGCTTTAAGATGCCGAATAACATGACTGGCTGGTGGGCTGTGCTAGGGTCCCCTTTTGAGTAGGGATTGGCTGGGGTGGTAGGTCCTAGAAGGGCCAGGGAGTATTAAAGCCCCTGAACACAAAAGGAAGGTAATTTTGCATCTATCTGATGCACGTCGATGCTGAATTGACCCCTTGGAATACATAAAAAATGTCTTAGGGTCCAAGGTAATCAAAGAGAGCCTCAATAGTCCTTGGCTTGATCTGCTTTTAATAAAACCTACAGCAGAGATAACCTTTCCTTACTGAAAACCATAGTTAGATTTAGGGTTACTGGTTGCTGGTTGGCTTGTCCTTTCCTGTCCCTTAAGTGGTCTGAAGTGAGCAGTTTGCCACCGAATGTAGCACAATCTTGGGCTGATCTAAGGGGGTTGGGGCAGGTATATGCTTTTACTCATACATCTCATCTCCAGATCTCCAGGAGATTGCAGAGTGATGGGTGCCTGTCATTCAATGTGGAGGGCATCAAATGAAAGGTCGGAGTCTCAGTTTCATTCCCGTGTTAACTGTTTGTCTCTTGTCTTGTTTTTCACAGTCAGTCAATCAATCAATCCATCAATCAGTGCATAGTTAGAAATATTAGCCTATTTCCTTTCCCTTTCCTAAAGCTATAAACCATTGTTTAAAGGAAGGTGTTGTCAATATCAAGAACAATATGGGTGTGCATATTTGTTTATCACGTCAATAGTAATTCTATACCAAAAAGTGCGACTTTTTCCATTTTAGGTTTTGAGGTCTGTTAAGTATTTATATTGGGTCATACACATGACATCATCCCAAGCCATTTATATAATAGAACTGGGTGTGAATTTGATGGTCTAATGAAACACAAACCATTGTTTGGTAACTAAATACACATTTACCTAGACACATATTCATTGCCTATCATTACGCATTTTCCGCCACTGCTTAGTCACTGAGTGTGATGTATTGATACTGGAACCACACACAGCTCTGCACATTATTAGATCACTCCACTTCCTGTAACGATTTATGCAGTCATTGTCTTCCTCATGACCTCAGATTCATGACTGGCAGTAAAACTAGGAGAAGATACACAATTAAGATTGCAGCAAATGTGTTGTCAGTAAATTATACCATATCATAATATAAACATCTGGTACCATGTCCCTGCTTGCATGCTACTTGACATTAAATGTCAACATGACTCTGACAACACAGATACTGCAATTTACCAGATACAATCTTAGTCATTATTAGGGATGAGCAAACCCCCAAAAGTTCAGGTTTGGCATGTTTAACAGAGATTTGAATAAATGTTTGGGTTGGGGACTCAGACCTGACCCCCATTGAAATCAAGCAGAGTGAGGACACTTCTAGTTCCAGATGGCAGTGCTGGCACTAGAAGTGTCCTCACTCATGGGAACCACCGGCCATCTTTCTGTAGCCCTGGTTGTGGCTGATTTCAAACGCCTCTGTTGCTGACCAGGAAGAGGATTGCAGGACCAGCTTTATTGTGTTTGGGCCGGACGCTGAACTCGAACACGGACTTCAGGCTGAAATCTGGTTCGGGTTCACCCATCACTAGTCATCATGATAACATAAAGGCATCTATAAATGAATGTGTGTTGGCAGTAGATTGTACACAACACAGCGTGCAAGAACAGCAGTTGTTTATTCAGCAACAATCAGGAACATAAACGTGAACAGGATACATCAGCAACACATCTGAACATGGAGCAAAGGAAACAGCTCCTTAACGTTAGCAGGTTAAACAAGCTATGTATACAGACACATGATCTGCCTAAGATTTTCTGTTTCTTTTAAGCCAACTTTATCAATAGCATAACAGGCCGGCAGTCATATACAGGATGTAGCTGTTGCATTAAAGCTATTCCAACAATGTGTAATTCGGTTAAAAAAATTCTATGTAGAACTAGAGCCTGTCTAGAACTAGAGTGTCCTTGATAACTTGTGCAGATCAACTTTTAAGGACAGTTGTCATTTTCATTGCCATTGGCAGCTTTTCTACTACAAAAAGGAGCACTCCTTTAGCACTCCTGAAAATAAACTGACAGGCAACCCATGACTGCCACCACTCATTAATGACAATATTTAGATATCCACAGTCCTAAATAAAACAGCCATTTTACGGGGGCACCTTTTTCCTTCCTTGCTTGTTAACCTTTATTTGGGTAGTTGGGACAAGCAACCACAGGGATGAAATATTTTTTTATTCATTGATGACCATTTGGTGATAGAAATGTTCCTAGGAAATATTCTCTTTGTCTCTCCCCTCCAGTAATGCAATAAGTCACATGGCGGAGATTCGGCAGAGGCGGAAGTAAACAAAGCTTCCTTCCATGAAGGCTCAGCATTGCCTTGGTGGAATGCCAAAGCGGAAGAAACGGGGGGGGGGGGAGTTATCCCCCTGAACACTAGATGCCACTATGCCTGGTGATAAAAGCTGGATGGCTCAAGGAAAAACAATATGCAGGAATATGCATCATACTTTTAATACCTACTTTAAAATAAGTGTGAAAAATATGATCAAAAATTAAAAACAAAACAGTTAAAACACACAGCTGAAAGATATCCACTGTAAACAAATGTAATTTTTTCAGGTTCACATTTTACATTTTTGGCACATTTTATGAGCTTATGCGATCCAATAAGCCCAAGAAATAACAAAATGATTTAGTAAAAACCCCAAACCCCTGAAAATAGTAAAAAAAGATTTTTATAACAAGAAAAATAGGCAAAAATCCATTCACATTTTCAGTCAAAACATTAAAAAAGCTCACCTTTTCTTCCAAGAAGACAGTTGCTCCTTGTCCGGGGCTGCGGCGCTTACCTAAAATGCTTCATCCAGGTCCCTCACTGCACGTCATCTCACGCAGTGCCGCTCTCTTGTCTGGCTCCTCTTCCTGTTTCCATTCGACGTGGCGACATCCCTACCATCAGTCATGGTGAGCTACCACTCCCCCTCCATTCATTGCAATCGTCAAGTCGGAGAGTGGCTAAAGTTTCTTTGGAGATTATACACTGTGGGACTTCAATTGCTGCAAGGCACTTCTGGACTTATATGCTCCCCACATATGGGAGTCCTCTATCAGCTTGAGTGAGTAGTTTAATAGGTGAACAAGCGCAGTTGTGCAATACAATGTTGTGAGCATGTTATAGTGTTTCCAGTTGGAGAAAACGCAAGAGAACGGAGGTCCCTGGAAGCAGGTCATCTTAGCTAACTGAAAAGGTACAGGTCTGAAGATATGTCATATGACTGTCATAGAGAAACCAGATAAAATCAGAATTACCAAATAATCCCCTCGATTCAAAGAGCAAAAGTTAATTGATTTCGTATCGAGAATCGTAAGTTTGGGTGGGTGTTTGTCATTTTTTCTTGTTTTTTTGCCCATTTCGTATTCGCACGATCGTTCGCGCATAGACGTATATGAACATACGCATTTCGTACGAGAATCGTATAATTTGCGTTAGTTCGTGTGTTTTTCCCGTCCAAATCGTATTATTTGCGTCCGATCCTATTTTTTACGTCCTTCACATGGGCTTGCGACCAATTCAGAGAGGTGATTGCTAATTGTTTGGAAGCCCATTAAAGAGCTGCTTTACGAAATGTTTGCCGGCAGCTATTTGGCCTCGGGAGTAGGATGGAGCGGAGCGAGTTTGTGGCACATCAAGGGCTTATGCTTTTTGGCATTGAGTTGATCGAGATGTCTGAGAGCAGATTGCCCCTGCGTCGTCGCATGAACATCGATAGCATGAATGATGTTGAGCTGTTCGAGCTGACCAGGCTTAATCGCGCTTCCCTCCATAAATTATATAGTGAGCTGCGGCCATGGTTAGCCCGCACCACAAGGAAGGGGCATGCAATTTCAGGTATGACCAAGATGCTTGGCTGCCTGCAATTTTTGGCGAACGGCTCGTTCCAGAGGCTGGGTGCCCTCTCCGTGGGGATGTCACAGCCTACGCTGAGCCGCGCACTCTCTAAATTTTTGGAAGGCATGGCTGCCATAACTCAAAAATATATTTATTTTCCTGATGATATGGCAGCCAGAAACGCCATTAAGCTTGGGTTTTATAATGTGGCCGACATGCCCAACGTTATTGGTGCTATTGACTGCACACATGTGGCACTCGTACCTAGGGCAGCCGACGAGTATATATATAGGTATTGAGATTGGTTATTATGTTGGCCAACGTGTCATGTAACCTGTTTTCCTTTGCGGCAGCATATTTGTTTATCCCTCATTTGTGTAGCTGCTTTATCTAGGCTTTTCATTAGTATTTCCCAATAGAGTGCAGACATGTTTTGTTGTTAATTTTTTATTTTGGGTCAAATATCAATTACCCTTTTTGTATGTTTTTGCCTTAAGGAATCGTAAAATGGGACACTCCCTTAATGTCCAGGCCGTGGTTGGTCCGGACATGCGGTTTATGAGTGTCCTTGCCGGCTACCCAGGATCGTCCCACGACTCCTATATCCTCAGGCGATCTGGGTTGTTTCGGAGATTTGAGGCAGGTGAATTTTCGGGGGCATGGCTGCTTGGTAAGTGTGTCCTATTTGTGTGTTATTAAATGTGGCATTAATCTTGTATTTGTTGATATGTTTGTATTTGAATTCTTTACATAAGCGTCAAACTGCCTTTTTCTTGGGTCATATATTATGAACTTCCCAAAAAAATGCTTGCCTCGCTTTGTCCTTCAGAATGTTTTCCCTTTAGTTAGGATGTCTGTAAGTTCCTTGTCCCTAAATATATTGGTTTGGAGTTTATACCCAAGGATCTTTGAGCTTTGGCTCCTTTTGTACTATTGGTCTTTAAATGTCAAAGTGGACTTAAACTGCATACATTGTAGTTTCCAGATAAATGTGGATAGCCCCTCAGCAGCATCCTAATTGTAACATGTCTGAAAACTAAAAATATATGTAAATTCCAAATACCCTTGGGCGTGCAGATGTTTGTTAATTAATTGGTATATTGAAGTGCCATTTTTAATTAGGTAATACATTAGTGGAAAGATTTTTTTGGCTAATGTGCCCTGTTTTGTTCTTTGGCCACTTTACCTTACATCATTATGATATATGTTAAATTTTTTGTGTTTGTTGTGTTGCCTTTTTAATTTTGATTACATTTAATTCTCTGTTTAAGGTGATTCCGGGTACCCACTTCTACCCTGGCTCATGACGCCTGTGCTGCGGCCCCAGGATGCCTCTCAGGAAGCGTACAACCGTGCGCATCGCAAGACCCGGGCTGTTGTGGAGAGGGCCTTTGGGCTGCTGAAGACACGTTTTCGTTGCCTTGACCATACTGGGGGCGCCCTGCAATATGATCCCAAGAAAGTGATCGACATCATCATGGCATGTGCTGTTTTGCACAATTTTGCCATCCTGGAACGTGTCCCACGTTATGTGGACAGCCTGCCCTCTTCAGCCGTCGAGGATGAAGTCGAGAATTTTGTGGGGCCCCCCAGTGAGTCTGGCCAATCTGTTAGAGCCAACCTGATCATGCAGCATTTTACTTAACTTTTTTCCCTGTCTCAACATTCTGTGTGTCTGTGTTATCCTTTTTGTTAAATATGTTGTTTTGCCGTAATGTGGCATTACCTCAAAGTAAAACATTTAGACCTTAATTGTTGCCTAATGTATTTCATGTAGTTTCCTTAGCTTTAGATTTGCATTGTTACACCTCTTCAAACAAAAATTATCTGGTTTAGCCCAAGCTGTTTAAAATGTGTTCCCACTAAAAACGCCACAAGTATTGTAAGTGATTTTTTTTTTTTACTTAGAAAAGGAAAAATTATAGTGCTTAACAGAAAACATTCCACATACATCTGTGGTTACAAATGGATAACATTACCAAAAAAACATCGAGCACATCTACACCTGGAAGTGAGTGGCACAACCAAACAATGACACCCAGTCCAAAGGCCAGCCTAGTCCAGTCATTAATATTGCCTGTGCCCAGGGATATTTGGGCATGGACATAATGTCACACAAACATGTCTGCAAACAGGAGGAGCACCAACCAAATACATATTTAAAGCCATAAGTGGCCAGATACCCTCCACATAGACCTATGGCATTGGCTAGTGGCCTTAAGCATTACTCTAAGGAGCTATATGGGAGCAAATACAAAACACAACCTGCATGAGCAACACAAAATGGATTGTTTGAAACCTCAAAGGACAAGTAAATACAGTGGGGGTTAAGAGAAAAGATGTCCCACACACCCATGGCTTAATAGGGTGGCTGCCCATAATACCCAGGTGGAGGTCCAGGTGGAGGTCCATGTGAATGGGACCTAGCCTGGGCCATGGCAGCATTGTGAATTTGAAACTGCTCCACAATGTTTCTCTGCATATTGGTCATCTCAGCCATGGCTGACTGGATGCCATTACTTGCATTGACCACGTTGCTGTTGAGGGTACGCAACTCCGCGAGGATGCCCTGTAGACTGGTATGGATGTTGACCATGTCGGCATGCCTTTGCTCACGCTCTGTAACGAGCTGGGCGTCATAAGAGTCCCTTTGTTGGGTCCATAATTGAAGCAGGGCACTCTGCCTCCCCTGGGAAATTGTGGGGCGGCGTAATGGAGTCCGCCGCACAATTACCCTGGCTCTTGGGCGTGCCCTGCCGCGTGGTGTCGTCCCCTCAACAGCAACAGGCCTGCTTTGCAAATCCTCAGCAGCAGAGTGAACACTGGGGACTGTAGTGTCAGTCTCCCCATGTGCATGCACAATGGATGGAGATTCACTCTGCTGCTGAGGATTGGCCAGAGAAACATTATGGAGCAGTTCCAAATTGGGACCCAGGGGGAGGTCATCCGACGTGCCCTGCATGGAGACATCATCATCTTCCTCCATGTCCTGGATCTCTTCCATGAGTGTGCGGGTCTGTAGGGACATATAAAAAAAAAAGTGTAAGTTGGCGTCCAAATTTGGGATTCCAACAGTTTAACACATTCTTAAGCACTTGGTAGTATTTATGGTACTAAATTAACTTACCGGAAATCTCTGATCTGGGCTCCTATGCTGTACGGACCTGGTAGGCATAACCAAACTGGGGGGTGAGTTTACCCTTGCTGAGGGATCATGCTGGGCTGAAGAAGAGAAAAACAAACCACGTAAACACACACATAACCATTTTTGGGATAGGTAATCAAATATAGCTCTATTTGTAATATTAATCAACTCTAGAGCAATGGGGACATTTGTTCAAAGACACGCAAGTTTAGATAGGTGCAATGGCTCGCGAAAACTGCTAACTGACCTCAGTTCGAATTCAGGAAGTGTACCCAGTCAGCATACAACTTTCAACGCACATTTTTGGATTTAGCCTACCATTCGCTAGGTCCGGGGTACTCAAACAATTGTTGGAAAGGCCCATTTAAAGGTATGTGGTGAGAGGTGAATGTCTGGCCATGGTGCTGACGCAGGGGGTGTCTAGTTAGAAATAAACACACTGGTGGAGGGGCTGGAGATTTCAAAGTGCCAACTAATAAAGGCTGCTTGCCCTTGCTGGGCTGGATGGGGCAGAGCTGAGGGGACAGGGATTGGATGGCTAAAGGGGGGAGTTAACGTATTGATGGTGATGGGATGGATGGAGCAAATCTGTTACAAATGTATGGGGCTTATGTGGGGGGGGGGGGCATGGGGGGACTGTGGCAGATGGGCCAGAGCAGGGGCAGCGGGACACGATTGTGCCAAGAGAAAGTTTTACCAAGTTACTGTGTACCTTGCAATGCCACTTCCTGTGCAGTACTTCATATTGCAATGCTATGTTTCAGGGAGCCATCACATTGGGCAGGAGAACAACCACTACATCGCCGATCAAGGGGGCAGCTCTGAGCACGTCAACACAGAAGTAACTGAGTGCAGGGCTGTCTGGGCAGGGGTCCTGGAATCTGGTGCCAAGGTCCGCATTGGGACCCCGGGCCGCCAGTTGAGTCTCGCTGCTCTAGGTCAGATATGTTTGGGGGTGGCTAATGACATTGTTAACTCAAACACAACTCACACCACAAAAAGGCAACCCATACATAATGATGTGTGTTTTGTGATTGATTCCAAATATATCACTTTTCTGGAGAAACTTCATGACTTTAACAATCCAATTGGAAATTTGATCTTTGCCATAATGGCTGTGGGCCTAAATGTGTGATTCCCAGGGACCAAAAGAGGACACAAACAGGCACAGTAGTGCGAGGCCAAGCAAGGCAAACCATAGGGGCATCCCGTTATCTTGTTACTAGTGAACTGTAGATTATTTAGCAAACAGGCAAACATGCAGATTTAAGAGTACTCACCGTGGGTACGGGTCGGTGAGTCTGTGTCCCTTAGACCAGCATGTCCACCGACCGCGACCGGATGGAGAAGTCCAAGCACAATCTCCTCAGCAGGGGTAAACTCCAATTTAGAAGGAAAGCCACCTCCAGTTTTCAGGCTGAAAAGAGAAAATCGTTTGGTACTCAGAAAAGGTGCATACAGTACATCCTAAACATTATATTTAGAGAAAACATTTATTTACCTGTAATTATGCCTTTTAATTTCTTTTTGCCGTACAGCATACTTCAGATCAGAGATTTTCTTCTGAATTTGGGACACATCTTTCCTCTCTTCCCCCGCTGCATTTACTTGTCGGAGGATGGTTTCAAACAATTCCATCTTGCGCTGCTTTGTGGTGTGTTTGGATTTGCTCCCATAGAGCTCGTCATAGTATAATGTAAGGCCACTAGCCAATGCCATATTTTGGTCATGGGAGAATCTCCCACTCAACTGGCCGCGGCGCAATGTGCGGCCAGATGGTTGGCTTGGCTGCTCCTCCATGTGTGCAGACACATGTGGTGACATTATGGCCTGGGGCTGGGTAGGGGAATGGCCGGATTGGTGGCTTCCCAATGACTGGACTGGACTGGCCAAGGGACTGGGTGTTCTTGCGTGGCTGGCCACCGAACTTCCAGGTGTAGATGTGGTCATGGTTGCAATTCTGGGCCCTCTTGGGGGGCTATGTTCCCGGCTGGTGCCAGGTCGGGGGCTCTGTTCCCGGCTGGTGCCAGGTCGGGGGCTTCTGGCCCTGGATGGGGTTCTTCGGGCCCTGTAGGGGCTTCTGGCCCTGGATGGGGTTCTTCGGGCCCTGTAGGGGCTTCTGGCCCTGGATGGGGTTCGGCGGGCCCTGTAGGGGCTTCTGGCCCTGGATGGGGTTCGGCGGCCTCTGGCTGGGCTTCTGGCCCTGGATGGGGTTCGGCGGCCTCTGGCTGGGCTTCTGGCCCTGGATGGGGTTCGTCGGCCTCTGGCTGGGCTTCTGGCCCTGGATGGGGTTCGGCGGCCTCTGGCTGGGCTTCTGGCCCTGGATGGGGTTCGGCGGCCTCTGGCTGGGCTTCTGGCCCTGGATGGGGTTCGGCGGCCTCTGGCTGGGCTTCGGGCCCTGGATGGGGTTCGGCGGCCTCTGGCTGGGCTTCGGGCCCTGGATGGGGTTCGGCGGCCTCTGGCTGGGCTTCGGGCCCTGGATGGGGTTCGGCGGCCTCTGGCTGGGCTTCGGGCCCTGGATGGGGTTCGGCGGCCTCTGGCTGGGCTTCGGGCCCTGGATGGGGTTCGGCGGCCTCTGGCTGGGCTTCGGGCCCTGGATGGGGTTTGGCGGCCTCTGGCTGGGCTTCGGGCCCTGGATGGGGTTCGGCGGCCTCTGGCTGGGCTTCGGGCCCTGGATGGGGTTCGGCGGCCTCTGGCTGGGCTTCGGGCCCTGGATGGGGTTCGGCGGCCTCTGGCTGGGCTTCGGGCCCTGGATGGGCTTCTGGCCCTGGATGGGGTTCGGGCCCTGCTGCGGGGCCTGGGTTGCCGAACTGCCCTACTTGAAGCCATGGCCGGTGTGGGCTCCCTTGTGCGGCCTCTTCTGGGGGCAGAGGTGGTGGGTGCTGCAGTTGGCTGCTTTTTGGCTGCAGGGGCACGGGGCTTGGGGCCCCTTTTTTGGGTTCCTGAGGGTCCAGGGTCCCTTGGTGGGGCCGAGGTGGTAGTCTTGCCTCTCAGCTTTCTCCTACCTTGCTGGGACCTTGTTGTTGGGCCCTCCGCGGTCTTGCTTTGCTGGGGTCGCTTGCTCATAGGCTTTTTAGGTGCCATCTTACACAAATGCTCAAAGAGAATGAGCTTTGGGTGCAGGGACCTTTAAATAATGAGCCCAGCGTGTGACGCCTATGCGCACGACTACGCGCTCGTACGAACGTACTTTCGAGCGGAACCAGGAAACCGCTGGGGTTTCACTTATCTGCTGCCTTGAAGAAGCATAAAGATGGCGCCCACTATCTTCACCCGTCAACAGGAAGAGATCCTCATGCTGGTAAGTGGCTGCCTGTGCATTTTAATCTAATAGTCAATGATGGCCTAAATGTAAATGATGCGTTTGGAACTAGTTTGGGGTCTCTTTATGTTTAATCACTGGCTCCTCACACTTCATCCTCAAGGGCCGAGCCTGGCCACGTTTTCACCTGTCTATGCTGATGTCCTAATTCGGCCAATTGCTCCGGCTTAGCAACAGTTAATTAACCTGTGGAGTAGCGGGGCTAGCTGCCAAACCTGGGCTGTCTCGGACCTTGAGGCGGATGTTTGAGGAACACTGTTTTCCTAAGCCATAAAAACACAACGGGAAGCCACACACGTGGTCCAAAAGCCTAAGCATTAGCCTACATCTTGGATGTTTAAACCATCCTAACATGCCATAGATGCAGGTGGGCTGATTCTTGATGTTGGCTATTATCTGTATGTACATGGTGTGTGATACATATAACATAAGACCAGACTCTCATTCACAGTCAACGTCCTCTTTAAGGCACTCCCCAAAAATGGCTGCCACTCGAAATGTGTGTGTTAATGACATGAAATTCTCAACTTGTGATGCAACACATATGTGTGTGTGTGTAAAAGTAAAATCTCTGTGTCCATTATGTTTTTCAGATCATGCTTCAGCGCCGGTATGACTTCGCGCCCAATGTGTGCGAGAAAAGGGACATCGCCCGGGAGATCATCGCGGAGATCCACCGTGTGACGAGCACCACCTTCACTCACACCCAGATAATGCAGCATTGGTCGGACCTGAAACGTCTGCACATGCCCCGGGTGCGGAGGTTTTTTGGAATCCATTTCCCAAGTAAGTACAAAGCAATTGCATGGTATATGTTCCAAATGTATAAGTTATGCCTTTATTTATAATGACTTTTCTTTGGTAGTGTTGGAAATGGATTTCAGAATTCGCCGCACCCGGAGGCGTACAGGCCGACCAGTGCTGCATGAGTCTGCATCTGTGAGTGAAGGTGGTGGATCTCCCGGGCGACGGACCTACCCCTCCTCTGTGGCCTCCTCAGACCAGCCCCTGGACCTTACCACAGAGGAGGGGCCAAACCGCGTGGGCGTGGAGTCATACCTGGCCAGGCATGGGGAAGGCTCTGGTATGTCACTCTTCATGTATAGGCACAAAGATATACATGGCAGGCCAAAAACTAAGTTATCCTTTATTATGTATTTGTAGAAGCTTCTGGTGCGGGTGAAATAGTGGAGGAGGAGGCAGCAGAGATGCTGGAAGTCGATCCTGGCGAAGGTGAGTGATGTCAGCCAGACTGGGAGCCAGATATGTTGGGAATAGTGACTCTCTACAAGTACTAACCAAATGTCACATGTTTCTCCAGGGACTTCTTCACAGCAGAGCCAGGACCAAGGGCAGCCTGTTGGCCCCAACCAGCCATCTGTCGGCCACCAACTCCGTAAGTCTCCATGCCATTATTCATATTAATGTTTGGTTAGCTAATAACACACACATAACTAAAGGCGTAGCCAATGTGTAGTTCACACTTTCATGTGGGCACTTCGTTAGCTTAAAGAGGACCCTAAGTTGTCTTAAGAACCAAAGAATTAGCCATCACACTGTACCTACAGATTAGAAACATGGAAAAACACCCTTCACCCATCTAATGCATGTTATTAGACTGAACCAAACCAATATTGGGGAATATGGAATGCGCAATATTTACAGGCAGCATGGGATACAGATTGAAAAAAGGAAGGTGCTGCCATGCATTGTGTGAGTGATGACCTTTCCCTCAACCCAGCTATGCTCGGGATTCCCAACGCACCACTGTAACCTACTCCCCTGTACTTTATCCAACTCTCCACTCCTCATTAAGTGTTATGCTTGAGAGTCCAGATGGCGGCGCTGTAATCCCAAAAAAACCCTAATTAACTTTGAGGTGGTGCAGAATCATTTGTGAATAGTTATTGGTTTTCATTAAATAATGTGGAAGGTCCGGTTTAAGGAGTTTAAACACTTACCTGTGGGAAATGCATTAACTGTATCCCTTGGAAGAATGACATATGTCATGCATTTACATGTATTTGATTAACCCTAAATCTATTTCCAGCATACAAACCGGTCTGGGACTCCTATTTATGTTTCTTTCTCTATTGGTTACAGGGATGATCCCCCAAACATTGGCGGGCAAAAAAAAAAGAATGAAGGAGTTGGTGGCCGAGCTGCTGGCCATACAGGCGACGTTGGGGCCAACAGATGAAGAAGAGGATGATGAATAGTGCCCTTGGTCCTGGCTCCTTTGTTTGACTTGTTTTTAAATTTGTTCCCATTTTAAAAAGGGTTTTATGTATTTTAAAAAAAAAAAAAACATATGTTTTTTAAAAAAAAAAAAAAAAAAAAAAATATGTGTTTTACTGTTCAAAAAAAAAAAAAAATTTCTATGTGTTTTACCGAGACCAAAAAAAAAAAAAAAAGTTTTAAACAAAACAACCAAAAAAAAAAAAGAGGTTTTGAAAATTAGTAAAAACAAAACCAAGAAAATAATTTAAATAAATTAGATTTTAAGCCTTCCTAAATGTGTCTTTTCTAATATGCACACACCCAAAAAATTACACAAACCAGAAACAACACGCTTAGAAACATATAGACATATGTACATTATGTGATTTTCTTACGTTTTAGGGACCGAGAAAGGAAGTTGGATGCAGGCGCTAAGAGGTTTAGGTAAGTTTGAGGGACCGAGAAATGAAGTTGGATGCAAGCGCTAAGAGGTTTAGGTAAGTTTGAGGGACCGAGAAATGAAGTTGGATGCAGGCGCTAAGGGGTTTAGGTAAGTTTGAGGGACCGAGAAATGAAGTTGGATGCAGCCGCTAAGGGGTTTAGGTAAGTTTGAGGGACCGAGAAATGAAGTTGGATGCAGCCGCTAAGGGGTTTAGGTAAGTTTGAGGGACCGAGAAATGAAGTTGGATGCAGGCGCTAAGGGGTTTAGGTAAGTTTGAGGGACCGAGAAATGAAGTTGGATGCAGCCGCTAAGAGGTTTAGGTAAGTTTGAGGGACCGAGAAATGAAGTTGGATGCAAGCGCTAAGAGGTTTAGGTAAGTTTGAGGGACCGAGAAATGAAGTTGGATGCAGGCGCTAAGGGGTTTAGGTAAGTTTGAGGGACCGAGAAATGAAGTTGGATGCAGGCGCTAAGGGGTTTAGGTAAGTTTGAGGGACCGAGAAATGAAGTTGGATGCAGCCGCTAAGGGGTTTAGGTAAGTTTGAGGGACCGAGAAATGAAGTTGGATGCAAGCGCTAAGAGGTTTAGGTAAGTTTGAGGGACCGAGAAATGAAGTTGGATGCAGCCGCTAAGGGGTTTAGGTAAGTTTGAGGGACCGAGAAATGAAGTTGGATGCAGCCGCTAAGGGGTTTAGGTAAGTTTGAGGGACCGAGAAATGAAGTTGGATGCAGGCGCTAAGGGGTTTAGGTAAGTTTGAGGGACCGAGAAATGAAGTTGGATGCAGCCGCTAAGAGGTTTAGGTAAGTTTGAGGGACCGAGAAATGAAGTTGGATGCAGGCGCTAAGGGGTTTAGGTAAGTTTGAGGGACCGAGAAATGAAGTTGGATGCAGCCGCTAAGGGGTTTAGGTAAGTTTGAGGGACCGAGAAATGAAGTTGGATGCAAGCGCTAAGAGGTTTAGGTAAGTTTGAGGGACCGAGAAATGAAGTTGGATGCAGCCGCTAAGGGGTTTAGGTAAGTTTGAGGGACCGAGAAATGAAGTTGGATGCAGCCGCTAAGGGGTTTAGGTAAGTTTGAGGGACCGAGAAATGAAGTTGGATGCAAGCGCTAAGAGGTTTAGGTAAGTTTGAGGGACCGAGAAATGAAGTTGGATGCAGCCGCTAAGGGGTTTAGGTAAGTTTGAGGGACCGAGAAATGAAGTTGGATGCAAGCGCTAAGAGGTTTAGGTAAGTTTGAGGGACCGAGAAATGAAGTTGGATGCAGCCGCTAAGGGGTTTAGGTAAGTTTGAGGGACCGAGAAATGAAGTTGGATGCAAGCACTAAGAGGTTTAGGTAAGTTTCTGGATGAGGGTGCGCATGCGCAAGATCTTATAAACATACGAACGCACGAATCTAAGAGGCCAAAAACCAATGAAAGCCAGAGGCAAACGCAAGTAATTGGAAGTGGTTGACGATGGAAGCAGCCGAAAAAACAGGCTGCCGCCGCAACAGGTGAGCACATGAACGTGATTTTTACGATTGCCAACTGACTGAGGCAAGTTCGGGAGATATCATACGAACGGACGTATCTTTTAGGATAGAAACGTATTTGCTTATTGAATCACTCGCAAGTTCATACGAACGCACGAGCGGACGTGAAAAATAGGATGATCGTGAGCAAAATCCAAGCTGTTACATGTTTCTTTGAATCAACCCAAATGTGTATCAAGGATCAGGAATAGAAGTATCTTTCTGGAGCCCATTTCAGCCCAAACTGCTCTAGCATGTGTATACATATAAAGGGCTACCTGAAACCAAGTTCCCACTTCCTAGTAAAAAAAGACTGGGAGAAACACCTTAACATAACATTAGGTATTTTGGAATGGGACTACATTAATTTCAATCACCTAACCTCAAAGTCCCCACAGCTACAGCTTTCAAACTATAAATTCATCAGTCAAGCCTACCTAACCTCAGACTACAATAATGCCATAAAAAGCCTTTTGTTGGTGGTGCAAGACAGGTCACGCTACCTTACTACCCTACTACTATGGCGGGAATGCCCATACATACTACATACTATTCAATCTCGAAATAAAATACAGTCCTATAAGATGTTAAATCTAAATAAGTCTGATCTTATTATTTCAAGTTCAGTTAAGCTAAAAGATCCAGCGCTGTTTACAGCAAAAAAAGTGTCACACTCACATGGTGCAATCAGCATTGCCCCAAACAGTGAGCTATCGCAAAATCAGAGCCAAAACAATCAACATGGAAATAAAATAAAATACTCTGCCATCCTTATGCAATAGTATTATTGCTCCTAGCCGTTGCTAACTTAGATGGTCTCAGCAATCCTTACAGCAGACTTCCTTACCTGTATTTGACAAGCCCAAAGAAGAAAAGCTTAAGATTTAGATGGAGTAATAATAGTAATAAAAGTAGTTATAATAATATAAAAATAATAATAAAATAGTAATAATCACTCAAGGTAGGATAGAATGATATACAATCGTTTGCAGTTGCACTGCAGAGGAATATCTAGGCTTTCTGCCACCCGGTGCAAAGATTCAAAGGGCAAGTGCCCCCCTCCCCCTCCTCCTAGCTACGTCTCTGATCACTGGAGTGTCTCTAAACTTGAGAGCACTGTCTTATTCACCATTAAAATCACATACTATACAGGACAGTTACTTCTAACCATTGTACAACCTTTCAGAAATGAAAAAAAAAGTATTATTGCTATGGTTCTTGCTAAAAAGAGAAGGAAGCAGAGGATGAAGATGTTTTCAGAAGACACTGTGCCATATATGGGTGTTACGCCTGCTCTAAGTAAACTTTTTGAAAGCCAATGGATGCCTGATTGCCACAGCAAAGCATTACCCTTGGATCATATCCCTATATAAACTTATATACTTCCTCTAGGAAATCACTCCTAAAAACAAAAAGAAAGCATTTCCTAATCAACTTTTTGAGAAAGACATAACACTGCATCTCAAGCATTACTCAACAGCTGGAGACAAGTCACAACTACTAGCATGACATCAGGCATAGCTAAAATGCCAGCATATCCTGTGTACATATCACCGCTTTTCTGGGACTCCGTGCTCATGTTTCACAACAAAACATTTCCATGCTACTAACAATGGCTTCTGCTTGCACGGATCATTTGTCATCTGTTCCAACAAAGTTTAGAAATCACTAACAAGTGGTGTGTCTATTGGCTGAATAGCAAAAACAGGTAAGGGTGTGACTTTTGCCTCAGTCTGCCTCTGGTGTCAGTCCTATAGAGGAGGCACCATTGAAAATGGACTATATTCCAGTTATTCCAGCCAATTGGTGGGTTGGCAGGGAAAGCTATTCTAAATTGGCATGTCATTGGGAAAGAACAGAGCACTAAGGGACACAGTAGGACTCTTTTTTTAAAAAGTATTCCATGTTTTTGCAAATTGTTTAACAGCCAGCTTTAGATTGAGTGGTGACCTGTGCAAGTTTCCATGATGGTGCCCCACACATCAAATACAAACTTACATTAAGGCTATCAGGATCAATATAGAAAAGAGAAGTTAGACCTGAGTCATTCAGGCTATAGTGTTACTTACTTACTTACTTTGACATTGCTGCTGCAATATATATATATATATATATATATATATATATATATATATATATTACTTATAACATAATATAACATAATATAATTTTTGTTTCTCCAGAAATGCAGTTCAACTTTTCCCCAACTAAATAATTATCATTTTTTCTGACAATGTGATGTCTCTTCCCCTATATAGTTCAGCTTTCCTTGTAGGAAGCAGACATCTACAGTCACCATCTAGAGACATCTTGGAGCCCATGAACAGAAACATGTTGGTCACAAATGTACTCATTTTTCTGATCTTCTTTTAACGCAATCATATTGGAATAAAGTTTCATTCGATGGCTCACAATTCAATTACAAGTTTTTTTTTCAATATTTTCTAAAGGCCTTCAACATATTTTTCATGCATGTTAAAAAAAAATTATTTTACCACTTTTATATATTGAATTTGCAGATTGATGAATCAAACAACAACAGCTGTGACTAGTATACAATATATAGCATTCTGCCTACATAACAGCAGAGTTAGGCTTGCCAAGGAAAGGAAGGCCCACACATGCAACATGGAAACATATGGTGTCACACCATGTATCTGTGAAGGCAGGAGTTTAGAGAGATGCATGGAGCCATGGATGCAGATTCAAAGAAGTACCGTGTCTTCTACAGTGATGATAAGATGCTTTTAGGTGGCTGGCAGCTCCTGGGATAGCCAGGTGGCAAATTGATCAAGACTAAGGGGTTAAAATGACCGCAGGACTCTGGATGCAGCGTCAAAAGAGTACCTGGTCTTCTCCAGTGCTCCTGATGGTGAGGTGCTTTCAGGTGGCCGGCAGCTCCTGGAATAGCCCTCAGGAATTGGAAACTTGATCAAGACAGAGTTAAACATGGCCTTAGGCTGGGCCAAGGTCAGCAATAAGAAGGCAATCAAACAGTTGAAGCACCAGAGGCAGGATCTAGTTCAAAAACAAATAATCAGTCCATAAACTGATGGACAATATGAATGTGCCAGTGCTCCATGTAAATAATTATAATAAACATTAAAATAATAAATATGTATTTAATAACTAAAACAGGCCCCAAGGCATATAGAGATAATTTGCATGGCTCCACCCACTGTAAGGAGTAATGAGTAAATCTATTATTCATCATGTTGAGTTCTGTATAAATACTTTCCTTTTTAGGAAAGCAGCTCTTTTCCTAATAAATCTTTAAATAGTAAACATATAGTAACCGACCAGGTTACAAAGTTGTCTCTCTGAAGAGCCAATTTATAAATGTGTCCCAGCTTGCTGTGAGCTTTATTGTATTAGGCGTATTATCATTAAGTCGCATTAAGATCAGTGACACTAGTATTTAATTAGAAGAAAAGAGCAAAGATCAAGCTGAACAAGAAATTAAATGGAGTCTCATTGATACAGCACAATAGAAACTGGGCGACCAGTTCTAGATTAGCAGTTGGGGGCATGGGCTGGTAAACATTCCATTATAGCTTTGTGTGGCCTGGGGGCCAGTCACATTATCCTCAGCAGCTACGGGCACTAGAACATCAAATAGGATCTTGTCAAGGCATGAAGAGGTCAGAGGGGAAGAGGAGTGCAAATTGAAATTCCCCTTACCTATTCCAAGTAGTCAGATGGTTTATTTAAAAATAGCATTACAATCTATAAAACCCACAAAGTCTGGCCAACATTGATTTACCATATTACTTTAACACTCATTTTCTAGTCAGATATTTAAATGTAAGGTTTTGTTTTACATTTTGAGGTATACAAAGACACAATAAAAACTGTTTATTCCCTCTCCTTATAAGAGCATAATACAAACTCAGAGCCCAGTAGCAAAACAAGCTTTTATGGGTCCCCAATAAAAAAGCAGCCTTTCCTTATTATTGCTTTCAAATAATACACAGCTGAAGGCTACATGTCAAAGGGAAGGCATACTAAGCAACAAAACAACTGGAATCAATGCTAAGTCTTATACCATACCCTAAAAAAATGACCAGCATTGCTAAGTAGAAGTGTCCTCTGTTATTTGGAAATGTAACAGTATTGTATCTATTTTATTCGTACAAGAGGTGTGCTGCTAACAGGAAAGAAAGAGGTGCCCCCATGTCAGTAAAAATTACGTGCTGTTCGGTGTCATATATATGTCCCCCAACCAGCGTCAAGGTCATGGAAATACCCAGTTAGCTAACATAACCAATCAGGTAAGGCATATGCTCTGATTTTAAAGTTAGATGATATCTATCTATCTATCTATCTATCTATCTATCTATCATCTATCTATCTATCTATCTATCTATCTATCTATCTATCTATCATCTATCTATCTATCTATCTATCTATCTATCTATCTATCTATATAAATATATATTATATATATATATAGGTATTTAGGTAAAAATATCCTGTTAACGATTTGTTGCATAGGATAGCGAAACAAGAAATGTTTGAAACATTTTTTTCGACCTAAAAGGGCAGTCTGGAGCAATTACCCAAAATTCTTCAGATTGCATATATATATATAAATGCATACAAGTTCCTTGGGGTCACCATCAAATGCTGGATCACCACAGAAGTCCTAAAGAAATCCCACCACGGGCTCTATCTGCTTATGCAACTGGAGAACACTGGCCTGTCCATGAAGCTGTTAGTGGCTTTCACAACAATACTCACTGCTATTCTTTTCCTCCACTGAATAGTACGGTGGAGCCTGCAAAAGTGAAAACGTTCAGCTAAAAAAAAAAACTATAGAAACTGCAGAGTGGACCCACACTACAGTCCCTGTATAAAAAAAGAGTGCTCTCTTTGGCGAACAAAATTCTCTCTGACCAGAATCACCCAGTACACTTTCTTTCTACAACTAAAATGTGGAAGAAGTGTTAGAGTCCAGCCCTGCAAAACTACGCACTCCAAGTACAGTTGTTACCCCACTGCCATCAACTATCTGAACAAAAGACGATTTGTGAACTGACAGAGAGCGATACTCTATGTATTATGTATTCATTCCTTTCCCTGTATAGTCGGGTGGCTAGACCAGCTTGCACCCTGTGCTACTTAAACGCTCCCCCCAATTACTTGTGACCCGACAGAAAAAATTCATTGTGCAATCTCGGTATATGTATTTGGTGATATAAAGTTTGTATTTGTATTTATTTGTATATTTCCCAACATTTTCTAATGAAGCCACAAGGGCAAAACATGCTGGAGGGAAGAGATTGTGGCAAACTTACCACTACTGAAAGTGTTACTTCTAAATACTTTTAATTGTCATTTGTAGCAAGAAAGAGTTGCCTGCATACTTTGTCACTGTTTTAATGAACTAAATAAATGAGTGGGTAGAGCCCCCATGGCTGAAGATGAGCTCATATTTGTTGAATAATTGGTAAATGGATGAAAAGAGGAAATATAAGAATATCTCACTCACCCACTACAATACCCATCATATATAACATCACAATGTTTTTGTCATTTTACAAAGTGATACATATATGCATACATTATTTATGTCAAAGGTTAGTGTATTTACACGTTTGCGAACAAGGAAACTCAAAGAGCCAATAGGCTGCATGATCCAGCTTCTAGTATTAGCAATGTATCATCTCTTCTCTCGCCTTTTACTCTTACTTGCCACTGAGGACATCAACCCTAATCCAGGCCCGCTCTCTCCACCCCTCTCCTCCAGAACGATTCCCTTTTCATCAAAGTCAAAAATCTGCAACCGTGTTAAACCTGGATACACACGCAACCCATCTAATCTGATACAGCTTACTCCCTCCCCACCCCTTCCTGCCACTGTCACCTGCGCACTGTGGAATGCACGCTCAGTGCGCAATAAACTCCCCTATATTCATGACCTGTTTCTCTCTAACTCTTTTACCTTCATGGGGTTCACAGAAACATGGCTTACCCCATCAGACACAGTTTCACCCGCTGCCCTTTCACATGGGGGACTACATCTCAGCCACACCCCCAGATCCAACAACAAACAGGGTGGGGGCATCCTTCTATCTGAACTCTGCTCCTTTAACCCACTCCCTGCCTTGCCATCTCTATCCCTCTCATCTTTTGAAGTTCACTGTGTCCGTTTATATTCTCCCTGTAACCTGAAAATCGCTGTCATCTACCGCCCTCCTGGAACTACTACTCTATTCTTCGACCACTTTTCTACCTGGCTCCTTCAGTTTCTGCCCACAGACATCCCTGCAATCATCATGGGTGACTTCAACATACCTGTTGACACTAGCAACCCTGCTGCCACCAGACTACTGTCACTAACCTCAAGCAATGGTCGGACTCAAGCAATGGTCTACTGCACTCACCCACAAAGACGGCCACACAATTGACCTCCTCTTCACTAACCTCTGCTCTTTATCAAACCTCTCATCCTCATTGCTCCCCCTCTCTGATCATAATCTGCTGACTATGACCCTCTCTCCAATTCCTGCTAACCCCCCTCCACGCAAACCTACAATTCAACGCAGGGACTTAAGAAACCTAGATCTTCAGTCCCTTTCTGCCTCACTTCAACCTCTTTAGTCCTTGACCTCATTCACGGACATAGATGCTGCATCATCACACTACCATGATAAACTCTCCTCAGCTCTAGACTCTGCCGCCCCCCTCACCCATAGCTGTCCCCGCCCCAAAAATCGCCAACCCTGGCTAAATGCAAGCACAACCAGATTGAAACAGCTGTCTCGAGCTGCTGAACGGCAATGGAGGAAAACCGAATGCAGTTGTGACTTTCTATTCTATAAACAAGCCCTTCAGGAACTCAGGACTGCCCTTTCATCTGCTAAGCAAGCATATTTCTTTTCACTGATTTCTGCCCGGAATCCCAAACAACTATTCAACACTTTCAGTTCCCTACTCCGCCCACCACTCCCTCCTCCAACCTCCCAAATAACAGCGGAAGAATTTTCTACATTCTTCAAAGAAAAAATTGACAACATTCGACTTGGCTTTGCCCCTCAGTATCCCTCACCACTTCAAACTATCCCCCGCCTTACTCTCTTACCTTCTTCACTCCAATAAGTGAGCTTGGACTAACCTCTCTCATTTCTAGGGCCCACCTGACTACCTGCTCCCTCGATCCTATTCCATCCCACCTTATTCCTCAACTGCCTCCATCCCTCACTCCAGCCTTGACCTCTATATTCAACCTTTTCCTCTCCACTGGTACCTTTCCTTCCTCCTACAAACATGCAGTTATACCTCTGATAATCAAGAAACCCTCTCTCGACCCCTCTGCCCTCTCCAGCTACCGCCCTATCTCACTACTCCCTTTCTCCTCCAAACTTCTTGACAAACATGTCCACTCAGAATTGGCACAATACTTATCCACTAACAACTTACTTGACCCCTTACAATCAGGATTCTGCCGTAACCACTCCACTGAAACTGCCCTCACCAAAGTCACCAATGATCTGCTCACTGCCAAAATCAAAGGTCACTACTCCATCCTCATCCTTCTTGACCTCTCCTCAGCCTTTGATACTGTCGACCACTCTCTGCTTCTTGATATTCTCTCCTCTCTTGGGATTCAAGGTCTTGCACTCTCTTGGCTCACCTCTTACCTCTCTGACAGATCATTCAGTGTATCCTATTCTAACACAGTCTCATCCTCACGTTCCCTTTCTTTTGGTGTGCCGCAAGGTTCTGTCCTAGGCCCCCTACTTATCTCAGTTGGCCTTGGCAAACTTATAAACTCACTAGGCTTTCAATGCCACTTCTATGCGGATGACACCCAGATATATCTCTCAGGCCCCAATCTCTCCTCCCTCCCATCTGGCCTTCCCAACTGCCTTGCAGCTATTTCTTCATTCATGTCATCTAGCTACCTCAAGCTAAACATGGACAAGACAGAACTGGTCATTTTCCCACCATCTAACTCCCCTCCCCTCTCTAACACGTCTATTTCTGTCAACAATTACACAATAACAGCAACTCCCCAAGCTCGGTGCCTGGGAGTCATTTTGGACTCTGCCCTCTCTTTCAAACCACATATTCACTCCCTGGCCACCTCCTGTCGCCTCCAACTTAAAAACATCTCCCGCATCCGTCCTTTCCTCTCACCTGACACCACTAAAATGCTAGTGCATGCCCTGGTCATATCCCGTCTGGATTACTGCAACATCCTTCTTTGTGGCTTACCAACTAACAGACTGGCACCCCTCCAATCTATCCTAAACTCTGCTGCTCGCCTCATTCATCTCTCCTCTCGCTCCGCCAGTTCTGCGCCTCTCTGCCAATCCCTACACTGGCTGCCAGTCCCACAACGAATCCTGTTCAAAACTCCAACCCTCGCATACAAAGCTCTCTCCAACCAGGCCCCTCCCTACATCTCATCTCTAATCCAACAATATCAACCTAGACGCAGCCTCCGCTCTGCTGCTGACCTTCTCCTGTCCTCTACCCTGGTCACCTCCTCTCACGCCCGCCTCCAGGACTTCGTCCAGGACCCGCCACTCCACAACACTCAAAACCTTCAAAGGAGCCCTCAAAACTCACTTATTCAGACAAGCATATAATCTGGCTTAACCAATCTTCTAAAAGGGCATATGCCACAAAGCTCAATACGGACTGTTTGTGATCCTTTCCCCTTGTCTTCACCCCTCATCCTATAGACTGTAAGCTCGCAAGGGCAGGGCTCTCTCTCCTATTGTGTCTTGTACTCAGAATATCCACTGTCAACTCTGTAAAACTGCATTTGATATATTATATGTACCGTATGTTTCTACCTTGTCTGTAACTACTACTTTGTAAAACGCTACGGAAGATGATGGTGCTATATAAATAAACAATAATAATAATGTACATGCTTAGATACTGGGGTACCTCAAAAGCTGCACATAGCAGTCCTGGAGACTAAGACTTCTCCCAGGGAATCTGAAATGGGGATGCCCTGCTGTGTGAATTTTGGTTGTCGGTAAACTCAACATTGCCAGTGAGCAAAAGCTTCTCCAGAGTGCAGGGAAACCAGAGATGTGCACAGTGGGCTGGGTCAGGCAGCCAGAATTCTTTTGGTGTATAGCTGTTCCATCAAGCTGTTGGTCAAGCTCATTCTGGTCCACCCCAGAGTATTCTAACTATCACTGCTTCCACCACTCTCTAGGCATCCATAATTGAGGTCCTGGCTTAGAGTACATAACACTCTAGGGCTAATGGTCTCCCATTTTTGAGGCATTCTGACTTGGGATGCCCCAGTGTGAGTAACCCCTGTAATCATTCCCCCTGTAATCATCATGAAACTCTTCTTTCTAGTGAGCCCATGGTGCATTCCACTGGTTGGTGTGCGCTCCAGCACCAGACATCTCAATAACCAACATGGGCACATAAAGCCATAGGTAAGCAGTTGTGGGCATGCCAGCCACCCCCTTCAACTAAGCTTTCTATGCTGCTCATCATTATGCAAGCCATAGAAAGCTATGTGCTGTTGGATCACGAGCGAGAATTCTGAGCTATCCTTGGGCTTAGGCACAGAGAGGGAACTCTCCTAGAAATGGTACAAAACCCAGGGCAGTGAAAATTCGAGTTTTTTTTTCCTTTTTATCTAGATTATAATGATGACTACAAATGGGCTCCAATAACTCCTCCGTGCTCTATTGGTACTATTGGAGGGGGAGGGCTCTAGCTGGTTGTGTGCAACAAAATTGTTGGTTTTAACAGAAGAGGAGATTATAGGTTTTTGATAAGTGCTGTGCAATATATATTTCAGGTTTGTGTAATTTATAAAGCTCGCTGTTTTGGGGACCTGAAGTCTAGGAAATATTTTTCTATATTTATTTTTCTTGTTAGTTGGAATGGACATAGGTTCATTTATTTTTTAAGCTGAGCTCAAAGATTTGTTCACAAATGAATCTATATCTGTTGTATGTCCATATCTTGTGACCACTTCACCTTTTCAAAGATAATCCATCCACCTCAAAGATGTGGCATCTCAAGATGCTGACAAGACTGCCTGATTATTGCACAGGTGTACTTTAGGCAGGCCTCAATAAAAGAATACTCTAAAATGTGCAGCTTTATTAATTAGAATTCCACAGGTCACATTTAACAATCTGATTAACTCTTTGTGATGGAGATCTCTTGCACTGCGTAAGGCACATGGTGGTCAAGCAAGATACTAACTTGTTTTCTGACACCCCCCCCAATACAGTAAAACTGCATATTTTAAAGTGGCCAGCCTAAGGCACACCTGTGTGATGTTCATTCTGTCTAATCAGCATTTTGATATCCCACAACCCAGAGGTGGATGGATTAGCTAAAAAAAAAAGGAGAACCGCTCACTAACACAGATTTAGACACATATATAAGCAATATCTATGTCTTTTCTGTACATAGAAAACATTTAAGAGCTTTGATTTCAGCTCATGAAAAATGGGAGCAAAACAAAATGATATTATATTTTTGTTAAAGAAGCACTATTGTGAAAGAATGGACCAATTAAAAATCTGTATACATATGCTGGAGGGGGTCACTTATACACCTGGCATACAGAACTATCCAGCCATGTTTATTTCTTTCTTTTAATGTAAGGAAGAGGAAATCAGGTGACTGTCACCACTGATAGACTAAACCTACTGTGAAAAAATGGACCAATTAAAAATCTGTATACATATGCTGGAGGGGGTCACTTATACACCTGGCATACAAAACTATCCAGCCATGTTTATTTCTTTCTTTTAATGTAAGGAAGAGGAAATCAGGTGACCGGCTCTGTCACCACTGATAGACTAAACCTACTGTGAAAAAATGGGCCAATTAAAAATCTGTATACATATGCTAGAGGGGGTCACTTATACACCTGGCATACAGAACTATTAGGCCAGGCTTGTTTCTTTCTTTTAATGTAAAGAAGAGGAAATCAGGTGACAGGCTCTGTCACCCCTGATAGACTAAACCTATTGTGAAAAAATGGGCCAATTAAAAATCCATATATATATATGCTGGAGGGGGTGTATATGCGACCCCTTCTCTCATTAGCCGAAGTGTTTATATGGATTTTTAATATTACGCAATTTCGTGATAGTGCTCCTTTAAGTATAGTATTACCCAAACTGCCATGCAGTGCTTACTTTTGTTAGTGTATTTATGTTCTAAGTTCTACTGTGAATAAAATATGGTTATACCAGATTTTTAAAATATTGCATTCTTGTTTTCTTTACATTTTACACCACATCTCAAACCTCTCTGGTTTCACACCAGCACAAATGCGTATCATTTGCACTTTTTGGGTGCCCTGCATCCGCCTGCTCCTCAATCGCTGTAGTGCCAAACCAGCCTTTGAGAATTGGCTGTGTTCCTAGTTCATAGAAACCACTTATTTTTTACTTTGACATAAAAAGGCCTTTTACTATTGATGAGCATCAGAAATGTAAAATGCATCTAATTCGATCCAATTAGAATGCAGGATGATAACTTTCGAGGGGGTGAGTACTTTGCCGAAGCCCTGTTCATGCATGCAAAGAAAGCGAGACGTCATGAAGTTTTTGCCCTGAGGCTCACAGCTTATCTCTCTCTACATTTCAGTAAGTATTTAATTGTCCCAGAGATGCGGAGACAGGAGTTAATTTGTGAGGCTTGTAAAGTCTCTGGAAACTTGATCCAGAGCCTTCATGCATTGCAGAACACGGCTTGGAGCTAATTAGAGTTCCCCTGAAACAGCATGACATGCATTTCAAGATTTAGACCATGATGTCATGCATAACAACACTCACAATTCCTCAGGATGTAAGCTCGCCTTCATGAAGACAGAGAGGGAAAAACTTTCACAGTTAGAAGGGAAAAAAGCTTTCACGACACAAAATATTTACTCCAACTGCTGTGCGGATTGATGGATGGCCAAGGGCCTTTTGTGAATTTACGTTACGTAGCAACTTCATAAGAGTGTAAGAGTGAGATATTCCTATTTCCTCTTTCCCTTCATTCAGTGATTTTTTTTTCAGCACACTGGATAAGGAAACCACAACACTGCAGTGTAGAGTACCGTACATGTTCCATTTGGAAGCAGTAATTAATTTGTTCTACAACAACAGCCCAGGGGTTACCTCTGTTATTTTTAAAGAAATAAAAAAGATATTTAGGGTTTTGGTCTAGTTCCCAGAATGTAAGGGTGTTGGCCTTTTCTTCTGAAATGATTGGTTTTGTTCCCAGATCCTTCATTCATATTAGGGGCATTCTTTAATACTAAAATCTCTATTTTATTAAAAGTGAATATATATATATATATGTAAAAGCATTATATTGTTCAGTAATGCTGTACAAAGAGCATTGCTGATATCAAAGGCCAACAATCATATCAATAGATAAAAATATGTGTCATTCACCAATGATTCATTCATAAAAGTAGGCCTAAAGTCGAAACGTAAGCTACATTTTCACCACCAAGCTGGGAACCAATAGGGTTTTCAGGGAGGGTTTGATGCCACACATGCAGTGCTGTATTTCCCATAAGACAACTCTCTCTTTTTTTTTTAATAATCATAGACAGTGACCTGACTCAAAAGGTGGTGCAAGCACTAAAAGTGCCCAGGGCAGTCTGAACACCAGATACGGCCTTGCACACATGTCTGCTCAGTGGACCTAACTAGCTGCTAGCGGTCACAGTGCTGAGGTGCAGACCTATATTTCTGCCTGAAATTCATGCTCGCTCTAGGACTATCAGCAGGTGGGTATCCAAAACTGGGATGTCCAGGGAGTGGGGAAAAAACAGCCCAGCTTGTTTTAGTTTAGATTTGCTTCCAGCAAATAGTTTTTAATGAAATGGTGTATAATAAATAACATTTCAAAAGACTTCCAAAGGCTTGTTTTTGAAACGTATATTAAAGGGCAGTAGTTGACAAAACAAATAAATAAAAGCATACTCACCTTACTAGCCATGCTGCTGAGTTCAAGTAAGTTGCTAAAGTAATGCACAACCCAAACTGCCAACAGTACATGGAGCTGTTGATGACAATAGGAGGTGGCATTCAGACCACAGAGGAGCCAAAAAGGTGTGCCTAAAATCTAAAGGCAGATCTCCTGAAACCTTTTGAAGTAGTTAACTTAGGTCCTTATTTATGAAGGAATAGTGACAGGTAGCGACTGGTGAGCGGCCGGTAATGACGGGCCCCGCCACGAGAACGCCGGCTCCCCACCACAATCACACATTTATCAAGCCAATCCTGCTTAGCGACTGAGATAGCGCCATATAGCGACTGATTCATCATTATTCCAGCCTCAGCCCACAGCGCCAGCGTCCAACCTTGAACAGCGACAGGTATGACCTCTCGCTACCTGGCGCTCTCCAATGCATTTCAATGGAACAATCTTTAAATATTCATAATTAATTGTTATTAATTTTTATTTTTATTTTTTTTAATGTGAAAAATTCTGTGACCACTTCTACCATTTTAGATTAATTATTTAGGGGAAAAAAATTTAAAAAAAAAATTGTACAGAATTCATATTACAGGTCTGATATTAATGTATTCATATTACTAAATTATTTAAACAACTTGTTTTTTTTTGGTTTTCAAAAATATGGTTGTTTGGGGTTAAAAAACTACTTTTAACCCATCGCCGCCAGCGCTCTGGGGTTTAAACATGCATTTTACAGCGCTATCATTTTTTGAGCGTGATTTTTTAATGAATATGATGGGAGCCGGTCGCTAGGGCCAGTCGCTATCATGCGCTCCCATACAGTGCGGAACCTGTCAAATAGCGACTCCTCACCCAATATTCAACATTACGGCAAACCGACTGAGTCGCTATCAACTACCGAACAACGGCCAAGCACAGCGACTACTAGCGGGCGCTCTGAAAATGCCGCTACAGCCACTCAACTGTCGCTACCTGCCGCTATTAATGAATCGGCCTCCTAGACTTGGATATAACAGTTATCTGAAGTTAGTTATCTTAAATCTCCTCTGTATTACTTTTAACCCATACCAGGCATAAATAAGTAAAAAAATAAAAGTGATTTATAGGAGACACCTCAGCCCAGTATTATATCTTTTGTTACAAGAAACCTCTCTGATGTATACACCATTACCCCTATTAGAGGGACATATAGTAATCCTGGTATATCTTTTACATTGTTTTTCACTTGAGTGGATGGCCACTGCCTCCATAGGCCTATGTACAAAACTCAACAAACATATTTGAAAATAAATGCTGAAAAAATAATTTACCGTTTACAATCCACATGCTGACACTTCAGGAAAAGAAGAGAAGGTGTTATTATAAGCCTGATTTACGAAGTTTGTGAGTTTTTTCTAGTTCGCTATATCTTCGGCATCTGCGGCATGTGTGGCGCAACTGGGGAACATAGTGTCAAACTGAGATATAATTCTAGTAAACAGGGCAATAATTGCAGTGGTGAATGTAGGGAGAACTGACTATTTGCTGGCATTTTTCTGGGTTTCACTGCACTCACCTGGCTGGAAGAGTGGTATTTGGTGAAAAAAACGCAAGCTGGCAAACTGCTGCAGCAGATTTACTTTTGAAAATGAAAGAAATTTTGCTGAAAACAAACTGTTACAGGTTATGTCAGCATATTATGGGTCTCAGAATATATGTGTGTTGTCTTGGTAGTGTCTTGTTTGGTTGGAAAGTTTTATATAAGGAATTTAACAAAAAAGTGAAAACATCTGAATTAGTTGTTTTTCAAATACTAGTTATCTATCTGACATTCAAACTCAAAATATCTGGTACAGATTCTAAATTCAAATACAGAGACAATTTTGAAAGAACTACTATTGATTTCAATGAGGTTTGCTGCTGAAATCTAAAGGATTGAACAGGTGTTTACTAGCAATCCAGCTACACTGAACAGGGAGTAAATGCAGTAAACACAGGCATAGTCGGGCGAACATGCCACATTTTGTTTGGTAAATGTGACAAACGTGGTAAACTCACAAATGTCTGAAAATACTGGTAAAGCATGTAAATTAGCCCGGATGTGCGGTCAAGGCATATAGCGTGCAAACATACGTGCAAAGTTCACTGAACACTACACACCATGGCCCACTTATGGGCCATTTCCTTGAACAGATACAGTATATTGATTGCTGTAGATTGCTGAAGTGAGTGAACAAACATATGCGAGCAAATGATTTGCGTGGAAGAATTTTTTCCCTAATTCCCTGATTGTTAGAGCAATCATTTCCACAAATCCAGTCTTATCTGATTGTTGTCAATTTTGCGATTTTCCATTTGCAAATTGATTCTTGTAAATGAGCCATTACATTTGGGATCTTTTTGGGGGTTTTGGCACATTAATTGGAATAACTTATTGGAATATTAGGTTGAAAATCAGAAGATAGACATCTGGGGGATGGTCAGAAAATTGGTCATCCAAGGTACATCCTAAGAGAGCTTTAGCTATAAACATAGTGCTTGTCACTTAAAAGCGAGGCTTATTCTATGTGGAACAAGGACAGCAAGCAAGAAGGGGACCCTGAAGAAATTACAGTGGTTATAAAGAAAACACTATCATATGTGTTCTTCTAAAGAGTCCAGTTGTTTCTCCTGAAGGTGCAAGGTTCAGTACGGAGCTGAAATATGCACATGGAGGACCTGTCTGACATTTTTACACAATAAGATGAATGTTCCACACGCCAAGCCTACACTGGAAGGAATAGGAGTGGGCAGATTGTCAAGGTAGCAGAATGAATACTAAAGTATAACTGATGTTACCTATTATGACTTGTGGGTAGGACATAAACTCATAAGGGTTTTTTCAGGCCCATTGAAGTGGCTCACATAGAATGTTTTCTAGGGAATCTCTGGCCTGTGCTGCATGCTCACTTAGTCCCAGGATCTTGCAGCAGTCAAAGGCATTCAGCAGAGCGTGCTGTGAAGCAGCAACATTACTGCTTCCTTTCCTTGGCCCAGCAGCCATTGGCCAGACGGGACATGTGACCCCGGAGGGGTCTGCATCATGCCACGCTGGTGCTGGAGTCTTCAGTATATAGGGAGTGCTGCTGGCTGCTGCTGCAGGACAGATAGGGCTTGTAAGGACATTTATATAGGGAAAGAGGCTGAAGTGAGGGCTAGATAGGTTGTTAAGCTCTTATTGTCCTTTTCAGGACATTTATTCAGGGAAAGAGGGTGGAGTCAGGGCTGTTTAAAGTGGATCAAAACTCAGGACTTTCACTATCTGTCCCCCCCGTAGAACAGGGTGCCCCGCTGTGTCAAACCCCCCAAGTCTCCAAGGTCACCTATCTCTCCTCGAACTCATGCTGCGGCAAGAACAGCATGCTGGAATGCTGTCCTGGGGTGTGTCACAGAGCAGGGCATCCCCCCAGGGAGTACTTCAGGGCAGACATACTCGCCTCTCCCGGTGCACCCCGATGGGAGGTGCGCCGCTGTGTGAAACCCCCCAGGTCGCCGGAAAACTCACATTCGATCCCAGTCCAACAGCACATGCGTCATAGGACCAGGAAGAGGTCCAGGCAACCTGAGGGGTTTCATACAGTGGGGCACCCCTGATAAGGGGGGGCACTTGGGGGTCACTGCTGTGTAATACCAATTGTTCAAACCATTTATAGTCACTGCTCTGTTATACCAATTGTTCAGGCCACTTGGGGATTTAGCGCTCTTTAATTGTTCAAATTACTTTGGGGTCACTGCTGTGTAATACCAAATGCTCAACCATCTGGGGTTCACTGCTCTGTAATACCAATTGTTCAGGCCACTTGGGGGTCACTGCTCTTTATTCCAATTGTTCAAACCACTTGTGAGTTACTGCTCTGTAATACTAATTGTTCAAACCCCTTGGGGATCACTGGTCTGTACTATCAATTGTCCAATCCACTTGTTAGTCACTGCTTTGTAATACTAATTGTTCAGACCACTTTGGGGGCCACTGCTCTGTAATACCAATTGTTCAAACCACTTGGGGTCACTGCTGTGTAATATCAATTGTTTAAACCACTTAGGGTTACTGCTCTGTAATACCAATTGTTCAGGCCACTTGGGGGTCAGTGCTCTGTAATACCAAATGTTCAAACCACTTGGAGGTCACTGCCCTTTAATACCAAATGTCCAAGCGCATTGGAGGTCACTGCTGTGTAGTACCTATTGTTCAAACCACTTGAGGTTGCTGCTTTTTATTAACAATTGTTCAAGCGCATTAGAGGTCACTGGTGTGTAATACCAATTGTTCAAACCACTTGGGGGCCACTACTCTTTAATACCAATTCTTAGTAGAGTATCCACTGGGTCAGGCCACTTGTGTGTCAGTACTGTTTAATTTTAAGGTAACTATTTAATTGTGGGAACACCTTGCATTACACCCTCTTGGGATTTGATAAACAAGTTACTGTTGACACACCTTGCATTATACAAAGAGGCAAACATGAAGACTTCAGGGAGCATTGTTATCTGTAGATGTCAACATAAACATACTGTTCATCCATAATGCTTTCAACATGAATGCCGGAAGCTAAAATATACACTTAATGTAGGGAAATTATATATAACAAAACAGTGCCTTGAAGGTAAAGAATGAGTGCGGACCAACAGTCAAAAAAATGGATTAAACCAGACATACACAACAAACAGTGCTCATATGCATCCCTCCCCAGGGCGATTAAAATTAAAAATTAATTTACCTTTACTAACTCCTGCTGGGGTCAATTTTAAAATCAAGATAGTGGTTCATGCATTTGCAAGCCACCTGCAAAAAGGAAGTGCTGCTGGGCTTCCTGTCACTGTGCATTGTCAGTTATGTCAGTTGGGAGTGGAAGCTTCAAAATGGACGCTATCTTTATTTTCCAACTGTGCCAGATTTAAGAATAATTTTCATAATGAGTCTGGATATTGGGCCAAGAAGCTTAGCACCACCAAGTTGAGCACATGTACCAGGAAAGGATGTGCCTTAACCCAGCTCGGCCCAAGGCTGCTACTAGTTTCTGCCCATTGTCGCACATCACCTTGCTGGGCTTTAGGTTCAGCGGCAGCAACCACTCATTTGTCTGCTCCTGGATGGCAGTCCACAGCTCCTGGGTGGTGCATGGTCTTTGGTCCAGACAGATGAGTTTTAGCACCACCTGCTGCCGTTTCCTTGTGGCTGCGCTAAAAATGGTGTTGCAGGCAGCATAAAGATGAGGAGGCAGGAGAGGAGGAAGCTGAGTAGGAGGCAACAAGTGATGTCCGTCAGTCCTGAGTGGTGGAAGTATATGTGGCAGTTAAAGAGCTGTAACAATCCTGCCCATGCTTAGTTAGTCCGTGTGCCAGTTGTAATGTGGACCTTGCATTATATAGCATTGCACAGTGCACACCTTATTTTTTTCCACGATCTGTTGGTGCAGGGCAGAGATGGCATGCCAAGAATAGTTGTAGCAGCTGGGAATAATGTATTGTGGGGCAGCCACAGCCAGAGGATTTTTATTAGCACCATGCTCTAACTTACCATATTTTTCGCCCTATAAGACGCACTTATTTTTTCCCAAAAGTGGGGGAAGAATGTCCGTGCGCCTTATCGGGCGAATGCAAAAAAAAAAAACTCACCCGTTCCTAGCGCTCCCGTATTGCCTGTCACACTGCGGGAGCCAGAGGAGCGGCAGGGGCTCTGTCCCGGCCCAGCCGCTGCGATCGCTGTCTTTTACCATCTGATGCCTCTTCCGCCTGGGGCACATGCAAGCACCCAGGTCAGGTCAGCGGGTGGGCGCGGCCTGCACCAAGTCGGTGCAGGCCATGCCCACCTGCTGCCCTGACCTGGCTGTGTGGCATCCCCCTCATCCCCTTAGAATTGGCTGTGTGGCTTCCCCCTCTCCCCCCAGTTGGCATAAGTAAAAAGAAAAAAAAAAACTAAAACTCACCTGTCCGCTGACACCGCTCCGTGAATGGGGTGGGCGTGGCCTGCGCCACGTCAGTGCAGGCCACGCCCACCCCATTCACGGAGACGGCCGCTCAACGGAGCGGTGTCAGCGGACAGGTGAGTTTTACTTTTTTTTTTTTCTTTTTACTTATGCTGACTGGGGGGAGAGGGGGAAGCCACACAGCCAATCCTAAGGGGATGAGGGGGATGCCACACAGCCAATCCTAAGGGGATGAGGGGGATGCCACACAGCCAATCCTAAGGGGATGAGGGGGATGCCACACAGCCAATCCTAAGGGGATGAGGGGGATGCCACACAGCCAATCCTAAGGGGATGAGGGGGATGCCACACAGCCAATACTAATGGGGGTAGGGGGATGCCACACAGCCTATACTAATGGGGGGAGTGGGATGCCACACAGCCAATACTAATGGGGGGAGGGGGATGCCACACAGCCTATACTAATGGGGGAGGGGGATGCCACACAGCCAATCCTAAGGGGATGAGGGGGATGCCACACAGCCAATACTAATGGGGGGAGGGGGATGCCACATAGCCTATACAAATGGGGGGAGGGGGATGCCACACAGCCATTACTAATGGGGGGATGCCACACAGCCTATACTAATGGGGGGAGGGGGATGCCACACAGCCAATACTAATGGGGGGGATGCCACACAGCCTATACTAATGGGGGGGAGGGGGATGCCACACAGCCTATACTAATGGGGGGAGGGGATGCCACACAGTCTATACTAATGGGGGGGAATGCCACACAGCCAATACTAATGGGGGGAGGGGATGCCACACAGTCTATACTAATGGGGGGGAATGCCACACAGCCAATACTAATGGGGGGAGGGGGATGCCACACAGCCAATACTATTGGGGGGAGGGGGATGCCACACAGCCTATACTAAGAGGGGGGGTAGACTGCCTATATGGGGAATAGGAGGGGGGAATGCCACGCTGCTTATGATAATGGGGTGCACACTGCCTATATGGTAATGGGAGGGGGGATGCCACACTGGGTATATGGGGAATGGGATAGGGGAATGCCACACTGCCTATATGGGGAATGGGAGGGGGGAATGCCACACTGGTATATGGGGAATGGGATGGAGGCATGCTACACTGTCTATGGAATGGGGGCATTCCACACTGCCTATGGAAATGGGATAGGGGGAATGCCACACTGTCTGTAATGGTACGTTTTTGGTTTAAAATATTTTTTTCTTATTTTCCTCCCCTAAATCCTAGGTGCGTCTTATGTGTAGGTGCGTCTTATACCGAAAAATACGGTAGATAACAGGCACCCTCATCATAAAGCTCTCCAGCTCCACCAGCAGAAATGGGAGTATTTCAAAGGTATTTCAAAGGCTCACAATTAAAGCTTGGGGCTTGCGGGTGAGATGGGCCAAACTTCCACATTGTATGAGGAATAGAAAGCTGAATGCTTCCATGGGATGGTGTTGACAGGCTTGGTGGTGGTGGTGGTGGTCTCACATCCTTCCTTTGGGGGGAGATAGGTGGCCTTTTGGAGGTGGTGGTAGAAGCTGAGACAACGGAAGCATCAGAGGGAGCCTCAGGTGTTTGCACGTATTTATTTTAATAATATGATTTTCAATAATACTGTTTTTCTATTTTCTAATAATGTTTTTTGGTTTACTTTGCAGGCCCCTGGTGATGGATGTTGTGAAGAGATTTTCCCTAGGTTCAATAACTGATGGCAAAGCATGTCAATGACCCATGTCTTCCACCTTGGCCACGGCCTTGTACCGCCACTGAGCCCTTAATATAATTTTGGAACTCTGCCAGTAGTGCCTCCAGCAGGTTGCGTTTCTACTCTCTCATTTTTCTACCAGTGGCAGAATCAAGGATATGATGTTATCTTTATAGCGGGGATCAGGCAGGGCGGCCACCCAGTAATTGCCACTTTTGACTATGTAGGTAACTTTGCAGTTAGTCTGCAGGTACTGGAGCATGTATTGGCTCATGCAAGCCAGGCTGCCCTGAGTCAAGAAGAATCTGTCCTCGGTAGGAGGTGTCTCCTCCTTCGCATCCACCCAGCCATACTCCAGTGATGCCCATGAGCTGTGCTGGGTGCCACCCTGCTGTGAGGAAAACTCCTCCGAAGCCTCCAAAACTGTCCCTTGGCTGGCCATGTGGACTGGCTGACACCTGTGTAAATGTGTCTTCCTCTTACCCCTTTGCTTCCTCCTGTGGCAATATTGCATTCTTCCTCATGTCTTTTTTCTAGCAGGCAAAGCGCTGACCGTATTGGTGGCATATTAGAAGCACAGAAGCACAGCACAAATGTCCCTCATGGAGGCCCACTCATTAGTGGTGAAGTGCTGTTGGTTTGCACTTCGACTCACCCAGGCATTTTGGAGCTGGAACACCACTACACAGCACATGTGCCAGCCAACGGATGTGCCTCAACCCAGCTTGGCCCAAGGCCCGCTACTAGGTTTAGCCCATTGTCACACACCACCTTGCCATGGGCTCAGGTTCAGCATTAGCAACTACTCATCTGTCTATGCCTGGCTCCCATGACTGGATGAGGAGGCAGGAAAGAAGGAAGCAGAGTAGGAGGCAACAGGAGGCAACGAGTGGAGGAATATGAAAATAATAACAATGTTTTTCTTTTTGCATTGCAGGTTCCTGGCCATGGACATGGTGAAGATTATTCAGTGTCCTACCCTCCTGCAATTTTTAGTTTCCACAGCACCGCAGAACACGATAGAGCTCTATAAATAAACAATAAAAATAATAACAATGTTTTTTGTCTGCTTTGCAGGTCCCTGGTAATGGATGTTGTGCAGAGAATATACACAATTTTACCTCTTCACTGACTGGTGGCACAGCATGCAAATGACATGAAACTTGTCGTCTCTGCACAAAAAAATGCCACACTGGTGAGATCCTTTGGACCAGCTTTTTCAGTGCTCAGTCCCTGGGCGTGGTGGGCAGTGGTAGCAAGGGGCTGATCACTGATGGTTTTTCCCTCTCCTGCTGGCTGCCTGGGGCTGCGTGGCCACCACCTGTTTCACCTAAGTCTGTTTTCAGTTCACGTTGGGTCTAGAACTTCAATATCACCCCTTGGATTGTCTCCCACCCACTCCTCCCCACAACCCTCCTTCTCAGTCTCCACACTGCAGAAAGCCACAGCAGTCAGCACTTGGGTTTTATCCTCATCGTATATGTCCTGCGATGGTCTGATGTCCATGTCGTCATCCTCCAAGTTGTTGGGCATCTGGGAACCCCTATGTCTGCAACTGGAGCAGGGGCAGGTGGATGGCCCAGGGAATCCCAGCTAGGAGTGTCATCATAGAGCATTAGTGACTGCTCAATGACTTGTGATGAGACAGCCTTGTTGATTTGAAGGGGGTGAGGTGAAGGGTTTTGCAGAAGTGGAGTGGGTTGAAGACAAAAAAAGGGGGGGGGGAGGAACAGTGTTTTTCTGTTTGTTTTGCAGGTTCCTGGGCATGGACATGGGGAAATTTGTCAGTGTCCCACCCACCTGCAATTTTTAGTTTGTACAGCGCCACGAAATACATTGTGCTCTATACCTATACCGTTTTTTATTTATGGTGCAAATCATGCTTGAGTTGCAGATGGCAGCAGATCAGGTTAGGGTACAGATGCAGGACAAGTCTGCAACTTTGTCGAATAACACCTGTGAGCACCTCAAGTACCACCAGTGGTACTAGTACCACCTGTTAGGAACCCCTGATCTAATCTATCAATGTGTCAACTTGGTCTTGCCTCACCATCCCGGCAGCAGTATTGGGACCTACTAGAATACACTGCAAAGCCAGGCGCCCGCTGGCACCAGATGAAGATGTATCAGGCACATATGTAACATGTCCTCTCCCTGCAGCACCAGCTCTATCACCACCAGCAGCAGCACCAAGGCCATGGTCTGTCCACCTCAGCATATCAGCCACCTGTTACTGGAAGTGGCCTGTAAAGGACATTTAGCAGATGCCCCCCCCCCCCCAGTATATGAGCAGCTATTATTTTGAATACTTTTGAATACTTTCCCTAAGCCATTTTGTGCAGGGCAATCACCCTGTTGTTTCCCTCGATTTGCAGATCTCTAACCTTTGCTACCCCCTAAATTCATGTCAGCATTGACTGCAGTGGAGTCCAGACTCAAACCGGACTTTAGCAGCATGTTTGGGAACCCAAACTTCAGTGGGTTCGCCCATCCCTACTCAAGACTAATGTTTCAAAAAAAAATTTTTTCTTTTCTGACACAGCAAAAAGATGTGGCAGGCTAGAAATATAAATCAATATCATAATTGGTTCCTAGAAGCAACATGAAACATTTTCTTATATTCTATATATGCTATAGGCTGAAAACCTCTGTTGGTGCAATAAACTTATTCGAAAGCAAGACACGGAATAAGGCTTGAGTGCATGTCATTCTGAATAAATGAAGTAGGGCCACAGAGGCCAAATCTGAACATGAGCTAATGGTGGCTTGAATGAAACCTGTCAGGGGACTTCGTCAGTACATAATAAATTTAAGCCTAAATGTCTCACTGGTGTAAGCTACATTTCGAAAACCTTTTAACTAACTCATATTTCCACAGCTATGATTTAACACCACTTTAAAGTGACCCTGCTCCATTCATTCCCTTACCATTTATTTTAAAACTACTGAACTAAATAGAAGGCTGTAAATTATATCAATAACACAGCAGCCGATATGTAGCCACTTCTAAGTTGGTTTATTTATTTCATTACTATCTAACTTTCTCTGAGCTGTAATTTGTCATCATGTGCAATGCACCTGCAAAGTGTAAAATAAGCACCATTCATCCTCGAGGCTTGCTTCCATTTAGCTGTGACACACAGATAATATAAATGGTGTATATGACAACCAATATTCTGTACATGAGATGAGCAAATTGCTTCTGCAGGGTGGATAGATGGCCTGCTGTTCAGTGAACAAACAGGATCCATACGGGGAGGCCGATTCATTAATAGCGCCAGGTAGCGACAGATGAGCGCCAGTAGCGTGATTTTCTCAGCGCCAGCTAGTATTCGCTGTGCTTGGCCGGGGTTTGCTTGTTGACAGCGATTCAGTCGGTGTGCGGTAATGTTGAATACGGGCTGGGGGGCCGCTGTTTCACAGGTTCAGCGTTGTATGGGTGCGCCTGACAACGAATGGCCAGAGCGAACGGCTTGCTGCAGATTCATTAACAAATCACGCTCCGAATTTTTTCGCGCTGTGAATTCCTTGTTTAAACCCCAGAGCGCTGGCGGCGATGGATTTAAAATAGTTTTTAACCCCCAAACAACCATATTTTTTGATTGAAAAATTATACAAGTTTTTATAAACATTTTGTAATATGAATACATTAATATCAGACCTGTAATATCAATTCTGCACAAAATCTTTTTTTTTTATTTTTACCTTAAAAAAAAATCCTAACATTGCAGAAGTGGTCACAGAATTTTTGACATTAAAAAAAAAAAAAACATTAATAGCAATTAATTATGATTAATTAAAGATTGCTCCATTGAAATGCATTGGACATTGCCAGGGAGCGACAGGTCAGACCTGGCGCTGTGATGGGATTAGCAGCAGCGCTGTTCGTTGCAGTCGGCTACATGATGAATCCCGCGCTAGCTGTTGCTCTCGCCGGCGCTAGCCTCATTTAGCTTGATAAATGCGTCATTGTGGCCGACGCCGGGCGTACTTGAGTCGGTAGCCGCCGTTAGCTGGCGGGACCTGGCGCTCGTCAGACACTACCTGGCGCTATCGCTTGATGAATAAGGGCATAAGTTTTTGAAGGTATACTTCAATCAGAATTGAATATAAAGCCCCAGGAAGTGGTCACTCATATGTGCTGGAGCTCAACCAGCCCTCCATACTTTGCCACACTCTAGCCTTTTGTCCTGAACACAAGTTACACAAATTTGTAGTGTGGTATTGCCATTTAACGCACTAGCTGTGTTGGCAGACCTGGAAGCCTCTGAAAATGGAGCCAGTGGTCTTTTCTGTGGGTACCCATTCACATTAGTTAAGGTTTACCACCACTTGTAGAGCCCCATAGCCTCATCATACAAGCATGTTGTGAAGAAGTTCTCCAAGTAGAGAAAAGGCATTCCAGAATGGTTATCCAATAAGTGTGTAGAGGAACCTCATCTCATTTGGAAAGCCGCTCTTTCAATTTGCCTCTGAAAATGGAGCCAATTGTCTTTTCTTTGGGTGCTCATCTACATTAGTTAAGGTTTACCACCACTTGTAGAGCCCCATTGCCTCATCATACAAGCATGCTGTGAAGAAGTTCTCCAAGTAGAGAAAAGGCATTCCAGGATAGTTATCCAATAAGCGTGTAGAGGTGCCTCATCTCATTTGGAGAGTCACTCTTTAAACTTGCCTAATAGCTTTTTTCACCTGAAGCTCTCTTTATAGCCACTTTAGTAGGTAATTCACTAAAGAGTCAAAAGCTTCTTCACTGAAGGTCTTCAACATAAATATATAATCTGGTTTAGCCTAAGGGCCGTTTTGTCCTATTGTTCCACTACAAGGGGCAGCAATAAAATCTAAGCAGAGGAAACACAAACAGTTTACTTCAGGAAATCATTATACATGCTTTTGTTTATATGCAGATGTGCACAGAGGTGAGACAGGAAGAGACGTGCTGGATTGAGGCAGGAAAACATGAGGCAGGAAGGGGAGAAGTAAAAAGTGAGGGTCAGAAGTGGTTACAGGTAGGCAGAAGTGATATAGCTAGAGGTGAGGTGGAAAGATGTGGGCTAAGGTGAGGAGAGCAGAGGTGAAGCAGAAATAGGTGAGAAGAAGGGGAGGGGTGAGGTCAGCTGAGCAGGAAAATGTAAGATGGAGAAAGGTGAGGTGAGCAGATTTGAGGTTGAAGAGTTAAGGTGAGAAGAAGTGGGCAGAGGTGAGGCGTGAAAAAGTTGGCAGAGGTGGGCCAGGGTGAGGCGAGAAATGGTGAGGTGGGCAGAAATGTGGTGGGAAGATGAATTGAAGCAGGTAGAGGTGGAAAGAGGTGACGTGGGCAGAGGTAAGTGGAGGTGAGGTTGGCTGAGGTGAGGTAAACAGAGGTGGGTAGAGATATGCAGAGGTCCCGGGAGACCGCAACTAATAGCACTGTGGACCACATGTAGCACCAGCTACAGCTTGTGAGTCCCTGCTTTAGCCTATTCAATTCAGCAAGTTTCCATGCAATGATAAAAACAAAACCCCACATAAGGCCACTGCCAAGTTTCCACAATTTGTTCCTGATTCCAAATACTGCAATCAGAATAATTCCCTGGATCAACCTTCTGCTTCGAGTGATCAAGTAGCCATTTCTTTTAATGTTATAAGATCAAGGTAGGCATCCAAACCCCATTTGAATCCCTTCTACCTATTTAAGTGGAAAGGCTGTGATTAACCTGCATGACCCAATGCTGCATCATTTAGTCCAATAAACAAATTCCAAAAGTTTCAATTAAAATCAATTGCCAAAATTGGCAAAAAATACTTCCACACTGCTCTTTAAAGTGGATCAAAACCCATTATTGGCAGACACCATGACCACCTGATTCCCTCTCCATGAGGCATCCCTATTCGTGATGCCCCTCTGTTTGAAACCCCCAAGTCCCCCAAAAACTTTACCTGATCCCAGATCCGATGGCAGCGTGGGCTGAGGTCGCACTACGCTATACAGACCCACACCCGCGGCAAGCATTTGTTAGTGGCTGGCACAGGCATACCCCCTGTTTGAGATTAGCGGGGATGTGGCCATTTGCACACTCAGCTCCATTTGGCTGCTTTTGGCTATATTCGGCCCTTAGCCAATTCTTAGCCAAATTTGTCGAAAGGAGCCGAGCAAGTTTATTGGCTGCACATATGGGCAACCTAGAGGGTTTTACAAAACAGGGCATCCCAAAACTAGATGCCCCGGGGGCGAGGGTCCCATGAAAGTCTGTAAAAACAGGGGGGAGTTCCATGTTGTCTGTGTATCTCTCTCTCTCTCTTTCACTCACTCACTGGAATAAAAATATATATATTTTTTGCTGCTAATGAAAATGTTCAGCATAAAATAGACAGACAATTAGATAAACAGGATACCCCACCACGACCTGTAGGCATATATGATAGGAAAGGTCCACTTCTTGACCTAAAAAAAGGTGGTCAGGCATAAGTAATATGCAGGGGCTGGGTTACAAACAGCTTGATTCAGCAACACTCCGGGAGGAATGGCCTGTATATCAAGTAAGCATACATTTGCTCCTCCCCATACCTTAATTATCAGCAGATCTGATTTTACAGGTTTCTCCTGTATGCCTCATCACTTAAACTGCAGGCACAATAATACCTTCCCAAACCGATGATTGCCTTAAAGCTTATAATGTCCAGAACAGTCATTACAAATCATCATAATGGTTTTCTAAAAAGGAGATTCTATGCAGTTAAACTAATCCCAGATGAATGCTCAGAAGTAAGATTATAGAAGTAAAAGAAACATGGACACATAGCATTTTGCATTATGTATTTCATTTGAGGATTGAACTTCATAATAAAAAAGTAGACTGTTTTCACACCCAAGAGATCCTTTGCACTCCTTGCGATTGAGTTCCTTCCCTTTGCATTCCATCACCGGGACACGTTGTTATAAGGCCAAAAAAAGAGAAGAACAAATGAATCATGGGATCCTGAGCGTTTGTCATACAGCATATTTGTGCTCTGACTGCTGAACTTTGAACATATTTAGTCAAAGAGAAATAAGGTATCACATATTTCCAGTGACATCAGCCCTCCCCTCCCTGTTTATGAGAACATTCCATGAACTATAATTAGTGGATTCTGAAAGCGAAGGTTTCAGCTGCTGAATTAATAGCTGGGAGAGCTACAAATTAAATAACATTGATTTATCAACAAAGGCTTGGCCTAGTGACAGAATTTGGCATAGAAACTTTTATTTTTACCCCCAAGAGCAGTGTTTGTAGAATCATTGTAAGAATATGTATTATACTGCATTCATATTTCTAAATAAAATAATATAGTTAAAATAAAAAGTAAATGGGGTACTGAGATATCCTCCACTTACTCAACAGCATGCTTGGAAACATTGAAAATCTGGTGAGTCCAAGACCGTGGAGCATCAATGGCCCCTTTACTTCAAACACAAGTTGGGCCCCATTCACCACCTGGCTTTCCATAAGCAGAGTGTGAACAAAGAAGTGCTTTATGTATGTACTTTATAATATACAGTATCCCCAATCCTATTGGTCCTCAGACACAAAAAAACAAAGATTCTAGAGCACATGTGTCAAACTTAAGGCCTGGGGGTCGAGTGCTTTTTATGTGGCCCTCTGACAGGTGCCAGAAGGTGGCAGCTAGGTGGTAAGCAGTCCTAGTCATTCCAAGACTTCTGACATTGTGGAGCACAGTACCAGCTCTAATAATTCAGCATCTACATCTGCGCTGGGCAAAAAAAAATAGTGGCTGTCCTGGACAAAATAATTCTGCATATGCATCTGTCCTGGGTAAAATAATTATGTGCCTGTCCTGGGCAAAATATTTCAGTGCACGTCTGCTTCAGTTCGGGGCAAAATAACTTTGTGTCTGCATACATTTGAATGGTCGTGCTAAAATTTTGTTCCAGCCAGCCCTTTGAAATCAACAAGAATGCTGATGTGGCCCTTGGTAAAAATGAGTTTGACAACCTAGTTCTAGACCATCATGGTTATTATGTAGAGCACAATCAAACACAAGGCCCACAATCTGGATTTGGACCATCAAGCCTTTTGATATGATCGGCTGAGAGGTAAAGGGAGGCGCCCCTTCTAGCTCTCCTGGTCACTGCACTCCTACTGACACCACCAATGCTGTGCTCCAATGTGGAATGCAGTACCACCTCTTATCCTGCTGACACAGGCAGCAGGTATGCGCCCATGCGACGCCACCAGGTGATGCAGTGGTACACTGCACTCCAATGTGGAACGTACTGCAGTGCTGCCTCTAATTCGATGCCTGGTGTGCATCTTTTTAATGGTGTAGGAGTGTTTGTGATTGTTATATGCAACCAGCTCTCCCCCTATCTTCCCAACTTACTGCTATCACAGAGGAGTTTATTGCTACAGTTGCTAGTGCCACGTGGGGTGGGAAAATTGTTTGTGGGCCTGTCCTGGACAACATATTTCAACGTGTTCATCTGTTCTGAGCAAAATAATTTGGCAAAGCAATTCTGTGCCTGCATCTGTCCTGGGCAATATAATTCACTGCTTGTCAACATCTGTTTGTGGCAAAATAATTCTGAGGGTGTATTAGGCAAAAGATGATGCAGTTGTCTTGTGCAAAATAATTCTGCATATGCCCTGGGAAAATAAATTGCAGAGGCTCTCAAAATGATTTGCAAGCCTGCACTGTATTGCCCTGGTTCAAAGTTGATTCTTTTCCCATAATGGACACCAGCACCCAGGTCTCAGTCTAGTATTGCAGAAAGTAACCCTTGATTTTAAATTAATTAGTGTTGATTGTGATTTTAACTTAAAATGCTGCCCATGGCTAGACATAAAGTCCCAAGCAACATCCTGTTTTTGTGTGTGCATATATGGGCATTATAAGCAGAGATGAGCGAATCGATTCTGACAAACCCGAATTCGTTATGAATTTCAGGAAATATTCGATTCGTTGCGATTCCGAATATCGCCGCGATTCGATCGCTCAAATCGCTTCCTTAAAACTCCATTTACTGCTATACAGCCCATCTAAAATGGTGGATCCACATGTCAGGACATGTCCCATGGGGCAAGGAATCCTGGGTAGGTGTCACATGCTACCTATCAGCAGACAGGCTTACCAATGATGTCACAGCCCCATATAAGCAGCAGCCATTTTGCGGAAGATCATTCTGACACTGTATTGTGGCCTAGATAGGATAGATAGATAGATAGATAGATAGATAGATAGATAGATAGATAGATACAGCGAGGGAGAGATAGATAGATTGATAGAACAGAAGAAGCGAGGGACAGATAAGGAGAGAGCCTGTGACAGTGACAGATAAAGACAGGGACAGTTTAAAGTGTTTGCTTTAGCTTCCAAGCCTATTTAGTGTTATTGACACACCTGCCTATTTAGCTTTTCCTTTTCCTGGTGTCATTCTTTAAAAAGCATGCTATCATTAATATTTCAAGACTACCTGTCTATTAACTGGTTGCATTTTGTAATCAACGTCACTTTACCACTATAGAAGGAGCCAACCTCTATATTTGAGGACGGTGCATCCCAAACACTAGCATATATATTTCAAGACTACCTGTCTATTAACTAGTTGCATTTTGTAAGCAAAGTCACTTTTCTGCTATCAAAGGAGCCAACCTCTGTATGTGAGGAGGGGGCATCCCAAACACTAGCATAAATATTTCAAGACTACCTGTCTATTAGCTGGTTGGATTTTGTAAGCAATGTCACTTTTCCATTATCAAAGGAGCCAACCTCTGTATGTGAGGAGGGGGCATCCCAAACACTAGCATTAATATTTCAAGACTACCTGTCTATTTACTGGTTGCATTTTGTAAAGAAAGTCACGTTGTCAAATTGCCAGCAACCATTGCCTTTAACCAGGGGGGGCATCCCAAATATTCTAGCATGTGTCTTTTAAGAGTGCACACATTGGAGTTGTCAGCAGCAGCATTAGGAGCCCATATATTGCCTGAAAGACACACCCTGGAGTTGGCAGCAGCATAGGGAGGTACCATGCATCAGCTACTACCATGGATCAGCCATTGGTGGGTGGAAATCCTGGCTGATCCATGCCTGGTTCATCTTCACAAAGGTGAGTCTCTCCACATTTTTCGTGGACAGACGAGTTCTCCTTGGCATGACTATGGCCCCTGCCGCACTAAACACCCGCTCAGATGGCACACTACTCGCTGGGCAGTATAGCTTTCCCAGGGCAAACTCTGCCAGTTGCGGCCACAAGTCAAGTTTGGCTGCCCAGAAGTCCAGTGGGTCCTCAAGGTGCGTTGGCATGGTCATGTCAAGATTTGACACTACCTGCTGGTTCAGGGCCTGCTCCAGGTGTTTCTGCTGCTCACTATGTGGGTGAAGAAAGCTACTCATTAGCGACTGAAGACTCAGGCTGCTGCTGATGGAGCTGCTGCTGCTCCTGCCACCCCCCCAGCAGCCATGGCAGTGGAAGGTGAGTGCAGAGGTCCCCCTGAGTCAGACCTGCGAGAGTATGGACCATGGCGCAGATAGGCATCGGCCAACTGACTACGTAGAATGTCTCTGTAGTAGGTCGGTTTGTCCTCCCTCTCAGTGGGTTTAAAAAATGCCCCCATTTTGTGCCGGTAGCGAGCCATCGTGCCATTCGTGCAAGTGACTCGGGGGGACTACCTGTCTCCATCTCAACTGCATACTGCCACGGTGTGTCTGGGTCCTCTGTCTCGCCTTCCTCACAACTCTCTAGCTGCTCTGGCTGCTCCTGCTCCTCCTCTCCTGTCAGATGACTAGATAAAATGGCCATTTTGTCAAACCTAAACTGTGCTTCGCTGTGCCCCACCCCCTCCTCCTCCTCCACTTCAGCCGCCACAGGCTTCATGTGGCCGTGAAATGTAGGCGCCATGTCTCCAGTGCAATGACCAGTCATGGTTTCCAACATGTGTTGTAGTACATGAAGCAGTGGAATCACATCATTCATCCCGTAGTCCTGGCGACTGACTAATAATTGGCTTCCTCAAAGGGCCTGAGCAAACGACAGGTGTCACGTATGAGCTGCCACTGGTTTACATTGAAGTTACACAGGGGAGTCCCCCTATCCGCTTGGATCATCAAGAAATCAGTGATGGCTTTTCTCTGTTCGTATAGCTGATCCAACATATGGAGGGTGGAATTCCAATGGGTGGAAACATCGCAAATCAGATTAGGTTGGGGGATACCGGTCTGACGCTGTAGCTCAAAAAGGGTGTGCTTGGCGGTGTAGGAGTGGCTGAAGTGCATGCAAAGTTTTCTTCCCTTTATTAGGATGTCTTGCAGATGGGGGGAAGACGTCAGAAAATGCTTGACAACTAGGTTGAACACGTGTGGCATACAGGGCGCATGGCTCAGGCTTCCTTGTCGCAGCGCAGACAAGATGTTCTTCTCATTGTCAGTCACCATGATTCCCATTTGCAGTTTTGGTGGAGATTTATGAATTTTAGCAGTTCCTCCCATGTGTGACTCGTGGCTCAAGGCAAACCATGTGAAGAACAGAGTGAAACCGCCGTGTCCTGCACCCATGGTACGCTGGAAGGGCACTGAAAAAAATAAAAAAATAAATAAAAATACAGAAAAAAAAATATTTAGAAAAGACAAAAAAAAACAAATGCAAAAAAAAAAATTGCAAAAAAAAATAACAAAATATTTAAAAAAGACAATGGAAAAAAATATTTTAAAAAATTAAAAAAAAATAAAAAATATATATTTTTAAAAAAATACAAAATATTAAAAAAAAAGGAAAATGAAAAAAGAAAAAAAAAACAAAATTAACCAAAAAAAAAAAAAATGTGATAAATTTTATATGTTATTGTTATTATGTTATATGTTATTATATTTTATTATTATATATCAAATATCAAATAAGATACATTTTAACAATTAATATGTAATTATTAATTACATAATTATAATTATAATTAAAATGTAACCATTGCTAAGTGCAAGTGCACTGTCACAAGCCCAACGGCCTAGGAGCGTGGAGGCCACAGCGGAGGGACCTGTCCAAGTTGCTGTTGTGGTTGTGCAGGAACCACAATCACCCAGTGGGCCTTAAAGGATATGTATTGTCCCTGATCGTAGTTACAGCTCCAGATGTAGGCACTGCTGTGCACTTTGGTACACACTAACAGGCTAAAGGACTGGCCCACCTTCTGTTCAACAAAATTGTACAGGGCTGGTACTGCCTTCTTCACAAAGAAATGACAGCTTGGGACTCTCTACCTCGGCTCGGCACAAGCCATCAGTTCTCTGAAAGGTCCACCACCTCAAAAGGGAGGGACTGCAGCACCAGCAACTTATACAGGAGCACATTTAGCTTCTGCACGTTGGATGAGTGGGCACATACTATTGTCTCTTGGACATGGCTTGGCCAATGGATTGCTGGCGGAATGACTGACTCGGATTAAGAGGAGGAGGAGCATCTGGAGCGACAGAGGATGGGTATGGTGGAGGTGGTGGAGCCTTGGCTGGCTGGAACAGGGAGCGACGTGCCACTGGGTAATGCAGCAGGCTGGACCACCACTTTGGAGCCAACTCTCCCAGGCCAATTTATGGTGACGCTGCAAATATTGATGCACGCTGTGGGTCCAACATTGGGACCCTGGCCACATTTCCCCTTCTGCCTACACATCTTTCATATAGCCATGTTAACCTCCTGTGGATGCTTGATGAGAAACTGCCACATCGCCGAGTAGCTGATTTTCCTACCAACAGTCCGCACTAATTCACTGCTGCTGCCGCCGACAGCTCCAGGGACCCTCTACCACTACCTCCTGGGAAGGTAGCCTGCCACGCAGCAAGTGGTCTACCCCGAGCACATTTGCCTCCATACTTTCCCCTTCTGCCACCATACTGACCGCTAAATCTGTCACTCTCCATCACTCTAAGCCTTAAAATGTACCCTCAAAACTCACTGATGTCCTCCTCAGGTTCCTCAACAGTGTCTGCTTAAGAAGCCAAAACGCTTGCAACACCACCTCCCACGCCACTATCCTGATCACTACTTGCCCGCCTAGTGGAAGAAGCGGCGAGTGTCTCCTCCACTTCTTGGCTGGGCAGTAGCTGCTGATTTTTCTGATTATCAGATCATCCTCACTGAATAGTGGAGCTGAACCCAAAGCATAAGATATAACCGACAGTTGACTGGGGGTGTCAGATGTCACTTGTGATGAAGTGAATGATCGTGTTAACCAATGGATGACGGCAGATTGGTTGCTGGTCAAGACACGACCGCTAGCTGATACCGGGAGATCAGGCCTCTCACTGAGACTCCTGCTGCCATTCACTCCTAGTCTGCTGCAACTTCTGCTTGATGAATTTAGGCCTCTGCAACTTCTCTGTGCCCATCCTGGCACTTCTCTGCCTGACATACTTAGTGCGTATATGAGGGGAGGACAAAACGCTACACTACACTTAAAACAGGATTTGTTGATAACAGCAGCAGGTGTGTCTATCTATGGCCTTTCACTAAGTAGTAACTAGGCCCTGAAGACTTTAACAGGAACAAAGTGATGAAACTCTTAGATGTGCATATGTGATGCTCTGATGAGGGCAATTCAATGTGCTCCAGTACGCTTGAAAAATGTTTTTTTGCGAGACTGGCCTTCGTGGAAATGAATCAGGCATGGATCAGCCAAGATTTCTACCCATCAATGTCTGATGCATCAGAGTAGATTGATCATGGTGCCAGACCAACACTAAAGAAATATGGATAGTGCAAAACAGATTTAAGGCGCTGCTCTCCAGTTACAGACATTTCTCTGCATGAGACCACAAGCAATTATTGAGGAAATGCTTTAAGTTAATCTTAATTTTTATTAATATTCTTCGGATAAGATATATGTGCCCAAAATCTGTATGTGTTCTTTTCATGCTGCTGCCAACTCCAGGGTGTGTCTTTCAGGCAATATATGGGCTCCCTATGCTGCTGCCAACTCCTGTGTGTGTTTTTCAGGCAATATATGGGCTCCTAATGCTGCTGCCAACTCCAGTGTCTCTTTCAGTCAATATATGGGCTCCCTATGCTGCTGCCAACTCCTGGGTGTGTCTTTCAGGCAATATATGGGCTCGTATTGCTGCTGCCAACTCCAGTGTCTCTTTCAGTCATTATATGGACTCTCTATGCTGCTGCCAACTCCTGGGTATGTCTTTCAGGCAATATATGAGCTCCTAACGCTGCTGCCAACTCCAATGTGTTTTTCAGGCAATATATGAGCTCCCTATGCTGCTGCCAAGTCCAGAGTGTGTCTTTCAGGCAATATATGGGCTCCCTATGCTGCTGCCAACTCCTGGGTGTGTTGTTCAGGCAATATATGAGCTCCCTATGCTGCTGCCAAGTCCAGAGTGTGTCTTTCAGGCAATATATGGGCTCCCTATGCTGCTGCCAACTACTGGGTGTATCTTTCAGGCAATATGTGGGCACCTAATGCTGTTGCCAACTCCAATGTGTTTTTCAGGCAATATATAAGCTCCTTATGCTGCTGCCAACTTCAATGTGTTTTTCAGGCAATATATGGACTCCCTATGCTGCTGCCAAGTCCAGAGTGTGTCTTTCAGGCAATATATGGGCTCCTAATGCTGCTGCCAACTCCTGGGTGTGTCTTTCAGGCAATATATGGGCTCCCTATGCTGCTGTCAACTCCTGGGTGTGTCTTTCAGGCAATATATGGGCTCCTAATGCTGCTGCTAACTCCAGGGTGTGTCTTTCAGGCAATATATGAGCCTCCTATGCTGCTGCCAACTCCAATGTGTTTTTCAGGCAATATATGGGCTCCCTATGCTGCTGCCAAGTCCAGAGTGTGTCTTTCAGGCAATATATGGGCTCCTAATGCTGCTGCTGCTGCCAACTCCTGGGTGTGTCTTGCAGGCAATATATGAGCTCCTTCTGCTGCTGCCAACTCCTGGGTGTGTCTTTCAGGCAATATATGAGCTCCCTATGCTGCTGCCAACTCCTGGGTGTGTTTTTCAGTCAATATATGGGCTCCCTATGCTGCTGTCAACTCCTGGGTGTGTCTTTCAGGCAATATATGGGCTCCTAATGCTGCTGCCAACTCCAATGTGTTTTTCAGGCAATATATGAGCTACTAATGCTGCTGCCAACTCCTGGGCGTGTCTTTCAGGCAATATATGGGCTCCCTATGCTGCTGCCAAGTCCAGAGTGTGTCTTTCAGGCAATATATGGGCTCATCATGCTGATGCCACCTCAAGGCTCTGTAATTGTGCCGCTCTGTGACAGCAAATCTAATAGCGACGCCTCTGATCTGCATGTCATACTTCTTTATAATAGTATTTCACTAACCCAGCATGCATCCTATGCATGTTACAGCCAAGCAAAACGTTCTGCAACCCTATGGGGGCTCTCTGCCGCCCAGAAATAGCCGTTTTTAATAGCGATTCATCGCAAATAAATTCGGACCGGAAAAAAAAATTTTCCCGGAAAATTCGGCAAATCGTCCGAATCAAATTTTTCAAAAGTTTGCTCATCTCTAATTATACGCCTGCGTACATAGGAATTTTCATATGCATCTAAATCACCCACGCAGACGAACACAAGCAGTGAGTGCTCACGTGCCCAGAGTGGTGCGCTGCCTGACAACCGCACCCGGGGAGCAGTTGGGGGGATTAGGAGAACTTCAGTCATGTCCCAGCCAGGAATCGAGCCTGCAACCCTCCGGCCACAAGATCACTGCCTTGCCACTAGGCCACTACTACCCCCATTCCCCTCATTTCTTATACATTTTGGAATAAATTTATTACCTGGACTGACAGGGTGTATTACATACTATTAAATTAAAGCTTAGATTTTACTCTCCTGCCTTTCAGCCATATAGCAGGCTTATATTTTAATATCTATTTTCTTACTCTCTATGGTCCAAGGGGCCCAAAGCCATCTGTTCACGTGGCCAGACAATGCTTCTATTCAAGTTAAGCTAAAATGGGGCTCCTACAAAAGAAAATCTTATTAGATGATTAATTATTTTTTAATGACCAGCAGTTTATGATTTTCTAGGGGTAATCACAAAAGCCATTCAGTTTATTGAAGTTATCCATGATCTCCTTTCAAAAGAAATAAAATGTTAATGCAGACAAATATTCTACCTCATCATCAATCTGGAGCATTTTCAAAAATGTTACCCTCCATTTTTTTAAGTAACTGAAGCCTGGCGAGTGATGAGAATGCTTCTGTTCATGATTGGCAGAAGATTCTGCACTTTCCAATAAATTAATTTATGAAAGGGCAAACAAGGCTTACACCCTACTGGTTAAAGTGTTAAAAAAGCTAAAAAAAAGTTTACTGCAAATTGTACATCCCTCTGATCGGAGCCTCCCCCAGTACCCCCAGGAGATCTCCAATATTTTCCAGAATACGTTCCTCTATGGGGTTTCACCTTTTGTCGCCTTACAGCAGGTGTCCCCAACCTTTCTGAACAGTAGAGCCAAATTTAACAAACTGTTCAAACTGATGGACAGGTAGTCCAAAGTAAATAGATCTTAGAAGCCATATAACTTATAGAACGGGATAAACAATGCCATAAGGTAGGGCAAATGCATCAGACTTGACAGTTAAGGGCCTTATTTATGATGTGGCCCATTTAGCATTTTTCTGGTGGCTATAGTGCCATTTCTGTCCTTTCTGACACTGCGGTGTAGACTACAATGGCGCTAGAAGTCGCAGCGCCAAATGCTAACTAACTTGCTTTGATTGTCGCACTAGGTATTGGCCGGTTTAGTACTTGTTGGACCTGACTGCCAATTATCCCTGTGCTATTGTTCGACACTTTGTACTGCAGGCTTTTCGCCACTGCACAGCGTATTTTTCAATTCTTATCTCCTTGAAAAGATTGCCGCTGTATTTTTCCAGCACCGATCAGCATTTCATCATTACAGTTACAAGAAATCACTGCTGTGGACAAACCTTTAGCTCTTGTTGTCCAAATTACACATCTGTAACAAAAGAAGCCCCCAAAAAAGTACAAATAAATGTAAGTAATATTAATTATAAACATAAAACACTTCAATCCAGTTCTGCCCATTGTGCTCTATGGGATCTTGAGCTACAGAGACAGGGTTTTTACTGGTGCTGCTTCAACCAGAGCGCCCAGTGATGTGCCCTTTTTGGCGGGAGTGTAAAATAAGACACTAGCTGGAGGCCGCACTGGCCCATCTTGTTTTTTTATTTCTTAAATCGCTTGCTAAGTGCCGCTGAGGCCAAAAAAGTGGAGGACAGTTCAAAAATAAGGCTCTAAGTGTGCATCAACCCCTCCTGCTCCCATGAAATATGTGCTCCATTTGGGCAGATCCCTAGCCCTTAAAATATAACATTAGGCACTCTCAGTTACCCTTCCCCCAGGGCATATCAATTTGGGATGCCCCACAAACTAATAACTCCTAGGAAGCCCTAGGAAGCTTTTTAAACTCATCATGGCTGGATGCCCACATGGGCAACAGCAGCAATTTTCTCTGCCAACCAATTGGGTACTCTGCTTATCTAACTCTGCATTTAGCTATTACATTGCAGTGACAATGCCAAGCCCTGGGCTCCACGTACTCTCCAGCCTCCACAGTGTGACCTCCACAAATGTTTCAGTGTCTAGCAAAGTAACTGGCGTGCCACAGGTCTGCTCTAATGTATCTGCTTTGAAAACTACTGGATTTACTGATACTAAATGAACTGGAATAGATGAAGAGCAATAACTAAGTGGCTCCCTCCATAGTCAATAACTCATATGCCGTGTATGTACATATTGATTTATGGTAGGGCATTAAAGTAAAAAGTGAATATTTCTAAGCGATCCATGTATCCGTGACATCAGCTAAAATAATACGCAAAGTAAATAAATGAAAGGTGAAATGTAAGTAGTTTCTAACATTAGAACAGTTGTTATGTTTGTGGATTGCATTCAAAGTTCAAGTTCATTGACGGAGCATGTCGTTTAAAGTGCAACTCTAAATCGAAATCCCATCGCCACACTGTAGATCTGAAATATGTCACATTACTTTTAGCATTTCAAAAGATATTTACCCCTTTAAGGGTAAAAAAAGAAAATATTTAAATTAGGTCTGTAGCATTTAGGCTTGACAGCATGAGAGCCAGCAATGGGAGATGTTCGTGAGCCACATTTGATGTGAAGAGTTCATAGAAGCCATGTAATCATTATAGAACAAGAAAGGAGTGGAAACTGTTTACGTCAATGCAGTTAAACCGGACCTTCAGCATGATTTAATGAAAAGCCCAAACCTTTAAAAAATGATTCCCCAGCATCTAAAATTAACATATTTTAAGTTTTTAGTCACTTACTTATTATTCTTTCCCCCACCGGACTGCAACTCTGTTCAGGACTCTAGGATACGGGCACCGCCATCTTGACTTAGAAGCATTACACATGCTAAGGAGAAGAGAGCGGGATAAAGTACAGGGGGGCGGGTTATAGCTGTGCTTTGCACAGACAGAGAGGCACAGTCAAAGACACTTGTTTGCAGGCAGCCTGATGCTCCATGAGCCGCCATCTTGGATGTTTAAAGGCTAATAATATGCAGCAGATGCAGGTAGGATGATTTTTAATGTGAGCAATCTTTATGTACAGGGTGTGGGAAACATATAAGATATGCTCTTATTCAGGGTGAAGTTCCGCTTTAAGATCTGCCTCTTAATGGGGAATCCAAGATTTGGATGCCTAGCTTTATGAAACCTCCCTGATCCCCCCCCCCCCCCCCACCCTTTTACCAAACTCTGAGTTTTTGGCGATCCCAGAGGATGAACACAGCGGGGCATCCCAAATCAGGAAGAAACAAAACCCGAGAAAATGAAATTATTGTATTTTGTTCCTCTTGAAAACTTAATTCTGAGTAATCTCAAATCCCCTGCAGAGCCCAGATTTTAATGCACGTGGCTCTCCCGTCTCCCTAAGAAATGAAAAAAGCAATGTTAACATGGATCCTTGCTTCATACAACTGGTGCTGCTTCAGCCAGAGCGCCCAGCACTGCAACCTTTTGGGTGCTAGTATGAAATAAGAAGCTGGCTGGCTGCTGAGGCAAAAAAAGTGGCGCTTTATAAATAAGGCTCTAAATAGCAGAGAAGCATTCTGGCTTACCTGTGTCTGCCGTTTTCAGCACCACACTTGCTTTTCCAGCTTCCATGTTCCACATAAACCATGAATGGAGGAGTAAGAGAGTGTCACTGAAAGCTGCACAGATAGGTTAGCCAGCATGATTCTCTCGCCTGACTGATACCATATACAACCCTTGGATGTTACGCCCCCTCGGAAAGTGGTTATTGTAGCAGAAAAGGTGTTCTGTACCAGTAGAAGTAGGATGCAGGGCTGGCAGGGTTCTTATGATCCTGACCATTATACTCTATGAACCACAAGGTGTCCAACACCTTTCCTTCTTCTGTGACACATTTCAATTCTGCTGGGAATACCACAAGATTTCTTTCCTTTTAATTAAAAAAAAATGAAGTATACACTCACCTTTTGATCATTTTCATACTTACTGATGATGGAGAACAAGTGACCCCAGCGCTGGGCAGATATGGCAGCATCCATCAGGCTGGCTTCACACCCTTACTGGGGTGGAGTAGGCATGTGGGGTGGAAACAATATCCAATGGCACTGGAGAAGCTGTGCAGGCACACAGGATCTACAAAGAGGATCTGTGGGGGACAAAATGTGATTATAGAGGTTCTTTTGGGTTTTAGCCACAGGCAGCATTACATATGCTGATAAGGTTAAAGTCATTGTCCAGACAAAGAAACCAAGTGGCATTTTTTCCTTTGTCTACCTAGAGGCTGATTCAAAACCAGGTATAAAAATCTGGAACTGAATCAGCACCCTTGTGTCTATATTTTTAGGAGTGTGGTCCCACTCTCTATATTGCAAGTGTTTGTGGCATTTGCTGAATCAAACATCAAAACATAAAGTAGGTTCATTATTCACCATACTTAACTCCATACGTTTTTCAAGCAAGACCGTTCTGCATTTATAACTATGGTTTGCTTCCACACCAACATATGCATCCCTTCCCAGGGCAATACTGATTGCTACACATAAAACTGACCTTTTTTATAACTTCTGCCGTGGTCGATGTTTCCCCTTCAGTGGCGTCCTGTGGGTCTGCAAAGAGAAGGGTATCCTGCTGCTTTGAATTGTAGGCAATGTCGGTTAATACCAGACAGCAGCACTCCTCAGATGTTGGCAAACGAAGAAGCCTACTAGGTGCTCCAAGATAGCTGTGACCAGTAGAAAATCTGTGAGGCGAATGCAGGAGCAAATGTAAGTACTGACAGTGATTCAGTATCATGCACGGAGATGGGGCAAGGGAACCTAATTGTTTTTTCTTCTGAGAAAGACTGTTGGTTCGGTTTAAAGAGGAACATCGGGCCTAAGATAAAAAGGGGCCGATTCCCCCCTCCGTCAGCCCCTACATCCTTTTGGATGATGCTGCTACCTGCTGCCGCGCCATCTGGCTGCTTCAGGGTCTGATCCACACCCCGCTGTCTGCTAAGCCGTCGCTAACTGACAAAAACAGATTTAGCCGTGCTTTTCATTGTCCCACGCCGATCTCACAGCTCTGCAAAGTCTCGCAGGATTTTGGGCTGCTCCATTGCATCCCATTCATGGGCACTGCGCATGCACAAGATCGGTCCGCAGTGCATGATGGTGCCTGTCGGGAGGTTGCCCGGAATCTGAGGCACCCAGAAGATGGATCCCCCGGCAAGGTGAGTAAATACTGCACAATTGTGAAACCGGAGGTGGGGGGGACAGCAGATCGGTGAGGTTTGGGGCAGGTTTTAACCTGGTTCCTTTGGGGCAGGTTCCTCTTTAAGGATTTTGTTTTATATAACATATATATGTATTTTTCATGCAATAATTAATCATTTAACAGCCGTTTCAGGTATTTGTAAGACTAATGGAATTACTGCAATCTTTTAAATGTTTTAAAACCTAGCAATTTCTTTTAAGGTTTACAAAATGTCAAATATATCTATGCTCAATATGTCCCTGCAGGTCACTGTGAATTTGAGCATGATTGACCTGACTGAATTGTAGTATTGCTCATGACAATGCACCATAACATGACAGGCAGGAAGATGTCTGCAGATAGTCTGAGCGACAAATGACAACATGATTACTTAGTATAGTTTACAGCTGCCACTTTAGCTGCAGAATTGGCCATTAAAATGATTTAGGTATTTAGTTACTAATTTGTATAATGTGCAGCTTAGGGTGAGACTATTTTACATGTAATTAGTAGACATTAGGCGCCATCATTTCTTAAAGTGCTGGAACTGTGCACATTTAACCTAACTGGTTGGGCCCATTTAGGTGGGGCTATTTACTAAGCAGAGAGTTCTTATTTGGAGCATTCACCAATGGTGAATACATAGACAGCTTTGTATGACAATGTTTGTTCTCTTGGTATAGTATAATAATGTAACAGGTGCACACAGACACAGGCCTATTGTTTCCTAGCTATGATGGGAAATAACCGGCCTTTCTGTTCTATACATCTGTATCGTATGATTTTTTTTTCTTAAACTCCTCCAGTGTTAGGAAAAACTTCTCATCTGTGTTAAAGTGCCCCTATACTCAGGGAAATTTATGTGATCACCTTCTATCCCCAGCCCAGTGCCCCGCAACAGCCTGTGTTTCTTTTTTTACCTCAGGTTTTGCCAATATTCATAACAACACGAACTGGAGGCAGCCATCTTGCTCCCTGGTTGAGCAGCCCCGGCCCCAGTGATGATGCATTCATTCAGTCACATTACACACAGCTCAGCAATAGGGAGCACTTCAACCTAACTGCCATTAGTACTGATTCAGCACCTAGAGAATTTTTTTCCCTCACGTTTTTGTGAGAAAAAAGTGTATCTTGATTTTTATCCTTGGTACAATTCAGCACAAGGTTTAGCTGTGCAAATGTGTGTGAATTGCCCTGTGGAAAAAAAATCAAGATTACATTTTTTTCTCACTTTTTTGTGGGAATTTTTCTTTGCACTTTCGCAAGGAAATCTCACATAAAAACATGAGAAAAAAGATTCTCACAGTGTTGTGCTTTTGCCAACCTTATTTCTTTCTTACATGCTTTATTTACTAATTTAGACTTTCAATGGGTTACAGCTTATTTTTTAATGTCCTTTTCTTCTTCTTTATTGCCTTTGTAACCGCAGGTGTCAGTCATAAGGGTTTTAATTTTAGCCTCTTATATTTGTTACCTATGGGATTACATTTTTCAATGTTGGTACTCCCAGTCTATGTCCTGGAGTTCAGCTCTTAGCCTGGGGAAGTTGACCTTCCTAAAATTCTGTGTTTTTGCCCTTCTAGACAGAAAATATTTCTGCCCCCTCACAACCCCTCATTGATGGATAGGAGATAGGATGTAACACTTTGAATAGGCAAATAGATCATTTATTGATGCAGATCTGCATGTTATACCTGGGGTAAAGGGACAAATGGGAATAACGAGGAACAGGTTGATAGTCCCTCCAAATCAGGGACACTTGGGAGGTAAGCTAGAACAGTATTTGCTTTTCTTTTTTTTTTTTCCTCCTTCCTTTTTTCCTCCTTCATCATAAAAAATTGACTGCTGGCTCTGAGAATGTTTTTTTTTTACACTATATATTTTTTTTACTCTGACAAGTTACTAAACATGTACTCAGTCCCTTTGGAAGTCATTGTCCAGGCATGGAAATAAAAAAGGCTGTACTCACCTTTTATTTCCTGCAGAAGATTGCTCCTAGTCCAGGTGTCCTGGCATGCACCCTCTCATTCACTGCAAAAGAGGGGGTGTGGCAGATTTTTTTATTTTGCTACATGGAAAATTACTTTAAACCAGACCAACACCCTTACAGGAAACAGTGCTTATATGCATTCCTCCCCCAAGGCAATTCAGATTGCTGCTGCTGAGTTAACTCAGTGGTGTCCTGTGGAGCTGACGGTGGCCTTGCAAAGAGGAAGTGCTTATGGGTTTTCTGCCACTGTGCATTGTGGGTTATGTTGGCAACATTAAAGCAAGAAGGTGAGATTCCAAGCGACCTGAGTGGTTTTACACAGCAGGGCATCCCGAACCTGGATGCCCCTGGGGGAAGGAATCCAGCGGCCCTGGAATCTTATAGAATTCAGGGCCAATGGGGCGTGGGTTTTGGTCCTCTTTAAGCCCCTAGCTGTTTTGATAAGATACTATTGTTCTAAACTAGCTGTTTAAGCCCCCCTCCTTGCAATTTCATATTGGAAGCAATTAGAGGCTATTAGAAATAGTGCTCAAAGTAAGATAAGAGCCAAAATAAGATTTAACTTTTTCCTCTGAAGCCAAAATCATTTGTAGGTATATTTATCCAATTTGTTACCAGGACACTAAGGGGAGTTAATACAGGTTTTTTTTTTTTAATGTAACCTTCCATAGGACTTGGTTGGTCCACTTTAAGCTTCCGTGCCACAATAAACTGGAGCTGCTTATACAACAGCGCCTGACGGCATGGGGAATATTGCACAAGCAATATTTTTCTGACATCTGGCCTACAATGGCACTAAGTGCTGTGCATTTCTTAAATGAAACATAAAGTGTTGCTGTGCTAAAGCCCTTAGGGCTGATTGGATTTAAATGTCGCTAATCAGGATATTTTTTAAGCTGATCAATAGAATGCATTCTGCTAGACCTCAAGAGAGCCCCCAGGACTCATCACTGGACCATGTGTGAGGGCAGCCCACTGCTGAACATAGAAAAAAGGTGGATCATTATAGTTGATTTAGATTTTAATAAAATGAGGTTTTAAAGTGTGTGTGTTTTATCTTAAATACTTTTGAACACTAGTTCAAAGAGTAGGGGGCCGGCCAGAAGGTTGCTTGCCATTACCCATGCCCAATTACCTGCACCTCCCCGGCCAAGAAGGAAGGAGGAACCTGGTGCCCATTGGCATTGGTCCATTGTTCTTCCAGGGTTGGATTGGGTGGAATGGATTTGGCACACTGGTGTACTAGCCCAAAAGGGAGGGGACTAATGTTTTTTAATCACTTATTTATGTTTTTAAAATTCAAATAACATGACAATTTGTCCTCAGAACCAAATAGGTTCAGCTCATCACTGGTGAATGGAGACTGGTGAGGCTGGCTGCAAAAAGATCTATAACCAGTCAAAAGAGGCGGGTCTTAGTGGTCTCTGTAGTTAATAGTAGAGTAAAGACCTAAAGTTTATAAGAAGGCATGTAGAAAGAAATTACTTACTATGGTCTTATCAGAGCAAAATGAAACTTTTTGGCTACAAGCCTAAACATCATGTTTGGCATAAGCCAAGCAATGCACATAATCATAAACACATCATTACCAGTCTGAATCAAGTTATATATTTGCTGTAGCACGTAAAGGTAGAATCAATGCCGGCAAATCAAAAAAACACTCAGTAGGAACACCTGGTGCAATCTGCAAGAAATCTGAGCACTGTGGAAATATTTTGCAAGACAATGGCATTGTGAAAAACAAAGATTCTTGGGAATGTTAAAATATCAATGGTAATGTATTGGAGTGGGAAGGTCTGATTCTATATTTCAGACAAAAAGAGTTTTTGCGACTGGATAAACTATATACAACTCGACAATGCTTTGGCAGTAGTGCAAAACAGAGTAGTGTCCAAATGTCAGGGCCAATAGGGACCAATCCACAAAGACTCAAGGCTATAACTACAGCCAGTTGTAATTTATTAATTTACTTTATAATGAACTCATCCTGATCAGTATAAAAAATAAATGCGCTAATACAATATTCTATGATAATAAAATATGAAATCTTCCAAGAGGATAGAGTAAATACTTTTTATGGGCACTAGATATCCATAAAGTCTAAACCAGAACTGGCAATGGTTTGAGTAATACAAAAAGATAACTAAGGCAACGTCAGTGGAAGATTATATGGCAGATCTATGTACTTCTGATCACGTCTCTACTAGGTACGAACAAAATAAATTGCCTTACAGCGGAAGCACACACCTTTTCTGTCCTTAAAGTAGACTGTAGTTCATCCACATATATCTATTGCACAATACGTATTCAAGTCATAACAAAGCTTACAGAAGTCTAAAGGTCACATCAAACCAGAATCCTACACCAATCTATAGTGTCCTGTATTGTTTCAGTAATTAGCTTATGCCACAAGCTGCTGGAATGTGGCAACTAGACACTAACTGACACTGCATTCTTCCACTGGTCATTTGCAGGTTATTATATTACAGGTTATTATCCCCTGACAGACTGGAAATCAGTTCAGACATTTGAGATTCTTACAATAATTTTTACTTGTACCACTTTATGTGGTCATATGTTGACTCTAGCACAGTTATTATACCGATGAAAAAATGACTTGTTCAGTCCTCAAACTTGCCCAGCTTCATACCTGCCAGCAGTCCACTTCCTATGGCAGGGAGTCCGGATGGCTAAAAAGAGGTTTTTGGAGGCTCAGTACTGTCTAGATTGAAGGACTAAAATAAAGAGTGCAACAAGCAAATTGGGTTGGACAGACCCACATAGAAACTGTAATAATATGATGCCAAAACACGGTACCTGGCAGCAATTATTATTAAAAATATGAATATACTGTATATTTTGTCCTATAAGAAGCACCCCCTCCAAAAGTTGGGGAGGCAAATGTTAGTGCGTCTGATAGAGCTATTGTAAAAACAGTTACCTAACCACTAATAAGGCCCCTGAAGTCACCGGACAATGGATGAGCCGCGGCCGGTCAGGGTAACTGATATTGCTACCACCGTAGAAGTCATATCTCCTTATGTACATGAACAAACACTGTCTATAATGGGGGAGATGACACACTGCCTACAATGGGGAATAGGGGGAGAGAATGACACACTGCCTATAATGGGGAATAGGGGGAATATGCCACACTGCCTATAATGGGGAATAAGGGGAGAGAATGACACACTGCCTATAATGGGGAATGGGGGGTGCCACAATGCCTATAATAAATAAAGGGGGGATGTCACACTGTCTATAATGGGGAAGATGACACACTGCCTATAATGGGGAACGGGGGGGGGGGGAATGCCACACTGCCAATAATGGGGAATAGGGGGAGAGAGTGACACACTGCATATAATGAGGGAATGGGGGAGGATGCCACACTGCCTATAATGAGGGAAGGGAGGGGGAATGGCACACTGCCTATAATGAGGGAATGGGAGGATGCCACACTACCTATAATGAGGGACTAGGGGTACAACCCTGCCTATAATGAAGGAATGGGGGATATTGCCACACTGCCTATAATGGGGCTATTGGTGGGGATGCCAGACTTCCTATAATGGGGTTGCCACATTGACTACTATAGGGAATTTGGGGGAGAATGCCATACTACCTATAATGGGGAATAGGGGGCTGCCATACTGCCTATAATGGGGGTATTGGGGGATGCTAAAAAGAACACACTGGTAGGACAAAACAGAAGTTAAAATAGATTTTTACAAAAGAATAATAAAATAACATTTTGTATAAGTAAAAAGACACATAAAAATTGGTGCTGCTTATATAACTGATCCAGTCCTCACTGTGAAGCGGCCAAAAGTCATAAATTTGTCTCTAATAGGCGCATATATTGATACTAACTGCTGTGCACTTAAAGCGGACCAAAACCTGGGATTTTCACTATCCCATGTGTCAGGGAATCGCGGGTCACGTGATCCAACTATAAACCAGGGACCTCCGTACACACAGACCGCGCTCCCAAGAAAACATTTGTCCAAGTCCTATCAGGAATACCAGGCCCGAAGCCTGCGGACACACAGATTCTTGGTTTAAGGCAATTAGATCACTCAAGTTAAAATGTAAGTTTTAATGCTATAAGCACACTAGGCAGTGATAACAAGCATTTGGCTATGATGTAATATGAAATGATACAGATGATACAAATATGCTGTTCTGAGATGGTTACAGGATAGAGTGAGTTGCACAGAGAAACAATGAGTCAGTTACCTTAGTATGCAGTTGCAGAGTAGTGGTTAGAGCTTCCACAAGAGGTAAGTGGCAAGCTGTATGGGTGGACACCTCCAGCACGTGTGACTCGTGACCTCTCCAGAGAATGACAAATGCCTGGCTCAGGGTTACCCTATTTATGTGGCGAGACCCCTCCACCCCCTCCCCTCTGTGGTACGGGTTATCACCTCCCACTGTTCTGGGGCTCATTTCAGCCGCTAAAAGCCTTTAGGGGTTATAACTTGGAGCAGAGGGGGTCGTATGGCTTTGGAAGCAGTACCAAACGATTGGGCTGGACGCCGGGCATCCGATGAGTCCAGAAATGGGGTCCCTAAGCGGGTCAGAACCTTAGATCTCCGTTTTCCGGGTTTTCCTTTATTGCTGAGCCCGGCGTTACCTATGCCCGTGTGCGGTTTTGTGAGCCAGTTCTGATTCTGTACCTGGTTTGGTGCTGGGATGCATGGGGACGCAGCTATGGTCCTATTTCTGTTGGAGCCGGATGTCTGCAGCTCCCCTTTTTCATGTGACAAATTCATAGCCAGGGGTCCAGCGAGCTGCAGACCAAGTGGAGCCTTACCAGGCTGGAGGTGTGACAGTCAGCAGGGGGGGTCTGTGATCTGCGGGGTCCAACACATAAATGCTAATTTCTCTTCCTGAAGAGATAAGGAGCTGTGCATTTATAACAGGGGGAAGTAAAGGGGAACTCCAGACTTGGATATGTGAGGTTTCTGCACTTAAGCTGGATCGTTCCTTCACACCATCTTTGGTCCATCCCCTGGGGCATCCTGATTTGGGATGCCCCACTGTGTGAAACCCATCATTCCCTGTTCTTTCTTACCTTTTCTCGAGCCTACGGCATGGGTGTGGCTCTTGTTCAATCAGCTTCCCCCAGCTGTGCATATTAATGTGAGGCTGGAGAAGCTGAATGGAATCCCAGCCGCACACATCGACAGCAAGCGGCATCATTCTCATCCTGCGGCTGTGCACGGCCATGCACAGCCACTCAGTTGCGGTGGGCATCGCCGCACACAGACGAACAGGATGCGAGGGATGCCACCGTTGGCAGCACATGGGGGGTTGGAAATGTAAACTTATTGGATGAATGGGGGTTCACAGAGCAGGGCATACCATTTTGAGACACCCGAGGAGTAGGAATCAGTCTCATAGACTCCAGGGCCAGTTTTGTTCTTCTTGAAATTGGACCAAACCCCAGGAATTTGACTATCCTGGGTTTTGGTTCTTGCCCCCGGGGCACCTCGATCAGGGGTGCCTCGCTGTGTGAAATACCCCAGGTAGCCAACTCACCTTTTCCCAGTCCTACGGCGCATGCGTGGCCGCTAGTGCAATCAGCAAGCTCGGATCCACTGACGTCACATCGTCTAAGCCTTAGTCTAAGGCAAGCGGCTCCGAGCACGCTGATAGCCGCCTCGGCTGCTACCCTCTAACAGGAAGCATGCCAGTGCTGGCCATTCACAAATGCTAGAGGGATAGCGGGGATGCGGCCGTGGCCCGCACATGCTCCATTGGACAGGGAAAGAAGGTAAGTGTATGGGCGACCTGGGGCGTTTCACACAGAGGGGCATCCTGATTTTGGAGGCCCTGGGGAGAGGGAATTGATCAGCCGTGGGTTTTGGTCGACTATGTTAACCGGGGGTTGGTGGGGTATGTGGGGATCATTTTGTGGAGTGGTTCATGCAATATGTAGGTGGAAGCCCTAATACAGGGGTTGCAAGGGCAGGGCTCTCTTACCTATTGTCTCCTGTTCGCATAACATTTGGTCTGAACTTTGTAGCTAGTTTGTGATGCTCTATGTTCTGTATGTTCTACCTTATCTATAAATATACCTTGTACAGCGCTATGGAAGTATATGGCACTATATAAATAATAATGTAAACTACAGGAAAATGACAAAGATGGTTCAAATTGCTCAAATTCCATATTATAAATATTGTAAGTTCCTGAAACCTGTTACAAAAGCCATTTGTAAACCTGACGTTGCAAACCTTCTTTTACAACAAAGACTGCAATCAGGGTTTCTGTGATGTTCAATGTGGAAATACAGGTTTGCAGCATGTTCTCGGCCATGTCCTATTTCATCACACAGGAAGTTACCTTGCTGACCAATTAGAAGGAAATAAGCGAGCCGCTTACAGGATGACATGACACATATGTGCTTCTAAAATGCTCATCATTTCAGGCAGACAAAGAGCACTCTCACTCTCTTTGAGCTTTCTGGATTGTTCTCCAGCCTCGGAACTGACGTTTCCTGACTTCTCCACAATAGATTTCTTTCTAATGTTCTGAGAAGACGGTGAAGTCTAATGGATTGGCAGGAGTGGAACAAAATGGCTTTAGTGGTTTTTAAGTGCTTCAGCCATCATCATATTGTGTGAAAATGTGAGAAAATGTGATGTCCAAAGCATTGGGATCTTTGCCCCAAGTGCAGGAAATCCTAGCTACGCCTCTTTTCAAAGCAGCATGAAGACCAAGAAACAAAAGCACCTTAACTGGACCTTCAGCATCATTTCATGAATAGCCCAAACCTCTTCTGCAACATCTAAAATTAATTTTACATTTTTATTTGCTTACTTTTTATTCTTTCCCCCACTGGGCCTGCAATTCTGTTCAGGACTCTAGGATATGGGTGCTGCCATTTTGGGCCAGGAGCATCACATACAAAGAAGATGTGAGGGGGCAAAAGTGCAGGGGGCAGGGTTATAGCTGTACTATGCACAGACAGAGCAGAGCTGGAGTCAGGAAAAGGACAGCAATCCCAGAATGCAGAGCAACACAGTCAGAAGACACTTCCTGTCTCCAGGCAGCCTGAGAATTCATGTGCCGCTATCTTAGATGTTTCAAGGCTCAGAAAATACAGTAGATGTAGGTAGGATGAATTTTATTGTGGGCAATCTGTTTGTACAGGGTGGAGGAAACATATAAGATAGACTCTTTGTCAGGCCCCGTGGGACACCCGCCTTCAAGGTAAGCCCACAACCCTCAATCTCCGCTGATAGCTTCACCTTTAGTCAAGCCCCCGTTTGCCGGGACGCTTTACACGCCTCGCCGGACACGATTGCCCCCAGGACTTAGTAGCACAAAGGATGTAAGGTCAAAGGCCAGACTGGGCAATGTCGGGTAAGCCGGGGTCATACATAGGATGTCTGTCCTTAACTATCGCAGCACCAAAGGAGAGACAATAGAGGAGTCGAGGTCAAGCCAAAGGTCAATCCGGGAGGTCACGGGTATGCAGCACAAGGTACAAGGCAGTAACGTGGTCAGGTTACAAGCAACGAGTCTGTCCAGGCACCAATTACAGAATGGTCAAACAAACAAGGTCGGCAATGGGATCAAACAGGAATTCTCAGGATCAATAGCACACCCGGCTAAACGCTATCACGGGCAAGGAATAAGTGTGGGGAAACAACCTTTATATGATGGGAGCTAATGGGATTGACTGGAGGGAATGCAGTGATTGGTGCAACTGGAACCTTGGGCTGATTGCCCATTTTAAACTTTAAAAGGCGTTTTCGTCCCAGAACAGCTCTGGGCTCATTGGCCCTTTAATACAGCCTCTGGCGGCCGCGCTGTGTACAGCGCTGCCGGAGGGCATAAAAGAGACATGCTGACCTGCACAAGAGCATGTTCAGAGAGGCTGGGGATGCAGCGGTGAAGGGAGGAGGAGGGCGTGCTCGGCACCACACGAGCCGGAGGATGAGCCCCGGCCAGCCTCCCGGAGAAAGCGCGGGACCGATCCCCAGGTAAGTTGATCGTGACACTCTTATTCAGGGTGAAGGTCCAGTTTAAAGCAAACATGAAAATGACTCCCTAATACATCCATGTAAAAACAAGTTCAACGCGGAATGGATAAACCACAGGAACATGTTTTATAATATTAGTTTAGGAAGCCATATAATTTTATGGAAATGAGAAATTCTGTTTAGGCAGATAGGTCAGGACGCGTGTGTTAAAATGTCACAATCAGGATTTTACAAGATGTGAAATGTATATTACAGGCAGACCTGGTCAATTACATTACGCTGGAAAAAGTCAGTTAAAAAAATGTTTATCAAAGGCAAACAGAATAGCCGGAAAAACTCTAACGTGGAAAAGACAGGTCGTATTTATTACACATCAGACCTTCTAGCTCCTTCCTCAGGTATATGGTTTGAAAAAGCTTGCACTCACTGATGTGACTAGTAGCCCAAGTCGGGGGTATTGGGCCCAGTCACACTCTTAACATGGACGTACACATCCATAAGGGACCCACAGCTGCTACCTCACCCACAACTCCCTACTTCAGTGAGATGTAGATATATTTTGACCTCTTTGTAGTTTATATGGGGAGCTCATAAACCATGCTGGATCATGTGTTTCCTATTGTTTTTGGCAACCTTTGATGTCTGCATATGTCATCCGGGACAGTTCAGGCAATATTAATAATAAGTCAACAAGGAACCTGCCCCTTGTGCCTTTCCTCCATTTTCTGCAGCACACTGTAGATATTGTAGCAGGGCTCCAAAGCTTGCCCCTCCTTTTTGTTCCTTTCCTTTATGACCACCTCCAAACATGGTCACATGGTCGCCCCTGCCCCTCAGCACTTCCACCATATTACAGCTCAGCAAGCCATAGCGGGTACACTTGCTGAGCTTGCTCATTCTGGGAGAGCTGCAGGACAGGAGTGGCTGTGTGACTACATTTGGGGCATGGTCGTGGAAAAATAGAAAGGAAATTAGGGGAAGTTCCTTGCTGCCTAATATTTGATGTTGCCTAAACTGTCCCTATTATTGTGTTACCCAAAAATGACTTCAACAGAAAAACATTATTGGGGATATAGGGAGCCATTACCAGCTTATTAAAGGCTTGCTGTTTATAGTATGTGTACAAAGACTGCGAGGACTTAACTATTTAGGAGGTTATTTATTAAAGTGTGGACAGTTATACGGTGCATCTGTCAGGCTTCGAGGCATTGCTGGCTTGCATGTGCTGTTACCAAATGCTCCAGGGACAATCATTGCATTGTGAGCCTACAGTTGCACATACGCAGAAGGATTGCAACCTGTACACAAACTCACCATGACATATGAAATAAGCAATCCTGCTAGGACACACTGCTGTTTGCTCAGCTGTCGTCTGCTGTTTTTTGACAGCACTTCCTCACTGCTTCTCTTCTCAGAGACATCTTGATCTTTCAGGTGCAAGAACCAGGCAGGCCCTGCCATACAAATCTATCCCCACCACTAAGGGCGAGAGAAAAGACCAGGTCTATCCAAAGACTTGAGGTCCTGTGAATCAAGCTGTGCTCTTCCATGGGTTTGCTGCTTCTAACATCCTTGTCCAATCCCTACTTCTCCTTCTGCCTCCTGTGCCTGGCCGCACTGTACCTCAGCCAAGAAATCTCAGCGTCTGTATTGCCCCTATTTATATAACCTCTGAAACATGGCTGCCATTTGCACCATAGCCACATTATCTGCAAAAGTATTTTTAGATCTTGCAATGCAATAGCCTCAGCCTTGGATTTCCCTTGTTGACTGTCCAGGAAGCACATTTTCGGGATAAGCAGGGATGTTGAGGGCTGATAATGGGCTAGTGGAGGGCTGGTAATGGGCTGGATGAGGGTGGGTAACTTCCAAGGCTGCCACAGTCTGCCACTGCCTTGCAATAGGCCTCATGCCTACTTATAGATGCCCTTTAGACCCTAAACCATGTGGGCAATAGGTTTACATTACCAGACCCATTAGAGTTTTAGCACAAAGATGTCTGCAGTGACCCTATATTCCTAAATTTAAACTAGGGGTTGAGGCTGGGCCACATACAAGTCTGGGCTTCCTGGTAGCTGTACTGTCTATGTGTACAATATGAGTAATGAGTACACTTTGATCCCTCTACCTGTCTGAAGCTCTACCTGTAATCATGATCTCAGTCTATTGTTTTAGTTGGGATATTGTGTCTGCCACGCAGAGGCAGTAAACTCATATCCTGCACCATGAGTCACAATTCAGCATAGTTGTGGCAACATATACAAATACAATCCAACCTATATCAGCATGTACAGCTAGTGTTAGAAAGTTTACTTTGTCATAATGTTATAGCAACAGGAAATGATTCACCCCAGCAACTGGGGAAGTGATAGTAGGCTAATCTTACAAGCAATTACCCAATTACTTAATATTAATGTGTAACACCCTAGTCTTCAATCCTCAGTGTCCTGGAAACAAAGCAGAAAAGCAATACACATTTATCATAAGAAGAGAACACATCCAGCTATATTATACCAATTCAGTTATAGCCTCTGGATAGCAATGGTGACACTCAGAGGGACCTTCATTAATTCCAGGTCATAGCCCAGCTCCAGGAATTACTTTTTTGTTTACTATTACTTTTTCTGTTTGCTATAAATAATATGGGTTGGGAGTTGGGACCAATGTAATGTTGTTTGAGAGATTTAAGTAATTGGTAAAAGAGTGTGAAGAACTTCTAATCTCACTGGAGAGCCTATTCTTGGCAATTTGAATTTGCAGGTTTATGTATCTTGTGGTGCATTGTTGTTGTTTCTATTATTGCTTTATGTAACTATTTTTACCAACAACACACCTCACCAAAATTTACAGATCAGAACTATTGACTATAAAGGTACAGAACTATGCATTCCTGTAGGTGATGAGTTTTAACGCTCAAAGGCACAAAGGTGTATGTGGGGTCCAAATGTTGTAGCGCTAGTTTGCTTTGGTTTAACTGGCAATTTTTAGGCATTTTTTTCAAGATATTCCTTGCAAATATATTGTTGTTGTTCATGGTCTAGGTGCTTGTAAGCTCATCCTATCGCTCGGCTATGCCGATACTGCAATGGAGGGAGGCATTCCTATGCTTGGCCTGGAATGCCTGAGGCCTAACACGTCTCCTCTATTGCAGTGGCTGCATTACTGTGACTGAAGGCCAGGGGGAGTGTGTGTCGACAAAGAGGCAAGGTCGAGGGCCATCAGTACTGGACTTGATTAGGCAATAGGGTGAGTTTTCAAAAATAGGAGTGATCAGTAGCTGGGGTTAAGAAAAAATGCCCGGACAATCCCTTAAATTGTTAAAATGTCAATTCTGCCATTTTTGGACTTTTTCCTTGAACATATAAATCGATTGTTTGTTAAATATGCAAATAAATGATATGCGTTGGGATGCAGAAAATTTGTCTGTCAATTGTTCATTACAGCGATCATTTGTGTACGCTCCATGTCCTATTTGTGGTTGATAACTGTTTCCACAAATAAACAGTCAACACAGTCAACACAATATGGTGCTCGACCACGGCCCACGGTGCATGTGCTGGCGTTCATCCAATCAGTGCTTAGTATGTATGGCATAAAGCCGTTGCTCTGGACTCGGCAAAGGGAGCGGCCACAGGCGCATCTCTGGTTTTCCTGGGCAGTGCACGCTTCCTGGTCCCCGGCCTATCTAAATGGTTGGGTATGAGAGCACGCACAGCTGCAGGGATGCTGGGGATATTTTAAGGAAAGTTTACTATCAAGGCCATTTACATTGATACACATATCCTTAGTTTTGTATGCAGATGTTATTATGCAATTACAATATTCTGTGAGAAGACCATCTAGCTTTACATTCAAATGTTTTAAAGCAGGAGGAAGTATTATAAATTATTCTGTTAAAAGGGGGCTCTTTTATTTTAGCTGTCAAGTTTATTATAGTTAAAGAGGGATTCTTCCTCTTTATCCACTTTCAAACTCATTAGATGATTAATGGTGTAGCCAATATCAGACACATTAATATAACCATTTTTATTTACTAAAACAGAGCTGCATGTACTTTTAACCCACATCCCCCTTTCCTATAAAAACTGCACTAATGCAAAAAATGGCCCAATTATCAAAATCCATATAGATAAGCTGGATGGCGGGAGGAAAGTTCACGTTTACACCCACCATCAGGATATATCCAGCCAGGCTTGTTATTTTTTTTTATTTTAATGGAAGGAATAGGAAATCTATGGTCATAAGCTCTGTCACCCCTGATAGACGGGGAGGCCGATTCATTAATAGCGGCAGGTAGCGACAGTTGAGCGACTGTAGTCGTATTTTCAGAGCGCCCGCTAGTAGTCGCTGTGCTTGGCCCGTTCTTCGGTAGTTGATAGCGACTCAGTCGGTTTGCCGTAATGTTGAATATTGGGTGAGGAGTCGCTATTTGACAGGTTCCGCGCTGTATGGGAGCGCATGATAGCGACAGGCCCTAGCGACCGGCTCCCACCATATTCATTAAAAAATCCCGCTCAAAAAATTCTCGCGCTGTAAAATGCATGTTTAAACCCCAGAGCGCTGGCGGCGATGTGTTAAAAGTAGTTTTTTAACCCCCAAACAACCATATTTTTGGAAACCAAAAAAAACACGTTTTTTAAATAATTTTGTAATATGAATACATTAATATCAGACCTGTAATATCAATTCTGTACAATTTTTTTTTTTTTTTTTTTTTTTAACCTTAAAAAAATTCTCTTACAGAATTTTTCACATTTAAAAAAAAAAAAAATTAATAACAATTAATTATGAATATTTAAAGATTGTTCCATTGAAATGCATTGGAGAGCGCCAGGTAGCGAGAGGTCATACCTGTCGCTGGTTGTTAAAGGGAAAAGATAGAATAGAGATAAGATATGAGATATATAATGTGAAGCCCTTTGTAGATACCAGGAAGCACATTTTCAGGTCTTCTGTAGGTAACAAGCTGACCGTCAGTGTTGTATATACAAAACATCTGTAGGAGATTGCAAAACTGTTACCAAACAAATACATCCTTATTGACCTAAAACATTTTTAAAAGATTTTTCTTGATTTCTTCTTGAACCTACCCGCACAGAGATGTTTGACTGTAACTGCTATAAAATATTATTAAAGTGAATATAATCTTATAATATATTTCCGCTAAGACATACACAGCTCTTTTGTCACAAAAAGATGCAATATGCTTTTACCATATGTGTGCAGTGTTGTAATCCTTGTGGTCACCTCCTTCTGAGTCATTTGTTCCAACAGACATTAAATTCCTCTTTTTATACAAGTTAAAATGTAATGCACATGTACTGCTACTATTTAGTGGCTGCTTGTTTCTAACACTGACAAGACTGTTGTATAAACTGAATTCTTAACATTAATATTTTCAGTCTTTAAGATGTGTTTTCTTGTACACTAAGGCCCTTATTTAAGAAGGGATAGCGTCAGGTAGCGCCTGGTTAATGAGAGGTAGCGGCAGATGGCGACTGGTCAACGCCGGACACGGCACGCAATTACACATTTATCAAGCAGAATCTGTTTAGCGACTGGAATAGCACCATGTAGCGTCTGATTCATCATTTTCACAGTCTCAGCGAACAGCGCCGGTGTTCAGCCTTGCACAGTGCCAGGTATGACCTCTCGCTACCTGTCGCTCTCCCATACATTTCAATGGACGATCCTTTTCTTCTCTTTAAACGGGTTTTTTTTTTTTTTCAAAAAAATCACAAATAATTCTGTGACCTCTTCTGGCATTGAAATAGCAGTTTTTTTCATAATGTTTTCATTTTTTAAATATTTCCTCAAAAATGACATTACAGGTCTGGCATTAAAGTGTTCATGTTACAATGTTGTTACAATGTAATTCCATATGTTTTCGCTTTGCTACTAGTTGATAGATGCTTGAAAACAGACTTTAAACACACCGCCTCCGGCGCTCTGGGCTTCAAACAACTATTTTTCAGCGCCAGAGATTTGTGAGGCTGTTTTTTTGCTGAATATGGTGTGAGTCGGTCGCTATGAGCAGTCGCTAACATGCGCTCCCATACAGTGCTGTACTGGTCAAATAGCAACTCCTCACAATGTATTCAACATAACTGAACAGCAACTGAGTCGCTATAAAGTAGCGACCCACGGCTGAGCACAGTGACTACTAGCGGGCGCTCTGAAAATGCCTGCTACAGATGCTCATCTGTCACTACCTGCAGCTAATAATGAAACAGCCTGTTAATTAAAATTATATGTTTGAGAATTGAATGGGTATTGCTAAGCTGTTGAGCAATGAGCAATGCAAAGTGTAAAATTAATATAGATAAAAAAAAATGATATATATATATATATATATATATATATATATATGACACATAACTCAAAGAATAAGAAGACACACATCTCTCATTCACAACAAAGAGAGACATGACAATAATGACCTAAAATGTAGCACTGAAGGGTGCGCACATAATGATAATTAGAGGGCGATTCATTAATAGCGGCAGGTAGCGACAGTTGAGCGACTGTAGCTGTATTTTCACAGCTCCCGCTAGTAGTCGCTGTGCTTGGCCATTGTTCGGTTGTTGATAGCGAGTCGGTGTGCAGTAATGTTGAATACGGGGTGACGAGTCGCTATTTGACAGGTTCCGCGATGTATGGGTGCGCATGATAGCGACTGGTCAGAGCGACCGGCTCCCACCATATTCATCAAAAAATCAAATGCATGTTTAAACCCCAGAGCGCTGGCGGCAATGTGTTAAAAGTAGTTTTTTAACCCCCAAACCACCATATTTTTGGAAACCCCCAAAAAAAGAATTTTTAAAGAATTTAGTAATATGAATACATTAATATCAGACCTGTTATATCAATTCTGCACAAATTTTTTTATTTTTTTTTTTACCTTAAAAAAATTATCTAAAATGGCAGAAGTGGTCACAGAATTTTTCACATTTAAAAAAAAAAAAAAACATTAATAACAATTAATTATGAATATTTAAAGATTGTTCCATTGAAATGCATTGGAGAGCACCAGGAAGCGAGAGGTCATACCTGTCGCTGTTCAAGGTCGGACACTGGCGCTGTGGGCTGAGGCTGGAATAATAATGAATGAATGAGTCGTTATATGGCGCTATCTCAGTCGCTAAGCAGGATTGGCTTGATAAATGTGTGATTGTGGTGGGGAGCCGGCGTTCTCGTGGCGGGGCCCGTCATTACCGGCCGCTCACCAGTCGCTACCTGTCGCTATTCCTTCATAAATAAGGGCCTTACTTCACCTCCTTTCCTTCCTCCTGTCACTGTGCCTCTATATCAGAACTTATTCCAACACTTGACACCCATAACTAAATGCAGTTACCCGATTACAGTCATGTCCAACTTTTTTTTATTAAATAGCCAACTTTTATTGATTAAATTAAATCATACTGATTAAATTACGAGAGTGGACTGGTTGCTTTGAAACAGGGACGGTGCTTTTTCTGTTAACTATAGTTACCCCAAGGAAGAATGTGTGCATGTTTTAGTGAATTATCTGATTGCATATTTCACAGGGACATGCACCTTAAGCACTGCAAGAGCAATGTGGGATCAGGCTGGCAGGAACTGGGAGTGCCAGGGAATTCAGGTGTTTGAACTTTCATGGCTCTCCTCTTACCAGATCACACATTATATATCAATCCAATATGGTTTCCTCTCCTCACCCATTGTTGGTCTACCACAAGGTTCTATTGTTAGACCATTTCTCTTCTCAGTTTACACCTAAATTGGCTCCCAAACATACATCTATGCAAATGATACTTAAATATCAGTATCAATATACTAATATATCAGACCTAAATCTCTCTGTCCTTCCATCTTGTATTCCAGGCTCTCCTCATCCATATCACCTAACACAATGAAACAAAACATGGGCAAAACGAGAGTTGTCGTTTTCCTATTATGCAATTCTGCCACTGTCTCCTGTCATAACCAGGACTGGACATCCTGGGAGGCCTGGGCATTCTCTGGTGTGGGAGTCTCGACATGCGTAGGGGACCGGACAGCAGAAAATGGTGCTAGGAACATAGAGGATAAAGGACATACAACCCTCCTGCGCCACCAAAGAGGAAAGCCACCAACCACCCGGGGCATGGGAAGTCCGGTACGTGTGAAGTCCGGTACTTGCCAGAGAACCCTTAACCAACCCAATTATCCAGCAGTGCTCCTTAAAGTGCTACTGCAGGCCAAGGTAATTGTTACACAATTGTGTCAGGCTCCATTGGCAATGTCCTAAACTGTTTTTTGTTTTTAAATTGAAGAATAAATGGCAGAGATATCGAGGTTTACCACGGTTGAAGTGGGCCCCAGACAGACCACAGCAGAACTGGGGCCCAGTGCAGACAACGGCAGAACTGGGCCCCAGTGCAAACAATGGCAGAACTGGGCCCCAGTGCAGACAATGGCAGAACTGGGCCCCAGTGCAAACAATGGCAGAAGTGGGCCCCAGTGCAGACAATGGCAGAACCGGGCCCCAGTACACACAATGGTAAAACTGGGCCCTAGTGCAGACAATGGCACAACTGGGCCCCAGTGCAGACAATGGCAGAACTGGGCCCCAGTGCAGACAATGGCAGAACTGGGCCCCAGTGCAGACAATGGCAGAACCGGGCCCCAGTGCAGACAATGGCAGAACCGGGCCCCAGTGCGGACAATGGCAGAACTGGGCCCCAGTACACACAATGGTAGAACTGGGCCCCAGTGCAGACAATGGCAAAACTGGGCCCCAGTGCAGACAATGGCAAAACTGGGCCCTAGTGCAGACAATGGCATAACTGGGCCTCAGTGCAGACAATGGCAGAACCGGGCCCCAGTGCACACAATGGCATGAGTAATGAAGGATCGTGGGCCCAGAGCAGACAATAGCACTGACACTGGAAGGGCTGTGGGCCCAGTACAGACAATAAAACAAACCAAAATACGAACAATGAAGGGCCATAAGGCCCAGCAAGGACAAGAAGTGCATGAGCCCAAATTCAAGAAAGGCCGAGGGCCAAATAAAAGATACCAGAAGGCCCATGGGCCCCACAAGGACAAGGAGCTATAGCAGAGAGTTAGAGAGCACGGCTAGGTTTCAGGAAGACAATGCAATGATCCAACACAGATGCGGGGCCAAGCACATGCATTTATAGCAACCACCACAGCATAATAAATTCCAGGTGAGGTTAAACAAGGCTGCTCTCGAACCTGTGGAAAGACTCCAGCAGACACGCAACAACACCACAGCAACAGCACAATGGCTAGAGCAGTGGACTCTGAGCGATGACAGATGGTGGATCGGCAGGTTCAAGACCACATTCATGCCAGTCCTTGTACCTCCACAATATCTGTCAAAACAGTGCAACTCCCCAAGCATGATGTTGTGACTAGATATCTAAAACAAAGACCATTTGTGGGATAAGTAATACCTGCAGTACACTACAGTGCTGGGATTCACTAAATCATCTGATTTCCCAGTCTCCCTGAACACCATTCCTTATCCCTGACACTAATGTATCCTCCCAGCCAATGTTAATCCCCAGCATCACAGTTTTGGGGACCTTACCTAACTTTTTCACATGTCCCAGGGGGCAGGCTTCAGAAGCTCATGCATTGCTTGTGGGCTGGCTTGGCCCCAGTCTGCCCCTGCTCACACCCAACACCACTAAAATACTAGTGAATGCCCTGATTATATCACAGCTTGACCCCAATCTATTTTGAAAACGTCTGCTCACTAAAACCTCCTCCTGCACCTCAACTAGTTGCCAATATCTGAAATAAATTAGCATAAAATGATTCATTCTCTCACTGGCCAAGCCTCATCCTACATTCCATTGTTTATCAAAGATACCAGCCCAGATGCAGCCCCCACTCCATGAATTATTTTTTGCTGCTTCACACCCCAGGAATGGTCCATCTATACAATTTGCTGCTTCACAGCCCTGTAATTCTTCGAAAGTGTCCAAAAATGAATGTTGGATTGCTTTAAGTCACAAAAATTACTGTAGGCCTGCGGCACATAGCCCCCAACCATTCTTATCACTTCCTTGTTCTCTTGGTGGGACATGGCCCTACATGACCAATCGTGGGGCATTCCGATTTGCCAAACTTGCTGACTGGTAACCAGTTTTGGTCAACAGTGGTCACAAAGTCTGTGGCAAGTACAGAGAACAAGAAAATGGTGAGCTTCCCTATATGGGGTCTGAGGGGAGCATTACTAATCTGGACAACCAACAAAAATGGCTTTTCAATCACTTTCAATCCCATTTGTTTCCATATCAATCCCATTGTGACATCTTTTGGAGTACTTGCCACCATGCTGCATGAGATTCAACCATTTGTCTCCACACCTTATCCTTTGGATTGTAAGCTTGCAAGAGCAGGTCCTAATTTCTAGTGCACTCCAGTATCTACGGGTATTTGTAGAATTTCAACAACTGACTTGCCATTATCTGTGTATTATTAGTATATTGTTTGTTTCATTCTGTCTGTGATCTCTACCTTGTACAGCACCACAGAAGATGATGGCGTTTTTTTAAACAATAATGAAATGAAAATTATTAATATGCCAGCCACAGGGGGCGGCAAAAGATAATCAAGTGACTGATCCTCTTTGAACCCATCTTCAGAGCATCTGATACAAATTGTTCAACATCTGTAATACATTAGGTGGCTTGTTTACCAAAAGCATTAGGTAGCAAGAACTGTAAGATGCATGTACAGCTCCTTTTATTAGCATTCTTTTCTGCTTCTAATAAACCATGTAGTTCCTGATGTGTATCATGTTATTCCTAAACTAACTTAGCAAATATACCATGTTGCCCTATTACCAAAAAATATGTTCATGTCCTTAAGCCATGATTTCTGGTACCAAGCCACCACCTAACAAAATACATATCGGAATGTAGCCTTACGTTTCCCATACCTCCAAGCGTACCCCTGCCAGCGTCCTTTGTATATACAGCTGTCCTTTATTTTTTAAGCTGAAATTAGTGCCAGAAGGTAGGCCTGACAAAAAGCAATCAGGTCCTGTATGATTTGATAAGATTTCGAGCCTATATCTGTGCTATACTGACACACAAAAGTCTACAAACTAATCAGAAATGAGCATACATAATCCGATCAGTATAATTTTATTTTGTTAGATTGATATCTCCTAACTTAATCTTTTACCTCGCCCTCAGCAGTAACAAGCCAATTTTCCGAATCAGTGCTGTAATGATTAACATATTCCCTTCATTTTATATACATAATAGGATGTTTAATCTTTGACCATTATTTCTGTAGTGTAATTACTCTACTCCCCGTTACACTCTTTTACTGGTTACATGTATTAGCCAAAGACATGCTGATTCCAAAGATGCAAGGAAATATCCAGCTAATATTTCTGACATTACATCTGTACAGATGGTGATGATCACTATGACAGTCAGAAATGGAAAATGATCACTATGACAGTCAGAAATGGAAAATGATCACTATGACAGTCAGAAATGGAAAATGATCACTATGACAGTCAGAAATGGAAAATGATCACTATGACAGTCAGAAAAGGAAAATGATCACTATGACAGTCAGAAATGGAAAATGATCACTATGACAGTCAGAAATGGAAAATGATCACTATGAAAGTCAGAAATGGAAAATGATCACTATGAAAGTCAGAAATGGAAAATGATCACTATGACAGTCAGAAATGGAAAATGATCACTATGACAGTCAGAAATGGAAAATGATCACTATGACAGTCAGAAAAGGAAAATGATCACTATGACAGTCAGAAATGGAAAATGATCACTATGACAGTCAGAAATGGAAAATGATCACTATGACAGTCAGAAATGGAAAATGATCACTATGACAGTCAGAAATGGAAAATGATCACTATGACAGTCAGAAATGGAAAATGATCACTATGACAGTCAGAAATGGAAAATGATCACTATGACAGTCAGAAATGGAAAATGATCACTATGACAGTCAGAAATGGAAAATGATCACTATGACAGTCAGAAAAGGAAAATGATCACTATGACAGTCAGAAATGGAAAATGATCACTATGACAGTCAGAAATGGAAAATGATCACTATGACAGTCAGAAATGGAAAATGATCACTATGACAGTCAGAAATGGAAAATGATCACTATGACAGTCAGAAATGGAAAATGATCACTATGACAGTCAGAAATGGAAAATGATCACTATGACAGTCAGAAAAGGAAAATGATCACTATGACAGTCAGAAATGGAAAATGATCACTATGACAGTCAGAAATGGAAAATGATCACTATGAAAGTCAGAAATGGAAAATGATCACTATGAAAGTCAGAAATGGAAAATGATCACTATGACAGTCAGAAATGGAAAATGATCACTATGACAGTCAGAAATGGAAAATGATCACTATGACAGTCAGAAATGGAAAATGATCACTATGACAGTCAGAAAAGGAAAATGATCACTATGACAGTCAGAAATGGAAAATGATCACTATGACAGTCAGAAATGGAAAATGATCACTATGACAGTCAGAAATGGAAAATGATCACTATGACAGTCAGAAATGGAAAATGATCACTATGACAGTCAGAAATGGAAAATTATCACTATGACAGTCAGAAATGGAAAATTATCACTCTGACAGTCAGAAATGGACACACGTGTGCTGTGCTTCTGGTGTCAGCAGCGCTGCAGTACTGGCCCATTCGGGCTCTAGGTTTTTGACTCCCCAAGGCCATAATTGTGATTCAGGAGGGAGTGTTCTTCAGTCCACCTTTTGGTCTAACAATAGATGGCCGTACTAGAAAACCAGCTGGGGGTACTAAACCAAACTTTGTACCACTACTTTTTCACAATAAACAAATATTGAAAAAAAAAAGAGAATAAACAAAGCTATCGGTTTGACTATAGAAAAGAGTTTGGGTTCACACCTAATGCATTACTGACCTGTTGTTCATTAAAACCTTTATTTTTCAATAGAAAATAATAAAACAGAAAAAGTGTTAGGCCAGTTACAGTTTAAGAGACATCAGAAATTACTCTAATCACCCAGTTAATGCAACTATGGCCATACACATGCCCTGGAGGGCAATTAGGGGTACCTCCTCACATGATCTGCATTTGCTACTGTCATAAGTAACCGGTAAAAGCTCCTGTACTCAACCTGTGGCCCTCTGAGCCATATGATGTGGCCCCTGACCTTCTCTAGGGAAAGTGGGAGGGGTAAATAGAACTGCCATGCAAAGGTAACCAGAGGATCAGTAATGATGAGAGGTTGCAAGGAGCGTGATATAGGAGGGGCTCATTGCCAAATAGAGGTGACAGCAGTGGCTTGGAAGAACGTGATGAGATTGATAGTCCAACACCACCCCTGGGTAAAATCTCTGACGCTATAATAAAGAGTTTTTTTCTATTTAATTGTATGCTTAGCATTTGTAGGCATTTAGGTGGGCTGAGTATTGGAAATACAGTTTGATTTGGGACTGATGGGGGTATGGTCTATAAATATGGGACCCATATATTTTGGAGAGGTAAGGCAATCAGCAGGTATACTAGTATAAGTGGGGATTGTGGTAATGGGGTGGTGTGGTGGAAGGACCTATGAGTAAAAAAAAAATCTTTGGAGTTTGTGGAGATAGTGGGTATCTAGATTATTGTAGAAAATCATTGTTCGTTTATATGGCCCACGCTCTTTAAGAGGTTGAGCACCCTTGTCGTGGGTTAAAGAGGAGGTTGTTTATATGATCTGCTTTTTTATAAAAGCATCAGCTTAGCTAAAAATAAGTTGCTCCCTATTTTTTATAGAGCATAAATAAATATATATTTGTATAATGTAAAAAAATGTAGTTAAAGGAGCAGTATCGCAAAATTTGCATTAAAAAAGCTAAATAATTAAATAGCCACACAATAGCTTATAACATGTGTATAAATATTCTGGCGATAGAAAAAAGAAAAAATATATGCCTTTCTTTTAAATTGTATAATGACAATGGCTCAGTCCATTTGCTGAATAGGGGGATCTGCTGGGTTGTATTTAGTGAGCTGCTTCATTTAGCCCACTGGTCTCCTAGCAACACTTTACCTCAGAGGCTGACACTGTAATCAGTGGTAACGGCTGTGTGTGAGGTGCTGCTTTTGTTATGAGACCAGGTGACTCAAATGTGTAAAATCTATACAAAATAAACTAAACTGACTGAAAACGACTGAAATTCTTCTTTGAATAACTGTACAGGAAAATCTAAAGGTATTAAAGTGGAACAAAACCCTGAGTGGCCGACCCTGAAGTCTATAAGACCCGGCCACTGACCTTCCCCCTTGGGCATTCTAAATCGGGATGCCCACTGTGTGAAACGACCCCTGGATAACCACAGATCCCCCCATTTTTCTGGCGTGCTCACGCAGATAGTCATTTAGACAGGCCGGGCGGCCAGGAAGGTTACTGCTCAGGCTCCCCATCTGCGTGCAAACAGAGCTGATTGGATGAGAGCCCGCGCATGCGCTGTGGGACAGGGAAAGGTACGTTTTCACAGGCAAACTTGGGGATTTCACATATCAGGGCATCCCAAGTCGGGATGCCCCTAGGGACACAAAACAAAACTCCAGATAGTGAAAATCCTGGGTTGGGCTTTGCTCAAAACACACAAAGCTGAAAGAAAGATCATATGGAAAAATGAAAAATAAGAATATGAAAGAGAAAATGGTAAACTGAAAGATTCTGCAGCAGAGCCAACATGAAGGGAAAACTGTCAAAATCAGCTAAATGACTTCTAGAGCTTTTCTCTCTGTTTTAGATATATAAGTTCTGGCCAGGCAATGTTGCAATGTTGTTATCTTATGCTGGACGGCTGCCAGCACTGAACAGCTGATACTTTGATACATTGTTTCCCCCTCTCCTCAGCATGGAACAGGCCAGAGTGTCGGGCTCCGACACTCAGAAGACATAAACATGAGCTATTAGTCTCCAGCTGCTCAACACAGACATCATTTTTTTCTACATTTGTAATTCTTACTTCAACACTTACCTACATTCAAAGTACCATTTAAATATAAGTCACCAAGAAAAATTTGCATACTGCTCCTTTAAATGCCACTTTTATATATAGCAGTGAGGAAACAGAATTCTTATCAAACAGAAATGTGGTGTTACTAGGACAAATGTGCTCAGAAACACAGTACTAGGACTAGGACTAGTACAAACAGAAACTGTGCCACTAATGCATGGCCTTAATTTAATTCTACATTATTATGTTTTGTTATGTGTAGCAATTTTAGAAGTTCATATTTGATGACAGGTAAACTTAAAGAGAAAGTCCACCTCTGGGTAGGCATGGCCTATAGACCTCAATGGATACCTCATACTCTAGTTAAAGGATTTTGCTTGTGTACAGAGGCCCCCACTGAAGTCAATGGGAGTGGTCTAGACAGAAGCCACAACCACCAAGCCAGCTTCTTATACCAGCTTGATGGGTGAATGTTGTGCTGTGTGTGGCGCTGGCAGGTAACATGGACCGCCTCGTACCCTCAGATACCATTGGACTTGGGTTAGCGAATGTGCACAGAACTGGTCTTTCCCTTTAAATAATTACTATAGTTGTACTGCAGGAAAAAACATGACTTGGGAAAATGTTTATATCCATCCTCAAACCTCTAGTTTTGAGTTGCTTGGTGGGCTTCTGCATTAATAGTATATTAATTAATATAGTATTAATATAGTATAGTACACTAGACTCCCCAACACCCAAGCTTTGGAAAGCCCTCCCCAATAATTAACTTTTCAGACAAGCAAATGACTTGGCTCTTATAACCTTCACATGGCAGATGCTCATTACCTACCACAGTGTTCCCTAACCATCTCCTCGAGAGCCACCAACAGGTCATATTTTTGTATCACCCCATAGCCAGCTCTATAGCTCTGCTAATTATTAATGACTTCACTCGAGCATCTGTTTGCAGGGCAGTTTCTAGGTAAAATCTCGCTCAGTGCATGAAGGAAAATTTCTGCCCCTTCTTCTCCTATTCTGTGGTGCATTAAAACACACAAAAACCTCATCGATAATACTTGTTCAGATACATTTACGGACTGTATTCGCTAAAGTAGCCCATCACAGGGTTGTTGACGCAATCAAATCATGTATCGTGTTGACGTTTGCTGTGTCGCCTACATTGAACAAGTGAATGTCCGTAGAAACTTGACGGGGTAAATTTTTATGTTATATTGGTATTTGTGTACAAAAATGAATTATAGCCGGTGTTTTTTTGTGTACAATTCTTTTAGATTAACCCTGTATGTAACCATTTTAGTGACTGCACTCAGATATACTTAACTAATTACCTGTATGCGACTTTGAAAGAGAACTGGCCTAACAATTATGATTTAGGCGTGTGAAAGGGAGTGGAGACTAATTAGTTTGTTTTTCTTCTGTCTGCATAGGTGACTTCAAATATATTTCCACCTACGCCCTAGTGCAAACTCTCTAGACTTTAGGAGTGCTTCACAGTGCCTAGAAGTGCCCCCAGGTGGCATCCTGATTGAGGATGCCACGCAATGTAAAAATAAAAACCCGTTCTCAGGCTTTTAGTCACCTACCTCCCGCAAAGAAGCAGCACTGTCCACACTTCAGCACGGAAAGTCATCCATGCTACATTGGATCACCATGTGAGTGCCGGGATCTAGCGTGCTATTGAGTGTTCCTGGCACACCCCATAGGTCACTGGTGGTCACAGTGGAGCAGGTGTAGCTGGGAAACACTTTTCCTGCTGAGGTGCTGTTTCATCAGCATATTCTGTCTATCCATATCCAACACATTCTAGACCAACTAATCCTCTTGGCTGGTCTGGGGCGCTTCCACCCCACTCAGTCTGGCAGGAAAGCATGTGTGATCAACAGAGGGAGACTTCTGCTGCTTTGAGTTTATTGCTGGATAGGCTGCCTAAGGGTTTAGGTGAGTATAGGTTACCTATGCACTTCTCATGAGCAGTGATCAGTGTAAAAAAAAACACCAAGATTGCTGTGACCAAGTGCTATGTTACGAAAAAAGGATGAAGATGACCAAGACGACAAAAAATATATAAAGAAGAGAGAAAGAGAGATTACAAAAGTGTTTACCAACATCCAATTCGATTTCAAGGTTGTCCTAAAAGCTGGCATATTGCAGTCTCCTCGCTCAGCTAATAAAATGTTTTATGTGACTTGACATTTTTTATGCTTCAGACGATGGAGGTAGAACACTCTGCCTATGATGAGCATTCGAATCTAGCAATGCAAAAGGTAGGATATATAAGAAACAGCAGGTGGACAGATAGTTCCGTCTGTTTTCAATTATTTGATGCTCCATTTGGAAACTAATTAAACCTTCAGGGTAGAAGAAATCCTACATAGGAAATTCCTGGGGAGACAGATTATAGACGGCAGACACTGTAAAGCTGGACAATGCTGATGAACAGTGAAGCCTGCTGGTTTGGAGCCCTACGTGTTTGGTAAACTGACTCTAAAGGTTGCTCTTGATTACTGGAATTTGCAGAAAGGGGGGCGCTTTACTGGCATTTGCTATTTTATGTCAAAGGAACAGTTTTAGATATATAGTCTACATCTTGTAGTTTAAATATTACCTGACATACTTATAGCCCTCCTTTAGGCTATTAGGGTTATCCTAATGATTCTGGATATTTCTGAAACAGCGAATAAGGGGTTTCCTCGCTCTGCACATAATAAGGTGGAATTTTTTTTCTAATTATTGTTATTATGTATTTATATAGCCACAATTTTTCCATAGTGCAGTACACAGTAATAATTACAGACAGGGAAAAACATACTGTTCATAGACTATTACAAACTGCTAAGCTAAGCTTCAAAGAAAATGGTATAAAAGCAAGATTTAATAGGGGAGAGGCCTGCCTTTACGGGATTACAGTTTAAAGGAGATGGAAACTGTGTAGTTTATACAAGAGCTATGGTTTTGGTAGGATGGTTTATTGTCTCTACCTAAAGTAGGGGGGCTGTGTTGTGTAGACACAATTGAACATCCTCTCTGCTGTCTCTCTTCATCATCAGATGTTTGGGCCAAAGAACCTGAGCCAAACTTTTAATGATGCATTAAATGAATAGTACCATTTTACTGTTATACCTGCATTAGAAGAGTTAAAGTGGAACAAAACCCTTACCCCCTACCCATATCCACCCAACTCTGAGCTCTCTCAAAAGTGCAGATGTGACGAGGTGCAGCCGGCTGGCCGCATTCTGTTCAGGTGAGCTCAGCCTTTCTAAATGGCAGCACGCATGTCCGCAGAGAAGCCAGGGATGCCCAGGGGTATGCTAGAGGCCAGGCCTGGAATCTTTTAGATAGTCTGTTCAGGCAAAACTGTAAGCTCCTTTTCTCAACATGGCAAGACACAGACAAAACTGTTTGGTTTAAAGCAGTCCAACACTCAAATGGGTTTTGGACAGTTGTATCCAGATTGCTGGAGTCCCCCTCCCCTCGGCATACACTCCTGCAAACCTCACTTTCATTTATGTCCACTGTGCCCCCCACGAAATCCCACTACCTGTATTAGGCTACTCATCAGTTACAAGCTACTGTCTTTCTACCATTGGCCAGAAAAGCCAACAATAGGGGATGATTTCAGCGCTAAAATAGTGATGGAGGTTAGTTTAAGTGGGGTGTGTAGCCCTCATCAGGTATGATCACCACCGGCAAAAACAGTTAGGTTGTTAAAGCAGTTCAACACCCGATTTTTTAGAAAATGGGTTTTGAACAGTTGGGACTGAAACCCAACAATAGGGTCTGATTTCACAGCTGGAATAGTGGTGAAGATAACTTTAAGTGGGTGTGTAGTCCTCATCGAAAGGAATTAGATATTCAGAAGATTCAGATGATGCAGGGCCAGAATATTAAAACAAATAATCTAAGCAGCACAACTGCACAGAACATGTTCCAGCAACACTAGTTAGAACCATGCTTTGCAACCAGTGTAAGCATAGTGCAAGGCCATCCTTAGATGACATCAGCCAGAATGAGTTGTTATGTTTGGAATCTATTTTGGGCTGTGTGTGCTTGCCTTATATTTTTTTGACCCTTACACTATGAGCACATCTTCTGGAATGAAAGGTGAACGAGCCCTTGGTCATTAGCTCATAGCTGTCTGTTAGCTGGAATTTTGGCAGGATTGACCAAAGCCAGGCTGTACAAGGATTACCCAATGACCTTGAACCAAAGATCAACGGCCAACGATGTTTGTTTTAATACTATTGTTTTTTACTATTTTTTAAAATTAAATCTACTTAAATAAGATCTTCAGTTATGAATGCAGACAACATTGTATAAGTAACACAGTTATTCATCACCTCCGAGCTGGTAAAGGGCTTGCACACCCTTTTTATCTCCCAAAAGTCGAAAGCCCTTGCCATCTAGCGATTCAATGAGGCAGGGCTGAATAAGTTATGGGTGAGATGAGGGATAAGGTCCCAGCAAGTCCTGCCATTGTACCATTATTTTGCGTGCATGGAAATACAGGCAGGGAGAGGCTGCTGTGATCCCGGCAATGCTAGTAAGTAGGGCATATAGCCTCCTTCTCTTTCCTTTGTCACTTGAACTTCCATTTATAAAACACCATCATGCCCTTCTAGCCACACCATGTACCCAAGTATGACAGGACATGCTAGTGCTTAGATTTCTGGTTTGACATAGACAGAATAACATATTTGTTTTGTGAAGTCTGAAATGAGAATTATTCAGCAAACAATTGCCACTTGTGGACTGGGAATCAGTTGCTTTCTGTGGATTGTTAAACTAAAATTAATGGACAACTTTATATACAAACCTGTGAAAATAAAATGCTGTTACATGAGAGACTAAAAATCTATTTTTGAGTAATTACATTAAATAAATCTTCCCCTGTGTCCTTCTTTTCCTACTTGGGACTTGCTTCACTGAACTTGGCTTAAAAGATCTTGTAAAAATTAGGACCATCTTCAACCTTATTTAAAAAGAAATACTGTTCAAATAAGGTATGAATCAAAGAAGAGAGCCTAAAAGTACATTAAGGGGGTAATTTATGAAATGATTTGCTGGCATCTTCAGGGGATCCCCAAGGTTTTTACTAGTTTCAACACTCACCAAGTAAAATGTTGCATGTTTGGCCTGCCATTTTCTGGATTGTATGTCAACATCAGTTTGGCTTGGTGAATGCTGGCGAACACCTTTTCTGTTCTCCAGCTTTTAGTGGCGAACCCCATAATCAATGTTACTTTGGCGAGATTGTGTCTTTAGGTCCTTTTAGCATCTTTCTTTTTTTTTGTGCGGTATGTCAGTTAGTTAAACCAGAACTTCAGCATAATTTAATGAAAAGCCCAAACCCTTAAAAAAAACTAAGAGGCCGATTCATTAATAGCGCCAGGTAGCGACAGATGAGCGACTGTAGCGTGATTTTTTCAGCGCCAGCCAGTATTCGCTGTGTTTGGCCGGCGTTAGCTTGATGACAGCGACTCAGTCGGTGTGCGGTAATGTTGAATACGGGCTGGGGGGTCGCTGTTTCACAGGTCCAGCGTTGTATGTGAGCGCCTGACAACGAATGGCCAGAGCGAACGGCTTGCTGCAGATTCATTAACAAATCACGCTCCGAATGTGCTGTCGCTGTCCATTCCTTGTTTAAACCCCAGAGCGCTGGCGGCGATGTGTATTAACTAGTTTTTAACCCCTAAACAACCATATTTTTTGAATGTAACATTATACATGTTTTTAGAATCATTTTGTAATATGAATACATTAATCTCAGACCTGTTAGATCAATTCTGCACATATTTTTTTTTTATTTTTTTTTTACTTAAAAATAAATCCTAACATTGCAGAAGTGGTCTCCGATTTTTTGACATTAAAAAAATTAAAAAAAAAATAATACCAATTAATTAGGAATAATTATAGATTGCTCCATTGAAATGCATTGGACATCGCCAGGGAGCGACAGCTCATACCTGGCGCTGTGAGGGAATTTGCAGCGGCGCTGTTCGGTCCAGGCGGCTTCATGATGAATGCCGCGCTAGCCGTCGCTCTCGCCGGCGCTAGCCTCATTTTGCTTGATAAATGCGTCATTGTGACCGCCGTCGGGCGTACTTGAGTCGGTAGTCGCCGTTAGCTGCCGCTACCTGGCGCTCGTCAGACACTACCTGGCGCTATCGCTTGATGAATAAGGGCCTAATCCTCAATGTCTAAAATGAATAATTTTTTATGTTTTTAGCCACTTACTTTTTATTCCTACTCCTGCTGGGCTTCAACTCTGTTCAGGACTCTAGGATACGGGTGCTGCCATCTTTCCTCAGAAGCATCACATAATGAGGAGAGGTGTGAAAAGTGCAGGGGGTTATAGCTGTGCTTTGCAGAGACAGAGACAGAGCAGAGCTGGGGTCAGGAAAAGGAAAGCAATCCCAGAATGCAGAGAGGCACAGTCAGAAGACACTTCCTGTTTGTAGGCAGCCTGAGACTTCATGTGCCGCCATCTTGGATGTCTAAAGGCTTAGAAAATGCACTAGGTGCAGGTAGGATGATTTTTGATGTGAGCAATCGGTATGTACAGGGTGGGGAGAAACATACAAAATAAACTCCTATTCAGGGTTAAGGCTCCGTTTAGCTAGTATAGCAAAAACAATCAATAAAACTATATAATTAAAACATAAAACATGACAGGACGCTTCTGAGACACCACACATATATTCTGAGACCCATACCATGCAGAAATAATTTTTGAAATTGTATTTTAAGCAAGCTTACAGTTATTTTTGCCCACAGCCCACCTTCGCCAGACCATTTTTCAAAGTAAATTTTACTCTAGTAGCACTGCAAATGCCAGCAATAACAGACAACCAGCAGAGAATCAATGTTTTTTTTTCCATTGGCTGTGCAAATTAGAGCAGAGTACTGCACAAAACAGCCCATTCTTATAACACGTTGCGAAACAGGGGAAGGCAGAAGTTGTACAAATTTGCGACTTTCGTAAATTACCCCTATGTTGGTTATTAACCACTAATTCAGTATTTTGACTCTCCCTTCTGGTACGTTACCCTAGGGCATCCTGATTAGGCCTCTCATCCAAACAGCAGTGTTGCCCTAATATGCATGGTATACAGCTATAGTATGTATACGTTGCACCACAGTCTGTATAGTCATTTAACTTAGACTGACAGAGCAGCATTGTTCAGTAATATATGGAAAGGACTGCAGGTCAGGTCATATATTCCATAAGCATACCGTCACTGTGACTGTGCTGAGGAGGAGAGTTTACACTATCCAGATCATCACTAGATGAGATGGAGCTACTCCTCCATTCAGCATAGGCCACTGGTTCTCAGCAGAGCAGGAGGTAAACCATTACAGCTCGGATATTGCGCAGTCCATGCATGTAATGACAGGATGCATATTCTGTTTGTACTCATCACTGATGTGAATTTTAGAAATCTGCCTTTTTCTGTTTTTTTGTTTTTTGGGACAGAAGCCAGCACCAAACAGTAAGTAAAATCAATCACTAAACTGTAAATGTTATCCAGAAAACATTGCTGCCCTCAAATCAAAAGGTCTGTCTGAGTTTTCTTAATGGTGACTTGGATAATTTTTTTTAGCTGTTAGATTGACGGCCAAAAAAAGCTTATTGACATGCTCACCTGGGGAAACGAACATATAAAACAAGAGGGGAATTGCACGCACAGCCGAAAATGTAGATGTACACGATGCTAGCACATGGAGTATGATCTTACACAACAAAGAACCCAACTGGCCTCCCCGACTTGCCCAGAAAAATACCCCACCACTTATTGCTGCACACAGTGTAAAAATGCAAAACGATCTTTATTGCTCCAAGGAAACAAAACAAATAACAGATAAAAAACATACAACAAACAACTGGCGATGAAACCACAAAGTAGCTCTAATATTGGTAAATATTCTAAATATTGGTAAAGAGTTTATAACTATTGCAGCAGACCTATTCTGGCCTAAGGATACTTAATAATTACTTAAAATAACCACTGACTCATTTATACATGAAAAAGTGTTTACAGTCTTGCCTACCTAAATAGTAATAGCAATTTTAAAAAATACAGTGAGAGACAAACAAAACACAAGTGGCAAAAAGTTATAAGGGCATCACAGGGTTAATGAAATATAAATGATAACACCAAAGTTAGTCTGAGCATGGGACACCGCCAGAGCAAGGTCCCACCGACGCATTGCGTGGTAGGGAAACTACCACTTCATCAGGATGTCCTACCTCATTTAAAACAGACCTAAAGTTAAAAAGAAAAATAAACTTACAGACCACATTAGGGCATCCCAAATCAGTACAGTGAATCCCCCAGCAACGGGGTCTCAATAGAGAGAGGAGGATTCTGTAATGGCTTTTATCACATGTTAAATTGCATATATTTGTGCCATCTTTTAGCAATAGAAAAAAATGTTTGTCAAAAGCATGCAAGTAAGCCGCAGGCCAAACCGGTCCAACATCCATTATATAAAAAAGGGGTGTTGTCCATTTCTGGGGGGCATCCCAATTGCTGTGGTCAACACGATTATCTGAAAACCCCCCATAACTTACCTCACCGTTCTCCCCTGGCGAAATGCAGCTGCGTGACCAGCCAGCAGCAATCACATGGCCACAAGCCACAAGCTGAAGCCCAAGCAAGGGACATGTGACTGCTGCTGCCAATCACGTCCCTGCATTTCACACATGGAGAGCGGTGACAGTTAAGAAACCATTTTTGGGTGTTGGGCAAGTTGAATCACACACACACACAACTAGCATTTATCTGTATGTAAACTGGTCACATTTACCTACAGTTAAGTCAGATGTACCATACCTAGCAACTTTTCAGGGTTGGAAAGAGGGATATTTGTTAAATGAGGCCACGCCCCCTTATTGAGGGATGGATAGGAGATAGGGTGTAACAGTTAATACAATATAAACAGGGGAAATTAATCATTTATTGATGCAGATCTGCATGTTACAGGGATAGAGAAGAACAACGAGGGACAAGGGGACATGGACTCCAAAGAGGGACAGTCCCTCCAAATCAGGGACACTTGGGAGATATGCATGTGCTTTACAAGTTTCTTTTATGTTTGGTTGGAATCTCTTTACGTGTAGATATTTGATAACATTTACGCTGTATGTTGTTTTTCTTGACTGTGATGTGTGTGTTATAATAAATACATTCCAGCACAGAATTCTGGGCCCAACAATAAAGCAAGCCTATGATTCATGGCACGTAGCTGCTGGATTAATGAATACAAATCAGAGGTGATCAAAGTGTAAAGAGTGCAGCATGTAACTGGAGTAAGGATTGCTTCAAATCATGTATCTGTGCTTCTAAGGCCACTACTTATTCCAGCGACTTCTCCCCAAAGCACAAAAAAGATGAGCAGCAGACTGTAGCACACATTACCTAGAAAGCAAAACATTTTTATGAATTTATTATGCTTGGTGAATAGCAAGCAACCTTAGGTAGAGACCCATGGTAGGCTACAATTGGCACAAACCCCACTGTAGTCGGCCACTGGCCTTTCCCTGGGGCATTCCGATAAGCTGTGTGAATCCCCCATGGCGCGTCACATAACTCACCTGCTTTCAGGCTCCCTCGCTGATGTAAACATTGGAGGCCACATCCCCTGTATCCCACGCCCAGCCATCTTGCTGCAGTTTTCGGGGAACTAGGGGGTTTCACACAGCAGGACATCCCAGTTCAGGATGAAAGAGTAAAAAACCTGGGAAAGTCAAAATCCCCAAATCTTCCGCTATAGTGGGCATAAAGAGATTGAAAGGCCCCCTATTCAGGGGCACAAAGTAAAGAGCATTTTCTTAAAACAGAAAGTATTTACATGGCACATACAGGGCAAAAACAATATGGCTAACGTGCATTTTAGATAGTCATTCAAAACACTTAAGCAATCCACTGACCGTGAAATACATGGATATAGCTTCTAGTATAAACAGCTACTACTGTGTACACAATTTTCTGGCATGAGACTTGAGGGCACCATATTCTAGTTTAATATATTAAAAGCTATAACCAAGTATTGCATGCTCAGTGGAATTCTGAAGGCTTGGGATAGCATACTGAGATTATTTGCATGGCTCCACCTACTCACTAAGAATTATGGGTATAGCCTGTTGTTTTTTATCTGTTGTTTATTTATGAGAGGCTACAGGGATGCATTGATAGAGGAATAAACAAAATCTACAATTCCAGTCTGGAAATAGGGAATAAAGGAACACAGCGACAGGAGTAGGATCATAGGAAGGACCTTCCTAGTTTGGGTGTCACTTCCCAGGCAGCCAATTCCAAGGAGCCACATGGATGGGGTCTCAAGCCCAGGAAGTGATAAAAAAGTAATTAGTGTGGGGTAAAGAGGCAGGGGTAGCAGAGAAAAAAGAAGCAGCCCTAGTTAGTTCCTGCTAAGGTAGTAGATATGTAGCATAAGAGAAAGTGTGTGAAACCCCCCAGGTCGCCCGATCTGACTCAACCATCCCCGGTCCTATGGCGCTTGCGCAGCCTGTCGTCCAATCAGCGAGCTGGGGGCCTCATCCCCCGTTACTCTGTAACAGGGAGCATGCCTGTGATGGCCATTCACAAGTGCCTGGCACGGGCACACACCCTGCTAAAGGGATAGTGGGGATACGGCCACTGCTCGCGCATTTGGACCGGGAAAGAAGGTGAGTTTCCAGACTGCCTGGGGGGTTTTACACAGCAGAGCATCCTAATTCTGGATTCTCCAGGGGGAGGGAAACTAGCGGCCCTGGAATCTTATAGATTCCAAGCCGGTTGGGGTAAGGGTTTTGGTCCACTTTGAAAGGAGAAGCAGGCCAAAGCTAGAGGTAGTTAGCAACTGAGGCAGAGAATAAATTGAAGCGGAACTAAACCTAGGATTTTTAGTATGCCAGGTCAAATTTCCTGCCCCGGGGGCATCCCAATTTGGGAGACCCCAGGTTGCCCTTATTGACTCATTCAATAAGAGTCGTTTGAGTGCATGTATTGTCCAGCAAGCGGCTCTGTCTGTGGCAATCGGCAGAGCAAACTGGCACATCCCTAGCAGTGGGCGTGCCAAGCCTGACTGAATGGTAGAGTGCACACACAATCCAAAGATGAGGGGCACGCAGCCGCCGGTGTTTACATCCATGAGGAAGACCAGAAAACGGTGAGTTTTGCAGCGTCCCGAGGCGGGGGGGTTCACAGCAGAGCATCCCAATTTTCAGGGTCTGTCGCATTGGATTTTGTTCTGCTTTAAAGCAGAAGAAGCCCTTCTGTTCTGTCCAGAAACTTACAGGCTCAGTCTTAGGTCCCTGACTGGTATTCCTCAGCTGCAACATCTCAACTTAGCTGTGGTCATTTCAAACCTAACAAAATAAAAAAAAAAAGAAGTTAGACTTTCAGACATAGCAGAGCAGGGGTGTCATACGCCCTCCTTAATGGCCACAACAGGTCATGTTTTGTGGATCGATAGCTCTGTCTGAGAACAAATTACTCCCCCTGTGTCTCTGTGTGGAGATCTGCAAAACATGGCCTGTTCAGGAAGGAGACTGACACCTGAGTAGTAGGGTATAGAAGTGGCATCACTATTCTTCTGTGCTATCCACTGTATGCTCTTCTTACTGCTGAATAGTGTTGGGCGAACCCTTATAAGTTCGGGTTCGGAAAGTTTGGCTGAACTAAATCTGAACCTAGTCCCCACTGAAATCAATAGGGACCCCGAACTTTGGGACACAAAAATGACCCCATGCATCCTGCATACCGCAATCCGGTCAGCATCCTGTTGTATGTCAAAATGTCCACTGCCAGGGTTTCAAAAAGATGGCTGCCCCAGGAAAGAAAGCCGACCAGATCTTGGGGCTCAGGTAAGTTGTACAGTTGCTTACTGCTGCTGAGGTTAAGCTGGTTGAAACAAATTTTCTGGGTCTGAGAACCCGAACTTTGAGTTTCAGTTCGCCCAACTCTATTGCTGATGTTACCTGCTGTATGCAATGTAAGTTATTTCATAGGCTGAGGTCTAAGCCAGGATTAATCTATTTTTAACTCTTTATGGAATTGTCAAACTCAAAAACAGGCACATCAACACAAGATATAATATTAAACTGGGCAGAACTACATTGAAGGTGGGGAGAGCACACTAGGGCTCCCACTACTTTGGGGCCTCCACTACAAAGGCAGCAATACATTTACTGCTTCTTAGATGAGGCCTACACCAGATTTAATCTGGTCCTGAAGCTGAGCATCCATATATCACTGTATTCATTTGCTACTTCCCTTCCTGGTGGTGGTGAGTCTTGTCCTGTGGATTGGTAAGCTCTGGAGCAACCACAGAACATGATGAGGTAGGTCTGAATTATGGTGAAAACATGGAACAGTAGCACCAATTCTGCAAAGTAGAAGCTCTGTTGTGTGCCTGATCATTCAGGGAAAAACAAATGACCATATCACACGCTGATGGCTAGGTTTAATGTTTAATGTTAAGCTATGTGATTTAGCATGGACTCCATTCAGTGGTTAAGATTTTAAACCATCTAGTTCTGTATATATATATATATATATATATATATATATATATATATAATGTTTGTCCTGAGACTAGTGTTTTGCCCCAGAACTGCCTACAGCAAGCCACAAGGTATTAATTATTAGAATTAAAATATTAAATAGACATACCATGGAACCTGATAGTTATCAACAGAAAACGATAGCTGACAGGCATAGAGGAATAAGCCACAGGAAGAACAAAGTAAATATCTACGTATTAAGATGACAGTTCCAAGAATGCAACTATGCCAAACCACAGAAATGCTAATTGCCGTATTTTACACAACCACCTCCAGCCACACACTTTAATGTAATGTAGCCAGGGGATGTGCAACTCGTGTCAACATTCTCTGCCTCGTGTTTTTTTATGCGCTGTTTTACCCCACATGGATAATAACTGGGCTAATGGGCTCTGATTGGTTGCTGTGGGATGTTGCTTTCTCTATTGGTTAAAATGCCAAAAGGTCACCAAAACTGTAACAGGTCAGTATATATTTATGTGAATTCCCAATTAAATATTAAAAAATTTCACTCTAAATAATTCAGCAGCAAACACTTTTGTGTTACCTAAATATTGACTTTAAAAACAAGCATATGCCACATGCCAAAAAGACGTGTTTCTGCCCAATAGCAGGAGTCCATTGGCAAACTCAGCTAGTACGATGCACTCTTATCAGCTGAGCCTTCATAGCTAAAGAGGTTCTTGGCAAAAACTGTGTGTGTGTGTGTGTGTGTGTGTGTGTGTGTGTGTGTGTGTGTGTGTGTGTGTGTGTTCCTTAAAAAAATACCCCAGCTTAGGTTGAAGGAAGCCCTGCAAAGGCCTAAACAGTAAATCCATCAAGCAGCAGTGACACATAATGAATTAACCTTGCCTGATGGCCATCAAACTTCATCTTCTTGTAGTGGAGAACCCCTCCTGTAGGATGACCCTTGTGCTCCAGTTGGGAGGGCAGTGCAGCCTGTAAGACGACACTCCCAACTGCTTACCTAGTTCCCTCCGGCACCACAATCTACATCCTGCTCTCCAATCTTCCTCCTGCATTCCAATCTCTGCCCTGCTCTCCCATCTTCCTCCTGCTCCCCAATTTCCCTCCTGAACCCCAATCTCCGTCCTGCCCTCCCATATTCCTCCTGCTCCCCAATTTCCCTCCTGAACCCCAATCTCTGTCCTGCTCTCCCATCTTCCTCCTGCTCCCCAATTTCCCTCCTGAACCCCAATCTCCGTCCTGCTCTCCCATATTCCTCCTACTCCACCATTTCCCTTCTGCACCCCAATCTCCATCCTGCTCCCTCAGCTCTGTGCTGCACCCCCAGCTCCATCCTTCTCCCCCAGCTCCTTGCTCCACCCTCATATCCATCCTTCTGCCCCCAGCTCCATTCTGTATTCCCAGCTCCATCCTGCTCCCCCAACTCATTGCTCCACCCGCATATCCATCCTTCTGCCCCAGCTCCATTCTATACTCCCAGCTCCATCCTGCTCCCCCAACTCATTGCTCCACCCTCATATCCATCCTTCTGCCCCAGCTCCATTCTGTATTCCCAGCTCCATCCTGCTCCCCCAACTCATTGCTCCACCCTCATATCCATCCTTCTGCCCCAGCTCCATTCTGTACTCCCAGCTCCGTGCTGCACCCTTATCTCCATCCTACTCCCCTAGCTCCATACTGCACCACCATTTCCATCCTGCTCCCCCAGCTCTGTGCTGCTTCCCCATCTTCCTCCTGTGCTGCCGGCTGTGTCACATGGGGGTGGGATCTCAAGAGGACCAGATTACTGGGACGAGTGTGCAGTCAGAGGCACAGTGAGTTTTACACTCATTACCTGCCACCCCACACCCACTGCTCAGCCAGCACATGTTGCTGGGCCCACATCGAGACCCACAGTATTGGCTGTATCAACCATGCTGGGGGGGAAGCGGCCATTGGGCCCTGGGACAACCGTGACCCCTGCGACCCTGGTTGTTATGCCACTGGTGGGTCTGATTCAAGCAAATAAAGTACATGCCATATAAACTGATGACTGTTCTGGGGTTTAAAAAGTTTCTTTTATTTCCCACTTAATAGATTTTTGTAAATGACCTTCCCCAAACACACACACAATATCCCAAATGCAGCTTGAAAATACTTATCTGCCCTAATCTTAGGGAGCAGTGGCTCAGGATGACAGATTCACTTCCAAGCTGTGCACTGCACTGACCTTCCCCCTGTCCATAGGGTCAAACTTCCCTTTACTATAGGTCACTTTAAAGCCAATTAAACATATGAGAGTGTGATGATAAAATTGGGTTGGGTATAAGTATTCCCTTTTTCAATGTTATTTCATATTCACGGATAGGCCAAAATTTAGCTTATAGCCCAGTTTCGACAGATTAAGTAATATAAAGTTACTTTTGCTATATGTGGCAGATGTTGACTAGGTTCTGTCTGTTTTTATAAAATCGGAATTTGGCTGATACAGCAAGCCATTGTTGTCACAGGAACCAGAGAGGTGTCGCTAGTACAGCACTATAACCAAAAGCTAGCAATAACTGCCATTTACTGTGCCTAAAAGCTAGAAAATCACTGTTAGCTGGCCAGAAGTAGCAATCAGTGTATACAGTAACACTGATGCCAGTAGGTACAGCACTATCATCAAAAGTACTGTTTTTATCCTACTGCCCAAATATTTTATTTTTTTCAATAAACATTTGTTTCCTGTTAAAATGTTACAAGAACAAAGCCCCTATTTTCAAGTCATATCTTTACTCTTCTTAGTTAGGGACAGTCTGGCCAATGGAAGGCCTAGGAAAATTCCTGTGGGCTGCACAGCTTTGGGGTCTGGCTGTGCTGCTGCTTTTTGCACTCCTATCTAATTTCTACCTCCCTACTGCTCCCCTCACCCCCAGCCAGGAAACCATGTCTCATATTCTGTCCCCGTTATGCATACCCACCCCTGCCACATAATCAGCCCATATAGTACAATTGACCATATAAACCCCTGCAATGTTATAGCCTCAAAGTGCACTCATTGACTGGCCGGGGAGCACAATGATGAATGTGATGTCATAGACTGGTCATGGACTGGCTGGAAAAGTAAAAGCCCGGGCTAATTTTTGGCCACTGCCCTCAGTCCTAGCCCAGCAAGTCCATCTATAGCAAGGCCAATTTTCAACCCCAGAAGACATAATAGGCCAGCCCAACATTTGGTTCCCCCCATGACTTGCGCACACAAAGGATAATGCCTGAAGCCGTAATGACCAAGAACACTCCAGGCCAACAACTGGTTAGACACAAGCAGCGTCATCAACACAAAGACAGCTCACCCAGGGGGTAATTCATTAACATTTGGAGAAAGGTTTAGAGCAGGGCCTTCAAACTGGTAATATTTGAGATCCTCTCAGACAGTACTTGACAAGGCTGTAGACCTACCTGTACTTCAGCCTGATCTGCTGCCATCTGTACTTCACGCAAGTAGGATTTGCACCATAAACAAAAAAACTGCCACATTTTTGTGGATTCATTCGATCTTCATTATGGTTTTAGGTAACCGACAACCCACAAGTGCCACCCAGGTGGCACTTGATATAATATAAAAAATTAAAAGTGGTACTTGATGAAAAAAGCTTGAGAACGTCTGGTTTAGAGCAAAGTTAAGGAAACAAGCAAAGATCAGCACAGGCAGCAGTCAGTCCAAGCCACTGGGTTTACATAAACTAGGAGGAAACTTCAATTTCCTTTTTAAATAAAACATGAAACAATATTAATAATAAAAATAACAATAATAATTTGTGTATGCTTGACTTTATCACCTTTAAAGTAAATGAAGTGTGCAATGCTGTAATAACATTTTAACTAGAGAAGCTATAGGTTGTGATTGCTATTTGACTGACAAATAAGAGTCCATTATCATGACTGCTGGTAAAATAAAGCTCCTATCATTCTGCATGTAAACCTATCTTATCTGCAGTGCTATTCATATGGTAAGGCCCTTTTGATCTGACACCACAAAGGTGAGACATCTGACCTTTCTGTCTCCTCTGGTCAATAACTTGACACACAGACATTGACAAACGACTTTTAGGATCAATCGGATATCAGAAAATGAGATTTTAATCTGAATCTTAAAAACCATGTATCTAAACTGAGGTCCAGACAAAAGAGGTGGACATGGGTTTAACCCTTTCAATGCAAACATTTGGGATAAAGGTTCTGCATATTGTCCATGTACCTATTAATAGTTGATCTGTCAGATCTTTCTATTATTAATGCAATTATAGGGGTATATTTAGGCCCTTATTTAAGAAGGGATTGCGTCAGGTAGCGCCTGCTTAATGAGAAGTAGCGACAGATAGCGACTGGTCAACGGCGGACACGGCACGCAATTACACATTTATCAAGCAGGATCTGTTTAGCGACTGGGATAGCGGCATGTAGCATCTGATTCATCATTTTCACAGCCTCAGCGAACAGCGCCAGCGTTGGACAGCACCAGGTATGACCTCTCGCTACCTGGCGCTCTCCCATACATTTCAATGGACGATCCTTTTCTTCTCTTTAAATGGGTTTTTTTTTTTTCAAAAAAATCACAAATAATTCTGTGACCTCTTCTGGCATTGAAATAGCAGTTTTTTCATATTTTTTTCATTTTTTAGATATTTCCTCAGAAATGACATTACAGGTCTGCCATTAAAGTGTTCATGCTACAATGTTGCTACAATGTAATTCCATATGTTTTCGCTTTGTTACTAGTTGATAGATGCTTGAAAACAGACTTTAAACACACGGCCTCCTGCGCTCTGGGCTTCAAACTAATATTTTTCAGCGCCAGAGATTTGTGAGGCTGTTTTTTTGCTGAATATGGTGTGAGTTGGTCGCTATGAGCAGTCGCTAACATGTGCTCCCATACAGCGCTGTACTGGTCAAATAGCGACTCCTCACAATGTATTCAACATTACTGAACAGCGACTGAGTCGCTACAAAGTACACGGCTGAGCACTGCGACTATTAGCGGGCGCTCTGTCGCTACCTACCGCTAATGATGAATCAGCCTCTTAACATCTGTAGGCTTTTTCCTTAGTGGAGATCACTCGCCTGACTCCAACATTTTCTTTAGACTTGCAATGCTGTGTTGACCAGGGAGGCTGATTCATTACTAACGCCAGATATTAGCAGATGAGCGTCTGTATAGCGGCGCTAGTAGATGCTCGTGTGCGTGTATCGGGCGCTGTAACAGAGTGCCTCAGTCGCTGTAGTAACCTGGCCAGTATTGATGAATGAGATGTATGTTGGGCACTCTAACACCAGTACAACATTGCAGGGAGTGAATGTAGCGCCAGCTCAGTGCGACCGACTCTCAGTGCTCCACACCATATCACCTTATCAAAAATAACACACACAGCGTCGGCGCTCTGGATCTGATTACATTCTGTTTTGATCACATATACACCTGTAACAAAGCGAAAACACATGGAATGACATTGTTTTAACACTGTGACATTAACACTTTAATACCAGACCTGTAATGACAATTCTGCATTAAAATATAAAATAACAAAGATGTTTTCAAAAATGACTTTTTCTAGACTAGGAGAGGTGACACAATTATTTGAACAAAAAACCCTGTTTAAACAGAAGTAAAGGAATGTCCATTGAAATGTGTGGGAGAGCGACAGGCAGCGTCAGGTAGCGACAGGTAATACCTGGTGCTCTGGAAGCTAGAGCGCCGGCGCTATACGCTGAGCCACCTGTAATGATGAATTGTACGCTACATGGCGCCAGATTCGCCTTCAAAAATGTCGCTCACCAGATTCGCCTTCATAAATGTGGTTTTGCGTACAGCGCCCAGCGTTCACAGGCGCTGCCTGCCACTAGGAACCACCTGCCACTATCCCTTGATGAATAAACCCCATATTCAGCATTTCAAGTGGGGACCACTCAATGAGTAGCTCGCCCTCTCTTGCTGAAGCCCACATGTAGACTGAAGCAGGAGAGCTAAGAAGCTGGCAGCATGGAGAGCACTGAGAGTACAGCAAGGGTTAAAAGAAGGGACAGACACCAGCTGGTCACCATAGACTAGAGATGTCCCAAGGATAAGGTAAATATATCTTTTTCTGCTGCCTACTGTTGAAGTTAAAATCAGACCATTCTTAGGAAGTCAGGCCCAGAGAGGGTGTAGGCCAACTTTATGCAGAACCCCCTCTCTTCGACATAACTTGGTTGTTGGTCACCTGTAAACATAAACTTTAGTTAAATGTTTGACTTATTTAAGGTGTGATTTTTAAAAGGGTCCTAAAGTCATTCTGACTTTAGATCTGCTTTAACTAATAAACCATTGGTTTTATAAAGGCGGAAAGGTTGTAACCAGCACTCTTATGTTATTGTTTCCCCTATTGGGATCAATAGCCTTTGAGGGTTGACATGAATGTACCATTCCACTTTTACAAGAGAGGACAACTCACATATATTACTTGTCTCCTATGCCAGCCTGTGAGAAACAGTAACATTAACCGCTTTTGCATCTGTCCAAAGCATTGCATGATGGGTAAAAGCATCTACATATCTACTATTCATATGTACAAAAATTGCAGTAGGAATAAGCAGTTATTCTAGCATAGGCTGGCTCAGGAGATAGCTTGTTAGATTAGTTGTCCCCTATCAAAGCACCCCGATTCTTCTTTCGTCAAGTATCAGAAACAAGCTTGGATAAGGTGTTTTGATGCAGGGTGTATAAGTAACCCCTCCTCTTGCTGTTTAGCATATATTCTTGGACATTTTTTTGCGCTAGAGTCCCTTATCTTTTCAGGAGGTCAGATTTTGGTGAGTTACCTAAACCGGACCAACAGCCTGGCACAGTTGGAAAAGAAAGGTTGCAGCCATTTTGAAGTGCCCTCTCAGCATCTCAGCCATGCTGCTGCCTGGATTCAACTGACAATGAACAGTAACATGAAACCCAGCAGCACTTCCTGTTTGCAGATGGCCTGCAAAAGCATGAGCCGCCATTTTGTTTCTAAAATTTACCACAGCAGGCGTTAGAAAAAGGTAAATTCATTTTTTTGTGCCGCAATCAAAATTGCCCTTGGGAGGGATGCATATGAGCACTGTTTGTTGTGTTGCTGTCTGGTTTAAGTTATTTTTGACTGTTGGCTCACTTTAAATCAGAAATAGATTTTATTGTATCACATTAAATAAGAGGCACTTTAAAAGCATGAGGAAGTGATTCTCAATATTTGTACCAACCAAATAGAAGCGGATTTTTAGTAAAGTTTCGTAGATATATGGTAGTTACAATACATACACAGTTCTACTTCCAGTAATATCTTCCTTCTTTATCGTTATTCCATTTCCTCTTTTATTGTGATGAATAATCATAGCTTTATTTTGTTGTGCTGATTTAATATAGCTGGAGTTCCTAGGTTTAGCCATTAAAGACAAACATAAACTCTATGGCAGTTATCTGAGAGCAATGGTTCCCACAAAATGTGGGGTTCTAAATTTTTGCAGCAGTTAGGCCTTGAAAATGTAAATAGAGACTAAAAGGAGCACATCAAATGTCTGTTATTAAACTCACCCAGGTTTGGACTGGGGCCGAAAAATTGGCCCAGGATTTTACTCACCATCTTGTTGGCTTCATATTTCCAAATGACCCACTCCAGGTACTTGCATGATATCAGCTTAGTCCTCTGATGTACTTCAGATACTGAAATTCATAGATGACACCAGTATAATAAAACTCATTACAGTCAATGAAGAGACAACCTTTCGCAGTGAGAAAATCAGCCAGTGGTGTAAATAGAACAGCGTTGTATTAAACATGGAAAAGGCCAGTTGAAATGGTTGAGGACCCTTCTAGTATGCTACTGTCAGGATTCCTCCAGGATTTCCAAGTCCTCGCGCATGCACGTGTCTCCAAGCATACATACATCCATGTGGAAACCTGTGCTTCATTCAAGAGCAGAACACATAGACTGTGGTCTGTTCTGATGAACCAGCGACCCTCCTCAAGAAAAAAATTTGGATATTTTTTAGTATCACTTCTAGAGATGAGCGAACTTCTTGAAAGTTCGATTCGGGCGATTCGCCGAATTTCCCCAAGAAATTCGGGTTCGCCCGAATCGAACTTTCAAGAATCGCTCATCTGAAAAAAAAAATGCCGGCATGGTGGGAGCGGGCAGGCCGGCTACGCTGACAGCGCAGCCGGCCTGCCCGCTCCCACCATGCCAGCATTTTTTTAAAAAGCAAACACTTACCTGCATGGTCGGAGCGTGGAGGCCGGCGCCACTCTCAGCTGTCATCAGAGGACGCGTCATCAGAGGACTTCCACGCTTCACGCTCCACGCTCCGACCATGCAGGTAAGTGTTTGCTTTTTAAAAAAATGCCGGCATGGTGTGAGCGGGCAGGCCGCCCGCTGACAGCGTAGCCGGCCTGCCCGCTCCCACCATGCCGGCATTTTTTTTTATATTTCAGGGAAAATTCGATCGGCACGAACCAAAAAAAAATTCGAATCGAATTTTCCCTGAAATTCGGAGCGAATTCCGGTTCGTCCGAACCGGTTCGCTCATCCCTAATCACTTCGTATCACTTCGGAAAGAGGGGGTTTGGAATTGCAGGTCCTATTGGAAATTACTACTGCAAAATTAATTGCTGGGGTTAGGTCCAACCCCCTAATTTTATAAGGACCTAGCGTTCCCACCACGCATGAGGCGTGGTGGGAACGCTAGGTCCTTATAAAATTAGGGGGTTGGACCTAACCCCAGAAATTAATTTTGCAGTAGTAACTTCATTCAAATGGACAATCCACTTCTGGGATTTCACTTTCATTCATAAGCCCGGATTCCAGTCTTGCAGACAGTCCACTCATGGATCTTCCCATATGCACGCTAAGCATGTTCACACATGTTGACTGTTTATAAAAAGGAGGCCTCTGCAGCCATGCTTTGCTGTATTGTCAGCTTCCTTGAACGCTCTTTCCCTTGCTTCTGCTCTAGTTGAATTCTGGTTGTGACCCCAGCTTGTTATTTCGATGCCGCATCACCACCTGTGACCCCGAACTCTGGCTCGTTCATCGAACTCTGCCGACCTCGGCCTGTCTGACAACTCTCCTGATGGTTCTTCATGGTACCACACCTCATCCACTACTGTAACTTCCTTCTGAGGAATGACCCTGGTTATGCCTGCAGCATAGTCTGACCCCCTTTGTGGGGGGCTCCAGTGAACACCAGGCTCGCCAGTAGGCTCCAGTCACCGGGGGTTGGTTGTCATTTGCATGACTCTCCGTCCTCTGTATCCCACTTTAAGGGCCCCAATTGGTCAGTTTAGTTTTAGGGTACCATCATGCAAAAAAAACAGGTTTCAGAAAAGTTTATTTTCTATGATTCGTAATAAAGCTCATCTACAAACTGCAATCCAGCTCAGCCTTGACTTTGCATAATAACGTCTACCCACGTTCTATTCCATTATTCTTATGTGTCTGTTGTTTTACAGCCAAAGCAATAAGCAGTATATTGCAAAATATACTGGGCAGTTAAAGCTTATTGATTGATTGTCATGACAATCTTCACTGACAAATGCGTTAGCTAGCTGGTCACATTGGCACCTCCAACTGCAGCATTTTCAGGGTACAGAGGGTAACATGAGCATTTGGCCGAGCCATCCCCAGGACAGCTTGGCGCATCAGGAATTTTCCTGGTCCTCCAAATGGCCAACCCGCCTCTGCACTCTCCTATCTTTATCACCAGTGGGATCACCTGCAAAACTCTTGCACAAAGGCCATCTTGGTCAAAAGGGATTCTCCAAGGAATGGGCCACGTAATCATAACAGGGCTTCTGGGTGCTGCCCTAACCCCCAGCACTGGATAAAATATTTCTTTGATTTTAATAATGAGAAAAATATTTCTTCTGGATAAACCCTAGACTGCAGTCTCACTGCTCTCTAACTGTAGCAGATTAGCTTAATGATTGTAGACATTAAGTATTCCTATAATCTATAGTATCGGTTACAATCTCCCTAAAATCTAATTTACTAAAGGAAATAGCAATCCTGGGTGTAATATGACACTAGCATCATCCATCATTCCTAATCAATTCACAGAGTTGCGCACAGGCAGGAAAGTAAATCTCAGAAAACACTGCTGTCAATAAAACTGATTTTGTTTTAGGTTAAAGAGCAACTGTAGGCAATATTGATTTATCAAACATAACCCCCCATTTTACCTCATTACTGGCAGTATGCTAAAGATTTTCTCCCTGACAGCAGCCTGACTATGGACTATAATCTTAGGGAGTGGCTAAGACCCTCTAACCATGCATGGCAAATACAAATATTCATAGTAAAGACAGCTATAGGTAAGATTAGTTAATAATAATTAGAATAACAGTGGTGGCCATGTTATCCACCACCTTGACAATTATCTATATTTTTGCACTCTCAAAGTGTGCCCAGGTAGGGGTATGCAACTATTTGTCTGGCCTGAGTATTTTTTTTACTGATAGTGTAGTATTGTGCATTATTAGCATTAGGTTTCAACTCACCCTCCCAACTTTCCTAATTTGCTGTAGGACCTGTAGTAAGCTCAGGCACTAAACAGGGTTTACACTACAGCACCACTCTTATGTAACATGTGTGTGCCATTAGCCAATGGTTGTTGTATTCCTGTATTCCTAAGTTCCTTCGTCTTGCCTGCAAAAAAATTCCTGGTATGTATTTCATGTACTTTACTGATTAAATAGAAACATCAGTCTGCTCAGTCAATTAACATAAAAGCTTTAATTCATAAATATCAATAACATACAACAAGACACATTAAAAACCATTTAAATACATAGATACAATTACACATTGGACAGACTCACAACATAAACAAAGGAGTAGGCGGTGAAGTGAAGAGAAAGATCATCAGAAAAATTAATATATATTTATCAATCCACCAATATCAAAACAATATGATCACCACCTACAAAAGATTATGTGGGGGTGGGGGTGCATATGTGGGCTGCAGAGACCTCACCAGCTCCCATCTGTCTGATGTCTGCACCCAAGCAAGAGATTTTTGAAAGGCTGGCAAGTGTAGACAGCGCTCCATTCAATTTTACTTTGAGGAGAGACAGAGCGGCTTAGTAAAGTTGAATGAAGCGCTAGCCACTGATTGGAGGAGAGCCCATGCATTCAATGTGGGATCTCGGATGAGGTAAGCAAATAAGGTGATACAGGGGATTTCACATGCCAAAGTAGAACACTCCAGAAAGGAGGGGAAAAAAAACAAGATGTTCTTTTTTTGGTCCAACCAGCTAAATGCTTTTTAACTTTGCTGTTATAGATTGTATATTAGAACCTGGGTAATCTCATTATTGATTACTCACTTTAATCAATTTAATCCACCATTAATCAGAGCTGTTAATATAATGAAAAGTGTTGTGTGCATTTGCTTTCTGATAATTTGCTTTACGCAAGGAACTGTGCAGTAAGACTTTTGGATGTTGAAAAAAAAATCCCATCAAAATAGGGGCAATGAATAACTAAAATCCTATCTAGTGATGTTGCCTTTCACTCCTTTTGGCCTTAATGCTAAATGTAATCCTACAAATGTCTGCTACATTTTCCAATACGGGATGAATTAGAGACTCCCCTTGGAGCAGCAGACAGGCAGCCAGCCCATATACACCGGGTTAGCTAAGACTCATAATTCCAGACTGGAAAATCTTTTTGAAATGTCGTTTTATTTCCTAAACCTTAAAAGCGCAGAAAGCAGCAAAACTGCTTATGTGTTCCAGACTAGGAAATGTTGTTAATCCATAGAGCATCTCAAATTATATCACCTACCATGTACAAAGCCTCCCACAATATCATAATACTTGATGCCAGAAAGCCTTCAACTAACAGTCTTTTTACTGATCTGTTTATCCGAGCCCAGGGACATAGGGACCATTTACTAAATGCACCAACATAAGCAGAGAAAGCAGCTGGCCAGTCTGAGCAGGGGGTAAATAGGTTGGCTTTGCTAAGGATTACTGAAATGTTGTTTAGTCTTATGGAACTCTCAGGGGAGCCCCCAAAGGAGTAATTCAGGGGTCTGGATCTCACCAGACCAAATGGAGCTACCTTTTGTGGCACTCTTGAGCGCAGAATGGCTGCTATTTGCATTTGGGGATGCTTGTCGCCAATGAGTGGCCAGACCGTCTCTGTAGATGCCTTTTGTTGCACTACTAAAACAGACCAAAAGCCTCTAAAGTGTCTCCTCCCAACCATGCCCTATCTCTGTCACTCCCTGTACTGAACCCCTCCGCTCCAGATAAAATTCCTGGGTGCTTTACCTGGTTACACAAAGGTACACGTTACTATCAAGTGCCATACATTAATGTCATTTGCAGAAAAATCCTGATCATTAAGAGACTAAAGGTGTATTGGACAGCACTTTTTTCTCAAATAAATATGGCAAAATAATAGGTGGAACCAAAAGAGTATCTTCAGGGGATGCAGTGATCGCAGGCAAATCAAGGCCATATGATTAGGGAACCCCACAATGACTATACACCTTTTCTCTTTATATTTGTGTGTCCACAGTCCAACATTTGTCTCCTTATCAAACCTTTAGCTGGTTAACATTGCATCTTATTTAATTAGCATCCAAAAGGTGGAACAAGTCCAAGCTGAGGCTATTGTCATGGGAAAGTGTTGGGTAGAGCAGAGGTCAGGAAAGACTTCAACGCGGCAAGAGACTTGGCAAGGCAATGGCTTAGCATGGACACTGATAATTTAGTCATCTGTGTGCTGTGGATATGGCTTGTAAATACCCCCCCTGCAATCAGCTGGCACTCCGGGTTGGCAGACTAGCCATCATGTGTCATTATAACAGTGTGGCATACGAGGTCATTTATAATAATACTTATAATTATGATTATTATTATAATGACTGATTGGAAAAATATAAGTTGGCTTAGTGGTCGACAACACAACAGTCTACTACAATAGTAGTAGAGGAATCTTCGCTAGCCCTACACGCTCTTAACTCAAAATTCAACTGTAAATATCTTAAGGACTATACCATGTAAATGAGATCATCTATGAAATCTATGCAAATACACAATACATATTCCCAGTCACATCCTTCCTGTTTTTATCTTCCTGTTACCTTTAGGTGTCTAAATAAATTCCATGCTTGTTATGTACTAACATATTAGTAGTGTCATATTTTAGGAGGAACATGCGGGAAGTATTTATTTTACCTGAAGCATTTCTTCCTCTCTGGAACGTAATCTGTCTACTCCGGATCTCCTACTAAATCTACCTCTCCAACCAGGGACAAGCCGCTCTCCCTCTTACCCACTCCAGCTATTCAGAAATGCCCGGCATACATCCATTAGCTGAAGGAAATCAGGGATGTTGCTAGTGTGTGTGTCGTCTGATCACCAGTGAGGTGCATACAATAGGTGAACATGGAGATTTCACACAGCGGGGCATTCCAAATTGGTATTTCCCAGGGATGATCCTCTTGAATCTTTTAGAGTTTTCCTTATTCAGCTCAATTTGATCAGTTTTGGCAAAATGGGTAAAATGTGGACAGTTCTATTTCTAGAAATAAAAACCTTTACTGGCAGCAATTCCTTTTTAGATAATGGCAGATAAATGGTGACTCAATGTGGTTTTCTACCCAGGAGGAAGCAACCATACAGCAAAAAGGATTACTGCAGAACAAATAATGCTGTGCCTAAAAAAAATAATTTACCCACAATAATTACCCTAAAATGTCTTCATTTAACTGATATTTATTACAGTTTGCATTCCTGTCTTATTCATATTTCTCTTGAAAATCTGGTTAGAGATGAGTGAACTTGTTAAAAAAAATTTGAATTGGACATTTCGCTAAATTTTCCCAAGAATCAAATATTTAACAAATTGTTGCTAAAAGACAAAAAAAGCTCACCTCTCCTTGTTCCAGTTGCCAGGCGATGTTCTCATCATCTGGCAGGCCTCAGCATCTTCAGTGGGATTGTAGGACAGGAACTTCCCACCTATAAATAGCCCCTTCCTGTGGCCGGGGGTAAAAGGCTGGAGCCCAGTGTTTTACCCCCGGCCACAGGAAGGGGCTATTTATAGGTGGGAAGTGAGCCGGCTTTTGAAGTCACTCCTCGTCTATAAATAGCCCCTCCTTAAGGCAGGGAGAGGCGGCGGGAGCCCAGTGAAGGATTGGAATCCTCTGCATGGCTAGCGAGTGATGTGGAACAACCCCACTGAGAACCCTGAGGGAGGAGGGGAGTCACTTACCTGCATGCCGGCTCTTCCTGTCCTCCAGTCATGCGCCTGGCGGTGGGTGCTGTATAAGCAGCATCAGAAGCTGCCTCATGCAGCTGACAGCATGGCTGGCTTCCCCTGCTTACCTCCCGCTATGCTATATACACAGCAGAAGGGGAGCAGGGAAGGCCGACTGCTCTGTCAGTGCCTGATGCAGACCACCCACAGCTGGACATGACTGATGGCGTGCAGGTAAGTGACAGTGAGTGCCAAATCGAATTTACCCTGAACTTCGGAGCAAATTCTGATTTGTATGAATCCATTCACTTATTTCTGAACTCTGGTTCATTCTAAGATTAGTGTTGCTGCATGAAAAGAATTGTACTGATTTATTTTGGCTTAAACCAAACAGAATATTTTTGAGCGACACTGTTGTTGATCTTCTAGTTATTGAGCCCTTGCCCGTCTGGCCTTCCATTTTTAACTCTTTACGGGTAGACTTGCTCCTGCCTTGATGTGTCCTTAATGGCTGGCTGGTCTCATTGGCCTTAGGCAATAATGCACTGGCGGGGAAGTCTAGGGGTAGCAGGTCAGGTTAGCATGGTATGTCTCTTAGCAAGTAGGGGCTTGTCTATAGATCAGCCAGCAGTGTTAGACTGGGGTCAAAGGCCTGAAAGGAAACTAGTGATAACAGAGGATCTCCCAAAATGATGTGAGCTAGACTATCATCATATTTTGTTTGCTCCAGGCCCCATACGTTCATTTCTAGACAAGATGACCTAGTGTAGTGAATCCCTTCCATGGTGTAGAGTAGGTTGGCAGTTGGTAGCCCATCAGAATTTTGTAGGACAGACTGTTGAATATTTAACATCAAGCAATCAGGCATAAATGTATTCTATCAAGGTAGCATCATGGCTTGTCCTCTCGCAGGAGACATGATTTCATTTCCCTCATGGGGGCTCCGCTCCTCAGCAATGAGATTCTATACTAATATCTGGCAGCTGCAATAAGAGCTGACTTGTAATTACAGCTTCCCATAATAAAAACGATAGTCACTAGCAGCTTTATGTCAGCATTAAATAAGGACAGCCAAATCATGCACCAAGTCGTAATCAATAAACCCACTTGTGTGTTATTTAATGAGTATCAATTATTAGCCTAAAGAAGAGATATTACATACGTCTTGTCTGGGACTGTTACAACTGATAAATAAATGATGGACCAAAGTAGACATTTGGAGCTGAAATGATTAAGGCATGTGCAAATTAAATGGCTACAAATATATTAGCAACAACTGAAGCTGCTTTCATCTGCTGCTTAGCATTACTGGGATGTCTTTTCCAGACACTCTGGAGGGGAGGGGGCTGCCACATTCTTCTGGGGATGCTGGACACTTTGTTGTTTGATGTAACATGTCAGACGTTATAATTAAACTTCATTGTATGGTGTCCTTCTGAAAAACACACCAGTGCTCTGTCTGCATAATTGAATTTACAGTTTATTGATACCAGATGATTTTCATTTCTACAGAAATGTATAGAAAGATACTAATTAATATTATATGTGCACATTTGCTTATTATTGCACCACTTATGGTTTGAGGGCTTTAAAATCATTAATACAGAAATATGTAAATAGGGAAAAATTAAAGAATGTAGGTTCAGACATACCGTCAGTGTCGGTGCCTGTAGAATATTAGCAGCTTTATTTATGCTGAGTATTTATATAGCACAGTCATATATTCCACAGCACTTTACAGGGTACACTGATTGCATTGTGCAATAGGAAGACACGGTACATCATGATCCTATTGGAGGAGGTTCTGCCTGATTCAGTGTATGCTGCAGCTTCTGGTCCCTTGTTAGAGGAAAGACTTGGCCTGGACAATGTAAGCACGGCTAATTGCAGGGCTGGATAACAAATTATATGAACCTATCCAAAATGAGAGAGAGAGATCATAATGACAACTAAACAAAACACAGAACTTGGAAATATAGACACCTCCCCTATAAAAACATAAAAAACAAAATGAATTATTGCCCTCTAGCATCTTGGCCATCCTCTCCACTAACCACCCATATACTCCCATATCCTAGTCACCCAGATCTTACTTTTAGAAGATGGGGTGATATGTCCTCACTCCTTGTTTAGGCATGGTTAGTGCCTACTGCAACTTTCTAAATGTGATGGAAACATTAGTCTACTCTAAACAGATTATACTGTTCACACATCTTGATAACTAGGCATTACTATTAACTAGAGATGAGTGAACTGAATGTGCTCCGAAATTCAGGGAAAAATCGATTAGGCACAAGTTTGAATTATCTTGTGATCCTGCCGACCGCATTTTTCCATCCACTCTGTTCCTCACCGCTCTCTGCAGATATCCTAGACTCCTCCTGCTCCCCTCTGCAAGGAGGGGCTATTTATAGACAGGAGTGATGTGGCTGACGTCACTATGAGTGATAAGGGGGAGTGTAGGGCTACCTCCTTCTTCACTGATAAATACCTCCTCCCTGCAGTGTGGAGGGAGGTGACTAGATCTATGTCCTACTCCCGATGTCTTGAGCGGAGAGTGGTGTGAGACAGATGAGGAAACCACCCCACGATGGATGGCAAGGAAGGAGGTAAGTATTGGTGTAAAAAATATTTATTAAAGGACTTTTCCTGGTGTGAAGGAGGAAACCCCACATTAAACCCTTAAAAACTAAAAGAACAAATGGTGTGGGCTCCCACCTGTCCAGCAAAACCAGCCTGGGCACCAGCTATATGGGCTTGTAGCTCAGGGCTTGCAGTCCGAGCGGCCTGCACCCCGGCCCCTGAAGGCTACCATCCCACATAGCCCACAAGGGTACTGGGCTCTTCTGCACCCCCTGGCTTTGCAGGTAATGGGGAGGGGGGTTTCAGCAAGTCACCTACGCAGGTAGCTTGCTGTTTCCCTCTGCTCTCCTGCACACACACCAGAAAAAGTCCTTTAATATTTTTTTCACAGCAATAGTTACCCCCTTCCATCAACAGGTGCTGTTCCAAGCCGCCTGCCATTCTCCTCTGTCTTCAGTGGGGCAGATGACCCAGATCTTCTGCCCCACTGATGGCTTCTGCCGCTCACACCTGCTGTATGAGTAGCTTTTAATACTGGTGGCGTGAGCTGATGTCAACTCACTTGTTGGTAAAAAAGAGAGATGCCAGAAGCCTAGAGCAGGGCAGAGGATCTGGGTGCTCTCTCCTGCTGAAGACACCACAGCCCATCTGAGAATGAGGTCATTGGCTGGCTTCGGAACATGAAAGAAGGTAACCTTTTTTCGAAGTGATTTCTTAAAGTTCGATTTGGACTAACCCAAATTTCTTGGGGAAATTTGGCAAATCAACCGAATCAAACTTTTAAACTGTTTCGCTCATCTAAACTAATAACCCAAACGCATCATTAGATAATCATTATTTGGTACCTGACACATTGACAGGTTCATATACTACTTGCCTATTTATTCAGCTTTCATTTACAGTCACTGAGATTTTATGTAAACTACAATTTCAAAGTATAACAAAAGTGAGTGGTTTCAAAAAGCTAACAAGAGACTCGCTATTAACAGACAGATGAAACAAACACTGCAGGGGGTGGCTCATGCCTTTGGCAAAGAAATGTTGATTAGACATGTACAGCCAAAGCAAGTGAAAGCAACAAATGAAAATGAAAGTGGTAACTGTAATACAAAGAATAATATAAAACTTTATTAGGTGTTGAGTGTTGCTTTTTGTGACTTAAAAACATAATAATCAGATATGTTTTTTATAGTCACTTCAACAAAAGTTGTTTTTAAGAACTTAATTTACTAAAAATGACCACTTTAGGAGCTGCCCCCCTCCCAAAAAAATCTTCCTTTTAGCTTCGAATTATGTCATATATGTAATTTTATTACACAGCCCTGCTAATGTTATATAACTCCCTGTCCCACTAATGTTATATAACTCCCTGTCCCACAAAGAGTTTCACCAAAATCAGTGTAATGCAGAGTGGTGTTGGAATTCAGGATACCATTTACTCCTAGCAAAGGTGGTCTGACTAGAGAAAGCTAGGGGGTCGGGGAAGATGGGGATATAGCTCAACAACATTCTTAGTATAAAACAGACCGGGAGCAGTCAGCTGCCTGTGATTTAAGGTAAGTATTCTTTAAATCTACATTTAGCCCACAGATGTAAGCGTTTAGGGCTTTCATTAAAGCTGAAAGGTTGAAAACAAGTGTTTTGATTAAGGTAAGATTATCTTTATGCACTATTGTTGGTCCCAGAATGTAGGGGGGCTTTCATGATTAGTGATGCCCCCATGCATACATTTCTGCCAGCCCAAGATAATCTAATTTGCTTCTTGTTCTACCAGTCAAACCAGGTAAGTATATTTTGGTATCTGAGGTCAGTAAAGGAAGGGAAGGGAGAATTTTTCCTCCATTTCCTAATGTTACGACAGGGCCCCATCACATTTAGTTATGCCACTGTGTAGGAGGAAGTAATTCTTGTGGACGAAAGTTGAGTATCAGCAGAAGCTATTCTAGGGATAAAAGCTTTTTCAGCCCTTTGGATTGACCAGGCAGCTACATAGACTAGGGGTTCCCAACCTCTTTTTAATCAAGTACCACTCTCCATTTTTGAACTATATGTAGTAACACCTAGGTGGTAGGCATGAGTTGCAAGTCACTTAAAACCATTTAAAGTGGACCAACACCCACGGGTGATCGGCCCGGGAATCTATAAGATTCCCGGGCCGATCACCCCCCACCCCGCGGGACATCCGAGATCGGGATGTCCCGCGGGGTGAAACCCCCCCCAAACACCCCAACTCACCTACCTTATCTTCGTCGGCGGCCGGCCGCCGCCGCCTCCCTCGCGCCCCTGTAGGCGTGCGCGCCTCCGCGCCGGCCGTCTGCGAATGGCCGGCGCGGGGGCGCGCGCGTTCAAAGTGACGCGAGGGAGGCGGCGGCGGCCGCCGCCGCTTAGACGTTCAAGATCTTCTCTTGTACGTCGGCGCTGGCAGCGGGGAGAGGTGAGTTTTTCGGGGGGTTTCACACAGCGGGGCACCCCGATCGGGGGTGCCCCACCGAAGTGGACCAAGACCCAGGATAGTCAAAATCCTGGGTGTTGGTCCACTTTAATGTGCACAAAAAACACACACATAATACACATAAATAACATTTTTAAATAGTGTCGAGCGAACCCTATAAGTTTGGGTTCGGCCAAACTTTGAACAAAAGTTTGGTTCAGGTACCGAACGTGACACAAACCTGGTCCCAATTGAAGACAATGGGGACCCCAACTTTGGCATCCAAAAATGGCTCCATGCAGAGTGTGCAGCAGCAGGATGGCTGTACAACTTACCTGAGCACTGTGAACCAGTCGGTGGTTGATGTTCTTTCCTCTGTCAAAATGTCCACAGCTGCGGCTTCGGTAAATGGCTGCCCCCATGAGTGAGGAGACTTTACATTGTAAGCTGCTGCCAGTGTCCTCACTCATGTGGCTGGTAGTGGCCATTTTCATATAAAAGAAATCCGACCTTTGACCGGATCGCAGGGCTCAGGTAAGTGGTACAGCCACTTTCTGGTGCTGCGCACTCTGCATTGGGTTAGGCTGCATTAGGTTAAGCTGGTTGATGGGCTGAGCAGGGCTTTTCTGGGTTTGGCTGAAGTCCAGGTTTGGATCTGGAAACCCGAACTCGCAAAGCTCAGTACGAACCCGAAGTTTGCGGTTCACCCAACAATAGTTTTAAGCTCTTCTGGAGAAGTTTTTTTTACTTAAGAAACACATAAGATGTGGGCAAAGTATGGATGGCAGAAGATCAAGTTGGTGTTCAAGTCTGCAGCCTTGCTGAATACCACTTGAATCTCGAATACTACCAGTGGTGCTAATACCACAGGCTGGGAACCCCGATATAGACTATATAATCATATAGCCCTAACCCCCCCCCCCCCCCCCATTTATTGTTTTCTCAAAATGAGCCCACCAAAGCGATAAAACTTATAGTGAACTTTTTAGCCAGTAGGAGTGGCCACTCTACAGGACAATAATAAGTACCGTGTTTCTATCAGCATACTTTCACGCCTAGTCACAATGCTGAAATACACAGGTGGCCACAGGGGGAGGAGTTTTAGACCACAAGTTAAGACCTATGATTGGCAGTCTATCTCTAGAGGAATCAGGTGGGGGAGAGTCAGAAGTCAGTGCCAAGTTTCTGCTTCTACAGTAGGTGATGCTGCGAGGTTACAGGAAGGTTGAGGGCAGATATGATAAGGTAAACTGCTGAATCATGTCCCTTTAAGAGTGTCAATAGATATAACATATTATCACGGTGATCAGGATATGACTGAGCCAGCTTTAAATTACACAATCTTATTGTCTACATTTCAGAGTAACAGTTCAACTAGGCGTATTTCCATGTCTAGCACATATCCAGTGATTTCACCACGACACATGAACACTTAGATAAACACGCTGACGAATGTGGTTTGTGGTCCTTCTGTTTCTCATGTGGACTGTGCAGAGTAACTCTATAACTCTACCAACGCAGGTGGACAGTGACTTAAACATCTGTGAAGAAAAAAGAGAAATAAACATGAAGAAAAAAAAGGAACTGAACACATTGGAAACAGATTGAAGCTGAATCTGCCCCCTCCATATCCTAATAAAACCACTTCAAAAACATTTTTGCTGTTCCAGTACCCACCCTGCCAAAACTTGCATGTTAAATAACTTTATTCTATTTTAAGCCAGTTCAGTCCTGAAAGAACAGAAATATAATTTACTCCTGACAGCAGTTGGGTAGATGTAATTCTTTATATTTAATATTAATTTTCTTCTGCCAGAATTACCCTGTGGCAATTGTAAAGATTTTTCTGACACTCCAAACCTGTACAGATTAACTTGTAAATGCAAAGTGAGATACAAATGTCTTATAAATATGCACAGTATAATGTTCTTAGAAGAAAATAAAGGAGACTTACTGTGTTTATCAGATGCTGAACAAGAAAGTAAGATAAAGTTTTGCAGGTAGCATGGAGATCACACCTCTAATTCTATCTGTAGGTCCTTCATGTTAAAGGGTACCTGTAAGTGTAAAATCAAAGGTGACTTCTCTTACCTACCATACAGCTGAATCATCCTGGGCCAGGGTAGTTTATAGGGGAAGTCGAGCAGGGCGTTTGCCCTGGGCGACAAGGCCATTGGGGGCGCTCAGCCATCACGTTTTCCTCAAGTAGGTTAGGGCCCACTGTTAATGGTGCCTACCATGCACCAGGCCCCTCAACCCCCATATTGGGCTCAGTCATGCAGATCGAGCACCGCCTACTGCTAAAGTAAAGGCACAACATACCGGTATGGGGCAGCAGAATGGGTGAGGAGGGGGCAGAATTTTTAACTTCCTGCACTGGGTGCTATTTTGCTTATAAACTGCCCTGTCCTGTCTCAAAAGTTTGAGCTATAGCCTCTTACATGCCTCATTAGCCATGTAATTCCCATCCAGTGTCTTTATTACAAGAGCTGTGTCTGAATCCCATCCCTACCTGCAGTACAGTGTGTTATGCCACCCCTTCCTGTATATTTAAAGCTGACCTATACACAAAATTATAATCACCTATCATACCTCCCCCAGCTATCCTATGGTGCTACTGCTGTTCTATACCTATATATGCCATGCTATGTCTCTTCCTTATCAGCTGGTAGTGCCCTCTCATGACTGAGCACAATGTGGGGTGACGATGGGCATCACTACCAGTGACCCTGCTTCATCTGTGAAAAACAGGATGGCTGGGAAAAGGCATACACAATGGCCTTGACATCCAGGGTAATCACCCACCCCTAGAAATGGTCCTGTTTACACGTTTTAGAAATGTAAGACATAGAACTGAACACTTATCATATCTTTCATTTATAAGATATGATAGGAGGAAAGTAAGTAGAAAAACAATATTCTGAACCAAATGTTGTGCTAAAACACTGTTCCCCCCAAAAAACAAAAATAGGCAAGATGTATAATCTCCCTATTATAGGCAGTCCGACCCCCCCCCCCCCCACTCCCATTCCCCATAGGCAATGTGGCATCCAACCCTCCCCTTCCCCATAGGCAATGTGGTATCCACCCCTCCCCTTCCCCATAGGCAGTGTGACATTTCTCCATCCCATTCCCAATATAGGCAGTGTGGCATTCTCCCTCCCATTCTCCATATAGGTAGTGTGGCATTGCCCCCTTATGGAGAGCCATTATTCCATGCCTTTAACACTGTTAATGCCTTCAGCTTCAAGTTCTGTCTTTCTAGTATTGAAAGGCTCGCTGTTCTGTCTCTTTGTTTTTCTTTTAGCCCCCCCCCCCCGTTGGCATTGGAGCCCTGCAAAGCTTTGTTTATGCTGCCTTACTTTTCATCATCTACACTTAAAGGCTTCACCTCTAAACGAATATTCTTTAGTATTATCTGTTTGTATATAAAACCCAACTGTATTCATATAACCCAACTCTATCTCTATCCAAAAAAGAATGTCCCATGAGTTGTTTTCCAGGTTCCTCAGACACACATGGTCATTTTCCACCACTTGGGGTCTGCCTCCATGCCTCACCTGCACTCCAGTACAAGGTTCCCCAATCCTCCTTCTCAAGGCCCACCAACAGGTCATGTTTTGTGGATCTCCACATAGTTTCTCTATATCCCTTTTGCACTAATTACTTCACATGCGCAACTGGGTGGAGATCTACAAAACATGAACTGCTGGTGGGCCTGGAGAAGATGGGTAGGGGACCCCTGCTCTAGTACATTTATTGACATAGGTGCCACCTAGGCTATAACGAAGGTTTGTTAGCTATATTTTTTGACAACACTGCAAATCACAAGATAATGACAATTGCTTACAACCCATAAATTGCCTTGCAATTCACTGCCTTGCTAAGTAGCAAGAAGAGGCCTACTATTGCAGTGGGTTTGTTACTGTAAACCCTACAAAAACTGAAAACTAGGAGTAGATATAGCAGCATTATTTTCTTATCTATAGGACAGGAATGGGAAACTGCACTAATCTGGGGAATGAATTGTGAAGACTAGGGATTAACCTTCGTAAAAGGGCTATAATCCCAGCAACAAAAATAAAGGCAGCAAGCAGCTCGCATCATGCCTGTCCCACGTGCCTCTCCTCCATTTTTTGCAGCACTGGTTAAAAGCAGTGCTCCAAATTGCCATTCCTTTTCCTTTATTTCTCCAGGACTCGCAGCCAATCAGCGACTTGCATTTATTTCAGATTTTCATTGCAGCTTTCAGTTTAGTTGAGAAAAGCAGAATGGAGCATACACGTGCCACTGGCCACATCCATGCTTTCCTCCAGCTGTGGGTATGCATTTAGCTAAAAGGTATAGTGGGGAAGCAGCATAGGATCAGCGAGATCAGTGTACCGGGTGATCCCCTGGCATACACACAGCAGGGCATCTCAATTTGGGATGCCCCATAAAGAGGGACACCACCAGTCCTTGATTCTTAGAGAAGTTTTTCTTAAAGCGGACCTTCACCCTGAAATTATATGTTTCCCACACCCTGTACATACAGATTGCTCACATTAAAAATCATCCTACCTGCATCTACTGCATGGTATGAGCCTTTAAACATCCAAGATGGCGGCTCAAGGAGCATCAGGCAGCCTGAAAACAGGAAGTGTCTTCTGACTGTGTCGCTCTGCGTTCTGGGATTGCTGTCCATTCCCTGACCCCAGGTCTGCTCTGTCTGTGCGACGCACAGCTATAACCCCAACCCATGTACTTTATCCCACTCTCCTCTACTCAGTATGTGTGATACTGAGGCGTTAAGATGGCGGCGCCCATATCCTAGAGTCCTGAACAGAGTTGCAGCCCAGTGGGGGAAAGAATAAAAAGTAAGTGACTAAAACTTAAAATATATTCCTTTTAGATGATGGGGAATAGTTTTTTAAGGGTTTGGGCTTTTCATTAAATCATGCTGAAGGTCCGGTTTAAACTCTTTAGAATATAAGTCCACTTTCGATGTCATTGTTATAGTGTTTATTTTTTGGACCAAATAAATGTCCTCAAATTACTGAGCGGTGTTCTGTATGTACATGGCCAACTTCTTCTTGTACATATTGGTTTACAGACTGGTGTACAGTAGTAACTGGTCCAGGGGTTAGGTAAGTATAGGCTGTTCTTGGCCCCACATGGCCCTTTTGCTTAGTATTGCTGGTATAATTATAATAAAGGAAGAACCAAGCTTGCATCATGAGTTTTAAATAGAAAAGTAATCACATACCCCTAGAAGTTATTTTAAACTGTCCAACGTCGGTGTTTAGCTCGGGAGCTGATGGTGCTCCTTCCCCGTCTCCCATGTATAGTTTTACTTATAACTGTGTCGCAGCCTAAAACACTCTCTGGATTTAGAATTTCCATATTTGTAAAGTGCAAAGACATGAATAAGTTCAAAGGTTCAAACTTTTATATTTGGAGGGCAGCCAACCTTAAAAACCATTTTCATATGGCAGTGTCACAGTTTATTTTAGCCATGAAAAGGAAAGTGAAATTGGTTTGAACGCTGCTACAACAATAAACAGGACTTCAGCCCGGCTTGACGGCAGGGGGAATTTAAGGGAATTTTAGAGCAGCTCTGGAATGCTGCGTCTGCTGGAGGAGATACAATGTTGGGAGATGAGGGCTAGACACAGTAAGGGGAATTCTTTAGACACTGGAGAGGCTTACCACACTATAGACTATGTAATCTAATAAATACTTGCCTATAAAAGCCTCTCTAATACAACAAAAAAATACCATTTTGTGATTACTCACCTGTAAAATGGGTATTATAAGTATGTCACACACCCCACTTCCACCATTCATGACATATGGGTTATGGTCCAGTAGAGGGCGAACTTCTGCAGAGATGAAAGCAAAAAAGAAGCCCCTTCCGGTCCATAAATACCTGGGCCTCCCACACATTCCCCAGTATATGACAGCAGTAAGGGGACCAGGAAGAGACAATTAAACATTCTTAACAATAAAAGGTTCACCATATAAAGGATCCAGAATACCAAAGGGCGAGATGAAGCGGGGTGTGTGACATACTTATAATACCCAATTTACAGGTGAGTAATCACAAAATGGTATTATTCCAAGTATGTCACACACACCGCTTCCACTATTCATGACATATGGGACATCCAATAGCAGTGTCTGTCATGGGTGGGGATCCAAATACAGCAAAAAATGCACCAATTTAAACCACTGCAGCTTGCAGAACCTTGCGGCCAAAAACAGCATCCGCTGAGGCCCGGCTCAAAAGGAGGCCCCTGGAGGGCCGAAAGAACCAAATTTAGGTCCCAAACTGGAACCAAAGGCTTTCTAGGGGGCCGAACATGAGTGACCCCTTGGAAAAATGTCTTGACCAGATGATGTAAAGCAAAAGACCTTTGAAAAAAGTCAGCCAGGGCAGAAACCTGACCCTTCAAAGTACTGAGCAGGAACCCCAGATCCAGGCCGTGTTGTAGAAACTCCAAAATTCTAGGAATCGAAAACACCCTGCAAGGTAAGGCACTAGTCTCACACCAGTCCTATAGTAAATGATAGAGGAAGACCTCCTCCTAGCTCTAATCAAGGTCTGAATAACCGCCTCAGACAAACCTTTCTCCCTCAGGATGAAGGTTGGTTTCAGCAGCCACGCTGTCAAAGCAAGCGTTTGTAAATTGGGGTAACGTAGTTGACCCTGAGAGATCAGATCCGGAAACAGGGGCAGCCTGTACTGATCTACCACCAGTCTTACGATGTCTGTGAACCAAACCTGTCTTGGCCACCTTGAAGCCACCAGAATTGCTGGTGCCCCCTCTAGAGCCAGCTTGCGCACTATCTTGCCTACCATGGAGAAAGGAGGAAACAGGTACAGAAACCCCAGATCCCTCCAAGCAAGGGACAAGGCATTCACTGCCAGGGCCAGAGGATCCTGAGACAGAGATACAAAGGATGGAAGCTTGTGATTGTGACGTGAGGCAAAGAGATCCACCTCCGGAGTCCCCCACTTGTGACACAGGGCCCGAAATACCCTGTGGTTGAGAGACCATTCCCCTCTGCGAGAAAACCCCCTGCTCAGGGAGTCCGCCTCCGTGTTCTCCACTCCCATAATGTACACTGCCGAGATGCAAGGAACATTGCTCTCCGCCCATGTTAGAATCAGAGAGACTTCCCTGAGGGCACTCCTCATGTGAGTCCCTCCCTGGTGATTGATGTAAGCTACCGCAGTTCGATTGTCTGATCGATCCTGAACCGGTAAGCCCTGAAAGCGAAGTGTCAGACGTGACAGAACCAAACGGATAGCTCTGAGCTCCAAGACATTGATGGGGTGTGAGCCTCCTGAGGACCCCACAACCCCTTGAACTGATGATCCTTCCAGAAACCTCCCCAGCCCGACAGGCTGGCATCCGTGTTAACCGTCTCCCAACAGGGGGCCAGAAAAGATCTGCCCCTCATCAGATTGCTTGGTTCCAGCCACCACTGAAGGGACTGCCGAACCCTGGGAGATATCAGAAAGGACTGATCCAAGGACTGTGGACATCTGTCCCAGTTCAGCAATAGATGGAGTTGGAGCGATCTCATGTGGAACTGAGCAAAGGGGACTGCCTCGAAGGAAGCCACCATCAAACCCACCAGTGTCATCCCTAGCCGGATAGAAGGGCGAGGGTTGGCCAGGAGAATACGTATCAGATCTTGAACCCTCTGCACCTTTGGGTGAGGTAGGAACACTCTGGCCTGACTAGTATCCAGATTCATGCCCAGGAATGAGATCTCCCTTGACGGGGAGAGAGAAGACGTGGGGTGATTGATCACCCATCCGAACCTTTCCAGCGTCGTCACCACCATCCTGGTGTCCAGCTCCGTCTGACATAGGGAAGAAGCTGTAATGAGTAGGTCATCCAGATACGGCACAATGCGAATGCCCTGTGCTCTGAGCAGGGCCATTATGCCCGCCAGAACCTTGGTGAACACCCTCGGTGCCGAGGTCAGCCCGAACGGGAGGGCCACAAACTGAAAATACTGATCTCCCACCGCAAACCTGAGAAACCTCTGGTGTGCTGGGAAGAATGGTACATGTAGGTAGGCATCCTTGATGTCTATGGACGTCATGAAGTCCCCTTGACGAAGGGAACTGATGGCAGAGCGCAGAGTCTCCATGCAGAACTTCTTGGTTCTGATAAACCTGTAGAGAAGCTTCAAATCCAGAATGGGCCTTATGGAACCATCCCTTTTGGGAACTGTGAAGAGGTTGGAATAGTAGCCCCGGCCTCTCTCTGAGAAAGGCACTGGGCATATGACCTCCATGTCTAGGAGATTCTTCACAGCCAACAGGAGCCCCGGCGCAGCCCTGGGATCCGAGGGCACCTGAGACCTTAGAAATCTGGGAGGAGGCCGATACTCGAACTCCAGTTTGTACCCGGATGATACCAATTCCAAAATCCACTTGTCTGTGACCTCCTGGGCCCAGACCTGGAAGAAGAGCCGCAGCCGTCCCCCCACCCGTAAGGGTGAGGGCGCCTCCTCATTGCTGAGCTGGCTTGGCAGCGGGCTTGGGCTTGGAACCCCAGGTAGAGACTGGACGGGCACGTCCTCTGCCTCTATTCCAGGAATCACTCCTGAAGCTCTCGCACCGCGAAAGGAAGGATTGAAGGAGCTTGCACCCCGAAAGGAGCGACGCTGCTTCTTACGCTGAGGTAGCCATCGACCTTTTGCCACAGAATCCAATTTGTCTCCAAACAGCCACGTACTCAGGAAGGGCAGAGCTGTAAGTGGTTTCTTGGCCGCAATGTCAGCCGCCCACTGGCGTAGCCGGACCGATCGGCGCATGGCCACCAGCAGAGCCGAAGTTCTATTACACATGGTAATAGTGTTGTCCATAGCTGACAAAACAAAATTCATGAACAATTCACACCTCTTAAGGGCTGTGAATTCAACGCTGGCCGGGTTGAGCTGGGACCCATTTAACATGTCCCTAATCTCAGACCTGGTAGCCACAGCCACGAGTGCCAATGCACAGACAGGCCGCAAGGCTGAACCCACACTGGCAAAGGCATGACATGCCATCTGATCAATGCGCATGTCCTCGCCATCCTTAAGGGTAGTGGCATCAGGAGTATGTACAATGGAGGTGTTGGACAATCCTAAAAGGGGCGCATCAACCTCAGGAGGGGAAGACCAGCGCTTCACCACGTCAACCGGAAAGGGATACTTCCTATCCCATCCCTGAGGAACACTGTGAAGCCGACTCGGCTTCCCCCATTCTCTAAGAATCATGCTGTCAAAATTATCCTGATTTGGGAACTCCAAGCGGGGCTTAGAGAACTCGAAGAATTCCCCCTTCTTCGGAGGGGCCTCCGCTGGTGGGGAAATATCCAGAACCTCTAAGAGATGGGCCAGGACCTTGGGAGTATCCACAGCATCCCCCAGCGCCTACCCGGCATCAGAATCAAAGAACAGCAGTTCCTCAGTCTCAGATTCCTCAAACAATTCCCCCTCCTCAAGCGTGGAATAATCAGCCCAGTCCGGGGAGTTATAATCATCAAAATCAATTACCGGCGTAGCCGGTGACAGATGCCTTTTCTTAGCAGGGGCCTTTCTGCCCACTGAGCTAAAAATAATTTTCTCGAGATTGGCCAACCTAGCACATACATCCGAGTGCGACTCCCCACTAATGACAGTATCACATGGGGTACAGACAATGCGGGGTGGGGTAGGAGATGAGACAGGCGGCACTGACCCAGACGCCTGGGATCCCGTTGTGGCCTGTTGTGCACATGGTATGCAAATTAGTAAATTCTCCCCCGTAAGGGGTACCCCACAACCCACACATAGCCGGGATTGTCCCGAAGGGAGCCCGAGCCCGGTATCCTGTGGAGCCTCCATATGGTGATTTTAAGGTAGTCGCAATGACCAGAGGGAATTACACTGATAAGCAACCCGGGATGCCCCTTTAAGTCCCACGTGGGACGATTTATATGTGCCCAATTTACTGCTAGGGACCCTAGGACCGGGAGAACCCCCTTTTTAGCAAGGCACAGGGAGTCCTCCTGAAATACACAAGAGAAGTGGGCCCATAAGCACATGCACACACAAATAAACACATATATACAACAGTGAAGGAGACCAGCGCTGCCCCATGCGGAGAAGGGGCGCTTGGCTAAGTCACAAGTAGCAAGGGTGGCCCAGGAGGGCACTCACTCAACAGCAGAAAATGGCGTCCGGCCCAGCCAGCATCCTGAGAGAGAGAGGGAGAAGAAGAAGGGGCGGGCCAGCGCGGATCGTGCGCCGCGCCTGGCCCCGCCCCCCCTCCACAACCAGCAACGCGGTTCCCAGCAGGAGGCTGGGCTCCGCAATGGCGCCTAAACAGGAGGGGGTGGGCTGCGGCAACGCGCGAGCGCCCGGCCTTGCCCCCTCCCCAACGTAGCCTGAGAGGAAGAAGCTCCCCAAAGTGTCAGCAGATTGCAGAAAGTGCCAAGTAAACGTGAAGCGCTCAAGCATACACACATTCACACCACAAAAGAGTGAAAAGAAAGGAAGAGGGATAAAGGCAGTCCCCCCCCCCCCCCCCCCCCGCTGGAGGGTTAACAGAGGGACCCGGAAGGGGAAGAATCCCACACCATGGGTGTAAGGGATATATACATATAAGGGACAGGGCATCCCAAACCGGGATCACCCACCCGGATACCGTCTACCCCCTTGTATGGGGTCTCACGGGGGAGCATGGCTCCCTAAACACCTAATAAGGTGATGCCTACCCTCACCCGGACCTGCAGCCAAGGCTGGGAGGCTGGTATTGGGCTTAATGTAAAAGGTCCGGGCAGAAATAGGGCAAACATGGTCGGGTGTAAGCCCGGCTTACCTGCAAGGAAGAGCAGCATACATCTTCTGACTTGCTCGCCGTCCTGCAGAGAAGGAACTGGGGAATGTGTGGGAGGTCCCAGGTATTTATGAACCGGGAGGGGCTTATTTTTTGCTTTCATCTCTGCAGAAGTTCGCCCTCTACTGGACCATAACCCATATGTCATGAATAGTGGAAGCGGGGTGTGTGACATACTTGGAATATAGGGTGCAACAATACCTTGCACCTAACTGGGTGCAGTTATACACAGAAGCAATCCAAAGACCTGGATGTTTTTTTTTTTTATACCCCTATGATGGTATTATTACAGCTTATCAGGGCTTCGCTGTATTTAAATGAATACCGCACAGGGTGGTTGTTATTAACAAATTTATAAAAAGAACTTCCCTCATTATCATCTGTAGAGCTACTCCATCTCGAAGCCAAATTTGACTTGTTCTTATATTATTATTTTTTTACACTTCATGGTTAAGCTGACTAGTTGTACCACATACAGTCGTATATAATGGTCCTATTAGACACTTAGGATGGAAAAGAGGTGTAAAAAAGGACTGTGGACAAACCTCCACATGCAATATTAAAAGAAGCTTGTTATTGCTCTAAAGCTGGTCAGTGGAGGGTTTCTTTAAAGCGGTCCTTCACTCTGAATAAGAACCTATCTTATATGTTTCCCACACCCTGTACATACAGATTGCCCACATTAAAAATCATCCTACCTGTATCTACTGCATGTTATGAGGCTTTAAATATCCAAGATGGCGGCTCGTGGAACGTCAGGCAGCCTGCAAACAGGAAGTGCCTCCTGACTGTGCTGCTCTGCATTCTGGGACTTCTGACCTTTTCCTGACCCCAGCTCTGCTCTGTCTGAGCAAAGCACAGCTATAACCCGCCCCCCTGTACTTTATCCCACTCTCCTCTCCTCAGTAAGTCTGATGCTTCTGAGTCAAGATGGCGGCACCCGTATCCTAAAGTCCTGAACAGAGTTGCAGCCCAGTGGGGGAAAGAATAATAAGTAAGTGACTAAAAACATAAAATATATTAGATGCTGGGGAATCGTTTTTTTAAGGGTTTGGGCTTTTCAATAAATCATGGTGAAGGTCCGGTTTAAGTAACAATTTTCCAAAGAGAGGTGGGAGTGGGCCTCCCTAAACCCTTGGTCCCATTGACCCCGCTATGTTGTCAAATAAAAGGGTAGTTAACCTTTAACACATTTTAAATGTTTTTCCAGGCTAGTAATGCCTGAAATACCATTGAAAAATGACAATCCAAACATTTACACATATAAAATCGCTTGTTAAGATAAAATATTGCACAGTAATTGTAGTTTAGATATACAGGACCGCTCCATGCTGTGGCAGACTTGTACAAGTTTCAGATATCTTCATCAGTGCCAAAGCTAAGGAGCAAACTGCAAAGCATACATGAATTATGTTGCTATCAAGTTTTATGCATACATATCAATATATTTGTAAGTATTGTCGAATAATCACATTCAATCTGTACTGTACTGTTTTTGGCCACATATTATAAACTCTAAGATATATCAAATAACAATGCACATGTAATTGTAAATGCATATAAAAATATATACACACCTCAAGGTTCAGTGAACATTTTATGTCTTCGATTTGCATATCTTTGAAGGATGTCACTATTTTAGGTCCACATGGGATATATAAGCTGGATTTCTGTGGTGTGAAAATAGAGCATATTAGATTTGGATATAGTGACCAAAATGATGTTAATAGGGCTGTAAATGCTAATCAATCTTACCTTATGTGCAACTAAAAGTGAAGGACCAACTCAGAGCAGGGAGCAGGATGATTATTATTATTATTATTGTTTATTTATATAGCGCCATCATCTTCCGTAGCGCTTTACAAAGTAGTAGTTACAGACAGGGTAGAAACATACGGTACATATACTATTTCAAATGCAGTTTTACAGATTTGACAATGGATATTCTGAGTACAAGATACAATAGGGGAGAGAGCCCTGCCCTTGCGAGCTTACAGTCTAAAGGAAGAGGGGTGAAGGATCACAAACAGTCAGTATTGAGCTTTGTGGCGTATGCCCTTTAGAAGATTGGTTAGGCCAGATTATATGCTTGTCTGAATAAGTGAGTTTTAAGGGCGCCTTTGAAGGTTTTGAGGGTTGTGGAGTGGCGGATTGGGTGCGGGAGGGCATTCCAGAAGATTGAAGTTGCACGTGAGAAGTCCTGGAGGCGGGCGTGAGAGGAGGTGACCAGGGTGGAGGACAGGAGAAGGTCGGCAGGATGATGGGATATTGCTTATACAGGCCTGGCCAACCGCTATGTGCGAGAAAAACGCTGGCATCTATTTGCTACCAGCATTCACCCGCCTATTAAACCAAGTGTCAGCACGCTATGCCGTGCATCATGTTCCCTTACCACTGGGTGCAATGACGCCACTCGTCAGCGGCAAGGCTGCGACTCCCCCCCCCCCCCCGCCTGGAAGCTTGGAGGAAAAGATGGAGGAAAAAATGCATTTCTTTTTAATGTAATCTTATTTAAATGTAATTTTTCCAGGGGTCCACATTGTGCGGTGGCTGGAGCTAATGTATTTGGCTTTTGGGAGCACCAAATGCTTGATATGGGGATTATCTGGCCGGAGAGCTTCCCAACCGGATTTGTCCTCGCTCCGGCTCAACACTATTTACAACTGCTCTGATTCTTTTACTGAATGGTGGTAGTGGAATAAGCATTGTCTTAATCACCAACATCTTTTATGGACCGAAGATCCCTAGACCAGGGATATGCCTATTTACACACAGAATGCTGTAGATATTGGTTTCTCACAAAAGCCACACCCCTAAACCTCATCCAGACATGCCCATCACCCACAAACTTGCTAAATCTGTTCCACTTTGAGGCCCCCAGAAATGGTCAGTTGAAAACATTCATCCATTAGTGGAGAGGCATTTTTAAGTGGATCGAAACCCTTTTTTGATCCCTACCTTAGTTTTGATGTCCTGCAGTGTGAAATCCATATATTCACCTCGGGCTTCAATCCCACGATGCATACACTGCTTGGCCCGCCTTCCTTGCTGTGTTTTTTGGGCTTGAGAGAGTACAGCAATGGCAGCTGCGGCATAGAGCGAGCTCTGCTGTTTTACCGAAGCTCAATGCATCCCCTCCACCGTATGCGCTCACACCAAGCACAGCAAGAAAGCTGGGGTATTTCCCCAAGGTATTACACAGCAGGACATCCCATTGCCCTGGTGGGGGGTTAGTCAAGCTTTCACACAGTCATTCTTATACGTCTGCAGGCAGCCAGTGGGGTTTGTAGGGCATGCTTCTGTATGTAACACAAAACCCGTGAGTAGTTCTGCACTATTCTGGGCTTCTTTTAACTGTTTGCACGAAGAGACATTATTTCTAACTCACTCAAGCTTAGGGGGTGAGCAGTCATCTTGATGGATGGCACTTTAATATTAGTCTAGAGGGTTTGTGTCTGCTTTAAAGTGGAGATACTTGCCTTTTCCTAGCAGAAGTCAATTTATGGGGGGGGGGGGCAGAGATCAACTGCGGCTTCACCTCCTCCAACACTGCAGTTTCCTGCCCCTGTCATAAAGAACACCAGGAGAAAAGTTAAACATCTTCTAAATTCTCAGCTCTGGACAGAAGTAGGAAGGTTAGGGTTCCTAAACACATGACCACGACCTAGTACAGGGTTTAGGTTACCTTTTATGGAGCATCAGGCAGCCTGCAAACAGGAAGTGTCTTTCGACTGTGTTGCTCGCCATTCTAGGACTGCTGTCCTTTGCCTGACCCCAGCTCTGCTCTGTCTTTGCAAAGCACAGCTATAACCCGCCCCCTGTACTTTATCCCACTCTCCTCTCCTCAGTATGTGAGGCGGCGCCCGTATCCTAGAGTCCTGAACAGAGTTGCAGCCCAGTGCGGGAAAGAATAATAAGTGAGTGACTAAAAACTTAAAAATATATTCATTTTAGATGCTGGGGAACAGTTTTGTAAGGGTTTGGGGTTTTCATTAAATCATGCTGAAGGTCCGGTTTAAGTCGAACAAAGCCCAGAATTTTCACTATGGGTTTTGGCCTGCAATTTATAGTTCGGGATGCCCCTGTATGTAAAACCCAAGATATCCCCAGATATCGTACCTCGCTCTACACCCGCGTGGGCAGGCTTACATCCAATCAGAATAAATTGCCATGAATATTAATACACCACAATCGAATCTGAATGAATGAATTTGCAAGTGTCATCTGCTCCCCTCTGGGTGTGCACGCCCACACAGCCATTTCGTAGGTATGGTGGAGAGCGCATAAGCTGCAGGGACTCCTCCACAGCCTGTGAAGACTGGAAACAGGGCAGGCTTTAGGTTTGTGGAGGCCCTTGGGCAAGAAAGTCTTAGTAGGCCCCAAAGTAGTGATGATGTCACCTTTCATTTACGCAGTCACAAATGGGTCATCTTCTGCTGTTGATCACCCTCCAGTACTTTTTGCCTTTCCCTATAGCCAGCAATTGTTCCCAAATCCTTGTTGCATTCTCTACAGCCAGCAAGCACCCCTCAGCCCTTACTGCTTGCTCCGCTGTCTCTAAAGACTTCATCATTGCTGTCAGTTGTCACCTGGTTCTCGTCATATCCATTCCATGCCACCTTCTCCATTGTTGCTGATCATCCCCTGTTGCTGAGGCCAGCCATGAGCAGGTCTGCATACAACACCTGCCATTTGGTGGTTGGGGACCACTGTAAAATAATACCATGGGCAAGTGTGAGTCTGAGTGGGCCCCTGAAGATGCCAGGGGGCCTGGCAATTGCCCAGTTTTGCCCTGTGTTGGTGCCGGCCCTGACTGGAAAGGTAAAATTTCACACAGTGGGGCATGCCAATTTGCAAAGTCCTGGAGAAAGGGAATCAGCTGGCCCTTGGGTCTTTCAGACTGTTGGTCTGTTTTAAGCACAGGCTTTAGGGTGTGAGTCCCCTTTAAACGCAGAGTGAAATACAATATCCATAAAGGCAGGCTTTTGTTTTTTTATTTTTACAAAACTCATTATTTAATTTGGAAGAATTTTAAAATGAAATCCTACATATTTAATTATCCCTAATTAATTCAACCGTCTAAATGCAGCAATAATGACCATTAATAGGATGAATGGAATTATCTTTGTTATCTTCCTATAGCATGCTAAATTTATTTGGAAATGAACAGCTAATTAAAAAAATGAGAAAAAAAAAGATCTGCTTTGAAACTGAGACTCAGGGATTGGATGGAATAAGTCCATCCGGGTAATTAGTTGTTAATAGAGAGCGCCTCAGCTGGTTAGAAATTCTTAATTTAAACTTAGAAGGCTTCACTGTAATTATTAAAGAACTTTATATTCCACGCTCAATAGGAGCGTCATTGTCGGCTCTGCAAATGACACATCTGTGGAATCTCAATTTCTATATTAGAAAGCATATTTTGTCTTCAGAGAGAGAAAGAATTCATTATCTCTTGCCCAAAACGAAGCTGTTTATTTACGTCTCCCCTAGCAACGCCCGGGAACACACAAGTGAGCTTTATGGCAGGAAAACATTTTGCTTATGCGGGTTATGTAGGCATTTTCCAGAAACCGTTCCCTGAAATGGCAGCAATATAAAAAAAATGAAATAAAAGTGCTTATCTGAGCCAGTCGTGCCCTCCTCCTTTAAGGTTATCGCAGGGGAGGTTTTTTTCAGTCAGGGGCAAAATAAACGATTATTTTACTCTATGATCATAGAACAAATGTACATTCTCTCCCACAAAACGCCTTGCCACATAAGTATTAATCTTATAAAATCATTCAAATCAATTAGTTCCTAATCCAACACAAGGAGTGTGTAATAAGCCGCTGTCACCACGGCTCAAGTCAACAAGAAGAAGGGATAACCCTCGGTTTATCAGGCAAGACTGGGCCTAAAATCTCATCCATTTTTAAAACATGCCAATGCTTCCCCAGCACTTTCTTCACAATTTTATAATTGTTACTGAATTGGGTGATTAATGCAAATTCAGCAGGAATGTTATTATTCCTACTAATTTTTTTTTTGGGGGGGGGGGTTAGCATTTCTTTCCTATCCATCCTACCTATTAGATTAATTTGATCCTGAATCTCATTCGGATTGTAACCCTTCTTAATAAAACGGCCCCTCAAAATCCTGACTGTATTACATAATCCTCCTCATTCACACAATTCCGTTTAATACGATAAAATTGTCCTCTTGGGATGTTGCCTAACCAATCTGAGTGATGGCAACTATACAAGTGGAGCACTTATAGTGGAAAATTCTTTGAAAACACTTAAAGCGGACCTTCACTCTGAATAAGAGTCTATCTTATATGTTTCCCACACCCTGTACATACAGATTGCCCACATTAAAAATCATCCTACCTGCATCTACTGCATGTTATGAGCCTTTAAACATCCAAGGTGGCGGCTTATGGAAGCCGCCATCTTATCAGGCAGCCTGCAAACAGGAAGTGCCTCCTGACTGTGCTGCTCTGAATCCTGGGATTGCTGACATTTACCTGACCCCAGCTCTGCTCTGTCTGAGCAAAGCACAGCTATAACCCGCCCCCCTGTACCTTATCCCACTCTCCTCTCCTCAGTAAGTGTGATGCTTCTGAGTCAAGATGGCAGCGCCCGTATCCTAAATTCCTGAACAGAGTTGCAGCCCAGTGGGGGAACGAATAAAAAGTTAGTGACTAAAAACGTAAAATATATTAATCTTAGATGCTGAGGAACCGTTTTTTAAGAGTTTGGGCTTTTCATTAAATCACGCTGAAGGTCCGGTTTAAGAGTGAACATTTATAGAAAAAAGCATATGAAGTGTTTTTGGATAAATCCATTGCTTTTGTTGACATTATTTTACTCTAGTAGACTTCAGCCTCAGAGTCCTGGGTGTAAAGACCACAGAATTGTTTGAATGCTTTACCTTGATCTCTGTTTCCACAGTGCCTCCATCCACATCCTCATCATCATCACTCCCTCCATTCCAGTTGTTATATCTGATTGGAAGGGAGCGGCCAGTGGGATAGATTTATATGCACCACAATCTATTCAGATTGAACCGAAACCTGCTCATGCGCCATAAGAGCATGCACCGAGTTCAACATGCAGTGGTTCTGCAGAGTTTCACATACGGAGCATCTCAAACTTTAGTACTAACTGTAAAGGTTCTTTCTTCCATGCATGTGTAGGATGTAGCAGCTCAACTTCTTTATTCTAGACCAGGGATTTCCACGTGGTAGTATGTGTGGTCCTGCCGGGTGGTACGCAGCAACAGCACGGGTGCAGAGCCATCAGCGTGGCGAGTGCTCACTGCACATCAGCTACCAGGTGAAGCCGCTGTCAGCTTATGGCAGGCAGCTGTTATCTTGTGGACCAGTCCATTAGAAAAATGGTGGGTAGTACTTTATGAAAATAGTAATAGTAATTTATGAAAATAGGATTGGAAGCCTTGTTCTAGGTAATGGGTTTTGATGAGGTGTTCATAGGAGAATGTGCACACTACAAATAAAGTTTTGTTCCCAGACACATTAAAGCCTCTCCCAGAAATGGTTTGCCAGGAGTGACGCGCGGGAGGCGGCGGCGGAGGAGCCGCTTGTCCGCGGCTGTCAAAAGGCTTGTCCGTCGGCGCTGGGAGCGGGGAGAGGTGAGTTTTTCGGGGGGTTCGGGGGGGTTTCACACACCGAAGTGGACCAAGACCCAGGATAGTCAAAATCCTGGGTGTTGGTCCACTTTAAGTCCAAACAATGGGATGTCCTAATGCAGTAAGAAGTAGGATGGGAGCACATCTGTGAGTTTATATATATGGAGGTGGAGAAAATCTGCCTCTGTTCTCCTCAGGACACTGTTTAGAACTGGCAACACCTGTCGGGGGGTTAATTTGCCTTTCACAGCAGAAGGTTGGTTCAGGAAGACCCGGACTGGGCCTTGAAGACAGGAATGCATTAAAACCCTAGAGCTGGATAGCTCAGTGGAGGAAGTGAGGTAAGTAGTTTTACTCTTGTCTGAATCTTTAACAAAGTTGTATACACAACTTACTGAACAATCACTAAATTTTACCAAAATCTGGTAGTATATGAGCACTCACTGCACAATTTACTGAGTATTCCATTAAGGTTGGGAACATTCCTACCACCACCATGTGACTTAGTGACACCATGACTCTTCTGTAACAAGAGCCTCCTGTTCTTCAGAGACACTCAGGTCATGAACCGGGAAGTAAAGTTGCATCTCTGCAGCAGACACAGATAAGATAGAAAAGCTGACATTGCAATAAAAGGTTTCACAGTTCAGCAGTCTTCTCTGAAAAGATGCTATGGTATGTTCCCTGTCATTAAAGAGGACCCAAACTGTCTTTGGCTGGGCACAAGAACACATGGCTCACTATGTCGGCTTCTGTTGTCATAGGGAACTAAATGGACCAGAGCCCATGAATGAGCCATGGAATCACTGGCAATACCAGGGTGTTTCACACATTGGGGCTTCCCAAATTGGGATACCTAGGGGTCTTGGACCAAAAGCCTAAGTTCTAGTCCACTTTTAGACTCTTTTCACACTGTTTCACGCTATTTGCTTTACAGCTATTGCGGCAAAGACACTGCTTGCAGGGCTTTTGCAGGGCAAATAGAATAGTCCCACCGGTAAGTGAAGGCACCCATAGATTTCTATGGGCTGCATTTCACTGGCACCAGCAATCGCCCCAGTGTGAAAAGAACCTAGGATCTGTCACTCCTTATTTTACTTCCTAGTAAGGGGAAAAGCTGCAGAAGAGACAGTGTCGCAAGCCACCATGTCATTAGAGACATGTTAGGTTTAATACAGGGGACTAACTCTCTAAAAGGGTGTTTTTCTAGAATATAAAGTATTTACACAGTGCCCAACAGCAGGATTATTAGTTTTACTCTTCACTTCTTGAAGTGGGTGGAGCCATGCAAATAATCACTTTACATCCAAAGAGATAGCCATTGGGTGTGCAATGCCAAGAGGCAGGCAGTGGACACCTGGTACCTGCCGAAGCTAGTGCAATAGCTTTGGAATTTTTGTGTATGACCATCAGTGAGTTTTAAACTCTGTAAAGGCAGGGCCCCTGAGTAAGTGCCCAGTTTGCTGGCCCCTAATGGCTGTTCTGATAGAAATGTATTAGATAACCAGCAATCAAATTGATATCATTACACAGGAAGATTCTCCACCTGATATCTTGTGTAGAGGGTTTTTTTTCTGGGGCTCAAGCTGAGTTTTAGCACTACACACACTGGCTGGCTTTATCAGGAGGCATAGCCTAGAGGTGAAAAGAGATTTATTTGCATGGCCCCGCCTACTGCAAACAATCTTGGGAGAAATTCTATTATCCTTTGTGGTATGCAGTATGTGATGAGAAAGCTATCCATGCCTTATACCTTTAATAAAGGGCTTATTTAATTCCTTATAGTACCTTGTATGGGTCTCTCCCTAACTTGATTAGGTTCCAAACCTCAACCCTTTCCAAACAGCCATCAATGTCCAGCTGTGTGCTGGTGAGGTCCCAAAAGTTTAAAACACAGAAACAAATGGAGTGAATTGTGTGCAGACTTTAATTATACTAAAGTATTGTATGTTCTAGGTGGTTTTACCAAGAGCTTTTACGTTTAGCCTAGAGGTCAAAAGATATATATTGACGTTACTCTGCTAGCTGCAAAGGATCTTGGAAGAAATTATATTATTCTTTGTGATATGTACCATGTGGATATTTTCTGTTTTAAGAAAGGGTTTCTAGTCTTTTTTTTAAACCCTTTATAATACCGGTCTCTCCCTAATCTGACTTTTGACAATGTTTTGGCAGTCACCATACAACTGTATACCTCCAGCTTTGTGCTGATGAGGACCCAAAACCTGAAACCTGTGAAGCTTTTAGGCATAACCTAGAGGTGAAGAGATTTATTTGCATGAATCTGCCTACTGCAAAGGATCTTGGGAAAAATTCTATTATCCTTTGTGGTATGCATCATGTGAACACTTTGAGGTTTTAGAAAGCTCTGACTTTCCCAGGTTTTGTTCCGTGCCCCCTGAGGCATCCTAAATTAGGATAGCCCGGGTGAAACCCCCCACATCGCCCTTTCAACTCTGCTCTTCCCAGTCCATTGGCGCATGCGCAGGGGCTTGCCCAATCAGAGCCATTCACTGTGCCTTTTAATTGCTCGGCAGAAATGCTCTGTTTACCTACAGAGCCCAGCAGTGTGTGCGCAGCCATCTTTAGCCTATCTGAATGGCTGGGCACGTGCACAGCCCAAAGGAGCAGAGATGTGGTCGCCATAGTTTACAGCGGCAACGGAACGCCAGGAAGAGTTGAGTGCTGCGCACCCCTGGGGTGTTTCCCACAGTTCAGGATGCCCCAGGGGAAGGCCAGCCCTGTAATCTTTTAGATTCCAGTGCTGCCCCAGCTGGGTTTTTGGTCTCTTCAGTCCCTTTATACTGTCTAATATAGGTCTCTCCCTAACTTGGTATGGGCAGTTACTAGGTAGCCCAGTAACATGGGGAGAGAGTCCAGCATTATATTTCAGCACTGCTAAAGGCCACTCATTTCACTAAAACACATAGATTTTGGAACATAAGCAATAGGGCTTCCAGATGCCTTCCTGTTATCCCCCTGCTTCTAGTAGAGATAAGAGGTTAGACACAAACAAAGCAATGTTTGTTTGCACAGGCTAAGCTCACACTAATAGGGAAGAGCTTCACTACACATGGGCATGCTCCAGTTGTGATAAATAAAACCATTTATGACCTTGGTAATCCACTAGGGAATGTTCCGACAGAAGAAGTTAAGCTATATAAAAAATAAAGCAAAAATATTATAAATCCTATAACTCATCACACCCTGTCCTAAAGGGAACCTATCAGATTATCCTAGCAATAACTACTCCAGAGCATGTGCTCCTGCATCCAGCTTTAGGCCCTCATCCATTGGGGAAGGGTGGGAAGTGACCCAAAAGGGAAGATGGTTTTGTGCAGCTTTAACGCTGTCACCAAAAACAGTTCTGTCTACAGTAATGGAATGGTTGGTCCCAGGGAAACAACTACATTAAAATAGACCCTACTGATTGCCGGTGAACACAAAGAATGCATATGAACCAATGGCGTCCTTTAACATCCTCTTCATAAAGACCCTCCAGTCATTCCTGAACTAGGCCAGTTGGGGGGCATATCAAAGAGGGGTGTGCCGCCCCGCACATCGCCAACAGGAGTCTTCTTCCACAAGCTCTTATTTTGGCTGCCACACCATAAACCCCAGTTGTCTGCCAGCAATCTGTGAAATGTCCCCGCTTTGTGAACTCCACTTGCATCTTGCGATCATGTGGAGCTGCAATGCTGCACGGAGACAAAGAAGTAGGTGAGAACTGAAGCCAGAGTTTGCCACCCCTTATCAGGATACCCCCAGCTGTCTAGTTCAAGAACCCTCCTGTGCAAGTGCTTAGAAATGTGTTGTCCTTGCCCACTCTTGCTGCCCCCCATTTCAGTCACAGTGCCCAATTATTTTGCTTGGCGCCCCCCTCGCTGTGATAAATAACATGCCTCCTATGGAAGCCCAAAGGAATTCTGGGGAATGTGCAGGGGTAGACTGGTCAATGAGAGACCTGGAGACTTCCAGTTGGGCTGTACTGCTTTAGGGCCAGTTGGGTGGCTGCTTTTTACACTTAATCTATGCCCTGCCTCTCTAGAATGACTCCCAGCCTCCCTGTACCTGACCAGGGCTCTCTTTCCTATGGTCGCCTGTGCTTGCAGCATCTGCTTTGTATTGGTCCCTGCACATTATGTTTAACCTTGTCTGTAATTATACCCTTTAAAGCGCTACAGAAGATGATTGTGCTAGATAAATAATAACAATAATATTTATGTGTTGGTAAATGGATTTCAAATGACACAATAAAGACTGGAAGTTTCAGTCTATGAGCATCTAGGGCCGGTGGAATGCCCCAATGTGTGAAACCCCTGGTATGGCTGTAAAACGTACCTTTATGACAATCCAACATGGCTTCCGCCAGGTTTATCTGAATGGCTGGCAAGGGAAGGTATAGCTGGAGGCAAGTGGCTGCAGGATGCTTGCTGCACTCCTTCGATCAGCTTTTTATGCTGCTCATTAGAATAATCAGCATAGAACATGGATTGGAGGAGAGCATGCACATGCACCGTGGGATCTCTGCTGGTCCGCTTTAAAGTGGACCAACACCCAGGGGGGATCGGCCCGGAAATCTATAAGATTCCCGGACCGATCAGATCCCTCCCCGCGGGGCATCCGAAATCGGGATGTCCCGCGGGGAGGAACCCCCCAGGAGGCCCACAATCCTCACCGTTTTGTGAATGGCCGGCGCAGGCGCGCTCCCTGTTAGAGGGAAGCGAGAGACGCAGCCAATGACAGCGCTCTGGTATGCGCGTCCAAGTGGCTTTGGACGCGCATACCAGAGCTGCTCTGAGCGCTGTCATTGGCCGGACGAGGTCACGTGGGAGCGGGGAGAGGTGAGTTTTTGCGGCGATCGGGGGGGTTTCAGACAGCGGGGCACCCCCGATCGGGGTGCCCCACCTAAGTGGACCAACACCCAGGATAGTCAAAATCCTGGGTGTTGGTCCACTTTAAGCAGATAGGGCTTTCCTGGGAGTTTTTTTTTACACAGTGAGGCATCCAAAAATTCAGGATGCTTCGGGGGAAAAGGACTGAAACCTGTGATATGTAAAATCCTGGGTTTCAGTCCACTTTAATGGGTAAGTCCACTTTTGATGGACATTTTGAAAGCGTCTGTTTTTTTGTGCCAAAATTATGTCCTCAAGGTGCTGAGCTGAATTAGAATTGTCTTATTTTTGCCTATGTTTTATGGAAGCAGTCTTCACTACCTGCAATCTATTGCCATTGGCAACGTACACCAAGTTTGTACACCGGGAAGAGAGAAGTGAGCACTGTGCACAGAGAACACTGTTGCTATGGCCACTGCTAAGGTGAGGGAGCTCACTTAACTCCCCACCCACACCCATCAGCAGTGTTCTGTGCAACTATCTGCAATCTATTGCTATTGCCTTGATGCCTTCCTGGCATGTAATAACATTGCCAGCTATGGCTACTAGACCACTGGAAGGAGTTACACAGGCTGAACTGGATGGACTAGAGTCTTTATTCAGCCTTACATACTATGTTACTATGTTATCTATGAAGTTTGAATTAGAGCAGATGGGGTTAAACTTGTCATCTGTACCTCAGCCAGATAGTCGTCGCTAACTGACAAGCATGGCTCAATGTCCCACAGCGATCTCTCAGCTCAGCAAAGTCTCATGGGATTTCAGCCGGGTCCACTGCATCTCCCAATGGCTGATGGAATGCAAGATGGCACCACTCATCAGGTCACCAAATGAGGGACCCAGAAGATGGATGTCCTGGCGAGGTGAGTAAATAGTGTCCAAAGGTAAAACTGGAGGGGGGCAGTCCGGTGAGGTTCCTCTTTCAAGTGCACCAAAACCCAGGATTTTGACTATCATGGGTTTTGGTCCTTGCCCCCGGGGCACCGAAATTGTTGTGTGAAAACCCCCCCCGGTTGTCAAAACCAACTCACCTCTTGCCGGTGCTATGGCGCATGCGCGTCCGCTCATCCAATCAATGTGCTCGGATCTGCTGACATCACGTTGTCTAAGGCGAGCGGCTCCAAGTGCACTGATGGCTGTATTCCCCACTACCCTCTAACAGGGAGTGTGCCCACGCCGGCCATTCACAAATGCCTGGTGCAGGCACGCGCACTGCTAGAGGGATAGCGGGGACCAGGAAAGAAGGTAAGTGTATGGAGGATTCACACTGCAGGGCATCCCGATTTTGGATGCCCCGGGGTGAAGAAATTGATCAGCCCGGTTGTTGTAGGTTTTGGTCCACTTTAAAAAAGGATTTTTTCTTGGAACGCATTGCATTTGAAACCTTCTGCTGGCACTGTAAGGGTTAACCAAAGAGGCTGAGTGCAATGGAGAAGTGTAGCTGCTCATCCTCTCTGTGTGTGTGCTGATGGGGGAAGGGAAGCCATAGCACACACAGGCTTTGATGGCTCCAGCGCATGGAGGACGTGCCGGCCCGGGGGAGGGGCGCCGCCTACTGGAGAGCAAGCCGCACTCACTAGTAAACAACACAGCCTCCATGTTGTAGCGCTGAAGGGGCCCAGCAGCCCCCGTCACGCACATACGGGCTTCCAGTCGGTGCCCCGGCGGCCATTGACAGTAACGTATGTCGGGAACGTGACCTTTCACACACATTTTAGGAAGGCGCGCACTTACACAAAATGGCAGCTCTGAATCGCCAGTGAGCCCAGCGCGCACATTCTAACGTTTCTCTCATTCGTATTTCATGTGTGACGAACAACAACTCAGCACAGCAGAGACACACAAGCGCTCACAGCGGCCATTAACCGCACTGAAGCGGTCTTGTGAGTTGCCGTCGTCTTATATAGCCGGCTAAAAATAGCTAACCCCGCCCAGCCTCCTGGAGAGGCGGGCCGAAATTTCGAATCAGCCCAATAGCAGCTGGTGTAAGGGAGCGCTTTCGTCACGCGAGAGGCTTCCCCGAAGCGCCGAGCGCTCTCATTGGCCTCGGTTGACATCATTGGCAGGCCGGGGCAGCGAGTCGGCTCTCATTGGCTGCTCCGGTGAGCCGGCGTAATGGGGTCACGTGGGGGCGGGAGGGGGAGTGAGGCAGGCTTGGAGGTTTGAATAGGGAAGTTTCGCTCTGGTTTACATTCGCAGTCACTTGTGTGTTTGCAAATATTGTCAGCGAGTTCCCGAGCTGCGGGCAGGCGAGCGGGAGGAGCCACTCTGACTGCTATGCAATAACCCCGGGATCTATCCTGTGCCGGCATTGGATTCCATGCCTCTATGCTAGCTGCCCGCTGCTGCCCATAGACCTACCTACACCGCTTCCCCCCCTCCTTGCGATTGGCATTTCATTGGCTGCCCGTCATGGATGTCCTCCCCATGTGCAGCATCTTCCAGGAGCTCCAGATCGTGCATGACACCGGCTACTTCTCTGCGCTGCCCTCGCTGGAGGAGTACTGGCAACAGGTAACTGACAGACAGCAAGCAGCTACTGACAGCCAGCACCGAGGACACTGCAGCCACTCATCAGCACTGTGACAGCTCAGCCTACATCAAACTCACTCACTCGCAGCCATTTGGCCAAACTTTGCATTTGGCTCACACTCTCATTAGCCACTTCTTCCTCATTCCTCTCTATTATTACTGATCTCTGCTCAGAGCTGGATCTGCTGCCCAGCTTTTATTCTTCCTTGCATTAAGGCTGCAGCCTGTCACTCAGGTGTCACCCACCACCCTCACTCCTGCCTTGCTATTTATTACAATTTGTGGCTGCAGGGCTGGATCAGAACCCCACAACCACTGTGTTCTTTATTTACTTTATTATATATATTGTTAGATGACTTGTGTTTGGCTTAGACTACGCTGCAGGGCTGGATCAGAACCCCACAACCACTGTGTTCTTTATTTTTTATTATATATATTATCAGATGACTTGCATTTGGCTTAGACTACACTGCAGGGCTGAATCAGACCCCCACAACCACTGTGTTCTTTATTTTTTATTATTTATATTATTAGATGACTTGCATTTGGCTTAGACGACACTGCAGGGCTGGATCAGAACCCCACAACCACTGTGTTCTTTATTTTATTTTATATATTATTAGATTACTTGGATTTGGCTTATGCAACATAGCTGAAGGTTATCAAGTATAACTTCCAACCACTATGATCCTATTTTTGTATTAGTTGACTTACACTCTAGCTAGGTATCAATCAGCACCCCCAACCACACATTATTATCATTCAGAACTCCAAACTACTATGTCCCTTCTTTTTATATTATATATAGTATTAGCCTACCTAGCTAGCTAGTGCTTATCAATAACAACTCCCAACCACTATGTACTTCATTATTATTATTTTTTGTAGCTGGAGCTTTTTATTTAGAAATCCCAGCCACTTTAGTTTATGCATACATATGTATAATTTGTATTATTATATATTTAAATGAGTTGTCTTGCATTTGACTAAGATTATCTATCAATCAGAACTCCCAACCTCCATGTTCTTTTATTTTTTTTTAATCCGTATTTTAATTATTAGGTGACTTGCATTTGGTTCAGACCACATAGCTGTGGCGCTCATTAATCACAATGCCCCCCGACCTCTATGATCTTCACTATTTCATTTATTATTATTAGTAAGTAGGAGGTTTGCATTTGGCTCAGATTACTTAGCTGGATCTTATCAATCAAAGTGTTGCCAACTGCCATCCTTGACTCTTCTTCCTTGTTCTGTATTTTTTGAATAGCTGACCAGTTATGACATTACCAATCTCGCTCACTTCCTCTCTTTTTTTGTTTGTTTTTTCATTTGGTGACTTGCATTCAGATAGACTCTGATAGTTGGAGCTTGTCAGCCATCAATGTTTTTAACAGCCTCTTTTTTAGTATGTATTTTTTTTTCTGGTCTCAGACTGTGCAGATATTTTACATCATTTTTAATTATTTATTTATTTGTATGACTGTGACGTGCAGCTGGAGTTTGTCAGTCATACTATAGTGTTTTTATTTTTATTTGACTGACAGGTAACTTGTATTTGGCTCAGTTAGAGCATAGCCATAAAAGCTGCATCTATTCCCATCACTTACATAGTTATTTTAAAACATAAGGTGACCTGCAATTAGCTTAAACAACTCAGCCAAGGCTCGTAGATCTCACATGTTGCCCAGTGTTTGCATTGTTTATTCATTTTTGACAGTTGTGTGTCTTTTGTCATTGTTTAGCTTAGGAGTCAACATCAACATGTTTAATAGTTCTTTTACCATGTTGACCTTTGTTTAGTTTCCCAAAAAATCAGCCATAAACATGATCTCTTGCTATTGCCTCTTCATTGTTACATGTATGTTGGATAGATGACTTTTCCTATGGCATAAATGATGTAGCTTGTCAGATTGGGGGCTCATCGACAAACAACCTTTGCACAGTAAACTGAAGCAGTTGCTCAAGGCAACCAGACTGCTTACAGATATAAAACATGATTGGCTGCTTTAGCTCTCCCCTTATATTGTGGTTTGCATGGGTCTGAAGCTCTGTTGAATATTGAGGATTTCTTGAGTGCTATACAATGAATGAAACATACTATGGGTATGGATGTGAATGTGAAGTTAATAAGCCAGGTTTGTATGGGGGCTTTATGACATGGGGATATTTTACATGTATAATCTGTTGGGGCACATATTTTCAATATTGTTTACAAGCATTTTTTTTTGGGGGGGGGGGGGCACACAGACTACTATTTGTATCTAGTTAGACATTTTTGTAAATTAAAAGCATTATACACTGCCTTTGTTATAAAGCCCTTTGGTTCCTGACCTTTTAATAGACAAGGGAGTCAATAAGCAATTTCTGGGGAAGCCTAGTCCTATGAGCTTATCATTCATCCAACAACCCCAGTGTATTAATCCCCATAAAATGAATGGCATGTGTGGCTGTCTCGACATCTGCTTTTCTGACCCACAGGTTGCATGGCCTAGACGGATCAGGTTGCCCAGTAGGCTGTCAAGTTGTCCTGATGTTTTTTAGCTCTGCGTTAGGGGAAAATGTTAATGGAGAAAGAGTGTCATCCATGTTATGTGCCTGGGACTAATCACTGGAAACAATAGCCTAAATCTCTCTGAACAGACCATTGTGTGCCTGACCTTTTTTTTTGTATTTTTTGATCCTCACCCTAAACAACAACAATCCAGACTGTCTATTATATGGTGGTATCAACTTGTCAGTGGCAGTAACCATTGTTTTGCCCGGATTGTCACATCATTGTCCCTGTCTGACCATACAGTCGTGTTTTGGTTTTTTTCAAACTAAATGTAGGGATCAGATATCAGTTTGTTTAGGAGCCGAGCACTAAAGTGTTACAACCTTCACATTCCGCTTTAATTGTATTCATTACCCTCCTCCTCGCCCATCAAAGAGGCAGATCTTCTTGTGTGTGATTGAAATTGATCTCAGTAGCTTCCTTCAGGCATTTTAGATGTTGGCATTGGGCCAGCTCTTCTTCCCAGAAAGCCTGCAGAGACATTTAAACTATCACAGGGCCCATCTCTTAGTCTCCATGCTTATTTGCATAATGGAGAATTTAAAGCAGCTAGATTATTAAAGTTTAACAACATCACAATCAATTGTTTCCCTCCTCCCCTTTAATTTTTTTTTTCAAGATCAATAAAATGCATTTTCTCATTTGAACAGCAAAGCAATTGTCTAATTATAGGGAAACGTAACCATTGATTTGTAGAGTTTGCTTTTCTTCTTCCTTTCTGCTATTGCAACATGCTGTTAGTTTGAATTACAACGTACATCATAGCAGGAAACGCAACAGTAAAGTAACACAAAAATATTCAGCTTAGATGTCTCCTGGGGCAGCTAGCTAGCTGGGGAAATATGTGTGGCATTTTGATGGCTTGTTTCTTCAGGCCATTGAGGCTGCAATGAGCACCTAGGTCTGTGCAAAAAAATAAATGGCATTTTATGGCACCCACTGTGTTCTCATGTTTCAAAAAATAACTAGACCTTTGAGTTTGTTTTTCTTTTTCTGTTTTTAGAGGGGGGCGTGTCAAACGTATTTTTGCAAATGTGATAATTTTATGTTTCTTGGAGCTGTCTTGTACATTATGTGGTTTGAGCAAGTTTCCACTGTCCCTGAATTTTGCATTTGAAAATGAAATGCGTGTTGGGTGATCCCAGTGTTGACCAGTATCGTTTCTTGGCTTTTGGTCAGCTTTTCAAAAAAGGAAGTCTTTTTCTGGCTTAGCGTGAAAGGAATGCAGATGACTCATCCAGCTGTAATATTGGCTAGCAGTTGAAATTCTTGTCCATTGTACAGTTTCCAGAAACCTCTGAAATAAATGTTCCTCTTAAACGGTCATGTCTGTTCGGCCTGTATCTAGGGCCTATAACTTCCCTATTTTTCCAACATTTCTTGCTTCTGCAATTTGCATTTTTTGTGGAGGTTCTGCAAATTTGTCAGGTCACTTCTTATGTTTAGTTTCTGAAAGGAAATGAATTGCTCAGGCTGAGCTGGAAAATGCATTGCCTATTCATAGCAGAACTATATTAATGAGTTTGCAGCCTGTTTCAAATGCAGCATGCAGAGGGTTGTGTCCTTTGGTAGACAATTATCTTTCATTGATTTCCTCATTGGCTAATGTTGGTTACTGTAAGCGAAAACTGCAACGCACAGGTTTAGCATATTTCACATGTTAACAGGTTTTCTTTTATTCTGGTGGAGCATAGAGTCGTTGCAATAGCAGAGTTAGGCCTCTTGTATCATTAGTCAACTTCCATTGCTCTATTAATAATTAAAATCTAAATCTAATAGTTCCCCCTAAGGAGACCAACATACTTACCTGCTTACCTTCATCTTGGTGAGCTGTAGACATTCTTTTTAAAGGCTGCTCTTTTGGGGTCCACACAGGGGACTCCTTGGGGTTTATTGGCAACAGCTATGTTTTTACTCATGTCGGATACAGAAACAAAATGGTGCTGCAGCATTCAAATGATTGGCAAGTCAAAAGTAAAAAAATACAAAACAGTAACTTACCTTTCATAGAGTGACTCCAGCGCTGTCCCTCCTCTCCTGTCTGCATCCTAGTGAGGCTAATCACTTCATCATTCTGATTTCATACCCCACCCCATGTGGTCCACTAATCAACCTTCGGCGGACTAAGAGCGAAAACACCCCCTACTCCATGCCCAGTCTGCCTGTCTCTCATTGCACCTATGAAAACCCCTTTTTTTTTTTTTCTTACTCCACTATTATTTAGCACAAATTGGGTTGTTACCTACTGCAACTGGTCAGACACCAAGTTCCCACTTTAGGGAGCTGCTTTGCTTCCATAAATCAGTGCCTTTTTTCGATATCAGCTTTAGAGTTGTCTTAGTCGTTATGAATCTGCTTTTTTTTTACCCAATTTTAATCTATTTTTCTCTTACAGACATGTTTGGAGCTCGAACGCTACCTACAAAGTGAGCCTTGCTATGTTTCGGCCTCTGAATTCAAATTTGATAGGGAAGAGGAGCTTTGGACCAAATTTATGTTGGCATACGAGAAAAAAGATGAGACGGATCCCCAGATTATCTGCATCAAAACTGAGGATATCTCTGACAGCCAGCACTTAGAGACAACTAGTTTGAACTCTGACCTTAGTAGCGAATTATCAGATAGCTCTGAAGAACTTTCCCCAACCACCAAATTTACCTCAGATCCAATCTGCGATATGGTGATCAAGGCTGAACCTTTTAGTTCATCAGTCACTTCCACCCCTCCGTCATCCCCAGAGCAGGGCAAGGAATCCCCCACTCATTTGTGGAATGCTATTACTGGCGAACTCCATTCCCCAGGGAAAATGCGCATCGGTTGTTTTGGAAAGACTATTGAACAGGGTAGTCCTATCAGCGGAGAGACCTCACCGGATGGCAGGAAACGTGTCCACAAGTGTCACTTTAATGGCTGCAAGAAGGTTTACACCAAGAGTTCACATCTGAAAGCACACCAGCGTACCCATACAGGTCAGTGCTTGTTCAGTGATTGGGAAATGACAGAAGGGAATCCCTTGCTGTCATGCCATTGCACAACCACGGGGTGGAGACTCAAAGTCCATCATCATTGATGTCATAGTTAATGCTTGTCTAGGGGAAAGTCCTTCCTCATTCTTTTTTGCTGTGTGACTGGAAATTTGATCAAAGGATTTGTTCCAGGAATCACATAATGTTTACCCAGCATGGGTTTTCCTAAAGCAGCAATTTCTTTTCTTCTAATTCTTGTTCATAAAAAACAATAATAATGAATGAGCCCAAACATTCTCTAAACTATTGCTGCAGTCATTGCTAACTACTTGGGCCCTTTATGTGTAAAGCTTAGAGTAACTTTCATATCCTCTATTCAGGAACTATGTTTCAGCATAGAATAAATGTATGTTGCATTTGGTATCTTGTAACTTTAGTACAATTAAAAAGCTTGAGTTTCTGCTGAACTAGCTTCCAGTCCAGGTAACCAACATTCATTTACCTGGATATTAGTTTAATAAACTACTTCCTAACACAGTTGCCATTTGCTCAGTTAGATTTTTCATGGTTTATCACAAGGTATTTGCTTTCAGCAACACAATACAACATTCCTTTTTTGTAATGATCTCTAGTGGTCTTTCACCTGTGTTGTGCAATAAACAATGGAACATTTCCTTAGTATAGAATTAAAACGTAGCCCCCCCTTTTTGCTGCCAGCATCCTACAAATGCCTAGTGAACTTTAGCCTGTGCTGGCCTAGGTTGCCAGAGGCCTCATGAAGTTCTTTCTAACCGGCAACTTAATCTACTATAAAGAAAAACGCCAGGGGAGAGGTCTTCAACAGGCTTCAGTTGTAGGAGAACGACAGCACAGTAGAAACCTGGGGTCTCTGATTCCTTTAATTTTTCTTTTTTTCTCATTCTGATTTTTAAAATATATTTCTGCAGTGAATGACTTTTAGCTGCCATTACCAAACTGAGTTTAACCCTACTTGGATCTACGTACTGTGTATGTACTGGCTAAATTATGGAGCCTAACTAACTTTGTTATGGTTATATATTGGCACCATGGTGTGTTAGTGAATTCTGCTTGTCAAACGAAAGCCATAGTTAGAACCAGACACCAAGGCCATAATAAATGGATCAGACCACCCCCCTCCTTCCCCAGCCTGTCGTGTCTTTTTTATTCACTTCTGGCATTATGCTATACTAACACTCTGGTCACATCTTAAGTTGTGTTCTTTACTAGCACAGCATAGTGAAATGTGTTCCTAAGTTTACCTTCACATTTTACAGTCACTATTCACTTTGCAGTCTTTGTTGGCTGAAAGACCATTGCTCGTTAGAGTTTACTTCTCTCAGGATGTTGGTCATTTGCAAGTTTACTTTTTGATGGGCGCGCAAGGGACAACAAATGTTTATTCCATTGTGGCTTGTTTACTGTGCCTATTTACATTACACAATGCAAAAGGGTTTGCCTATTTGCATAGCACTATTTCAGTGCCCTTGCAGCTTTAGTCTTTTGTGTGTAAAGTGTGATGTAATCCATAAATGTGTGTAGGGCTCTTCAATAGAAAATTGTAAAATTAATCCATAATGTAATCATGTTTTTACAGGAGAGAAGCCTTACAGGTGTTCATGGGAGGGCTGTACGTGGCGCTTTGCACGAAGTGATGAACTGACAAGACACTTCCGAAAACATACTGGTGCGAAGCCATTTAAGTGCACAAATTGTGACAGGTGAGAATGAGACCCATTTTCCGCTGCCTTGTTTGATCATATTTAGTATTTTTGGTCTAGGGCAGGGGTTTCCAACCTTTTGCAAACAAGTATCCTATTCAATCTGCCACATAATACAAGTACCACCTTGGTAGTGTATGTGTGTTGTCAGTCACCTAAAACCATTATAAGCAACACGCACACAGTTTTTATCATCTTTTTGGAGAATTTTTGTACTTGCAAAGTAGGCTTGGCAGCAGATCAAGTAGGGGTACAGGTCTGCAGGCTGCCAAGTAGAACCTGATATAGAGTACCACCAGTGTACCACTGGTTGGGAACCCCTTGTCTGAGGTGTTAGGGAATTGTGATTGGTAAGAGAATTGTATTATGATAATAGTTTTTAGGCCAAATTTGGTAAAATGCCAAACAGTGGCATTGTGAAGGTCATCTTTCCTGCTACAGTTTGAGATGGAAACAATGCCACTGCCTCTACATGAAGTATTTTACTTTCAGGAGATACCCAGAAGTGTCATTAGATCTGACTACCCAGCAGTCATTTCTTGGGATTAATCAACCTCTATCTATTGTAGTTCTCTGTTGAATCTATGAATCTCTGTGTTTCCCAATCCTGGCCTGAAGATTTCCACATATATTCCACATATATGCATCAAAGTAGGAAATGTGCTTCAGCAACCCCAAAAGCTGCCTGCTTGGACTGCTCTAGTTGGCATAGTCATGTGCAACATGTATTTTTGGTAGTGTTGGTCTCCTTATGCAGCAGTGGCAAACTAATCACAGCTGTAGAAGTTTGGGAAGGAGAGTATTGCTGTTGGTGCACTTGGTTACCCCAGTATTTTCCTGTCAACCTCTTAGTTTGCAATGATTTGCTTTAAGCCTTTGACCAATAGCGCATTCTCATCTTAAGTTGTTCTGTTATAGTTTTTATCTGCAAGCCAGCAGATAGATTAGTAGGGCCTCTTAGTTCTGCGCTAACACTTTGACACAAAACATACAGGAAAGATGCCCTGTTCTTGCTTTTCATGTTGTAAAGCTTGCAAACCCCATAGTTGTCTTTATGTAGAAATGTACTAAGATTTCTTTTCTTTTATATTTTACAGATGTTTTTCCAGATCAGACCACTTGGCTCTGCACATGAAGCGACACATATGAATGAATGCAGAAGTCATGTTATGTAGAGCGACTTCAAGGTTAAATTGCCTTGTGCGATGGATGCGAGTTCCAGCCAAAGCATGCCAGTTTGCACCCTAACCAGTTGCCTTCAAGACCTCACTTTCTCCAAGAGGCTTTGCAGGGCTTATCGATCGTGTGAGATGCGGCATAGCCACCAAGCAGTGCTACTTCTGGAGCTGGACGGGCCTGTGCACTATTGGTGCTTAGTCTTCTGAGTGGCTTGTGTAAGCCGTCGCTGTGAGCATGTGCACTGAGAATGTTAAATGACTGGGTGACTGAATGGCAACAAGGAGCCAATGTATGAATGTGGAAGATCTTATTTTTGTTTTTTTTATGGTTGAGTTCAGTTGCGAGGGATTAGGAAAAAAATGTTAAAAATAGTTATTAAAAAACGGTTTGAATGTTTGTATGCTATGGCATACTCTGTTATATGGGACAACCATCCATCATCCTGCTTAGCAGTGGGTTTGCTCCTAAAATAAAGGAAGTGCCTACTTTTGCATAAGTGGATGATCCCTTTCCTGTGTGAGAGGTGCTTTTGTTGTCTGGTGCAGCTATTAAACGTGCAATGTGTCAAGTAGCTCGTTTTGCTACAACGATCGTTTATAATCCATTGTATAAGCTGTGTGTCTATCAATTATAACACAACTATAACTTCATTATAATAGAAAAGGTATTGCATGGATCAGGGGGAAATGTGTACGCTTCTCCATTCTATAATCAGGACTGCAGTTATGATTCCAGTTGAGAGCAGCTAAAATACAATTGGTCTGTTGTTACATTACTTATGTACAGAATTGAAAAAAAAGAAGAAAAAAAAAGGAAAAAAGTGGGAAAAACCACTATAGCTTATACTGATTTTTCTCATGCAGCTAATTTTTCTATTATTTATGCCTTGAGGACTAATTTCCGGTTTTCTAGCTGTTAACGCACTGTTGACCTTAAAAATGGTGCCTTATGCAAGTGGCCTTCTCCTATAATGGTTGGGGGTCTGATACAGGGGTTTAAGTGATGTAAGCTTACTTAAGGCTCTGTTGTCACCCTAGAGTGTTTTTATTTTCTTCCTTCACACATGGGTTGGTAATATTGTGGTGCATGTAGAGTGGTGGAGCACTGAAACATAACTCTTAAACGCCTGGCCTTGTTTTATATACCTGGAAAAGGGAATTGTTAAAGCAGACTTAAACCCTGGGGAGTCTGTCTCCGTGAACTTTCCTTCCCCAGCACAAATACCCCCTGCTTTACAGTTGGGCATACTTTCCCTTTGTAGTTTCTGGTTTCCATGCTCTGGGGGACCAGAAGCCGCTGTGCACAAACCGGCTGCTGAATCCTCTTGCAGTAGGAGACACCAGCTACTGCAGTTTGCACTGAGGCTTCAGTTTCCTTAGTGTGCAGGGGGCACTATATAAGGCACCACATCGGTATAAGACTGCTTTGAGCTGTTCCTGTTTGGACAGGCAGGTTTCCACAATTTTCCTTAGAATCAGGAGTTGAAGGATAGTGCCTCAATTGTTTTTTTTCTTCCAGGAATTTTACACCAACTCTGTGCAAAGACTGTAAAGTTCACTTGGCCTATATGCGGTGCCCATCACTGTACCTATCACCATGGTAATAAATTGGCCCATGATCTACAAAACAAAACTTTCGCACATCAGGACAGTTGAACATGGGCTGAAAAACACGTTAATGCTGTTCTAGCTTTTGCGTGTTAGAATTAGTGTCCATTTTCCTCTTCTGCTATATTAATGGCTCTTGGTATAGTGTAATGCTTTTTCAAACCACACTGATCTTAACGTTGACTTATAGCTTACATTTCCTTTACACAAAAGTTGCACAAATGTATCTGTATCCGTACATGCACTTAATATGTAAAACGCTCATATATTTGTCATGGTACAGAATGTGTTTTTTCGAAATAGATGACTAATTTCATTATTTCAAATATCTGAACTTTCATTTAAATCCAACATCCACCAAAGCAAATGTATCACTGGCAACACTTTTTATCCTCTGTCATCTGCTACACAAATTCTAAATGTGCACTCTGCAGCCAGTAAACTTTACTAGGCATATAGCTTTTTAGGAGGAACTTTTAAACCTTTTATCTGGGTGCAAGTGTTTTTAGTCTTAGGTCACTGAGTGTTAAGAGCTGTATTAAGAGTATGAAATATATTTTTGTAATATGTTATTTAATGTTTTAAAAAAATATGTAACTGTAGAATAAAAGTAAAAAAAATGATATCCTGAGCATTTAGATGTTAGTTATTTTTTGTCACTGTAGAAATAGAACGAACCCCTGGATTAATATGCAGAAAAATGAAAACTATACTGCCACGCATAATGCTAAATAAACACAACTGTCATCATGAGTTGTGTTGCAGTAATGCTGAACATGCAGCACTGCTAACAATAAAATGATCAATTTTATAATTTAAAGGGAAATGCACACATTTTAAATGGCACTGGGTTTTAACCAAGCATTCCTTATGTACTTTGACCCTTGATGTTAAATATTTAGAGTAGCAAGGGCCAAAATGTACTAAAAACATTGGGTATGGCAGGCATGGCATTACATAAAGAGATATTCTGAATACACTCTGAAGTGTAATATTAAAGAGACAGGCAACTAAAATAAAAAATCCATACCTATCTATTGACTTTCGCAGCTGTTCCGAGTTATCGGGTGCTAAGATCAAGTACCCTTATCTTGGCAGCTCCGTTCTCCATTTTCATGGAGGGTTGCAGGGAAATACTGACCCCTGATGAACTTTTGCCCCTCTGTAAGTTCACGTCATTCATTGTCGGGGAGGGAGCTTGCCAAGGATAGGGATGGCCCCTCCTTTGTAGTGAATGACTCACTTGAAGGAGAGGACATCCATCTTGGAGAAGGCGACTTTTCCATAGCAGCCTGTCCAGAAATTGAGACCCGTGCTGCACAGTGGGATAGTCTATCTTGTGGTAACTCACTAGAGCAGGACAGAACAGCAACAGAGGACACAAAGAGAGTATATATTTTAGTTGACTGGTTGGGGACTTTAACTTTAGCTCTTCAGTAGGCATGTTTACCCAACAATGCAATACAAACTTAAAACCGATTCTAAATCCTCAACAACGAGCGTCCTGTCCATTACCAAAATTTAGTAGCTTTAACTATACACTGAAGCATAAATAATGTAATTGTAGTAAGTGCTTTGCACATATGTGATGCAGGTTGTGTGCTTTACTACTTTCCATAGCCTAGTTCCAGTCAAGCTTTTGAAAATTGGTAGCAATTAATACATACGATGTTGCTATTTTATAGAGGCCATATTTGTGTTTTTATACTTTCCATTGGCTGCCTGCTGTGGTTTTCTGTGCATACATATTTTGTATCTAGTGTCTTGCTTGTGCCATCTTAATTCTTCCAGCAACATCAGGGGTGGAGCTGCTAAAATGCAAGCTCTACTATGTAATTCCAAATCATAGTGTATAGTTAAGCAATAGTGTGCTAATACAAAATGGCTTCCCAAATTACTTGGCACCTTTAATATTTACTTTTGCTTGGTCAAGGAAACTTGTTTTGTTCCCATTACATCATTCACTACAATGCCAAACACACAAGCGCTTACAGACAATTGCCTGATGCATGCCTTTAGGTGTGTGCATTTCCCCTTATGGTAGTATTGTATTTTAAATAATCTGAAAATGGTCTTAAAACTTATTGCCCATTCAAGTTTTTTTTGTTTTTTTTTTAAACTTACTATGTAAGTAGATGTCATTTTCAATTTGGTTTTGGCATAAAACCAGTTAAGCCGGCTCCTCTGCTTTCTTCGGTTTACAGCAGACAAGGCTAGTAAATAGTCTTTGTATAAGCCGAAGAATAGTGGCTTTTTGGAACGCCTTGTTTTGAAGTGCTAGAAGTTCAGCCATAATAATTGCAAGAAGATAAACAAAAGTGCATAACTTGCACTGGCTTGTCTTGTAAAATGCCATCAGCATTCTTTCAATTAAGGTGGGGTTGTGAGAACCTCCTGTATGTCAATGCCTAGACTTTTCTTAATGAGTAAACACTCTGTTCAGGTGATAACTGAGCCTTGGTCAAGCTGATGGGAGGGTGGGAAACACTTGCTTGAAATTTATTGGGGTGGGAGGGGAGTTTGTTAGAATTTTATTTTTTTTTTCCTTTTTTTTTTATTTTCTTTTTTTTCGTTCTGATACACCCTGTTATTTGAAGAATCTTTGTAAGATTTTTGTAAAAAAAAAATTTTGTTTTACAAGATTTTATTTGAAAATTGTTTTTCCAAGATTGTTATATTTCTGTATGAATGTATTTTTTATTGGAATAACTAAAAAAAGAATTCCTATCAGATTTGCTGACTCTTGTGTGTTTATTTTATACTTCTCGAAGAACATAAGTGCAGTTAAAAGATAATATATATATATATATATATATATATATATATATATATATATATATATACTGAAACCTACTTGTAAGCCCTCTTTGTGAACAACACCAAAGCCCTGTCCGTTCAACTCAAAAATATTGGGTACTATGCATAAAAACAACACAAAAAAGCTGCGCTTCACAACAAACAAATTAATCATGTGAAACATTCAATAAATATTTAAAAGTCAATGGATGCTCAGCGTCAATAAATAATTGTCAGTAATCCCCAATGTCCATGCATGGCACAACTAAGAAGAGCAGCGCTTCCTTTCTTATAAGTAAATAAAGGGCCTTATTTATGATATGCACCTTTTAGCATAATTTTCAGAGTGCCAGCATCCCCGTCTTATCTGGTGCTGAGCTGTGGACTATGTACATTGCACTACAACAGGTGCAGGTAGGGTGATTTTTAATGTGGGCAATCTGTATGTAGGGGATGAGGGAAGTATACAAAATTGACTCTTATTCAGAGTGAAGGTCCGCTTTAAGCAAAATAAGACATTAAAATCAATTTTAAATTGATTTTGGGTCATCCAGGTCCTGTGTTTCAAATATTGACAAGTCCCAATGCAAGTTGCAATGCAATGCAAGTATTAATCATAAGCATTACACATTTCAATCCAGTTCTGACCATTGTGCTCTATGGGATCTTTAGCTACAGCTCCAGGTTTCATTATGCATCATTTTTGGCGCTAGTATTAAATATAACACTATCTAGCGACTGCATCAGCGCTGACACTTTTTTCTTTTACGCTGAGTGCCGCTGAGGCCAAAAAAGTGTTGATGTGTGACACTGACGCTTCTTAAAGGCACTATCACGAAATGGTGTAATATTAAAAATCTAATGAGAAGAGCGTCACTTATACACCCAAACTGAATAAAACTCCCTCCATGCTTGTGGTGGGAATAAAATTCAGGGCTAACAGGTTTGGTCTATCAGCGGTGACAGAGCCTGTCAGTCCTGATTTCCTCTTCCTTCTAGTAAAATGAAAAAACAAGCCTGGCTGGATATTCCATGATGCTGGGTGTATAATTGACCCCTCCTCCCACCATCCAGCATATTTATATGGATTCTTATCATTGGGCCATTGTTTGCAATAATGCTCCTTTAAATAAGGTTTAAAGTCTTTGGCTCCTCACCTTTGTGTTAACTTATGTATCAGAAGGTGCATACACAAATCCTATCATAAGCACAATATTCTGGATAAATTGGGATATCTCTATAATGATAGCCTGTTTATGCTCCTTTCCTATAACAAGTACCTCTACCCTTTTACGCTTTCACTAAAATTGAAAACTGGCTGCCATGTGTAAATGATTGTCCAAGTCTTTATGATGTCTTCAGTTGTCCTGCAGTAAAAGCTTACCACTGCCAGGCCTGACAGTTTCACAGCATTTAACCCTTTTTATCAGTTTAATGGATTTAACCTATATATGGTATAAAACAGTGGTGATCATTTTTAGCAATAAAGGTGCCCTTGTTGCATGTATTGTCCACTTTTATTTAACTCCTTTAGGATCCATTCAGTTATTAAAACCATGAGTTGCATGTTGCTGCCTACACTGGTTTAGCTTGAAGCTGGCAGCGCGCCAAGGTCCAGGACCTCTTACATTTTCTTTTTTGATCCCCCTTTAACTTAAAGTGGGCCATCATTAGGGCATCCTCTCGAAAAGCTCCCCTACTTAACACTTTCTAGAAAGGCCCAAAGGGGGCTTCTGTATTCTCCTTTTCACACTGCCAGCCAAAGCCTGCACGCCCACTTCTTGGCCGCTTCTCTCAGCAACCAATCAGGTTTTCCAATGGTAGTTGGAAAAAGCATGGCACCTCACATAGCCAACTGAGACACTCAATTCAAGCCTATTGGATCATTTTCTGACATGTATTTGATCTAGGTACTGAAAGCTGCATTTGGATACAGACTGTAGCTTGCAGAGTAAATGGTAAAAAAACAGATATAGGAGCATTCATTGTATTAGAGAAGATTGGGGCTACATAGAATGAGTGCTGATATTTGGCATGAAAAGCCAGACACAACAGAGATGGAACAAAGGACAGTTGAGGCTCATGTGACATAAACAATTTAACAAGTAGAAGAGTGCCCAGGGGAATTAGTTTAAATTACCCCTTCCCATATACAAACCAAACTAGACCATTTTAACCCTAAGGCTGGGTTTACACCTTTGAACTTTCAGCTTAATGTATTTTTAAAATGTTCAGCTTATATGCATCTGCTGAAAAAAATATGGCTAAAATCACTTCATCCCTAGCTAGCAGCTACAGTGGATTGAAAGCAGAAGAGGCCCGTGTATATTTCAGCACCCGATCGGATGGTGATCAGCAGGAAAAGGGGGTGAGTATTGTTTACTTCTAAGTCAGGTCTGTTTCTGTAGGGTTACTTACAGGGGAAAAGTGATCCCTGGGTGTATGTTGGGTTTATAGTTGGACTTAGGAAAACTAATGAGGGAATCTGAATCTAATAAAGATGCCGTAAATATGCTGACTAAGAGGAAGTTGTAGTGTTAAATATTTAGAATCCCCACCAACATTATCCAGGTTTTGGATCAGGAAATGCTAACATGAAATCTGAATATTAAGGGATGCCCTGAATGTTAGAGGGAGGGATGGGGAGGAGGTTCTGACGTGACATGGGTCCTGGTCAATTCTGGCAGCAACCTTATTTGTGCGTTCTTTCGTTACACCTGATAGTGTGTCCCTGCAATGCTATATTTGCTAGTGCTAGTTAACAAGCTTGCTATAAATAGGGGAGGGGGTTGAATATGAAACCAAGAACATTATCCTGAAAAATGAAGCTTTCATGGCATTATGTGTACCACATTAGCAACATCAAGAGCTCGGCTAGAAAACAATGCAGCTTGAAATAGCCCAGTGTGTTCACTTATCCAGCCAGGGTATTCTTCATATTTACATCAAGCTGTATAGCAGAACATATTGTGTTACATAGGACCGGAATTGCAGCATTGTTTTTGCAACGTCCGTTTCTTGTGACAGGACAGCTTGCACATGCACAAATAAAATGCTTCTATATTCTAATGACTACAAATCTTTCTGTTCTTGTTCCATCTGTACAATAAAATAAGAATGAGCTCATGTCCACCTTACTGGGCCAGCTGGTGAGAAGACGGCTCCTTCTCCACTTTAATTTTGTCTATAGAAGTGTGGTCCCTGCAGCCAGTGGTTCCTTCAGATTGGCAATTCTGAGTATATGGCATGGCTGCTCTGGTCATGCTCCTCTTCCTCAGTCAGTGATCTGGGCCTTGCAGCACAAAGAGGACAGATGTATCTTCTGCTGTCAGCTCATAGATTGAGTGGCAGTCCCAGAAATTAAAAGAGTTTAGGTTTAATTGTATGCATACAGATGCACTCCCCTGCTGTAATTCTGTGAGAAAGAATAACCGTTCCAGACCTAGTAGCACATGACTGATGAAACAGCTGATAGAAACAGAGGGAGACCCTGCTGGAGACGCTAAACCTAAATATGTTAGTTGTTTGTGTCTCTTTGTTTTATGCCTACACCGTAACTACTATACTTAAGATCAGAACCCACTATGGAGTAACAATTAGACACTTTGGAGAAGTTAAGAAACAGAAGTTATTGAGTTTTATACAAAGTGTTTAATAGAAGATGTTCTCTTGGTAAACCTGCATAATTCAGTGATCTGCAAAACACTGCCTGTTGCTGACTCTCGAAGAGAGAGTTTTCTCAAATTAAGACTCTGGTTGCTACCCTATAATTTTAACAATCTATACACCTGTTAGCTGACTACCAGAGAGGTTTCTGAGGGTCAATACAACTAGGGAGATCTTGCATGCTGCAATGCTTAGAAAGCTGGCTATTTAGGGGCAATAGTTAGGTCTAGGCCAATGGGTAAACCTGGTCATTGACCTCTAAACTATGTTGACTGAGCAGTGAGCCCCAAATGTGAAAGTGGTTCCACACACAGAGCCAAAGGCTAGCAGACATTCTTCAAATAAGCCCAAGCTAGAAGTAACTCAGGGTTACAAAAATAGCAGCTGTTCTGGTAAAGTTGGTGTTCCATCGAGGATTTTTATGGCTTCCTCAAGAGCTCAGACAGTGATTAGATGACTGCACATGATTAATAGCACAAGCATAAGGACGATGAAGTAGCAGAGTATTGGTAGCAATCCTGGTAGCATACTGGCAAGGCAGACAAGGAAACAAGGGCAATGGGAATCTCCCAGGTAATACAGTGACAGGCAGAAATTGGACCAGGATAGAATTTCTTCAAATTCCTAGTCTATTGTTGGTTTATGTACTCTCAGCCAAGGAAGGCCCAGGATTTATAGGGGAGGCCTTGTATCATTTTGACACGTGTGATCCCTAATGCACGAGCACGGTAGGTCATAGTCAGAAAGAGCACAGAGGTGTCCATGCGTCGGAGGAGGGAGCGGGCACAGGACTGGCATCAGGTGTTCCTGTAAGTTTGTCAGCACCAAACTAGCAACAATAGCCTGCAGGGGAATAAAGGTATAATGTTTTTGACTTTAAGTTGTCATGATCATTTATATGCCTCCAGGGGTATGATAGGTTTGTCACCTAACTAAGGGAAAGCAGGATTATTAGGTACCGCAGGTGTGCTTGTCAGCTGAATAGAAGAGTACCAATCCTGCTTTTCTGACCCTTTATAAGGAAATCCCGGACAGCAAGATGGCACCAGAAGATTCTTCCAAGTTTCAACTGTGCCTACCTTGTGCCTTACTGAATTCTTTGCAGATTACACGGTTTAACCCCTATCTGCTTTATCGTCTTTGTCTTTTGCATTTCCCCCTTTGGACCTGTTGTGGAACTTTCTGTTTACAACCTTGGCTTGTCTCTCATTTAACTCTACTGGATTAGATTTCCCTTGGACTTGGATACCTTAATGTATGACCTTTGCTACTTTTGGATTATCACTTTTGCTTCATACGTCAACCTTTGGCTTCAGCTCTGAATTTCTCCTGTGCACAGCCAAGTCTAACCTCCATTGTGGGAGACTCTAGTGAAGATCAGGTGGGGGCTTAGATCCTGAGCTGTGGTAGGGGATTTTGTCCTGAGTAGGTCATGAGTAGGTCCAGCAGTGATGACTTAAGGGTATCTTCTCAAATAGGTGCTAATCACCAGATGCTGACATGGGGTGGCAGCACTCCCAACCAGGGTTTGACAGGAACAGTCTCTAATTTTATTACAGACGAGAATGTCGAGTCTAAGCATGTACATTAGGCTAAAAATTAGCGCAACATAAATGAAGTTAGCAGCCTCTTTGAAATCTACAAAATCTGTAGGAAATAATAGATGGTACGCCAAAAAGAACTGGCTCTTTCATGGCGCCTCTGAGATATTGATCCCATTCTGTGGCTAAATGGAGTCTACAGCTTACATAGAAGGGAGATGTTCACATTACCTTTACAGTAGGTCCAGGATTGCAAACATAACAACAAACTAAAAACAGCAAGCAGCTATTCTTAAAGACGGAAATCTTGGTGGTTACCATCAAATAGCAGAGCACATAATTCCCGAAGCGGTGCTAGAGGTTCTGGCATTGGAATCACTGCAGGTGCTGGTGCATGTGATAGGATTCCCATTTGGCTGAATTACAGGAACAGGAGTGGCCAGAGGTGGCGGAATTCCCTGGACAGTATTGAGATGGCTCTGGAGTTGGACATAACTGTTGTGTAGTTTACTTACCATCTGAATAAGAGCTTTAAAGCAGACCAAAACCCCCCAAAACAACTCAACCTAATTTTCTACCTATGTACATTACTGTTTCTGCCATCGATAGTGCTTGGTATTCCTGTTATAGTGATTTTAATTTTCCCCAGGTATGCCATTTGTAACGTTTTAAACTAGCCCTAACCCCTCCTCACAATCTCATGCTGAGAGCAATTAGAGCCTATTGGAGCCAAACTCTTTGTGGGTATTTTATCCAATTCATTACCAGGACACTAAGGAGAGTTGATACATTTTTTTTTCTTTTAAATGTAACCTCCCATAGGATGTGGTTGGTCCGCTTTAACTGCTGGGCCATAATTTCCATTGGTGTTGTCTCGCCATCAGCATTCATGTTTTGGCTGACCACAATGTAACAGATACCAAAAGTCACTGCTGTATAGTCAATGACTCACGTACTTTGGATTATTCTACTTGACTGCTGGACAGTGGGGAGGGGAGATCTGGAGGTTGGTGCTGTGGCAGCCCGTGAAACATGGCTACTCAACAGCTGTTGCCTAGATTTAGGCCTGGAATTGCTGTGCAGTATGGTTTAGCAAAGCAGGATGTTTCATGACTTGGCAGTTGGCACAGAGGGAAGGTCAGACCAGGCAGGATCGGCATAAGAGGCATGGTCAGACAAGGTAGGCAACATTCCAGCCCTCCTCTGTCTGGGAAGGGAGAACAGCAGTAAGCTAAACAGTACTCCATGACATTTTTGGTCTTGAGGAGGGAAGGATGTAATAATTAATTTTCAATTTATTTGAATTCCTTTTTTTAACTTCGATTTTGCTAGTAATTCTTTTTCTTTTAATCATTTTAATCAATCAAAAAGGTAACATCAGTCAAGAAATTAAAGCTTAGTAAATTGCTCCCCTAAAGCCCCCCTCTGGCAATCAGTGACATCGGCTTACTGAGTGGGATTAACACCATGCAGATGTTTGGAGTAGCAGGCAATCTTAAACATGCATGGCAGTGGCCATCTTTCCACACACATGGGAGACCTGCTTCTGAGTCCCTTAGCAAAATCATCTCATAGCTCTGTGCAAAATCTCCTATTTCTAGCCACAACAAAGATAAGGGTGCACCACTGCATACAATTTATGTGAAATTACATATAATAAATGGTGTGCTCACTAGAAAAATCAACCCATAGCAACAGAGCGGACATGCAACAAAGCACACCTATCTCTAAAACAGGAGCACCACAAGCCGTATGTAGAAATTTATATATTTATAATCTTTATTAGTACAAAAGCACAGACATAAAGCTAAACACAAAGCCAAACAAATTAAAAACAATCATGCTTGATCAATCTCCAATAATACCAAACACCCATGCAGGTATGTTAATATAATCAATACCCCATGTATAGTAAGCCCACTGAATCTACCCCATATAAGTTCTAATGTGCCGGCACAGACTAAACCCAAAAAATCCTAGAGCTATCAAAAACCAAACCCAAAATATATAGGGGGATGGTTCAGATTTATTGATGACATTCTTATCCTCTGGCATGGCACTGAAGAGATGGGACATCAGTTTGTGGAACATCTAAACAATAATGATCTGAATGTACATCTGACGGCTGAAATCTCTTTGAGAATGGTGACCTTCTTGGACCTTAAACTAACTTTGGAAAGTGACGGATCGATCGGAACTGACCTTTACAGGAAGCCTACTGCGGTAAATAGCTTTTTAGACTTCCGTAGTTCTCATGTTTTACATCTCAAAAATTGTTTTCTTTAATTCTTTAAATTTTTTTAGCTTTATGTGTGTGCTTTTGTACTAATAAAGATTGTAAATATATTAATTTCTACATACGGCTTGTGGTGCTCCTGTTTTAGAGATAGGTGTGCTTTGTTGCATGTCTGCTCTGTTGCTATGGGCTATTTCTAGCCACAAGTAGTAAGCCTTCAGCCTTAATGACGCATAATTGCACTGCTCACAGCACAAATCTTCTAAATACATTGTATCCCCTGCTTTTGCGGCGGCCGCCACCATAGGGGTACATTGTAGCAGCTTCCCTCACATAGATATCCTTTGCTACATTAGCTGTTTATTTGGTGTTTGTGTGTAAAAGATGACAGGCAAGCCTCTCCTTGTTTCTGAGGCATATATCTCTCTCAATTTGTTGTGAATTGCTGCTGGCACAGCACCCCCCTAATTCCCATGTGTTATGCCATTCCACAACATTGGCATGGGGTTAAGCCCTCTCATCACTGCTGATGCCACTGAGCATAAGAGGGGAAGAAATTTACTAAACTTTCTGTTTTGACTGGAGGTCCGCTTACAAAAAAAAGGTTATGGCAAAAGTTGGGTACAGCATATTACAGAAGGGCTGAAACAAATTTAAAACCTAGCAGATACTTGGCAGATTAAGTTTAATAATCAAAAGTATGGAATGTTTAAAAAACTTAAAACTTGGAATTAGAACCCGTGATGCAAGTAATGTCCTTGTCCAAATCACTAGGTCCAGGTCACACCCTGAATATAGGAAATTAAAATGTACAAAACCAAAACTTTTTGGTAAATTTTTTGTCTCAGATAGTGATGTATGTAAGGCTACATCAGTTACTAATAGTAACCAAACTGTAATGCTCCACCCAGTGAGGCAGTAGGTAAGGCAGACTTGGTACCAGTATACAGAAAGCTAATTTTATAGGCACTGTACTCTGACATGTAGGGACAGTTATAGAGCTGTATTATCTACTTTGCAACCTTTCGATGTAAACCAAGTCAGTTAGACAAAGTACAATCGTGAAGTGTAGGAAGAAGAAGCCTCTTGATTTAGCCAAGTTGTCGTCACTAGCTACTTTTGTCATTGTCCTCTGAGGAATGTTGGAGGAGGAAGTTAGATTGTAAGCGGGTCAGACAGACAATAGAAGAAAGAAGCTGAGGCAACTGTTTACTACCAGAGTAAAGTGGCTTCAAGATGCGGGAAGTTGGAACATAGGATGTTGAGGAAAATTCCACAAACCAGGAAGTGCGGCCTAAAAATCTATTAAGCCTTTTAAGGGTAGTTGTCATTTCCCTTTATAAACAAAGCTGGGACATGATCTTTACCCTTTAGTCTTTGCAGCAAGCAAAGTATTTTTCATGATGTATTATGACAGCCATTTTCAGGGAGCCCCAAGTTCCTGTTTCCTGGCTCATGTATTTTGGAATAAAGCAGTGTTCTGCTGTCTACAGCTGAAGGACAGCAACAATTTGGATCATCTTCCTTTTAATTATCTAGGGGGTTATTTTTTATAGTGTTTCAAGCTCTGAATCTCTTAGATCTCCTAGACCTATGCCTGTTTTAAGTTTAGAGACCACCTTCAAGTAACACTATAATGCAGATAGCAATATTCACCTCTTCCAGGCTGGGTCTCTGATATTTGGTTCTTGGATGAACAGAAATCCAAACAGGAGGATACAGCTGACAGCTGGGCTGGGGGCAGAGTGGGAGCCCTCCTATTGGCACCATATAGAAGTGAAGCGTTAACATATGATGAAATACTTGACACTGAAGAAAACAAAATGAATGTGAATATCCATCCTGCTGCTGCATCCGCCTCTGGTGGGCATCATAATTTGGCATGCCCATTGCCTGAATACTGTTTCTCCAGAGCAATGATACTTACCGATCCAAACAAGTTGGGCTGCAATTGGGACACGGCTGCTGCTGTATGCAGTGGTTTTCTGTGTCTCCTGACAGAGCTGGCTTCTGAGGATTGCTAAGTATCACTGCTCTTGGGGGGGGGGGTGTATTTAGAAACATAGTTGTCTATTGCCTTGACTCATTTATTACAACAGTATTTCATCCTTACCTACCTATACAATACAAAGCCTCAGGACTAATCCCTGTTTCAGGAAACCAGCTTTTTAGGACCCCCAGTTACCTCCAAGCCAATGGATGGCCACCTGATTGATGCAGAAATGCAATCAGTTTTAAACACAAATATCAATTTTGGCTGAGTTACAGTGTCTGGTTGTCTCATTTTTAATGATATTGGGGACTGAAGTAGGAGCCCAAATTTTGTGAAGCAAGGGTGGACTCGGTCTTATCACACTTGACTATTGCTACTATTTGAATGTATACATTCTCCATATGTCTACATAGGATACATTCAGGTGCTCTGGTTTCCTTCCTCAAGCCAAGAATATCAATATATGTGAGCTGGTCTCTTACTAGTGTGCAATATTGAAACGTAGAGGAATGCTGAATAGTATAGCAAGTTAACAATTTTTAAAAATACCTTGTTTTTCTGTACGAAGTTTACTGCATGTGACAGAAGTCGGTAGAAAAACAACTATGAAACAGACATCAAGATGTCATCTACTAATCGTTCACCATGGGAAGAATGAAGGAAATGTATCCAATCTTCAGTACGATTGTGTTATACCCCAAAAAGAACTTCTTTATATATCAAAATCTAACTAGCAGTATCTTTTAGGTGATTGAATGCCCCAAACTTTGTTCAGTCATGACCTTGAACCATAAACAAAACAGTTTCTACTGTTACTGTTGAATGCCATCCAGAAATTGCCTGGTTTTGGCACATAGACAACAAGACATTGACCCCCTTGCTCTAAACCCCAAGCGTAGGTCAACTCCCAATCAGACTCAAGGGTCTTCATCCATCATGCAGGTAGCAGATTGTTTGTTCAAAGATGGTGGTGTCTTTCTAATCTGACTAGTGTGTATTAGTAAAGACATTAGGTTTGGAAGTAATAGAACAAGGAATAGTTCTGTTAGCTCAGGAACATGCCACTTACTATGATAAGTATGCCACACACATGCAATGATGAAAAAGTGATAAAAATGTTGACTGTGGTGTAATAAGACTTTTGCAAGGCACTAGGCCCACACTCGATAACTGAATATCCCTAAAGCAAGTAGTAGTCTGAATGCATATACCATTTTCTACAAGTGTTGGATTTGTACAGTACACACTGCCATAGGAAATGCTATATCTGTGTAGCCAGGAATGCCAAATAGATCATGGTAAATTCATGATTTAATCTCACGCTTCAACCGGAGACCCTCTGTCAGAGTAAAGTCACAAAAGGGCATTTTTATGTTGCTGTTTTCATGCACCGAGTCACTGGGTCTGGAGAGAGGATTCTCTCTTTTCTGACAAATTAGCATTTTCATTGATCTGTGCACTGAGATGATGACAGGAATAGAAGCTTGGTTGGGTATTTCTATTTTAAGGTTGTCAAAAATCACTGACGTGAACATTTTGGTTGCTGTACAGATTCTCTCATTAAAGTAATGGCATTGTCCCCCTCACTGCGGCCACTAACATTGTGTGTGACATGAGCTGTCAACCAAGATGGACCTAATGTCTGACATCTAGTTAGGAAAACAGTGATCTGTTCATTGTGGTACTGATATGCCTATATGACTAATGGTTCCCTGGTGGGCATTTTAGAGACAGCTGAATATTTGATATCTGCCGTTTTGGTAAAGTGTTACAAAGATTTTTCACAAAATACGAAGACCATGGTTGGTTTGCTTTTAGTGGTAGAAAGGAACTTCTGACCTGCACCCTAAAGCTGTCCCTGGTTGCAGACACATACTTCCTTTAAATGTCGTACTATTTGCAAGTTTGTCTTAGGAGGAATGCAACAACCTTTTGTGGCTATAGCAATGGCCTCCATAAGCCATGTGTCCAACAGAGAGTGGAATTCACCTGTACCCAGCTACAGCTACAGGTTGCGGACCTCTGCACAACATCTTACAAGAATGCCAGGGGAGTTGACTGCAAAGCTCCTGGATCATTAAGTTTAGGCAGCAGCCACTGCTCAGCCCCACTTCTTGGGCCACCTCCTAGAGAGGTCCACATGACCAGGAGGACACACAATCTGATGTCAGTGGATGCTTCCATGACAGTCAGAGAGGTGATGGGATGTGGGCAGGAATAGGGGACCACATGTGATCTTGAGGGCGTCAAAACTAGTTGTAAGGACAGGCAACCTCTAAAGCTTCTATTTACCATTGTGACATCTTGAATCTCTCCTAATAATCACATTCAGGCAGGATTTAGCAACTACCCAGAGTCTTTTACTGCTGTTCTCAGGAAATCTCAATAAAATGCAATGGGGCAGAGGGTGTTGATTGGACAATGCCAGTGCAGTCTGTAATCGCCTCTCCGATTAACATAACTGGCTATTATTATAAAAGGGTCAACAGTATAAATGCATTGCTTGCTCATCTATTATTTCAAACATCTTTAGTTCTCCTTTAATGATGCAAAGAAAACACTGTATGTATTAGTAATTGCTGGTGAAAAACAACGCAACAACAAATTACAGCCACTTCAATCGGCATAACGTATTTAATCTCACTTGACCCTTCTAATAATCTTCACCGTTTCACCTCATTAGACGTTATTAACCTCAATTCCATGGCACTCTCTGTGCCCTGATCATGCGATTGGGGCCATACGTAGGAAACAGGATTCCTCTATACCCGGAATAATCGGATGCTTGCAGTTTACACAGGTGTGCAGGAAACTGAGACCTAGACAGTCCCAGCGCTCGAAACTTCCTGAGCGTATTTCCCTATAAACACAAAGAGCAGATCAAGCTGCTAATCAATGAGTAATGGCTGAACCCTTTCACTGCTAAATCAGGGAGGAATGGCTGTAATTTTACTTGGGTGATTTTGATTTGTATTTGTGCAAGATTGAAAAATAGAAAACAATGGGGCCAATTAAATTAAACATACATTGCAAACAACAGTGTGTATTATGCTTGGCATTGTGGTGCTCCACTGGGCAAGTGAAGGTGTGTTCTGGCATTATTATACTGATATGTCTATGATTTGCTTTGACTACAAAAGTTTATTTAGCAACTCTCACATATTTGTCTGTTCGGGACACAGAGTGGGAGTCTAGGAATAAAGAATAGACTCCAGATTTATCCCTATTGTGGCAAATATTATGTTACTGCAAGAATGAGAAGACTGGGAAGCAAAGCAACAAAAAGATACAAAGACAGTAAGCAGGAGCTGGGACCACAGTGGACAATGTAGTGGAAAATGAGCTGTTCAGAGTTAACTCTAGACCAGGGATGCACAACTTTTGTTTTCATTTGCCCTGAGGCGCCACAATAAAATGGAGCAGTGAAAATGCAAACAGTTGTTTAATGCTGGAAAGCTATAACCTTAAAGCATTATATATGCTGTTATGATTATGAAGAGGTAAGGTAAGGCAGTTATGGCCCAGAGGTGAGGGGAAGTTATAGCCTAGATGTAGGGCCTGTGACCGGAAGGTGGCAGGTTAGATTGCCAACCATGGGACATGACTGAAGTGCCCTTGAGCAAGGCACCTAACCCCCAGGCAAATGTGCACTTCACTGCCCCTTAGTTTGTAATTCACTTGTGTATAGTCACTCACATGGTGTTTATTCACTGGTGTGTACACGGAGTTGTGTTGTTCAAAGTGCACGGATAGGTAAAATGCGCAGAAGGAATTCCATGTGTGCGTTGGCACACAATAGCCACTATTATTATTATTATTATTATCACTTAAGAAGTGGGTAGGAGCAAAGCAGGAAAAGTTTAGGTGAGCAGAAGTGGTAAGAGGTGGGAAAAGGTTTAGGTAGGCAGACGTGATGCAGTAACAGGTGCACAGAGGTGGGTAGAGGTAGGCAGATGTCAGATGGGTAGAAGCGAGGTGGGTAGAGACAAGATGGGAAAGGAAGGTGGGAGGCTGAGGTGGGCAGAGGTTAGAAGCATAAGTGAGACAGGAAGAGGTAGATTTTGGTAGGCAAAGGTGAGGTGATCCGAGGTGATGTGGGCAGATGTATGACAGACAGAGGTGAGGTGAGGCAGGAAGAGCTAAGCAGAGGTCAGGTGGGGTGATCCTGGTTCAGGAATTAGCACTGCACTGCCTCTAGTGGCCATCTGCCTCCACTGCAGCTTTGCAATTCACTAACAGAACTTAGAGGTACCGGGGCTCTATACCATAGATGCACTATGTATTAAGGACATATCGAAATGGCAACACAGCATTGTGATATATACTTGGGCTGGGGGTAAAGAAATTGATATCCCCCAAAAAAGTGTACTTAATTAACAAGTTATCAGTCTGCTGTTAGTAGTGCAGATGCTGCACACTGAAGTCAGTGTCTCTATTCTCGGAAATGGGTAAGAGGTAGTGTTCCAACAACTCTGCTTCTCATAACTGAATAAGGGGTAGTGTTCCAACAACTCTGCTTCTCATAACTGAATAAGAGGTAGTGTTCCAACAACTCTGCTTCTCATAACTGAGTAAGGGGTTGTGTTCCAACAACTCTGCTTCTCATAACTGAATAAGGGGTTGTGTTCCAACAACTCTGCTTCTCATAACTGAATAAGGGGTAGTGTTCCAACAACTCTGCTTCTCATAACTGAGTAAGGGGTAGTGTTCCAACAACTCTGCTTCTCATAACTGAATAAGGGGTTGTGTTCCAACAACTCTGCTTCTCATAACTGAGTAAGGGGTAGTGTTCCAACAACTCTGCTTCTCATAACTGAATAAGGGGTAGTGTTCCAACAACTCTGCTTCTCATAACTGAGTAAGGGGTTGTGTTCCAACAACTCTGCTTCTCATAACTGAATAAGGGGTTGTGTTCCAACAACTCTGCTTCTCATAACTGAATAAGGGGTAGTGTTCCAACAACTCTGCTTCTCATAACTGAGTAAGGGGTAGTGTTCCAACAACTCTGCTTCTCATAACTGAGTAAGGGGTAGTGTTCCAACAACTCTGCTTCTCATAACTGAATAAGGGGTTGTGTTCCAACAACTCTGCTTCTCATAACTGAGTAAGGGGTAGTGTTCCAACAACTCTGCTTCTCATAACTGAATAAGGGGTTGTGTTCCAACAACTCTGCATCTCATAACTGAATAAGGGGTTGTGTTCCAACAACTCTGCTTCTCATAACTGAATAAGGGGTAGTGTTCCAACAACTCTGCTTCTCATAACTGAGTAAGGGGTAGTGTTCCAACAACTCTGCTTCTCATAACTGAGTAAGGGGTAGTGTTCCAACAACTCTGCTTCTCATAACTGAATAAGGGGTTGTGTTCCAACAACTCTGCTTCTCATAACTGAATAAGGGGTTGTGTTCCAACAACTCTGCTTCTCATAACTGAATAAGGGGTTGTGTTCCAACAACTCTGCTTCTCATAACTGAGTAAGGGGTAGTGTTCCAACAACTCTGCTTCTCATAACTGAATAAGGGGTAGTGTTCCAACAACTCTGCTTCTCATAACTGAGTAAGGGGTAGTGTTCCAACAACTCTGCTTCTCATAACTGAATAAGGGTGTCAGGTCCCGTGGGACGCCCACCTTCCAAATAAGTCTGCAACCCCCAATCTCCGCTGCTAGCTTCGCCTATAGACAAGCCCCCGTCTGCCGGGACGTTAAACACGCCTCACCGGGCACGGTTGCCCCCAGGACTTTATAGCACAAAGGATGCAGACTTATGAAGGGGAAGGCAGACGAACCAGGAACGAGACTGGGCAAGGTCAAACAAGCAGAGGTCATACACGGAAGATCAGTCCAATGAAGCGCAGTACACGAGGATGAGACAGAAGAATAGTCAAGTCGAGCCAAAGGTCAAACCGGGGGATCACGGGTACGCAGTACAGTGGAGCAGGCAAAATCATAGTCAGGAAAACAGGCTAAGGTCGGTCCAGGCAGAGATCAAGGATGGTCATACACAGTAGGATAAACGAAGACAGAGAAGACACCAATTCACACCCAGCAGCACGCTATCACGGGCAAGGATCAAATGTGATGGAAACACCTTTATAGGAAGTAGCAGACATGATAGAGGGACATGATTGGTGCACTTAGGATACAAGGACTGATTTGCTAATTCAAACTATAGGGCGTTCCGCCCAGAACCACCCTGGGCTCATTGGCCCAAACCTGGAGCCTCCCGCACACCCATAGGGCTAATAGGCCCAGAACTGATTACCTCCGGCGGGCACGCTGTGTGCAGCGCCGCCGGAGGGCATAAATACTGAGTGCTCGCGCGAGCGAGCATGACGCAGGATGTCAGGAGCGCGCCTCGATGCCTGGGAGGCGGCCGCTCCAGGTGCCGCTCGTGGCGGAACTGCCCGAGCCGCCGCTCGCGGCGGAAACAGCCGAGCGGCGGTCAGCAACGGATGCCGCCGAACAGCCGCCCACCGAGGACGCCGCCCCGCCGGTGCTCCGGCTGACTGACCGCTGCCGGCGCGGGACCGAAGGCTGGGTGAGTAGCTCATGACCCTCGTGACACTACCCCCCCCTTCACGAGGGGCCTCCGGACCCTTACCAGGTTTATCAGGATTCTCACGATGGAATCTATTGACTAAGGTTCTGGCATGAACATCTTTGGCCGGTACCCAACATCTCTCCTCAGGACCAAAACCCTTCCAATCAATTAAATACTGTAATGAATTTCGGACCAATCGAGCGTCGAGTATTCTGTTAACCTCGTACTCAGGTTCACCTCCCATTACAACTGGAGGAGGAGATGACACCTGAACGTTTCTGGTGGATTTCAATAGGGAAACATGAAAAGTAGACGGAATCTTCATGGACATAGGTAGCTTAACTTTAAAGGTAAAATCACTCAACTTATTTGTGATGGGAAAAGGACCGATATACTTAGGACCCAACTTAGGCGAGGGTTGTCTAAGAGCTATATTTTTAGTGGATACCCAGACCCAGTCTCCCACCTGAAATGGTGGTTCCCGCGATCTATGTCGGTCCGCGAACACTTTATATCTCACAGAGGCTTTCCTAAGGTTCGTCTGTATTTCAGACCATACCTTAGTCCTTTCCCGTAACCATTCCTCCAAGGCCGGCAGGTTGGAGGAAGGACCAGAGAAGGAAGATGCCTTGGGATTCTTGCCATAGTTACAGAAAAACGGCGAAAACTTGGTCGACTCGCTAGGCGCATTGTTAAAGGCGAACTCTGCAAACTCGATAAATTCCGCCCATTGTTCTTGACGATCCGATACAAAGCAGCGCAAGTATTGTTCTAAACTCTGATTCACCCGCTCAGTCTGTCCGTTAGACTGGGGATGATAGGCTGTAGAAAGGGAAACTTTTATGCCCAACCGAGTACAAAAAGCTTTCCAGAAGCGGGATACAAACTGAACCCCCCGATCTGAAACAATATTCTGTGGTATACCATGGAGACGGAAAACATGCTTAATGAATAACTGCACCAACTCCGGCGCCGACGGAAGTTTTACCAAAGGAATAAAGTGCGCCATTTTACTGAAGCGGTTAACCACCACCCAGATTACAATATTCCCCTGCGATTGAGGTAGATCGACAATGAAATCCATGGAAATGTGGGACCATGGTTCACCAGGAATCTCCAGAGGTACTAATAATCCCGCTGGAGATCCATGGGTCGTCTTACTACGCGCACATACAGGGCATGCTTCAACAAAGGCGGTTATGTCGCGTCTGATGGTAGGCCACCAGACATGGCGTTTGGCGATAGCCAATGTTTTCCGAATCCCTAAGTGACCGGCGGACTTGGCATCATGAAATTCCTGTAAGACGGCGAGACGTAAATGAGGCGGAACAAATTGGCATTCAGAGGGTTTACCGGGAGGAGTATCAATCTGATACGGAGTCAAAGAACTAGACAAATCAGGGAGAAGGGCACCCACAATACAACCTAAGGGTAAAATCGGTTCTGCAGGATCGAATCGATCCATACAGTCTCCGAAATTGCGAGATAGGGCGTCTGCTTTGGTATTCTTTTTCCCTGGTTTGTAGGTGATAATGAAGTTAAAACGAGAGAAAAAGAGTGCCCAGCGAGCCTGACGGGAATTGAGCCTTTTGGCGGATTCTATATATTCTAGATTCTTGTGGTCAGTATATACAGTAATGGGATGTAGAGAACCCTCCAGCCAGTGTCGCCATTCTTCAAAGGCCAGTTTAATACCCAATAGTTCCCTATTACCAACATCATAATTACGTTCAGCAGGAGAAAATTTACGTGAAAAGAAGGCACAGGGATGCAGTCTCTCCGGATTACCAGAATACTGAGAGAGAACTGCTCCCACACCAAGTTCGGAAGCGTCGACCTCCAACAGAAACGGGTGATTGATATTGGGGTGGATCAACACCGGAGCTGAAGTAAAGGTCTTTTTCAGTGATTGAAAAGCGCTTATTGCTGAGGGAGGCCACTCCTCAACAAAAGCACCCTTCCGAGTAAGGTCAGTTAAGGGCCCCACTATGGAAGAGAACCCCCTTATGAATTGTCTATAAAAGTTTGCAAATCCTAAAAACCTCTGAAGCGCCTTTAGGGTTCTTGGTTGCTCCCACTCCAGTATCGCGGATACTTTGGAGGGATCCATAACCAACCCACGCCTTGAGATCAAATATCCTAGAAACGGAATTTCAGAAACTTCAAATACACACTTAGAAATTTTAGCATACAGATGGTTCTCCCGTAACCTTTGTAACACCGCTTTTACATGTTGACGGTGTTCCAACAGGGAACGGGAAAAAATGAGTATATTGTCTAAATAGACCACCAAAAATTGACCCAAGAAATCGCGAAAAATGTCGTTCACGAAATCTTGGAAGACTGCAGAGGCATTACATAGGCCGAAGGGCATAACCAAGTATTCGTAGTGACCATCTTTGACATTGAAGGCTGTCTTCCATTCATCTCCCTGGCGTATACGAATAAGATTATATGCTCCTCTAAGATCAAGTTTGGAAAAAATCTGAGCCCCAGATACTTGATTAAAGAGATCATTGATTAAAGGTAACGGATATCTATTCTTGACCGTAATTTTGTTTAATCCCCGGTAGTCAATACAGGGGCGTAAACCTCCGTCCTTCTTTTCGACAAAGAAGAAACCAGCACCAGCAGGAGAGGTGGAAGGACGGATGAATCCCTTCTTGAGATTCTCCGTAATATAATTTTTCATGGCCAGCTCTTCAGATCGTGTGAGATTGTATATCTTCCCCCTAGGGGGCATAGTACCTGGAAGCAAATCGATGGGACAGTCATAGGCCATATGCGGAGGGAGAGTGTCAGCGGATTTTTCGGAGAAAACATCCGCCCAATCCGCGTAGACAGGTGGTAAACCATCAAGGATGACCTGTGAGGACCTAAGGGCTGTAGAGAAACAATGCTCATAACAGAATGGACTCCATTTAACAAGATCCCCAGATCCCCAATTAATAACCGGGTTATGGGTTTTTAACCATGTGAATCCTAACACAATAGGAGATACAGGACTTTCAATAATAAAAAATTCTAATTCCTCAGAATGGGCAGATCCCACAACTAAATTCACCAAGGGGGTCTTAAAGGAAACCAATCCTCCCATGATTGGTTCATTATTGACAGCCAGGACCCGAAGTGAATTTTCTAACGGAATCAATGGAATATTAAGGGTGGAGGCAAGTGACCTATCCAAGAAATTGCCAGCCGCTCCACTGTCAATGAAGGCGGAGACAGAAGTCTTGGAAAGGCCCCAAGAGACCATAACTGGTAAGAGTAATCGATTTACATGAGGGAATGATACCTGACCGCCTAGATGAAGTCCCTCAACTGGATCTAGGCGCTGTAGTTTCCCGCCACCGGGGCCTTGTTAGGGCATTTCTTGGCGAAGTGGCCAGGATTCCCGCAGTACAGGCAAAGACCTTGCGATTTGCGTCGTACTTTCTCTGCCTGAGAAAGATGAGTCACGCCAAGCTGCATGGGCTCTTCAGATGTCATAGGAGATGAGGCGGCAGCACCCCTAGGGCTGAACTCTTGGCGAGGGGATCCCCAAGGTTGATCCTTGACTTTTTCTAGGCGTCTTTCTCTGAGACGTCTATCCACTCTAATTGCCAGTTGCATATATTCATCAAGGCTTTTGGGTAGCGGATAATTCACTAGAGCATCTTTAATATTTTCAGAGCGTCCAATTCTAAATTGGCTGCACAAGGCTGGGTCATTCCACTTGGAGTCAATGGACCATCGACGGAACTCTGCGCTATACTCAGCCGACCGTTTTGCTTGTCTAAGACTCCGTAGTTTAGAGTCTGCCGTTGAAGCCCGGTCTGGGTCTGCATACAAAAGCTCCATGGCAGCAAAGAAGGCGGAGACTGACTGTAAGGCTTCATCCGTAGACGCCAGTCCAAACGCCCAGGTCTGAGGGTCACCCTGAAGAAGTGAGATAACTAGGCCCACTCGTTGAGTTTCTGACCCGGATGAGTGGGGCCGTAGGCGGAAGTAGAGTTCACATGAGTTCTTAAAGTTAGAGAATTTAGACCGTTCCCCAAATAACTTTTCTGGAAGGGGAATCTTCGGCTCGACTGAAGACCCAGGATCCAGTGGCGCAGGTAGTTGGCGGCTTTCCTGTGTAGCCACTCGCTGGGCCAGCTGGTTGATGGCGGTGGCCATAACTTGCACCTGTTGCATTAATTCTTCCATCTAGGAAATGATATTGGCCCGTGATAATGTCAGGTCCCGTGGGATGCCCACCTTCCAAATAAGTCTGCAACCCCCAATCTCCGCTGCTAGCTTCGCCTATAGACAAGCCCCCGTCTGCTGGGACGCTAAACACGCCTCACCGGGCACGGTTGCCCCCAGGACTTTATAGCACAAAGGATGCAGACTTATGAAGGGGAAGGCAGACGAACCAGGAACGAGACTGGGCAAGGTCAAACAAGCAGAGGTCATACACGGAAGATCAGTCCAATGAAGCGCAGTACACGAGGATGAGACAGAAGAATAGTCAAGTCGAGCCAAAGGTCAAACCGGGGGATCACGGGTACGCAGTACAGTGGAGCAGGCAAAATCGTAGTCAGGAAAACAGGCTAAGGTTGGTCCAGGCAGCGATCAAGGATGGTCATACACAGCAGGATAAACGAAGACAGAGAAGACACCAATTCACACCCAGCAGCACGCTATCACGGGCAAGGATCAAATGTGATAGAAACACCTTTATAGGAAGTAGCAGACATGATAGAGGGACATGATTGGTGCACTTAGGATACAAGGACTGATTTGCTAATTCAAACTATAGGCCAGAACCACCCTGGGCTCATTGGCCCAAACCTGGAGCCTCCCGCACACCCATAGGGCTAATAGGCCCAGAACTGATTACCTCCGGCGGGCGCGCTGTGTGCAGCGCCGCCGGAGGGCATAAATACTGAGTGCTCGCACGCGCGCGCGAGCGAGCATGACGCAGGATGTCAGGAGCGCGCCTCGATGCCGGGGAGGCGGCCGCTCCAGGCGCCACTCGCGGCGAAACTGCCCGAGCCGCCGCTCGCGGCGGAAACAACCGAGCGGCGGTCAGCGACGGAAGCCGCCGAACAGCCGCCCGCCGAGGATGCCACCCCGCCAGTGCTCCGGCTGACTGACCGCTGCCGGCGCGGGACCGAAGGCTGGGTGAGTAGCTTGTGACCCTCGTGACAAAGGGGTTGTGTTCCAACAACTCTGCTTCTCATAACTGAATAAGGGGTTGTGTTCCAACAACTCTGCTTCTCATAACTGAATAAGGGGTTGTGTTCCAACAACTCTGCTTCTCATAACTGAGTAAGGGGTAGTGTTCCAACAACTCTGCTTCTCATAACTGAATAAGGGGTAGTGTTCCAACAACTCTGCTTCTCATAACTGAGTAAGGGGTAGTGTTCCAACAACTCTGCTTCTCATAACTGAGTAAGGGGTAGTGTTCCAACAAATCTGCTTCTCATAACTGAATAAGGGGTTGTGTTCCAACAACTCTGCTTCTCATAAATGCCCTTTAAAGCTCCCTAAAAACAAAGGGATCTTTACTAACTCTGAAGTGATCTTTCGTAAAGGGCGTCTGTAGGCTTATCACTATTGGTTTTATTGTTTATCTGTAGAGCACTGGAGTGCCATCATCTTCTTTGGCATTGTACAAGGTAGAAATTACAGGCTAAAACAAATATACTTTTAATACAGGGGGTAAATACATAAGGCGGGGTCATAAGTATGTACTGAACAAGTGCACCAAAGGTTTCTGAGACTGTGAAGTGGGTAGTTTAGCTTAGATTTGAATTCCCTGTCTAGGCATAAGCTAACTTCCTCCCACCTTATGTCCCATGTAAACAGTGTAAAATGAGGCATTACAGAGCATCTCAAAATCCCTGAATATAAGTAAATGCCTTGTGTATTCTGAGCTAAGCCCCTTTCTTTATTTCAATTTCTGTGTTGTGGCTGAGCTGGGAAAGATGTGTCATAGCACAGCCTTATGAGTCTTGAGCCTGCTCTGCTATGGTCAGTGACAGCTACTTGCTCTGCTATGATCAGAGACAGCTACAGCTACTAGCCTTTATGCCTCCAACAATCTGAGGTGCCTGGACGCGATAAGAAAGCAAATTGCAAAGATGGATAGCCAGAGACAGAGATCACTGTCAGTTTATTTGTATCAGAGATGCAGTCTAATCTATGGGGCATACAATGTAATGGATACAATGCATTGCAATGGATACATTGGGAGCAGCTTACCTTAGGTTTCCCTATATCCTTGTGTGCAGCACATGGGGTGGAAGGATCAAAAGCCTTGCATTACAGCTTCAGAACCCCCCCCCCCCATGTGCTTGCACAAAATCAATGGAGGGGTGGCAGACACTCAGACCAATTTATAACTAGCCTGGGAGGTGCACGTGAGTAGGGCAATTAGAATATACCTTTTAAAGGGACCACAGCACTCAACCTGGTTAGGGCAACCTCAGGTAAGCTGCTCCCAATGTATCTATTGCATCGTATGTCCCAAAGAGGTATCTCATAGATTAGGCACAGTGGCTTCTGGTGGTGCAGCTTTGGCATATTTCTGCAGATGTGTGTGGACCAAGTCTCTGTTTTAAACCAGATTTAGAGACAGATTATAGGTTTGGTTGCAAGCTAATAGGGTTGAGTGCTGTTCCCCCTCCTGATTGTGCTGCTCACATGCACCTCCCAGGTTAGTTATAAATTAGTCTGAGCAGCTGCCACTTCTTCTTTGTTATCAGGTTTTGTCTCCCCTAAAACACTGAAACCTTTCACCCCTGGATTTTATTCTTAACAGGAAAAGAAATCCACAAGCTCTCATTAGACGACATGTTTACAGTGATTTTTAATATTACACAATTTCGCGATATACATACTTAAACTAAAAGGTTAAAAAATCCTCCCTCCACTTCTACTGCCCTAGCTAAACCAAGTAATTATATATATATATATATATATATATATATATATATATATATATATATATATATTAACCTGGTCTTTGCTGGCAGTCCATTTGCTGGCCAGAAGCTCCATGTTGGGTAACAGAAGTGCCACTAACATTCCTATCAGTCCTACAGCTTCCCATACAGCAGCACCAAGCTTCCATCAGGAAAAATAACACCTAGCAAGAATCAGGTGAATATATTTTTTAATTCATTATAGTGATTGGGGTTAGTGGGGTTGAGGAGGAAGGAATTTTTAACTTTACAGTATGGGACTACCTTAAGGTTTAGGGCACAGCGCTAGAGTTAAGCTTGACTTATATTGATTTTCTTAGACCATAAAAATATATTGTGTAGAGAGAATATTTCTTGTTAGTCTAGTTGTCTCCTAGTGATAAATTTTACCTGTTGGCCTCTGTAAAAAAATATAGATGGATTATGGCAGAGAGAGGGATGTCAGGCTTACCCCACACATTAATAACACTGAAGACATCACTTCTGCTGGTATGTGACCTCTGATGTCACTCTATGTATGTGTTTGCAATCTGTCAATAATTTGAAGCAGTAACTATGACGGCTTTGGAGATGGATTGGCCACTGAAGAGGAAGCATTATTGCTTTGTGTTATCTCTCTTTGTTCTTCCCTAATACTAAATCTATCCCCACTCCCACCCTCTTGTTAAATGTGTACCATGTGTGCTTGGGGTGTTTGATGCTAAGCCTCAGATATGTTGTTTTAGCTCTTTACACCCTATTGATGTGATTTGGAACAATGCATTCTGTTCGAATTTGGACCAGGTAACACAATGATACAAAACCTACCCATGTGACAGGTGAAACTTGCTTTGCTCACTTTAGACCACAGTTAGGCTTGAACTTGTTTTAGATTGTATACAGACGCAAGCCACCATGTGGAAAGACCCATGTTAAGCTTATTATAGGAACACTAAACACCTTCTACTCAAAGGTAAAGAAAAAAAAGTTTTTTATTTATTTTTAGGCTGCATGTGATGATAAAACACATAGTAAAATATGTGCCACCCAAAGAGAGAAGCAAAAGCACTGAAAAACACTTTGGGGTGCCCTATCTAGGACCTTCTCAAAAGAGAACTAACCTCTTTCCCCTACTCTCCCGGAGGGCGAACCCCCTGACAGAGAGTACAAGGATACATATCCTTCCCTCCTGAAGGATAAGAGGGAGCTTGGTCCTCAGGTACTACCCGAAGGATACCCTGTGGACCACTAGCTTGATTCCTCAGCTTAAGGCTTTCTCTGGCTGTTACCCGACCAGGTACTTGCTCGCTTCGACACAGGGGTTTCCTTGGCTGGCCATAAGACCTGCCTAGTACTAGCCCAGGCCTTAAGGGGGGCCACTGGGCAGGGTTTCCAAGGCAAGGCTAAAAGGCCTATGACCTCTTCCACCCCCGTTCCTGGGGACAGGGCCCATAATGGTCCAGGCACCCACAACAAGAACTACACACATGAACACTCAACAAAAAAGTGCTAAGGTGTGGAAATAATTAGGGAAGGTGTGTACATGTGCTGGTGCAACCTTGTGCACTCCGTGAATTAGTGGTTTTCAGGTACTTTGGATGCCACTCCAGGGGGCTGACAGCAGGCAGCTTCAAAGTGTTTGTGCCAGTCCCACATTTAACCTTGTGGAGTGTTGTTATATAGTATTGAAGTCGGTTAGTGGGACGCCAGTGATGGTGGCAGAGCACAGGCAAGTACACCGCAGGTCTCCCTATCCTTTTACTGGTTTCTGATATATAGCTTCAAAGCGTTTTCTAGCTGGTGGCCAGATACCTGAATGACCAGCCATCTCTCAACGGGGGTCACCACTCCCCCTTAAGCACATTACTGGGCAGAGGGCAGGTCTCAGCAAAAATGGATGGGGTATAAATTGGACGGCCTTGTCGTGGCCGCTTTTACATTCATTGCAATCTACGCCACCCCCCAGCTACTAGGAAAGGCCTCCCCACATCAGTCTCTGCTGGTCATGATCCCTTGAGATAAGGTCTGGCCCAACACTCTATCCGGCCACAAGGCCAGGAAACGTACCCAGCAGGGAATAGCGACAACTGTGAAAGCGGTCTCCCAGGCATCCTCCACCTGGGAGGATCACCTTCATGATTATGGTGTCTCCCCCTGCCAGGTAAGTATAGTACTTTCCTGAAATGGAAAGTATTTACACTGCACCCAATACTGTAGACACATCTTTCGAGCTTGTATGGGGGTGAGACACAGTCGCAAGTCACTGCTCAGTTAGCCACATTAGGCTTAATATAGGGGGGATAAAGAGACCTAGAGACCCTTTACTCAAAGGAGAGGAAAAGAGGCTCTTTCCTAAAATGGAAAGTACTTACACAGTGCCCAACACAAGGGATAATACATTTACCCATCACTCCTCCTCCCATGGGCTGCATCAAGAGGGGCATAGGTGCTCATGACCAGAGCATCATTTTACCCCTGTACAAGTCACTGATCAGAACCCATATGGAGTACTGTGTACAGTTCTGGGCATCTCTGCTTGAGAAGGACATATCAGAACTGGAGTGCTTTTAAAGGAGGGCAACTAAGTTAATAAAAGAAGTGCGGGGACTAGAGTACCCTGAAAGATTGTCAAAGTTAGGTTTATTTAGTTTGGAAAAGAGACACTTGAGGGGTGATCTAATAACTATGTGTAAATATATTTTGGGTCAATATGAAGATCTGTGCCACAATATATTTATACCCTGGAGTGTAACCGTAACCCAAGGGTATCCACTAACGTTAAAGGAAAGATGCTTTCTCCACTGACATAAGAGGGGATTCTTCTCTGTAAGAGCAGTGAGACTATGGAGCTCACTGCCAGAGGAGGTAGTTATAAAGGATACAGTAAAAATGGGCTTGATGCCTTCCTGCATGTAATAACTTTCCCATCTATGGCTACTAGACCACTGGAAGGAGATAAACAGGCTGAACTGAATGGACTAAAGTCTTTATTCAACCTTACATACTATGTTACTATGTGTTTCTATACACATGTGGGCCAAGAACATGTTCCAGGTATGCCTACCTTTCCATACAAAATGTAGTCCTCCTGTAAGATGCAACTAATTACCTCCATAGAAGGGGTGTAAACTCTGCCAAAGTTAACAAAAACAGCTTTATTTACCTGTTGAGGTAGACTTCCTGTATTATCTTGGGCTAAATATTGTCTCTTCTGTCTAATGGGCAATCTGGCTTCTCTATTGACTAGGACAACCTCACAAAACTTGGAAGTGGAGTTTCCAGACTGTTGGAAATGGTTTAAGTAGGATAGTTGCTCAGCACTAAAAGGGGATGTACATGGCCTCACATTCCTCATTTTTTATCTAGCTACTAGTTTGATATCCACTATTTCAGTTCAATCTTGTTTTAAGGCTGTGCGTGCAAGTTTGTGCATTATAGGGAGGAAAGGAGAGGGGAGACACAGCATAAAGATGAGGCATCTTTACCATATCTGGGATATTGGGTTTCCTGAGATTTTGAATGTAAGGGATCTAGACATTTCTGACGATCCCTCTATAGAAATTTCCCTAAGTGGCTGAGATAAAGCTCCCCCCTGTTGTTTCTCTCCATCCATGCAATTCAATATGTCAAAAAAGTGTGTGGATTACACTTTTTTTCATTTCACCCAATTTTCACAACTGCCTTGGCAGGCATAAAAGGTACACACTGTAGCCCACACTGCTTTTTTTACAACCATGCTGGGATATACTTGTGCCCTTAGATCATAGGTCCAGTGCTTTGCAAAGATTACCCCAATAATAAGCTGAAAGAGCACAGGGCTGATGTTGATGAGAACTGGGTTCTTTCGCACTAGCAATGCCCAGGAGAAAGAGCAGGTAATCGGGAAAAGGTATTGGCATGCTACCTGCCCACATGTGGGAAGCTGCTTGCCATCCCCTGTCTAGTTCAAAAGCAGTTAGATTAAAGACAGCTTATGCCCACCTCTTCCACAATTTAAAAAAATCTAAAAAAAGGTCTAGCATTTTCTCTTTAGATCTCAGAACCTTCCTTCCACCATTCATCTTGATTGTTACCTTGCAGGTGGCAAGCAGCTGTGCCTCTGGTAATTGTTGATACTACGAGTCTGTCTGGAAACTAACCAGTGTCTAAGCACTCACCAGGAAATGGGGGGGGGGGGGGTCAAGGATTTATACCTTATGGTGCTTTCCTAGAATTTTCCACCAGGAACACACCTCCTCTGGGGACAGGTGTGTGTTCGAAATGCTCATACAAGTGCATTCTAAAGGCAGGTAATCCCATGGATTTGCTGAGTCAAAGTCAATGTGTAAATTGCTTTGCAGAATACAAAGAAGCACTAACTTTAAACATCTGCATAATAGGGTTACCTGCATTACAGTACAGGTATTGGCTAAGTTCTGATTTGGATCAAGTTGTAGGAATGATATGTTGTAGATTGGGTTTAGGTCCAGTGTAGCTAAAGCTCTTGGTATGACAGAATTAACAAGGAAACTGACCTAAACTCAAGTTAGGTCATTTAAAACTGTGACAGCAGCCTCAAGACCTCAAACATGGCAGTCAGTTTATATTACTTCATAGGGGTAAAAACAAGTTTCAAGTCTTAATTACGGATTGGGTGCTGGGATTTTAGGTTGTCTGTGAAAACCAAAGCATCCCTGCACAAATGTGAAATGACCATACAAGTGCCCATGGTGAAAACCATACATCAGATCTAGTTCTAGATTTAGTTTCTAGCTGAATGTCAGTGGTAATCTCTTCACTGATTTAAACTATCCAGGAACAACACTAAGTCAGCAGGAAGCTCACCTAATGCCTGTGTAGAAGCCACAGCATGGCTCCAAAGTTTGCCCTCCTTTCAATTCAATTTCTCTAGGACTATGCAAAAAAGTGGTCTAACAGCGAAAGTGATCATGGAAAATCACTGTGGTCCCGCAGCTGGCTTTGACCACAGTAGTGCATGCTCAAGACTCTTTACTTAGAATACATAAGGTATTTATGAGATTTTAAAATACTTTGACATGGCTCATATTACACTGTCCCCATGGGAGATAAAGGGAGAAAGTTATTGTCTGCCTGGAAAGAGACTTTAGCACAGATTCTTCTAGAATAGTATTCCCCAATCCTTTTCTCGTGAGCCACCAACAAGTCACGTTTTGTAGATCTCCATACAGGTGGCTCTATAGCTCTGTCTGAGCACTAATTACTTGACTTGTGTGAACCTTTGCAAAACCTATTGATAGTTCTTGAGTAAAGGGGCTGGGAACACTGCATTAAAGGGAGGATAGATATTTGTGATGGTAGCCACCTAACTTGCTTACACATGAGGGTAGGTGAGATTGCGGAGTTACATTTGGATTGGGGATCCAGGTGATTCAATATGGGCCAAAATATTTATTTTAAACAATTTATTGGCAATAAAACAAGTGTCAAAAAATTAAGTGCAAAACACTCAAGCCAAATTCTACTGTAGCAACTTTCGGGAATAGAAAATAAGAAAATCGATAAACAGGATTTACCCTTAAAACTGAAAAGTGCTGGTTTGGAGGCCTGCATCAGTGGAACATAGTTGTCCTGACATCCTGAGGAGTTTCAGCCTAAAACATTGGCTTGAAATAATAGAACGCTTTTTATGTGGTCAGCTGAAGAATGTTTAAGTCATTTCTAGGGGATGATCAAATGATACCAACATGCTGATAAAGTAACTGTTGTAAATTAAGGCATGATAAATTGTCCGTGTCTACGGTGCATTTTGTAGCCAAGACCTCATTTTTAAGTGAAACCAGGTAGGAGATCATTATCTTCAGAGTTTATCTTGGGAAACGATCTAATGTTCACTTCTCTATTATTAATGTATGTATAATTCAAAGCACAATTACATAGTATACTTTAATATGTTCCATTTGAAGTTACAGACAATTAGGTTTCACAACATATATGAAGGATTTACTGTAATATATTATATTTGTATTTAGGTTCATTAAATCAGCCCCTAGGACAACTTTCAATCCCAGACCACATAGTTCAAATCATTGTAAACTGGACCCTATTAGCTGTTGGTTAGAGACAGATAACATTTTTTGGCTCATGTACATTGAGCTTAAGTGCATAACATACAAAAATGATATGTTTTGCAAAAAATGGGATCAGCCATTAACATTAAAACAGGTCTATACATCCAGTGATGGCCCCCAGGCATGGGTGGGCTGGCCATAGGGAAAACCCGGATAATTCCTGGGGAGGCTCACTGCTTTAGGACCAGTTGGGCTGCTACCTTTCAGCCCACTGTATCCAGCTCCACTGTACCCACAAGGCAAGAAAACCCCAGCCCCCAATGCCATGCCATAGTTTGTGGGGGAGTCTCAGCAGGGATGTCTTTGGCCGGCCATGGGCTGGTAAAATCCCAGGCTGATTTTTGCCCCAGTTTTCCACTGTCCCCAGGCTGCAAAACCTGACAACTTGAAGCACAATCATCTTCTAGTTTTGTAGGTCTAGCAATTGTTGGTCTTTGGAGTGTTCAGATGGAGCAGGCACCCAGAGAGCCTATATTTCAGGAGCACCAGACTTATAGCTTATTTGCAAGTTTTTTTTTTAAAGGGACTGGAGCCAGTTGGACTAGGTGGGGGCAGAGGCCACAACATATGCTTAGTTTAAGCCTTGCCACATTGCTTTTTGGGGTCTAACCAGAGTTCACTGGAGAGCAGTGTGTCTTCTCCCTGAAGGGGCCCTGCCCTCTATTTTTTCGGGGTGGTTTTGCCTTGCACAGAGCCCCTTTTATTATGATGGCCAGCCCTGGGCCTTGTTAACCCATTTAAATCACAAAAAGGTCCCTTTAAAATGGACCAAAACCCAAGATTTTTACTATACTGGGTTTTGGCCTTTGCCCCGGGACACCCCGATTGGTGATGTCCCGCTGTGTAAAACCCCCCAGATTGCCAGATCTCACTCAACCTTCCCTGGTCCTATGGCACATGCGCAACCTCTCGTCCAGTCAGCTTGCTCAAGCGCACTGGCGGCCACATACCCCGCTACCCTTTAGCACGAAGCGTGCCCGCGCAAGCAATTCACAAATGCCTGCTACAGGCATGCCCCCTGCTAAAGGGATAGCGGAGATGTTGCCGCTCTTTGCACATTTGCCGTTGGAGTATGCCTGCCCTGGAGTCTCATAGACTCCGGGGTGTGTTTTGGTCCACTTTAAAGAGGAACAAAACCAAAGATTTTTACTAGACAGCAAGGAGTAGGGAGTTAATTTTATACTGCCCATTAATAAATCCAGCAAAGCTTACTTTGTTTTTTAGTTTTTCTTTACAGGAAAGAAGAACAATCAGGGTTTTTTTCTACTTTACTGAAGAGAACTGCTCAGCCTGTCCCCGGAGCTAAGTCTGTGCTGGAATAATAACATATAATAGTTATTGATGTTGCAGTTTTCCTGTTGTGGGTCAATATTTTGGGCCTAAAAAAAAGATGAATATATATATATATATATATATATATATATATATATATATATATACTCTGCAGGCATTTTTTAGGTTTGTTTATATATTTTATCTCATACCTAAGATTTTTCACCATGAAGCGTTAATCTGAAGAGAATTTAAATAAGAATTTGCTAATGACTCATGCTCTGCTAATCTGTGTTTGAGTTTTTGCAGCCCTGTTTGGACATATTACAAATCCTAACGCCCTCTGTAAAGAGTGTGCACTGTGTGGAATAGAAGCTGGTGTTTTGTGTTTGGATGGCTATAAAACGTGCGTTCTTAGCTATGATTGATAGGCCATCCACCAACCTTAGTGCTCACTCCATTTACGTAAATTGCAGAGGTGCAAAAGGATTCTATAATGTACACACAAAACGGTAGAGGAGCGAGGAATTCCAACTATTCCAACATGTTCTGGCTGAACAGCTGGGCCTTTCTTGCTCATTATTTGGAGGTGTGGGGAGACGGTATCAGGAACAGAGCCTGCTCTCTGCTCCGTCAATGCATGTTTTTACCTGCAGTCTAGAGGCGAAGCAGAATTTCACAAGTGTTGTGATTGTAGAGATTTCAGGTTCTGCCTTCAGCCTAGCCATGGGGGAATAACTCTGAAAATAACAATCTGCAACTAACCGTTGCTTAACTCCCCTAATAAAAAAAAAACATGCCATGCTGAAAGAGGAGACAGTCTTTGCGACATTTCCAAAAACAAAGCATACGTTATAGGAAGGAAAATATAATATTCAAATACAGCTCAAAGTAAAGAGGACCTTCAATAACCCATGAATAAATGCCACCCTAGCTGTCCGTTCAGCTCCTGAATAAAAAGTGTCTTTTAGCCGAGGGAAATTTGTTGGGAAATATTTTACAAAACTTTTTTGAAATTAATACTATTTAGAGGGGAAAACTGACTTATTTAAGTAATTGTCCAGCAGGTAAATAAACTAAATAATTAGACTGCCCCCAATTTTGTACATTTTTTAAAAAAAAGAGACCCTAAAGAGGAGAAACCTAATTTTTACTTTGTGCTGGTTTTCACAGAACGGAAAGTATTTACACAGTACCCAATACAAGGACAGATAGCATTACCCATCTATCCTTGCCGCAGGCGGAGTTGGATGTGTATGGCTGTGTAAATTTAAAGCTAATCCTTGGCATTGCACCCTTAGCGTTTCTAAGGGCCTTGGATGACACAGAGACATAAAGAGATGATTTGCATAGCTGGTTATGCTATCTGTCCTTGTATTGGGTACTGTGCAAATACTTTCCGTTCTAGGAAAGCTCCTCTCTTCCTTTACCTAAGTAGAGGGTTTTTTTGTCTCTTTAGCCCCTCTATATTAAGCCTAACATGGGTCTCTCCACATGCTGGCTTGTGACTCTGTTCTACTGTATTTCACAAAATCATGGGAGATGGAGATGGCAGCATGCGGAGGACTATAGTGCTTACATTAGCATAGGAGAGGCCTAAAAGCCATTGTGTGTATGCTAACTTGGCTTGGCTGAGATGTCTGCATGTTTCTGATAGTCTATGGCTCAGCTCAGATGCAGCATCGGGTTATACAAATGAGCATAAGGGAGAATGCCCAACAACATTTTGTTACATTTGGTGGACAGACTCTACTGAGGCATAGGAACGAGACAGATTTGTGAAGCCAGAAAACAGGCACCGAATAAAGCCTGAATACAAAGGAACTGCTACTTTATATCATCGACCAGGTAAGAAACAAGCTGGGGAAAAAAACAGTTCCGGTGTTAACTTCCTTCAGTTAGACCAACCTTATTGATAACCCCAACACCACCCATTCTACTCCCTAAAATAAAATAAAATGGAAGTGAATAAGAAGACATGGCTGTAGTACAGCAGAGCTGCGCTGAAGTGCCTAGAGAGAGCGAGAGCTGAGGTCTACACAGAGATAGTTGAGGTCCATGCAGGAAGAAACCCAGTGGGGTCCTGGAATGGATGTGACAGAGAAGGCATCCCTTAGGCACAGGGAGGATTCAAAGGGACCAACAGGCTGCAATGGAGGAGCCGCTGTGTCTGTGACTTCGGTAATGTCACGGCCACCTCCTTACCTGACCTTCGGGTCGGCGTCGCTCCTGCCCGCCCGCCGCTCGGCTGTCACGAGCAGCCGCTCAGGCGGCTTCCGGCCCTGCAGCGTCGGGAGCGGCCGCGCCGCTCTCTGTGCGGCGCGCTCCCGGCGCGCGTCCCCACACGCGCGCGCGTGCTCGTCTCCTCACTGTCTATGCCCTCCGGCGGCGCTGCGCACAGCGCACCCGCCGGAGGTGATTGTATTGATTGTTTTGAGCCCTGGCCAATAAAGGGCATGCGCCCAAACAGTTGCCTCCTTACATCTAGTTGGGCCAATGAGCCCTTACTATTCATTACTTGTGCCCTATCACAGTGTCCCTATTCAAACTGGGCAATCAGCCCGGAGATCCCAGTTTCCCCCAATCCTTGCACTCCTCCCCTCAGCCTATCCAGTCAGCTCCCTCCCTATATAGGTGTATACCCTGCAGTTGATCATTGCCCGTTATAGCGTGCTACTGGGTGTGATTTGGATTGCTCTTCTCCTTGTGATTTTGCCTTGTTCTCGACCATCCCTGATTGCCGCCTGGACCGACCTTGCTTGCCCCTTGACTACGATTCTGCCTGCTCCTTTTGTACCGCGAACTTCTGACCTCCCGTTGTGACCCTTGGCTTGCCCCTGATCATTCTTCCGTCTAACCCTTCTGTACCGTGCCTCCTCGGATTGACCACCCGTGTATGACCCCTGTCCGTTTTCGCTACTCAGTCTTGTCCTTGGATTCATCTACCTTCCCCTGCATAAATCAGCATCCTTTGTGCTAATAAGACCTGGGGGCAACCGTGTCCGGTGAGGCGTGTCTAGCGTCCCGGCAAACGGGGGCTTACTATAGGTGAAGAAAGCAGCGGAGATTGGGGGTTGCTGGTTTATTGGAAGGTGGGTGTCTCCGGGACCTGACATTATAACGGGCCCCAAAAAGAAGAATATCTTCTAGATGGAAGAATTGATCCAACAGGTTCAAGCTATGGCCACTGCCATTAATCAGCTGGCTCAACGAGTGGCCGCGCAAGAGAATCGTCAGATACCTGCGCCAACGGATCCTTCTCCGACCGTCGAGCCCAAGATCCCTCTCCCCGAGAAATTTTTGGGGGATCGGGCGAAGTTTTCTAACTTTAAGAATTCTTGCGAACTCTATTTCCGCCTTCGACCCCACGCATCTGGATCCGAAGCGCAACGCGTTGGGCTAGTCATTTCACTCCTCCAGGGCGACCCACAGACCTGGGCGTTTGGTCTAGCTCCGTCTGATGAAGCCTTGCAGTCGGTCTCTTCTTTTTTTTCGGCCATGGAACTACTATATGCTGACCCAGATCGGGCCGCGACGGCGGATTCTAAATTGCGGAACCTGAGACAGGCCAAACGTTCTGCTGAAGAATATAGCGCAGAATTTCGGCGGTGGGCTGTAGATTCCCAGTGGAACGATCCGGCTTTATGTAGCCAATTTAGAATTGGGCTCTCCGATAACGTCAAGGACATCCTGGTGAACTATCCTTTGCCTAAAAGCTTAGATGAATATATGCAGCTGGCCATCAGGGTGGATCGACGCCTTCGAGAAAGGCGCCAGGAAAGAGGCAAGGACCAACCTTGGGGGTCCTCGCGTCAAGAGTCAAGCTTTAAGGGGGCAGCCGTTTCCTCTCCTTCCGTGTCGCATGAGGAACCGATGCAGCTTGGCGTTACCCACCTCTCTCAGGCGGAGAAGGTTCGACGCAGATCCCAAGGCCTCTGCCTCTACTGTGGTAATCCGGGTCATTTTGCCAAGACCTGCCCAAACAAGGCTCCGGTGGCGGGAAACTTCAACGCCTAGATCTTGCAGAGGGACCTCTTCTAGGCGATCAGGTATCGTTCCCTCCAGACAATCGTGTACTCTTACCTGTTACACTCTCTTGGGGTCCGTCCCGGACTATTGCCTCCGCCTTCATCGATAGTGGAGCGGCTGGCAATTTCCTGGATAGATCCTTAGCCATCACTCTAGGGATCCCGTTAATCCCATTAGAAAATTCCCTCCGGGTCCTGGCGGTCAACAATAAACCCATTGAGGGGGGGGTGGTCTCCCACAAGACCCCTTGGGTGAATTTAGTCGTAGGATCTGCCCACTCGGAGGAAATAGAATTTTTGATTATTGAAAGTCCCGTCTCCCCTATCGTGTTAGGATTTCCCTGGTTAAAAGTCCATAACCCCGTGATAGATTGGAGATCGGGGGATCTGGTGAAGTGGAGTCCTTCATGTCAAAGTCGTTGTTTTTCTATATCCCTTAGGACCACACCTATTGTCCTTGATGGGTTACCTCCAGTCTATGCAGATTGGGCAGACGTATTTTCAGAGAAATCCGCCGACATTCTTCCACCCCATAGGGCCTACGACTGTCCTATTGACTTACTCCCAGGTACTATGCCCCCTAGGGGGAAACTATATAATCTCACTAGATCCGAAGAGCAGGCCATGAAAGATTATATCACCGAAAATCTCCAGAAAGGGTTTATCCGTCCTTCCACCTCTCCTGCCGGTGCTGGGTTCTTCTTCGTCGAGAAGAAGGACGGCGGCTTACGCCCCTGTATAGATTATCGTGGGTTAAATAAGATTACTGTAAAAAATAGATATCCTCTACCATTAATCAATTACCTTTTTAATCAGGTCTCTGGGGCCCAGGTCTTCACTAAGTTAGACCTTCGAGGAGCATATAACCTTATTCGCATACGGCAGGGGGATGAATGGAAAACGGCCTTCAATGTAAAGGATGGGCATTATGAATACTTAGTGATGCCATTCGGGTTATGCAATGCTCCTGCAGTGTTTCAAGATTTTGTCAATGACATATTCCGTGATTTTTTGGGTCAGTTTCTCGTGGTCTATTTGGACGACATACTGATTTTTTCCCGCTCTCTGGTGGAGCACCGTCAACATGTCAAAGCGGTGTTGCAGAGATTGCGGGAAAATCGTCTGTATGCTAAAATCTCCAAATGTGTTTTTGAAATGTCTGAAATCCCGTTCCTAGGATTTATAATCTCCAAGCGGGGATTGGTGATGGATCCTTCCAAGGTTTCTGCTATTTTGGAGTGGGAACAACCCAGAACCCTAAAGGCGCTTCAGAGATTTTTAGGATTTGCGAATTTTTACAGGCAGTTTATAAAGGGTTTCTCGTCCATTGTGAGTCCTTTAACAGATCTCACTCGTAAGGGCGCTTTTGTTGAGGAGTGGCCTCCCTCAGCTAAAAACGCCTTTCAAGTGTTAAAGGAGACTTTCACCTCCGCTCCCATTTTGATACATCCCGACACCCGGCTTCCATTTCTATTAGAGGTTGACGCCTCGGAACTGGGAGTAGGAGCTGTTCTTTCTCAGTATGCGGGCAATCCTGAGAAACTACATCCCTGTGCATTCTTTTCTCGGAAGTTTTTACCTGCTGAACGCAATTACGATGTTGGGAATAGGGAACTATTGGGTATTAAACTGGCCTTTGAAGAATGGCGCCACTGGCTAGAAGGTTCCCTACACCCCATCACGGTGTATACTGATCACAAGAATCTGGAGTATTTAGAGTCTGCCAAGAGACTCAACTCCCGTCAGGCGCGATGGGCACTCTTCTTTTCTCGATTTAATTTTATTATCACCTATAAGCCGGGGAAGAAGAATGCCAAAGCAGATGCCTTATCCCGTAATTTCGGGGATTGTAAGGACCAGAGTGGTCCTCCAGAATCGATTTTGCCTTTGGGTTGTGTTGTGGCTGCTCTTCTCCCTGACCTGTCTAGCTCGTTGGTACCATTTCAGGGTGATTCTCCTCCGGGTAAACCCTCTGATTGTTTATTTGTTCCGCCTCATTTGCGTCTGGCCGTTTTACAGGAACTACATGATGCCAAGTCGGCTGGTCACTTAGGTGTTCGTAAGACTTTAGCTATCGCCAAACGTCATGTCTGGTGGCCCACCATCCGACGCGATACTTCCGCCTTTGTCGAAGCATGTCCGGTATGTGCTCGTAGTAAGACCACTCATGGATCCCCTGCGGGACTATTAGTTCCCTTAGAAATCCCCGCTGAACCATGGTCGCACATATCCATGGATTTTATTGTTGATCTTCCTCCATCACAGGGGAATTCTGTAATTTGGGTGGTGGTGGATCGCTTCAGTAAAATGGCACACTTTATTCCTTTGATAAAACTTCCGTCGGCACCAGATTTAGTACAGCTATTCATTAAGCATGTTTTTCGCCTCCATGGTTTACCACAGAATATTGTTTTGGATCGAGGAGTTCAGTTTGTATCTCGTTTTTGGAAAGCTTTCTGCATCGTTTAGGTATTAAAGTGTCGCTCTCTACCGCCTATCACCCGCAGTCTAATGGACAGACCGAACGGGTAAATCAATGTTTAGAACAATATCTACGCTGTTTCGTCTCCGATCGCCAAGAACAATGGGCGGAATTCATCGAATTTGCAGAATTCGCCTTTAACAATGCGCCGAGTGAATCTACTAGGTTTTCGCCTTTTTTTTGTAATTACGGCAGAAATCCTAAGGCATCATCTTTTTCTGGTCCTTCCTCCAACTTGCCGGCCTTGGAGGAATGGCTACGAGAAAGAACAAAGGTGTGGGCTGAGATACAGACTAACTTAAAGAAAGCCTCTAGAACTCATAAAATCTTTGCGGACCGACATAGGTCGCTAGAGCCACCATTTCAGGTGGGTGATTTGGTCTGGGTCTCTACTAGAAATATTGCCCTTCGGCAACCCTCGTCCAAGCTAGGGCCTAAATTTATCGGTCCGTTTCCTATTATTGATAAACTAAGCGACGTTACCTTTAAGGTCAAGTTACCTTCATCCATGAGAATTCCGTCATCCTTTCATGTTTCTTTGTTAAAATCTGCCAAAAATATTCAGGTGTCGTCTCCTCCTCCGATCATAGTGGAAGATGGGCCTGAATATGAGATTAATAGAATACTCGACGCTCGGGTGCTTCATAACTCTTTACAGTATTTAATAGATTGGAAGGGTTTTGGTCCAGAGGAAAGGTGTTGGGTACCGGCCAAGGATGTCCATGCCAAAACCCTTATTAATAGGTTTCACCGGGAAAATCCGGATAAGCCTGGTAAGGGTCCAGAGGCCCCTCGTGAAGGGGGGGGTAGTGTCACGGCCACCTCCTTACCTGACCTTCGTTCCCCCGCCGACTCCTCTCGGCGGGCTGCACGTCCGTTGCAGCCGGCGGCGGGTCGGCGTCGCTCCTGCCCGCCCGCCGCTCGGCTGTCACGAGCAGCCGCTCAGGCGGCTTCCGGCCCTGCAGCGTCGGGAGCGGCCGCGCCGCTCTCTGTGCGGCGCGCTCCCGGCGCGCGGCCCCACACGCGCGCGCGTGCTCGTCTCCTCACTGTCTATGCCCTCCGGCGGCGCTGCGCACAGCGCACCCGCCGGAGGTGATTGTATTGATTGTTTTGAGCCCTGGCCAATAAAGGGCATGCGCCCAAACAGTTGCCTCCTTACATCTAGTTGGGCCAATGAGCCCTTACTATTCATTACTTGTGCCCTATCACAGTGTCCCTATTCAAACTGGGCAATCAGCCCGGAGATCCCAGTTTCCCCCAATCCTTGCACTCCTCCCCTCAGCCTATCCAGTCAGCTCCCTCCCTATATAGGTGTATACCCTGCAGTTGATCATTGCCCGTTATAGCGTGCTACTGGGTGTGATTTGGATTGCTCTTCTCCTTGTGATTTTGCCTTGTTCTCGACCATCCCTGATTGCCGCCTGGACCGACCTTGCTTGCCCCTTGACTACGATTCTGCCTGCTCCTTTTGTACCGCGAACTTCTGACCTCCCGTTGTGACCCTTGGCTTGCCCCTGATCATTCTTCCGTCTAACCCTTCTGTACCGTGCCTCCTCGGATTGACCACCCGTGTATGACCCCTGTCCGTTTTCGCTACTCAGTCTTGTCCTTGGATTCATCTACCTTCCCCTGCATAAATCAGCATCCTTTGTGCTAATAAGACCTGGGGGCAACCGTGTCCGGTGAGGCGTGTCTAGCGTCCCGGCAAACGGGGGCTTACTATAGGTGAAGAAAGCAGCGGAGATTGGGGGTTGCTGGTTTATTGGAAGGTGGGTGTCTCTGGGACCTGACAGGTAAGATCTGGCTGCTCCGTCTGAAAACTCTGCCCTGTAGTGACTATTGTGTGAGGGAAAAGCTTTTGTGCTGGGGGAATGTAGGGCCTAGGCAACCAATGAGGAGAGGCTAGAAGCCCGATGGCCCCTCTGCTGATGCTTTACAGTCTGGGATAACCTATAGAAAGTCTCCACTACGGGGGTTGCTCAGCTCAAAGTGGGGCCGCCCAAACCCGCCTCTGGAAAAAGGCCTACATTTAATTGGGAAATACAGTACTGCCAAGCCCCTATGCTGAAACATTCTGGCAAGCAAGAGTACCTGTGTTCGGCTTTTGATGGACACAAGCCTATTTAACTCTTTCACTGAAACGTTCTAATAAGCAAGTGTACCTGTGTCAAAAGACTTTTTAACCCTCACACTGAATTATAAAGCGATGCAAGTTTATTGACCTGTGAATTGTGAACTGTGTATTAAAATTTTTTCTTTTCATGACCCTACAACAATAAATGCTGATAATTTCAATAACTCTGCTTGCCATTGAGTGTCCCCATGCTGCGGGGCTGACTGCAATTGCTGCTAGTTAATCCCTTTACTACCGTTACACACCTAATTCTTAAAGGTCTTGACCTAGGATCTCAGTTTTGGCATAACATATTGGATTCTAGAGTTGTGCATGAGAGATTTTGGGTTCAAAGATTCTAACACAGAAATGTTCTAGGGCCTGAAACTTACTACAAAAGTTACTCAACACTTTAACAAGGCAGTCCAGGTAATGGAAATAAGTCTGTAAGAAGCTCACCAGAAGCCTGTCGCATGTGCCTCTCCTCCAATTTCTGGTTGCATGGCTGATCTTTCCTTTAACACTAACAGTGTGAACAAGCCTGGCAAGTGTGATCACTGTAACTTGCAGGGCTCATTCACACTCAAAGCACTTAGAGTCAGGGGAAGCTGTGCAACCACATTGGGAGGTGGTCACGAAGGAATGGAATGCAAAGGAAAAGCATATTTTGAGGACTTGCTGCAGCATCTACACCACGATGCAAGGAATGGAGTAGAGCCACTTAGGACAGGCTTCAAATGAGCTCCTTGCTGTCTTATTATCATTACCTGGTCTGGTCGAAGTGCTGGGTGACCCCGCACGCAACGCGTCGACGGTCTATGAGGCTGTTTGGTGAGGGGACTTGGCTCCATTTCCACTGACCTGGTGATACCATTTTTATCCTTATTTTTAGCAGTCATATCACAATGTATGTTGTATAGCACTTGGTATCTATATAGCACTTGACACTTTACTTGGTTGCACCTTGGATAGCACTATTTGCACTTTACCGAGCACATTGCACAGTTTTTGCAGAACCAGAGAAATGTTTTATTTTTTTTTGTCTTTACTTTCACTTTAATTGACTGCATTCATCATTATATTTGTATTTGTTGTATTAGAGCCATAAAATTAAATCCCCCTTTTCCAACACCTTTTTTAATGTTTGTGCTCACTTTGATAAAGGCTTTTGGGACTGTGCTGGCCCCATCACCTTTTCTGTTTGTGTACATTTAGATGTCCCTTTATCAGCCAGCACCAGCATTTACATAGATTAGTATACTTAATTTAGCAGTGCGGGACAAAAAATCTTTTACAATCTAAAATTAATACATTTTACATTTTTAGTCACTTACTTTTTATTCTTTCCCCCACTGGGCTGGAACACTGTTCAGGACCCTAGGATACGGTGCCGCCATCTTGCCTCAGAAGCATCACACACTGAGTAGAGGAGAAGGGGCAAAAGTGCAGGGGGTGGGTTATAGCTGTGCTTTGCACAGACAGAGCAGAGCTGAGGTCAGGAAAAGGACAGCAATCCCCAAATGCATAGTCAGAAGACACTTCCTGTTTGCAAGCAGCCTGAGACTCCATGTGCCGCCATCTTGGATGTTTAAAGGCTCATAAAATGCAGTAGATGCCGGTAGAATGATTTTTAATGTGGGCAATCTGTATTTACAGGGTGGGGGAAACATATAAGATTCTTATTCAGGGTGAAGTTGAGATGGATTAAACCATAGTTTCAATAATTTTTACTCTCTATGGTATTATATTGTTGCATCTTAGGGGATGTTCTAGTAATAAATCCAAGCTTTAAATGTATATAAATGGATTCTAATACTGTGTAGAAAACGTGCTTTCTGCTTTACAGTCTTGTTATCTGAATGCCACCACATGCTTTCAGAGTCATGGCAGGATTTCAGATAATATGTACCCATCATAAATAAAACATTTCTCAAGGACAGAAATATTACCTACATATATTTTTATCTCAAGGGAAGCACTACATATTTTATCATCTAATTAACATAAAAATACCTGTTAAAAAATTCCATAGGAAGGTGGGGTGTATGACAAATGCTGCTCTGATGAAGAAAAGTGTGCTAGTGACTGCACATCAATCGGCACATAAAAGGGAGATCCTTTTATCAATATACCTTAGTACAGTATGTGCAGGTATTCAAGTTGAGTTTGCAAAATCCTTCTTTGAAAGTCCCATGGGACTCAAATTAAAGGGGACATCCCATACTTCCCGTACTTCTTTTCTTGGTCATTAATTATTATTATTATTATTGTTTATTTATATAGCGCCATCATCTTCCGTATCGCTTTACAAGGTAGTAATTACAGACAGGGTAGAGACATACGGTACATATACTACTTCAAATGCAGTTTTACAGATCTGACAATGGATATTCTGAGTACAAGAAACAGTAGGGGAGAGAGCCCTGTCCTTGCGAGCTTACAGTCTAAAGGAAGAGGGGTGAAGACGAGGGGGAGGGATCACAAACAGTCAGTATTGAGCTTTGTGGCGTATGCCCTTTAGAAGATTGGTTAGGCCAGATTATATGCTTGTCTGAATAAGTGAGTTTAAGGGCGCCTTTGAAGGTTTTGAGGGTTGTGGAGTGGCGGATTGGGTGCGGGAGGGCATTCCAGAAGATTGGAGTTGCACGTGAGAAGTCCTGGAGGCGGGCGTGAGAGGAGGTGACCAGGGTAGAGGACAGGAGAAGGTCAGCAGCAGAGCGGAGGCTGCGTCTAGGTTGATATTGTTGGATTAGAGATGAGATGAGATGAGGGAGGGGCCTGGTTGGTGAGAGCTTTGTATGCGAGAGTTAGAGTTTTGAACAGGATTCGCTGTGGGACTGGCAGCCAGTGTAGGGATTGGCAGAGAGGCGCAGAACTGGAGGAGCGAGAGGAGAGATGGATGAGGCAAGCAGCAGAGTTCAGGATAGATTGGAGGGTTGCCAGTCTGTTAGTTGTTAAGCCACAAAGAAGGATGCTGCAGTAATCCAGTCGGGATATGACCAGGGCATGCACTAGCATTTTAGTGGTGTCAGGTGAGAGGAAAGGACGGATGCGGGAGATGTTTTTAAGTTGGAGGCGACAGGAGGTGGCCAGGGAGTGAATATGTGGTTTGAAAGAAAGGGCAGAGTCCAGAGTGACTCCCAGGCACCGAGCTTGGGAAGTTGCTGTTATTGTGTAATTGTTGACAGAAATAGACGTGTTAGAGAGGGGAGTTAGAGGGTGGGAAAATGACCAGTTCTGTCTTGTCCATGTTTAGCTTGAGGTAGCGAGATGACATGAATGAAGAAATAGCTGAGAGGCAGTTGGCGAGGCGAGATAAGAGAGAGGAGAGATTGAGGCCAGAGAGATATATTTGAGTGTCATCCGCATAGAAGTGGTATTGGAAGCCTAGTGAAGTTATAAGTTTGCCAAGGCCATGGGTGTAGACTGAGAAAAGTAGGGGGCCTAGGACAGAACCTTGTGGCACACCAACAGAAAGAGAACGGGAGGAAGAAACTTTGTTAGAATAGGATACACTGAATGATCTGTCAGAGAGGTAAGAGGTGAGCCAAGAGAGTGCAAGACCTTGAACCCAGAGAGAGGAGAGAATATCAAGAAGCAGAGAGTGGTGGACAGTGTCAAAGGCTGAGGAGAGGTCAAGAAGGATGAGGCTGGAGAAGTGAGTTGAGGAATAAGGTGGGATGGAATTGGATCGAGGGAGCAGGTAGTCAGGTGGGCCCTAGAAATGAGAGAGGTTAGTCCAAGCTAAGTTATTGGAGTGAAGAAAGTAAGAGAGTAAGGCAGGGGGATTGTTTGAAGTGGTGAGGGATTCTGAGGGGCAAAGCCAAGTCGAATGTTGTCAATTTTTTCTGTGAAAAATGTAGAACATTTTTCTGCTGTTATTTGGGAGGTTGGAGGAGGAGGTGGTGGGCGGAGTAAGGAACTGAAAGTGTTGAAGGGTTGTTTGGGATTCCGGGCTTGTGCAGAAATCAGTGAAGAGAAATATGCTTGCTTAGCAGATGAAAGGGCCGCCCTGAGTTCCTGAAGTCATGATTGGCTTTGGTTTTCCTCCATTGCCGTTCAGCAGCTCGAGACAGCTGTTTCAATCTGGTTGTGCGTGCATTTAGTTAGGGTTGGGGGTTTTTGGTGCGGGGACCGCTATAGGTGAGGGGGGGGCGACAGAGTCCAGAGCTGAGGAGAGAGTATTATGGTAGTGTGATGATGCAGCGTCTATGTCCGTGAATGAGGTCAAGGTCTGAAGAGGTTGAAGTGAGGCAGAAAAGGACTGAAGATCTAGGTTTCTTAAGTTCCTGCGTTGAGTTGTGGGTTTGTGTGGAGGGGGGTTTGCAGGCATTGGAGAGAGGGTCATATTCAGCAGATTATGGTCAGAGAGGGGGAGCAAAGAGGATGAGAGGTTTGATAGAGAGCAGAGGTTAGAGAAGAGGAGGTCAATTGTGTGGCCGTCTTTGTGGGTGGGTGCAGTAGACCATTGCTTGAGGCCGAAAGATGAGGTTAGTGACAGTAGTCTGGTGGCAGCAGGGTTGCTAGTGTCAGCAGATATGTTGAAGTCACCCATAATGATTGCAGGGATGTCTGCGGACAGAAACTGAAGGAGCCAGGTAGAAAAGTGGTCGAAGAAAAGAGTAGTAGTTCCAGGAGGGCGGTAGATGACTGCGATTTTCAGGTTACAGGGAGAATATAAGCGGACACAGTGAACTTCAAAAGATGAGAAGGATAGAGATGGCAAGGCAGGGAGTGGGTTAAAGGAGCAGAGTTTGGATAGAAGGATGCCGACACCCCCACCCTGTTTGTTGTTGGATCTGGGGGTGTGGCTGAGATGTAGTCCCCCATGTGAGAGGGCAGCGGGTGAAGCTGTGTCTGATGGGGTAAGCCATGTTTCTGTGAATCCCATGAAGGTAAAAGAGTTAGAGAGAAACAGGTCGTGAATATAGGTGAGTTTATTGCGCACTGAGCGTGCATTCCACAGTGCGCAGGTGACAGTGGTGGGAAGGGATGGAGAGTGACTAAGCTGTATCAGATTAGATGGGTTGCGTGTGTATCCCAGTTTAACACGGTTGTAGACTTTTGGCTTTGATGAAAAATGAATAGTTATGGAGGGGGGGGGGGGGGGGGAAGAGAGTTGGCCTGGATTAGGACTGATGTCAACGGCGGCAAGTAAGAGTAAAAGGAGAGAGAAGAGATGGTTGTGGCTTTTGAGGGTGGAATAATGTGTCTTGTGCTTGGATGTAGAGGTGGTGTGTGATTTTGCCAAAGAAAGGAATTCGTGAGCAGAGAGGTAGAGGGAGGAGAGCAGAGAAGGGGAGATATATAGGGACTTACCTCACTTACTGTGAGCCTAGGATTCTGAGGGTAAGAGGAAGCAGTGTGATGAGGTAGAAAGTAATCATTTTAGTTGATGCTGGGCTCTTCAGACAAGCAGAATCCAGTGCATGTTTCCTTCAGGTTGAATTCAGGTTAAATTTGCTGCAGACTTAGAAGAAGTCAGACTTGGAAAGGAGTCTGAATTGCAGCCATAGTGGCTTTGCAGGCACTGCCCCTCAATTTGAACAGTTTCTAAGTGCCTTTGATTAGCACATGCACAACATTTGGGCCTCTCTGGCCGGCGCGCCTTCCCCTTCCCTCTCTCTGTCACGTGCTCGCGCGCGCGAGCACAGTTCCAATATGCCCCTCGGCGGCGCTGCTCCCTGCGCATTTGCCGGGGGCAGATTCAAATGGACCAGTCAGGTCCATAGCCTGGGTGGGAATGAACCCAGGGACTGGACAGCCTGACTGGCCAGGGTGGTCCAGTCCCTGGGGCTGCTCCAATAGGGAGCTACATCCTAAGTGCACCAATCACTACATTTCCCCCCCAAATCACAGTTGCACCAATCACCAGTTCCCCCTTCCCATTGGCCAGTTCCCCTTTAAATATGTTTTGGTCCCGTCCACTAGTGCCCGTTATAGCCATTGGTTAATAGGGTGTGCTTTCTAGTCTGCTTTGATAGTTACTACTCGGCTTCGTCTCTGACCATCCTTGTCTGCTGCCCGCTCTGACCCTTTGCCTGTCCTGACTTCGTTTTTGCCTGATCCTTCTGATACTGCGTTTTGGTGCTCACCTGGTTTGACCTCGGCTCGTTTTGACAATTCTTCGCTTGACCCCTTGGATACCGCGCTCTGTGACCACCCGGCTTGACCTCGGCTTGTCTTTGGACCTTCCTGATTGGTTTCCCACCTTTAAACCAATCTTCATCCCGGCATCCATATTCGGGATACCCTGCCGTTCATCCGTCTCCACCTTAAGCTAGTAATCTTTGCGCCAACTAAGTCCTGGGGGTAACCGAGTCTGGAGAGGCACAATCCGCGTCTCCTGTGAGCGGGGACTTGTCTATAGGCAGAAGAGGCGGCGGAGATTGGGGATTACCTGGCTTAAGAGAGAAGGGTGTCCGGTGCCACCTTACAATATGCACAATTAAGATGACAAGGGAAAAAATCAAGTTTTAAATAGTGAATCTGATGAGAGAATGGCAGCAGGTTTTACACAGGCAGGAAAGGGTTAAAAGTTGCTGGTGAGATCAAAATGCGTACATGTGAATAAGAGAGGAGACATATAAGAATGCAGGTGGTGGTGATATGTAGGAAGAGTGGTGTGGTTCTGGGTCCATAGAATGAATTCAGGTTAAATTCGCTGCAGACTTAGGAGGATTCAAACTTGGAAAGGAGTCTAAATTGCAGCCATAGTGGCTTTGCAGCCACTGCCACTCAATATGAACAGTCTCATTAATGTAATTTTGCTTGCCTGCTGTTGATTACTTTTGCTTTAGTTCAGTAAATAACCATAAATACTTTGTGCTATTGCAAGAGACATGTTTTTCTTTTTTTTCAGTTTTGAGGTTTGATTTGATTATTATTTTTATTATAATTACTGTTTATTGATAAAGTGCCATCATCTTGGCCTATATGTAAGGAAGCGGCATTGTGACCAGAGGGTGGCAGGTGGCATGACTGAAATGCACTTGAGCAAGGCACCCAACCCCCCAACTGCTCCCCAGGAGCTGTAATTAGGGCAGCCCACCCACCACTGAACAAAAGGGTTACTTTTTTTTGTCTTACATTTTTATCACTTCTGTTTTGACTATTTAAGTGCTATGTAGTCCTCATCAGAGGCTCTTTTGAAGACGTAGAGGGTTCAGGATCTTCACGAAGTCTAACAGTGACAACACCTTGTTATGGTTGCAAATAGAAACACCACATACAAATTGTCCTTAGCAAAGAGCCCCTTAATGTAGCTTGGTTTTCCTATAAATGTCTAGTCTGTCTTCTGCCCTTATCTACACCTTTATTTCTTGTATTGTAACTGACTATGCTTGTCACACTTAAGCAGTGTTGTGTTTTATCGTGTTAGCTATTCGAAGCATATGAAAAGGTATCACCTGATTTCTTCTCCTTTTTTTACACGTGAGAGCACCCGAACACTTAAACAACCTTATAAGATACAGTTAGAACTATAAACTAAAGCTATAGAACTATAAACTAAAGAAGCAAGACTGGGTTACCACTAGTTCCATGGTAAATTAATATACAAAAAGGAGAGGAATGCAGAGCTTAGAGGACACATAAGGGTCAATTCATGGTCATCCGCCCATGGTGCACAAACCATGCACCAGTGCATCCGCAAGTGCCAGGGCACACAATTCATGGCACCGCGTGCCTTGTTCGTGGAAGTACAGATCACATCAAATAGCATGTGTGAAGTTTGCTCGGCAGTTGAAGCTTCATGCATCAACTGAAGCATTGTGCATGAAATTTTGCACCATTTGGATGTTAACAATATAAATTTTGTTTAGTGCAAACCTGGCCCTGGCACCCTACTTGGTTGAGCATGTTGTGTACATAGCTCCCCAAGGCCTGCAGAAACTCCTGTATGCCCACAATCAGCTGGTTTCAAGTTTGCTGCAGCCATTCCACCAGTTCACATATTACTTGGCCCTGCAAAACTGACAGAAACCTACATTAATTATTTGTGTTTCTTGCCAGCATTTGGCGTATTCGTCTCCTCTCCTTTGTGGTTTGTGTTTTCCCTATTTTGGTCTTATTTACCCAATTTTTCCTGCTCTTTGTTTCTGTTGTCATTTTTGTTGTTCTGCTATGTGTCCCTAAACACTATTTCTCTTACCTTAATCTAACACACTCTTCCTGTTGTTGTTCTGAAGTGTCTTTTAGCTTGTTGTGTGGCACAGATGGTTAGTCCCATAACAAGCCTTCTTATCCCCATATATTTTGCCCTTAGTCTTTTTGTTATGTTTAAAGTGTCCCTTTGGTCCCTTGTGAGCACTTCCTTTGTTGTGTCTGAATGCTGCATAATTGTACTTACCCAGCTGATTATGGGAGTTATGTTTCTTACGACTGATGTTGTTGGGTGTACTGATGGCCCTTCCTGGGGGTTGTCCTCATCACTTTCTGTAAAAGAATGTAAATGCGTAATATTTCCATGTACTATTTTCTGCAGGTTCTCTTGTACCCAACCACTTCCTTCACCTCTCGTTTGGTTGTGCTTATTTGTTTGGTTTTTTTGGCTTAGCCCCCCTGCTTTTGGATCTGGTTAATGTCACCAGTGAGGCTGAACCAGCCCAGCAATGGCATTTTGTGGTTGTTAGAGTCGTGCCTTGGTTGTTTTCCCTTTTTGTTCTAACATGTCTTGTGGGTAGCTGAATGTTGTCATCTCTGTGTTTCCCTTGTGTGTGGCGTTCTGTTGATCCAATCTGAGGGGGAATCCGTATGTCTGCCCAACACATTCACCCCCTGCTTGGCAGCTTCCACTGCTTGGTTTCGTGGATGTCATTCATGCATGGAAGTTGCCATGCTGGCTTGAGAGGATGCTGTGAGCAAGCTGGGTGAGCGAGTCCATTGGCGTGCCAGCCGTTGTATACGTCATGGTGTTTCGCACTTTGGCGTGGTGCTTGGTTCCGGCGTCTTGTCTGACGTCTGATTTTTCTCATGTGTTGCCACACATCAGTCCCTGAAATAGCAAAGATGCAGAAACGTGTCAAGTTGTACGCTGTTGTAAACATGCCATTGATCATGCCCCATCTGTGTGTGTGACTTACCTGGACAATGATGCCGGATAGACTTCTTCACCTGCCTCTTCAAGTCTGACCAATGTTTCATAATTTGTTTTGGCATTTACAGCGACTTGGTCTTGCCATGGATATACTGGTTCACTCAGGTTGCCCACAACCTCTGGGTGAATAAGTTGCGCAGGTAGTCATACTTCTTCCCTATCATACATTATGGACAAAGCAAACATAGAACATTGCTTAGCGTGTGTGCGCGTTGCCCTTGCTGAATGCCACAGTGGGTGAAGACACTGAGAGCTACAGTAGCTGCGCTGGGGCCGCTCAAGGAGGCTTCAATATGTGAGTCTGGGGGGAAGTGAGCCGGTGTTGGCAGTTTAATTTTTGTCACTAGCTGGTGTTTGTAAAGCTGACAGTAGTAGATGCACGTGTCTATGACAGGCTTTGGGAAACCATCTTGCATAGCTGGCCCCACCCCAGTTCTCTGTTGGAGCCGGGCACCAAGGAAGCATGTATCGCCCCCTTCCTGCTGTGTTAGCTAAAGGGACCCGCTGAGGAGGAGGGGGAATGACTGCAGAATCAATCCTGCCCCATTTTTAGTCTCAGAGTCCCTGTTCATTTTTTCAAAAAGGACCAAAACCCTGCTGGGATGACCTTAGGGCAGATAACTTGGTATCCCTCACTGTGTGAAATCCTTGGGATCGCCAGAAATCTTACCTCCAACACTATCCCACAGCACATGCACTGGGCAAAGCAGCATCCCCTGCCATCTGCACACTTTTGAAGACATTCACGTCTACCAGGTGCAGGAGTGTGTACAAGCAGGGGATGCCACCAGCTGGGCACCCAGCCCATGCATTTACCATGGGATCAAGCTGAAGGTAAGATTTCCAGCAATTCTGGGTGTCTGACACAGCAGAGGACTCAAAATCTGGATGTCCCACTGTTGAACTTTCAAAAAAGGAAAGAGTGTATGCTGTGGCTTCTTGTACCCTAGTGAATGCTTCCACATTTCTTCCTTAGTTTTCTCTGTTCCACATCCCATCAATCTTCCTCTCTCTTCTAATTCCTTTGGTTTCTCTTTCCCGCATTGCCTCTTTTTTCAGATCTCCTCCTTCTCCCTCTCCTTTTTTTTTTTTATTAAAGTGGAACAAAACCCACTGCACTATTAGACTGGGAAGAGGTGAGTTTTTCTGGGTGTTCTGGGGGGGTTCACACAGCAGGGCATCCCAATTCCGGATTCCTGGTGGGGCACAGAACAAAACCCAGGCTGGTAAAAATCCCAGGTTTTGTTTCACTTTAATTTTATGACCGAACATGTTACCTTGCCCAGAGTCCAGGGGTGAGAGGCAAACTGATGTGGCTGGTAGATTGATGTATGAGGGTGTAACTTACAGGTTCACCTGCACACATGAATCCACCAACCACAATCTGACACACATAAATCCCTCAGCCATCCCCTCCCAGCATAAACGCCCCAATCCCCCAACAACCCGCCCACCCCCCATGCACAAATGTCAATCTTCCTGCCACACTGTTACACACACTCATATAAACCCATCATCCCCACACCATTACACTGGGTAAGGTTGTGGCTGATATATTGATTTGAATGTGAGACTATCAGACCAGGTTTTGGTCATCTTTAAATCAGACCAACATCCTTACGGTTCTCATATTCATCCCTTCCCAGGACAATTTAGATTGCTGCACATAAACATTAATTTACCTCTGTGTATTGCGGGTTATGTGTCAGATGAATTCAGGCAGCAGCACGGCCGGGATGCCGGGAAAGAACGCTCCAAAATGGCGGCTACCAAGAAAAAAACTGCGCGGCAGCATTTCAGCTTGGAGTGGATGCGGAAGCAAATATAAGTGCTGACAATTCTTCAGTGTCAGGCATACAGATGAGGCAAGGGAGTTTTGGGGAGTTTTTCTTTTCAGCTGTGCAAGGCTGTTGGTCTAGTTTAAGATAAGAGTGATCAGGGTTCAGGAGCAGAGGAGCAACCAGGGTGCATGCTTCATTCATCTTTACTAACCAATCTGACGTCAGATCAGCTAAGCAAGGAATGGATGAAGCGAGAACTGATTTGTGCAAGATGCTCGCTGTAGAGGAACAGTGCCCAGGACTGTGAAAATCCCTGGTGTTGTTCCTCCTCAGGATTAGGATTTGGGATTTCTATGGCTTTGAGTTGATTCCACTGCCACTCACAAATTTGGTTGGACTAAGGCCATACCCACAGAGGTGCCTTACATTTTCTACATGCATTTGCGGTATGCAAATCAGACATCTGTTTTTAACTAGATTTTAGAGACCGGGTAAATGGCTTGGTGTTGGCTGGCAAGGTTTTCTTTTTCTGTGTTTTTACAGACATGATCAGGGCAAACATAAAAAAGCTGTGCAGCCACCTTTAGTCCCCTGCAGATGATGGCACCAAGTCCAGCGCTGTCTGCCTTACCTGACTGCCACACGGCACTGCCTGTTCTTCCTGCTTCATGATGCACCGTCCCAACATCGGTTACAGTAATGCTGGCACATCCCTCCTATTTACTGTAGTAGTGCCAGCATTACAGTGACTGATGGGGGATGTCTATTTGCCAGTTATTTTGGAGGAATTCTACCTAATATTTAAAGAGGGGATTTCTATTTGGGAATCAGGGTTATATGTTTTCTTTGGTATGTTTTTAAAATAGGGAGGCACTTGACTGAAAAGTGCCTAGGGCAGCATGAATCCTAAAACAGCCTGGGATGGGTATGTGAATGCGCTGGGCCACAGAAGTACAGGGGGCACCACACAACCTTATAGAAGCAGATTACTGCTCTATGGCCATAATTAACATCTAGGAAGCATCATTTAGGTCATATGGTAAAAATAAACACAGAAATTGATGTGTCAGCAGTGAATGTGCCCCATTTGCAAATGGGAGGGGCCTCTAACATTTAGTGATGACACTGGTCAGATGTATATACACAACACACCAAAGAGAATGCAACTACACAATTCCTGCTATGTGGCAGGGGCACAAGATTGATCTAGAGGAAAACTCACTGCCCCATTATAATTAGCACATGGAAGATATTACCACACCCTGGGGAGGAATAACAAATGCCCAGTAGGGAGGGCCAAATGTATGTGAGGTAGTGGGTTCCAGCACAAGGGGCTGCTTGGATGTTGTGGGTGGATAACTAAGCACACGAAGATGATGCAGTAAGTGGTGTGAAAAAATAACTGTTACAGTACCTTAACATTGTAATTTTGCATGCTCATAAGACGAGATAGTACTTCAGATTGTCCAGCTGGAGGAGTCACACACACAAACCCAGCCAGCTACAGGGGCATAAGAAGTGGCTGGGTCCGCACCAGTAACCAGGCAGACCCATCAATCATCGCAGGTCAATTGCAAACCCATAGACACTGCACTAGGCCGATACCTTGCCACAGAACCCCCGACGTCAGGGCCCAGATTGAGAAAGGTCTGCGGTGGCAAACCAGAAGCTTGCTTACCACCCAAAGAGGCTTCCACCTCATGCTGAGGCTGCAAATGCTGCAAATCAACCATCAGCTCTGACAACTCTCCACCATTACCACAATGCAAAAATCCCTCTAGGAACAAAGACACCACAACATAGTCCTGGAGGAATTAGTGGAGCAGTTCATAGTAATCTCCCACTCTAGAACCACCCACAGAATCCACAGTGTAGCTGGTTTCTATAATTTTTAGAATGTTGTTTTGGGAAAAGGGGGTTGTGTAACCCAGTTTTTTCATTTAACTTTTGTTGTTGAACCCCAATGTCTGGTGGGACAATATTGGTGTGTGAGCCATAACAGCACTAAAAATAAAATTATAAGCATCTGCAACTGAACACGTGCAATGTGCATTGTTTGCAGCATGTGTTGTAAAAGTACACATAAGGAAAGGGTCTGAAAAAAAATATAGCATAAACACTAGTGGGGGCTGACACACCAGTCAGATGCCGAGGAGAGAAAGCGAGGGAGAATAGGCTGACAAGATATGCACACCAAGATTGAGAAGTACAGCAATAACAAGTTACCAAAGGAACACACACAATACAGAAGGAGGACAACACAACAACCTGACAACCAAAACTTGTCAACACAAATTGCTAACCAAGAAGGCAGCCAGCACAGAGATGGCCACTGCCAATCTGCTGAAAGCTGACCGAATTCCGGAGAATGTGGGCATTGTGGCAAGAATTAGGAAAACCACCAACAACGCAGAGAAAACAAAGGGGGGTCGCCACATGCACATATTTGTTAACCAAATGCATCATGATCTTCATAAATACATGCAGAGTACAGCACAGCAAAGCCTCTGGAAAGAGCCATTTGCTTTCAATTCCTGGGTGACAAGTACACACCCAGACGTTGCAAAATGTTTGACGATGCAATGAGGGTAGCATTTGAAGGCCAGCTACACTGTAATCGGTGCAGGTAACAAACCATTTCCTCTGCTGGCTCCTTGTGGCAACCAATGGGTACAAAACAACAGACAGGAAACAGCTTTCCTCCTCAGAGATGTAGCACAGGGCGTCACAAAACCATGCACATTTAATCCAGCTGCTGCACTTAATTGGAGGCCATGAATCATGTGGAGGCGCCAGATTTGATGCAGATTTGGGCACATGCGGATCATTTCATGGCACATCTGGCCAGCCCCATGCACAGTGCGAAATGCTCCTGATCTTGCCTCGCCATGAATCATGTGATTGGAAAATTTGAATTTTGCGCACAAAACGTGGTGTGCCAAGACATCGGCACGCAACCATGAATCAATCCTGTAGAGTAGCAGAGGGACAGATAATCACACTAAAGGACAGAGACAAAGACAGAGATGGACCATGTATACATGAAAACCAATTCCAAGTGGGGATCCCAGAGCTGTAGGAAATGGGAAAGGAAAGACACATGAGACAACGCCTTGCTTATAGCCATTGCCTGGACTGTCCCTTAAAATGGATGTGTCTGTACACAGGCAACTAATCTGAGCATTTTGGTTGAAGTGACGTGGCCTTAACGGTATTGCCCACATGAGCGCCGGGCGGGCAATTATGGCGCAGGATTCTTGTCGGTCGACCGAGCTAAAGGTAAGGATAATGGGCATTCTGAGGGATTATGTCTGGGGGGCTCCAGGACTCCCCCATACTATCCCCATACTGTCTTACAGCGGTGCTGCCGACAGCAACCAACACCCACTCCCTGCAGGGTGTTGGTCCGCTTTATAGAGGATTTCTGAACAAAACTGACTGAAGCTCCCCACAAATATAACAGAACGGGAAGCACTCCTCTTTGATATGTCCCCTGCCCCTGGGCTCCAGAAAAATCTCAGACTGAAAATTAGCACTGTCGCATTTCTTGCCATTTGCATGACTGCCAGCAGTCTATCCGATTCATCCAACTAGCCCTACAGACTAACACGGGCTGCTGGGATGGGGCTGCCAGGAGATGATGGGCAGTGGCTGTGCTGGTAGATTGAGGGGAACCTCCAGTAAATATTTAACCTGTTTAAGAACAATATACAAGAAAAAATCTTTGATTCCTTACAATTCCTTTCTATGATGAGTTAACCACTGCAGAATTTGTGTTCTTAATTCTGCCTGAACTACATTTGTTATTGCAATATAATATTGTAATAATAGATGATTATTTCCAGGGCTCATTAAAAACATGTATCTGGGTTCATCTTGGTGCACAGCTCCAGTGCCAGAGGTCAAATGCAGTTTTTCAAAGAGATTGCCGGCAAGAAGGCCTTGGCTGTCTTCAGCTGTGTCGGTAATGAGTCTGAGCAACCATAATTTGATTTTATAATTGATTTTGCTTGTTGAATGTAGGAGCATATAAACAATTAGAATAGCATAATATGTACAAATGGCACTATATAATGAACAAGCAAGCCTTTTCTACCACTACTTCCATGGCAAATCATAAATACTTGAGCCGAAGCACTTTTTTGTTATTGGGTATGAGTGAAAAGTGGGGTGGGAATTGAGGTCAGTGGGAAGTTGAAGCCACAGTATAAAGTAAAATAAGCACAATAATAACAAGTAAGTAAGTAAGTAACAAAACAATAAAGAACATTTTGCAAGGATTATGGTGGAAAAGTGGAAGAGATGAGGGATCAGAGTGAGGAGCAGAAGGGTAGAGAGAAACAGTGAAGAGTCAGAGATGGATCACATATACGTATATGAAAAAAAACGCCAAAGGGTTCTCATGGGGGGCCTTATATTGGCAGACAAAGCTGTCGAGCTTCACAGAGTAATTTACTGACCTGACATGAGATAAAATTTGGCTAAAGAAGGACTGCAGTTTTATGCTTATGACCAAGGGATGAGAAAATGTAGACATGCTTTTATGTTCTTTACTGTTCGTTAACCAGGAAATGCATTTGTAATCAGTTATTTTGCTTATTAACTCTGATGGCATAACCATGGCTCATTTCAAATATTATAACTTAGGAAACAGATTATTTAGAGATTGCAGTGCCCGGGGTCATCTGGAGTTCTTGAAGTGCAGGGGTTTGCTTTCCAGACCTCAAACCGTCAGTAACTAGCTGGTTCAGCTATTATTTGATTTAATCATTGATTTCTTTATTAAATGCAAGAATAAATAACCATTTAAAGACCACAATCGACATACACCCATGATACAGCATGCAGATATGGAACTGTAAATTGAAGAAATAGGCCTGCTCTGAAACTGCTTCCAAATTTAATGCACAGCTAGATAAGCACCTTTTGTTATTAGGTGGTGGTGGTGGTGAGCAGGGGTCTATGGAATATAGGGGCCATAGGATGACTGAAAGTCAGAACAGTAAAAAGGAATATTGGAGGAGCTAGAGGATCACACAGAAAAGCAGAAGAAAGAGGAAGAGGCAAACAGCATGCAGAGTTAAAAAAAATGCTAAAACCCTATAGGGACCAAATAAAAGAGGGCTAAGAAATAGCTAAAGATGGGCAGTAAATAGGAGTGTAACTATCCGAGCCCATCATTGCTGCTTTCATACTTTTTAATTAGACATATGCTCATATGATATCATTACAGAATAAAGACATCAGTTGTCTTAAGTAGTATTAGTAAGTTGCACCATGTTAGCCATCAAAGTTAAATTAATTCTATGTACTGGCTAACTCAATAGATTGAAAAGGCAACCTTTTAGTGTTCTTTAAGGCGTCTTCATTATAATATGTAATATAATAATGTAATATAATAATTATATTCATTATAAGTCTGTAACTTGCGATCATACATTCAGAACTATGAGGCATAATTTTTTTTCTACTGACACACATGAAAAACGTCAAGTCGTAAAGTTTGTGAGGTGCAGATAAGGATCAGGGGGATTATTGACAATGAATGTTTTACTGATAAGGAGTGCATCACACTTGGGGGGCTGGTAGTGTAAGTCTATGGAATTTTTATGGCACTCAGCCTTACTCAACTTGGCTAAGAGAGTCTGTTTAATGTCAGATCCTGTGGTGCAGCCAGTCCTTGGTTTCTTTTAACTGATGTCATTATGACATATTTAAATATTGTCCCTATTTAGACCACGGTCCAGCTTATTGAATTATTATAAATTAACATTCCCACTCCAACCTCTCTTTTTCTGTGACCAGAAGCCCCTTTAAATACAATGACTTTGAGCAGGGCCATATTAGGATTCTTGCTGCCCTAGGCACTTTCTAGTCAAGTGCCCCCTCCCCCTATTTTAAAAGCATAACGGAAAAAGTGAACCCTGGTTCCCAAATCAGAATGCCCACTTTAAATATTGGGAATATTACCTCCAAAATGCTACAAGTTGACATCCCCCATCAGTCACTGTAATGCTGGCTCTATTGCAGTAAATAGAGGGGCATGGCAGCGTTATTGTAACTGATGGCGGGGGGGTGTATTATGAAGAGGAAGAGCTGGACGACTGGGGCAGGCAGTGCCGTGTGGCAGTCAAGTAAGGCAGACAGCTCTGGACTCGGTGCCATGATCTGCAGGGGACTAAAGGTGGCTGCACAGCTTTTTTATGTTTCCCTGGACCATGTCTGTAATAACACAGAAAAAGAAAACCTTACCAGCCAACACCAAGCCATTTACCCGGTCTGTAAAATCTGATTTGTATAGCGCAAATGCATGTACAAAATGTAAGGCACCTCTGTGGGTATGGCCTTAGTGCTAGTGGATTCAACTCAAAGCCAAAGAAATCCCAAATCCTGAAGAGGAACAGCACCTGGGATTTTCACAGTCCTGGGCATTGTTCCTCTACAGCGGGGCATCTTGCGCAGGTTGCCAGTAAATCAGTGCTCGCTTTATTCATTCATTCTATGCTTAGCTGATCTGACATCACATTGGTTAGTAAAGATGAATGAAGCATGCCCCCTGGATGCTCCTCTGCTCCTGTACACTGATCACTCTTATCTTAAACTTATCTAAACCAAAAGCGTTACACAGTTGGAAAGAAAAACTCCCCAAAACTCCCTTGCCCCATCTGCATACATGATACTGAAGCATTGTGGGCACTTCCATTTGATGGGTTTTGTTCTGTGCCCCACCAGGAATCTCTAATTGGGACGCCCTGCTATGTGACCCCCCCCCAGAACTCCCAGAAAAACTCACCTCTTCCCTGTCCAATGCAATGGTGCATGCATGGGCTCTTGTCCAACCAGACCCGCTTACATTGTATATTTAAATAGGAACTTCGGACATAAAATAAAAAGGGGCATATTCCCCCTCCTCATTGGCCCCTACTTACCTTTTGGATGTCCAGCTGCTTCGGGACCCGATCCTCGCCCCTGCACCGGCTTAGACATCTGTAAATGACAGTACAGCTTTAGCCGGCCTCTTCAAAGTCCTGCAGCGGTCAGCAAAATCTCACAAGATTTCAGACAGCTCCATCACATCCCAGGCACGGGCACTGCGCAGGCGCGAGATCGGGGACTGTGCGCAGTGCCTGATGGATGCAAGATGGCATCACCCTTCGGAAGGTCGCCAGAATCTGAGGGACCCAGAAGATGGATCCCCCAGGCAGGTGAGTAGAAGCCACCCAAAGGTAAAACCTGAGTGGGGGGCAGCGGATCGGTGAAGTTTTGGGGAGATGCTAGTCTGGTGATCAGAAACTTGCACACTCCATGCCAATCTGGGCCTGAACAGGATGTGCCACCCATTACCATCAATCACAGGAGCACTGCCATGCACTTTACATTCATTGCAATGGAGGGAGTGTGCCAAGGCCTGACATGTCCCCCTCATTGTAGTAAATTGAGAGGGCATGGCCGTGTCCCTGTGACTTATGGTGGTGGGGGAGCCATCATGGAAGCGCCAATGAATAGTGTTTCGGGCCAGGGTGACACAGGGCTGTGGGCTGTGGTGTAGGCTAGGATCCAGCAATCAGATGAGTTGCTGATCGTCGGTCTAGCACCAATCAGCTCTGGAGGACAAAAGGTAAGTAATCTTTTGTTTTTTGTTTTGTTGTTCAATCACTTTAAAATAGTAGACTAAAAGAAACCAAAAACTCCCCTATTCAAGGTAAAAAGTGCTTTACATGGCACACACAGACAAAGAATAATAGGATTCCCCCATGATTCATAGCATTAGCAGACATCATTTCTTTTCACCTTTAACATATCTATGGCACCCAGAAAGAGTAATAATTTCCTACCTGTGTAGTGAACCTCATCAGCACAAAGCTGGAAATGATGTAAGCAAGGTTTTTAAAGCCCTGTAACAGATGGACAAGCCACTTATGGAGAGACCCATGTTAGGCTTAATACAGTGGGATAAAAGCGACCAAAAAGCCCCGCTGTACAATGGTACAAGGTAAAGAGCACAAAAGTATTTACATGGCACTTAAAGACCAAGAATAACTGTATTTACCCACAATTCTCAGCAATAGGAGGATCCTATTGGTTTCCAAATCAGCTGACTGACAGGACAATAGTTACTGTATCATCCATGGTTGGGAATGTCCACACCGGGGCCCAGTCACATTTAGTTACACCTCTGACGATAGTTTGAGGTAAAATATTTTCTGCCACTTTATTGGTCATGGCTGATGTTCCAGCTCCACGTTTGAGAAGCTAAATACAATTCTAGCTACAGAATCTAATTGTGTTAATGAATGCTCATTGTATTACCAGGGCTCATTATGAGGATGTATCTGGGCTCCTCGTGGCGCACAGGTTATCAGGCAGATTCCAGTGCCAGAGGTCAATCACAGTCCTTCAAACAGATTGCTAGAGAGGACGCTGTGTCATTTCCTTGGGCTGTGTCAGTAATGAGCGGGCCCAGCTATCATTTGATTTAATCATTGATTTTGCTTCTTGAATGCCAGAGCATGTAAACAGTTCATAGACTCCATTCTTCCAGCCCCTGCCAGTCCCGCGCATGTTTAGAAGAACAGTGTCTGCTGCGAAGGCAGATAAAACTCCAAAGAGAAGATTAAAACATGCATAATTAAAATAGCGGGAGCTGGAGTCATTTCACTGTACTGTAAATGATGCACATAAAAGGCTGCCAGACCTGACTGTGTTCATAGAATCACATTCTACAACTGTTATCAGATGATCATTTTCTAAAAGAGATCACAATTTTTCATTGGATATTATATGGTGAACAAATCAGTGCATCATACCAGCAATATGCCTTGTATCCATCAGATGGGACCACACTACCTTCAATTTTACTTGGATATTATATGGTTAACAAAAAAAGTGCATCATACCAGCCATATGCCGCATAGCTCCGCCCAATGCAAGTAGCAAGTAGCTCCAGAAGGTCTTGTAAGATTTCTATGGGAACTACCTTAAATAAAATAGTTAAGTTACTCCTGTTTGCCCATCCATTACCCCGGAGCAGCAGCAGTGACTGACCATTGATATGTGTTAGCAAAAATAAAAATGACAGTTGCACACCCACAGCAAGGCCCTTGAGCACTAGTACATGAGTAGATTGTAATCCAGCTCACCCTGGCCCCTTAAAACATTATCTCATCTTATCTCAAAATTGTTAAGCCCTGAGCTCTCTGTGTCCCAAACGTGCAGTCCCCCTACTGGTGACGCGTTTCAGGGCATCTGCCCCTTAATCATACCTCTGTCTTGGCATATACTGTATGTTACAGTGTGCTGAAATGTATCCTTGGAGTGTCACAGTAAATACATTTTGAATTAAAATGCCCCAATGTAGGATATGTAACAGGGCATCTCCTCGCATAAACCATATCCCTCTCTTACTATATGGGGGGCCCCAAGCGGTATCCCCCATCACTGCATTTTATATTTAATTGTGAAGAAATCACTCACTCTTTACCTAGGCTCCTACCTTATAGTAAGAAGTCCAGTGGTCATGTGTATGGCTTTATACTTGTTAAAACATTGCCCTAAGCCAGGTTAGAAAGACACATCAATTTGCTATACCCAAAGCTCTTCATTGGTTTAGCTTAATTTTACACAGCTTATACGATCTACTTGAATACATGTGTTTTGATTTTTGCAATGGAGATAGCTGTATGAGGGTGAAGTCTGGAGACTGCCAAACCTTTGTCCCAGGCCAGGTTAGGGGCAGACCCATGTTAGGCGGCATTAAAGAGACCCAAAGCCCTTTAATAAAGGTACAAGACAGGGAGAACTTATCAATCCACTTTCAGATCTGCTATGGATGGCGCCTGGTTGATTTTGTTCGGATGTTTTATAGATGCTCACTGTCCCACCCTTTCCCCCCGAATCCCCTTAAAAAATTAGGGTGGCAGAATTGAATCTCCTCTAGTACCCATTCACGTATTCTTAAACCGGACCTTCAGCATCATTTAATGAAAAGCCCAAACCTTTAAAAAACTATTCCTTAGCATCCAAAATTAAAACATTAAATTTACATTTTTTGTGACGTGCTTATTATTCTTTTCCTCACTGGGCTGCAACTCTCTTCAGGACTCTAGGGTATGGGCACCACCATCTTGCTTCTCTCAGAAGCATCACATACTAAGGAAAGAAGAAGGTGGGGGGAGTGCAGAGGGTCAGGTTATAGCTGTGCATTGACATACAGAGCAGAGCTGGGGTCAGGAAAAGGACACCAATCCCACAATGCAGATCAGCATAGTCAGAAGACACTTCCTGTCTTCAGGCAGCCTGAGGCTCCATGGGCCGCCATCTTGGATGTTTTTAGGCCCAGAAAAGGCACTAGGTGCAGGTAGGATGAATTTTAATGTGAGAGATCTGTATGTACAGGGTGAGGGAAACACCCTGTATAAACTTTGTACAGTATGTACAAATGTGTCTCATATTTTAGAGACACATTTGGGACACTTCAATTATGACAGCTTAAGAAATTGCTAGGTAAATTTGCGATAGATACAATGTTCTATGATGTGTGACATATGCTGTCACAATTTAAAATGAATCTAGTGATTTGTTAAACTGTCACAATTCAAACATCCCAATTTATCCCTCTGAAAAAATGGTCAGCTTACATATTCTACAACTTCTCCATTGTCCAAGTCCATTGCTGACATACGTTTCCTCCTGCTACAACAGTGATGTCATCAGAGAAACATATGGTCCATGCTGCATCTCCTTATTACAACTATGGTCCTTCCTCATTCAAATAATATAGGATTTATTTGAAACTTTAGGCCTTTAATGAAGAAGGAGGCTGTTCTTTTGAAACTCCATTTGTGAACTATTCTTGGCACAGTTTCTTCTGCAAGATAACATTTGTTCTTGACAATAGTTTTATTGGATTTTTTAGTTAATTAAGATATGTGGTTCCTCAGAGATCTTTATTGCCTGCCTCCTGCAAAGGATGTTTTATTGGAGGTTCGAATGATTAGGATGTATGACCCACTGGAGCCTATACTCCTGGGAATACATTAGTTAGTCTTCTATTGATAGTGAGGATTAAGCATTATCAGGTATTGTTAATGAGTATAACAAGGTAACACTTTCAGAAGTTTTATTTAATGCTGGTAAAATCTACTACTGAAAAAGCTTAATTCATTGAAATGATGTCAAGGTATTTGTTGGACACCGGTAGACCTAGAGCCTTATTTATGAAGACAACAGCACCGCACAGCCCCACTTTTTTGCCTCAACGTGCGATTTTAGAAACAAAAAAATGTCACCCATCTAGCTTCCTATTTAACACTAGCGCCCCCAAAAGGTCCCAATGCTGGGTGCTCTGGTTGAAGCAGTATCTGTTAAAAGTGGGACTGTAGGTCAAGATTCCATAGAGCTCAATTGTGCAGAACTGGATTGCATTGTTTTATAATTAATATTATACACATTTATTTGTACAGAACATGCATTGTGACTTGTCAATAATAGAACATTTCATTTTTTTGGGATAGTAAAATTGATTTTCATGGCTCCTTTTTCTTAGCAATGTGTAATTTGGACCACAACATACTGTAAAGTTAGTCCCCAGCAGTAATTTCTTGTAACTGTAATGATGAAACACTAACCAGCACCCGATAAATATAGCTCCAATCTTTTCAAGGAGGAAAAAAATCATAAATACGCTGTGCCGAAAAGATGGTACAAAGTGGCGCTCGCTGTTGCTGGGATAATTGGCAGTCGGGTCCAACACTCGTTGATACAGGCCATCCAATATCTAGTGCAACCATCAAAGCCAATTAGATAGCATCCAGCATGTGACTGATAGCGCCATTGTAGTGCAAACATCGCAGACAAAAATGCCTGCGCTCCGAAACTGGCACTATAGCCACCAAAAAGATGCACATCATAAATAAATCATCTTCTTCTATCTTGTAGGATAGGGAATTTTTCATTGAAATATCATAATGAAGATTTTCTACATCTATCAGGATAGCTACTGGCTCCACAAACTTCACTCAGCACAAGTTAATTAGCTTTCAGAATATATGGGTCCTTTATAGCCCTCCCACATTAGTGCCACATCTTAACCATATTCCCAATACTCATTCAATCTAAGCTCCAACCAATGCTAAGCATACAATTCTTCATATGAAAACTATTTTAAACCAAATTATTGTGCAAAATATTTCACCCAGGGGTGGTGTTGTGCAATCCACGTCCCTGCGTTCTTCCAAGCCACCTCTGTCACCTCTACTTGCCAATGCACCCCTCCTATATCACTTTCTCTAAATCCCCATCCTTAATGTACGCCTGTTTATGGTTCCTTTACATGTCACTTTTATATACCACACTCACTTTCCCTACAGCAGATCAGGGACCACATCGGATGGCTCTGAGGGCCACAAATGGCCCCTGGACCCCAGGTTGAACATTTGTGATGTTGGCAGTGAAATCTGAGTAGATCTGGGAAGTATGTAAATTTATTAGATAACATTCCCAATTAGGTGAGAATCTCATATATGTATTATGGTGTATTGTGAACACTGCAGGCTAGCTTCTGTCAAAGAAACATTAAATAGAGCTTAGCTCATAAAGTCTCAATTCGTAGGAAATCTTTTGAACTTGCAATTGAATTTACCCAAATTATTTAAGTTACAAATATCCTCCCTATAAGACTATTGGCTGCCTGTATACGGATGCTGTAGAGCGCTCTCATTTTTGTTCTTTAAGTGACAATCTAGAGTCTAAACCTGGCCACCCAAATAATTAGTTCATTGGCTGGGATTGGATTTGAATACAATCTCTAGTACTCTGATGGCCTTTTAATAACTGTGTTGGGCAGATAGCTTTCATGGGGCATTTGCTGCTTGATGCTAGCATCTCACCTGTTCAATGAAGAAAGTGGGTATCAAAATACTTGGAGGGTTAAGAACTGGTGGACTGTATGAGGGAGGGTGTTTAGTTTAAGGTTACATTTACAGAACAAAATTCTCTTGGATACTGACAGAGGGGAACATCACTAGTGAGAGGAGAGGTGGATGAGGCGAGCTACAGGGTTCAGAATATATTTTTTTAGAAATCAGGCATTAGAAAAAAGGTATATTTAAAAGAGAGAATATTACAATTTTAATATACCGTATTTGCCGGCGTATAAGACGACTTTCTGCCCCTGAAAAACCTGCCTTCAAGTGGGGGGGTCGTCTTATACGCCGGGTGCACGGCACAGCACTGTTACCTGCGGGGCCGCTAGGATTCCGGGGCGGCCGGGAGGGAAGGCAGCGCGCAACCCGGAGACGAGAAGGCAGTGGGCGGGGCCGTCGACCAGGATGGAAGGCAGCGGGTGGGCCGTCGGCAGCGTTCCCTCTAAGGTGCGCGCGCGGCCGCGCACCCGCATCTGCCCCTCGGCGCAGCCCCGTCTGCTGCCCGCGCACAGTCGCCTTACGTCGCTGCGGCCAGGAGGAAAAACTGTGTGCGGAGCCGGTGGGCGGGGTCGGCGAGCAGGAGGAAAGACAGGGGGCGGGGCCGGTGGCCAGGAGGAAAGACCCCGCGCGCAATTCTGAGGCTCCTGCGCTTCAGTGGAACTGTGTGAGGAGCTGTACGGGACCGCGAGCAGCGCGCATTGCTCCCACAGCCTGGCTTCAGGTAAATAGGGAAAACACGGGGAATATCTCTGCATATATGCCCCCTCCCAAATACACATTTAGCTGTAATTCCTGCCCCATACCCGACCCACAACCAGCCTTTACCACCCACCACAGGTCAGTCAGAGAAAGCGTGTGTTACTGGAGCCTATAGAGGCTGCTGCTGGGGACTAATAGTGGCTTCTATTGTATTACTGGAGACTGGTGGCTTCTGCTATATTACTGGAGACTAATAGTGGCTTCTGTTATGTTACTGGAGACTGCTGGCTGCTGCCATGTTGCTGGAGAATGATAGTGGCTTCTGTGATGCTACTGGGGACTGCTGGGCACCGCAGAGGCCAATGGGATGGCCTGCCCTCCCATCATGTCTCCCGGCCGGACCCAGTTGCCGGCACTGCTCCTGTGATTAGAGGGAGCCAGGCTCCCCCATGCCCTCAGTTCGGCCATCTTGCTCCATCATAGGTAAGTCCCCAAAGGAAAAGGTAAGCTCTTCCTTGGGTGTGGGTAACGGTTTATGGGATAACTGGAGTGTATGGGAGTTAAAGTGGGCCTACATGTGTGCTGGTTGAATTAGTGCACCTGGGGCATCTGGGGCGATTCGGGATGCCTCATTGTGTGGAGCATCCAGATTTGGGATGCCCAAGGGACAATGATAGTGAAAATCCTGGTGTTCCGCTTTAATTGGTGTCTGGGGATAACTGGTCTATATGTTTGGGGGTTTATTGGGTGGGGGGTTACTGATGTATATGTTTGCGGGGAGGGCTTAATGACTGTATATTCAGGAATGCCAGTTTTCTCCATCCTTTGGGATGCCCCCTTGTGCAACCCACCTCGTGTTTCCACAAAACTCTCCTTTGTTTGTTCTTTTTTGTTGTTTGTTGTTTATTTGGTGTGTGGAAGGTGTGCGGAAGAGGGAGTAGTCTTATACGGCGAGTATATAACAAATTCTATATTTTGAGTAGAAATGTTGGGGGGTCGTCTTATACGCCCAGTCGTCTTATACGCCGGCAAATACGGTATATATATATATATATATATATATATATATATATATATATATATATCCATCTACTTCCTTAGAGGTAGTACAAGGTAGTAATTACATACAGGCTAAAACATATAATATACAAACAAGTTGTTACAGAGTTCAAGGAGAGAGTTTAGAATACCAGATACAATAGGAGAGCCCTGTCCTTACAAACTTACAGTTTAAAGGGGAGGGTTCACAAGTTTTTCAGCATGTGTCCTGTGGAGGGTAACTCCATGGTTATGAGCTAATTAACCCACCAGCCTAAACACTCTGGAGTCTAACGTCTGGGGGCTGCCTTCCTTCATATGCAATGCAAAATCTTCTAGAGTAATTGGGTGATACAGATTTGGCATCCTGCAATGACATAAGGGATATTTGTCCAGAGTCAGGCTTTAATATTTTCAGGCGCAACTGTTGGCTTGACGGTGGCCCAACTGGGCTTTTCCACCACCGATGCCATGTCCTGCTGCACTTTTGAGAGAGCCCATCTTGTCGCTGTGATGAGGTGCAGCCGCCTGGCAACACCCCTGGCAGGATGTGGGAGTGCACGCAGATGCAGAGATGCCAGGGATGCGGTGTAGTATGCCCCGGGGGTAGGCTAGCTGCCGGGCCTGGAATCTTTCAGGCGACTGAGGGTTTTCATCCACTTTAAACCTTACCAACAGCCTTGCACAGTTGGAAAAAACTCCCCAAAACTCATTTGCTCCATCTTCATGCATGATACTGATTCATAATCACCACTTGCATTTGCTCCTGCAAAGTATTTTCATAGCACCAAACACATGCAATAATAGATTTACTCAACACTCAGAAAGCTGCTGAGTGTGCAATGCCACGTATTAGCTTAACATTTACACAGCCGAATACCCTCTACTTGTGTACATGTATCTCGGGCTTGTGGCCCCCATCAGTATGAGGCTGGAAGTATTTTGCTGCATGTAAATATCTTTGAGTAGATGTCTTTTGGTCTCTTTAGCCCACCCTACAATAAGCCTATTATGGGTCTCTCCACATGGTGGGTTGCAACTGTACAAGATATGTTGGGACATATTGTACATTCAAAAAAGAAAAAAAATGCACTAAATGGTTAAATTGTCATTAATGTACTTCATATTGCTCTTAGTCAATTTGGTAAATACGCTTGCAAATTTCTATGCTTTTGAATCCTGGCGACTGGAGAGCGAAGCAACGGCATTTGGCCAACAACTTTATAGGAATTCTTATCCAATCAGACCAATTATAAGTTACATTTCGTGATTCTTGACACATATACTCTGCTGAAAATGCAGTGAAATTGCATCTCTGTTGGAACATCTGTGTGCCTTCACCGTCCAGCCTGACATGTTGCTGCAAGTGCATTGACCCAGGATGATTTGCAGTGCTATAGACACATATATGAGTACTAGACAGATCTAGAAGAGATCTCGGCCTCCTTTCTTCATTTATATACATTACAGCTAATGTGCAGTCAGTAAGGGATTCCCACATACCAATGTAATTAAAGTAGGGGAAAGGCTAATCATACATTAAAAAACCATCCAGCAACGTCTGATCTTCTAAAACAGATTTAGAAGGAAAAAAGACTTTGTTACATTCTTTTGGCAGGACATTTAGGGTCAGGGAAGCACATGTAATAATAAAGGAATGTTAAACAGATCCAGAAAGTTTTGCTCAACTTATAGATTTGTACTGATTTTAGAGCGTACTTCTATACTTTATATGTATAGAAATATATATATATATATATATATATATATATATATATATATATATATATATTTGCTACTAGCCGATTAAAAAGAAAACTTGCCCTGCCCCATGCCTGGGCAAGCCTTTTTTTTGTTTTTGCAAACCTGCAGCCAAAGCCACCACAAGGCAGGACAGAAAGTCTAGAGCAGCAAAGCCACCATCAGCAACGCTACAGTGATGGGTGCGTGCAGAGCTGTCAGTCGGCGGGCAACTCACTGCACATTAGCCGCCAAGCACAGCCGTTGGCAGCTCAGTGCAGGGAACTGTTTTCTGCTGGACCATCTGGGCAACTATACTACCCTCCACCCAGAATGGCAAAACAGGAGTTCGCGAGCAGCACACACCCCCACAAAGGTGGCACAAGGTTCCAGTAAGGAGGCAGGGCCTGACAACCACCAATCAGTTACTTGGCTAGACTATTATTTTAAAGGAAAAAAAATAATGTATCTGGGACCTCCACCAAATTTTTGCCCAGGGGCCTCCACCGGCTTTGGATGTGGAGCTTACTCGTTGATCAGCTGGGAAGAATAGCGGGACAGGACTCAGAAGCTTATTTTGATAGTGGTGGGCTGACCAGGGTGAGTAAAGTCTCAGGCTGATTTATGTCCCCAGTCTGCTAATGTTTTTAGAAGGGCCAAGATGATGTAGCCGATCAGGAAGGAAATCTAACAAGGCATATATAGAGGACCCTGGGGTGCTGAACGTTGGGCTGCTTTGTTGAGATAATTAGGATGCATTATTATGTAGTTGCATTAGTATGTACGCAATGTGTTTTGTCCGTCACACAAGTAGCTGGTCTCTTTATGGTTGTACAGAAATATCCTGGAGAATATATATAATGAAATTATGGCTGCATTAAAGATTTCCAAACAAGTCCTGTATTTCTCCTCTTTCTAAAATAAACCATTAGGCTTGAGTTACACATGTACAAACACTTATCTCAGTTCATTGAGACAAATGGATTCAAGCGTGATTACTCTAGCAGGACTAACATTATGAGAACCCTCCTAAAGTCAGCTCTGCAGAGTAAGCATGCTTTAATTCATACGAGTGAAGAGGAATCTTAATTGCTCCCAGATTTCAGGGCCTGTGGCTGTGTCACTGCTGCTTTCTCCTTGATGTCACTGGGAGAAAACTCCCTTTCATGATGTTTACAGGACTTTGTAAGGGCAACTGAGGTGCCTGGCCTCTGCAGAGTGCATCGTGAGGGAGTGGAGGGCCTAATGAGACACATCTGGATCTGCACTTCCTTTGAACTCAGGGATGGCAGGAAAAAAAACAAAGACAACAAAATATTTTTCAGGAATCCCCCAGGTGGAGGCATGGACGAGCATGTGCCGAGCGAAAGAACATGCAACAGATCCCATTCATTTGTGTCCTGTCATACAGCACCCGGAGGTCTAGACAGGACCAGCCTTTTATTTTCTCTTTCATTTCTGATTTAGGCATGATTTTAGGAAAAGAATGATAATGCACTCAACATACCCATGTTATTTCACAGAGACCTAGACCGCCCAAGACGTGTTTTCCAGGGATAATCCGAAATGAAGAGATCTCTGCAACATATTTATTATTATATATATTTTTTATAATGGACAGATGCTGGGACCACACTCTCCCTCAACTGTTATACCTAGCACGTGGTGCAACCCCCCCCCCCAATCAACACTGGCCTGTGTTCACTCACAGGTCTACCTTTAGAAGCAATGACTGTGTTGTCTTGGCTACATAATTACAGAAGGCAACCTGTCTTGCTTGAATATTCTTGGTGGCTCTGTGGGGGAGTGCCACAAGGTGCATACGGGGGGGGGGGGGGGGACAAGGGGGCTTTGTCAGATTGCCTTTTGGGCATGATAGGGGACCTCATGCTATTGCATGTCACCATCGGCAACATGCACAGCATTCGCCCAATGAACCCCATAACAGGAAGTGTGGCAGGATCTCCCCAAACATAACAGGCAGTATGGCACAAACCACCCAAGAACCTCATAACAGGCAGTGTAGACCCAAGATCCCAAGAACCCCATAATGGGCAGTGGGGCAGAACCCCTCAGGTATGCCATATCAGGCAGGCTGGCAGAATCCCCCCAAAAACCCCATAACAGGCAATGTAGTAGACCCCCTCTCACCAAACAACACCATACCAGGCAGCGTGGCAGAACCCCCAAGAACCCCATAACAGGCAGTGTGGCAGATCACCCAAGAACCCCCCCCCCCCGCCCACAGACCCCTCCCAAGAACCCCATAACAAACAGTGTAATATAACCTCCTGTTCAAGAACCCCATAACAGGCAGTATGCCCCCCCCAAGAACCCCAGAACAAGCAGTGTTGCAGAACACCCTTCCAGGAACCCCAGAACAGGCAGTGTGGCACCCTTCCAATAACCCCATAACAGGCAGTGTTGTAGAACACCCCTCTAATAACTCCATAATGGGCAGTGTGGCAGAACCCCTCGGGTATGCCATATCAGGCAGTGTGGCAGAATCCCCCCAAGAAACCCATAACAGTAAATGTGGCAGACCCCCTCTCACTGAAGAACACAATAACAGGCAGTGTGGCAGAACCCCCCAAGAACCCCATAACAGGAAGTGTGGCGACCCCGCAAGAACCCCCCCTAGCCACAGATAAAATAACATTAGCAGTGTGGCAAAACTCCCCCAAGAAAACAACCCCAAAAAAGGCAGTGTGGCAGACCCCTCCCAAAACCCCTATAACAAACAGTGTAGCATAACCTCCTCTTCAAGTACCCCATACCAGGCAGAGTAGCATCCACCCAAGAACCCCATAACAGGCAGTATGGCACCCCCGCCAAGAACCCCAGAGCAAGCAGTGTAGCAGAACACCCTTCTAATAATCCCATAACATGGCAGAACCCCCATACACAAAAAAGCCATAAAAGGCAGTGTGGCACCCTTCCAAAAAACACATGGCAGGGAGGACAGTGAAAGTGGGGGACAGGCAGACAGGGGGCAGTTAAACCCAAGCACAAGCTCTGCATGCTGCCCCTCATTCTACATGACCCAGAGAAGTGAGGTAAGCTGTCACCTGATGACTGTGTCACTTGTCTGTTCTCCATGGAATGGAGAGAAGCACACCTAGCTTATTGGGAAGTTTAACTGCTCTCAGCCAGCACATTCTCCGCTGTATGTGCTCTGCAGTCTCTCCAGATCCCAGAAACATTCCTGGCTGGGCACCCTTTTCATTAAAGCACTGCCCTTGAGGAATCCTCTTAATGTCCCTTTATGTTGTTTTTTGCAACACCACCAGCAGTACCTAAAGCAGCATTGTAGGTCACAGTGTTGCCACAGTGGTTTGTTATGGCAGACCATTCTTTCTTAATATACTAACAATGTTGTTAAGAAAAATGTTCTCCTCCCTGTAAGATTGACTATCGATGGCCACGGCCTGTTGTAATGTGGGTTTAGGATTGACTAGGGATCAATCTATCATTTATGAACTAAAAAACGTCCAAAGCATGCAACCACTTACGAATCCAGCAGACACTTTGTTCACAGATGAGGAAGTTGAGTATTGCTATTGTTTTTCAATGCAGAATTAGCTATACCCAAGAATTGCTCCCCTGCAGTGGGCTCTGGGAATAGTGATTTAAGAGTGTAATGTGCTGCAAAGGATTCTGGGATAAATCCTAATATTCTTGGTTTGTATGCAGCATGTAAATTCTTTCTGTTTTAGAAAAGCATTCTCTGTCTTGTACCTTTAAACAGAGGGCATTTAATTATGTTTAATCCCCCTAGCTTGGCTACTGGCTATGTTTTGGCAATCCCTTATAACATCCTCTGTTAAGCCATTTACTTTTGGCCTTTTGCCAATAAGGGTCAGGACACTAAAACAAGCAGGTGTGGAGGCCTGTTTAATATAATTATTACCCATTTCCAATCATTGACCAGTGGTCTCTAGGAATAGCTTCAGAGATTTAAAGAGGTCATTTTCATATCTCTAATTCCTGAGAAAATACTGCCATCCTTGGTTTGTATGTGGCATGTAATTATTTTCTGTTTTAGGGAAGCAAAATCCTTCTTGTACCTTTAAAAAAGGGGTGTTTAGGTTTCTTTTATCCTCCTATATGTGTACTGACTATGGCTCTTCCCAAAACTCATCCTCCATACAGCCATCTACTTCTTTCCTTGAGCTGATGTGGGTCAGAACAGAAACATTGGCCTTGATTTAATAAAGGTAGAAAAAAAATCTAATGGTAGTAAAAAATTAAATTCTTGAGAAAAAAAGCCTCAGAATGTCACTGTTACTGAATCACTAGATAAAAAGACAATCAAAGTCAATGGCAGCTTTTACTACAGTGTTGAAAGGAGTAAACAGTTCTCAACTTTTCTTAGGAGTAAAAAAGTGCCATTGACTTTCATTGTTTTCTTATCTGGTGATCCAACAACAGTGAAATTCTCTGGCTTTTTTCTCATGAATTGAATCTTTTACTACAATGAGAATTGTTTTCTACCTTTATTGAATCGAGGCCATAGTGTCCACAGGTGGGAGTGGATGGCTGTACAGAAATTATTAACTGTACCCAAGCATTGCACACCCCTGTCCCAGCGACCTCCAGAAGTCTTTGGGAGCCCCGGGAATAGCTTTCGAGATGTAAAGAGATAATTTGCATGGCAAAGGATTCTGGGAGCAATCCTGTTATACTTGGTTTGTATGCAGCATGAAAATACTTTCTGTTTTAGGAAAGTACTCTCTTCATTGTACCTTTAAATAGATGGTGTTTAGATCGTTTAATTCCCCTATTTGGCCTAACATGGGTCTTTCACTAGCCTGGCTACTGACCATGTTTTGTATTTAATTTTTAGCTTGCTTGGTTCTTTTTAAACCCTGCCGAAGTCACATGAGCACACTAAAGCCTCCCTCTGCAGGATAAAAGGGGTAATTATGGAGGTGCGCAAGGCTTCACCATGTTCTCAAAATATACATTGATGTAGATAAACATTTGAGCATTTAACCCTAAGCATTGAATCAGATAACCTTTCCTCATCTAGTTTGAATGAACATGTCAACTAGCTGGATGCTGTCATGGTTGCTGACATATTTAAAAGGTTTTCCCAGATGTTGAAAACAACAAGTATGAGTTTCTTTCTGGCTGCTGACAGCTGGTGACATCAGGAAATGTATTGACAGCCAGTCCATATCGACATCCACATTGTATATTTTGAAGTTCAGCAGGGGACACCATTCGCTTAGTCTTCAAATAGACATTTTTTTGATGTACAGCTCAGAGGATACATTTCCTTTCAACATTCAGGATTGTTTTCCCACTGCTTCAAATAACCATGTCTTAAAAGATCACACTACAAAGCCAGTGAGACAATTAAGGGCCTACTCAGTGACGTAATTAAGCATGGACAATTCTATACCATTATGGTAAATGGTACATGAGAACTTAAACATTTTAGCGGGGCATATGTTCAGTTTAAGTGACATTTTAGATCAAAAAATGAGAAAAAAGCCTCTAATTATAATACATGTATGTCATTGTGAGGATCGGTCCGTATAGAAAAGTCCAAATGAAACGGAGTCTTCAAAGGCTTCTAACTAAAGCTTAGAATTAAAATGAGTTTAGACTCAATGAACCATTTAACACTTTTTAATGGAGCTGGCTAAAATGCACGTTGTGATGTCTGTGACCCCATTGAGGGGTTATTCAACAAAATGTGGGCAGCTGGCTGCTTTACCTGTGGAGACATTCCACACCATGGCGGTATTTGAAGACTTTTTTGCACTGCCCATAGGATACCGCCATTACCAAAAACAAACAAACAATATCCTAACCTAAAATTTCCTCAAAATTATTTTTGCACTGTGCACTGTAAATCTTATTTAAAGCAGATTTCAAATCACTTGCTTAAAGTGATTGGCAAGTTAGAAAATAAATATCAGTAGCTTACCCTACATTGAGTCCCTCCCTCCAGCACTCTCCTTCCTGCTATGTCTGTCTACTTAGTGAGGAAATACTTCCTCATTCAGCTTTTAGTCTCCACTCCGCTGACCTGGTCCTTTAATTAACCTTAAGTGAACTGAGAACGGAAACACTCCCACTCCCTCCCCAGAAATCCTGATTGGCTGCCTCTATATGCAGCTCTGAAACCCCGCCCTTCTTCATCCTCTCCAGTCACACTATGTGCTGGCAAGCTGGAGACTCTCTCAGCCTGCAGTATCTCCCTTTTTCTGGTAACACTATGTGCTGGCAGTTATAACTAGAGGCACAACAATGCACTTATTTCTTTACTATGATATAAGTAAACCACACAGTGTGCTTACATCACATCACTGTTGCCACATCCACTGTTTCTCCTCATTGCTCTAATACTTTTACTAATAACTTAGGAACCTCAGGGTCTTTTTGTAAACGGTTTGAAGTTTGGGACAGTGCAACTTGTAGCCTGAGACAATGGGACAACAATTGGGCGCTCGCCTTTAGTATAACTTTAAAGGTTAAACTTGCTTAAACAAATAATTAGCCTGACTCCCTATGCTTACTCCACTTTGGTCCAGTCCTCAATCCACCTAAGAATGTTGAGCAAGGTGTTTTTTTTGTTAATCATACTTATTATAGACATTTCCTTTTTACTCAGCTACGTTTAACCATCCTTCCTGTTTTCTTTTTTTCCACTATATTTTTAATTTAATTTTTGTTGTTATGGTTAAAAAAAAATGCCACCTTGCTTGTGAAAAATGCAAGGCTAACAGCATTCCGATGCCTTGAATGCAACAAAACTAACCACCATGTTTCCGCTTTTAAATAACTGACCAATCATTTTCTTATTTCCTTGTCATCCTATGAACTTTATAAAGTAAATTATCTGCCTTGCTTTGACAACGCTGACAATATCTTTCCGCCACACTAACGTTATTAAAAAATAACCTAAATTAAACATTGGACGGGCGCCTGCTCCATTCTGCTGAGGTTGAAAATCATGCGGTTAATGCAATGGTCAATTAGCTATTGATTCTGCTTAATTCTAATGAATAAGAATTACCATTTTGCATCCATTGCATTATGAACATCTCCTCTGCTCAGTCTAATTTACAGGACATCATATAAATCATATATGACACATTCTTACCTGTGCATCACATTATAGTAATGTAATATCAATTTCTCCTTAGTAGCATTCAGCACTTAATTATAAATGGGTAATTACAGGGGGATTGGGACTTGAGCAGTGTTTACACATTACCGTGTCAAGAATAATAATGACATTAATAACCTTTTGCTGACTGGCTTTGTCTTTTGTATGTACATCCTTTTTCTCATTTAAGTAGGCATGACCCTGAAGACCATGTAGAGCAGGGATGCAAAGCCCCACACTGCAATCACTTGTGCCCCCCCCCCGGCACATCTGCCTATCTCTACCCATCTCTGCTCACCTCAACTCTGCCCAAATTACTTCCCCGACCTCTTTCTGCCTCTCTTCCTCCAATTTCTTCCTGTCTCACCTCTGGTTTCTTCACCTCAGCCCACCTCACCTCTGACCACTTCTTCCCACCTCACATCTGCTCACCTCATCTCTAATCTCACATCTGCCCACCACACCTCAGCCCACATGACCTTTTACTACCTCACCCCCTGGCTACATCTTCCCACCTCACCTCTGCTCACCTCATCTCTAATCTTACCTCTGCCCACCACACCTCAGCCCACATGACCTTTTACTGCCTGACCCCTTGGCCACATCTTCCCACCTCACCTCATCTCTAATCTCACCTCTGTGCACCACACCTCAGCCCACATGACCTTTTATTGCTTGACCCCCTGGCTACATCTTCCCACCTCACCTCTGCTCACCACATCTTTAATCTCACCTCTGCCCACCACACATCTGCCCACATCACCTTTTACTGCCTGACCCCCTGGCTACATCTTCCCACCTCACCTCTTCTCACCTCATCTCTAATCTCACCTCTGCCCACCACACCTCAGCCCACATGACCTTTTATTGCTTGACCCCCGGCTACATCTTCCCACCTCACCTCTGCTCACCTCATCTCTAATCTCACCTCTGTCCACCACACATCAGCACCATGACCTTTTACTGCTTGACCCCCTGGCCACATCTTCCCACCTCACCTCTGCTCACCTCATCTCTAATCTCACCTCTGCCCACCACACCTCAGCCCCCATGACCTTTTACTGCCTGACCCCCTGGGCACATCTTCCCACCTCACCTCTGCTCACCTCATCTCTAATCTCACCTCGGCCCACCAGACCTCAGCCCACATGACCTTTTACTGCCTGACCCCCTGGCTACATCTTCCCACCTCATCTCTACTTACCTCATCTCTAATCTCACCTCGGCCCACCAGACCTCAGCCCACATGACCTTTTACTGCCTGACCCCCTGGCTACATCTTCCCACCTCACCTCTGCTCACCTCATCTCTAATCTCACCTCTGCCCACCACACCTCCTCAGCCCACATGACCTTTTACTGCCTGACCCCCTGGCTACATCTTCCCACCTCACCTCTACTTACCTCATCTCTAATCTCACCTCTGCCCACCACACCTCAGCCCACATGACCTTTTACTGCCTGACCCCCGGCTACATCTTCCCACCTCACCTCTGCTCACCTCATCTCTAATCTCACTGCTGCCCACCACACATCTGCCCACATCACCTTTTACTGCTTGACCCCCTGGCCACATCTTCCCACCTCACCTCTTCTCACCTCATCTCTAATCTCACCTCTGCCCACCACACCTCAGCCCACATGACCTATTATTGCTTGACGCCCTGGCCACATCTTCCCACCTCACCTCTGCTCACCTCATCTCTAATCTCATCTCTGTGCACCACACCTCAGCCCCCATGACCTTTTACTGCTTGACCCCCTGGGCACATCTTCCCACCTCACCTCTGCTCACCTCATCTCTAATCTCACCTCTGCCCACCACACCTTAGCCCACATGACCTTTTACTGCCTGACCCCTGGCTACATCTTCCCAACTCACCTTTGCTCACCTCATCTCTAATCTCACCTCGGCCCACCAGACCTCAGCCCACATGACCTTTTACTGCCTGACCCCCTGGCTAAATCTTCCCACCTCACCTCTGCTCACCTCATCTCTAATCTCACCTCTGCCCACCACACCTTAGCCCACATGACCTTTTACTGTCTGACCCCCTGGCTACATCTTCCCACCTCATCTCTACTTACCTCATCTCTAATCTCACCTCGGCCCACCAGACCTCAGCCCACATGACCTTTTACTGCCTGACCCCCTGGCTACATCTTCCCACCTCACCTCTGCTCACCTCATCTCTAATCTCACCTCTGCCCACCACACCTCCTCAGCCCACATCACCTTTTACTGCCTGACCCCCTGGCTACATCTTCCCACCTCACCTCTACTTACCTCATCTCTAATCTCACCTCTGCCCACCACACCTCAGCCCACATGACCTTTTACTGCCTGACCCCCGGCTACATCTTCCCACCTCACCTCTGCTCACCTCATCTCTAATCTCACTGCTGCCCACCACACATCAGCCCACATCACCTTTTACTGCTTGACCCCCTGGCCACATCTTCCCACCTCACCTCTTCTCACCTCATCTCTAATCTCACCTCTGCCCACCACACCTCAGCCCACATCACCTTTTATTGCTTGACACCCTGGCCACATCTTCCCACCTCACCTCTGCTCACCTCATCTCTAATCTCATCTCTGTGCACCACACCTCAGCCCACATGACCTTTTACTGCTTGACCCCCTGAGCACATCTTCCAAACTCACCTCATCTCTAATGTCACCGCTTCACACCAAAAAATTTCCCACCTCACTCCTGCCCACTTCTTTCTGCCTTACTTCTTTTTGCCTAACCTTTGCTATCCTCACCTCAGTCTACCTCACCTCAGCCCACTTCTTCCCACCACACCTCTGCTCACCCCTCTCTAAATCACCTGCCTGACCCCCTGGCCACATCTTCCCACCTCACCTCTTCTCACCTCATTTCTAATCTCACCTCTGCCCAACACACCTCAGGCCACGTGACCTTTTATTGCTTGACCCCCTGGCCACATCTTTCCACCTTACCTCTGCTCACCTCATCTCTAATCTCACCTCTTCAAACCAAACATTTCCCGCCTCACACCTGCCCACTTCTTTCCACCTTACTTCTTTCTGCCTCACCTTTGCTATCCTCACCTCAGTCTACCTCAACTTTGCCTACTACTTTCCAGTACTATAAGCCAGGCTGGATATTCTGGATGCCAGGTGTAAAAGTGACTGCTCCTCCCGCTATCCAGCATTGGCATTGGACCATTTTTTCAAGATAGTGCTCCTTTAAACCCCAAACTGCCATTTTCTCTTAGAAGCAATGCTCCAAAAAGTGTGCTTTCAGAAAATACCCAAACATGCCAACCCAAGCTATGTCCCATTCCTGAAATCACGACCCTAATACCCATCAAGTTCCCTGGCCAAAATTATCCCCAGCCCCCAACCTTACACCTAATCACAAGAAACCTTACTAACAGGAACCTTTGACTGCCAAACCAGCTGAACCCTCCTTGAATCAGAGTTATTTTTGACATGGGAATACTGTATAATGTCACAATCTCCCAGTCTCAGTGGCGCACTGACTCAGCACTCGTCTACACTATGGGGAGGAGCACATGCGTGATCCACCGGGGCTTGTACCCGGCCATTGATGTCATGATTAGAAAAGGTACAAACCATAGGGATCCACAGCACATGGGCACATCTAACCAGTCCCTGGAAATGAGCAGCCACGCTCCATCCCCTAGAAACGAGCAAACTCTACAAGACACCTTTTCAACAACCTTAATTAAAGTAAGTGTAAATATCTACTACTAAACAATGACAGAACTGGTACAAGTTACTTAAACTTCTCCTATGTTTGGAAAAAAAACACTTGCTACAAACTGAGCAGGGCAGCTTCCCCCACATCCCAAAGGGGAGCTCCCAACCAACATCACACCCTCCCCCCCCCCCCCCCCCCCCGGGATCAGACTCTTAAAGGTACAATAACCTTAAAAACATATACACTATCTATCCATTTGAAATAATTTGTACAAAAGGCCACCCAACAACAAACTCCCCACAGATTGTGCTTCCAACTGCATACAAACAGGTACCATACTTTCTGATAATACTATAACAAATTAAACAATCTATAACGATGTAATATATGCAAAACTCTCTATATGTATTTACATCATAGGCTGCTGAGTACTGAAGAAGCCACCAAGGCGAAACACATCTGCTCAGCTAAGCACTCTTCTGTGGAGAAATGGCCCAGCTTCAGTTAGGAAACCTCACATATTCCCAGTCTGGAGCTCTTCTTTAAGCCCCTTGTTCTAAAGGCAAATGCACAAGCCCCTTAGCTATGCAGGAAGGGATAATTAGCATGTATATGTGAACAGCTCAGCTCACAGACCGCCTGCTGGTCGTGTCACACCTTGGGCTGCGAAGCTGCCGGGCGGTCTGGAAGCTCAGTGGACCTCCTGCTGTGAATTTGTCATAACCAGGATAAAACCGCAGACTCGCGGCACCGATAGAATTTGGATCATATCCCCTCATCCAGGTGTCCTAGCGCCAAAGCGGTTACAGAATCAGAACCGGCTCCCAGAACCGCACATGGGGATAGGTTATGAGGGAATAGGAAATGAAGGAAAAGCCCGTAAACGGAGATCTAACGTTCTGAACCACTCAGAAACCTCGGTTTTGGACTCATTGGGAGCGCGGCGTCCAGCCCGATAGTTTGGTACCGCTTACAAGGCCAGGTGACCCCCCTGCTCCAAGTTATAGCTTCTAAAAGGTTGTAGGGCAAAAGCTCATTCCAAAACGGTAGGAGGTGCCGGCCCATCCCACAGAGGGGAGGGGGATGGAGAGCCCTGGCAGCATAAATAGGATGGTCGAAAACCAGGTAATCGTCACTCAACTGGAGGGGGTTATGCAGCCAGCATACCATGGGGTGTCCATCATCATCATAAGCTCTTGACACACCCCCTTGTGGGAGCTCCCCATCACTGCTACCCTGCAAACTGCATACTAAAGGTAACTGCTTATTGTTTTTCTGTGTGATGCACTCAATCCTGTAACCATCTCAAGAATAGCATATTTTGTTTATCACCTGTAACATTTCATATTACTTCATAGTTAAATGCTTGTTAAATCTGCCTAGTGTGCTCATAGCAATTAAAACGTATATTTAATTTGAGCGGTCTGCTTTGCCTTAAACCAAGAATCTGTGTGTCCGTGGCTCCGGGCCGGGTAACCCTGATAGGAGGGATCGGACAAAGGTTTTTTTGGGAACGTGATCGGTGGGCACGGGGGTCCCTGGTTTGTAGCCGGACCCCGCGACACCTCAGTTCCCTGACATCTTCATTACTATATTTCATTGCTATGCTATAATATGTTAAATCTGAGTTGCATCAAAGGTCATTAAAAATTAATGGATATATTCATTAAAGCAAGGTTTAACGAGAAACAAAACTAAAAAAATTCACTTAATCAACCTGGTATGTCCCGCTGTGTGTATCCCCAAAGATTGCCCGTGAACTCACCTTTCCATCATTCTCAAGGCACATGCACAGGCTGTCAGCCAGTCACCGCTGTGCTTTCCATTCAGCTTTTGCTGAAATCTGTGTGTCTCCCTATTGTTTTCACCTTCCCTTCATCTCCCTGTCTTTTTGCAGTGATCCCCCCTTTTTTATTTTCATCTATTTCCAGTGGTGTAACTACATTTGGGGGGGGGGGGGGCTGGTGCCGACATTAGATAAGGACCCCAATGTTGCTCAGATTAGATACAATTTGAATACTAAACACTGAAAAAGCAAATATAAATGACGTTTTTCCTCTGTACATGAGGTCATGTGCCCAAAAATTGGATAAATTAGATGGAGACGCAACCTTAATGCAACCTCATGGGCCCTGGTGCGGTCACTACCTCTGCAGCCCTATAGTTACACCTCTGTCTATCTCTGTTTACATTATCTCCATTTCGCCTTAGGGACACAGGGTCCTCTTAACCTAAGGAGTGCCCTGGCTACCTGTAGCAATTAAACCGGACCAACAGCCTGGCACAGGAAAAGAAAGGTAGCAGCCGTTTTGGAGCTTCCACTCCCAACTGACATAACTGAAATGCACAGTAACAGGGAGCCCAGCAGCACTTCCTGTTTGCAGATGGCCTGCAAGCCCATGAGTGGCCATCTTGTTTTTTTAAAATGTATCCCAGTAGGCATTAGAAAGATTTGTATGTGCAGCAATCTAAATTGCCCCGGAGAGGGATGCATATGACCACTGATTGTTGTGTTGGACTGATTTAATTCATTTTTTGACTGTTGGTCCGCTTTAAGTAGTAAAAGGTGAAACCTGATAGGTTGCTATAGACACTTGCTCTTGTACTTGCAGACCCTGTCAGGGGGTTTATGCAAAATCAACAATTTTTTTTTAAATACATCCTCCCTTTACACATGCACTCTCTAAAATAATAATAATAATAATTGTTATCATCATTATTAATAAATCTGAGGTAATGAATACAGGTGTTTCGCTAAATATAATTTGAAGATTTTAGTATTTGTAAGAACAGTAAAAATCAAAAGACAAATGCTATGTTATGTTGAGATCAATAGAAATCCTTCTCATGTCCAGATTAATGCTCCAGAACTCCTGAGACCAAGGATGTGATAAAAAATAAAGGAAATGTCAGTATCTGACCTTCCTGTCAGTGTTTCCTGAGGCCAAAATATTGTAATGAGATACGCGAGGAAGAGGGTCTGGAGGGGACTTCAATCAATTCAACAAAGAAGACCATGAGGAAGTGATGGGGAAGAGTTCTGTGAATGTGTGAATGAAATGGTCTTTGTGTGAGTCCACGTTAGTCATTGTTATTGGGAATCAGTGTCTGTCAGTGTGTTAGTGTAAATCTGATTTTCTTGGTTCCTGTCTATAAAGGTCATAGGAAAAAGAGCTCTGTTGAAAATGAAAGTCTGAAAAAGTCTGAATTTTAGGGACATATACACAAATTGATTTAAACATGCACTTTTCATTTTGTTATAGTTTCCTGCATTGAAAAAAAAAATATATATATATAATTATTATTATTTATTATTGATGTTTATTTATATAGCGCCATCATCTTCCGTAGCGCTTTACAAGGTATGATTACAGACAAGGTAAAACATATGGTACAAGGAACAATACAAAACTAGATGCCACGAGGTTCAATACAAGACAATAGGAGAGAGAGCCCTATATATATATATATATTGTCAGGATCTGGGGTGCTAATGGCAATGGCTCTGGAAACAGTTCTTAGTTGAAATAATAAGCAGTTTATTGAAGACAAAGTCCAGCAGAAAAATCTCTTAAATTCAGAGCATAATACAGGGTACAATGCAGTAAAGTCAGCGGTTTCCTCACCAGCTTTTAGCAATGTCCAGTGTCAAATAGGTACAGAGTATTGCAAGTCCTCGATATCACAGGTCCACTTTCAGGGCATACAATCCCAGGCTGCTAATCCACAGGCTCCAAAAACATAACACATAAAGTCCTTTGAATGCAGTTCAGACCTGTAGGTTTTGGGAGCAGCAAGGCACGGGCTCCTTGTCCCAGTCCCTCTCCTTTTCCACGCTGGAAGCCTCAGCAGCTCCTTTTATTAGGCTTCCTTCCTTCAATTAATCTAATCACCTGGACAGACCTGGGAGTAGGGGAAAAACTCATAGAGGACTGGGGATGTGGACTGGAGCTCTGTTATCCCGGGATGGATCGTGCCTGGCTGAAAAAAGGGAAACATATACACCACCCAGCACTTTTCCATACACTTTTCCACTATATATATATATATATGATTTTGTGATTTTTCAGATTTAACTTGTTTTTTCTTGTTTTTTCATAGAGGAGGACATCCCAAATCAGGATGCCCCAGGTATAAGGACCAATCACCAGGATAGTGAACATCCTGATGAATGGTCCACTTTAAAGTGAACCTACAATCAAGAAGTGGAAGGCTGTCCATTGCTTTACCCTGAATACTCCCCTTTCTGCCAATCTCCAAGGCCAGCAGTGCTGCTGATTGATCCACTATAAGCATAGAAGAATATATTTGTAAGATGGTATTTAGCTTTCTGGAAATATTTGAAGTATCTATGTGTGGAGAATGTCTGTAGGTCAATATCTGAACTGAATCTTGATGGGTCTTAAAAAATACAAGTTCAATTTTTGAAGGTTTTCCAAGATGATCTAAACTTTTAAATCAATGCTAGAAGTTCCTCAAAGTTCATTTTTCCTGTTCTTTAAAGCACATTTTCCATTTTAGTCTAACTTAAAAATGCATAAGTAAAGTAATGGCTTTATTTTTAGCATCTGAGCTCTCTTCCAGATTTCTGCTGATTGCGGGCTGACATAAAAAAGTTAAAAAAATATAAAATGAATCGATATTTTTTAAAGCAGTGACTTGACTGGATGTCATTGAGAGAAAGGCTGTGACTTTAGCTTTCATTTTCTCTTTTTCCTTTGAGCATGACGCAGGCAGATAGAAGCTAAATTGAAACAAGCCACAAATTCAATAGGAAACAAATAATTACTTATAGGTGATTAATGTTTTTTTTAACCCTTCCTGGCTTTGTGGCCCTGGCGTTGACCCTGTTAGGGATCTCTGAACAGCTGACTTCTGGCAAATGTAAATTGAACATTTTCTTAAATGATTTCTGTAATCACTCTAAACGGCCGCTAAAAAGGTAACGTGATCTATTATAACAGTCAGCTTTAAACCTTATGGCTTTCATTTGGCTGACCCTCATTTTATTTCCCTGTCGAGGACATCATTTCAAATCAAATTTGTTTAAAACCCATTACCCAATTTATCATTGCAAATCAGGTTAGTATGGCTGTGTTTAATTTCATTTGGGGCATTTTAATGTTTCAGATCATGTTTAGAGCATTGCCCAAATGCCTTGAAATGTGTAACTGTCAGGGGGCAAAGTGCCTGCAGCAGCTGCTTTCTCTGGATGGGCATAGTTGGCTGCTATTAACACAGTCATCTCTAAAGAGAGGCCGGCATATTAAATCTACAATAACATTCAAGCTGTCGCCCAAAGCATCTGTCCAAAACACATCTGCTATAGCGGCCACAAGTGCATTGACTGATTTAAGATCGTGTTGGATTATTATTCGCCCTATGCAAAGAAATGTCCCTCAATTCCCTTTTAAATGTATGTTAGCTTTGGTTCAGTTAAAATTAGATTTCATTTCACACCTCATCCAACCGTTTTTCTGCACTGACACAGGAGGTCATGCTAATTACTTGGTGAAATATGGTGCATCTCTGGTGTGCCTTGTGGTACGAATTGCAACCTGCATCTTGGTGATCTTTTCCATTTTAACACACAAGGAAGTTCAATAAAAAAATGTGTTTTTCCCAAATAATCATCTGCACATGGGATGGAGCAATTTTACAGATGAGGTACATAATACTTTTAACAATGTAAGGATATTTTTTAGGAATTAAAGGGACAGCCCATGCCACAGCAGTAATAGGGCAGCAAGCAGTTCACTTGATGCCTTTCCTGTGTGCCGCTCCTCCATTTCCTGCAGTGCAGAGTGGGAGCTGTGGAAGGGCTTTAAAGTTTGCCTTCCCTGGGGAGGCTAATTTATTATATAAGATGCGGGTGGCACTTGGGTGCTTCGTCCGAAATGCTCAGCAGCTCCCGCACAGCAACGTCGGCTTCAGGCTGGTGGCACTATCATCTGCAGCACTCCCGGCCAGGCAGTGTTCGCAGCACACGGCTTTTATATGCCTATGCAGTAGCGACACCTAGCGCCGACCATTCCAAGAGGCGCTCAAAAAATGGGATTCCAGGCACTCAGCGCCTGTTGGAATCAGAATTTGTAATTTTTTAGGGTCCTGGAAATTGCATTGGGGGCACTTGAAAAACCTGACATAGTTATCTCATGGCCCAAATCGCACAACACAAAAGTTCTAAAAATACATAAAAAAATAATCCCAACCAGCCCAGGGATCCCGTGGCACATGCACCAACCCCCCTAAAAATGCCTAAATAATTGTAACCATTAAAGCCCATTGAAATGTATGGGATAAGGCCACACAGTGCAGGGTGCGCACCTGATCCTATCTGGCACTGTAGGAAATTCATGGCCGGCGCTCATCCCATCGCCGGTGCTGATGATAGATGGGACACTACCTGGCACTATCACAGGCGCTCTGGATTTTTGTTTAATATATTTTTATTAGAAAGAAATTAAAGTACAAAGCACATTGACAGATCATTTAACAATCTTAGCATGCGTCATCTAACACTGAAATAGAAATTTAATAACATATTCCAAACACTCCCCCCGTCTAATAACTATAACATACTCGGGGGGGGTTCATTCTACTTGATGGGGTTTTGTGACTCCATAACCTTGTAAGTGCTTTCCTTTCCCCCTCTTTTTTTTTTTTTTTTTTTTTTAAAGAAGAGCAGGGGAAAAAAGGGGGGGGGGAAGAAAAAAGAAAAATGAAAAGAAAGAAGGAGAGAAGAGAGTAGCGAAGGAAGTATGGGAGAAGAAACATACTTATTAATGGGCATGGGAAGCGACAATGCAGGGGGGGAGGGCAGTGGGGAGGAAGGGGGGTACAGGGGGAAAGAGAGCAGAAAAGGGTGGAGAATGAGTAGGGTCTGGCGGTTATGGTCTAACCCAATGAAACCCTATGCTCAAGTGTTCCCAAAGGCTCCGGACTCTCAACAGGTTAAAATGAAGTGAGTAGCGCCCTGAATTCCGGGGTGTTTTGCGCCATGATCCAGATCATCTAAGTAAAATTAAATTTTTCCCTCCCACCCTCCTCGCCCTCCAACACCATCTTCTCCATCCTCCTGATTCCCTCTACCTCCCGCACCCACTCCAGGATGTCCGGGGCGTGCTGGGAGCACCAATGTCAGGGGGATCACTGACCTGGCCGCCGTTAGTAGGTGTCTGAGGATTCCTTTCTTTGCGGCAGAGATCGACCCAGGCACCATCGACAGCAGGGCTATTTGTGGTTCCTTGGGGATAATTTCTAGAGTCAAAAAGTTGTAGACTGAGAATACTTGTTCCCACAATCTGTTTATCAAGGGGCAGCTCCACCATATGTGTATCATAGTGCCCTCTGCCCTTCCACACCGCCAGCAAGTGCCTGAGTCGGCCCCTCCGGACCTCACCAGGTCAACCGGGCATCTGTACCAACGGGACAGGATTTTATAATTCTTCTCCTGGGCCTTACACGCCATGGAAAGCTTGTGAGTCAGGGTAAAAGATTTCTCCCATTCCTCGGCATCCAACTCCCAACCCAGGTCCCACTCCCATCCCCTAACCTACCCAAGTCTCTCCGAGGAGTCCCCCTCTGCTTGCAGAACTTTGTACAGGAGTGAGAGAGCATGCGTTGGTCCGGAATCTGACTTCAGAATAGAGAGAAGAAACCGGGGAATGGGAGCGGATAAAGGCGACAAGCTGCCTGTGAAGAAGCCAGGATACCCTCTCCCTCCACCCCTGGATCCGCAGGTCTTGAAGGCTTGGAGGTCGGCCATTTTGCAGAGTATCGCCCAGTCTGGTCCCCTGTGATTTTTCCCATATTAAACATTTAGTGGCCCCCAAGCCCGGGGGGGAAGGTGGGGTTATCAAACAGGGGAATAAATGGTCCCGGTCTGTGTGATAGCTCCTTCCTCTTTAGTATTGAATCCCATACAGATAAAAGGGAACAGGTCAAAATTGGCAGGCTATGTGGTTTGGGTCTCAAGAAGGGCTCTATCCACGGGAGTGCACTGAGACTCAGGGGGGAGCCACCACTCTCAACACTCACACAAAGCTTGTATGACCGGTGATGGAACCAATCGGACAGTCTGACTAAAATTGCAGCTGAATGGTATACTTTAAGATATGGTAGACCCATCCCTCCCCCTTAGGTCTTGTCAGGACCTAATAGCTAGTCCTAGGTTTCTTGCCATTCCACACAAAATTGGTGCAAGCCCTTCTTAAGGCTTTGAAGAAGCCCCGTTCTGGCACAATAGGAATAGCCTGAAACACATAGAGGAAGCGAGGCAGTATGTCCATCTTTAGTATGTTTATACGTTCTATCCACGAGTACTGCACCTTATTGTAGGGTTTGAGATTCTCCAAGGTCTTAGAGAGGAGCGGGGCATAGTTTAGCCTATATAGGTTATCTAGGTTAGTGGGCAGTTGTACACCAAGATAAGTGATGGACTCTCTCTGCCACTTAAAGGAGAAGTTCGTTTGTAAGAGCTGTAAGGTGCTATTGGGCAGGGAGACATTCAGGGCCTCTGTTTTGGTAAGATTGACTTTAAAGTTGCTTAGGCGACCAAATCAAATTCATTATAGAGGGCAAGGAGAGATGCAGGGATGAGATGTATAGCAGGAGGTCATCTGAGAATAAGGAGAGTTTGTGCTCCCTTCCACCACAGGGGATTCCCTTAGCGCTTGCGAGAGGTGCTCCATAACTATCACATACAACAATGGCGAAAGAGGGCAGCCCTGCCGTGTGCCATTGCCAATGCTGAAAGGGGATGATAGGAGCCCCTTCACCCTAACTCTGGCTGTTGGACCATTGTATAGAGACATGATTTTACCTAGTAAGTCAGGACCTATCCCTATCTGGACCAGGGCCGCCCGCAGGAATCTCCAGTGAACTATCAAAAGCCTTTTCGGCATCTACAGAGAGCAAACAGGAAGGGATCTGTTGGGCTTGTGCATACTGTATGAGAGTGACCGTCTTTAAGGTGTTATCTCTGCCTCCCTCCCCCCTATGAAGCCCACCTGATCTTTATCGATGATATCGGCCAGGGAGTTTTGCAACCTGGTAGCTATTATTTTCGCAAAAAGTTTGATATCCACATTTATTAGGGATATCAGTCTGTAGTTACCAGTTACAGTCCTGTCTTTGTTAGGTTTTGGTATAACGGAAATGTGCGCTTCCAAGGCATGCCTTGGGAAGGGGCAGATTTATCTGATAATTCATAGAACCTGGCTCTACACCTGTCCCTGAACTTCAGATAGCTCTGGTCGTACAACTTTTTCAAAGCCTCCCTGGCCACAATCAATTCCAGCAGATCCTCGTTGGAGGAAGTGCTTTTATGGGACTGCTCAAGTGATTGAATACGGTCCAGAGTGACTCGAATCTGGTGCGCCCTCTCCTTCTTCAGCCTAGTTCAATGCTTGACGAATATCCCTCTAAGAACACACTTCAGAGCCTCCCACTGGGTTGGTAAGGAGGTGTTATCATTCGCATGGTCGGCAATGAAGTGTGATATAGCACCTTCCACCTCCGCCATACATAGGGGGGCTTTAAAGAGGTTGTCATTGAGCCTCCAACTGAACTGCCTCCTAACCCCTCCGGAGATAGGCAAATTGATATACACCGGGGCATGGTCCGACCAAATGATTGGACCAATTGAAGCACTCAGGTCTCTAGTTAGGGCGTAATGGCTGACAAAGATATAGTCTAATCTGCTGTAAGAGGCATGGGTGTGAGAGAAAAACGTGTAGTCTCCTGCTCCCTGATTCAAGAGGAGACGGAGGAATCGTATTCCCACCTCTGTCTGGTCCTGGTTAGGAAAGTAGATGTTAGCTAGGGTGTAAGTCTCACCACCCAGGGTGTAAGTCTCACCACCCAGGAAAATATACCTCCCCAAAGGAACCACCTTCGAATCCAGGGGTTCTAGCGGGGAGCCTCTATGTATAGCGATTGATACTCCCTTGGACTTGGGGAGTGGTACCATCTCGAGAAGTATCTATTTTTTATTTCTGGCATTCTCCTGACACTAAAGTCGGTCTGTTGAAAAAGTATTATATCCACCTTCTCCTTGTGTGGCCCATAGAGTTTCTTGTTTTTTTTCGTCCAGGATGTTCAGGCGTTGAGCGAGCAGATCTTCAGACTAGTCCATTTCGTCAGGGAGCCCAGTTCCGGAGGCCCGGCGTCCTATCTCCTTGGGCCCGGACGGATGGGACTACCTCCCCCCCGCCCTCCTCTGTGCTCTCTTCTGCCCAACTGATCTCTTTGTGGGAGTGGTTCCCTGTTGAAGTCCAGCCAATCCGGGACCTCAATGGGGGCAACATCCAGGAATCTGAACAGCTCAGGAAGGTCCTCTGTGCGTCACAGGGTAAATACGCTGTTATCTCTACGAATAATGATATGCCCCAATTTATACTAGGCGTTGACCTCCCTAAGCTTATCCAAGAGGGGGCGCATCATTCCTCGCATGCGGAGTGTATGTTGAGAGAGGTCTGGGAGGATTTGGATCCTATGGCCATTCCACTGCACCCGTCGCTGTTCGCATGCTTTGCGCAGAATGTCCTCCTTGATTGTAAAAAAATGTATGCGGCAAAGAACATCCCGTGGCGCATCGGCTTCACCAGCAGGGCGGCTATTCACTCTGTGGATGCGGTCAATGATTATCTCTGAGTCTCTCAGGTTCCCTAGCAGGGAGTTGAACATATCAGACGCAGCAGACTGCAGCTGGGTCGAGGGTACAGATTCTGGGATGCCCCTCAGTTTCAGATTATTACGTCTGTTCCGGTTCTCCAAGTCATCAGCCTGTAGAATAACGTCCGTTAGTTGCTTTTTCTGGCTGTGGGATGCCCTCTCCATCTCCGCAATTCTATCTTCATGATTTGCGCTGGTACTTTCCAGGGAGGCTACCCTAGTATCTAGTGCTGATGTCTGCTGTTGGAGGTCTTCTAATTCTTTCCTTACGGCCCGCTCAGTTCTTAGTGCAACTGGTACCTGACATTCACCTGACACCCATACCTTAGTGTTTCTTAAAAAACCCTCTCAATTTCATTCCTCTAGGACCATGCAAAAAAAAGTGCTCTAACAGCCACTCTGTCCCTTTGAGATAATCTCAGCAAGTTACAAAGGTCCCGCAGCTGTCTCTGACTACAGTAGAGCATGCCCATGACACATAAAGCTGTGCCACAACTTGCCCTTCCCAGCTCAGGCACAACCCAGAAATTCAAGTGAAGAAAGCACTTTGCTTAGAAAACATGTAATCATAGATTTTGAGGTGCTTTGAAGTGGCTATTTTTATGCTGTTCCCGCAGGAGATAAGGTAGGAGAAAGTTAGAGTGTGCCAGGACAGGGACTTTAAAGCCCTTTTTTTCTTTCTTTCTTCTTTGCTTTAATTTACCCTCTTTTCAACCCCGTTTCTCCTTTGAAATATGGCCTAATGATATGGTGGAGAAAGAAGGAATGATTTCTCTTTCTTTTTTGGATGTGTAAGTGTAATGATTGACAATGGATAACAATTATCAATTATTGTAAACATTTGAATGTGTTTCAATATTTGTTTTCTTGCAAAATTCAATAAAAATATTAAAATATAAAGCAGAACAAAACCCACCAGTGGTCAGCCTGGAATCAAAAAGATTCTAGGGCCAGCCATTGGCTTTTCCCAGGGGCATCCTGAATTAGGATGTCCCGCTGTGTGGACCTCCCCAGGGCACCCATAAAAACTCACCTTTTCACACTCCAATGGCACATGCACGGACTCTCGTCCAGTGAGAGACACCTGCCGTGTCTACGTAATTTGGCAGGCACCTCTCATTAAGAGATACAAAGGAGGGGTGTCGGCCACTTAAACCAATTTATAACTAACCTGGGAGGTGCACTTGTGCAGGGCAATTAAAGTACACAACTCTTAAAGGAGCCACAGCACTCAACCCTGTTAGTTTGCAACAAATCCTATAATCTGTCTCTAAACAGATGTGGGCTTGGTTGGCACACATCTGCAGAGTTATGTGGAAGCTGCACCAAGCAAACACCAAGGTGCCTCTGTGTAGCAGCAGCCCTAACACTAATCTATGAGAGCCCACATTGAAACATAAGATACAATAGATACATTTCGAGCAGCTTATCTGAGGCTGTCCTCTAGTGCAGCACATAGGCGGATCGAAGGCCTCCCCCATACAGCCTAAGACCCCATGTGCTTGCACAAAATCTAGAAAAACGCGAGCGGTGTATGCGCACTCCTGCCTCAGACATTCAGATGGGCTGGGGTAGCAGAGCGCAAGAGGCCATGGATACAGGGGATGCTGCAGCACAGATTCCCCATTGTTTTCAATCAGAGCCCTTTGCCAAAATGAAGTAAACACGGCAAAGGGCTGTGGATGACTAGATTATGTTTGGTATGGAGGAGGGCATGGTTATGACTAGATTGTGTTTGGTTATGGAGGGGGGCATGGTTATGACTAGATTATGTTTGGTTTTGGAGGGGGGCATGGTTATGACTAGATTATGTTTAGTTATGGAGGGGGGCATGGTTTTGACTAGATTGTGTTTGGTTATGGAGGGGGCATGGTTTTGACTAGATTGTGTTTGGTTATGGAGGGGGGGAATGGTTATGACTAGATTTTGTTTGTGTTTGGTTATGGAGGGGGGCATGGTGATGACTAGATTGTGTTTGTGTTTGGTTATGGAGGGGGTCATGGTTATGACTAGATTGTGTTTGGTTATAGAGGGGGGCATGGTTATGACTAGATTATGTTTGGTTATGGAGGGGGGCATGGTTATGACTAGATTATGTTTGGTTATGGAGGGGGGGCATGGTTATGACTAGATTGTGTTTGGTTATGGAGGGGGGAATGATTATGACTAGATTTTGTTTGTGTTTGGTTATGGAGGGGGGCATGGTTATGACTAGATTATGTTTGGTTATGGAGGGGGGCATGGTTATGACTAGATTATGTTTGGTTATGGAGGAGGGCATGGTTATGACTAGATTGTGTTTGGTTATGGAGGGGGGCATGGTTATGACTAGATTATGTCTGGTTATGGAGGAGGGCATGGTTATGACTAGATTATGTTTGGTTATGGAGGAGGGCATGGTTATGACTAGATTGTGTTTGGTTATGGAGGGGGGCATGGTTATGACTAGATTATGTTTGGTTTTGGAGGGGGGCATGGTTTTGACTAGATTGTGTTTGGTTATGGAGGGGGGGAATGGTTATGACTAGATTTTGTTTGTGTTTGGTTATGTAGGGGGGCATGGTGATGACTAGATTGTGTTTGTGTTGGGTTATTGAGGGGGGTATTGTTATGACTAGATTGTGTTTGGTTATGGAGGGGAGAATGGTTATAACTAGATTATGTTTGGTTATAAAGGAGGTCATGGTTGTCACGGTCAGCTTACCTGTGCCGCGTTCCAGCGGTGTCCCTCGCGCCCCCGCGGGTGCGCGAGCACGTTCCTTCTATGCCCTCCGGCGGCGCTGCACTCAGCGTGGCCGCCGGAGGAGGTGAATAAATTATAAAAGGGGCACACCCCCTTTTCAGTTAAAGGGCCTATGAGCCCAGCTGGGCAGCACGCCCTTTATCCTATCAGTGCTGGGTTGTTGAAGGGCCAATGAGCCCTGGGTTCAGTGGGGCTTACGCCCCCCTCCTGTTGTGCACTCCTTGTTCTGGCCAATCATTATTATGATCCTGTGTGCACCAATCACAATACATTCCCTCCTATGTCTGTCCCTATAAAGCTCTTTTCCCCGCAGTTGTTTGTTGCCTGTGATAGCGCCTAGACCCTAGCCATTGTTAATCCCTGATATTGATCCTGACTCCTGTTGCCGACCCTCGCTTGTTTGACCATCCTCGATCTCAACTCCTGTTGCCGACCCTCGCTTGTTTGACCATCCTTGATCTCCACTCCTGTTGCCGACCCTCGCTTGTTTGACCATCCACGATCTCCACTCCTGTTGCCGACCCTTGCTCGCCTTTGACCATCCTTGATCTTCACTCCTGTTGCCGACCCTTGCCTGTCCTTGGACTTCCACCTTACGCTCACATACCGGCTACCCGATTCCACTTCCAGCCGCGGGCTCTCCAGCACTCTGTACCGTAAGACCTCAACCTTTGAGCCATAAAGTCCTGGGGGCAACCGATCCCGAGCAGGCGTGTTCTGCATCTCGGCAAGCGGGGGCTCCTATAGGTGAAGCTGGCTGCGGAGATTGGGGGTTGAGGTCCTTACCAAGAGAGCCGGAGTTGTCCAAGTGGTAAATTGTGGTTCCGGGAGCGTGATATTATCACAGGCCTTCATGGATGACCTGGTACAGCAAGTACAGGCTATGGCCACAGCTATAAATCAACTTGCCCAGAGAGTGGCCAATCAAGAAACCAGGCAGATTCCTGCATCCGCTGTACCACCTCACGTGTCGGAGCCGAAGGTCCCGTTACCGGAGAAATTTTTTGGAGACCGAGCCAGATTCTCCAATTTTAAAAATTCCTGCGAGCTGTACTTCAGATTGAGACCTGGATCCTCGGGCACCGAGACCCAACGGGTGGGGTTAGTTATCTCCCTTTTGCAAGGAGATCCCCAATCATGGGCTTTTAGCCTGCCTCCCGATGATGCTGCCCTGCACTCCGTTACTTCCTTTTTTCAGGCTATGGGTGTGTTATATGCCGACCCAGACCAGCAGTCCACAGCCGAAAACAGGCTTCGGGCCTTGAAGCAAGGTCGTAATACTGCCGAAGATTACAGTTCTGAATTCCGGCGGTGGGCAGTAGACTCCAGATGGAATGACCCAGCCCTGTGTAGCCAGTTCCGTATGGGTCTATCAGAGGGTATCAAGGACGCTTTGGTCAATTTCCCTACACCAGCAGATCTAGACCAGCTAATGCAGGTCTCCATCAAAATAGATCGGCGTCTTAGGGAAAGAGCCAGGGAAAGGGTTAGGACTTCCTCGTCCTTTAAGCCATCTCAGTCCCCCAACCCACTCCCTTCCCCTGGGGCAAACACACCTTCTTCCTCACTGGAAGAACCCATGCAGATCGGTAGAGCTCGTCTTACCCAGGACGAGAAGCAGCGTAGACGCTCCATGGGTCTCTGCTTATATTGTGGGAATCCGGGACATTTTGCTAGGTCCTGTCCTAACAAGGGATACCCGGCGGGAAACTTCCTCGCCTAGATCAGGAGGGGAGTACTGATCTAGGTGAGTCCGTTAATTACTCTCACTTGAATAAAATGTTAATCCCCATAGAGCTTTCTTGGGGTCCCTCCAAACGGGCAGTATCCGCCTTTATCGACAGTGGAGCTGCAGGTAATTTCCTGGACCGGAGCATGATCTCCGTCCTGGGGATTCCGCTGGTACCCCTTGGAAAATCTCTACAGGTTCTAGCCATAAATGGGAAGGCCATCCAGGGAGGTCCGGTTAGTACCAAGACCCCACCTCTCAATTTAATCGTTGGCTCTTCTCACTCTGAATATATCGAGTTCTTGGTTTTTGACTGTCCAGAAACCCCGGTAGTACTGGGATATCCCTGGTTAAAACTCCACAACCCCATCTTAGACTGGCAGACTGGGGATTTAGTGAGGTGGAGTAATTACTGCAAGACACATTGTTTTTCCACTGCCCTCAAAAGTTTTCAGATGCTGCCACAGGGATTGCCTCAGCCTTACGCAGATTGGGCTGATGTTTTTTCCGAACGTTCTGCCGATTCCCTTCCCCCTCATAGGCCCTATGACTGCCCTATTGACCTGCTCCCCAAGACCATCCCTCCTAGAGGGAAAATTTATAATCTCACTCGGCCGGAAGAACTGGCCATGAAGGAGTACATCTCCGAGAATTTAAGCAAGGGGTTCATCCGTCCTTCAACATCACCTGCGGGGGCTGGCTTCTTTTTTGTGGAGAAAAAAGATGGTGGTTTAAGGCCTTGTATACACTACAGAGCCCTGAATAAGATCACGGTAAAAAAACGGTATCCCCTTCCCTTGATTGGGGATTTATTTAATCAAGTAGTAAGAGCTTGGGTGTTCTCCAAGTTAGACCTAAAGGGGGCCTACAACCTGAGTCGTATTCGACAAGGGGATGAGTGGAAAACTGCATTCAATGTTAAAGATGGTCATTACGAATATCTAGTCATGCCCTTTGGCCTTTGTAATGCCCCTGCGGTCTTCCAAGACTTCGTTAATGACGTCTTCCGAGACTATCTGGGCAGATTCATGGTAATTTATTTGGATGATATCCTCATTTTCTCTAAGTCTTTGTCCGAACATAGACTGCATGTGAAAATGGTACTTCAAAAACTAAGAGAGAATAACTTGTATGCAAAGATTTCTAAATGTATGTTTGAGGTCACCACCGTTCCCTTTTTGGGTTATATAATCTCTAGCCAGGGGTTAGAGATGGATGCGGGGAAAGTTTCGGCGGTGCGGGATTGGGTACAACCCAAGACTTTAAAAGAATTACAGCGTTTTTTAGGTTTCGCTAATTTCTATCGACGCTTTATTAAGGGTTTCTCCAAAATTGTTGCTCCTCTCACCAACCTTACTTGCAAGGGCGCCTTCACTGTAAACTGGTCATCTTCGGTCAATGAGGCCTTCCAGACTTTAAAACAGGCTTTTACTGCGGCGCCAGTTTTAGTTCACCCTGACGTTAATAAACCTTTTACCATTGAAGTAGATGCATCTGAGTTGGGTGTGGGGGCGGTGTTGTCGCAATACTCTGGTCATCCTGATCGTTTGCATCCTTGCGCCTACTTCTCACGGAAATTTAGTACCGCGGAACAGAACTATGATGTTGGAAACAGGGAGTTATTGGCGATTAAACTGGCTTTTGATGAATGGCGTCACTGGTTGGTGGGGTCATTGTATCCGATCACGGTCTATACTGACCACAAAAACCTCGAGTACATTAGCTCAGCTAAGAGACTGAACTCTCGTCAGGCTCGTTGGGCATTATTTTTCTCGCGTTTTAATTTTATAATTACATTTAAGCCAGGAGTAAAAAATTCTAAAGCGGATGCTCTGTCCTGCTTGTTTGGGGATTGTAAGGATCGGGGTGATATGGGTGAACCTATTTTGCCTGTGGGATGTGTGATTGGGGCCTTGCTTCCTGATCTTTCGAATGCCTTGGCGCCATTTCAAAATGAATCCCCTGTAGATGTACCTTTAGGATGTCAGTTTGTACCACCGCATCTGCGTTCCGATGTAATTCGCGAGTTTCACGATGCCAAAACTGCTGGACATCTAGGAAATCGTAAAACTTTCATTTTAGCCCGACGCCTTGTATGGTGGCCTACTATGCGCCGCGATATAACTACCTTTATCGACGCATGTTCTGTTTGTGCACGAAGTAAGGGGGTTCACAAGGCCCCTAGTGGGTGTTTAGTCCCACTTGAGATTCCTAAAGAACCATGGACTCATATCTCTATGGATTTTATTGTAGATTTGCCTCTCTCACATGGGAACACTGTGATTTGGGTGGTCGTCGACCGTTTCAGTAAGATGGCACATTTTATTCCTTTATCTAAGCTACCATCAGCTCCTGAGCTTTCGCGATTATTTATCTCGCACATTTTCCGTATCCATGGCATACCATCTAATATAGTTTCCGATCGGGGTGTGCAATTTACTTCGCGTTTTTGGAAGAACTTCTGTTCTCGCTTGGGGATTCAGATATCTTTGTCTTCTGCTTACCATCCTCAAACCAATGGACAGACAGAGAGAACCAATCAAAGTCTAGAACAGTATTTGCGGTGTTACATTTCCGACGCTCAAGAACAGTGGTCAGAATATATTGACTTCGCGGAATTTGCATACAATAATGCGCCGAGTGAAAGTACCAAAGTTTCTCCGTTTTTCTGCAATCTTGGGAGGAATCCCAGGGCTTCCTCTCTCTCTGGGTCCCCTTCCAATTTACCGGCATTGGAAGAGTGGCTCCAAGAGCGGAAGAGCATCTGGACCTGCGTCCAGGAGACTTTGAAAGAAACTATTCTTAGATACAAAAGGTTCGCCGATCGCCACAGGTCTCAAGAACCCGCGCTTCAGATTGGGGACTTTGTTTGGGTTTCTACAAAAAATATTTCTCTCCGGCAACCGTCCAGTAAGTTAGGGCCCAAGTTTATTGGCCCTTTCCCCATTATTCAGAAATTAAGCAACGTGTCCTTTAAGGTTCAACTCCCGCAAACCATGAGAATCCCAAATTCTTTTCACGTGTCACTGCTAAAACCAGCCAAGAATGTACCGCGTCCATCATCGCCGCCTATTCTAGTAAATAACGAACCAGAATATGAAGTGAACAAAATTCTTGACTCGCGCAAGCTCCGTAATTCTTTACAATATTTAATTGACTGGGTTGGTTACGGTCCTGAGGAGAGATGTTGGGTTGCGGCAAAAGATAAAAAAATTTCATCGTGACAATCCGGGGAAACCTGGTGAGGGTCCGGAGGCCCCTCATGAAGGGGGGGGTAGTGTCACGGTCAGCTTACCTGTGCCGCGTTCCAGCGGTGTCCCCGTCGCCCCGCCATCCAGGCGCCGGCCGCGCCGGGCGGCAGCTCGCGTGGCTGCGGGCGCGCCCCCTCCTTCTCCTTCTGCCGGCGTGTCCGGCATCAGCGGGTGCGCGAGCACGTTCCTTCTATGCCCTCCGGCGGCGCTGCACTCAGCGTGGCCGCCGGAGGAGGTGAATAAATTATAAAAGGGGCACGCCCCCTTTTCAGTTAAAGGGCCTATGAGCCCAGCTGGGCAGCACGCCCTTTATCCTATCAGTGCTGGGTTGTTGAAGGGCCAATGAGCCCTGGGTTCAGTGGGGCTTACGCCCCCTCCTGTTGTGCACTCCTTGTTCTGGCCAATCATTATTATGATCCTGTGTGCACCAATCACAATACCTTCCCTCCTATGTCTGTCCCTATAAAGCTCTTTTCCCCGCAGTTGTTTGTTGCCTGTGATAGCGCCTAGACCCTAGCCATTGTTAATCCCTGATATTGATCCTGACTCCTGTTGCCGACCCTCGCTTGTTTGACCATCCTCGATCTCCACTCCTGTTGCCGACCCTCGCTTGTTTGACCATCCTTGATCTCCACTCCTGTTGCCGACCCTCGCTTGTTTGACCATCCACGATCTCCACTCCTGTTGCCGACCCTTGCTCGCCTTTGACCATCCTTGATCTTCACTCCTGTTGCCGACCCTTGCCTGTCCTTGGACTTCCACCTTACGCTCACATACCGGCTACCCGATTCCACTTCCAGCCGCGGGCTCTCCAGCACTCTGTACCGTAAGACCTCAACCTTTGAGCCATAAAGTCCTGGGGGCAACCGATCCCTAGCAGGCGTGTTCTGCGTCTCGGCAAGCGGGGGCTCCTATAGGTGAAGCTGGCTGCGGAGATTGGGGGTTGAGGTCCTTACCAAGAGAGCTGGAGTTGTCCAAGTGGTAAATTGTGGTTCCGGGAGCGTGATATTGGTTATGACTAGATTGTGTTTGGTTATAGAGGGGGGCATGGTTATGACTAGATTATGTTTGGTTATGGAGGGGGGCATGGTTATGACTAGATTATGTTTGGTTATGGAGGGGGGGCATGGTTATGACTAGATTGTGTTTGGTTATGGAGGGGGGAATGGTTATGACTAGATTTTGTTTGTGTTTGGTTATGGAGGGGGGCATGGTTATGACTAGATTATGTTTGGTTATGGAGGGGGGCATGGTTATGACTAGATTATGTTTGGTTATGGAGGAGGGCATGGTTATGACTAGATTGTGTTTGGTTATGGAGGGGGGCATGGTTATGACTAGATTATGTTTGGTTATGGAGGGGGGCATGGTTATGACTAGATTGTGTTTGGTTATGGAGGGGGGGCATGGTTATGACTAGATTGTGTTTGGTTATGGAGGGGGGAATGGTTATGACTAGATTGTGTTTGTGTTTGGTTATGGAGGGGGAATGGTTATGACTAGATTGTGTTTGGTTATGGAGGGGGGCATGGTTATGACTAGATTATATTTGGTTATGGAGGGGGGGAATGGTTATGACTAGATTTTGTTTGTGTTTGGTTATGGAGGGGGGCATGGTGATGACTAGATTGTGTTTGTGTTTGGTTATGGAGGGGGGTATTGTTATGACTAGATTGTGTTTGGTTATGGAGGGGAGAATGGTTATAACTAGATTATGTTTGGTTATGGAGGAGGGCATGGTTATGACTAGATTGTGTTTGGTTATAGAGGGGGGCATGGTTATGACTAGATTATGTTTGGTTATGGAGGGGGGCATGGTTATGACTAGATTATGTTTGGTTATGGAGGGGGGGCATGGTTATGACTAGATTGTGTTTGGTTATGGAGGGGGGAATGGTTATGACTAGATTTTGTTTGTGTTTGGTTATGGAGGGGGGCATGGTTATGACTAGATTATGTTTGGTTATGGAGGGGGGCATGGTTATGACTAGATTATGTTTGGTTATGGAGGAGGGCATGGTTATGACTAGATTGTGTTTGGTTATGGAGGGGGGCATGGTTATGACTAGATTATGTTTGGTTATGGAGGGGGGCATGGTTATGACTAGATTGTGTTTGGTTATGGAGGGGGGGCATGGTTATGACTAGATTGTGTTTGGTTATGGAGGGGGGAATGGTTATGACTAGATTGTGTTTGTGTTTGGTTATGGAGGGGGAATGGTTATGACTAGATTGTGTTTGGTTATGGAGGGGGGCATGGTTATGACTAGATTATATTTGGTTATGGAGGGGGGGAATGGTTATGACTAGATTTTGTTTGTGTTTGGTTATGGAGGGGGGCATGGTGATGACTAGATTGTGTTTGTGTTTGGTTATGGAGGGGGGTATTGTTATGACTAGATTGTGTTTGGTTATGGAGGGGAGAATGGTTATAACTAGATTATGTTTGGTTATAAAGGAGGTCATGGTTATGACTAGATTGTGTTTGGTTATAGAGGGGGGCATGGTTATGACTAGATTATGTTTGGTTATGGAGGAGGGCATGGTTATGACTAGATTGTGTTTGGTTATGGAGGGGGGCATGGTTATGACTAGATTATGTCTGGTTATGGAGGAGGGCATGGTTATGACTAGATTATGTTTGGTTATGGAGGAGGGCATGGTTATGACTAGATTGTGTTTGGTTATGGAGGGGGGCATGGTTTTGACTAGATTGTGTTTGGTTATGGAGGGGGGGAATGGTTATGACTAGATTTTGTTTGTGTTTGGTTATGGAGGGGGGCATGGTGATGACTAGATTGTGTTTGTGTTTGGTTATGGAGGGGGGTATTGTTATGACTAGATTGTGTTTGGTTATGGAGGGGAGAATGGTTATAACTAGATTATGTTTGGTTATAAAGGAGGTCATGGTTATGACTAGATTGTGTTTGGTTATAGAGGGGGGCATGGTTATGACTAGATTATGTTTGGTTATGGAGGGGGGCATGGTTATGACTAGATTATGTTTGGTTATGGAGGGGGGGCATGGTTATGACTAGATTGTGTTTGGTTATGGAGGGGGGAATGGTTATGACTAGATTTTGTTTGTGTTTGGTTATGGAGGGGGGCATGGTTATGACTAGATTATGTTTGGTTATGGAGGGGGGCATGGTTATGACTAGATTATGTTTGGTTATGGAGGAGGGCATGGTTATGACTAGATTGTGTTTGGTTATGGAGGGGGGCATGGTTATGACTAGATTATGTCTGGTAATGGAGGAGGGCATGGTTATGACTAGATTATGTTTGGTTATGGAGGAGGGCATGGTTATGACTAGATTGTGTTTGGTTATGGAGGGGGGCATGGTTATGACTAGATTATGTTTGGTTTTGGAGGGGGGCATGGTTATGACTAGATTATGTTTAGCTATGGAGGGGGGCATGGTTTTGACTAGATTGTGTTTGGTTATGGAGGGGGGGGAATGGTTATGACTAGATTTTGTTTGTGTTTGGTTATATAGGGGGGCATGGTGATGACTAGATTGTGTTTGTGTTGGGTTATGGAGGGGGGTATTGTTATGACTAGATTGTGTTTGGTTATGGAGGGGAGAATGGTTATAACTAGATTATGTTTGGTTATAAAGGAGGTCATGGTTATGACTAGATTGTGTTTGGTTATAGAGGGGGGCATGGTTATGACTAGATTATGTTTGGTTATGGAGGGGGGGCATGGTTATGACTAGATTATGTTTGGTTATGGAGGGGGGGCATGGTTATGACTAGATTGTGTTTGGTTATGGAGGGGGGAATGGTTATGACTAGATTTTGTTTGTGTTTGGTTATGGAGGGGGCATGGTTATGACTAGATTATGTTTGGTTATGGAGGGGGGCATGGTTATGACTAGATTATGTTTGGTTATGGAGGAGGGCATGGTTATGACTAGATTGTGTTTGGTTATGGAGGGGGGCATGGTTATGACTAGATTATGTCTGGTTATGGAGGAGGGCATGGTTATGACTAGATTATGTTTGGTTATGGAGGAGGGCATGGTTATGACTAGATTGTGTTTGGTTATGGAGGGGGGCATGGTTATGACTAGATTATGTTTGGTTTTGGAGGGGGGCATGGTTATGACTAGATTATGTTTAGTTATGGAGGGGGGCATGGTTTTGACTAGATTGTGTTTGGTTATGGAGGGGGGGGGAATGGTTATGACTAGATTTTGTTTGTGTTTGGTTATATAGGGGGGCATGGTGATGACTAGATTGTGTTTGTGTTGGGTTATGGAGGGGGGTATTGTTATGACTAGATTGTGTTTGGTTATGGAGGGGAGAATGGTTATAACTAGATTATGTTTGGTTATAAAGGAGGTCATGGTTATGACTAGATTGTGTTTGGTTATAGAGGGGGGCATGGTTATGACTAGATTATGTTTGGTTATGGAGGGGGGGCATGGTTATGACTAGATTATGTTTGGGTATGGAGGGGGGGCATGGTTATGACTAGATTGTGTTTGGTTATGGAGGGGGGAATGGTTATGACTAGATTTTGTTTGTGTTTGGTTATGGAGGGGGGCATGGTTATGACTAGATTATGTTTGGTTATGGAGGGGGGCATGGTTATGACTAGATTATGTTTGGTTATGGAGGAGGGCATGGTTATGACTAGATTGTGTTTGGTTATGGAGGGGGGCATGGTTATGACTAGATTGTGTTTGATTATGAAGGGGGGGCATGGTTATGACTAGATTGTGTTTGGTTATGGAGGGGGGCATGGTTATGACTAGATTATGTTTGGTTATGGAGGGGGGCATGGTTATGACTAGATTATGTTTGGTTATGGAGGGGGAATGGTTATGACTAGATTGTGTTTGGTTATGACTAGTTTATATTTGGTTATGGAGGGGGGCATGGTTATGACTAGATTATGTTTGGTTATGGAGGGGGGCATGGTTATGATTAGATTATGTTTGGTTATGGAGGAGGGCATGGTTATGACTAGATTGTGTTTGGTTATGGAGGGGGGAATGGTTATGACTAGATTGTGTTTGTGTTTGGTTATGGAGGGGGGCCATGGTTATGACTAGATTATGTCTGGTTATGGAGGAGGGCATGGTTATGACTAGATTATGTTTGGTTATGGAGGAGGGCATGGTTATGACTAGATTGTGTTTGGTTATGGAGGGGGGCATGGTTATGACTAGATTATGTTTGGTTATGGAGGGGGGCATGGTTATGACTAGATTGTGTTTGGTTATGGAGGGGGGCATGGTTATGACTAGATTGTGTTTGGTTATGGAGGGGGGCATGGTTATGACTAGATTGTGTTTGGTTATGTAGGGGGCATGGTTATGACTAGATTATGTTTGGTTATGGCGGGGGGCATGGTTATGACTAGATTATGTTTGGTTATGGAGGGGGGCATGGTTATTACTAGATTATGTTTGGTTATGGAGGGGGGCATGGTTATGACTAGATTGTGTTTGGTTATGGAGGGGGGCATGGTTATGACTAGATTGTGTTTGGTTATGTAGGGGGCGTGGTTATGACCAGGTGAAGTGTGAAGCAGAGGTGAAGGCTTAGCTTCTAAACTAACACTAGTGATCATGCCAGTGCCTTTGGTATTTTACAGTAAAGCAAAAAGAAGATCCTAAATTGCTAGAAACATAAAGTTCTAAGGGAGCATCAATCTTTTTTTTTTTAATTCAAAAGCAACAGAAAGAATATTTGATTCCTAAATGTAACATTACAAAATATCAGTCCAATATCAGCTCTGGGCAAATATGCCTCTGTCTGCCTGGCTAAGCAAGAAAAAAATTCACTTCTACATCATTAAACCAATGCTCATCTAGTCCTTAGGACATAATTTAATTTGCATGAATCTCTACTACAAGCCGTATGTAATGTACATTTAATGGTCCATGTTGTTATAATGGTTGGAAAAAGTAATTTTGTCTTAGCTTGAAACACATTATTGGCCAGGCTGCTACTGTATCGGGAAAGCAGCATATTGTTGCTGAATTATCATTTAAATCTAATATTATCCAGAGGATTAGCAAAGAAAATATATGACAATGATTTGCATCAAATTGGTCTTAAAATGCATACATAATTTTCTGTATTTGTAAATGGTAATGTATCCGATTAATAATTACTTTGCGATATTACCATGCAAAGGAATCATAAATGTTCCAACGGTTAGTATTTAAATTCAATAAAAAGCTATTTAAATAATTTAGCTTGCAGTTCACCTTCTCTTGTTGGCATGGTGGATAGTATTTCTTCTAAAAAGCAACTGAAAAAATAGAAAAAAAAGTCAACTCTATAGGCCTAAGTTCAATTTTAACCTCAAGAACAGGGAGTGCCAGAGGGCAAAAGATTGCCCCATACTGTACTTCTGATTGCTAGGCCCTGGTTAGAGAAGCTGGACAGGCATATAGGCGTGACTTGTGTACACAGGTTTCCATTGAGAACTATGAGTGCTTCCATAAGTCCAGCTTCTAATAGCTGAGATGAGATTAGAGATAAGCAGTGCAGGAGTGGGTGACAGGTAAAAGGGGAGTATCGTGCCCTCTGACAGGCCCTGATTTTGAGGTCCATGGGAAAGTCCATGAAAAGAAGCCCCCTGGGCACTCCAAGATGGCAGGAAAAAGGAGAAAATCGGTGAGACGGCTCAGGAGTTTTTTTTTTTTCAACTGTACAAGGCTGTTGGTCTGGTTGAAAGCCTTGAAACATTGTTACCACTGAAAAATGTTCAGGCTGAACTATAACTTAACCCTTAGGATTGTCGGCATGTTGACTACTGGATGGCTTGGGCATTTAGATTAAAGTTGGGTCAAATTTGGTTCTATTTTAGGTTAATTAGTGGCTATGGGTAATCAAGTTGGTGGTTGAGTTTGAATACAGTAGAGTTCTAGGCCAGGACTGTGAGCATGGCTGTCCTCACTTGAAAAGAAGATGTGTCTGGGGAAGCAAGGACCATGCTGTCAGCATGCCATCAACAGAAAAGTGAGAGAAGAGGGGCCAGAAAATTGGTTGAGCTGTCACACACCCAAATAAAAATAAATATAAAAGTATTAAAAAATATTAAGAAACTCTACTTCTGCTTGCCTTCACACGGGGCTTTCTTTGCACAGACTACTTACCGGGCTAAAAGAAGACCAGTATGGTTCATCGTCAGGTGCGAGTTTAGCACTATGCATAGTATATCTTATTGGCACTAAGGGTGTGAGTTTCTGCTTGTTTGAATGTTGGATAGGCATCCTAATTCGGGGTTCTTCAGGATATCTGGGTGTAGGCCTTTTATTATATTGAGGGCAAATCTTGTTTCCATTTATGAAAGCAAAAGTGATGGGGATGCCCTGGAACATTCAAACAGACTCCTAACATACTTTTTTTTTTAACCTATTTAGCGCAAGGAAGGGGGCACACTGAGGCCCAACTTCAGTGCAGTGAGATGCGCAAGTCACTCTGCGGGGGCAGCCGTACAACACAGTGGCTTCTTCTGAATTAAACTGCGCCCAGCAGCCTCCCTGGTCTTCAGAAAGATGGTGGCGGAAGATCGGGCGGAATCTGCGGCACTGCCCCATTTTGCTGCTGGATTTCGCCTGCAGGTAAATGTCTTTTCTTATTTTACTTATTAGTGCTAATAGAGGGTTGCAGGGCCCGGGGATATTTTTAAATTAGTAAGAGGGGGTTGGAGTGGCTCTTTAAACATATCCCTGATTTTTACAGTTTTTACGACTTGATTTCAATGATCACGATCATTCAAGATTATTTATCCACCACATTCCTTCCTTGAAAATGATGTTTTACCACTGTCTCTTTTATTAATTCATTGGACAATTCTGAAGTGACCCTTCAATCAAATAAGGCATGCCAAACCCACCTTGGCACACCTCCTCCATTGTAATGAACGGAGTAGCCCTGTGGGTGCGAAAATAAGGGCCCCAGGACACCGCCATGAGAGGCCGGTACCGAGAAACATTTTTGCTGGATTCCTACCTTTGGCAAGTATGCAGATGCCAATACTGGATGGCATGCTGCTGGGGGGGCTGCACAGACACACCGGACCCACACAGAGGCGCTGCGGGGGACAAACGGTGATTCTTGGATTTGTTATAACCTGGATAGTCCATTTAGTAACTTTTATATAGATTGAGACGTATCAATCTGCTACTAAGGGGGTTATTTAAGAAGGCCTCGTTGCGTCAGGCAGCGTCTGGTGAACGCCGAACGCTGTACGCAAAACCACATTTATGAAAGCAAATCTGGTGAGTGACTCTAACAGCGCCATGTAGCGTCCAATGTATTATTACAGGCGGCTCAGTGTATAGCGCCAGTGCTCTAACTTCCAGAGCGCCAGGTATTACCTTTTGCTCCGTGTCGCTCTCCCATACATTTCAATGGCCGTTCATTTGTATTTTTTATTTTTTACTCAAATCATTACGTGACCTCTCCTGGCTGCAAACGAACACTTTTAGAAACTTTTTTGACTTTTTATATTTTTATGCAGAATTGTCATTACAGGTCTGGCACTAAAGTGTTAATGTCACAGTGTTAAAACAATGTCATTCCATGGGTTTTCGCTTTGTTACTGGTGGATACCGTATATACTTGAGTATAGGCCGACCCGAATATAAGCCGAGGCACCTAATTTTACCACAAAAAAATGGAACAAGTTATTGACTCGAGTATAAGCCGAGGCGGCTTTTTTCAATTGGAATTGGAGTTGACACACAGAAAGAGAGACACACACACACACACAGAAAGGGACACACACACAGAAAGAGACACACACACAGAAAAAGACACAGACACAGACACAGACACAGACAGACACACACACACACACACACACACACACACACACACACACACACACACACACAAAGAGACACACACACTGTGGGTACCTGCTGGCTGCTGCCGCCGCCGCCGCTCTCAGACGCGCAGGTGTCGGGGGTCAGGGTTTGGCCGAGGTTACCCTGCAGAGGGGCAGCGGGGTCCCCTCCCCTCCTCCTCCTGCCGGTCGCTCGGCACACAACACCCTCCATTCAGCTCCGCCTGGCAGCCGCCAGCCGCCGCCGTTCTCATACACACACCAGCACTTCCTGGCTGTTGCGCGCTGGTCGTCGGTAGGCGTGCCCCATATGGCCCATTGACGACCAGCGCGCAGCAGCCTGGAAGTGCCGGTCAGTGTGTGAATGTGTGTGCGTGTTTGTGTGTATGAGAGCGGCGGCAGCAGCGGGTACAGCAGGGACCCGCAGCGGCCGCCCCTCACCCTCCAGCATCTGTTGGGTTCAGGGTTGCGGCCTTCCCTGGCAGTCCGCCCCTGGACTCGAGTATAAGCCGAGGCGGCTTTTCTCATCCCAAAAAGTGGGCTGAAAAACTCGGCTTATACTCGAGTATATACGGGTATATAACAGACTTTAATCACACAGCGTCTGCCGCTCTATGCTATAGCGGCCAGATTTAGAGCGCCAACGCTGTGTGTGCGTCCTGTATGGTGTGGAGTTCTGAGAGTCAGTCACACTGAGCTGGCGCTACCTCTCGCAGGGAAAACGTAGAAACATATTATTACAATTTTATTAGAACTTGTCTTAAAACATACTGAAGATACAAATTATAAAAGGACGTTATTATTTTATTTCCACGGCTAATGTGTTCAGGGTTTCTCTAGCCCTGTTTGACTGGAGGATCACAGCCAGACCATTTTGACCTTATACGTCGTGCAGAATTTAATACCTACTTTCTGTGTGTCATTGGCTAGACATGTGATGTTCATCAAACATGCCTGACTTTCTTTGCCACAAGTATTTTGTGGGATACCTTTAAGCAGAAAGTAGTTATTTCAGATCAAAGGGAAGCACAGAGTCAGCAGCACACTCAGGCAATGCTTGTGCGAGGCTTGCAGAAAACGATGCTGGAAGGTACAGACGACATGCCTGCAATTATGCTGCCTTGTTTTTGTCCCTCTTACACAATCTCTCCTATGTTAAATGGAATAATGAGTTGTTTTTGTGGTGGTGGCTTCAGAAGAGGAAATGGAGACACCACTCCTGATTTTAAGTAGAATTAAACCGGACCTTCAGTATGATTTAATGAAAAGCCCAAACCCTTAAAAAACTTTTCCCCAGTATCTAAAATTAATATATTTTAAGTTTTTAGTCACCTATTTATTATTCTTTCCCCCACCGAGCTGCAACTCAGTTCAGAACTCTAGGATACGGGCGCCGCCATCTTGCCTCAGAAGCATCACACTTACCGAGGAGAGGAGAGCAGGATAAAGTACAGGGGGCGGGGTTATAGCTGTGCTTTGCTCAGACAGAGCAGAGCTGGGGTCAGGGAAAGGACAGCAATCCAAGAATGCAGAGCGACACAGTCAGAGGACACTTCCTGTTTGCAGGCTGCCTGATGCTCCATGAGCTGCCATCTTGGATGTTTAAAGGCCCATAATGTGCAGTAGATGCAGGTAGGATGATTTTTAATGCGGGCAAACTGTATATACAGGGTGTGGGAAACATAAAAGATAGACTCTTATTCAGGCCAATTAAACATTATTAAGACATTATTAACAAACTTTTAAGAAAAATGAAGGCATTTACAGTTCTACAATTACCCCCCCCCCCCCCCCTGCATGTTCATAACCCTGGTACAGCATAAATACCATATACTAAGGCCGTGTGCATGACATATCTAAACATAATTCAGAACACCCAAGTACAGGTTACAGATTTTAATTTGGCCCTTCACCTGGATAGCCCTCTTCCTGTCACCTCCACTCCTGCAATATGAAAATACTCACCTGTTTCATAGGGTTTTCTCTTTTCACCCAGGTGGCCATTCAGAAACTGAACACAAAAGCCGGCCTGCTTCAGTCTACATGATGCTGTGCTATTGAGTCTGAGAGCTGTCAGGTGATGTTATTTTATTTGCTTCAGGTTCTTTAAAATGAAACAACACCTATGATATTGACTATTTATACATTTGTTTACTGTGTAAAGCTCCCTGTCTTGCTGTTTCTGCTTACCTTTTCTGCAACCCCCGGCTTCAGGTGTGTGTACGGCTGCAGCTGGAGGAATACAGTGGTCCGCAAATGCACCACCAGTAAGATTTCTGCCAGACCAGAGGACTTTAGGCTCGTGGTTGCTTCTTTTTTAAAAAGTGAAAAACTTACCTGGCCTACTGCATAAATGACATTGTGTTCCCTGTGTTTTTTTTAATGGGGACCTCTGCCCCAGTCATGAGGGAGCATGTTGACTGGTGACAGGGTTGCACAAAAAATAGTTGGTAATTTAAACAGACTTACAGAGAACAAACCAGTCTAAATAACTGTTGTTGTTGTTCCTGGGAGCATCCGTGGTGGGATTAATGTGGCATGCCACCCCATTGACTTATATTCAGAGGAGAAGGGAGGGGGTTTAATACTTATCGTTCTTGTCCACGAGCGGCGGCAGTCTTCTCGCAGTCTTGTCAACCAGGCTACAGAGCAGCAGCCCCCCCTCCTTCTTTGGCATTCAGCGCTTCTGGGTTATCGTCCGGTGGAAGGTGGTAATGTTGGGCTGCTGGATTGTCTGCACATGGGGCTAAATGGTGTAATGACATTAGGAGTGCTGGTGCAGATGCATCTGGTTAATTAGCTGGCACTCGCTCCCACAATCACTATACTCTGGCCCCTTTATAAGGAAGCTTCTGGCAGCAATATGGTACCAGAAGATTCCTTTGGTTGCTCTCCCTCTGCAATTTTTTGAATTCTATTGGATCCTTATCTGTGTGTATCTTGACCTGTTTGCCTTTGCCTGATGGTTTTAACCTTTGAGCCTTTGCCTGTGTCCCCTGACAGCCTGCTCCGACATTGTTTTTATCACCTCACTGGGTGACCACTGCATCCTACCTAGTCCCTTGACTCCCCCTGAGCAATACCTGGGGCTTCCCAAGCAGCACATCCTCCCTTGCTGAGGGTCAATGCAGTATCTGGGAAGCAGTCTTTGGTGTCCGCCTTGTAGGCAGTGGGATCCTTGGTCTCTCGGCAACCACTGTTCACCTCCTTATCAGGGGATTGCTTGGTCTCATACAACTCATAAGAGGACTATAGGGCAGCATGCCACAGTAATCCTATTTAGACTGGACTGTCCCTTTAGAACTGCACAAACGAAGAAAAGTTGATCTACAAACAAAAGTGAAGCCTGTGCCCAAATGCACAAGCTTGACCAGATCTGACCTAGAGATTGCAGGCTTTTGTATTCCTACTGAAAGTAGCATAATGCTTTAACACTGACGATTACTGGAAAATTGAAATTAGCTATGCGGAATTCTCACAAACAACTTTACATCTATTATTAGATGAAAGCATTACCGTCAGTGGTCACATGCTGCCACATGTGTTTTTCATGGATACGCCTTAACTTGGTTGTTCTCCATAGATCAGACAGCAGCAGGCTGCTCCCAATCATGTCACAACATAACTGTAATAAGATGATGTCAGTGGATGTCCACTGGTTTTCTTGTTCCTTGCTAACTCTCATATAGAAGTAGAAAAAAAGGACATTCCTATGTATGATATTATCTTTTGGCTGCAATTTACTAGTAATAAGATTCAGCACTGTCATTTTGGGATCCGTAATAAGTTTAAAGTAGACCTGAACTTTCAAGTCGGAAGGTATCTCTGTGGAACAGACTCCTTTCCCCCTCTGATGGGAACTGTGTGCGCCTTCTGGGGGGTTGACTGTGGGTGTCTTCTGGGGGAACTGTGTGTGCCTTCTGGGGGGTTGACTGTGGGTGTCTTCTGGGGAAACTGTGTGTGCCTTCTGGGGGGTTGACTGTGGGTGTCTTCTGGGGGAACTGTGTGTGGCTTCTGGGGGGTTGACTGTGGGTGTCTTCTGGGGGGACTGTGTGTGTCTTCTGGGGGGGCTGTATGAGTCTTTTGTGGGGACTTTGTGTGTGTTCTAGAGGACTTTGTGAGTGTTCCGGGGGATTGTGAGTGTCGTCTGGGGGGACTGTGTGTCTTCTGGGGGGGCAGTGTATTTCTTCTCGGAGGGGGTCTCCTGGAGGGACTGTGTGTGTCTTCTGGTAGAGACTGTGTGTGTCTTCTGGAGGGACGGTGTGTGTCTTCTGGAAGGACTGTGTGTGTCTTCCGGTAGAGACTGTGTGTGTGTCTTCTGGGGGTCTGTGTGTGTCTTCTGGGGGGGCTGTTACTACTGGGGGGCTGTGTGTGTCTTCTGTGGGGGCTGATACTGCTATCGAACTGTGTGTGTATCCCCTAGGGGTGGGAGATGTGTGTGTCTTCTGGGGGACTGTGCTTGTCTTCTGAGGGGGCTTTGTATTTCTTCTAGTGGGGGGGGGGTGTCTTCTGGAGGGACTGTGTGTGTCTTCTGGTAGACACTGTGTGTGTTTTCTGGAGGTCTGTGTGGGGGACTGTGTTTGTCTTCTGGGGAGGGGCTGTGTGTGTCTACTGGGGGGGCTGTGTGTCTTCTCTGGAGGACTTTGTGTGTCTTCTGGGGAGGGGGGCTTTGTGTGTCCTCTGAGAGGGACTGTGTGTGTCTTCTGGGGGGAACTGGTGACTGTTGTTGTAGGATTGCAACTGAACCAGCTACACTGAATCCTTTGAGATCAGCATTTGCAAGTTTTAGCTGGTATCAGCCAACTTGGGACAAGAAGAAGTCCTAGGAGTTAGGTAACGCTATCTAACCTCACATTTTCCTTTATACAGATGAGCCTTGAGTTGCTGTTCCTGTACCCTCTCTTGCCTGTGACTTCCAAACATGCATAACTGCCCCAGCTACAAACCAAGCCATCCTATGCTGCTGCAGTATGTCAGTAATTCAATCCTGGTGACTCTCTGGTGACTTTTCTAGGGGTAGGCGAGACAGGTGATCCCCCCCAGGGTGTCAAGGCCATTGTATCAGGACCGGATTAAAAGAGGGGCAAATCAGAGCTCCCACCACTTGTTAAGTGGTCATAAAATACATACTTTGCAGAAGGACCTACCAGCTCTGTCCAGCCCAAAACATGACATTTGCACCTCATCGCTGCCATGTTTGGACATGGTGGACATTCACTAATCATTCACTACGCCCTCCATCTGGACCTTTCAGAGTTGCATGGCACGCATCAGTAAACAAGAGACAACAATAACAATTATATTATATTATACTGAATATTCTATGTATGTCTGGGCTCACTACGGGTTAGTGATGGCCAAAAAGCAGATTTATGGACAACTGCAACCCTCTGGATGATCCTATACCCTGAGATTTTCTGCACATTAACGCCAGTAATTGAGAGAAATCTTACCATTCTCCTCATTCCCCTGGAAAAATCCAGTGTCTTGATTGGCCACCACGGTTACGTGGTTATCAGCACGCTATTAAAATGCCAGAAAATCGCCACAACACAGCCATTGTGTTGCGATAGCAATTACCACTATCACAAGTGGTCATGAGAGTGTAAACAGGGCCTTAAAGATCTGCAGGGACCAGGCTGAAGTATCTGTATGGAAAGAAAGCACTGGAAATGTATTACATAGATGTTAATAGCCATGGTGCAATTTTACAGAGGAAAAAGCTCTTATTAAGGTTTGCATCATGGTTTATGTTACACCCGGCCTGCCATAAATAGTTTACTGGATATGTGTTTTTCTGGTGCCTTAATTTTTTTCTGCATAGACTTGGAAATATCTAAGCATGCTATATTTTCTATTCGCCATCTAAAATTAGATATATTTCTGTCAGAAAAGCTTCCTTGAGGGAAATCTGGCATTTTGGAAATGAATGTGTCATAAAGAAACACCAAGTGTGAAACGCAATGATCCCTCCATACAAGCATAATTACATTCATTTACTTCTCTTCAAGCTTCAAGGAAGATTCTAGACTTGTATCTGATGACTCGCCATCTGTATAGATAAAATAAAAGAGCCCATAAAAAATTAATACGTAATAATCATATCATTAATGCTCAGCAGACATTATTGGTGTATTAAAATTTGTGTTTCCAAGTGATAATGCTTTGTTTTTCTACAGAGCTATTAAAAGAGAGGCTGACACTGTCTTAGAAATTACAGCTTGTTACCGCTAATATTACTGTTTGGATTGGAGTCTTACAAATTCAGATTTTTTTCCAGTCTGAATCACTTATTCAGAAGTACTTTACAGAAAAATTCAGGTACAAACGACCAACACTTTTTTACAATAAAAAACTTTATGCTATCAATTCATCTGTACATAGTGGCAGATATTGCAGATATTTGACCTTTAAAAATGCGAAAGAAGCCCCCTTTAGTGAAAGTATATATTTTATACATTGTTTATTAAGTATCTCATATGCCTTTAGAAAAAAAATCCCTTTAATTATAATATATATATATATATATATATCTCAATTGTATTTTTGCAGGATCCCCTGTCCAAACTCTGTATAACAGGTAGCATTAAAAATCCCCCCTGATCCCCCTATAACAGGCAACATAAAGAATCCCCCCGATTCCCCTATAACAGGCAGCATGAATAATCCACTCAATTCCCCTATAACAGGCTGCATGAAGAATCCCCCCGATTCCTCTATAACAGGCAGCATGAAGAATCCCCCCAATCCCCCTATAACAGGCTGCATGAAGAATCCCCCCCAATCCCCCTATAACAGGCAGCATGAAGAATCCCCCCAATTCCCCTATAACAGGCAGCATGAAGAATCCCCCCGATCCCCCTATAACAGGCAGCATGAAGAATCCCCCCAATCCCCCTATAACAGGCATCATGAAGAATCCCCCCGATTCCCCTATAACAGGCACCATGAAGAATCCCCTCAATTCCCCTATAACTGGCAGCATGAAGAATCCCCCCAATCCCCCTATAACAGGCAGCATGAAAAATCCCCTCAATCACCTATAACAAGCAGTGTGGCATAACACCCCCCCAATCATCCTATAATAGACAGCATGAAGAATCCACCCAATCTCCCTATAACAGGCAATGCACCAGAATCTACACATTCCCCCATAACAGGCAGCCCACAGAGTCCCCCCCAAACCCCTGCAAAACAGGCAGTGTGGCAGTATACCGCCGATCACCGTGCTGAGGCAGGGCGGGGGGTAACAATAAAAAAAAAAACTTTAGTGATGGCAACAACGCTTTCGCCTGGCCATTCCAAATCCAAGATGGCTGGACGGGGTAAAGAGTTTTGTCTCACATTCGCTCCATGAGACACAAAAACCCCCACTCTTGGGGGAGAGGGGACATCTTATGGAGCATATATATATATATATATTTTTTTTTTATTTATAAACAGGCATATATACAGTATATATGTCACCAGTATATATAGCATTTTAAGCCCCAAAACCTCTATCATTATATACAGAAGTTAAAGTGGACCCAGAGAAAAATTTCAAACACCCCCCAAAAAGCCTAAAAAAAAGACCATAGTCCCTCTTTACTATATAGCAGTGGGGCAACACGACCCATGCTGCCCTGTTGTGCATCGGCACCAGCATCTATAACACAGAGAAACTGCCGCCCGGGAACTCAGCTCTTCTGGGTCCTCTTCTACCACTATCCTTACCTGACGTTTACATTTTCCCTTTTCGGGTCCTAGCAGCTTTAAATGCTGAACAAGGCAAAAATGCGTGGGATCATGTGCATGGCTCCATCTCCAAAAGTGATGAGTAATCCACAGTGGCATAACTAAAAGTGATGGGGTCCTGGTGCGAGCATTAAATTGGGCCTTTGTGAGTGCGCTTCTTCTCTTTAAAGGATGAAAATCTTAGCTAAAGCTAAAGTGGATCAAGATCAAATTTTCCTGCATCCTGATTTGGCATGCCCCGTGCCTGAAACCCCAGGCAACATCCCCTACCTTTATCCACACCCCCCATGGTGCATGCAGTCTTCCATCCAATCAGAATAGATTGTGATGAGTATTAATGCCCAGTCTATTCTGTAAATAAAAATATTTATTTTGATAGGACAAGTACAGGAGCGTGAATCAGCCAGAGGGCTAGAGGTATGCCACCACAGCCTTTCTGCCAAGCTGGAGGATTTCACATAGCTGGACATCCCAAATCCCAAACTGGAGGATTTCACATAGCGGGACATCCCAAATCAGGACATACAGAGAGAATTGTCCGGCTGAGGCTTTAGATTCTGGGGCTGGCTGACAATTGTTTTGGTCCAATTTAAAAGGGACATTCAATTTACAGACATTGTATTGCATCTTAAAATGCATTATTGGGCATGGGTAAAGGAGACCTCTGATATTTCTTTAATTAACACAATGTTCCTTGGAAGGCTTACAGAAAATAAAGATGGCTGCTTATCGACCTGTGACACGGTGGATCTTCTTTTATCTGGAGAATCAGGGGTCACATTATTCCCAGGAAATGAAGTATTGCTTCTTCAATCAGGTGGTTATATATACCACTTTTTAAGCCTTTTTTGGCGACCTATGTTCAATGATGGGATGCTAATCTAAAAAAATTGAAAACATTTCAAAGAAATACCGTATTTTTCGCCCTATAAGACGCACCGGCTTATAAGACGCACCCAGGATTTTGGGGAGGAAAATAAGAAAAATAATGTTTTTAACCAAATGATAGGCAAAGTGCAGTATCCTCCAATTACAGTAATCCCCCTCCCATTCCCAATAGCCAGTGTGTCATTCCCCCTTCCCATAGGCAGAGTGGAATTCCCCCCATCCCATTCCCTATATAGGCAGTGTGGCATTTCCCTCCTCCCATTCCCATAGGCAGTGTGGCATTCCCCCCATCCCATTCCCCATATAGGCAGTGTGGCATTTCCCCATCCCACTCCCCATATAAGCAGTGTGGCATTCCCCCCTCCCATTCCCCATATAGGCAGTGTGGCACCCCCCTTCTATTCCCCATATAGGCAATGTGGCACCCCCTCCTATTCCCCATATAGGCAATGTGGCACCCCCTCCTATCCCCCATATAAGCAATGTGGCACCCCCCTCATATTCCCCATATAGGCAATGTGGCACCCCCCTCATATTCCCCATATAAGCAATGTGGCACTCTCCCGCCTATTCCCCATATAGACAATGTGGCACCCCCCTCCTTTTCCCCATAGAAGCAGTGTTACACCCTCCCCCCCCCGTTCCCCATAGGCACACAATAATAAAGAAAAAAAAAATAAACTCACATGTTCATCCCGCGTTGAAGATGGAGGTGCGTCCCCGCCGCTGCTCCTTACTGGCCGGGCCGCGCAGACACCCGGCGTGCATCGCGTCTCAGGCCACGCCCACCCGGTCTGCACGGCCAGTAAGAAGGAGCGGCGGGGACAGGGACAGCCGCTGCTTTCTCTCTTCCGCAACTTCTCTGCTGCCTCTTCCGGCAATGGCAGCAGTGAACAGCTGGGTCCGTGCAGCGAGTGGGCGTGGCCTGCACTTACGCAATGCAGGCCACGCCCACCTGCTGCACGGACCCGGCTGTTCACTCCTGCCCTTGCCGGAAGAGGCAGCAGCTGGAGGGCAGGTGATGATGGCGGAGCGGCAGGCGCTAGTGGGATACAATCTAAGTGGCCCCCCTTGCGGTGTGTTATGACAAATTTGTCTGTAAAGCTGTGTGTATGGTACTTCCTCCTCCCTGAATATCCACCACCAACATTACCCCTGATATGTCAGCACTAAGAAAAAAATAACATACTGATCAGGGCCCCCTAAAGCACAGTGAGCCTTGGCATCTGCCCAGGTTTGCATAGTGCTGACACCAGGACCAGGATGGAGATCTGTCCATATATAAGAAGACCTCCCTCATGTTCTAATCTCTAAAAGACTGATCACGGACCTCCCTGCACTTCATCATTGAGATGCTTTTACCCATTATTCAATGTTTTGTGCACAAATTAGAGCTTTTCACCGAATGGCTGGTACAATAAACAGCCTTCAACAGACCTGTAAATGTGCAATGGTATGTTCTCTGTCATGGAAAACATGCCTCCTTTTGTCAACTCTCCTCGGTAGCTAAAGAATTAAACACGCTTTGCAGATCTTTGTTCTAGCAAGTTATATAAATAACCCCTCCTCTTGCCATCTAACATGTTTATACAGTTAGTTTTTAATGTTAGGCCATTTTCACAATAGTCCTACAGCAATAACACATAACAAAGAAAAATATGCAAAGAATTTGCCAACCTTGATCGTTTTACAATCATCGCGCTTTATACACAATATTATTGTGCAATGCTTATTTTACATTTCAAGGCTTTCGTGATCTTTTCCTTTAACGAGTGCCTGGTTATTCTTCTTTAATCCCTTTTTCTGCATTGCCCTAATTCACCCTCTCCTGTTTATATTTGCTTGAATTTTCAGTACTTGTTTTTGTACTGGCGTCAGTTGTTGGATGGTATTGGTAATATAGAGGGTTATGTTCCAAGAACTGCAATTCCACGAGGTGTCGACGCTGGATTGCTCACATCCTCAAAAGTATAATATGACATGAAAAAGTATAATATAGCCATATGCCAGAACCACTTCTGAATACAATAAAAATCACTTATGCTCCTATCTGTTGAAAATATAATTCATTCCAGCACCCACCCCCATGTTTCCTTCCTCCTCCTACCCGACTTTATTCTATTTCTCCTGAGGTTCTTTTTGACCTCATTCTCTTGCTTCTATTCTCTATTCCCTAATACTTCCTCTTTCTACATGCATTTACCATGCTTAAAGTGTTTACCATGCTTAAAGTGGCTGTTCAACTCTCTTAGAGTCTTGATTATGTATCCTATTTCACATTGTGTGGTATACTTCTTTCTATGTCTTTATGCATAATGATGCCTTAAATAAATAATTATATATATATCTAAAATCCCAGCTATGGAACATGACTCTTGAGCAAGGCAATAGACAATGGGGCCAGCAAGACTTTCCTCACCCACACGTTCCGTGACAACCACGTCACTTTATCAAGATGCCAGCTGGCACCCACGCCATTTGCCGTGGTTGATGATATTGCTCGGACCCAGCAGGAGGGAAACCTTTTTCTTATTGCACTGAGGTGATCTCATAGTTGCTCTGCTCACACTTAAGCTGCAGACTATATATCATTGGCACTTATAGCACTTTTTTGCTTGCACATTAGCACTTTATTTTTGAGGGTTAGGATTTATTATGGAGGGTATTTTTATAGATATGTTATGGGAATTGATTATGAATTAGAATATTCCTGCTGGGGGCTGGTTTGCATGTTTTTTTAAAGGTATGTGATTGTTATGTAATGTTTGTTATGTTTTTAGCATTTTTGATGGATTAAAGATGATTTTTTTGTGATTATATATGTTATCAATGAATGATTTTTGAAGGGTGAGTGCCGTCCTGACTTGGTTTCATTTGCGGTGCACTGGGGCCGTGGTTGTTTATCTGTTGTATTGTGGTTTGGGGACACCGGGTTGGCACACTCTTCCCTCTTGTAAATTTTGGGGTGGTGCTGGACAAACTGCACATTGTGCAGGGTGTTTTTGTATACATAAATACTTTAGATATCCCGCTAGTTGCAGATCATCATCCGCCCCATGGAAATCCTGACATGAACCAGCGACAAAGGAAGAAATAGCAGGCGGCGCCACACACTACAGGCAGCGGTGAGTGCCGCTAATAATGCAGCAGGGCTTGCTGCTACCTGTAGTCCATATGAATTCACTGCAGTGACACCGTCCAGCTGCAATGTCATTCATGTGCTCACATTCCCCCTGAGGTCTAACACGCTCCCTCTCCACACTCACGGGGCTCAGCAATACAGAGGAGAGGACAGGAGAAGGAGTGAGTCAATCTAGGTCCGCCCCCACCTCCAGACTGCCCGCTCCCCGCTAACAACAAGGGAGATGAAACTAATAGCGTCTCCATTGGAACCAGCGGACCCCAAAGGTGGAAGCTGACCAAAGGAGGCCCAAACCAACCCGTTGACATGGCCAGCTAAAAGCAGCACAATACATGGGAAATAGAACAGCACTGCTCCACCACTCCAACTATGGCAGGACAATACACAGCATTAAAGTTGATGCAATTAGCATATAATATACACATCAAATGACAGGAGTATTTGATAGTTCTACAAACAAAAATAAAAAAGTAATAAGTATATAGCAGAACAATAATAAGTATGTAGCAGCACACATGGCTGACCAGGGGCTAAGGACATTTCATTTATTTTTTATATCCCACTGGAGGGTCACCAGTGAGATTACGACCCACTACTCCTTCATCCCCAGTGACCAGGCATTGAAAGCCATTTATTTTCATTTAATCCGTAAATCGGATTATGATCAGGACCTGTGTGTCTTTATCAAATGCTTGCTCCCTGGTTGCTAGGGAGCTGGGTCGGACCTGGGTTTACTCAGTCCTCCTCCTGCCTTCTCCCCTGTGAGCTTAGTGATAGTGGAGCGGGGGCATGTTAGACGCAATGGTGCTCACCGCTGCCTGTAGTGTGTAGCGCTGCCTGCAATTCCTTCCTTTGTGGCTGGTCCATGCCAGGATTTTCATGGGGCGGATGGTGATGTACAATTGGTGGGACAACTAAGTTTTTTATGTGTACAATGTATATTTATTGTCATGATTAAGAGCCAAGATAGGCTTAAAATGCATAAACTTGTTTCATTTTATAATATGATGGATATGTGTACCATGGATTTTAATCATTCTGAATAAAAGTGGAGTTTTATGGAAAGTCTCCCTGGCCCCATTGTCTATTGGATATACATGTGGATTTGAAGCTCCATGGCCACGCTGAGACCATCACTGTGCTTGGGTGAGCTGGATTTTCTGAACTATTGCTCTTGAGCAAGGCACCTAATACCCCAGCTGCTCCCCAGGCCCCATAATCAAGGCAGCCCACTGCTCCAGGCATCAATGCCCACCAATATCAAGGCAATGCCCACCAGGCATCAAAGGCTCCAGATGAGGTGGCAAAAAACACCCAACCCACCCAGTCCACCTGTGTGGTCCATTAGAAACTCTCTATACAGGTTTTCTTCAGGACAATTGAAGAACTTTCAATTCTGCTATGAAATTATATTGAACCAAAACCCATGGCCTTCAGCCTTGATTCCCTCCCCTGGGCAATCCAGAATTGGAATGCCCCACTGTGTGAAACTCCCCAGGTCCAACGACACATCGCATCCCCGCTATCCCTTGCAGGGCGCGTGCCTTGCCAGGCATTTGTGAATGGCCAGCGCAGGCACGCTCCCTGTTAGAGGTTAGCAGGAATACAGCGGAGCTCGGCTGGACTCGGCTGCTTAGACGAGCCTAGACGAGCTCACGTCAGCACAGTCGAGTGCGCTGATTGGAAGAGAGGCCACGCATGCACTGAAGGAGTTAGTTTGGGCGACCTGGGGGTTTCACACAGCAGGGAATCCCAGATCCTGGGTTTTGGTCCACTTTAATCTTATGACCGAACTGTCTTACTTATCAACAAAATCGAGTCCACCTTGATGGATTAGGCCTAATATTTATTATGTACACAATAATGAAAGGATCCCCATTCTGCATTGGCAAGTACCATATTATAGGCACCCGCTGAATGTTGAAAGCAGCAGCAAAAGAGAAGCAGGTCAAGAGCTCATATTTTCCGGTGGACTTTTTGAAGCAGTGATCTATTGTGTTGTATTGTTACGCAGTAGCAGGGTCAAGCAGGCTATGCGATCTGATCACATTTCGAAAGCCAGAAAATAAGGCCTTTAGTCATTTTCAGTGACATCATGCCTTTAAGCTGATGGATGACAAACGTTTCAAATGTCTAGAGTTTGCTGGGAAAGAGTGTTAATTGAAAGTGCTACTTCAGAATGTACACAAGAAAGATTTGCTAACGGACGTCTTAATGAACCATTTGTGAAACAACAAACTCAGTGATGCACCAAAGTATATTTCTGGTATTACATTAAAGGCACTAGACTTGCTATATTTTTCCTGAAGACATTTTGCTAGTCACTCTCAGTTCTGAATTCTGAGCTGAAAAAGCCTGTCAGATGACCAGTAAAATGCTATTAAAGAAATTCAGCAAGTCCATTTACCCTATTACTGCAGCTATACCATGACCTGGATGCAGGGCCGGATTAAGTGTGGTGGAGGCCCCTGGGCACAAAATCTGGTGGAGGCTCCAGATACAGTATTTTTTTTCTTTAAAATAATAGTCCAGCCAAGTACCTGATTGGTGGTTGTCTGGCATCCACCTACTTACAGGAACTGGATCAGATCGAGTCCCTCGTGCCAATCTTGTGCGGATTCGGTTCGGAAACTCCTGCTTTGCCATTCTGGATGGGGGGTAGTGTAGTCGCCCAGCAGAAACAGTCCCCTGCATTGAGCTGTCAGCGGCTGTACTTGGTGGCTTATGTGCAGTGAGCGGCCACCGATTGACAGCTCTGAACCCACTCATCACTGTAGCGGTGCGAATGGCAGCCTTGCTGCTTTAGACTCTCGGTCCTGCCCTGTGGTGGCTTTGCCTTCCCAGATGTGTGGGGCCCCCACTGCCGCCAATAGCTTCTATGTCGGCCTGGCGGCCCATCAGACCAAAGACTGAAAAGCCTCCTGGACGAGACCATAACCCAAAGCTTGGTGGAGGCCCTCTTTGCAGAGCAAGTGGTGAAGACCCGGGGGAACTGGCCCCTTGCATCCCCTCATAATCTGGCCCTGTCTGGATGACTGAGAACCTTTAAAGACCTAATACACTTAAAAGAACAAGGTAGTGCTTTGTGAATACTTATGAATCCAAGTGCTTTAGTTTTTACTAGTCAACTGTAGGTTAAAATATATTTTTTAAAGTAGACCAACCACTGTTTTTGCTGGCCCTGGTGTCTAAAAGATCACCTGACCTTGGGGCATTCCGATTCGGGATGCCTTGCTGAGGGAGCCCCTCTACATTTGCCGGAATGCTCTCACGTTTCTGGGGCTCCCATGCTGTGCTTGTCAACTACATCCCCTGCCTCTATAGCTGAGGTGCTCTCCCACGCCCAGCAATTTAGATCCACACACCACAAGGAGGCTGGGGATGCAGCCGCTACCTTATGACAGGCGCTGTGTCTAAACAGGGGCGTGTGTCATGCATTAATATGCACAGCATATGGCGTTAATTAGACGAGAGCCCATGCATGTGCCAGGGGAACCAGGAAAGGTGAGTTTCTGGGGAGAACTGAGAGGTTTTATACAGCGAGGGATGCCCCCAGAGCATGGACCAAATCCCTCAATAGTGAATATCCTGGGTTTTTATCCACTTTAAGCCCCTCCCCCAACTCAAATAGCTCAATAATAAAATGCATCTAAAGCTATTTTGGCTCGGTATCTCCCTAAAGGCGGCTTGTTCTCATTAAAATCATTTACCAGTCAAATTCTAAAATCAATCGCCTGGCAGCTTACCTGATGCAGTTTCAGTCCCATGCTGTCCCTTTGCTCTGCTTACAGAAAGGAAGGAGAATTTCCTTTCTTTTTCCTCTGCCTCCACCGCCTCCCCCCGATTCAGACCACAAATACAATTCTAGGGCTTGTGTCAGGTTGACACCCTATTTCTTAGTGATAGGTTATCACAGTCAATCAATCACAGCTCAATCCAATGCAATGCATACAGTGTATGACTTGGGCCTGCCAGTCCCAACAGATAGTATAAAAGGAACATGAATTGAAACTTTATTTTTTCATTCTAGCAATATAGCTTTTTCATAAATGGGAATACCTTTTTACACAATGGGAATACTTTAGAGTGTGTCTGGGCAATGATTTTAAGGGGACACTACAGCCCTGATTCAGGACTGAACATCAGCATGTTCTTTGTATGTGTTGGCTGGACCAGCAAGTGGGTATGCAGGGGGCCATGCCTGTCTCTCTTGAGTATTCATACTTCATCGCAACACAAGCGGAATGGTGTGAAAGAGCACTAAGGTGTTAGCAGCCTCCAGTTCCTTCAGGAGGTGAAGCTGCCTTTGGATTTGAAAATGAGATTTGCTGACCAAATTCAGTAAAAAATAATCTTGTTTTTGATCAATTTGTTTTTTCATCATTTATCTTGAGCTGATATGTGTAAGCTTATTCAGGAAAAAGTTCAAAAATGATTTTGTTTAGCTGTTACAGATACATATAGGCCCTTATTTATGAAGGAATAGCGACAGGTAGCGACTGGTGAGCGGCCGGTAATGACGGGCCCCGCCACGAGAACGCCGGCTCCCCACCACAATCACACATTTATCAAGCCAATCCTGCTTAGCGACGGGGAGGCCGATTCATTAATAGCGCCAGGTAGCGACAGATGAGCGACTGTAGCGTGATTTTTACAGCGCCAGCCAGTATTCGCTGTGCTTGGCCTGCGTTTGCTTGATGACAGCGACTCAGTCGGTGTGCGGTAATGTTGAATACGGGCTTAGGGGTCGCTGTTTCACAGGTTCAGCGTTGTATGTGAGCGCCTGACAACGAATGGCCAGAGTGAACGGCTTGCTTCATATTCATTAAAAAATCACGCTCCGAATTTGCTGGCGCTGTCCATTCCTTGTTTAAACCCCAGTGCGCTGGCGGCGATGGGTGTTAACTAGTTTTTAACCCCTAAACAACCATATTTTTTGATTGTAACATTATACATGTTTTTTGATTCATTTAGTAATATGAATACATTAATATCAGACCTGTAAGATCAATTCTGCACAAATTTTTATTTTTTATTTTTTTTACTTTAAAAAAAAAACGGACATTGCAGAAGTGGTCTCAGAATTTTTGACATTAAAAAAAAAAAAAAAAAAAAATTACCAATTAATTATGATGAATTAAACATTGCTCCATTGAAATGCATTGGACAATGCCAGGGAGCGACAGGTCATACCTGGCGCTGTGAAGGAATTTGCAGCGGCGCTGTTCGTTCCAGGCGGCTTCATGATGAATCCCGCGCTAGCCGTCGCTCTCGCCGGCGCTAGCCTCATTTAGCTTGATAAATGCGTCATTGTGACCGCCGTCGGGCGTACTTGAGTCGGTAGCCGCCGATAGCTGGCGGTACCTGGCGCTCGTCAGACACTACCTGGCGCTAGCCCGTGATAAATAAGGCCCTGAGATAGCGGCATATAGCCACTCATTCATCATTATTCCAGCCTCAGCCCACAGCGCCAGCGTCCGACCTTGAACAGCGACAGGTATGACCTCTCGCTACCTGGCGCTCTCCAATGCATTTCAATGGAACAATCTTTAAATATTCATAATTAATTATTATTATTATTATTATTTTTTTAAATGTGAAAAATTCTGTGACCACTTCTGCCATTTTAGATAATTTTTTTAAGGTTAAAAAAAAAAATAATTGTACAGAATTGATATTACAGGTCTGATATTAATGTATTCATATTACAAAATTATTTAAAAAACTTGTTTTTTTTTATTTCCAAAAATATGGTTGTTTGGGGGTTAAAAAAACTACTTTTAACCCATTGCCGCCAGCGCTCTGGGGTTTAAACATGCATTTTACAGCGCAAGCGTGATTTTTTAATGAATATGGTGGGAGCCGGTCGCTAGGGCCAGTCGCTATCATGCGCTCCCATACAGCGCGGACCATGTCATATAGCGACTCCTCACTAGTCACTATCAACTACCGAACAACGGCCAAGCACAGCGACTACTAGCGGGCGCTCTGAAAATGCCGCTACAGTCGCTCAACTGTCGCTACCTGCCGCTATTAATGAATCAGCCTTCCCGTTGAGTATTACATCTGGCTGAATGCCTTATCTGATGTCATATTACATATGGGATAAACCTGTGTTGGGTCAGTGACCCCTGGGCTTGTTAAATGCTAAACATTCTGAAATACACCTCCAGTACAATGAACCCCTCGGGTTATGCAGGAGTCACAGGGTTGTGGGCCGGTTTGGATAAATTTTACTGCCATTTGGTTTTGTGTGGAAATATGATAAATACGAATCTGCCAATCAATGATGTCAGCTTGTTTATATAGGGATTTACTTTCTTTTTATGTCTGTGAAATAGACATTTCATAGATGTGATGTAAGTGGGTTATGACCTCATGATTAAACATGGCAAAGCAAATGAATAACACACTTGGGAGAGAAGCTAAACCACAGCTTGGAAGACATGCCTTAAAGTGGATCTAAAGCCAGCACAGCTCATAGGTCTTTTTACTACCCACCCTCCCATTAAGATACAAACAAGGCAAGTGAGCAGCATATGAAAACGGTATAAACTGTAAATAGTAGACTCTCGAGAGATGTGCTCCCCATATTGTTTATTCCTTGACGCTCAAAAACCCATCTTCTATTATTGTTCTATTTCTTCATGATGATTCTGTAAACTTCCAGCAAAGCTGACAATGTTCTTATTACAGCATCACTAGCAAGAAAGACATTGAGCTGCGTGAAATGTGGGTCTTATGGGGATCATTGTTTAGTTGTCATGGTAGTGTAATTACATTGCTTTATAATACAATGTATTGCCTATGTCTCAGTATTCTTTAAAGGCAAGCTAAGTTTTGAATTTCAAAAGTTTGCCTTTCTTTCGGTTGAGAAAAATAATTGTATTTATATAAATGGAACTACTAAGCTGTGGACCGATACCTTGCTTATCATGGAGCCACAAAGCCACAGCCATCAAACACCATAGTCTAATGAATGTGGATCCCCCTTCACCAAAACAAATGATTAAGCAGAGTGTACATGGTATTCCCTTTTCATAAAATACTTAACATGAGCAGATCTTAAAGCCACAAAGTAATTACATGGCAGAATTAGGCAGGCTGGCTTTCTACTTACTCCTAGGTTTCCTAGGAATGTGAGTCAAGTATCATGACACTGTAAGTGTGTTTGTGTGTGTATTTTTTTCTTGGGGGGGGGTGAGTATGGTGCTGGGAACCACCACGATAGGAATCATCACATTTTGTCCATTCCAGGCATCTTCAAGCCAAACATGAGCTGCAATGGCAGCACCACCAGAAAAACCTGCAAACCCCTGAGTCTGCCTCTTTCTTAGCCTCCAGCTCCACCTCCCGAACAACAAGGCCACATGTCTCCCCCCAAAGAGAGCAATGGGGAAATTGCAGCATGCGGTGGTAAAATTCATCTGTCTCGGCGAAAGACCCCACACCGCCCAGGAGCTGTGAATCAGCATCCAGGAGCAGACAAAGGAGTTGCTGCTGCTGCCATTGGACCTGAAGCCTGGAACCTTGTAGCAGCCTTGGGCCGAGCCAGGTTGGCGCACGTCCTTTGCCTTCCCACTCACCGCCTCATATGGGACTTGCTCCCCAGGTGGAATTCCACGTTGTACATGAATTGCATTGTGAGCAACAGCAGGCAATAGTGGAGTTCCAGTTGCAAAATGCCCGTGTGAGTTGCAGCTAGCTGCACTTCACCACCACTGAGTGTGCCTCCAAGAGGGGCATCTATACAGGGCTGCAGTGTTTCCAGTACACTACACATATGTTCAGCGCTAATGACACCATCATCAGCACTCACATCCCCATCCTCTGCATGCTGGAAAAAACGCTTCAGACCATGACGGAGGAGGAGGAAGCAGAGGAGGAGGAAGGCCTATTTTCCCCCCTGTCAGGGCAGTGCACATGTGGAACGCAGGGTGGGTTGCTCCAGCCAGAGGACGGTTTTGGAGGAATCAGGGGAGGAGGACTTTCTCTCACAGCAGTAAGCACTGTGGTGAACCAATTGTTCAGGCCACTTGTGTGTTAGTGCTCTTGAATACCTATTCTTAGTGTAGTATCGACTGGTTCAGGGCACTTAAGACCCTCTTGGGAAATAAAAATAAAAAAATTGTGTGGTTACCAATTGTTCAAGTTACCTGTTAGTGCTCTGCAATACCTATAGTTCAATGCACATGTTAGTGCTCATCAATACCTATAGTTCAAAGCACCTGTTAGTGCTCTGCAGTACCTATAGTTCAATGCACATGTTAGTGCTCATCAATACCTATAGTTCAAAGCACCTGTTAGTGTTCTGCAATCCCTATACTTCAAAACACCTGTGAGTGCTCATCAATACCTGAAGCCAGAAGTAACTGAGTCACTAATGCTCTATGATGACATATCTGGCTGGGAAACCATGGACCATCCGCCCGTCCCTGCCCCAGTTGCAGACCTAGGGTTCACAGATGCCTAAGAGCTTCTGTGTGAGAATGAGGACATGGCCAGCGTACCATCACAGGACACCTTGGATGATGATGAGACCCAAGTGCCAAATGCTGCAGCTTTCTGCAATGTTGAGGTTGAGAGGAAGGCTAGCAGGGAGGAGTGGGTGGGATGAGATGTCATCAATACTTGTAGTTCAAGACACCTGTTAGTGCTCTGCAATTCCTAAAGTTCAAAGCACCTGTTAGTGCTCATCAATACCTGAAGTTCAAGGCACCTGTTAGTGTTCTGCAATTCCTAAAGTTCAAAGCACCTGTTAGTGCTCCTCAATACCTGAAGGTCAAGGTACCTGTTAGTGTTCTGCAATTCCTAAAGTTCAAAGCACCTGTTAGTGCTCATCAATACCTGAAGTTCAAGGCACCTGTTAGTGTTCTGAAATACCTATAGTTCAAAGCAGCTGTTAGTGCTCTGCAATACCCATAATTCAAATCACCTGTTAGTGCTCTGCAATACCTATAGTTCAAATCACCTGTTAGTGCTCTGCAATACTTATAGTTCAAATCACTTGTTAGTGCTCATCAATACCTGAAGTTCAAGGCACCTGTTAGTGCTCATCAATACCTAAAATTCAAGGCACCTGTTAATGTTCATCAATACCTATAGTTCAAATCACCTGTTAGTGATCATCAATACCTGAAGTTCAAGGCACCTGTTAGTGCTCATCAATACCTAAAGTTCAAGGCACCTGTTAGTGTTCATCAATACCTATAGCTCAAATCACCTGTTAGTGATCATCAATACCTGAAGTTCAAGGCACCTGTTAGTGTTCGGCAATACCTATAGTTCAAAGCAGCTGTTAGTGCTCTGCAATACCCATAATTCAAAGCACCTGTTAGTGCTTTGTAATACCTATAGTTCAAATCACCTGTTAGTGCTCTGCAATACCTATAGTTCAAATCACTTGTTAGTGCTCATCAATACCTGAAGTTCAAGGCACCTGTTAGTGCTCATCAATACCTATAATTCAAGGCACCTGTTAGTGCTCATCAATACCTATAGTTTAAGGCACCTGTTAGTGCTCATCAATACCTATAATTCAAGGCACCTGTTAGTGCTCATCAATACCTAAAGTTCAAGGCACCTGTTAGTGCTCTGCAATACCTATAGTTCAAATCACCTGTTAGTGATCATCAATACCTAAAGTTCAAGGCACCTGTAAGTGTTCATCAATACCTATAATTCAAGGCACCTGTTAGTGCTCATCAATACCTATAGTTTAAGGCACCTGTTAGTGCTCATCAATACCTATTATTCAAGGCACCTGTTAGTGTGCATCAATACCTATAGTTCAAGGCACCTATTAGTGCACATCAATATCTATTGTTCAAGGCACCTGTTAGTGCGCTGCAATACATATAGTTCAAAGCACCTGTTAGTGCTCATCAATACCTGGAGTTCAAGGCACCTGTTAGTACTCATCAATACCTTTAGTTCAAAAAACTGCTAGTGCTCATCAATATCTATAGTTCAAGGCACCTGTTAGTGCTCATCAATACCTGAAGTTCAAGGCACCTGTTATTACTCATCAATATCTTTAGTTCAATGAACCTGCCAGTGCTCATCAATACCTAGAGTTCAAGGCATCTGTGTGTCAGTGCTCTTTTCGGTTCAGGGCACCCTAAGGCACATTTTCCTGCTATTTTTTTTTATTTGCCCATTTTGAGATGCTGTAGGTGTCTAACAATGCAAGAAGCAGCAAATAAGGGACAGGGACATGACTGTGGTACTTCTGCTGCTGGTAATGGAGCTGGTGCCCTTCTGCTGCAGGGAGAGGACGTCTTTCATCCTTGCCTGCTACACCTTCCTCTGGTGCAAGCTGGCGCCATAGTTTGGAGCACATTTTTGTAGGCCCCAATACTGCTGGCAAATTGGTGAGGCCAAAACATATTGAGGTATTCATAGATTATATGGCACACAGTTCTACCAGTTCCATGGGATATTTTTCCACCCACTCCACTGCAGCCAAGAGTGCTGAGCCCTTCACTTCATTCCCCGTAAAATAAGAAAGGCCATCCCAGCCAGAAGTCATGGAATCACTAATGCTCTATGATGACGATGCGTGGCTGGGATACCATGGAACATCCATCTGTATTGCAGACCTAGGGCTCACAGATGCCCAAGAGCAAGTGTCCTATCAGAACGCGTATACACAGCCAATGTGGACATCCTTACGTTCCTTAAGATGAACCAGGATTCCACAAGACTTGGCTGCGCCAGCACCTGGTTGAGTGACTGGTTAAAGTGTTTGCTACCTCCTCTGCCTCGCTTATGCTTAAATTGCCACATCCACCTCCACCACCTCCCACCCGATCTCTGACACCTGTGACACCCATGTATAGATTCATTTATTTATTGTATTTATTGATGTATATATAGATATAATATTTGGTATATTTTTTCATTGATATAAATATCCATTTATTTATGTAGATATGTATATATTGATTTATTTATCGTTTTCTTTATTCGTGTATTTATTTATTTTTCTTTTTTTTAGTTTTCCGTTATTATTTTGAGTACTTTCCGTGGCAGTACCAGGGCAGTCACCCAGGTGTTACCCCCCTAATTCGGTCTCCAGCACCCCTTAAAATCATTTTTTTATTATTTGTGTATTTCTTTTTTATTTTTATTTTTCTTTTGTGCCACATTGACTATATGGAGAATGGGGTTGGGGAATGCCATATTGTTTATATGGGTAGTGGGATGGGGGAATGCCGCATTGCCTATATGGAGAATGGGATGGGGGAATGCCACATTGCCTATATGGGAAACGGGATGGAGGAAGCCAAATTGCCTATATGGGGAATAAAAGGGGTGAATGCCGCATTGCCTATATGGAGAATGGGATGGGGGAATGCCACATTGCCTATATGGGAAATGAGATGGAGGAGGCCAAATTGCCTATATGGGGAATAAAAGGGGTGAATGCCACATTGCCTATATGGAGAATGGGATGGGGGAATGCCACATTGCCTATATGGGAAACGGGATGGAGGAAGCCAAATTGCCTATATGGGGAATAAAAGGGGTGAATGCCACATTGCCTATATGGAGAATGGGAGGGAGGAATGCCACACTGCCTATGGGGAATGGAATGGGGGGATGTCCCACTGTCTATGGGGAATGGGACTAGGGCAATTCCACACTACCTATATTGGGATCGGGAGGGGGAATGCCACACTGCCTGTGGGGAATGAGATGGAGGGGAGTGCAACATTACCTATGTGAGGATTGGTAGAAGGAATGGCACACTTCCTATATAATGATTTTGGGGGGGTGCTACACTAACTATGGGTAATGGGAGGAGAGAATGTCACATTGCCAGTAATGGGGGAATTCTGCACCTTATTTGGTTCTTGGCACATTTGGTTCAAAATATTTGTTTTCTTATTTTCCTCATCTCATACCTAACTGCTGCCAACTCTAAAAGGATCCTTAGGGTGACTTTTTGTAAAATGTTATGTAATGTATCAAAGCTGACTTGCCATTACAGAAAAACAAATACACACTGCAGTGACTATGAACTAACTATGCACTGATGAGATAAATATTATCCTGTAAATGTATAGTTAAAAGTAGAAATAGGATTTACAACTTAAAGAGGAACTTCAGAGGCCATCCAAGTTTCACTCTTTGGGGCACCCCTGTTACACTCCCCGTCCCCCGCATCCCGGCTCACCTCTAACCAAGCATGCACCCGCGCCCGGCCTTTCTGAATGGGCGGCACAGGCATGTCACAGCTAGAAGGTTAGTGGGGAATGCGGCCGGCAGGGAACTCGTCTCCCTTCTGTTCCACTCGTCTGCTTAGCTGGCCAGGTGGCTTAACCGTCAGCAGCAGCCTGGGCCATGGGAGCGACAGCAGGATGAGTGGATCAGGAGACCTGGAAAAAAACCCACAGCGGGGCACCACGATGCTGCTGCATATAGGAACATCCTAAAAAGCCAAAATTGGGTGTGCTGTTCCTCTTTAAATAAAATCTTTAGATATATTTTACATTGACGTTTCCTCCCAGTCCTCCATAACCTTACATTATACAAGGCATAACGAACATGTTGTGAAAGGAAACCACTCATTCCGTGTTCTCTCTGAAATTCTCTGCCAGATACCGCTGTTTGGCAGCAGGCAGAAAAATATCCTGACTCTGTAATCTTGGCAAACAGGTGTTGTGCCAAAGGTTAAGAATGTGATCCAGGAGCCGCAGAGGAACGTGTACACACACATACCCGCAATACTATGCACGTGTATAAATCTTCTCCTCTGAATGCCTTTGCACTGGCTGGCAGTGTAAACCCCCACAATGAGTTTCCCTCTTTATACAGCCATGTACTGCATGAATCGACTTGAGTAGAAAAACATGTTCTATATAAAAGTGTAGAAATCCTTCATTTCACTTATTGCAATGCTGGACACAAAACAGATGCTTCTGAGCTTTGAATTGGAGGACAACACCGGCCACCATAAATGCATGCTACATGTTACAAGTAACAAAATCTAACCCTTGTTTAGAAAAAAATCATTTCTTTAAAACATTTATGACGATACCATGGCACCTAGGTCTCCACAAGAGCTCTTTAAATGGGCCTCTCAGAATCAGGTGCCTGCCCAAAATGTGGAAGTGACTGAGCAGACCTGCTACACCAGTTGTCAAGAAATGCAGGCCGTACGTCATTAGATGTAGCCTGAAATGTTGTATCAGTTGTCTCTCATATACCCAGTAGTCGGCAATGTTGGGGTCTTGGTCGAAGGAGGTTTCAAGGGTTTTGTGGGCAGGAAAGAGCCTGGCTGTATGAAAAAAAGGTTATCCTGAAACACCTGTTCTAGGTGGAGAGAATTGCAACTCTCCAGAAAAGGACACCAAGAGAAGTTTTATGACCCGAAACCCATTATTTTTTGGGACATAGAACTTGGTATGTGACATGGATTGCCTTGGGGAACGATCAATCCAGATGGAACACAATTTTTTTGCTGTCCCTCTCTGTAAGATGGCAGGCGATCTGTTATTGCATAGGTTTGGCAATGACATCATTGCCACACACAGCAGTGAAAAGGAATGGAGGAGGCGGAGCTTTACAGCTAAAACAGGCATCATTATCTGGGATTAGAGTAAAGTAGTGGCATCAAAAATTGCCAAAACGTACTCTTCATGGGGGGTGCAATTCAGGGGATGCTAGAGAAAAATATGGGTTTTGGCCTGCTTTAAATGCATTGTAAAGGCTCTTGGCAAATACAGAGGAAGTACTATGGACACAGTTGAGGTTGAGTATTGATAGAGCACATGGGTGACTAATTGAAAAAATAACCGGTAACAATATTCAGATGAACTATTCTTTTATGTCCTTTTCTTGGAAGAAGATAATAAGTGAGGGGTCTCATTTTGATTCCTATTACTATACACGTTCCTTTGCAGTTTATTCTGAGATATGTAGCCGCGGATGGGGCCGATTTCATACGCCACCGCCGCTGAACTGGAAGAGGTTGGCGAGGTAAGTCACAGCAGCGCTCCCTGCTGCACACTCTGTTGGGGATGGATTTTTGTGGTTATAAAATCACTCAGTCGGCCCAGGCAGGTCATACCTGCAGATCAACACAGAGATGGAGTCGTGTAAGACATTATCCTGGTCAGCACAGGAGAAGGACTTCAGCCAGGCTTAGTAAAGACAAATCTGACATCTGGAGCCAGGTTATACACAGAATCTGGATTGTCTTTCAGGCCATGTCATATACTAAGGGGGTCAGCGGTGTCCGCTGCAGCACTAGTTTGCGTGGCTGCAGCGGACAGCGGTGAACACAGACTTTGGCAATGCATTTTGCTGTATTTGCGCCACAATTTCACAGACATTTGCTTTGAAAAGTGGTCTGGAGAATGCCAGCGAACTGCTGACAACACACTTTTATAGCATATGTCGGCATTAGAGGGGTCCCATAATATATTCGTGGTGTCTTGGGGGTGCCTGGGTTGTTTGAGAAGTATAAGAATAAAAGTTTTTTTTTTAAATATAAAAGGCATGTGAAAGCATTATTATTATTAGTTTTACATATGCTTGGTAACTTTCTGATGTTCATTCTCGAAAAATAAGATAAAAAAAGGCCTAAAGTAACAATTTCTCCAAAAATAACATTCATTCCTATGGGGCTTGCCACTAAAAGCTGGCGAACGCAAAAGGTGTTCGTTGGCATTTGCTGAGCCAAGCTGAAGTAGAAGTAAATCCAGAAAACATGGACATCGTAGTCGGAACATGCAAAGTTTCACTTGGTAAATGCGGAAACTAGGGTAAACCTAGCGAATCCTTTTGTAAATCACCCCGTAATTGAGTGTTGTTCCTAGTGCAGGGGGGCCATCCTGATTGCCAGTGACCCCTTGGGATTAACCCTGTTAAACCCCAATAAACCTTACCTTACACCTAGGTTCCTTGGCAAAATCGAATCATATGGTTGCTGGCGGCCAGATACCCTGAAAACCACAGTGCTCAATTTTACTGGGGAACCGAGGAGAAAATTAGATTTCCTGGGTTTAGTGGGGTATGCCATTATATCCAAGTTAATTACAAGTGTTATATATAAATATATTGTACTATAGTAAAAGGGCGAGTCATCATTCACCTAAAAAATGCATTACAGGGATTGATCACCCATGTAAAAAAACAAAAGTATACTTCTCATTTGTCCCCCCCACTGATCAGTCTGATTCCTGTAGTGAGCAACTCCCCCGATCAGTGGATTGCATCCCACACTGCCTGGGTCCCTATTAGCAGGTAGTTGCTCTTCCATGTCTTACTTGTGCCCATCCCCGACCATCAATCACAGGAGTGCTAGCATTCACTACAATTGAGGGGACTGTCAGACCACACCCCCTCCAGAGCAATGAATGAATGAACTATTCCTTCCTTCTGTTTGGGCCCAGGGCTGCGCAGTATGCAATCCAGAAAGACCGAGCTGCAGGGGACAAACGGAGTACACTTTTATTTTTTTTATATGGGTGCTCAATCCCTCTAAATGCAGATGTTTTCTCTAGTTAAAGGGCTGGGTCTCATCCTTTTTTCTAAAATAGGAGTACCAGTTCTACCTGTGGTACATAAGATCCTATTAGGTGATACACGACAATGCTGCAGACTAAACTGTACCCCAGCCTGTATGTCAACCTGGTCAGCTGCCATGCATACTTTACCCAAATCTGAATAGCTGTATGTATAAACTGCTCCAAAAGGTGATGGAAACTATTCATGTGCATTTTATTTTGGGGTATTTTATTTAACTTTAAATGATTTTTTTTTTGTTCACCAACAACAATATACTTGATCAATCAAATGATGAATGACCAGACCCCAGGTAGTCAGGTCTAAATTGTTGTTCAAGGTGCACCACTGAATGAAAGTTGAATATCACATATATAAAAATATATTTACATTTATTAAGAAAATTACACCATGAAAATAATCAGGAATAAAACTCAACACATTACAAAACATTTAAAAAACATATATACTAAGACATACTGTGCACCAGACCCCACGCGGAACCCTCAATCCATAGCAAACCAAGTAGCATTAATAAAGTGCCATAGCCATGGTGCACGCTGTGTAAAGCAGTGATTAATAAGCCCTAACTGACCAAACAGAGGGAGAAGAAAATGCATGTGCAGTAAATGTGTACATCACCGTTTAGGTTGGCATGAAGGTGCCCGGACAGATCCAGAGGTGGCAACCCATTTCGTGACAGTGTGCCACTTCCTTCAGGCATCTGCTTATTAATCATTGTTTTACAAAGTATGTATAGAGTTTTTGCATTTTTTGGTACGTTTTGTATCACTTACATGAATAAATTGACTATTGCAATTTATTAATGTTTCTTGGTTTGCTATGGATTGAGGGTTCCACGTAGAGTTTGGTGCCCAGCATGTCTTAGGCCCTTATTTATGAAGGGATAGCGACAGGTAGCGACTGGTGAGCGGCCGGTAATAACGGGCCCCGCCACGAGAACGCCGGCTCCCCACCACAATCACACATTTATCAAGCCGATCCTGCTTAGCGACTGAGATAGCGCCATATAGCGACTCATTCATTATTCCAGCCTCAGCCCACAGCGCCAGCGTCCGACCTTGAACAGCGACAGGTATGACCTCTCGCTACCTGGCGCTCTCCAATGCATTTCAATGGAACAATCTTTAAATATTCATAATTAATTGTTATTAATGTATTTTTTTTTTTTCAATGTGAAAAATTCTGTGACCACTTCTGCCATGTTAGATCATTTTTTTAAGGGGAAAAAAAAAATTTGTGCAGAATTGATATTACAGGTCTGATATTATTGTATTCATATTACTAAATTCTTTAAAATTTTTTTTTTTTTTCTCCAAAAATATGGTGGTTTGGGGGTTAAAAAAATACTTTTTACACATCGCCGCCAGCGCTCTGGGGTTTAAACATGCATTTCACAGCGCTTGAATTTTTGGAGCGTGATTTTTTTGATGAATCTGGTGACCAGTCGCTATCATGCGCACCCATACATCATGGAACCTGTCAAATAGCGACTCCTAACCCCGTATTCAACATTACTACACACCGACTGAGTCGCTATCAACAACCGAACAGCAGCCAAGCACAGCGACTACTAGCGGGCACTGTGAAAATACAGCTACAGTCGCTCAACTGTCCCTACCTGCAGCTATTAATGAATCGGCCTCTTAGTATATATACTTTTTAAATGTTTGCAATGTGTTGGGGTTGAATCTTGATTATTTTCATGGTGTAATTTTCTTAATAAATTGAAATATATTATTATATATGTGATATTCAACTTTCATTCAGTGGTGCACCTTGAACAACAATTTAGACCTGACTAGCTGGGGACTAGTCATTCATCAGCTTAAGGTGACTGAAAACCCTTATGTGCCACCAAGCGGGTACTTGATGAAAAAGAATGGTCACCCCTTTGGAAAAAAATAGCATATTTATGTAATGCAAAAGAGGTAATCTGCAATTATGTAAAGAGGAATTACTGGCAAGTTTTTTCCAATTAAACCTGGAGTTGATTAAAAATAAATCAACCCAAAATTATTATTGGAACAATTTGAAGCGAATCAGAAAAATGTAGGTCAATTAAACTTTAAACCGAATCCAAAAAGCAACCATGTCTCCTAGGCCAACAACAGCTAACAATAAAACATATTTCACTCGTGATAATCGCTTGTCAAATATAAATATCACTTCAAAGTTTTTTTTATTAACAAATTACTTTTTCCAGTCCAGAAACAACATGATGATATTATGGCCTGCATCTGTTTTATTATTTGGAAACAAGTCCTGGCAACAGGGATGACATCACATAGTAGATGGTCAGTTGGATCATCTTGGACTTCCTCCATGGATAGCCACATGCAGGTGGAAAATGGATGTCATGTCAACAGCTGAAAACACCAGACCTCATTGACTGACAAACAGTGAATGAAACTAACAAATTAAAGCAACGCTGCACTCTTGAATTTGAAGGATAGTTAGGATATTCTTGATAGACCAACTGCTGAAATAACTAATTTTAAGTCTATGAAATTGGCTTGGCACTCACAGATGTTCTTTTGCTGGCAGAACAAGCAATGATATTGTAATGAACAATGACTATGACTTTTGAGGGAATTAGACGAGTTTAAAAATGTTCAAAGTATCATCTATACCATCATGTGTGTATGAGGCCATCTTTTCCCACGGCATCATATTAACTGCAATATGCGGGCAACCAAAACATTCCTATTTATGGATAAAATACACCAGTCCCTGACTAGCTAAGGCAGCCAGATTGCATCTTTGCTTCCATTGGCAACATATACGCTAAATGCAAAGCTCTTTTTCTTCCTAATGTGGGAAGGGGTTACATTTCTTGGCATTAGCCTGTGACCAATTAGCAAAGATCTTATTACTTTGGTGTCAACCGAAATAAATCACACTAGCAGAAATAACTTACTACAAGCCATAGGTGTCACCAGGGTAGAAGGTAATGCTGACAACAATCCTGTTGGGAACATTTTCTGTAATCTGTGATCTATGACTAAGGGCTGACAGAATACCCGAAATGTGTCAGAAGGTCTTGTATGTTTTGTGTCACTCCGGGTCTACCTTTGTATTTTAGCACTGCTTTTTGACAATTTTTGGAGATGATTTTAATATTTTTCATTAAAGACTTACATTTTTAAGGCGCGCGGACCCACTCTCTTTATCCTTTAACATTTTCTGTAATGCTACATAAAGTAAGCAAAAAGTCAATAAGTGTGTGGTTACCTAGGTCAGTGTTCCCCAGCTCCATATTCCCGGCTGCAGGTCATGTTTTGCAGATATCCAAACAGAGGCACAGGAGAAGAAAGGAAGCGACAGTAAAGTCTGCATTTGGTTACCATATTCAAAAAATATTCTGCACAAAATTGGGGTCCATTCACAGCTTGGTGAGAAAACAGACTTCTTGTTTAGGAGAAAAAACTGCCATTCACTTTCATTGTCTACCGGGTGTAAATTTTCACCTGGCCCAGCTCCAAGGTAGACAATGAAAATTAATGGTTTTCTCTCCAGGGGCCGCAGGAGTGAGTTTTCTCATCAGGCTCTGAATCGACCCCATAGTAGTAAGCCACCTTAGAGAGATAACCATGTAAAGTTTAATTTAGCAGAAAAATACAAAAGTATCCCCTTTTTAAGGGGAAAGGATGCTTTCTTAAATCAGAAATTATTTACATGGCATTGATAAGTAGTGAGTAGGAGGAGCCATGTAAATCATCTCCTTATGTCTCTCAGTGCTATCCCAAGCATCCATGTTAATTCAGACTTTTTGGGTTATCCAGTGATCTATCTGTCATATCAAGACAGTAGAATGAGATTGGGGCAATGCTGTAGTGATTAATATTACCTTTATACATTTATTTGTACGGGTATCTTGAGCAATTGAGCCTATACTAGATATTTTGGCCAGCTCACCTGTAATTCCCATTTTTATATTTCATGCCCTTGATACTGGATGCTTCCATCTTTTCCATATATTTTGCATAATCCTCTCCTGTCCATTCATAAATGAGATAGCAAGTCAAAATAGTCATTGGCTTCTGCACTCCCATTGGCTGCTGTAGCTTCATCCAATCAGTTCTTGTATCATGTCCTTATCGCTCTGCTGATAGGCTGACAGCTGGTAGGGGTGACCAGTGTATTCATGGAAATAGATCTTAGCATAGAGGTAATTGAGTGGATTGCATTTTTCCTTTTTTTCTCTACTTTTTTGTCCTCACATTTCCTATAAAGGGAAGTTCACTTTTTGTGATGGAATTGGTAGAAAGAACAATAAATTAATTTGCTAACATATATTTAATAATGTAGTTCCTCCTTACCAGTTTGTTTCCACATCTGCTGAATGGCTTTTCAGCATAGGTCCTGGCAGGTAGTCGTGGTTTAGTGTTAGGATGCTTTTCCTCATGAGCCGTTTTTTTCCCTACAAATTAGGAATCCTTACTGAGCTCACTCACATTAGCAGTGGCCATAGCATCAGAGTTCTGTACCTACAGAGTTCATGTTTTTTGTAATTCTTGCTACACAGACTTGATGTACAGTTACTGATTGATAAGCTCAGTACCTCAGCACTTGGCACGCAATATAAAACTTTCAAAAATGGCATTAAAAGTGCACTTTCCCTTGAAGTTATGTCTGCAAGGAGTTTATTGAGTTGCCATTTCTGTAGCACGCATAGCATGTTGCTACCTTTAAATGTTTATTGGTTATTTTGATGAGCTCCATATCCGGATCATTATTAAATCTAACCCATCCATTGCCAGGCCAGCCAGACCTCGATTACATCAAGATCCAAGTCAAATTATTTGGGAATTTATATTTGTTGTATTTTTTCTATTACTAAAAGATTCAATAAGAGTTGAAAAAAATTCTCATGATAGTAAAAAAATCAGTTCATGAGAAAATAGCCTTAGAATGCCACTGTTGCTGAAAGTCAATGGCACTTTTTTACTCCTTTATAAGAAAAGTAGAGAACTGTTTACTCCTTTCTAAACTGTAGTAAAAGCTGCCATTGATTTTCATTGTCTTTTTATCTGGCGATTCAGTAAAAGTGACATTCTCAGGCTTTTCTCTCATGAATTGAATTGTTTACTACCGTGAGAATTTTTTTCAACTCTTATTGAATCAAGGCCATAGACTGGTAACCTGGGTCTTGGAGACCAAGCACCTGGCCTCCACATCTGGAAGTGTGTCAGCCCTTATGCAGGCCTTTGCTCTGATGGTCATCAGACTCTTGTGCACCTCTGTGCCTGGTTGAGGTTCAGGTAACCAGGCTGTTTACCCACACCTCCCAAAAAAACTTTAACGAAAAAATAGGTTGGACTCATTGACTGCCAGCATTTTTCTTCTGATCTTCTTGGTTTGCTTGAAGATCTTCAGCACCCTGCAAGCAGGTCAGCAGCTGTCAGAGATCTCCAAACAAGTGGCTGGGGACACCCTTGGCTTTTATACAGTTGGTAGCTTGTCTATAGTCCTGGCCTAACTACCAACAACCCCACTGGCCATGATGGTGCGTTAGAACCCAGTATCAATTGGAATTGGCCAGGAGCACCCCTGGAAGCGCACTGTGCTGAAGTGCATAAGAGCTGGTAGCCTTGCAGGGCTAGAGACTGGCTGTTTGCCTTGTGAGCTCTGATGCACTGGGGGGCAGCCTCAGGGGGCAGGGTGTTATGTTATTTATACATTACTATATAAAAATAAGGAATAGGCAAATAAACTGGTGGATTATTCAGATGTACTGAATGGCAGATGCCGTGGTTCCAGGCTGGATAGATGCCTGCCCCACTAATTGGTAATTTCTACAGCGCACAGGAAGCAACCTATAAAGTGGTATTTTCAGTTATCAGAACAAAATATTCAGTTCACTGTTTCTGGCTGTTGCTCGCATAAATTTTTAATCAGCGCAGAAGCTTCAGTTTGAAGCACTTTAATAATATGTCACTGAACATTAAACTAACCAAACAAAGTCATTATGTTTTATTCATATTGTTTCCAGCCACTAAAGGAAATCCAGGACTACAAAGACCCGAACCAAAGAACATAGCAGGAAGTTTGCAGATCTGAAATCAGGTGTTTAATGTTTCTTGGAGGCAAAAAAAAGAATAAACTGGAAAATGTCCATTCCTGCCAATTTACTCTTCATTTGTTGCACAACCTAAAAAAAAAAAAAAAAAGAAAAAAGGCAATTTAATAAATTCTTAGTAACACATCAAAACCCATCTACAGCACATGCTGCAGATCACTGTGCCTTTTACTGGAGGGGCTGAATCTACCAGCCATTAACATCTGTGACCCCCCCCCCCATTAAAGGGGATACCCATCTGAAAAAGCAGTCAGTGTTGCTTACTGTGGGCTGGGGATGGCTAAAGGGCATTTTTGGGCTCATTGCACACTTAGAACCTTCCTTTCAAGCATCAGAAATTCAACATTAGGCATATAGAAGAGTGAGGCGCAGTTCTATTTCTGTATGCTGTTAGCACCTTCCTATAGAAATTATTATGCATCACATGTGACATGGCAAGCATGTGTTCTGCCTTTTGCCCTAGCAATACATCAGCACCCATATTGTCCAGTCAGACCCTCTTTCCAAAGTTAAAAAAGATAAAAAGGATTGTCCCAGGCTAACTTTCTTCCCTTTTCTCCTCCATGGGAACTGTAAAATGAGCCATTTCAAAGTGTCTTAAAATCTCAGATTATATTATACATTACGTATTCCAAGCATAGCCACAATTTTTGCTTTATATTCTGGGTCAAGTCTGAGCAAGAATTATGCCCATTGGTATGGGTTCAGGGCTTCTCTAGTGGAGCGTGGGCCCTGGGCTAATACATTTAATATTCTACATTTCACTATTTACCAGTCCCATGTTTTCTTTCTCCGATCTTCAGGGCTCTTTTGTGCCCCATCTGCCATCTTCTTTCAGCAATGGCAGTCTTCAAATGCTGTCACATACCTTGTTGTGAATCGGCCGATGTACTGCTAGCAGTACCACCTGCAGCTTCCCCTGATAGTGGTTACAGGGGAAACACAGCAGACGGGAAGGCCAGAGTGTCAGGGATTGAAGAATTGCAGATTCTGGTAAGCTGAACTGGAACTCAGGACCTGGGAGGCAAGACAGGGTTAATTCTGGCTGAGCTAGGAGGAGGCCAGTGGTGAATGTCTGTAGTACTACACCACAAGGCAGCTTCTGCCAGCAAGTCTGGTTTTCCCAAAGCTACCGATGGCAAGTGCTGAGCCCAGAATTCACAAGGACCCCTATACAAGTTTAACTACCATTACCCAACACCATCAATTGACAGGATTGTGCAGATGTGCCCATTGGCCCTGAGCATGGGCCTGGAGCTGAGTACCGGACGTGTGCTATAGGACATAAGAGCTGTTAATGACAGGACCGGGGGGCCACCAGTTCAGCCCTTTAGCCCTGGGAATACCAGCCCCTATTCTTGGTTTGCTGGGTTGGCAAGCTTTAGAGGAGGAAGGCCACACTTTATGGGGTAGACATATTTTTTAAAAATTACTCTCTTCTACCCTAATTTTCTAAAATTATAATTATAGGAACATCCCAAAGGATCTAAAGTAATTTTGTCTTAAAGGCTGCTTACAGGAGAAGTTATCTATATGTATTTTTATACAGTCAGGATACATTTCATACTTGGTTCCTGTAACTTTTACATTTAAAGCGATCCAGTTTTTGCAAAATGGCTGTTGGGCACCCAGATCTCCGGGGGCCCAACAACACATACCCCTATGCAAAATGTATTATTTGACCCCGCTGACTGCCAACCCAACAGCCAATCTCAGGACTGACTTTAGCAGAGAAATTCCACTGCAGCTAAGAAATAACAGGCTTCGCAGGTGGATATGCCCCAAATTTTATCTAATGCAGCTTATTTTCAACTCAGTCCACCTCAATCTATTATATTGATTATTATGCTGCATTACAGCTCCATGGCCACACCCACATGCTTCAGAAGATTAATAAAAAGGTAAAACTGTAAAAATTGATATCTCGACCATTACTAATTCAATTTAAAAACAGTAAACCATTTAGGACAGTGCCAAATGTAGCTTGACACAATGGTCTAACAATTGTCTTTTGCCTGAAATATTACTTTGAGGGGAGATTTATTTTTTAACTCAACCCAAGAAACCCTACCTGCAAAAAATATAAGCTATTAGATTCTGGTGACGGTATAAATGTTGCCCTCCCTTGCCGGTTCCCTTGGACCTGCTACCAGTTCTTGGCAGAAACCAGAAAAAGCACAACCAGGCAATGAATTTATGATGATCAGGTTAGAAATTCCTTGAAAGTCCTAAGAGGAACAACAAGGCATAAAAGCATATGTAAGACTCATGTTACAGAATGCAGCCAAGATTCCTGAACTGAACTGCTAATGTGGCCATATGCACATGTTTGCCACCTACAATGAAATAAAGTGAAAAAAATGCAAGGGAAATACACCTTGATGGATTTTTTAAACTGCACTGCACTACTGCAGTTCTGGCTTGAACTAGCCCCATGAATTTATTAATATCTCAGCATTTTGCTTTGTTTATGCAAATAAGCAGAATCATCATGAGCCAAATGTTACCAGTCTGCTAAAATGTAAAGCTGTGCCCACGTTCCTGGGCCCCACAGCTACTGAATAGGCTCCTATGGTGATAATTATACCTATAGGCAGCAGCTGATGGAGGGGCCACCATTTGTATAGTAGAGTTCTTGGGCTTCCATCTTGCTTGTACTGTGTCTGTTCTCTTTCTGTTGGGAGTTTAGTCCAGATGGAACTGAGATGACTTTGAAGCAGTGTTCCTCTGGCCACTATTAGTGCTTTATTATAAAATAGCTAAGCAGGACTGAGATTTGTGAGTCTCTTATTTAGGGAAGAACAGGTTGCCCAGCTGTCTATGCAATGGGAAAGGCCTCGATATTAGAGATGAGAGCCAGAGGCTGCTCTGAATTTCAGGGAAAGTTTGTTTTGTCACAAACTTGAATATTTTGGGGTTCATGCTGACCGAACTTTCGCTGAAAACCTGACTCACCTGATCTCTCGCTGTCCTCCATCTGTCCCACACTGCTATATTGCTGTCCCACACCAGTCTCTGCAGCATCCAGTGGCCCAGCTGGGCTCCTGGGAATCTCTGTTCCTTTCTGCAGGGAGGGGCATTGATAGTGGGAGTGAGCTGTGATATCACAGCGGATTCCCAGTATATATAGCCCCTCCGCTTGGCAGGATTCAGAGCTGTCACTGACAGCTGGAAAGACTGGCTCGAGCCAAGCACGCACCCAGCATTCGCCAATCTTTCTAGCTGTCACTGACAACAGCGGAGGATAGGTGCGGGACACAGCCTTGGACTTCTGGGAACACCAACGATGGATTAGAGGTATTCTTGTGTTTTTGTGTACATTTAACTATTTTTTGAGACCCCCTATTCCAGTTTAGGGCAGGAGGGGCTGGAAAGTCACCTGCAGGCAAGGGGATGACTTGCCATAACCCCCTCCCCATTACCTGCATTTCCAAAGCCCAGGGGGGTGCATAAGAGCCCGTGGCCCGTGGACTATGTGGACTGGTAACGTTGGTCTAACAGAACCCATAGCTGGTGTCAGGGCTGCTTTTACTATTGGGGGGACCCCATGCCATTTTTTACCTCTACTCTCACACTTACCTCTAATCCATCGCTCATCTATGCAGAAATCCAATGCTGTGTTAAACGCCCATCCACCACTGGAGTCACCAACAGCTTGAGAGATGCAGGCGCCCCACTTCTACTGGTCTCTCCGGTTGTCAGTGACAGCTCGGCTCCTCGACACAAGGAGGGGCTATTTATACTGTAAATGCCCTTCTGGGGAACAGAGATGCTGGGAGCCAAGCCCTGCCAATGGATGCTGCGGAACCAGTGCGGAATTTGAGATATAGTGTGTGCTAGTTTGGAGGTCAATGATGGCCATTGATTGGTCCATAACTTCAAGCATGATAGATAGATAGATAGATAGATAGATAGATAGATAGATAGATAGATAGATAGATACACGTTTTCTTATTGACTCTTTTTCTACTAGCTCCAGGATCATTCCTTACCTTTCCATTCCAGATTCACTTTGGGGATTATTTAAGAAATGCTAGCGCCATGTAGTGACACGTAGCGTCAGGTGTTTTAGCGGCGCTCTTGCCAAAAGCCATATTTATAACAGGCAAAATGTCTAGTGCCTCTGAAAGTGTCAGGTAGCATTCTATCTAAGACTAGTGCCTGGTGTCATCAGAGCGCTAGTGCTGTCTGCCCTGCAGCACCACATACTATCAGACACTCTGTAGCATTCTCCCATAGACTTCCATTGTTTTTTTTTAGTGATGTCATCTGTACAACTATTGCATAGCATTTTTTTATTTTTCCGACTACAATCAATTGACAAAGTATCCTTGCCCTGCTTGGGATGAGGGATTTTACACACATTAACCTATATTTATATAATGCATATTTGTACATGCCCTTCAAATGACAGTGGCTTTGCATGTCCTAAATGTCAGCCCATGTGTTTTTGCTGGGTTTGAGTGTCCTCTGGCTGTTTTATGAAGTCATAGAAGCTCTCCTATGACTGTTCTGCTTTCGGTTTCACTTTCTGCACTTCGAGTTTGGCGTGATAATATGCCAAACACACAGATACAAATCTTAACTGTTTATATGTTGCTAGAAAATATAATCCACAGATAACTTAGTAATATTATTGTTCTTGTTTTTGTCTTGGATTCTCACAGCTTTTCCTATTACCGCTGGCTCTTCCATTTCCCCCCCCAAACCCCCCTCATCCCCACCACCAGAAGTTGTGTCCAGCAGCATGGGCCAAAGCCATAGCTGTGATGGTAAGTTACATATAACCTGGGTTGTACCAGAGCTGCCTTGCTGATCTCGCAATCATTTTATTTAAGCCCCAAAAGGAACATGTATTGCCCATTACCATTATTATGTGGTTGTTAGTCACATTTTTGGGGCTTGATGAATGGTTCTCTCAGTGCTACGTTTTATCATGTAATCAGGTAGGAGTGCTAAATTCTCGGAAATCCTCCCCCTCACTGTTGTTTGGCTTAGCAACTCTACCATTGACACCTGGAACTGTGTTGAGCCCTAAAATAGTGTGTGCATATTTTCAGCTAACAACATTGTTTTTTTAATTTTGGCATGTAAAAACATACTTAACCATCACCATGTGTTGGCCCAGCTGGTATCTGGTTTCTGTGTTCCACATACATTTTGCTACCTTCAAAACAGTTGTTATTGGCCCTGTTATTGGCAGTGTGCAATGTGTTGTAGATTCAAACATGCATCCCCTTTAGCTACAGAGTTTACGGATCCAAAAACTAAAAGTATTAGAGCTTTCTTTAAATTACACCCCCAAAATAATTATAAGGCAAAAGTGTACAAGTCCTTAAACTATTTTATTCTGGAAGGTCATGTATTTATATATGACTTTAGCAATCAACGTTGTACTATGGTGTCTGTACCATACATTTTGTGACCTATCCCAATTAAACAATAATATGGATGAATAGGAACCTTTAGTTAATGGTTTCCCTTACAGGAATGTTGCTAACATATAGGGACACCACATGTACACCTAGTTGGCTTAGTGGCAAAAAGTCTGAATAATCAATTTAGTGTCTCTTAAGATCTTGACCAATGTTGTATTTAAAGCAGGATGCATTTAAAAGTCCCAAGACCACTGCAGAAATCAAATAATAATGCATTGATGTCATATTTGGCCTGTGCACCATTGTGTGTAGATCCTTGGACAATAAGACGCTTGTGTGTTTGAACTAATGACACCTGTCTTTGTCCCTTAGAGGAATTGTGTGTTGTGTTTTGTTTGTAATCGGTTTCTTGTTGGACACTTGGCCATGTATTTCAAATGTTTGCTCTATACACTTTAAGTTAGTAGGGACATCCTGTAGCTCCAATGTTTGAGTTAACGATTGTTGAAATGTGGTTCTTTGTTAGTGGTTTTGTCAAACTGATTTAAAAAAATCTTTTTTTTCTCCACAGCTTGCATATGGGAGCATCACAGACTCTTGCAATACATTCTCTAGTCATAAGCTATGCTGCTGGACCTGCGTGAGAAAATTCTGATAAGATAGCTGCTGTGCAGCCCTTCATTTGAATTTAGGTCCAGGTTGGCCTTTTTTGGTCTATTAAAATAATAAAAAAAAAACAAAATTACACAACCTTTCGACTTATGTGTTTTATACAGACACGTCTGGCTGTATAAAATGTAAAGCTAATCCTTGGCATTGCACCCTTAGCGGTTCTAAGGGCCTTGGATGGCACAGAGACATGAAGAGATGATTTGCATAGCTCCGCCTACTGCAAGGGTAGATGGGTAATGCTATCTGTCCTTGGACTGGGTATTGTGCAAATACTTTCTGTTCTAGGAAAGCCACTCTTTTCCTTTACCTAAGTAGAGGGTTTTTGGTCTCTTTAGCCCCCCTATATTAAGCCTAACATGGGTCTCTCCACATACTGGCTTGCGACTATGCTCTGGTATTGCAAAACCATTCTGGTGTGAGACAAATCATATGACGTTTTTTAGGAATTAGCGGGGGCTAATGAAGTTGTGACAATAGCACTTTCTGTAGAGTCATGTGCTAAGCATGGGAATCCACTGTCACAATGTTTTGAAAAATTCTCTTTCTTGGTTTGAGGATTCCCTGAATTCTTACTTTTCAGGAAGTAAAACACACACAAAGAATGTGTGTCTAATTTGAAGAGTAAATAGAGCTTCTGTTTGACATTGCGGGTGAGGAGTGCTTATTACAGAGTGGAATGATAAGCCAGGGGACTGGTGTTTATGTGTCTTTCCTGCTGCCATCACTAGTCATCACTAGTCCTTGCAGTGTGTGGTTGTATCGAAAATACAGATAAGGAAAAAAATGTAACTAATAGGGTTTGGACACAATTGCTATTTCCCTACTAAAAGTTATACTACTATTCAAATATAAATACATTTTAGATTAGTATTATAACGCCTATTATTTCTTATATCATTCTTAATAATTTGCTTTTTTTATGTAGATTATGTTCTTGTACATGCTTCTTGTGATGAAATTTGGGCCTGCCCATTGCATTTTACCTTTCGAATGGGGATGAGCAAATAGCTCTGGAGAAAATGGAACTTGGTCTGAATCTATTTTCTTTTTCTTTCAAACTAGAAGTGAATTCAAAACTTTAGTAATTCTTTTAGCACAAATGGATTCCAACACAAAACACCCCCAGGCAGCTCACCTTGATGGACAGTCAGGTCTGCCCCTTTCAAGTATACTTTTATTCATCAAGCCATAGCACCAGGTAACGACTGGCAGCGACAGGTAACGACAGGTAGCGAACGGTGACCGCCGGGCGCTGTACACAATACCACATTTATCAAAGCGAATCTCGTGAGCGACTCTAACAGCAACACGTAGCGACCGATTAATCATCACAGATGGCTGGCCGTATACCACCGGCACTCTGGCTTCCAGAGCGCCTGGTATTACCTGTCACTACCTGTCGCTCTCAGATACATTTCAATGGACGTTCCTTTTCTTCTCTTTAAACAGGGTTTTATTATTTATTTATTTATTTTTTGTTAAATTATCAAATAATTGTGTCACCTCTCAAGCCATTTTTGAAAACTTTTTTGATTTATAATATTTTTAGGCAGAATTGTCCTTACATGTCTGATATTAAAGTGTTCATGTTACAATGCAATAACAATGTAATTCCATATGTTTTCGCTATGTTCAAAAACAGACTTTAATCACACAGTCTCTGGCACTCTGGCACCGGCGCTGTTTTTTTATAAATATGGTGTGAGTCGGCCGCACTGAGCTGGCGCTACCGTTCACTCCCATACAGTGCTGTACTGGTGTTAGAGCGACTCACACAATATATTCATCAATGCCGGCCAGCGACTGAGACGCACAGAAACAGCGAACCATGGCCGAGCACAGCGCCTGCTAGCGGTCGCTCTCAATGCTTCGCTACAGACGCTCATCTGTCACTACCTGGCGCTAGTAATGAATCAGTCTGATAATAGATTATTGCACATATATTACAAACATTGTCTCATTCACTTGAATGTATGAGTGGCAGCGTGCAAGGCACCCGGGAACTTCCGCTCCGGCGTATCATGGCGTATCAGTCCAGGCAAAATGGCGGCACCCAGCATAGTGATAGGGTGTTGAGCACCACTGGATTACAGCCGAGGTACATTTTTGCTTTTTATTTAGTGCTAGGTAAGGGTGGCATCAAAATGGGCAGTCTGGCTGGACTGGCCCTTTAATAGCAGTTTCTCAGCATCCCAAGTTTTAGCAGAATAGTGTTGTGGGCTTGAGCCCAGAGCATGACAAATGTATGTAATTTTTATATGTTTTATACATATTTATAAGAGTTTATTAATACACAGCATAAATGAGTACATTTCCAGTCTATAATGCCAGTAAGCCTTTTTTTTAACAAATGATTAACCTAGTTACTACATTTGGAAGGTAGGGCAAGTTGGGCTGTACAAACACAGACATTATAAGCTTGTGCAAGCTACATCTACCGGATCATATAGAAAAGCCTCAAAGAAATATTGAAATGTGGTCTGCGTGGCATGTGAGATTAAACTCTTTTGGATATTTTCCTCTTCCCGGGGCATCTGGATTTGGGGATGCCACCACAATCCACTCATGCCATGCCATAGGATCGCTGTAAAGGGGAGTTTCACTGCGTTCCTGGGGGTTTCACACATTGGGGTATGGAATCAGGTTTTCCCAAAAAGAGTCTTTAAGGTAGACCAAAAGTGGGCCCTGGTGTCTTATAGACAAATTTCCTTCCTACTCGGCACCTCCATGTGTGTAACCCCTGCAATCCCACAGCCTGGTAAGGGCAGCCAAGACATCCCTGGCATTTCTTTAGCTGCTCTGCCCTCCTGCACCAGACCTCTATGAATAGCTGTCATGAGCTTGCACAACCAAAGGGGAGCAGCTAGCCTGCCATTCAGGTTTCCTAGCTGCTCATTCACATGCATAGCTAAGAAACCTGATTCAAGGGGAGCCAAACATGGGGTCGCTGACAAGATAAGAATACCAGCAATCTGAGTTTTACACAGAGGGAAATCTCCAGTTGGGATTTTCCAGACATGGACCAAACCGTACAAGCAAAAGCCTAGAATTTGGACCACTTTAAGGAAGCTCTGATCCAGAAAGTTCAGTTTGTAGCACTCAAAGAACAGAATAAGCCTGCTATAATTGAAGTACACTTTACAGGTTTAAAGTGGACCAAACCTCCAACCCTCTCCCAGGAACATACTTTAGGGGACTTCAATGGTCTGCAGGGAAATCCTCATTATCATGAAAACCTACAATGAGTTTTGGTCCACTTTAGCAACACAGAATTCACTCTCCCAGACCCACCCACTCTCCCTGTGACTTACTGGAAGAAAATGGATCTGGATTTCTTGCTAGGATAGGAAACTGTAAAACTGTATTTTGCAAGGCAATAATTAAGATTGTATTGTTTATATGCATTTAGAAAGGCCATGTTTTCTTTTTTATTCTGACCTCTATATCATCTTTAGTTTATGTTAATTAATGGCTGTTTTGGAATATTGGACATATATAACAAACATTTTTCCTAGCAGTGCCAACTTGTCTTCTACATCGTTTCGCTCACTATTCCGTCTTTCAAGCTTTGAGTTTGGCCGTGCTCCCAAGCCTGTTACAGGTAAAGAAAACATAGCAAGGTGTTTCTAATAAATGAATCTTTGTCGGTGTCAAGGCTCGTTCAAGCCTACAGCACAACATTGTGGTTTTTCAAGTGTGACACACATTTCAAATCTAAGTGGTCTCTTTAGCTGAATAAACATACGTTTGCATGTACTAAGAGGGTTTTCACACACTCCCGATGGCAACCCACTCGCTGAATCACTTTTGTCAACAGATAATTAAGGAGAAAGCCGCACAACTGAATGCTGACTAGAGAAGAAGTACCTCCGGCAGCAGGGGAGGTTTAATAAAGGTACAAAAGCTTTAGGTTAGGGCTCACCAAAAAAAAAAGGTACCCCTGCTTACCAGACTGCTGGTATTTTTTTAGAAGCAGCTCAATACCTACAGGGTTATTCTTTAAAATGTTAGGTTAGATTATAGTAAGTGGAAATGTTAGATTGTAAGATTAGTATTATATATATGCATTTAGAAAGGCCATGTCTTCTTTAATATATTTACATTTATATAATCTATAGCAGTGGTTCTCAAGCCAAGTACCCCCTAGCGACAGGACGTTACAACCAAGTACTCCCGAGGGGAAATCGATTAAAACAAAATAAGTAGACCACATGCATCAAAACACCTCGAAAGGGAATAAAGAATATTGATATGTCAGACCATCAGGCACCCCATGTAGGTACACCCCTGAACATCTCTGAGTACCCCATGGGGCACGTGTGCAGCAGGTCGAGAAACAGTGATCTATTGGTATTGCCCCTTAGGGAAGGATTTGACTCTGATTAGAATATTTTAGACTCTGGTCTGTGTTTTGGTCCACTTGAAAATCATGCATCGAAAGGGTCAGCTATGCATACAGAACAAATTATGACCGTTAGTAATTATTAAAATGTTTCCATATTTGGCTTAATTCGGAGAAAAACCCAGGGTTTTGACTATCCTGGGCTTTATTCTGTGCCCCGGGGGCATTTCAATTATGGATGCTCCACTGTGTGAAACCCCCATATTGGCAGTTACAGCTTACCTTTTCCCAATCCAACAACACATGATCAGGCTATCGTCAGTCAGAGCCATTTACCGTGCCTATGGCATTATTTTATGCAGTTGCACTGCTTAAAATGGCATGCTACTGGAAACTAGATGAATCATACAAGCATTTTAAAGCAGACCAGGACCCACATTTTTAAATCCCTTGAATTGCTTCCCCCCATGAAGAGTACTATTTGGGCATGGCTGTGTAAATTTAAATGAATAAAGGGGGGCGGGAGCAGCTCAATCACTATTATTTATACAAATATTATTATTATTATTCAGGGCCTGGGAACTAATTTACTGCCCAGTTTAACCCTCTCATCAACTAAATATGAAGCAACAAACATGTCTAGCTGTGTGGAAAGACAGAGATTTGGTTGCATATATCTGCAGATACATGTGCCCCGGCAAGGCACTCTGTGTTTAGTGTGGTCCCTACTCTTAATTTTGAGTCCCCAACATTGGGACATGTCATATTGACTGTGTAAATTTAAAGCTAATCCTTGGCATGGCACCCTTAGTGTTTCTAACCTGCTTCAAGGATAGATGGACAATGCTATCTGTTCTGGTGTTGGGTACTGTGCAAATACTTTCGGTTTTAGGAAAGCTCCTCTTTTCCTTTACCTTTGAGTAGAGTGTTTTTTTGGTCTCTTTAGCCCCCCTAAACATGGGTCTCCACATATTGGCTTGCAACTTTGTTTTGCCCCTCCACACTGTTAAGCTCAGCTCACTCTAATGCAATGGCCATGAGGTAAAAACATATCTTATAATTATTCCTGACAAAATTGCTTTGTTTTGAAAAAGGAAAAAAATTGAGAACATTGCCATGTGTAGCCTACACATTTTTGAGTCTAAAGCCAATGCCCAAAGCAGTTTTGGCTAACGTTGGCAGAGGTCTGGGCTTATTATTATAATCACATTCATTTTACGTATTATTATTGTTTATCAATATAGCGCCATCATCTTCTGTAGCACTGTACATGGTTTACAATGAATATTCTGAATACAAGATACAATAGACTTGCAAGATTACAGTCTAAAGGATCAGGGGTAGAGACGAGGGGCAAGGATCAGAAACAGTCAGTATTGAGCTTAATCTCAGAACTGAGATTAAAAATCATCCTACCTGCATCTACCGCATGTTATAAGCCTTTAAACGTCCAAGATGGCGGCTCATGGAACGTCAGGCAGCCTGCAAACAGGAAGTGCCTTCTGACTGTGCTGCTCTGCATTCTGGGATTGCTGACCTTTTCCTGACCCCAGCTCTGCTCTGTCTGTGCAAAGCCCAGCTATAACCCGCCCCCCTGTACTTTATCCCACTCTCTTCTCCTCAGTAAGTGTGATGCTTTTGAGTCAAGATGGCAGCGTCCGTATCCTAAAGTCATCCGTATCCTGAAACAGAGTTGCAGCCCAGTGGAGGAAAGAATAATAAGTAAGTGACTAAAAACTTAAAATATATTAATTTTAGATGCTGGGGAATCATTTTATAAGGGTTTGGGCTTTTCAATAAATCATGGTGAAGGTCCGGTTTAAGCCATATTGTATGCTTGTCTGAATAGATGGGTTTTAAGGGCACCTTTAAATGTAAATAGCAAAAGCAAGTTTTCTGGCACATTACCAAGTATTGGGGATATGCAGGCAGTTGGTAAACAGAATAAGAATATTTCAGAATAGAGAAGAAGAAGGAAATAAAAACAAGCCATTCTGAGATACAATAGGACAGAAGGTTAACCCTGTCCCTAGGCTTGCTCCAGACCACAGAGCTAACAATAATGTGGTGTGCAGTGTTATCCACTGACAGCAGTGAAGAATCCAGATGATACCTATTCAGGCTAATTGAGAACATTTAGGTTAAGATTTTGAGAATACTTAGTCCTCTTCGACAGACATGATGTTATCAATCACATGATGATAATGAGGTAAAAATAAATAATTGTTTGCTTACCTGCCATGAGGACCTGGGAGTCATCTGGCTTCTGGTAGTTTCCGCCCAACTCCAACGGTGTCAGCAGGTGCCCCCCTGCTCCCCCTAGCTTCGCCCCTGTGTCAGAGGCTGCTAGTACAGGTGAAGAGCAGATGGGGGGGGCAGGAGACACACCCCCACACACCCTGCACCGATCATTACTGGTATCTGACATCGGAGGTCAGATCACCGCGGGACATGATCACCACGGGACACAGCTGAATAAAGAAAAAAAATAGTAAAAGTAATGTGGTGTGCTGTGGTGTGTATTTTTTCTACATTTTACCCTTTGTGAACTGGTAAGGGAACTATGAGACCCCTATACCAGTTCACAAGGCTCGGGGGTCTGGTAAGTCACCTGCAGCTTAACCCCCAATCCCCCCATTGTCTGCTTCCCCAAAGCCTGGGGGGAGAAGAGTTTGGGGGGCTATGCGTGCTTGGAGCTTTCAGAGCCGGGGGGGCCACCAAAGTTGGCCTCTGCGCCCTGCTCTATAAGCAATGCTGGGAAGGGGGGAAAAAAGCATGAGGTCCCCCCCATAAAAGTGACAATTGTAAATAAATATATATATATATATATATATATATATATATATATATATATATTCCTTTTTAAACTCAAAAATATTAAAAAAACACTGGAACTATTACAAGACATTTTATGTTAAAGCCTAAACTCTAAACGCCAAAAAATTATAATAATTTTTGTAGAAATTCATGCAAAAATCACAGCAAAATGGCAAAAAAATGACCTGTCAACAAAGGGTAACATAATCTCATGTAGGCTGGCAGTTAAAAGAGTTAAAAGTAATTAGGCACGTTGGGTATTGTTCTGTTTAGGGGACCTTGTACTTTCAGATTTAGCTTATTTTCCTTGTTTTTTTAGGAAAATGTTGCTGTGATATTGTATTCTTTTGTATTCTTTTTTTAGGTAAACCCTGTGCAACTAAAGAATTCATCGAGGAATTAAGTCCAGAATACTTCGCCCACGTCAACAAGACTGGTATGCCTAGAAAGCTTGTATATATAGTTTATGTGGGGGTATTTCAAATGTAAAAGGTTGTTTTTCTGGAAAAACTGCAAGATGTGCATAGCAGTTGTATTTTATCAGATAATTTCAGCTGTTTCAGTTTGGAGGGGGGGGGGTCTCCTGACCAGGAAAAGGTGTCCACCAATACATATGGGGTACTGTTGTAACCAGGAGAAATGGAGCTTTTAGACTCAATATGATTTTATTTAAAAACTTACACTTCATATTGCAAAAAAAACATTTTTTTTGTAAAAAAAAATATATATATTTTTTTAAATGTTTGCACATATTGCACCCGACATAACTGAGAATACACTAATGACAAACATTTCCTGTTAAAGTCCAGACTTTTCATGTATAGTGCAAAATAGTGAAAAATAGTCTGGCAACAGAGGGTGACAAAACCTCTAGGTAGGCTGGCACTTAAAGGGTTAAATAATGTTATCCGAGGACATCCCATAGTCTCACCCACGCATGCACCTGCACATGGCCTTGGCCACTTGCTGTACATTCCAAGAATGTAACTGCTGCTCGACTAGCCTGTTTCCTGTTTGCCAAGATTTCTCTCCAAAAGCAGAGTGACCTTTCCCCCTTTTTCTAAAGTAGTCTATACAAGTCCCATTCTGTCCTATGAGAGCTATCTCTTCTTGCTGCCCCCTAGTGTATAGATTTTATCACTACACCTATTCCTGGAGCTCCATTGTAATCTATGGGCATTCTTATTGAAATTAAAGAAATTGCAAGCTGCTCTAGGAATTAAAATATTAGTCTCAGAGGCCCTATATGGTCCACCTTTCGGTCTCATCTAAGTATTAAGCAAAAAACATGTCTAACAGTTAGAAAAACAGAGGTTTAGTTGCATATATATTCAAGCCGCACTGCCCCGACAAAGCACTTTGTGTTTACTATGTTCTCTACTCTATATATATGAGCTAGTAAAATACAGAGCTACTTACCGGGAGCTGCCAACTACCATTTGGTGCACTACATAGTGGGCCCACCCATCAATCTCATCTAAGTATTAATCACCAAACATGTCTAACAGTTAGAAAAACAGAGGTTTAGTTGCATATATCGGCAGATACATGTTGAAGCCACACTGCCCCGACAAGGCACTTTGTGTTTAGTATGGTCTCTACTCTATGTATATGAGTCCCATAATAGGGACATGTACAGCAGCTAGTAAAATACAGAGCTACTTACTGGGAGCTGCCAACTCCCATTCGGTGCACTACATAGGGGAAGGGTCACAGCCTGCTAGTGTCATTCCTATTTAAGCTAACAAATTGCTTGCTAAGGGTCTACTCCACGGAGAAGGATCCAACCTTGCCTAAGCGTAGTTACTAACCTTTTTGAACCAGTCACATCTGCCTCTATAAATGTTTCCTATTTTTTCTCACTAGCAGCTACAACTGAGTTCTAGGGAGTGCCCTTGATGAATCCTGATGGGGGATTTTATCTGTGCCAACCCTCATTGTGACTAAAAGAAAAAATCCTTACACTAAAGACTAGGAAGCAATCCCTGGCATTTTTGAGGCCTTCAAAAAGACCTAATTATCAAGACACAACGTTCAGATCCAGTTGTTGTACTTGTCCACCATTTCCCCACATGCCTGTGGCTTTTCCATTGACACATGACTTCTTCTCTGTGTCTTCTTCTTTATCATTCTCTTGCTTCCTTTGCATAGTTTCTATTTTATGTTCTGCATAGTTTCACAGAAAGCACGTCAATCAACTGCCGAAACCGAAATAGCACATTCTCTTGGCAGGCATTCGCTGTCCTAAAAATTGCCATCTGCCTTAAGATGAAAACAAACTCTGACAAATGCAGCCTTGATATTTTATTCAGCTGAAATATGTCGTTCTGTACATTCCATCAGTTTCTGCTTGTTAGTTTGAAGGGAGCAAAATACTGGCTTGTTGACTTCCTCAGACACAAACAAAAGCTTTCTTTCAGCTAACTACCCAGCCCTGTGTCATCCATCTAGAAGGGGCTAAATCAAATAGCTATGAATGATTAATATTGTATGCTGGACAATCAGCTGGAATTTCTCATGAAACGCTGCAGCGTATTTTTGGACTTTTTTTTTCCATCTGTCACTTATGTAGCGAGAAGCAACAGAGAGGGTCTTAGGCAAAATGTCACCTGGTTCGAGGCTTTAGGATGGTACCCCCCCAACACACACATAAGCCTCGATTCAGAGAGACACAAAAAAACTTCAGTTTTCGTGCCGATCTGTTTTTTTTGTGAAATGTTTCCGTTCTCGTATGAGCGTTCGAGCGATTCTATGCATGCATTGAAAACCTTCTGTAAAGTTTCCGTCCGTTCGTACGGCAGATTACGAATTACGAAGGATGTCATTTTCCATCCAGACTTTTCCGTTTCATTTTCACATGTTACAACGTAGGCTTTCGTTTTTGCCCTTTTCCCATCGTATCCTCCAACAAATCCTTTACGTTTCCCGTTCGATTCTGTTTCCCTTTTTCAATAAATATTCGTCCAGACGGAAATCCTTACCATCTTGCGCCTGCACACTACAAACTTAACTCATTAAAGTGCTTGCCTACATATTTGCCACCCTCACTTCTACTACAATGTTTAGCTAAATCACTTAGCACTATCCTCCATCTTCCCTTTTGGACCCTTAAAGCTCACCCAAACCACTTCTCGGTTAGGTTCTTCTTCCATTTTAGCCCCCTAAAACGTACCCAAATCACTTCTCGGTCATGTGAATATTCATCTTTAAATATTTCTGGGCCCATTAGTTTTGTGTTAATGTATTTTGTAAATGAAATGACAATGTAACATTTTTTTTATACCATCATAAAATATAAAATGTAAAAAAAATTTGAAAATGTAAAATTTTTACTACTATAAAAAACAAAATACATAGCAATGGCAGGCCACTGAACATTATTCTTCATCTGTGGTCCCCAACGGGTTGCGCAGCTCCTGCATCTCGCCCACCAACTGAAGGACCCTGACACTCAGTTGTGCCACTCTGGCACGTCTGGTCCCTGTTAAAAAACGTAAATTAAAATTTTGGTATAACCTTGTTGGGGTCATACTGCAGTGCCCCCCCCCCCCCCCCCTGTATGGTCCAAACACCTAAATCTGGACTTCAAAAGCCAGAGGGCCCTTGCCACCACGGCCTGGGTTTTGCATAGTGCCGATTACAGAATCCCTGGCCCGCATTCTGCAGGCAAAGAACGAGCATCAGGAGCAAGGGCGAGTGGCACATCTTGCAGTTCCTGCAACCAAATATAAAATAATTACACAAAGCAAAGGTAACCAACTAAAACAATAACTCCTACAATTAAGATAAGTCTACAATCCTAATATAATTCACAACGGACATAAGTCTAAAAAAATATAGCAATTATATGGATGTGTGGGAAAATAAATGTTTACATGCTAAGGACTAATTTAGGACAGCATCTATAAGGCATACATGAAATGTATTGATTCCGGTATGCATTGCTATACAATTTATGGCCTCGGCCATGCTGATACATGCAATGCCTTGGTGCTAAAGGCGAGCAGACTCCTCCACATAGCCACAAAACATGTTCAACAATAGCAATCCAAGCCCTCAAAGGTCTCGTAAGTGGATCGGAAATGAAACGGATTTATAGGGTGGCGATCCGTCGGAAATCAGCTCTCTGAATCACACAGAAACCATCCCAACAACGGAAGTTATCTGAAGGAACGGAAAATTTCCGATTTTGTTTGGAAATGTTCCGATTTGCTTCCGTTCATCGAAAGCGCATATACACATTTTCCCCGAGCGTTCGTGCGAGTAATGGACGAAAAAAAGCAAAAAAAAAGACTAACACCCACCAAAACTTTCACAGACAGCTACGGAAGTCCGGACGAATGTGTCTCTGAATCGAGGCTATAGAGGGATAGATGGAGGGAATGAAGAAAACAGAAAGAGAAAGCTACAGATTTCTTTTAAACTGAACCAACACCCTTACAAAAAACAATGCTCATATGTGTCTCTTCCCTGTGCAATTCATGAAACTTAAATTATGTCACCTTTTTCTAACTTCTACCTTTCCGCCATAGTGGCATTCTATTGACCTGCCAGTAGCCTGCAAAGAGGAAGTGCTGTTGGGTTTCCTGCTGCTGTGCATTGTGGATTATGCTGGTTAAAACCAGGCAGCAGCCCAGCTGGGATGCTGGAAAAGGATGCCTCCTGGGTAGAGATGGGTGAACCCTCAAAATTCCCAAACCCAAACACGTACTTCAGGCCGAAGTCACCTAAGGTTGCAGCAGGAAGCTGCTGTAACCCACCCCTGCCCGATCCTCTCCTGTCAGGGGCAGTGGCAGCAGCATATGAAACTGGCCCCGGCTCCCATAAGTGAAGAGACTTCTAGTGCTAACACTAGAAATGTCCTCACTCACAGACGTTGGTGGCCATCTTTCTGCAGCTCTAGCTGGGGTCTGTACAAAACGCTGCTGCTGCTACCGCCACCGCACTGACAGAAGAGGATTGGGCATAGGTGAGTTTACAAAAGTCTTAAAGGAGCCACAGCACTCAAACCAGTTAGCTTGCTGACCAACATACAATCTGTCTCTAAACTTAGTTAAAAACAGAGGGCTCGGTCACACACATCTGCAGAAGTATGCTTAAGCTGCACCACCAGCGCCAAGGTGCCCCTGTGAGGTGCAGTCCTAACTCTAATCTCTGAGAGCCCCATTTGGGACATACAATGCAATAGATAAATTGGGAGCAGGCTTACCTGAGGTTGCCCTAAACCTCAAGTGCAAGCATAGGTGAGTTTAAGCAGCATGCTTCTGCTGCACATTCTGCACCCCCCTGCAGCAGCCACCCCCAAAGTTTGGGTCCCATTGATTTCATTAGGACCGGGTTCGGGGAACATTTATTCAAATTTTAGGCCAAACTTGCCGAGCCCAAACTTTGGGGTGGGTTCGCCCATCCCTACTCCTGGGTACTACAAGATGGCCGCTACTAGGAGAAAATTGGTGAGGCAGTATTTCAGCTTTGAGTGAGTGCAGGAGCTAATGTAAGTGCTGACAATGATATGGTATTATGCATGTAGATGGGGCAAGTACGTTTTGGGAAGTTTTTTTTTCATCTGTGCAAGGCTTTAGGGTAGCTAAATGTTTTCCCACGGGTCAGTATATGACTAAACACAGAGCTTGTTTTTGGATTCAAAGATGTTTATACATTTTAATCTAAGTATACTAAAAAAAGTGCTTAACATGAGGACAGTTCAGGAAGCCCCATCCATAACTTGGCCTTGATGGCCAGGAAACACGTAAAAAGGGAGATAGAGAGTTGGAATGAAGAAAAAAAGAAAGTGAAAGGTGTAAAAGATGGATGTAAGTTAAAAGTGAAGCAAGCAGAGAAAGTGAAAGAGAGATGTGGAAGGAATGTGAGAGGGGTATAAAGATATTAATGCAGGGAATGTGCAAAAAAATGACAGAAGACAGAACACCAAAAAGAAGGAAAGCAAGTGATTTGAATAGGACAAGAACAAGTGAGGGGGAAAAGACAGTGGGAAGAAAGATGGTGAGGTGAGGGATAAAGAAATGTGCAAAAGAGGGAAAGATGAAGGGAAAGAGAGGACGTTGTAGAAAAGTAGGGCATATAGAAGAAAGGTGGCAATGGAGAAAGATGGATGGAATGTGGTAATGAGAGCAAGATGGGGGAAAATTAAAAAGAAATCAAAGAGACAGATACAGAAAAAAGATATACGCATCACATTAAATAAAAATACTAGAGCTAGCGAGGAAATAATGGAGACGTGTACAGAAATGGGTTGGAGAGATATGGGTCAAAAGAAACCTGCCAGTTGTGAGTTTTCTTTCGGAAGGGGTGTCTGAATGGTATCTCCTGATGCCCCCTAACAAAGATACTGGGATGATGCCAATTTTGATTGAACACTTGCCTTCTATGCTGTATTTATACCTACTATATTATGCATGTTGTGTAGCTATATACAGGAGCGCCATATAGCGGTCACACTTAGGGGCTGTTACCCCTCATTGCAATATGCTTGTATACTGTGTAAAGATACTGTCCTGCATGCTTGTACAGCACCTGTGATCCCCCTTTTTTCCTCAATTAAAATCCCTTCACTTTTTGCAATTCAATTTGTGGTTGTTCGTCTTTCTCAATCCGTTTTCTATTGTATTGTTTCTCTGTGCTTGGTACACAGGTGAGAGGACTGAACACCATCAGCTTATCACTATTTCCCTTGCTCTGCACAATTACAAATAGGTGTGCTTCAACCATCAATGTATTAATTATATCTGTCTTTTACCAAACAGGTTGTCAAGCACCCTTAACCCATTCCTTTCCTGCCTATACCATGTCCTTTGATGACATTAATACACTTACCCAAAATCAGGCAGACACGTTGGCCTTTAGCCAACAAGAGGTGGATAACCTTATAGCACAGTACTCACGGGCTGACAGCCCCCTGATTACAGACCACTCTGCTACAAAAAAACTATTTGAGAGTCTCTCCAAAAAGTCTGTTCAGTACCAGTTGCACTCTGATACCTTAATAGAATATTTGAAATCAAAACGCATCCCTAGGGGTTTAAGATTACAGGCAAGGCCTACATTTTGCCAACAAAACAAAGATTTTGTAGCTGATTGGCAGCGTATACTGAATAAATGCAGCCTTGACCTCATTGCCCTCACCATAAAAGGTATACAATCAGAATTGATTGGCATCAATGATACAGTACAGTCATTGAAATCCCAACTAGAATCCAATATCCCAAGTGAATCTTTTTCATCATATCTAGGTACCTGTAAAACAACCCTAGAGCAATACAGAAACGATACTATTCAGTTTAAACTAAACAAGTATCGCAGGGACGTATTGGACTACCAAGAGGGGAGGGTATACACTTGGCGAGAATATAGGAGACCCAGACCAACCCAGTCTACACGTCCAGCCTCTGATACTGACACCAGCTCGGGTTCCTCCGACAACACTTTTTTAGATCAAGGCCCTACTCAGGGCGTAATAAGAAAAAACACAAAAAAACAAGGAGGGGCATCAAGAAGACCTCACCGAGATCATCGGCAACGTCCGGAGACACAGAGACAATACAACACCCGCAGCAGGACTGCTCAACAGTAATTAATATCTCGGACTATACCCTAACACCAGAGGAATCTAAGGTACTTTCCAAGGGCTTATCATTTGTTCCTACATACAGGGGCAATAATTTTGATCTAAATATACAACTACAAAGGTTTTATCGCTCTCTTAGAATTAAATCTTTCTTTACTTATCACCCTACTGTAGAGAGTACCACTGCCTCCCCAACACAAGGGGTGGACTTAACCATGTGTAAACCCAAAAGCCAGTGGAACCCCCCTCCAACCTCACATGCTTTGGAGACATTCATCAGCTTGGTACAAAATGATATAGACTCAATGGGTAAACTTCCTGGTAGATTCCAACATAACCTTAATCTCAGTGAGAAAAGGGCACTCAATAATTTGGAGAAAAATTACCATATTACGGTCAAACCAGCCGATAAAGGGGGTGCGATTGTGGTAATGAATACCTCTGACTATGTCAATGAAATACTTTCACAACTTCAAGACACACAGGTCTATATTCCTATTCAGAATAATCCCACGACTGAGATTAAAAATTCCATAGACAAAGTTATACAGACTGCTCTTGGTAATGGTGTTATCAATGAGAAATTAGCCAAATTTCTTACTACTCAATTTCCTCTTATTCCCTTGTTCTATTGTCTCCCCAAGATTCACAAGAGGCTCAACAACCCACCCGGCAGACCTATAGTAGCGGGTACAGATTCAATCTTTCAATCTCCAGCTATTTTTATAGATCGCCTTCTCCAGCCGCTTGTCGTAGCAATGCCATCCTATTTACAGGATACTACAGACTTTCTTAATAGATTGACACACTTTGGCACACTCACTACAGATTGTTTACTAGTAACAATGGATGTCACTAGTCTGTATACCTCTATTCCCCACTCGGATGGCATCCAGGTAATTTCCCGGGCACTGAGCTCTCATAACATTAATTCTGATTTACAGAAATTTGCCTTAGACATGTTGGAAATTATATTACGCAAGAATTATTTTTCTTTTGATAATCAGTTCTATTTACAAGCTCAGGGGACTGCTATGGGCTCTAACATGGCACCTAGTTACGCTAACCTTTTTATGGCAGACTTCGAGAAGAATTTTGTGTACTCTAATGAACAATACACCACCCATGTACTGACTTGGTTGAGATACATCGAGGATGTGTTCTTATTGTGGCAGGGCGATGTTGACACACTTCTGCAATTTCACCATTACCTTAATAACTGTCTCCCCACCATTTCCTTCTCCATTGAACACAGTTCACACACTATTCATTTTCTTGACGTTGCTGTATCCCTCAATAATGGTTCCTTGTCTACTGATCTCTTCAGAAAACCCACTGACCGAAATACAATCTTACACGCAAACAGTTTCCATCCACCTTCTCTGATTAAGGCACTCCCATATAGTCAATTTGTTAGGATCCGCAGAATAACCTCTTCTGATGAATTGTACCTACAGAGATCTAACGAATTGATAACTAATTTGGGAGCACAGGATTATGACATGGAACAACTGAGAATCGCTCAGGCGAAGGCTTTCTCCATGGATAGAAGGGAACTGCGGAAGTTCAAAGGTAAAGAGACCAGCAAGAGGGTGCCCTTAGTTCTTACGTATTCACACCTGTCTCAAAAAGCTCAACGTATTGTTAGAAAACATTGGCATGTACTTCACAGTGATGCCAAGTTAGCCATCACCTTTGGGGACCCTCCCATGACTGCGTACAGAAGGGCTGCCAACCTTCGGGACTCCCTGGTGAAGGCCCATTATACCACCACTAAAACCACTACATCGTCCAATTGGCTCACTGAACCTCAGGCACCAGCAGGCATGTTCCCTTGTGGACATTGTGCGCAATGCAGTTATATGACCAAAGGTACCATTTTCACTCATCCTCTGAATGGCAGGAGTTACACTCTCAAGTCTTTTGCCAACTGCGCCAGTACTGGCGTGATCTACTTACTGAAGTGTCCATGCGGTATGGGCTATGTAGGCAAGACTAAGAGAGCTCTACGGCAGAGGATTAGTGAACACCGATCAGACATTAGGAATCAGAGACTAGACTCTTCCGTTGCTAGACACTTCTTGGAGAAACTTCACCATATGACACAGCTGAGGTGTATGGTTATAGAAGTGGTCAAACACTCTATCCGGGGTGGTGACTTTAACAAAAAATTGCTACAACGAGAACTCTTTTGGATATACCAGCTACAAACAAGGAGCCCGTTTGGCCTGAATGAGGAAATAGACTATTCCCCCTTTTTCTAATGTGTCCATTCATCATTTGGCCACTGTATTTAGTTAGGGTTGACAGTTGCTGTAGATACTATTCATTTACATCATTTTACCTTATTCACTGGACACTTATTAGGTCCCCATAGGATCATTTGCTGATTTGTGTCCAGTTGTATCAATAAGATGCGTATGTCTGTTTACACTACCACTCCTGTTGTGATGTGGTTGATTTGGTATCTGTAGCTTGCCTTTTACTCTTTCACTTACCTGTAGATGACAGTGGGGTCATCTCATTAGATCGCCTCCCACATAGATTTCTGATTCCTTGAAAATACTCTTACAAATATTCATATAAATATTTCAAATAATAGTTCTAAAATAGTTTTTAAAAAAAAAACTCTTTCACCAAGTATGCCCTGTTGTAGGTCCACATTAAATGTACTTCCCACAGTTGGAGATGTGCCTTTTTCTTCTCTCATGGTCTTCATTATGGTCTTACCTTTCCTGAGTACTGTGCTATTATAGGTATAGCTGTCTCCATTATATTTATATTGGTTTCAGCTTTTTTAACCAGTTTTTAATTCACATTAATCACGTTTTTATTTTTTTTCTCTTATGTATAGATATAACTACGCCATTCAAACATCAAGCCTTTATGGTCTCCAAAGTGCCCATATTCTCCATTGTGCGTCTCCATGGCCTGTCTCTACATCGATTGTGCTGAACCTGAACAATGCTATCCCACTTGTGTTACTGTAACTGCAATGTCAACAGGAACGATTTGACAGCATCGACGCGCCTTTAGCAAACCCAGCTCGTTGTTCCCGCCCACTGTCAGCCACTATTGGCTGTGATATGCTGCCACTCTTAGGCAGCCATCTTGCTGCTGTACAATAGGACGCCTGATAGCGTCGTCGCCATTGTTTTGGTTACTGTATTTCTAATGGCCAAGCGGCGCCCGGGCCCGCCCCCTGCGCCAGCACTGATTGGGTACCACTATCTGTTCACCCATTGGCTGCTGGCCGGGACGGACCCCCGGCGCCGCCGATGACGCGGACAAGGAGCGCCAGTATGCGCGCTCTCTGCACGCTGCATCCCGCACTGATTGGAGACCATCTCAAGGTATTTAAAAGATGTGATTTGACTGTACTGGTACCGCTCCCTCTTGAGAAAGGCCAGAGCGGCCGAAACGTCGAGGGTATTACTTCCACCCGCGCCTGCCTGTAAGATTTGTCTTTTGTGCTTGTTAGAACTGTTGTTTTCTTGAATTGCTTCTTTATAGAGTGTTCGGAGGTTGGGGAGTTTTATTGCACTCCTTCCACTACAATTTTGATTGCACACTTGCCTTCTATGCTGTATTTATACCTACTATATTATGCATGTTGTGTAGCTATATACAGGAGCGCCATATAGCGGTCACACTTAGGGGCTGTTACCCCTCATTGCAATATGCTTGTATACTGTGTAAAGATACTGTCCTGCATGCTTGTACAGCACCTGTGATCCCCCTTTTTTCCTCAATTAAAATCCCTTCACTTTTTGCAATTCAATTTGTGGTTGTTCGTCTTTCTCAATCCGTTTTCTATTATGATGCCCTGTGCAACCACACAACTTGCACGCTCCAAAAGTAGTCCATGCATTATTATATATATATATATATATATAACAGTCCATAACAAAATTGAGGCAGGGAAACCAGTCTCTACTGTGTTGTAAAAGCAGTTTCGCTCATTACTAATTTTTTATTGTTCATTTATATAGTAACAACATGGTCTATTATTTACAAAACCTTATCTTTATACAAAGCAAGTGCAAACATTAGCGTCAGGGCTGTATTTAGAGACCTTGCTACCCTAGGTAGCCTTTAATCATGACACCCCTCCATGCCAAAGCACAGTCATTATTACCAAACTTCATTTTGTTCCCACCAGCTATGAATGCTGCTAAAAAATGAAAATCCCTGAAACTTAAACCGGATCTATACCTGCATTTTCTTTAACGGGTGTTGGTCCCGCAGACAGTGAATAAGAACAAGCTCTGGGGGCACCCAGAATGCTGGACCCCCTCGAACATAACCCCCCCTAGAACGGGCAATATCCTTACCTCCATCTTGAGACAGCAGCGGCAAAGGAGTCCATCGATTGGTCGCTGGGCGGTCACGTGGGCCATGGTTGCATCCTCGGCACCGGCCCGCGTGCGAGCCCGTTGCCAATCGTGGGATTGAAGGTAATTGAAGGTAAGAATATGGGGCATTCTGGGAGGATATATTCATATGCGAAGATTTCAAGGAGGAAAAAAAAACATATATATGCGCCGGAAAAAAAGTTAGTACAAAGTGGTGCTCACTGGCACTGGGCTAATCAGCCAGCGAGTACAACAGACACTGACATAGGCCAGCCAATACCTCATTGCAACAATCAAATATAATTCATTAGCATTCAACGCAATGCCTGCTAGTATTTTTGTAGTACCCAGCACAGCGCCAGATTTGACGGGAATGCCAGATTTTTTAAGCTGGCGCTATAGCCACAAAACAGTTGCCACCAGACGCACATCATAAATTAGTCCCTAATTTTATTGTACAATACCCACTTCTGAAATTTTGTTATACTAAACTCTTGTTTTCAGATACACAGCACAATTTTTTTCCTATTCTATCATATGTATCTTGTTTTCTTACTAATCAAGAAGGAGAAAAATAACACTTTGCTGAACACTTCATACATCACACAGCTGTTTATTGTAGACTTGTCAACATTTTTTCGTTGAAAAAATGCAAAGTGCCTTTTTAGGAACTCCCTGATGATTGGTTTTGATGTAGTGTTGGTTTTAAATGGCTAGATCTGTTTCCTTTGTAGCTTTTAAGTGTTTCAGATGGATGATGTTCAAGCTAATTAAGCAAGGATCGCTCCATCCATTTATCCGTAATACTATACTGCTCACCACAGCGAATCTTTGATATCTGAACACAGGAAAAAAAACCAATAGGGCTGCCAGGCACAAGGCCAATAGTAAGTTTCCCTGTAGAGAACGCAGCTAATAAGACGAGTAGTCATAAGAGAACAGGTTTTGTTACTTAACATTGAAAATGAAATATGGTTTGGGCAGGACATTTTTTATTAACATGTAGTGATGAGCTAAAAATCGGGCTGTTGGGCTTGGCAAATATTGAGCTGGATAGTCCGCAGTATTCTGCATTCGATACTCCTAAATGTGAGTCCATGGGACTGTAACTCTACCATCACAGTGACACTGTGGCCCTAGTGCAAATACCAAGATATGGCCCCAGGCACCACGGTATCTAAGTCTTTCCCTGAGGCAGGCATATCATTCCACTGAGATGAAGGATTGCGACCTGTGTCCTTCTGAAGACCAAACAGAAGAGGAGAGGCACAGGACAGTCAACAGGGAGGACGTCTCTCAACACTGTTCTCAAATCTTCAAGTAACAGGCTGGAGCTTGTGAAGGATGGAGGATCAAGGCAGAACAGGCTGGCGGTAAATTAGTAACTTTGTTTTAATTTTATTTATTGAAGTGTGTTTTTTTATACTACTACATGACCTGATAAGAGGTAACACATTTCAAAGACCCTTATACAGTTCAAAGGGCAGGAGGAGCCAGCAAGCCATCTGCTGGCAAGTGGGTGACATGCCAAAATCCAGAGGGGTACAGAAGAGCCCAGTTCCTGTATGGGCTATGTAGCCTGGTAGACTTTAGGGCTTGTGGGCTGGACGCTCAGCCTCCGAGCCCTGGGCTACCTGCCCACAGAGCTGGTGCCCGGGCTTGTTTTAATGGAAAGGGGGGACCTTAAAAAGACCCTATCTCTGTCTGCCACGGTATACACTAGTGTGCCCAATGTGCTGTATTCTTGGTGCATAGTATATTCTCATGGCACAGTGCAACAAACTGGTAACAACAACTCACTGGGGGTGGGCAATATGCATGGCTGGTGAAGCTGGGACCTTGAGGTCTGTGTACTGGTCTGTTACTCAAGCCCAACTGTCAATCAAGTCTATGGCTGCCATACAGAGCCCCGGCAGCATCAGGGGAAGATTTGGGAAATCAGGTGAGTTGTTTTTTATTTTCACATTCAAATCTGGCCTATATCTGTTAGCTTTTACTAAAAGAATTTTGAGAGAGCAGATATAAACTGTGCATTGGAAGGTTTAAGTACATGCTGTTATCAGATCGGGTAAGTTAAAAATATCTGAGGTTTTTGTGGAACAATAAAAATAAAAAATGTTATCAAAGAGAGTTATTACCTGACCAGATCTAAACATAAAGTGATACAAATGCAAGCCCAAAGGGGGTCTTGCCCCCCTTAACAACCCCCTCACTCCAAAGGCACAAGTCATTTCTTAATGATATTACAATTTATTGAGGCAACAAGACATAAAAACATAAATCACAAAAGATACATTAAAACAAGATGAGGGGTATCTGAGTTGCAGCTAATCAAATTACAATATCCTGCAAGTGCAAAAGATAATTGAGACAGTGGTCCACAACAATATCAACACTTTAAACATACCCCAAATGAAAATAATAAGGAAGAATACAGAAAACAAATAAACTGAATAATTACCCATGCAATACCTACTCTCTGAACATAAATGCAAAGTGCCTTAGTGCTGCAAGCAAAGTGCCAGTGCTATTGCAAAATGCTACATGAAAGTGGCAGTGCTATTCAAAATGAACAATAAAAGGTCACAAAAGCTGGTAAACTACAATCTCAAAGTAAGACAACCCCAACAAGTGTATGCAAAAATATCCTCAAATGATCTCTGGCCGGACCACCGCTTCAATAAAGTCACTAGCAGACAGGGAGTATATTCACTGATGCAGTGGCTGCCTGTTAGTGACTTCATTGGAACAGTGGCCTGGCCTGAGATCATTAAAGGATATTATTGTGCCTATTTTTGGTCAGTATTACACTGTTGCTCTGGTGTTTTCTACACTAGACTTTAGGGGCAGTCCAGAGCCAGGTGACTTTCATTGTCTACCTTTGGGATGATTCAGAGCCAGATGAAAATTTACACCCGGTAAAATATGAAAGTGAATGGCAGTTTCTCTCCTAAAAAGGGAGTGGGAATTTGCGCTGAATTTACCCCTTTGTCTAACTTTGGGGGGTTTGCATACACTTGTTGGGGTTGTCTTTCTTTGAGATTGTAGTTTACCACTAGAAATGGGTGAACCCAAACCACAAAGTTCAGGTTCATACCAAACTTTGGGAGTTTAGGTTCCCAAACCCGAACACTGATTTCAGCCAGAAGTCCGTGTTCAAGTTCGGCATTCGGCTCGAACAAAAAAATGAAAATGATTTCAGAGACTTAGGCGGAATCTTAAGGCAAGGACCCCATCTGTAGTAGTCACATTCTCAGAAATACTACCAGTACCAAGAGCCACACTAGAGAGGCAGCAGGCGAGTAGGGGAGTACACAAGTTGCTCAAAAACTAGAGTAAAAATGAGGGGATTGAGTTTCTAGAGAACTGGGTCAACATCTAAGTGGGCTACAGGTTCTATGGCAGGGATGGGCTGCACCTCAATGGGGAAGATGCATCAGTCCTTGGGGAGAGGATGGTTAAAAGGTTAGGGGGAAGGGAATAAGCAGTTATAGAGGGGAAGGTAGGAAAGAAAGAGACAGTGGGGGCTAGAAATGGAGCTGGGGACACTAAGCAGACAAATAGAGATCATAAAAAATTGTCTGAACTGCATGCTTACCAATGCTAGAAGCATAACACATTAAATTGATGAACTAGAACTGATAATAGTAGAGAAACAGTATGACATAGTGGGGGTAACAGAGACATGACTGAATGAAAGCTATGACTGGGCAGTAAACATACAAGGTTACAGTGTGTTTAGAATGGACTGTAAAAAACACAAGGGTGGAATCTGCTTATTATTATCTCTACAGCCTCTGGGGGATGCTATATGTGAGGAAGATGTGGAGTGTATGGGTAGAAATACATGGAGGGAAAAACAAACGTATAATACTGATTGGGGTTTGCTACAAGCCTCCAAATATATCAGAAGCCACAGAAAGCCTGCTGCTAAGGCAAGTAGATAAAGCCGCTAACTTTAATGAAGTAGTTATTTTGGAGGACTTTGGCATCCCAGAAATCTAAACGATTTCTGTCAATACTTAAAGATGGCTACCTCTCCCAACAAGTACATGCTCCAACTAGGGGGAGGGCCATCTTGGACTTAATACTAACCAATGTACCAGACAAAATAACAAGGGTACAATTCAGGAACAAATTGGAAACAGTGATCATAATATTATTAATTTCTTCTTAACTGTCACTAGCAATAAATATCAAAAACAGGGAATTTAAACATTTAAAGGAAGTAGGCACTATGGAAGCATTACACGTTTATAAAGAAATAAATAAACAATGTAAGCAACAGATAAGGGCGTTATATGGCGTTTGTATGTTAAAGCACTTGATCGTTGAATATACACTTGCCATTGTACTGACATGGCTGCCCTGTCTTTTTCCCAAGATCAGTCTATTGGTTTGGTACACATACCTCATTTTTTCAGACTGATCTATTTGTTTTACTACTATCAGGAGTTAGAAAATCTAACAAAAAGAGCTGACCATAACCCGAATGTAAAAGATTAGATGATTAGATCCAACTCATGGTCTTTAGCCTTTTTCAATTGATGATACTGAATTAAATTAGACCTCTCAAATAAAAAATCAATGTGTGTGTCTCAGCGTTAACGGATGCTTTCCATGTGACCTACGGCAATGATCTAAGGCACCAGGAGAACTTACAAGCTCCCGCATACAATATGGCTGCTTAGCCAAATCTCGGGTTGACATGGCAACACAACATCTTAGCCTTGCTCCTCCCCTGTCTTCAATTAACCAGGCCATGGGCGAATCCTGTACAATGGGACAATTATTTATCCCCACAACAGAGGCTGGGAGACATTTTCATAAATGTGCATTGAGGGGCCTTTGATGACCTCAGTGGTGCCAGTGACTCATCAGGAATATAAGTTGTTCTATTGATGTTTCAGTGATGTAGCACTAATAAAAATATCACTGACAATGTAATCGTGTAACCCAAGATAAGTGGCTAACCGCTCATGTGTGTATAATATTCCAAACTAGGAACTTGCTATAGTTTTTCTTTTTACTTTGTCTTCACGTAATACAATCATATATCTTGATAGTCGCTTTGTTATTTGGAGCCAAGATCTTGTTCATTTTTGCAAAAATGCATTTTCTTCACTCTTCTCTTTATAATAGATTTTTCTGCTCTGCTAAGTAATCGCAAAAGCGTCTCACACAATATACACTGATAGCGGCTTTACAGCCTTCAAAGAAGAATATATAGCAGCCAGAGGCCATGGGTCTGTGTTATGGCTGCCACTGCCTCATCCTAGTATTAGGCTTAATTCACCAAAGATACTTTAAAAAATAAAAAGATAAATCTAACCTTACATAAGATTTTTTTATTCTTTTTTTTTTTTAAACATATAGATGGCTGCTTTTAAAGTGGACCAAAACCACTACACTCCCACACCCAGAATGGAAAAGCAGGCGTTCCAGAGCAGCACGCACCCGCACTAGGGTGGCACAAGGAACTCGATCTGGCGTTCAAGTAAGGGGATGCCAGACAACCACAAATCAGTTACTTGGCTGGACTATTAGTTTAAAGGAAAAAAATACTGTATCTAGAGCCTTCACCAGATTTTGTGCCCAGGGGCCTCCACCACACTTAATCCGGCCCTGCAAAAACCCACTGCGATCGGCCCGGGAACCAAAATCGGGATGCCCGTTGTGTGGAACCCCCCCAGATCGCCCCATACACTTACCTTGCTTCCCGGTCCAATGGCACATGTGCGAGCCATGGCTACATCCCCGTTATCCCTCAAGCAGGGCGCATGGCTGTACCAGGCATTTGTGAATGGCCGGCGTGGGCACGCTCCCTGTTAGAGGGAAGCGGGGGATGCGGCCGCCAGTGTGCTCGGAGCCACTGGCCTTAGACAAAGGCTTAGATGACATGACAGCAGCCGCAAGCTTGCTGATTGGACTAGGGACCGTGCATGCGCCGTAGGACCAGATAGTCAAAATCCTGGGTTTTGGTCTGCTTTAATGTTATAAGTATTTTAAAAAGCCTACACTCATTGGGGTCAGTGTCTCCAAAGTAGAAGAGATAGTTCCCTTGTGAATGAAGGTGGGTAAGTGTTGACAGAACAAAACTCTCAAAAGCCAGCTGAAGAAGAGATGGGGAGATAAAACAAACCCATGAATACCAAATATCTAAACAAGTTTAGGCATAACTAACACTAATACACTTAAACATTCCCCCTACCTATAGGACCCCTCAATTTATTTTACCCAGTTGACAGATAAATGTAGGTTTAGTGGGTTGTTTGTTGCCATCTTGCATTTGCCACTCCAACTAGAAAGTTTGGTGTTGGAAAAATAACACAGGCTCTTCCCCCTGTTTGGGCTAGACCAAAGATACAGTACACAACATGCGGCCCAGACTGGGAGTTGGAGAGCTAAGCTTACGTGCAGTGCACATGGCTGGCCACTACAGGGTAGTGAGGGTCTGCAGACAAGTGGTACATTATAAACTACTGTATATTCTATTGCTAGAAGTCCACCCTCACCTATCCCTACTGTGATGATCAGATCAAGACACTCAGACCTTTTGTTTGGTTCAGAGCACTAGGACCTCACTATGATTTTTAGATTTAACTAGAAAATATATAAACAATGGAACAAAAGGAACAGGGAAAAGCGGTGCAGTGTAAATAGCAATAAGAACTGAAGTTTACGTAATACAGAATAAATGAAAAAATACTATATTCAAGCCATTCGCAAAACAGATAAAAATAAAATTGTCCCGATTAATAAAGGGAAAATGCAGTCCTTAGTTGCAAGAGAAAAGTCCAATAAATCAAAAGGTTGCACGAAAATGACATGGATTCTCCTTATGATGTCACAAGCCCCAGATGAGAATGTCAGTACCTGGCCCCTGCCTGGTTTTTATGCAGGGACCACGGAGGCCTCAGTTCCTCCTATCAGGACCCGAGGAAGGGGTTGGGTCCAGAAAACGTCTGGGAGGCCCATAGACCACCTGGTTGTCAGAACCAGGCCAGGAATGTGATTTTCCAGACCAGCACCTCATTTTGAGTTGAATGGTATTAAATACAGTGGGGTTGGGGCACCAGGAACCCCTCAAAATATGGGTTCTAGGGATTACTAAAATCATTACATGGACAGGTCTGATATCATCCTGTATATTACAGCCTTAGCTATCCAATGAGTTTATGGGGAATACAGTGTGATTCACGGAAGAAAAGTTATTAAATATAATAACTTTTCTTTGTACTTGTTGGCGGGAGAGAGCCCGCAGATGGCTTTCTGTTTCTGGCTGTGTGTGAGTGGGTGAGCTCCCCGGGGGGCTTCTTTACGTGTGACACAGGTTTCTTCCTTGCCCATTTGCACCTAGCAGTAAATAGGTATTGGCCTAGTGGAATGAATGCAATCTAGACTTATGACAGCTTTACAGCAGTGAAATAACATCTGCTCAGACGGCCAGATGCATGCAGTAAGCTGGATATTATGTGAAAGGGCCTAGCTGGGATGACCTTAGGGGGAATATGATATAATGTGTCACACCTAACTCTTACCACCTCTTCTAACCCCACCTCCTTCTACCGTATCTCTTCCTATCTCACCTTTGTCTGTCACACCTCTGCTCACATCTCCTCACCTCTGTTTACCTTTGTCCACCTCACCTCTCCCTTCCTCAGCTCAACTCACCTCTCTCGACCTCTACTCACCTCTTGCTCTTTCACCTCTGCTTTCCTCTTACCTCTGCTCACTTCGGCTAACTTCTACACATCTCACTTTTTCCCACCTCCTGGCAAACTTTACTCACCTTTTCCAACCTACCTTAACCCACCTTCCTTCGCTTCTTTCCACCTCACCTCTGTTTCCTTCATTGCTCCCTGTCTCATCCCTGCTGACCTCTAACCACCTATGCTCACCTCTACCTAACTCACCTTTGTCCACCTCTGTTAACCTCGCCTCTTACTACTTCTGCTTACCTTACCTCTTTCTTCCTAACCCCTGCCCACTTCTTCTTCCTTCCTCACCTCTGCAAACATCTGCTCACTTCTGCATATACATACACGCATGTACAATGCTTTATGGTTAAGGTTTACTGCAGTAAACTGTTTGCATCTTTGCTGCTTGTGTTTTATTGCAGCCCCTTGAAGTGGAACAATAAGACAATGCAGTACTTCAACCAAAAAGGTTTGTGTAGCCCTTTAATTGCATGGAAGATATGTTACTGGTTTAGTATGAGACCAGATGTGCCATAAGGGTTCAAGTCTCACCTGTTTACCTTTCAAACAATCCTGCAGAACTGATCCCCCTGCCGCAGCTGTCTTCAGCCAGGTACTGCACTTAGGTGACCGGAGGTGCATGAAGCCAGACTAAGGCATTCATTATTCACTATGGGCCCCTAGGTTAGATCTTGCACACCACAGATGCCCACCTACAGACCAGAGGCACGAAATGCAGTGAAAACTGCTTCTTTAAAACACACATTTGCCAACATAAAAAATAATATTACTACTAAAAATACTAATAATCAACACATCCTTTTGGAACAAAAAAAAAATATGCACAGGATAGCTCCTTGTTGCCTTATTATTGCTATTGCCTGGATTGTCCCTTTTAAACATATCTGAAACTTTTTTTGCTTTACTTTTCATACTTTTTCAGACTCTTTTTTTACTTTACTTTTCTCGATCATATCTTTTTTTTTATTCTTCACCTTACCTTTGTTCCTCATTTTTCATACTCTCTTTTAAACTCATGGCAGCCTATTCTATCTACATCTCAAGTTTTGATTTTTGTATTCCTCCCTTTGTTACGGCATTTTCCATCAGGTCCACTGGTTCTTTGCACCAATCCTTGCTCTGCTTGGCTTTTACCATGCTCGGCTCCACTCGCATTGCATCTACTTTAAAGTGTCTTTGATTTGAACACAAAAAATATAGCACATCTTTGCATTAACCCTGACCAACAGCCTGGCACCAATTGGAAAAAAAAGGTAGCGGCCATTTTGGAGCTTCCTCTTCCAACTGCCATAATTGAAATGCACAGTAACGTGAAGCCCAGCATGACTTCCTGTTTGTAGGTGGCCTGCAAGCCCATGAGCGGCCATCTTGTTTTTAAAACGTATCCCACTAGTCGTTAGAAAAAGGTAAATTATTTTTTGAAGATAAACTTGTAGAAAACACCACAGGGAGAAGGTGGACAGATCACATGGGAGTTGTCCACCATCCCTGCGTGGGGACCCTACCCATAATCAAACTAGAACAAAAATCACAAATTCACTTATAGGCTGGTATGGAATCAAGGTCTGTGTCCTGAACAGTATTTGGCAAGATTTTGGTAGGGGTTAGGTACGCCCCCACCAGAGTGAGACCTTTGAGTCCAACCACGCCTTTACAAAGTCACAAAACACATCATTCCATTAAAATGCTTGGTAATTTTATTAGTAGAAAAGATTTGTTTACAACTCCAATTGCTGTGATACCTCAGGTATTGCCAGGGTATCAGCAGAGGGTTTGTGTACATTTGGATAAAATAATTTTAATCACCATACATATGAAACACCATAAACATTGGTTAACACCACATATAAAACACATTAACATACAAACTACAATGATAATATATAGGCAATTGATGGCTAGTGGCCAAATTAGTAGGCTGAAGGTGAAAAATCAATGGCTAGTGGCCAACTTAGTAGGCCAAGGGCAGACTAGTTTCGCCCCACTTGGGGCTATTTCAACCCCATACCCGACACGATAGGTCTGCCAGGTGGAGCAATGGCAGACTTATGCACTTTGGGAAGGGAAAATATAACTATTTTTACTATATTGGCAAGACTAACAGAGCTCTCAAAAAGAGAATCTATGAACATCAATATGACATAAATATAGGCAACCTAAAAACGCCTATTAGCTGCCATTTCCTTGATTCACACAATCAAGACCCGAGAGGTCTGTTCTTTCAAGTATTGGACCGCATTCACCCATCACCAAGAGGTGGCAACATTGAAAGAATTACTTTACAACGAGAGACCCGTTGGGTTTCTCGATTAAAAGCCCATATTGCACCAGCTCTCAATGAGACCTTAAGTTTTCTTCCTTTTCTGTAGATCTATTCAGTTTTTTTTTTTTTCCTTTTCGTTTGTATGTAATGGGTCTTTGTAATGGGCTCTGGTGGCCGTATAGGAAGTCCAATGATGGCATATAGGTGTTGACAATTTTTGTTATATGCTAAATTACCTCCTGCCTCCAGCTATTATCACAGGATGATGACATTATCACCAGTGAACGGGGGGATTCCAGCCGCGGCCCTACTATATGCATTACATGCGGTTAGCCCACCGGTGTCCATCTAAGGGTGTACTTTTCCCGGCCGGGGGGGGATGAATTTTGGTGGGGGCTGGGCAATGCGCCCTACCCTGCTTAAAGCCCTGGTGAAGCCTGCACACTGTGCTGTGTATGGTGGTCACCAGGGGTCAGGTGAACCCGGGCTGGTGTTTGCGCCTGCGCTTTTGTGTCCCCTTCTTATAGCAATTAATGTCATGTATTGCTCGTACCATCTTCTGTATTGGGGACGCAGGCGCACCTTTTCCCAGCCTGGTGGGCTGTCAGCCCTTTCCCTGGGCTGAGTACTGACAGCGGATTATGCGCGTGCGCCTGGCGGGCGCGCGCCTCCCTCTCCAGCCTGCGGGCTGCCAGTCTGTCCCGCTGATTATGTGCTGGTGGAGGGAGGCGCTTGCCTGCTGTGTGCGAGCGCATCTCCCGAGCGCAGGTGGGCGCTGCCCCGTCCTCCCCTCCCTCTCCTCCCCACCGGCCGGAGGGGCGGCGCACTGTGTCTCTTCACCTCATGGTGAAAGACGCATTTCCGGGCGGTGATACGCTTAGCATCCCACATGCTCCTGGTTACTGCATCATGGGTGGGAGGGGGGGATGTCTATTTAGACATTCCCCCTTTGTCCCCACACGCTCTCATCCTCCACATGTTCGCCGGCCTTCATAGACGCAACAGGCCCACGTTCTAAAGATCAGCTGACATGATGTTGTAGGTGCTGCATGTTTTGGTAGCCCACATACACTGATCTGTAAGTAAGTCGTTTTTATTACTGTTGATGCCTGACATTGGCCTTGATTTAAAGTGTCCACCAGAGCCCAATAGCTATTTAGCATTGTCATAATCTTTATTACAGATATGTTGGGTACGAGGAATTTGACGTATTTCTCATATGATCTAATTGAAATAATGTGCACTAGAGACGCTTGTATGCCTTCTAAATACTGTCTCAGGTAAACAATTGTTACAATATTATGGGCCATGATATGCACCCTAACGTGATGGGCAATGGAGTCTTGATTTAATACCCATATTTAATATATATTCTTTTTTGGTGGTGGGTCTGTTTTTTTTTTCCCTTTCTTTCTTCCGTCCCTAGGAGCACAAATCAATTATGACATTTGGCAACTCAGGCTCTTCATGAAATAAATGTAGGCGGTATCTGGCGTTGAAATAGCCCAGAGTGGGGCGAAACTAGTCCGCCCTTGGCCTACTAAGTTGGCCACTAGCCAGTGATTTTTCGCCTTAAGCTTACTAATTTGGCCACTAGCCATCGATGGCCTATATATTATCATTGTAGTTTGTATATTAATGTGTTTTATATGTGGTGTTAACCAATGTTTATGGTGTTTCATATGTATGGTCATTAAAATTATTTTATCCAAATGTACACAAACCCTCTGCTGATACCACGGTACTGGCAATACCTGAGGTATCACAGCAATTGGAGTTGTAAACAAATCTTTTCTACTAATAAAATTACCAAGTATTTTAATGGAATGATGTGTTTTGTGACTTTGTAAAGGCGTGGTTGGACTCAAAGGTCTCACTCTGGTGGGGGCGTACCTAACCCCTACCAAAATCTTGCCAAATAAATTATTTTTTGCTTGTATTTTTTTGATTGTGTAGCAATCTAAAATGACTTGGAGACTGATGCATGAGGACTGTTTGTTGTGTTGGTATGGTTTAAAACATTGTTATTTATAAATTCTTTGTCATGAATGGGTATTTACTTTTTTTGTAAATTTTTAAGCATATGTAGAATCATACTTTAGTACCTGATATAGCAGATTGCTTTCCAACAACTACTGTTTTACATTCGTCTGCTACCGCTGCAATGTAATGAGAGGCTGATTTTATGGTTTCCATCCAACTACATGCTGATGTGTTTTCCTGAGATTTTCCTCATTGTGTTAAGGAATTATTTAAGTATACATTCACTATCTGCTCCTGCACAGAAACTATATCACATTACAGCTTCTTTTATGAAGCCATTTATTTGGTGGAATATGATAGAAAGAAACCATTAGGATTAGAACTCAGATGTATAAAGAATGTAGGGATTTTCCAACCACAGAGCCGCTCTCTGACTCATAAACAGCATATGCTTTTTAGAAATGCATTAGTGTAATCTGACTGGATGGCCCATGTAGAAGCATAGAAGCTCTAGCGGGTATTATTTTTATTAAGGAAAAATAAAACCAGTGAAAATAAGGTATGCAGGATCTATTACATCGAAGCCAGCGGTTATGAATTTTTATTCTTATGTGAAAAATGCTATAGCTCAAATATTTAATGGGGAAATTCTCCTGTAAAGTGTCCTAATCCCAGATGCCCCTGTAACCCCTGCAGCCCAAATCTGCTTGCTACCCTGTCACAACTGTTCCAATGGTAGGACATTGCCAACAAGTTGCCAACCTTACTTTACCAGTACGTTCCTGGTAGAAACAAACAGTGACATTCTACCTTCCATAGTGGCTTTTATTCTTTTGACCTCTTTACAAGCTTTCCCCTGCCAGTGTGTCATTATAAGATATGCCTGACAAGTGGGGCTACATGTGAGCTAAAATAAAAAACTTTAAAGTAGGGTAAAAAGACCTTGATTCAGCAATGTTTGTAACAAGAAATGCGTCTGTTTTTTTGAAAAAAAAATATTCTACATTTTTAGCCTCATGTGATTCAGCAAAGAAAAATGCATTGCTTATTTTCTTAAATAGAAAAATGCAGGCCAGCTATTTAAATTTGTATTTTTGTTGCCCCTCTCCTCTGTCAACAACGGCCTTGCCCATCGGAGATCAGTAAACACTCTGTCTCACAGGAGACCTCCATTTCAAAGACCCCCTGCTAATGCAACTCAAGCCTCTGCTGGTCTGCTACAGAGGCTACAGTGAGGGCTGACAGGATGCTTCCTGCTGTGTGCCAGCACTCACAGTGAACTTAAAAAGGCTAAATCCATTTGTGCCAGAGCCAAAAGTTTAGAATTATGAGGAATCTGCAAGCCCTAATGGCCACATACATATGATTCATATCATCCTAAAAGGGGTAGATCTATGGGTAATTTGGGTTAGAAACCACATGTCACCACAGTGTTTGGACCCATCGGATGTGCAGCATTTGAGTCATTCAACCCCCAGAACTAGAGTGTACTAGAGAAAGTAATGCCCCATATTAATTTAGTAGTTCTCAGCAAAGAGATGCTGGAGGGAGGAGCCTTCCAGAGGGGAGGGGGGGTCTCAGACCTGTGAATAAAGGTCTTAGTTCTTAGCCCTCTGGTAGCCTGTCTTTTGGGGGTTCATGTGATGTGTGAAAGAAGCCTCACGCCTCCCTGTGGTTGCGCTACAAAGCTGCGTATCATGTGCCTGCCATTTTTTTTCATTCTGTCTGTACCTACTCAATTTTAACTTGCCCTGCAGACCTATATATGAATCTTCTCATTGCATATATATTGTCTAATGTGGTCTTAAAGCGATTAAATACATACCTTAATTTTGGGCTGTCCTATAACTTGATCCTGAACACTCGCATTTTGGGTTTTCAGTTAAATCTGCATGCTACTGGGTTGCCCTCTGGCCCTATATAGACCCACTAATGGCCTAGGCCTAAACACAGCTGGTGGCAGTTATTACTGCTAAGACTCAGTTCACTTGATATATTACTGAATAAATATCTAACATTACATAGATTAATGTGATCCTCCATAACAAAGTAACAAGTTGCACAAGCAAAGAAATACTTTTTTCTCATGGACCACAACTGGTACCCTGGCATGCACAAAGGTAGCAGCAGGGCATTTCTGACATTTTAAAGGGGCATTTCCTCCCTAAACCCCCACATAGCTAAAAATCACACACAAATATTCCAGGAGCCTGGTGCAATCCATTTAACAGATTTTTCAATTTACAGTTATTATTTTTTGCTGTAGCTATTAATGTTCTTTCATGGGGGTTGAGGGCAGCACCAGCCAGCCCCCCCCCCCCCATTATGTATTATGGACTGGGTTGACTGCCAACTCCAGCACACATATAGAAACACTTGTTACAAAGCAGCTTGTCACAAAACATGCTTCTTTTGAGATATTCAAGAAATCCCTTCCCCCACAAGTAAAAAAAAAATAATCTGAAATACCTTCTGATATATCAGTGCCAAAAACATTTACATTAGACTTTGCATGTGCAGATGGTTTGTTCACAGAGATGTGAACTTTCTTTAGGGATACATTTAGCAATTTGCTATACATCAAAAGAAAGTTTTTCTTTTAGACAAATGTTACCCGCATATAAGATATTTTAAAGGTCTCTGGATGATTAAAATTTATGTTTTAAGAATGCTATAGTCATGTGAAAAAGTAAGCATGTGCTATATTTTGAACATAAAGCTATTTTAATTGAATCGTCTATTGTGTAATTGCAAAAATTAATTTGGCATTTTTCTGTCATAAGATAGTATTCTCTGTTGCTTAGATTGAGGGGGAGCTTATTCCCCTGGGAACAGCACAGCGCTGAATGTATTGTCAGGTTGGAATCCTGTTCCCACTGGTCACCTGCTGCTCTAGTCTGCATTCATTCTACTGATACTTGTTGCCAACCTTACCACAGAAATTGACCACATAAGGCTGTTCGTGCCTCGTGTTGACCACGCTTGCTCATACCTGTTGGATGTTGCCAACCTCCACCGTGTTCTGATCATGTCTGTCTGTTCCCAACCTATGACCAGATGCCACAAGCCGTAAAAGGTTCATAAACCCAAAGCAAAAACAAAAATAGCATGTACCTTCTCTCCTGCACCTTCTCCTGATCCCAGTCAGTCTGATCAGAATCTTTCTGGCCCCTAAGAATGGCGCTACCAGCGCCTCACGTGCTGTCCCACCCCTCATGTCAATCACTGTGCCTGTGCACAGGGCTGTCCATTCATTGCAAGGGAGGGACATGCCAGCCACTGCCTTGGCACATCCATTGCAATGAATGGGCAGTGCATAGTGACTGGCAGGAGTGCTGAGGCCATACAATAGACTTCCATCTTAGTCAGTTACTGGAATGACTTTTGCTAGATTTACTGTAGTTTGCAGCTATGACAAAATATGACATTATCTTGAGCAAGGCACCTAACCCCCCAACTGCTCCCCGGGCGCCGTAATTAGGGCAGCCCACCGCTCTGGGCATGTGTACACTCACTGCACAGATGGGTTAAATGCGGAGGACGAATTCCTATGTGTGCTCAAGCATACAATGGCCATCTATGCATTAAATAAATAAAAAAATAAATAAATAAATAGATGGCACTGTGACCAATGCCCAACTGTGGTTTCTCTAGCCATCTTACTGATGTGTTGTATTTCCTGTGCATTCAGTTGCTCTATGATACTTAGTTTCTGTCTGTGTTATGCATCATGTAAGGGGCATTCTCTTACTTCATTCATGTTCCAGTAAAGCCATAGCCATGACCTGCAGCATGTATTGGTTGTAGCCCAAACAAATCTGTGATGTATGCTTGCTGCTTCCCTTATTCTTGGAAACCAGGGAGCTTCTTAGCAGCAGACCGGCTGGGAGCTTCTGCGCAGAAGAGAAGGTAAGTGCTGTTTTGGGTTTAGTAACCTAGCTCCTTGCTTCTGCCTGCCACCATCTTAAAGTGGACCACAACCAAAACCCCCTAGAATGCCAAGCTCACTCACCTCTCCTCGATCCCACGGTGAAGATGCAGACACTCATCCAATCAGCGTTGTGTATATTAATGGCTAGAGAAACTGAATGGAATCTCTGCAGTCACTTCAGTTGCAGAGGACCGGTCCACACACATCCAAGTAGGGAGTTAAGTGATGCCGATTCCGTCTGTGCATGTGACATGGGCTCAGAGGAAAGGAAGGATTACTGGGTACCCTAAGGTTTTCCACACAGGATGGCATCTCAGTTTGGGATGCCCTGGGGAGGAGTAAGCCTTGCAAGCCTGGAATCTCATAGACTCCAGGGTGGGGTTTATTCCACTTTAAATACAACTTAATTGAGATTTCACCAAACTACACCATAGGCTTCTGAACCATAGTACAAAACATATGCATTATAGATTGCCTTGTCACGCCCCTCTATTGCAGTTGATGGATGGCACACACTGACTGGCGTGATCAGTGGGGCCACGATCTACAGTGTGCATTGGTTGATGCCCACTGCTTCAGTTGTTCTTGGAAACCAGGAGGATTTTGAACAGTAGACCAGCTGGGAGCTGCAGCATGGGAGATAAGGTAAGTGCTTTTTTGTGTGTTTGGGGTTTAGTAACCCTGTCTTGCTGCTGCCTGCAACCAGCCACCATCTTATAGCTTATGGTCCACCTCAGCTCTGACCCCACCGTACTAGAGATTTCACCAAACCATGCTAGATGCCTCTGTACTTTAGTACAAAACATATGCATTATGGACTGTGTCCAATAGTGACGTTAGCATTATACAATGTGGAAAGAGTCAGCACATGCTACTTACCACCTTTCAGGCCCGGGCAATCGCCAGTACTTAGGGAGGTTTGGGAATAGGAAAAGGGTATACAGATGCAGCTCTCACCCAGGGGGCTAAATCCTCCCTAGAGGCCATAGCTGTGGTAGTAGTAGACTTCACACGGAGAACAGTACTGACCAGGACATGGACACACATCAGAAACAGGCCAGTTGGAGTCCCAAGCAGTTAACAGAGAAGAGACATGGGTACTATTGATTTTTTGTAGTGTAGTAGTGTGCTTTGTGGTCACACAAAAATAAAAGCTGGGGGTTTGGCTATAGAAGATGGACTTTATAATCAACTTTTTTTCAGCAGCACACAATGATTATTTAGCTGCACTGGAATAAAGAAAACTTGCTTTGCTTTTACATTCAGCCTTTAATATTAGGACCTATCATACCTTTGGCGTAGCTGTTGTTGTACCTAGAACACTTGATTGACAAAACAACAATATTTAGGGAATCAACTATTGTGTGACTTATTTCTACATACCTCTAACCTAGCCAAAATTGCCAGACTGCATATTTCTAGACCAGGATTTCTTAACCAGTGGTACTAGTATCACTGGTGGTACAGGAGGTACTGAAGGCCATCGGTGGACATGAAGCACTAAAGACAAGTTTCAGGACTCACTGCATGCAAAAGAGGCCAAGTCATCAACTTGGAACGCCGGCATGCAAGTTTGCATCGTTTGGCCAGCCAGGTGGATTATATAAAGTATGGGTTCTCTCTGTAGCAGATATCCCCCCTCCCTAGATATTTGGTGGTACCTTAGATAACTGCAAAATAGGAATCACACCATGAATAAAGGCTGGGAAACTTTTCTAGCATACCTTGTTGGACATTAAACATGTTTGGGTTTGTGTGGTTTGATAATCATATGTTTGACTAGGGTTACTGTTCTCTGATCATCTAGGCTGCCATAACAACAATCAAAAAATATACATTTGTTTGCTTATGAATTAATGTAACCTGGGATGGTCTTCATGAAAGGTCAACAGTAATCAAGACCAGAGCATACGAGTGTTTATTCATAACGATTAAACATTAAATTAGATAAGGTCAGTTTTTGTTTATCACTTTCAGCTTTTAAACTCACCAGCGGCGTTTCTAATTGGTGTTTATAACCATTAGACAGATGCTATTTGGATGCAATAACAGCTCACAGGTTTGGCTGAGGACCAGGAAAAATATTTCTGTGGAAATAAGGTATTTTTTATAAATTAACTCTGAAGTGACATCTAAATCCAGAAAAAGAAAAACATAGACCAAAAGACTGTTAGCACATGAAATGTTTCAACATGCTTCTTTACATTATTGCAGATTTTGTGGCTTAAACATGGCAGCAATTGTTTAGTTATTGGAAAATAAAGCAGTCTGAGAATCAAGGCACACCACAGTCTGGGATGGATTTATAAACAGTCATTTAAGGCAGAATTCATCACCATAGTTGTCCATTTGGAGCTACTACCCCACTAAGAGGTTAGTGCTAGAGGCATAACCTTGAGACCTGGCCTCAAATCAGTAATCAACTGTAATCATATTGCGTACAACAAGTACCAGTAAATATTTTTGGTAGGTTAGCTTAGAGACAAATGAAACACAATATATGTTGGTATCAACAAATATTAGTACCGACAAATAGGCAATTATATTCATTTGTTTAAATCTCATTGGAAACGGCATGAGCATGAGTTTATTGAGCCAGATCAGGTATCAAATAGAGTAGTCATTCACATTGGTCAACCAAACAGGACTTGAATCTAGATGTCTTGAGTGAAGTTAGCGATGGCCAGATGGAGGAGTTGAAAGAACAGATGGCCCAGATGTGAATGATCAGTAATCATCTTTGTGACTCTGGTTCTCAATCTCCAGTCACAGATTTATCCTTCACAGATGCACCTTCATATCAGACACTGATGGAACAACACAGGACTGAAAATATCAATGTGTTGAAAATTGATTAAGAAGTTTCTCAGATAGGCCAAACTCTGCTAATTTTTCTTAGATAGAACAGCCTTTGCTATACCACCTAAGATTCTTGTATATAATAGTACCTACAATTTTAATCTTCTCAACATGGTTTACTTCTGAGGTTGGGGGGAGGCTGCAGAGCGTATCCTGAATTTGAAGCACATCTTTACTTACCTTGACGAAGTTGTTGTCAGTGCACTATTGTTTATGTGTGGCAAAAGGTTGTTTTTATCATTTATTTGGGCAATATTAGAATCATCTGCATGTTTTTGAATGTTCACGGGAAGTCTTTAAAGTCAGGGGGATGGAAATCTCTAATGGCAATTTTAGCCTTAAAGTAGGACCATTGCAAAAAAATGTCCCAATAAAAAAAAATCCATATAAATATGCAGGATGGTGGTCAGTTATACACATGGCATCGAGATCTGGGACACCTCCTTTAAGTCCAATAATAATGGTTAATTTCAAAGACAATAGGAGTGATTAGCTTGCACTTATTTTGAGTGTTTATCATTCCCTGCTCAGACTTCCGGACTAAGGTTGATATGTTCTCCCAGGATATAATTAATTTAGATATGGAGAGGTTTCCACATTTTGAGCCTCTGATAGATATATGTGTACTGAGTTCTGAGAGACTTTTAACTTCCCTATGCAAAATAGAGGAACAAATCCTGAACCTGTTGACTTTGAAAGTCTCTCAATATTCAATTCACAGACATTAATGAAATATTTATTGCAGACTGAAGAGACATTGAAGCATATTGAAGAATAAGAATCATTGACATGTTTTTCACACTTTCACACATCCCCAATAAAAAAACCTGGGTGCTATAAAAGGGATTGTTAAATTATGTTGTAACTCCCATGCTCTCCTTTAAAAAAAGAGCTAAAAGCATCTTATAATACTTACCTGTATGTCAAAAAAGTTGCATACCGGACTATGTAGAGCAGTGGTGTCCAAAATGTTGGTGGTTAAAAGCGAATCAGTTAGATATGTGATCCCCCTTTAGTGATGTCACCTGTATGTTTAGGGTTAAGACGGATCTTCAAGCAAGTAAATAGCTTCCCTAAATGCTCCCCGATGCAATCAGTGACATAAGCTACAGTATACAGACCAGAATAATTATTCCTATAGGCAGCCTACCTGCTGCCATATGAACAGAAGCCTCTCACCGCCATTTGGGGCCTTCCTGGTGACATATTAATTTCAAATGTTGTTTAAGGTCAGCCATGAATGAAGGCACACAGTGAAGCCATAACGTTATTCATTTGGAGTTTATTATAAACCATCTTACATTGTTGAGGATGGAAAAGCTCAAATGCTCAGTTTAGATATTTATAGTCTATATACAATGTCATAGGTTCAGGTCCAGGAACATCTGACCAATAGTAACCAAATTTTTTGGTCAAGGTGCCTAATTTGACCCTTTGGTAGCTAAGAATGATTTTTCTTCTTCTGACATGATTGGCTACAATGGCCTGAGTTTTTTTTTTCCTGTGCGGGGAGAAATATGGTGATTTGCAAGGGGTGACCTCTAAATGTACAATTCATGATTCCCAAAGCCTTATTTTGTAACTCTTCCAGTTGAAAATGACCATCATGCTCTGACTGTAAATGCATTTCATAAAATTGAATAAATGCTCTTCAGCTACGTGCCCCTCACTTCTCCTGCTCTGCTCACATGACTGATTGCAGCCATTGGGACTCATAAAGGAGGTTGGCTGCTCGTCATATTGAATGCACAGATGGAACTGTTACAGGAATGCAGTCGGATAAGTACTGATGGCAAAATTTGGGCTTTTTTTTCATGTAGATTCCTAGTGGGGTAAAAGTCTCAAGGACCATTTGGGTTTAGATCTGAGTATGTAGGTTTTAGTTTGTCTCCTTCACATTTAAGACTTTAATATCCTACATTTAGAGTTAATACTATTTGCGGGAATTTCACAGTACCAAGTAAGCAGGAAATCCAGGGTTAAGGTAATTTACAATTTATTGGCTAACTCAATAGACTGAAAATGCAAGCTTTGGAAGCAATTCAAACTTCTTCTTTGGGCAAAATACAGATCTGTAACTTAGACACACATTAATACAGAAAGCTACAATGGCGGCACAATTTCTACTGAAACACATGAATAATAGCAAAGTCATAAAATCATAAGCTGTGAAATAAGAATCAGGGGGATTATGGCAATTAATGGTGAGCTGATATGAATGGGATGGGGGAGGGGGTGGAATTCTTATTGCTCTCTTTAGTCACCTTAGCTCAGACAGTCTGTTTAATATCAGACTTTGTGGTGAGTCCAGTCTATTCAATTCCCGTCATAATGACACATACAATGATATTTCCTACTTAGCCCACAGTCCATTGATTTGAGGATTTGGATTCATTTACATTACCACTTCAATCTCTCCTTTTGTGGACAGAACCCCCTTTGAACATTGTGAGTTGGAGGTCACATAGGCCAGAGAGGTCTGCAACAGGTATGTCAGTTTTTTTTTTTTTTTTTTAAATTGTAAACCTCTGCAGATTTATTCACTTTCTTAGAGCTTGCCCCATCTGCCCAATTTATATTGCTGGGGGACACTGCACACACATGATCAGGTATAGTACGGGATTTGCAGGTGAAACTACCCTGTATTTTGTAATTGTGTTGCATACCTGGTGTCTTTATTCTGTCGGTGGTATAGATGTGTGTGCAGGTTTCACACCTTTTTTGCAGGCAGGACCTTTTCTGCAGGCACAGCCATGTCCCATTTTGTGCTGGATCACTTAGGGAGTTCCTCATTTTCTGAGATTAGGAGGTTGTCTGTATGAGAACAGAGGAGGATCTGATAATATTTCAGAAAGTCTCTTTTTGCCTGTGTAGAGGGGGTTGGAGCTCCTTCGCAATTTTTTCTCAAAACCTTCAGATGTGGACCAGAGGGACATGGTTCTTCTTTTGGGATACCTTTTATTACAAAAGAGTGTTATTACAAAAGGAGTGCTTTTTATAACTGGGCATATGTTGCTGATGGCTTATAGCCCTGCGTAATGAAGTCTCTTTTTAAATTGTCCACATGTGCATTTCTGTCCATGGAATTATAACAGATCCTGTTGGATCTGATCTCCTGGCTGAATATTATGGACCTCTTGATGTGGTTTGAGTTAAAGCTTTTATGATTAAAGTATGTACATAAGGTAGGCCTTGAATGTGTACTACTGAAGGACACTGTCAAACCTGTTACTACAAAGACTGTAAATAACAGTTATTTCCTGCTTTGAAGAACCCAGATGTGCAGCGGCTGTGTGTTTCTTGTCCCCTTTCTGCAAGAAGTATATGGCGACACTGCATCATCCCATGATCTTAAGAAGAGGTTCATGGGCCGATTACAGAACGAGGAGGAGTCTATCCCTAAGTATGCTAATGCTCATCATTTTGGCTTTCATTAGGAAGAAGGGGCCAGCAGCTGAGGCCACCGTGTCTGGTTTTGGATCAGTGGCTGTGTTGGAACTTTGCAGCATGCATGTGAGGAACATCCTGTAGGAAAAAATGGAGCTTCAACGGGGGATTTACTTTCTCTGGCTACAATGGCGAGTCATCACAGGAACTTCTGCCACAGAGGAGGGGGGACTGGCAGCAAGCTGGAATGGCTTTCCTGGGTCCAGAAGTGGTTTGCTGGAACTGCCGGTGGTGGGGGCACTTTGCCAGAGACTGCCCCAACTCCATTCGCCTGGCAGCTGTTGAACTGTCCAGAGTAGCAGCTGCTTTGGTAGGGCAGCCTGAAGGGCGGCTGGGGGCTGACTTCTCCCTGCTGAAAGGAGAGAGCCCAGTGGTGGAAGTGAGTCTGGGGAGGAAGAAAGCCCTGGCCCTGGATGACATTGGCTTGCAGGTAATGACTATAGAAGAACCCCTTCAAACCTTAGGTCCCCTGGCTCTTCTTAACCGCCGCTAACAACTCACCCCTGATGATGCTGGTATTGCCTGGCTGGATATTTATATTTCAGGGTGGTACCTGCCCTCCAGGGGGTTGTGGTGTTGGGACAGGGATCAGCCTCAGGGTTACCCATCATTCTGGGGATGAACGTCATACTGGATCTGGATGTGGAGTGAATGGGAAGGTTGGGGAGGTCTGCTACTCCTTAAAACCCTGGGATGCCTTTCCAGTCTCCAGACTTATGGGCCATTCAGAAGAAGGAGGAATGAACCTGGGTTATCCAGGCCCCCGGAATGAGCCCCTCATTGTTCCCGCTCAGCAAGAAGTGGTGGTAACCTTGGAGATTGGAATCCGTTGGTTGCTACAGGGCCTCATGTAATTGGTGGAACCACAATCCAATGAATGGGCAGTTCATGTAGCTTGAGTGTTGGCCACTGTAGATGCAGGATGAGTCCCAGTCTGGTTGGTGAATACCAGGACTCGAGAGGCGAAATTGGGGAGTGGCACTCTCCTGGCTAAAGTAGAGGTTTTCAGGGGCAGGCGTTGGTAGAGAGTTTTCCTGAGGAGTGGCCTCTTAGCCAGCCAGTTGGCTGGAGGAGACCCTGAGACAGCTTGATATTAAGGATTAGTAAGATTCGCAATCCCTGACCCCTGATGGGACAGACCATTGAGATTCAGCACGAGATTAATATGGGAACATTCCTCCACGTGTGTACCAAGAGGCTAAGGAGCTCTTGGGGAAGATGTTTGAAAAGGGGGTGATTGAAGAGAGTAAAAGGCCTTGGGCCACCTCTATTGTAACAGTGAAAAAGTAGACGGAACCTTGAAATTTTGTGTAGATTACCACAAGCTAAACGCCGTGACTGTGCTGGATGCTTACCCTCTGCCTCGGATTTAGGAGTCTATGGCGTTATTGAGTCAGGCTAAGTTCTTCTCTTCTCTGGGCCTTGCCAGTGGTTATTGGCAGGTGCCAGTAGCAGAGAAGGACAAGGAAGAGACCACGTTTGTCACTCCAATGGGCCTCTATTTATTTGACACCCTGCCCTTTGGCTTCATGAATGCCCCATCAACTTTCCAGCGGGGGTGGGACCCGACTGGGGAAGTGCATAAGATGTTGGTGAGAGTAAAAGGTGCTCATAAAAGGAGAAAGTTAGGTCCTTTATGGGATACCCCGGTCTACATAGTCCAGAAGCCTGTGAGATTGAGTGAGCTGATCAGAGAGGTGGCCCTCGGGTGGTGCATAGATCTTTGCTGAAGAAAATTAGGGATGCCCCTACAGTTTATAGAAAGGCAGACCTTTAGAAGGACCTAGAGAGTGAGGAGGTGTATTGAGTTCCCATGGCCTTTCCTTCCCTAGAGACTACTCCCATACCTCCGGCCCCAGTGACTGAAGAGGTTCCCACCAAAACTGGTACACCCCCACTTCGGTGATCTACATGTGAAGGGTGGGGTCAACCTGCTCCTCATTTCCAGGATCCTAGTTTTGTGTGGAGTAGAACTGTTAAGAGTTGGCATGGAGTGTGTTGGGTCCACCCTCATTAGTGGAGTGGAATTGTTGGTAAGCAGCATCCAACTGGGAAGCTGTCACTGCCATTTTTTGTAGAGGGCAGAAGGATCTATGTTTCTCAAGATCTGCAAGATCTCGTGATGAATTAGAGGGGCTAGTTCACTTTTAAAGGGGGTGGTATCCCTGAAGTGTGAGAAGCAAAAGCCACAAGCAGAACATTGGAAAGAGGGCTGCTGAAGCAGGGTCCTGACACGGAGGCCTCAGAACGTTGGAGGGCCGAGCGGGCACCCGGTGAAGACAAGTGTGTTCAAACCCTCCGCCGTTGTCCCATTGGGGTTGGTCCTGCGTGGTAGTATCTTTCCAGTGGGGTGGTCAGTGCCTTGACGGAACCCCAAAGGTACAAAGATTACCCTAAATGTGTGTTACTGAAAGACACTGCCAAACCTGTTACTACAAAGACTGTTAATAAAAGTAATTTTCTGCTTTGAAGAGAACCGTTGTGCAATGGCCGCGTTTCTTGTCCCTCATCACGGACCTACATTACATAAGTTACAGATCTGTATTTTGCCTGAAAAAGAAGCTTAAATTGCTTTAATAACTTGCATTTCAATCTTTTGAGTCAATTAATGGTATTACCCTAACCTTGGATTTCCTGCTTACATCCATGGCTAACACGGGTCAATGGCTAACACGGGTCAACACCAACAGTACCAAGTATCATTAGTATGTTTATTATTATACATTTTGGGATTGACCACGCTATTCATATAAGAGTGTCAAAGCAAAATGTCACTAAATAAGTAGTTACATTTCTGAGCACAGCAGTTATTATTCTTTAGATTACCTTCTGTTACAATGTCACTTATCTCTCATTACTGTCCATTAAGACTTTGCCATACATTATTTTGAGTTAAGGGAGCTATAACACATTCCAGTAATTTAACGGATGTGTGCTCACAATGCTAAACTCAGACCTTTAACATAAATACACTGCTCTCCCATTTTCTCTGCCTACCATGAAATTAGGGCTGTTAATTGGAGCTCCTACAGTTTCCTTTATTCAGATTCAGTCACTGGCACCACTCCTAACAAGCTTAATAAACAATAGTCTTCTTAAAGGGTGAAATCCAGCGACTCAGCAATGTCTTTATTACAGCAACAACTTTCCAGAGATTGGCCGGCCAGGAAAGTAACTTGTGAATGTGGGAAAAAACAGACTTCCTTTACTATGCCCAGAGTTATTTGTTCTTACACAAAAAGTTGGTGTAATGTTTACTCTCCTTTGTTCAAGTGCCATAGTATTCAAGTCCAAGTTGATGCCTTGCCTATTTGACTGAGGGCAAAAGCTTGTTTTTTGGGAGGAATATGGGATCATGAAGAGTCCTCATGCTTTTTGTAAATGAAATAGCATATCACCCTATTGAGTTGGAAGTGAAGAATTTATTTTCAGTTCTGTACTGTGAAAGCCCAATGCTTATACAGCCCTGGCCAAACATTATTATATATCAATCTTTATAAGAACTGGGGTTGTTCAGCCTTATAAGCCTAGTTGCACAGCCCTAGCACACAGTAGCCCTCCATAACTTAAAGCACACCTCCATTCAAGACTGGAGTTCCCCTTAACCCTTCAGCCCTCATGCATCCTAATTTGGGATGTTCACTCATACTGTACAGCAGTCCAAAAATTAAGAATTACTTACTAATGCCCATGTTTCTTGACTGGAAGCTGTCAGTTTGGAAGGCTATACTAGCCACCGCCAGCAAGGCAATTTGGAAATGGTAAGTAGTACTCCATTGATGTCTAATTTGCTGTCAAAATACTTTCTGAGGCTGCTAAGACTGATGAATTACCAAGTATCCACTAGGGCTAGGCAGAGGCAGATACATAAAGTCAAACAAGCCAAGCTCACTAACCTCCATCCTATAGGAGAGCCAGAGGTCACACACAGGTATCAGTTGGCCAAACAAATCAACAAGGGTTGAAAGAGTTCACTGTCCAGAAGTAAGGTAACAGTGTGTCCAAACATGGAAGGTCAGGATGTCTCTCTACCATGGGATTGTGTCAAACAGGGCCAATGCCAGATTTATGTGGGTCCTCGGGCAAGAAAGTCTGGCCCTTAACTCTACTGCCAATGATGGGTCCTCCTCTGCCACTGATCACCCTCCTGTCCTCACTGCCTTATTGACTTCCACCTTTAGTCCTCAACAACCTCTCCACTCTCCACTGGTCCTTGTTGCCATCTTTCACTGCTGATTTCTCTGCTTCTGCTTTTTCACCATTTCTGTCAATTGTCCTCTGATCCTTGGTGGCCTCTATACTGCCTTGCCACGCTGCATTCTGCATCACCTTCTACATTGCTGCTAATTGGGACCACTGGAGAATCATTCTGGGGTGCAGTTTGAGCTTAAATGGGCCACTGAAGATGCCAGAGTTTAAATTGAGAGTAAAGTAAAGTGCCATCTTAAAGTGAGATTAGATCTCCCCAGTGGGGTCACACCATGCGGCAACCTGGACCTCACTATGCCTTTAAGGGCTTGTACCTCTGGGGCAGTTTGGCCAGGTTGCTGACCTCTTCCTCTGCCTATGTTGACACATCTAGTAAACCAGGCCCACAGTAATTAATAAAATATTTCTATCTGCTTCTCTGATAAGCCTTTATTTCTGAGAATATTTTGATTCTTTTCTCAATATTACACACCATTTTAGCAAATATCTGACTCATTGGAAACATATTTAGGCAATATAACTCTTTTGGCTTTAATCATATTCTCATAACACCAGTTGCACAATGATGTGTGCCTCCAATGATAGGAGACAGGACATACAATAATACATAAGCCCCGAAGCTTACATTTAGTAATGTCAGTAATTTACAATACACTCAGGGGGGAAGAATAAAATATGCCTCAGGATATTATTGAAAAGCCCCCACCAGTTCACTCTTATTTAGAATGCATACAATAACCTGTATTATTTTTTCTTAAATCCTCTGAGCCTGATAGTTGAGTTTTTGAATAATGAAGTTCTTCGGGTTAGGTGCTGCAATTTTTGAATGCAGCATTTTTTACAAGTTTGTGGAAAATGTCTCAATCTCAATGGAAATGATTGCACCTCACCCATCTCAAAACCAGAATTACTCTTTGTTTGGAATGTATAATGTACTGGATTGATGATTGTAAAGAGGATTTTTGAAATATGATTGAATGTCAGTGAACTGAGATGAGAGAGGCTCTTCAATAATATGGTTATTAATTAGAACCTTTCAGCAAAGTATGATTTGGTGGTAGGCCCCAACAGTTTTGAAATTAATGCATTAATTTAGGCTCAGGACAAGTAACAGGGATTACCCTGGCTTCTGTATACTAAACATGAATAGCTCCCTTCCATCTCTAACCCTGATTACCAGAATGAATTAGAAAATACCTATACTATTTTTTCTGGGAGTCATGTTCTCCACCAGAAGCATTGTGCTGTTGATTTAGTGGTTGCAGTCATTAGCTGCTAGGATAAACTGACCAGTCCCACTTTGAGGTATTTTGTCCCACTGTCCACTATCTCTGGGGTTCATAAATTCCACACTTTGCTGACTTAAGTGAAAGACTGAGAAACTCTGGTCTGGGCCATGGGTAGTGGCAGGGCCGGATTAAGTATGGTGGAGGCCCATGGGCACAAAATCTGGTGGAGGCCCCAGTATTTTTTTCCTTTTAAATAATAGTCCAGCCAAATATCTGATTGGTGGTTGTCTGGCACACGCCTACTTACTGGAATGTCAGATCGAGTCCCTTGTGCCACCGTTTTGCAGATGTGTGCTGCTTGGGAACTCCTAGTTTGCCATTCTGGGTGGGGGGGGGGGGGTAGTGCAGTCACCCAGCTGCCCCAACAGTTGGATTGACTGCTCTGCGCGATTTAGTAGATTTTTGATGTGAACTACCATTACTGTTCAATAGACTTCCTGCAATATATCTCTATTTGGTCTAGAAAAAAATCTACCAAATTTATGGGAATTATCTATTTTGCCTGACACCCAAATTAGAACACAATTTAAGAAATCAGGTTGTGTGTTCCGGTCTCTGGAAACCAACTAGAGCAGAAAAATTGAACCAAAGGTCATCCAAAAATGACAATATGGTCCTCTGAACACTTATCGCTGGTATGTGGAGTGGGGCATCCAGCAATCAAACCTCCTCGGGTCTCCATGCAGCAGTGCCCAAATACCAACAATCATTTTTTAGTGTTGGCCCTTAAGATTCTGCACTTGCAAATTTTGGTGGATTTAAAACCACTCTCCCATGTTTTCATTTGTGGTACAGTATGTCTAGTCCCCCTTTAAACCCTTAAAGTGGACCAACACCCAGAATTTTGACTATCCTGGGTTTTGGTCCACTTCTCCAGGGCACCCCGATCGGGGGTGCCCCGCTATGTGAAGCCCCCCAAATCGCGAGTTACAACTCACCTCACCCCGCTCCTATGGCGCATGTGTGGCCGCTCGTCCAATCAGCACGCTCGGAGCCACAGAGGTATGAGTGTCAATGCGACGTCTTACCTCTGCGGTTCCGAGTACGCTGTCTGCCTCATCTCGCGCTTCCCTCTAACCGGGGGAGTGCCCGCTCGGGCCATTCACAAATGGCCGGCACGCGCCCTGCTAGAGAGAGGCGCGAGATGCGACCGCGGCCCACGCATGCGCCGTTAGACCGGGAGTCAGGTAAGGTTAGTGGGTGTCCTGGGGGGTTTCACACAGCGGGGCATCTCGATTTTGGATGCCCTGCAGGGAGGGATCGGATCTTCCCAGGCCGATCAGGCAGGGTGTTGGTCCACTTTAATATTAACCTTAAACGTTGTTGTTATTGTTTATGTGGAAGTGGAAGTATACCTAAATGGTGCAGGACAGGCTTGGCACTTAAATCCCCCCTAGAGTCTGTGTATACACTGTAGTAACTGACACCTTGTGCTGGGGAAGGTGCTGGGGCTGCACAGTAATAAACCTGCTAATGTGTTTTACTATTTACTTAAAATGAGAGCCTTCACTTTTTCTAAAAGATAAAGCCTAAATGTTCCAATCGGGGGGCTAACTGCACATACACAGCTCTCTGTAACTTTCAGAACTTCAGTTGCTGCTCCTAAAATCTGTGTGCAGTGGGGAAGCAAGCTTTCACTTACCTACCTTCTTTATGCATGCTGTGCCCTCCAAGCTTGGCCGCAGGTAGGTTTCAGCAATGTTGCCCCTGATCTTAGATGGCTTGGGATAAGTTATGTATAAACTGTTGTGTGTGGGTATTTTTCAAAAGGGACAATGAGCCCTAAGTCTGTGATTAATCTGTGCATGACCTAGAATATCGCCTGACTTTGTCCGTGCTTGAACCCTTGTATTTTGTCTTTAAAGGTCTTCTGTTGCAACCTCAGATACCCCTGCCGGGTTATCTCCAGCTCTACCTGCCGATTCTGCACTGCATACCATGTCCTTCTGTGTTTGACCCTCAGCTTGATCCTTGACCCCGAGATCTTTTTACCCTGTGCCTGGGTTGGACTGATCTTCACATGTATGACTCCTGGCTACCCTGGACTTCCCATGACCACCCGTTAGTTCTCACACATTTGTAGTCCCAGCTCTCAGAGGGTTTTGTTTGCGCTAACAAGTCCTTGGGGCAACCATGTCTAGTGAAGTGTCACCTGCATCCCTGACTACAGGTGAAGCAGCAGTGAAGATTGGGCAATATGACTGGACAGAGGTCGAAACGCATTAGTGGCCCCCTCAACTACTCACTTTTGCCAGGACCATTGTCATTTACGGATTTTAAACATTTGCCAACACATTAAATTTGGAGATGCTTTTAAACTAAACAATAAAATGAACGTTTTAATGTATGGAGTGCGGACCACCTACTTTTTCAAGATTTGACTGAGCTTGAGATTACCCAGGGTCAATCACCCCGTTTCCCAGTGGTGGAGCATTAATGAAACATTTTTCCTGAGACTGGGCAATACCCTCTGGTCTTGGTTCTGCCAACCTGGTGAGTCACTTCCTCGAAGCAACTAGTGCTTTAGGTCCACCTTAATCATCACTTTTTGTATATCACTTTAGTTGTTATTTGTCATCAGCTTAGCATAGCACCTCTACAGAGAGGCAGGGCTGAATTTACCATTAGGCAACCCTAGGCACGTGCCTAGGGTGGCAACCTGGAAGGGGGGGCACTGCCCTTACTACTGTAGTAAAGAGAAGAAATGAAAACTCCCATAGCCAGAACATAAATGCCTCCTGACAAGCACCCCCCAAGCCACAGAAGGATGCATAGTGTATGTGAGTGAAGGGGGGGTGCAATGGGTTGAACACAGGGCAGAGCATCTTTCCTCCACTGGTGTGGTCATGTGACTCCTTTATGTCAGAATGCAGTAAAAGATGCAACATGCTTGCCGCCTTCTCTGCATTTCCCCCTTTGTGCCCTCCTCCACACACATACTCTGCATCTAGCCCATTACGCCCTTTCCCCCTACACACTGGACGGTGACCTAACTTAAAAAATGGGGGACCAGGCACTTAAAGTGCCTAGGGCACCATGAACATCAAATACGGTCCTGCAGACAGGGTATTTATTTGTGGAGCAGGTTGTTTGTTCTTATAGGTATATTGGCCTGATGCAGAGCCTCCTCTGATCTGCCCTTAAAACCCTCCGATTGTCCGGGGCTCCCGTTTGAATCGTGGCTCAAATGTGATGCAGAGCCTCCGTCGGAATGGCTCCCTAACTGATCCGTCAATTTCACTTTACTCAGAAAGCTTTTTTTGCTCTCTCGGGTGCCTTCAATTTGATCGGGGCTCCCGTTCACGTTCACACGGGCGGCCCGTTTTTCCCTGATTTTTCCTGGCTTTTTGAACGTACCTGCTTGGTTTCCGTCGTATTTGACCTTCCATTTTGTTGGTTTTAGCAAGTATACTTACATCTCCATGGCTCTTCAGTTGCCAATCTGGCTACACGCAAGCGCACATCCCTCAAACTCCATTGGAATATGCATATGGCCACAAATGCAAAATTGACACACATTTTTATTTTGTTTTTGTTTTTTTGTGGGGGTTTCCTTATCCTTAATGCATACCTTAATCATCTAGTAGTTCCTTCTTCCTTGTCCTTAATGCATACCTTAATCATCTAGTAGTTCCTTCTTCCTTGTCCTTAATGCATACCTTAATTATCTTGTAGTTCCTTCTTCCTTGTCCTTAATGCATACCTTAATCATCTAGTAGTTCCTTCTTCCTTGTCCTTAATGCATACCTTAATTATCTTGTAGTTCCTTCTTCCTTGTCCTTAATGCATACCTTAATCATCTAGTAGTTCCTTCTTCCTTGTCCTTAATGCATACCTTAATTATCTTGTAGTTCCTTCTTCCTTGGCTTTAACCCTTTTGTTGCCAAGCACGTAACACCTACGTGCTGGCTTGGCTGGGCCTTAAGTGCCAAGCCCGTAGGTGTTACGGGCTTGACTTTCCTGGCTTGTAGTGTAAAAAGTAAAAATAAAAAATACTCACCTGACCCCTTGTTGGATCCGGCCGGGTCTCCTCTTTAATTTGGTGCCATCCGATCCCCCGTGGGGGGTCGGATGGCTCCAGGAGAGCCCCCGGAATAGGCCGCCCCCCCCCCCCGCTTCTGCAGCAGCAGCTTCTAACTGTAAAAAAAAAATAAAATAAAAATGACATTCACTTACCTGTGTGTGCGCTGGCTCCCGCTGTCCCTCCTCTTCACCTGGGGGGCCTCCGATCCCCCCCAGGACTTACCGATCTTCAGGAGAGAGCCTGGGAGGCTCTCTCCTCTGTTCTTCTTGATGGCGGCCGCCATCATGCCTCTAAGCCCCGCCCCCTTGGGGGCGGGGCTTATGAAGTCATCCCGGCCCCGATCTCAGGCTTCAGCCTTCTCAGCTTCTCAGATGCCGGTGATCGGCACAGGGGAAGGAGGTGACAGGAGATCCTCTGATCTCCTGCCTCCTCCTTCTCCTGTACCGATCACCGGCATCTGTCAGCACAGCATCGAGGGACAAGAGCTTGCAATCGAAGGTAAGTACAGTAAAAAAAAATTTTTTTTTTTCTAATAAAATACTTTTTATTATTGTGTCGTGTTTTTTTTTTTACAGTTAACCCTTTGTGAGCTGGTAAGGGGTCCATGAGACCCCTTATACCAGTTCACAAGGCTGGGGGGGTGGCAAGTCACCTGCCCTAGCGGGTGGCTTGCCATTAACCCCCGCACCCCCATTACCTGCCTCCCCAAAGGCCAGGGGGGGGCAGAAGAGCCCGGGCCCACATAGGCTATGTGGGCTCGTAGGCTGCAGGGTGGGGGGGCCACCAAAGCTGGCCCCCCCACTCTGTGCCTACAAGCCCCCATAGCTGGTCCCGGGCTGGTTACTTTGGGTAAGGGGGACCCCACGTCATTTTTTTTTTTGGATTTTGAAGGGTTTTTAACCCTTCAAAATCCAAAAAAAAATGGGGTCCCCCTCCCCGGGAAGGGGGACCCTATGTCATTTTTTTTTTTAATTAACCATTTGTCATCCAGCAGCTATAAAAGGCTTCTGGGCAGGAAAGGGTGTCTGCCTATACATATGTGGTATCGCTGTAACCGGGAGAAATTGGGGTTTCTCACGCAATAAGATTTTATTGACAAACTTACATTTTTTATTACAAAAAAACTCTACAAATTGTAAAAAAATATTTTTTTTTTATTTTTTTTCACACATTTCACCCAAAAAAATTGAGAATACACCTAAAAAATACAAACAAGACATTTCATGTTAAAGCCCAGACTCTGTTGAAAAAAACAATATATAATTTTCCTGGGAAATCCCTGGAAATCCTTTCAAAAATGACAGTTGAATATGTGCAGCGCAAAATAGTGAAACATCGTCTGGCAACAGGGAGTGGCAAATGCTGCAGGTAGGCTGGCAGCGAAAGGGTTAATGCATACCTTAATTGTTTTTTTTTTCTGTTTTATTGTCCCATATCTAAACCTTTTGTGTGTCATGTAAATGTGTGCTGATGAGGTGTGATGGTACTTTTGCAGGAAAGACAACTCTCGAAATATTAATACTTTTTTATTAATAACCTTTTTTGGTTTTGCTTTAGTTGTGTTTTTTTGTGTAAATTTTTGGATAAACATAAAAATAAAAATATTTACATTTTTAAAGTTAAAAAAAATACATTAGGCCTCGGGGTCTGTAGCCTGTTGTTTTCTTGGATCTGTGAATGAAAAACAACATTACTTTAGCATTGTTTATTGTGTTTGGTTTTTTGGGGGTTTTTTTGGGGCACTTTTTAAACCGGACCTTCTGCGTGATTTAATGAAAAGCCCAAATTCTTTAAAAAAGTTGACACAGCATCATAAACTAATATATATTAATGTTTTAGACAATCAATTATTATTCTTTCCCCCACTGGGCTGCAACTCAGTTCAGGAATTTAGGATACGTGCAACGCCATGTTGACTCTGAAGCATCACACTTACTGAGGAGAGGAGAGTGGGATAAGGTACAGGGGGTGGGATATAGCTGTGCTTTGCTCACACAATGCAGGGCTGTGCTCTGGAAAAGGTTGGTAAGATGATTTGTAAGGTGGACAATCTGTATGTACAGGGTGTGGGAAATATCTAAGATAGCCTCTTATTCATAGTTTAGTTTAAGGGCTTTTTGGGATAATTTTTCCAGGAAATGTTAAAGATTCTTAGTTTTCAAATGGTATTGTTTGCTCATTTTCTTTAGTTGAAATAAACAACACTTACAAGGTTTAGGGCGCACATTGCGTCGGGGGCGGAGTCTCCCTTAATCCTCCCTCTGTGGCAGTTGGGAATCTGTATGGATGACAAACACACTGATATTAGAGACTGTTGTTCTTCCATTAATATAATATTAAGTTAGGCTTCTAGGTATCAATCTACTCACCTTCCCCAGCAACCTCTTCCTCCTCGCCCCCTTCCTCACTCATCCCTTGGGATGTTCCTGCGACGTCTGAATCTACAACAATAGTGCACATGAGTATCTGTATTTAATGCATGTATTTCCACATATCTAACTATATTACCCTTACCGGAGTCCGGTTGAGGCTCTGTTCTGCTCGACTCCCTGCCGTCAGATCCCCCCCTCCCCTGCATGCTGAGGTCCAGCGGCTCCTCCAAGTCACTTACAGAGGAGGGGGTGGCCGTTGACCCTGGCGGTGGGCCACCTACACCTTCACCTGTTTCGCCCAACACTGGGCTGCGTGTCCTGGTCTGGGTGGGGCGGAACCGTATATTCCATTCATGGGCTGAAATACAAACACAAACATTAAACCACGCCCAGGCGATGCCAGGGTTATAGGTGCATTTACATTTTCAACACTTACATGGGAAATGTTTGTCGAAGTACCGCCTCACCCGGGGCTTATGCCTTCTTTTTAAATCAGACCAGTGTTGGGCGATCTGGGTGAAGGTATAGGTGGTTTGGGATCGGCATTCTATCGCCTCCACCACCTCCAGGGCCAACGTCCGTTTGGCATAATCTGACGGCAGGAAGTCGTAGCGATTCCTCAGCATCATCTGTTATTAAAAAATACAAGGACCCACCATTAATCCCCAAAATACATTAATATGTTTCCTGCCCTAAATAAAGTCACTTTATTAACCTCTTTCTGACTCACATTGCCCTAGTTCTGCTATCTGCATCTAGCCTAGTTTGTAGCTGCGTACATGTGTTAAACTAAGGTGGGATTGTATTTAGCATGACAAACTAAGTTGTTCAAGACTATTCTTGCGCTTTGTTTTTTTTTAATTACAAGAAATGTGTGCGCGCACATAAACGCACGCTCGCCTACTCACATCCATGATGATTTTGTCCTGCTCCTGAGTGAAGATGGCGGCCGACATCTTTGTTTTTTTTTCAAGGTTTATCAGTGACGAGCCCCCGCGGTGACGTGCGTGCGTGCGTGCGCACACGCGCACGCAGGCACCAAGGAACACGCCCACACGGGCCACATATTTAAAGCGCAAGGCCCTCAGCTCAGTGTTTTATACCATATCAATCTGGTCAGACATAAAGGGAGCCCAAAAAAGCCACCAAAGCCCCAAGCCACATAGCAGGCGCACACATGGCTCATCCAAAAAAAGCCAAAAAAACAGACACAAGACACATGCCCCAACTAAAACGGTGGGTACTCCACAGCCACAGGAACATTCTAAAAAACGCAGGAGCAAAGATACCACAACACATTCTCCACCACCTGCCAAAAAAACCAGACCTCCCAAGGGTGCCAAATCGATTACAACACTGCAGCATCCTCAACCGCAACACAGCAAGCATACAAACAAAAGCAAACACATCAGCAAGGGTAAGCGTAGTGCCAAACCCTCCACCCCACCAAGGTCACCCACCCCTCCACCTCAACCCTCTGGTTCTCCCAATTCAAGTACCTCAGAAACATCATCCAGCTCAACAGGAGTCACAGCAGCACACACACAACACATCACCATCCCCCATAAGCCCAAGACACACACACGACTCCCCAGATAGTCAACCATCAATTTCCACAGATGCAGGGGACACAACACACCCATGTGGGCGACAACTACGCCGTGGCTCACTAACTGCACGATTTTGCGATGCTCAAAGCATGGCTGGTGCAAATGCAGTTTGTGAGCCTTATGATGCCCTATTTGGCCGGACCTCCAAATCAACCACTAAGCAGGCTAAGCTGGAGATCTTGACGAATATTTGGCTGCAAGTAAATAGTGTGGGATCTGTCCGGCGAGATATTCCACAAATCCCAAGGAAATTTGGAGACCTTAAATATTATATCCAAACGTGACTGGACGGTCCAATCCCCGCCAACGTCCAGGCGGGGATCAGGAACGTCCAAGCGGCTCCCGCCGCCGCCGCCGCCGCCTCCCTCGCGTCACTTTCGGCGCCCGCGCGCCTGCGCCGGCCATTCGCAGACGGCCGGCGCGGGCGCGCGCACACCTACAGGGGCCTATCAGGTAAGCGATTTGGGTTGTCTGGGGGGGTTTCACCCCGCGGGACATCCCGATCTCGGATGTCCCGCGGGGTGGGAGGTGATCGGCCCGGGAATCTTATAGATTTCCGGGCCGATCACCTCTCGGTGTTGGTCCACTTTAAAAGCCTTTATAGTTGCATTGATAACAGGATGTAACACTTATTAGGTGTGATTTAATCTTCCCCTGCCAGCAGACAGGGGGTGCCTTACCCACAAAAATAATCCTAACACCCGCCGAGGAACATGTCTATACATACATACACCCTGCCAGCTTCCAGGGGCCTGCAAGAGGCACACGACACATACCGGAATGTAAGGTCCGAAGGTGAGTTTGAATTTTCCATGAGCTTTTAAAATGAGGGGCAAAAGCCAGTGTTAGGCTAGACAACACACTCTACTTTGGGGTAAATATAATCTTACATTCTCAATTCCAAGGCCACAGGACACACAAGGCCAAGCAACCCCTGCCTTAACCCCGAAGGCAAGACCAAACCAGGATTCAACAGCACAAACCCAAAATGAGGATTTGGAGGAGGTAAGTCAATGGTCCTTTGTGTGTACTTTTAACTTTTAACTAGGAACGATTGGTGTGCCATCAAAAAAGTAAAATGAAACTAGTTTTATTTACAGCACAGAGTAAGCACACCCATAATAGAAGATATCCGAGATTTTAAGGAGGAAAACCCACATCTGTTACCAACCACTACTGAGCCAGTGGCCGCAATGCAGTCAACACAGCCACAACCACCACATCCACAACCTCTTTCCTAACCCCAAACAACCACCCAGCCCACTGCTAGAACCCATACCAGGCGCCAGATTAGCCAAAGAGTGCAACTGCAAATTATGGAGGAAGCGTGGCGCCAGGAAAATATAGCTTTTGCAGCAAGCACACAGCTATTCAATGCCACTGTGTGCACACAATTAACCAACATAAGTATCCAATTACAGGTATTAAACCGAAATGTGTCTGCCCTTACCAGCCATATGGTTGACCTATTCCAGCAGTGGCAGCACATTAAGGAAAGCCTGGCACACATTGCTGCAAATATTGTTCCACACCGGCATTCATCTGCACCATCATCCCACACATACCACTAAAGATTTTTGGTTACAATATCTGTCCCCACGTGTAAGTTTCCTTTTTAAAAAAAAATAATAAAAGAAAACTAACAATTTGTTTAAGCACAATAAAAAGTAAGCCGAAAAAACACTTGTGTTGTATGCAAATACATTCTCAACAAGTTACGCACGTATGGTTTGTGCGGTGCCACTTTGGCTGCCTGATAAAGGAGGGGTGTGCTCTTCAGCAAGAAAAATATGATCGGCAGGCAGGTCAGAATATCTGGTAACCCTGCTACGAATGGCCAGGTTGTGTAGGATCCCGCAAGCGAATACAATTTGTATGACCTTGACCGGCTTATATTGGAATGCCCCCCCAGTCTGATCTAGACAGCGAAAACGCATCTTGAGCACAACAAATGCTCGCTCAACCACCGAGCGAGTCCTCCTATGGGCAGTATTCTAGCGCTCCTCTGCCTGGGAAGATGGGTGCAGGATGGGGTTCAGCATCCAGGGGAGCAAAGGATAGCCAGAGTCACCTGCAAAAATAAACAAAAAAAAACATTTTATAACAACTCCCAACGTTTAGGGGTGCATAGCAACATTATTAAAGAGGGACAAATAGGTGAGCGGGCTAGTGTTGTAGGAAAAGACATTTGGAATGAGGCTACCTGCACATCCAACCTGGACACTCCTTAAACATGTCTGTGGGATGGTACTTACATAAGAGGGCAAGAACAGGACACAATAGGGTACAATAACTTAACCGATTTAATTTAAAGCTCAATAATTAGGCTAAAAATATACTACGAAAATAGTTACAAAATAATGTGTTAATGGAAAAAACACAGTCAGACAAGGTGGGCAACCAATACAAGTTTCATACACATACCCAGTAGCCAGCCACCAAAAAGATCGCCAGATTTGAATCGCTCATCTAGGCAGGAATTCCTCAAGATGTGCGCATCATGCGTCCAGCAGGGAATGCCAGCAAAACGAGTCCCAAAAACCAATTCAGGGCCAGCCAGTGCCTGCACATTTATGCTATGTCCCATCTTCCAATTCCTGCACACAGGCAATAAAAAAAAAAATTAGGGAGACCCTGTAAAAAGGACCCCAAAAAACCCCCCCTAAAATATATCAAATACTCATGCCATCGATGTCCAAAGGCGTGCGGTGCAGCCTGGTTTCTGCCATACTCAGCAGGACAAGCCCGCGGAGCTGGCGCCGCTGATGTGCTCCAACAGAGGACTGCATATTATTGCCCGAGTGCAAATACGGCTGCTCTGACTTGCCGTAAGTGAAGGCTCGGCGGCCCCGTTTTATTAGGGTGATTTCAATCGGAAATCAAGGCTCTGCATCACTGAAAAAAACGGACCAATGAACGAGGCGTCCGTTTTCCCGGGAAACAGCCTCGTGCGTGCCGACAATCGGAAAGGCGGCTGAGCGCACACCTGAGCGCATAAGGGCACACTAAAATTAACGTAGCACCCTTTCCTGACCCGATCAAAGCCCAAAACCAACGGGAAAACGCACGAGGGAGCTGAACGGGGAGGCTCTGCATCAAGCCATATGTCTTTGTACACTGTGTACATGCTCCAAACAGATGTTTATAAGTCCTATGTTGAGGTTTATGTAGTTCAGGGGCAGTAATACATTTTGAATATTTTTTCATATATTTAACTGGTTATGTATTGCTTATCCAAAGGTTGAATGTGTTGGTCAGCTATACTGATCTTGGTAGCTGGCATGCTGGCATTTGTGCAGCCTTGTCTATCATACCAAGTTTTGTAAAGACGCATTTACTACTGTTATAGCAGACCCTGGTGAAGGAGGTGGTGACCACCAGTGGAGGGACCTGGCTACAGGACACTGCAGCCAAAGAGCACGGACATCGGAGTCGCCAGTGGAGATTGAGCATCTAGAAGGGACCATTGATGGACTTGGAGGTAGCAGTGAGTATCTACCTGCACCACAGGGTGAGATACATACACTTTTTGTAGTACTCATTAACATCTCTGGGCTGCGTTATACATTGGGGCATGCTTGGCGCACTGTGGAGGGGGGTAAGCTTTATTGCAGTGCAGGGACGGCTGAAGATGTAGAGGTTAATTTATTATAAAAGGTGTGGGCGTTACTTGACCGCCTCGTCCAAGACACTCTGCAATGCTGGCGCTATCAGCTGAAGTGCTCCCAGCCAGGCAGTGTGCGCAGCACACAGCTTTTATATGCCTATGTGCTAGTGACACCTAGTGCCTGCCGGGGGTGCTGCAAGTTGAAAGTATTTTAGAAAAAAAACAGTGCTCCGAGAGGCGCACACTGGAGTTCAGGCACACAGAGCGTATTGGAATCCCAAATTATTATTTTTTAAGGTCATGGATTTTTTTAAATGGGAATTGCATTAGGGACACTTGCAAGACATGACACAGCTTTCTCACAACCCAAAAGTTTGCAGTGCAACACAAAAGTGCTAAAAATGCATCCAAAAATAATCCCAACCGTGGCACATGCACCAGCCCCCCAAAAATATTATAAAATACCTAAATAATTGTAACCATTCAAGTCCATTGCAATTTATAAGATAAGGCCAAACAGTGCAGTACCTGGTCCTATCTGGCACTGTAGGGAACTCAGCGCTGCCACTCATCCCATTTCCGGCTCAGTTGATAGATGGGACACTACCTGGCACTATCACAGGCGCTCAGGATTTTTAACAAATACACTTTTTCACTGGGACCTGACACTCATCTGGCACTACGTGGTCCTAGCATTTCTTATATAAACCCCGTAATAAACCTACATAGTGTATTTACCATCATTTTTGGACTTTCTCAAAATAAGATATTTGGGAATAGTCTGAACTTTTGCCTTCCCACTACATCACAAAGGTGTGCGTGAATCAGAGGAAGTCCTTGCAGGTGTGTTTTGAATAACATGATCTGAACAATGGGGATCTTTTGAATTGATTCCAAAGCCATTCAAGAGCATTGTTTGCTCTGCAAGCTTTCCAATGTTATTTAATATTTCCAAACCTCACCTGTTAAACAATGTTTTTTAGCTATAGGACAAACGTTTTCACTGGCCGAAAGGGCTTTGTGCTCGGTTAGCCAAACACCCAGCTCATGGGTTCTTTCTAAATTTAGGTACATTTAGAATTGTAAAAAAAAAAAACGAAATTAGCTAAAGCGTTTAACATTACAATATCATTAGCCAGCCCACAGCTTCCAGATCCTATTGTACATTTCCCATTACCCAGAGTTCACTGCTTCTTGATAATATGAAACAGATATCCGAGTCTCCAAATGATTACAGTAATTCTGCAAGGGAAAAAAAAACAGTCCTCTGGCTTTTGCTTCCATAATTTCGGCACTGTCTAGTTAAAGGTTATTCTACTGATGTTTGTAAAAGGTGGAATATTAATGATAAGGCGGCCAGGGGCGTAACTTGAGGAGATGCGACTGCACCGGGTCCCAGAAGGTCAGGGGGGTCCAATCATTGTTGCTCATCCACCTTATTTTTATATTTGTGCTCACCTGGCATCATTTAGAGGAAGGAAGCACCTTGTATCTCTGCTATTTTAGTCATTAGTTGTCTAGCTGCATCTAATTGAGTTAAAAGACAGAAGAATTATTTTATGAGCTGTGAAAGGGCACCAATTAATGTTCACATCGGGGCCCGGGACACATTTAGTTACGCCACTGGCCAGAGGCATCAGTGGGTCATCAGTTCCTGGAGGGAGCGCTTCAGGCCTAAAGCTGCCCATACACTGTACAGTCAGCTTGTTAAAAATAGGCTTCTTTCAAGGCAAAAGTGTACAAAAAGACATGTATACTCACCTTTTGTCCCCCACAGCTGCTTCCTCCTACAATCAGAAATGAGTCAGCAAAACGTGTCTGTTTAAAAGCCTAATGGAAATCATTACTTGCTACAAACTTCTTGCTGTGAACTGTTACTTGCTTGCTACAAACTGCCAATCAAAAGAATAATAAACAACACACCAACCTGTGGTTTACAATTTCACTCTACTGTGTATTGGATTTTTTTTGTTTATTCTCCATATGTACTTATGAATGAAACAATGTATAAAATGATATGTGTATATACTAAATCTAATATGTGAAGTGAAAAAGGGACACAAGGGACTTCAAGGGTCTACCAAAAAAACTCCTGATATAGGTCTTCCCCTTTTCTTTCTTAAAGTGGACCAACACCCAGGATTTTGACTATCCTGGGATATGGTCCGATCGGGGGTGCCCCGCTGTGTGAAACCCCCCAGAAACCCCGAAAAACTCACCTCTCCTCGCTCCCACGTGACCGCCGCTGCCAATCCCCGCCGACGGACAAGCAGGAGGCAGCGACGGACAAGAGAGAGCGCCCGCCGCCTCCCGCGCGGCACTCTTACAGGGGTCCTGCTAGAGGGACGCGCGGGAGGCGGCGGGCGCCGCTGGATCGTGGATAAGGTAGGGATTTAGGGGTTTCTGGGGGATTTCACACAGCGCCGATCGAGGTGCCCCGCAGTCAGGGGTCTGATCGGTCCGGGAATCTTATAGATTCCCGGGCCGATCATGGGAGGGTGTTGGTCCACTTTAAAGGTGACCCCCCCCTTTTTTGCAGTTATTTGAAATAGGGAGCAAGACCCAAACACCTCCAATACACCATCCACAAAAGAGCCAGGACCCAAAGGTGGTAATACTCCAACTAATATTTCACCCCTCCCCCCAAAAAGAAATATATATATATGGTCTAATGAACAGCCAGTAGCACCAGTCAGGTATGGCTTCTTTGTTGTTTTAAATTCCCAAATCTATGTTGGCACCGGGTAGGAGGGCAGCAGAAGAGAACAGTTAATATGGATTGCAGATTTTCCTGCAGATGTCCTTTATATGTCTTCTCAGAATGGCTGTGATATTGCTGGTCTGACATGAACATGTGGTTTGTCGCCTTAGATGCCAATAAGTGATTTTCAGGAAGCAGTGAATAAGCAGTGTATGGCACAGCAAGTCCCCTCATGCTGGCAGTGCTGCCTCACTTTCTATAGGCCATTCACAGCACTTCTAATCACAGTGAGCCACTTGCTCTCTTTGGTAAATATATTGGACACGGTGACAAAGATTCATGTATCCTGGCAGCACAGTAATTAAATACAAATCATGTTGTTTTGACAGGACACGATGAAGAACTAAGGCAGCTGAATTTCCCTTGTCATTCCTGTGACCTAAAAGAAGTCTTTAGTATGCTTTCTCTTGACAAGACATTTGCTGCAATAATGTGTCAGGTAATTAACACTGATTTCACTCTCTGATTGATATTCACCAGTCAACACAAGGCACAGAGAGGCTCAGATAGAAAGAAGAGTATGTTGGCATCGGTTCTCTGGTTTCTTAATGTCAAATTCCAGTACCTCTGTCACAAAATGTAACCCCCTGAATATACAGTATCTGATTTTATTTTATTTAAATAAGGAGTATGGTGCCTTTGTTAATTTGTAAATGTGTTGCCAAGTTCAGTCAGAGTCGCCAATAGATTCCAATACATGCTTCTCCATACCCCGGTAACTTGCCTGGTGACAGGTTCACATCAAAATAGACTTCTGGTCTGGCCAGTAGCTTTCTTAGTGGGCATTTGCAGTCAGAACTGCTACGGGGAGGCCGATTCATTAATAGCGCCAGGTAGCGACAGATGAGCGCCAGTAGCGTGATTTTCACAGCGCCAGCTAGTATTCGCTGTGCTTGGCCGGGGTTTGCTTGTTGACAGCGACTCAGTCGGTGTGCGGTAATGTTGAATACGGGCTTAGGGGTCGCTGTTTCACAGGTTCAGCGTTGTATGGGTGCGCCTGACAGCGAGTGGCCAGAGCGAACGGCTTGCTGCAGATTCATTAAGTGGCCTATCTGAGCAGCATGCTCACCGATCCAGTGCTGTAGTAACATGAGGTACCGGGGGAGCAGAGAAGACGGAGGATAGCGGGAGCCTGGGAGAAACAGCAACTCGTGGCTCCCCATTGGTTTAGCAAATGATTTGCATAAATAGGCAATGGCAGACATACCCTGTAAGTGTAGCTTATATATCACCTACTATTAACCTTTTAAGCCTCCATCATCAAAACCTGCCGGACAGTGCGCCCTTGCCTTGACGTTACAGCAGAAGCGTACAAATCCCTGATAGGGCTCCCCTCAACAGCCCCAACCTCCACCCACCCCACTGGGTGCCGCACGCGTGCATCTGCTGGAGGTGCGGGAGCAGGTGGTGAAGGAGACTTGCGATGTGCCCACAACAATAAAGGATGCGTGCATGTGGCGTGGGCATGGCAACAAGGCGCAATGAGGCAAGGGAAGTGCTGCTCCATAGGAGACAAAAGCAGCATGGGTGGGCAGGTAAGTATGACCTGGGAGGGGGCATACATTCTGAAATGGTGATGCAGGTAGCTTGCGCCAGGCCCCCTGGTTCCACCGGCCCAGAGGCACGTGCCTCTATGGTATGTATGCCCCTGCTTCATAGGAAGAAACTGCTTATCAGCGCAATTCTGCCACACAGGGGTAAAACACCTGACTAAGTGGGGTTCCCCTGAAACGCATTGTTAGGAGTGAACTATCAAAATACTTGCGCAAAGTGTTGTTTAACACACTAAAGTGTACTCTGGGATGCTCCGTATGGGACTTCCTAAAATAGAAATGGACCCTTTCTCCCCTACTCTCCCAAAGGACCCACCCCATGAGAGAGAGTAAAATTATATGTTTCCCTTCTCTTCCTGAATGAAAAGAGGGGGGTTTTGATCCTCAGGTACTATCATAAAGGGTTAAATGTGGGCCACTGGCTGCCTTCCTTGGCCTAAAGCTTTCCCTGGTAGTTACCCGTCCAACTACCAGGTTTTCCTGGGTCAGTCATAAGGTCTGTCTTGTACTAGCCTGGGCCTCCGGGGGGGGGGGGAGCACACTGGACAGGAAGTGAAGTAATAAGGCCTCTAACCATCACAGGGTCCCGGACACCTACATATAGAGATTTGCATTCGTGCTTATACAAAAAAAGGATGCTTCTATGTAGCAAATGTGACAAAAATAAGGAGAATTGGGGATTATTGCTTCAAAATTAAGGTGTTGGTTAAGGTGTAGGGCAAGTCTCAGCTGGTCCTATTAATGAAAGCACATAAAAAATACAATAAAGATACTTCATGTTAAAGCCCCAGCCCTGCAGAAAAAACAATATGTAATTTTACTGGAAATCCCTTGAATTTCCTACAAAAACCACAGTTTAGCATACATAGTGCAAAATGATGAAAAATAGCCCGTCAAAGGCAAGTAGGCTGTAAAATCAAGGGTTAAAATTACCTAGGCTTGTTGGATATTGTTCTGTTCGGGAGACCTTGCGCTTTTAGATTTAGCTTGTTTTTTTCCTGTTAATATTTTAGGAAAAAGTTGTTTTTATTCTGTTTTTTCGAGAGTTTGCATATTTTGAGAGAATATTCTGTTTGGGCGGGGGGGGGGGGGGGGATTTCAAATGTAAAGGGTTGTTTTTTTGAAAATCTGCAAGGTGCGCATAGTAGTTGTGTTTTTTTTTAAGTGCACTTTTCAGTTTGGGGCGTCTCCTGGTTCAGGAAAGGGTGTCTAGTGAAACATATGTGGTACGTTGTAACTGGGAAGAATGGGGAAGAATGGGGATTTTACACACAATGCAATTTTATGTAAAAATGTGCATATTTTATTACAAAAAAACACTACAAACTGTAAAAAATAGAATTATTTTATTTTATTGCACACATTTGACCCAAACATCTTGACAATACACTGAAAACATGACAAACAAGACAAAAATCCCTGAAAATTCCTTCAAGAATCACAGTTAAACACAAATAGCCCAAAATTGTAAAAAATGGTCTGGCAACAGAGGGTGACAAAATCTCTAGGTCGCCTGATCCTTAAAGGGTCAAAGGTACAATGCATGTAGTGCTTTCCTATAACAAAAATTATTTGCATGGTGCATGCCACAAAGAATATTAGCATTTCTCCCCAGATCCTTTGCTGTAGGCCTGCCCTGGAGCCTCATAGACCAGTCCAGACAATGGCAATAAAATGGCAGAAAAAATAAATAGAAAGGTACCCGAATCCTGCCCCATGTGCCTCTCCTAGTGTCCTGTAGATAGCTGTAGCACAGCTCAGAATTCTCCTTTACTTACTTACTAGATTTTCTTTTCCATTTTTCTAAGACCACATCCAAATGTGTTTGCATGGCAGTGCTTATCCCTCGGGGTTCCTAGCCTAAGATATCATTCAGACCAATGCAATTGCAGGTAATCGCGCTTCAGGGTAAGCGCCCTGCTGTTGCCTTGGAAAAGCCTTGTCTGCAGAATTTCGAAGGGTGCTTTCCACATGCTGAACACCAGTGACTATGGGGTGCTTGCCCTGAAAGTGCAAACGCCCCACAATCGCTATGTCTGAACATACTGTGACAGGCTGACCTACACTGGGAGCACTGAGGGATACGGATGGCCATATGAACACATTTGCAGAGTAATCGTGGAATAATGGAAAATAAACCAGGGCCGAACTTTGGAGACCTGCTCTAGCATCTACAGCACTGTTCAGGAAATGCAGGAGAGGCACAAGAGGCAGAATTCAGGTGAGCTCCTTGTGGTTGCATTATTGTCATTTCCTGGACTGTCCCTTTAACTGTTCACATGAACAATCGTTTTGATCATACAAGACCCGCGTTTACAGGCTCAGTGGTTGAGAAATAGTTAATAAACATGTTTGCACAGGCCTGGATTTCCACTTTAAATTGGTTGTGTTTTTACAGCATTTTTTGTGATGTGTGTATATGTATCATATTTAGACAAGTTACCCTCCATACAACATTCTCTGAGTGTATTTACATTGTGCAGTTAGCGCTATGTACACAAAACCTAACTGCATGCCACCCTGAACATGAGCGCTCCAAAGAGGGATTAGGAAACAAAATAGAGTCTTAGTGGTATTCAAGAAAAAACTGTGTACTCTTCAAAAATAAGAACCACTGCCACCATCTGTCATCACTTCAATTCAGACCTCTAAACAGTATTTTGTTTTATTTGTTTGTTCTATAGGGTGATTATGGTTGTTATAACTTGTGGGAAGGAAAACATAATTTAAAAGTGATGTTTAAAATTTGTACAAATATCATCCAGTTTCTCCTTCCAATCCCCCAAATCATCCACCCGGAGCTGTCACCCAGCTATCAAACTTTTGTTGACCTCACACCACTTACTATGAGATTTTATAAACTTTAGAGCAATGCTGAGTCTGACCTTTTTAGTTTCTCGGTGATGAATGATACATATATCTATTGTAACAAACACAAGTTCAAACAATCAGATAAAAAAACAGCCAAGCGTGCACATGCCCAAGTAGCACAGTGTTTAAGCTTCTATGCTTTCCAATCAGATCTCCTGGGACAAGTCATTTTTCAGAATAGGCTCTTATGTGCACCATTAGAAAGCTTCATACAGCTCACTGAGCTATCCCAAGGTTGTAGAGACACAAAGGGGCCATTAGGCAGATCTACTTACATGTATTGGACTGAGATCAGGTAGCATTTCATCCCTGGGCATCCTAATTCCTGTTAGAGCCTAGAAAATGACCAAAATTTAGGACCAATACTAACCCTTTCATGCCTGGCAGATGCATCTGCACATTTACATCATGGCTATTGACCAGTAGGGTTACATGAGTGGGGAGCATGTAGCTTGGCAGCTTGGACCTATTAGGGAACTCTTTTGGGAACCTTGGGAACCCCTATTTTTTCTAATAGTACCACTTTTATAATTAGAAGTAGGGTTGAACCTAGCCACTCTGCTGCCTGAGGCAAATTATAGAAAAATACCCCTCCGCTCCTCAACAAAGTAACATCGGGGTAGGGATTGGAGGTGTACCAGGGCTGCTAAGCCACCATTAGACTTGAAAAACATGACAGCGGTAAAAATAAATAAATCAAATGATTTTTAAATAGAAAACAAATAAAAAAGCAGGTCAATTGCTGCCCCACTACAGTGCTGCCTGAGGTGGCCACCTCACATGGATTTATTACAGGTGCACACTTGATTAGAAGTATCTTTTTTTTCTAATTATCTCAAGTACCACCCAATACAAACTTGCCTGAAAAATGTAGGTCCACTTTGGAAAAAAATGAGCTAATCATTCTTTTCTTACTGTTTCCTCCCTGCTTCCCAGGAAATTGCACCAGTTAGAAGCAGGATGACATCTGTGTCACCACCTAGCACCCCTCTTCCCCAGTTACATATATTAGTTAGACATGTTAAAAAGCTTCACCAACGGGAACTTTTACAGTGGCTGGAGCTATTGCTCCTTGTTGCAGCAGCAGAGGGCTTCCTCCAGGGGGGCTCGGCAATGGTCAAGGGTGCACCAGCATGGGATACTGATCAGATTTATCACTGTCACTGTTTGTGCATAGCTGTAGGCAGTTCTATATATTATGTTCTTTAAATAGACAGTTCGGGCAATGACAATAATAAGGCAACAAGCAGCTCACCTAATACAACATCTACAGCATGTTACAGTAAATGAAGGAGAGGCATCCGTTGAGCTGCCTTATTATTGCCATATCCTGGACCGCCCTTTGAAGGAACAAACTTATTTTATAGGTGGGTCCCTTTCAGTCAGCTGACTTCTACATAAAAGCTTCTTGTAACACAAGGAAAAAATAGTTGAAATGAATTACTAAGTGGGAAAAATGCAATGGATCTCCATGTATTGGGCTTAGAACCATCATTTCATTGCTGCAGTGGTCAGCAGCAAAAGGAGGAATAACATACCTATGCTGACGAGCCTCACAACAGGCCATCCTGGTCCTGCCTAGACGGCGGCCTCTCTGTCTGGCTCTCCTGTAATTCCTAGACTACATGGGGAACCCCAAACCAGGGGAAGAGAGTGCTGATTAAGTAACTGGTCAGTGCCCCCTTGCTGATGGACAGTGAATTTTTATATGTCTGCTTACAATTTACTCATACTATATGCTGCTTTAACTGAATGGTACTGAAGAAACTCCAAAATTGGGGGCGAAACCCATCCACCACCTGCTATTATTGTTCTTTTTTGAAATTGCAAAAATATACAAATTGAATACCAATTCAGATCAAACAACTGCTGATCTTTCACACAACATATACAATTTTTACAAATGTAGTGCACTATTTTGCACACAATGATAATAAAAGGCATTAAATAAAACCAAGCGAGGTAGTAGATATAACTGGGTAAGGTATCAACCACCCAGGTCCCCCAAAAAAATGTCCTTGGTCGCAACACATTTTGTTGTTCAGCCACTTTTTAGCTTCTAGAATTATATTATGTTGGTTAAGAGGTAAAGGGAGAAAGTGAGCTTATGGCACACTTTCCACCAAAGATAGTGATATAACTTTTTTTTACCACTTTGCACATCTCTGTGCTTGTATGGTGACTAGCTTACAGCTATCTCCAGGGGTTGGCGTACTGACTACTAAGCTTAAACAGTAGGTTTAGCTCAGGAGAGGAACTACAAGATCTTGGCCAGATGGTACAAATGCCCGGCGGATTTGGCGAAGTTCGGGGGATCTGAGACCGTGGATTGTTAGAGGTGTAATAAAGCCCAAGGAACCCTGACACATGTTTGGTGGGAGTGTCCAGCAGTAAGAACTTTTTGGGAGGCTGTCCTGAAGATTTTTGAAGCTACGACACTTGAAAAGGTTCCCAACTCCCCACAGGTGACCCTCCTGTCAATGGTCCCTGGGTTGGTGGCGGTGGGGGGGAAGGGACTGTTAAGGCATATGCTCACGGCGGCCAGGTCAGTGATACCTCGCCACTGGCGCTCTAATATCAGACCCTTTCTGATGGAATGGTACGGTGGTGCCCCTCCCCACAGAGTGGTGAATTTAATGTTATTGTACCGTTGAGCAGACCTGAAGAACTTCAAGGCTTTTGATGTATGCCTATATTTCTGTATTTTTATTGTATTCTTATACTCTCTTTCTTCTGTAATACTGTATAACTTGCAAAACGCAATAAAATATATTGCAAAAAAAAAGTAGGTTTAGTAAATATATATAATATATATATATATATATATATATATATATATATATATATATACGGACAGACACACACAGACATCATTTTTTCCACAGAGTGAATCTGTTTTTATGTGGCTATGTGGCGAGACTATCTTCTTGTTACACAAAGACCTCCATATATATATGAAGTCAAGGCCATTTGCTGGCTTTTCAGTGTGTGGTCCTTGTTATTGGAGACGTGTGAATTGTTTTCTATTTTTTTTTTGTCATTACATCATCACTAGGAAATGAAACTGATGTCAACTGGATGTATTGTAACAAACAATAAAAGTCACCATTATCCACTGGCGGAAAATCGTTAATTAGAAGTCATTTTAAAAAACTATTACACATTTATTATATTGATCACAGGCATTACATGTATTGTAGTGACAACAAATGATATAATTCAAGACAATTCCTAATTGAATTAAAGTTGTGTTTGTTGTCTATTTATTCAGCCCAGTATATAGTGCAGCCCCCATCTGTGAGTGCAACATAAAAGCATATTTACCTCCTATGCAACTGATTGTGACTGCTCTTCTGGGTGTTGCATCTGATCCCTTAGCCCCAGCATTTTCTCTAAGAGTGGGACTGAGTCGTGCCCCTTTCTGAATTCAAGTCTGAGAGCAGGTCCATTCAGTGTGAGCAGGGCTGGTGCCAGCACAGGGCTAACCTGGGCAATTGCCCATCTTCAGGGACTCACTCAGGCATACACTTGGCCACAGTGGACCTGAACCCCTGAATGCCGGGTGCTGTGTGCAGATCTGCTCATGACTGGCCTCCACAACAGGAGATGATCTGCAACATTGGAGAAGGTGGCATGGAATGGAGGGCAATTAATGGAAGCTCAGGTGGTGGCAAGAACCAGGTGACAGCTGACCGCAATGATGGGGTTTTTTGTGGCAGTGGAGCAAGCAGTAAGGGCTGAAGGGTACTTGGTAGCAATAGAGAATGCAACAGGGACTAGAGATTGATTGGTGACTAAAGGGAAGGCAATAAGGACGGGAGGGTGATCAGCAGCAGAAGAGGACCCACTTGTGGCAGCGTAGATGAAAGGTGACGTCATGTGATATACCACTTTGGGACCCTCTAAGACTCTTTTGCCCAAGGGCCCCCACAAACCTGGAGCTGGCCCTGAGTGAGAGGAAGGTGCCTCACCCCTTGCCCATCCGTTTACTCTAGCCTCATATATCATCCTGTTTTTACATATACTGTAAGTGCTGCTTGCATTAGATTTAGCAGGAGACTACCATGGAGAGGCCTCACCTACTGAATGGAGCTGCTTACCCAGTATGATGTAGCCAGGAGTTCATAAGAATGCTATGGGGGGTCTGCAGAGAGGGAGGATCAGCTATTTGAGAAGTAAGACAGATATACTTTGATTTCACACATGGCTTGCAAATCTCCTTCAAGGATGGGAAGGCTTAGTATACACATCACTCTGTTGTCCGGGTAAAAACTCTATACTTACATTTTTTCCTCACAGCTCTCCATTCAGCATCAGCATCTTTTTTTAATGATAACAAAGAAGCATAGATTCCGGTGTCTCGCAGAGCAACTTCTGTTAGGTTGGCCTTACAACCCCTAACACGCCTACTCCATTCATTGCAACTGAAGGGGTGGACCCAGCTGTACCGTCCTTGCCACTTTTCCTCCATTGCAATTAATGGAATAGGTGTGTGGGGGAGGAAACAAGGCCTCTAGGATACCACCACAGAGGCCACGCCACTGGAAGACAGAATGGCTGGAGTTCCCCCCTCAGTACGTACGCTGATGCCAGGCACTGCATGGGCACACCTGACCCGCACAGAGGAACTGCAGGGGAACAAAGAGTGAGTATAGGCTTGTGTCTGAGCAATCCCTTTAAGCTTAATGTTCTCTTTGGTAAAAGCTCTCATATGGTTTATAGAGTTTACGTGACTATAATTGGATACTTTAGTTTTAAGAGGAACTGAAAGAGGAATGTCCCTCAGATTGTTGCTGTAAAAATCAATCCCCTTATGAGTTTTAGAGCATTGATCACGTTGACCACACAAAAAGTTAATCAAAATAGTTTCTTATGTAGACCTTAGACCTAAAATATAATCATAATTAATTAAAATGTTTCTTTAACAAGACATCAAAGTTCAAGCTCATTCTAAAAAGAAGCTGGGGCTTGGAGGGGAATTTATAGAAAAACTCCATCCATGGCTAAAACTCAAAGGTTGTTTGATGTATTATATACATTTAAAGCAGACCGGTTTGTATTTGTTTTCCTCTGAGCACCACTACGCACTGCCCCAATGTCTGCTACACGTTTTGGGGGCACAAAAGCACCACCAGAGTCTGTTTAAGTGTTCAAACCAGGCAGATAGCAGTTATTGAAAGCTGTGTTTTTACAATGGACCTACTTTGTGCAACGTAAGGAGTAAGGATGACATTTATTTGGTTTGTGAATACAAGGCACTTTCCCCCTAAATGATGTGGGTATGTTCCTGTTTTCTGGTTCTTTGACCATTGTCCTACTTGACTGTTTCTCTGTGAGCTTAGGTTCCTGCACCATCAATGGCCTGATTTACAATATGCCACATGTGTCAAACTCAAAGCCTGGCCGACTGTTACAGCCTTCCAAGCCCTTTTATGTGGTTCTCTTACCAGATGGTGACAGTCCCACCACCTGCACATTTCCACGCCTACTGTATGTTTTGTGCTGCTCTGGTACGGTGCCTGAAAAACAGCTCTTGTGTGCCTTGTGCCCCCAAACAAGGGGGTCCAACCTAACCCACCCAACATCTGCTGCATATTGCTAGATATTGCCAGGTAGGGTGGGAAAAAATATAGTAGGGCTGGGCTGAGCAAAATAATTCAATTTCTACATCTGTCCTGGGCAAAATAACTCTGCATCTGTCTTGGGCAAAATAATTATGTAGCTGTCCTGGACAAAAAAAATTCTGCATCTTTCCTGGGCAAATTAATTCCATGGTTTTCCTGGCCAAATTAATTTCATGGCTGCCCTGGACAAAATAATTCTGCATTGGTCCTGGGCAAAATAATTCCATTGCTGCCCTGGAAAAAAATAATGATGCGGCTTTCCTGAGCAGAATAATACTATGGCCTTGATTCATCAAGAGTTGAAAAAAATTCTCATGGTAGAAAAAAATTCATTTCATGAGAAAAAAGCCTGAGAATTTCAGTGTTGATTAACACCAAATAGCAAGTCAATAGCACTTTTTTACTCCTGAGAAAAGTAGTGAATATTTTAACACTTCTTACTCTGTAGTAAAAAGTCCCATTGGCTTTCATTGTCTTCCTATCTGGTGATTCATCAACATTGAAATTCTCAGGCTTTTTTCTCATGAAATGATTTTTTTTTCTCCCGTGAGAATTTTTTTCTATATCTGTAATCACACATTTAATTGTGTTTGCAATTTATTTTGTTATTAACCAGTCCTTAGAAGGTAACCGTGGCCCTCAGTGAAAATGAGTTTGACATATACAATCCTTTTAGATTCCTGAACGATCCTCAACCCGACTTATCACCTGTAAGCACACGACCACAGCCAAGGCCATCTCACAACTGATATAGTAGTGAAGCCTTGGTGTCCATAGACTTCAAAATTAGGGTAAACCTACACCTCCTTCAATTGCCCAAGAGCGTTTAACAGGGAATGAGCATGGATCACTAGTCATCAGAAGCAGCAGAGTTGTTTTACCTCCACTTACCTGGAATGGGTAGTGCCACCACTGTATTCACTCCTCCGCCCACACCATCCCACACCATCCATCCCAATCCACCCCTTTACTTATTCATGTTATGTGCTGGCAGCACATCCCATGATGATGCCTGACACATAACTTGAAAAAATAGAGGGAGTAGCTTGGGATGGAAGAATGTTGACGGAGATATGAATACAGTGGTGGCAATATCCTTCCTAGGCAAATGAAGAGAGGAGGTGGTGGATGAGCATACACAACATTTTACCAGGAATCTGGAAGCAGCGGAAGGGCAGCAGAAACAGAGTGTTGTGATATGCAGATGTATTCATGGCCATATAGCAAGCAGATTATATTTCTGGGTTGTTATTCCTCGGAAGTGGACTGTTTGTCGTTAAACCACACAAGCGCTTTGTGCTTCTTTATATTCAACATGTGATATGTCAATGGTAATGCACAGGGTGTTGTTCCTAGCACAGGGGGCCATCCCAATTGCCAGCCCCCCCCCCCCCCCCCCCCCTTTTTAATAACCCCATAAGACCAGAGAAATCTTACCTTTCTCTTTTGCCCACTAGGGGGAAGTCGAATGCTGCGTTTGGCTACCACGGTTACGTGGTCTGCAACTGGCAGTCACATGAGCCCTTGGAGCAGTGTAGGAAAGAAAAGGGGTTTAATTGCCCAATCGCTGGCAACCCAAATCGGGATGCTCGGGGAGTGGGGGATGCAGCAGAATTAGTATATGTAACTTTCTGTAAGTATAGTAATAAAAACGTAAAGCTCAGTTAGTGTGTCAAAGCTATTTAACAGGTTTTGCTGTTATTGCCAAAATTAGGTATACAAAGGAAAAAGGGAGCTATGGTCTCTGCATCTATAGGTGTCTGGGGCATGCTGTATACACATAAAAGGCTAAGCTGGACAGTTTAGGATAGTGCATTAAATAATAAAAAAGCTTTAAATTGAATCTCTAAAATAAGCTAGTACAATATGTCCACTTGCTGTTGCCAGCTGCCCTAGTCCATATTGTCCTCGAATTTCATACATTCAGCGCCATTCTGTCATTCTTTTCATTTACTTCTTTGGCATTACCGGAAATATAATTCACTGCAAATTTCTTCCAAATTTAACTAAGCAGAGAAGAAAAAAATAGCCCATCTTGACATTTCATAAAATTGCTTTGTAGTCAAGCTAAGAGTGGAAATTAGGTTGACATTTCAAAATATGTAATGAATGCCCTTTTTTCGGTAGCTCGCAACTGAATTTCAATGCAACAAATCAACATGATCTGAAAACGTTTGCAAACTATTCTGAAAACTGAAGCTGCTTTAAATACAAAGATAGTGACATTTTTTATAAAATGTGGGATAATTCTAGGTTTAAGATGTATGTCAATTCTTTTCCAAATGTTAAGGAGACATCCCTTAAAAAGGCATATTGCTATCCTGCAATTAAAGTAGAGCTCCCAGAAAGAATTGATTTCCATAAAATAGCAGTGCTCTATCATTTATTACAAGGGCTCCAACCTATTTTCATCAAGTACCTCCTTTCCTTTTTTAAATATCTCAAGGTACGGCCTGGATGGTGTGCATGGGTTGTCAGCACCTAAAACACGCAAAACCACCATATGAAGTGTATGAAATTCACACAATATTAGTTCTTATAACTAGAGATGAGCGAACCGGTTCGGACGAACCGGAATTCGCTACGAATTTCAGGGAAAATTCGATTCGGCACGAACCCGAATTTTTTTTGGTTCGTGCCAATCGAATTTTCCCTGAAAAAAAAAATGCCAGCATGGTGGGAGCGGGCAGGCCGGCTACGCTGTCAGCGGGCGGCGGAAGCCGGCCCGCTGGCAGCGCAGCTGGCCTGCCCGCTCCCACCATGCCGGCATTTGTTTAAAAAGCAAACACTTACCTGCATGGTCGGAGCGTGGAGGCCGGCGCCGCTCTCAGCTGTCATCAGAGGACGCGTCATCAGAGGGCGACTGAGAGCGGCGCCGGCCTCCACGCTCCGACCATGCAGGTAAGTGTTTGCTTTTTAAACAAATGCCGGCATGGTGGGAGTGGGCAGGCCGGCTTTGTGAAAGTTCGATTCGGGCGAACCCGAATTTCTTGGGGAAATTCGGCGAATCGCCCGAATCGAACTTTCAAGAAGTTCGCTCATCTCTACTTACTGTATAACCTTTTGAAGCAGTTGTATACTTATGGATGAATAGTAATGGGCTTCGGATCCGGACTGAAGCTATATTCTACCTGGATCTTGCTGATCTGCTCCTCTGTGGAATCCCCCTGTAAATAATGGGCCTTCATGGAAAATGAATATTGTTAAAATATTGTGTAATGTTTTACTCTATTGCTGTATGTATAATCAATTACAGTTGACCATTCAGGCCTTGGTCCCTCTCAGGCCTAGAGGCTGGTCAGCCCACATTTCTCTGTCCCACCCTAATAACAAAATAGGTTTCAATTCAGGTTTGAGAGAACAGACTATGAGAATGTTCAAATCCAGTTTCATGGGCTGGGAACTTCCAATACTTGCCCACTGGAGTGTCCAGCAAGACAAGTCTGGAGATCAAAGGTTTTTCTGGGTATAACTGGGGGAGCCTTAGGAGGGTGGCAGGAGGGAGAGGAGAGAAAGGAGGAAAGAAGGCTGCCAGCTGAAAGGCCTGCTTGTGGGTTCCCGTTTCAGGAGGGTGATGTTCTTAATGTTGCCTTAATCCTGGTATATGTGTATGCCAATCATCTAACTCTGATTGTGTGTTGTATTTTGTCATCAGATTGCATTGTTATTTTACCCACAATATATCTTTATATTTACTATTTGTCTCAGTGTCCAAAGAATCTACAGTCTTCTGCACGTATGCATTGTGTAATCATTGGCCAGATAATAATAATATTTATTTATTTGTTTGCCTATTTTAGTCGAGCTGGGCAGGATAAATTTATATTATATTATTGATATTTTAGTTATTCAGGAGTAAAATTGTTTACATAATTTCGGAGCCATTCAAGGAGATATTAGTTCAAATTGTTTACACCCCGATGTGACTTATGATGTCACTGGAGGGATGGCACATGGAGTCAGATTCAGGAAATCTCCCTCAATGTCCCACACTGCCAATTACATCATTAATCACAAGTAGGGATTCCAAAGAGGCTCCTCCTCTTGGATATAAAAGCCTTACTACATATGTTGGTGGGGCTGCTACAATTGTGGCTTTCTGGCATCTAGAAGATGACAGGCTGCTGGACCAGGAGGGAGCCCCAATCTGGTAGACCTGCAGAGAAAACATTGCTCAGTGGGGGATAAATAAAGAGATTAACAGTGAGTTTATTTTTTTATTCTACATTTTTTTTATTTTTTATGGTGAACTGGCAAGGGTTCCCTTATACCAGCGCACAAATGAGGTGGCCCAGAGCTATAAGTTCTGGCATTCAGGTGTACTGCATGATGGACACTGAGTTCTATCCAGCTGGAGGATTTCCAAAACAGATTGTCCTCACTCCGGGTCATCACTATTTATGGAGCAAATCAAACTTATGTAATATTTAGCTGTTCAGTTTGGGATACTGATTAGTCAGCAAGATTCACCTGACAGGATCTTGAGTACGACCTGTGGTAGTCTTACTACTGGTTGGAAACCCCTGATTTATTCGATTAATTATGACTTTGATCACTTATACAATATCAATACAGTGGAAACAAACAGTAATGCTATAAGACTGAAGACTGGACATTTTGACAAGTAGAAGACAGCCAAAGGCAAAAAATTAAGAAACTGCTACTCACCTAACCATCATAATACACTCAATACCTTGTAGCTTCACCAAATGAATCTCAATAGTTCCTCTGCTGCTTGTCAGCCTAAACACAGACAGTGCGTTCCCCAGCAAGCTCCTGCATTGAGCAGTGGGCTAGGGCATGGGGTTAGGTACTTGCATGGTGGTTGTCCTTTTTCATGCCCTCTGATGTTGCTCTGCTCTTTGAATGTATTGGTGGTAGCACCATCAAGTACTTGAAAGAAACCTAAGACTAATCAATCAGTGACAAAGGCTTGACTAAAGGCAACATGTAGCACATCATTCATTTTCTGGTGTGCTAAGTACTGAATGATCTAAAAAGCCAAGAAAATTAAAATAAGAAAATTGAAATACTCAAACCAACAACCCCACCTTAAATAAAAAAGCAACATAAACATTTATTCAACAAGTAGCATCAGGGGCAAACCTAAAGGGGTCCCCGGGTCTGGACCACCCCTCCCCAGAAGTGCAGTGAAGTGTTTAAACTTTTACTGTAAAAAATATATATTTTTTTAGATATAATTTGTGCCATGAACACCGCTGATATAATGAAACCTTTCTGCATAAAGAAGAACCTCAGTACATATATACAACAAAAAGGGATCACATATGCTTACCATATACATGAAAATATGTAAAATATAAACTGTATTTAGGCTTTAAGAAGAGGAAATAGGATCAGAACATTCTATGCCTAATTAGGGGATGATAATTAGATGCATGGGCTGAGATCTACCTGTTTATTAAGGCCCAATCATTGTAAAAAACGTCCCTTTCTGGCAGTACCACGCCACTCGCATGGGCTCCCGTCCAATCAATGCTGTATGCTGTGCCATGTAACCGCTCACCTATCGCCTCCTACCCCTGCTGCTGTCCTCTACCACTTACCTATCCTCTCCACCCTTGCTGCTGTCCTACACCATTTATCTAACCCCTCCAACCCCTGCCTCTGTCTTCTACCATTTACCTAACCCCTCCACCCCCTACCGCTGTCCTCTACTACTTACCTAACCCCTCCACCCCCTACCGCTGTCCTCTACTACTTACCTATCCCCTCCAACCCCTGCCCCTCTCTTCTACCACTTACCTATCCCCTCCACCCCTGCCATTGTCCTCTAACACTTACCTAACCCCTCCACCCCCTACCGCTGTCCTCTACCACTTACCTATCTCCCCCACCCCTTTCACTGTCCTCTACCACTTACCTATCCCCTCCACCCCTACTGCAGTCCTCTTCCACTTACCTATCCCCCTCAACCCCCTGTCACTGTCCTCTACCATTTACCTAACCTCTCCACCCCCTGCTACTGTTCTCTACCACTCATTTAACCCCTCCACCCACGGCCGTGATCCTGACATTAAGTAGATACCTACATTTTCATTTTGGATTCTCTGACTACAAGGGGAGTATAAAATGGCATAGAATACATATGATATTTTCAGGTCATCGTAGAGTTAGGGGTGTGGCATGGGTGTAGCCTGGCTTAATTGCAAAAAACCAATTGGTGTGCTGCGTGTGCCTATCCTCTTTAAAGTGGACCAACACCCAGGATTTTCACTATCCTGGGTGTTGGTCCACTACAGCGGGGCATCCGAGATCAGGATGCCCCGCTGTGTGAACCCCCCCCAAAAGCCCAAAAAAACGTACCTTTTGGAGACGGACAAGCGACGCACTGCTAGAGGGGCGCGCGGGAGGCGGCGGCGGCTGATCCGTCGCCGATAAGGTAAGGTTTTTGGGGGCTTTTGGGGGGGTTTCACCCCGCGGGACATCCCGATCTCGGATGCCCCGCGGTGAGGGAGGTGATCGGCCCGGGAATCTTACAGATTCCCGGGCCGATCACCCCTGGGTGTTGGTCCACTTTAAAAAGTTGAAAAGTGTGCTTCTCATGAGGTGCCACAAGTCTTCAGGGACTACATCCCCGCCCCCTGCCCAAACTGGACCACCCCAGGGCAAAATCCTGGGTGTGCCACTAAGTAGCATTAACATATATATTACATGACAAAATACTGAAAACAATTAAAGTGGACCAAAATTTTTCCCCCTATGAAGAGTACTGTTTGCCATTTTGTAGTGTTCCTGCTTCACTCTAATCCCAGATAATACCTCCTGTTTTCGCTGTGAAGCTCCGTCTCCTCTATGCATTGCCATTGCTGTGTGTGGCAATGACTGATCACCTGACATCTTACAGCGAGCGACAGCAAAAAACAGTGTTCCAGGACAATTCAAAAAGAGAAAATATCCATTTGTGGTTCAACACCCTAAAGAGAGAGTATCCACAGGGACTGGGGTCAAATTTATTTAAGTTCAGTGGGTTTTGGTCCGTTTAAAATAAGCATCACTGCCTAACTGCTACATGCTGTTTGCCAGAAAGAATAAATACTATCCACCCGAGAAGGAGCTATGTCTGTGAGCCTGTTATAGGTATAATAATATGTAGTGCTATTGCCACCCACAGCTTTTCATGCAGATCTGTTTAGGGTGAGAATCCTGGGAAGTGTTGCTCCAATATGCCTCAGTTTAGTTTGTTTGCAGTCATATTTTTTGCTGCAAGTTCAAGTACCCAATATATTTTCTTAAAGGAGACAACATTATTATCTACAGATGTTTTAAATTAGTTAAATGAGGATTATTCTCTGACTCTAAAACATATGAATAAATAGAAATGCTAATAACATAGCCTGCAGTGGAAACCCCCTTCTGGGTATCCAAGGTAGGAGTGCCTGTCTGCTCAAAACACTATACTTTACCTCCAACTTGCTCCCACAGGCCATGTGACCACCATAGACTAATCAGGTAAATCTCCACAACATTGCTTACTAAAGAGAATCTAGCCCATTTGCAGGCATTTTCTGTAGGATTTAAAGTAAACTTAAAGTGAATCATTTAAAGTAATCATGACTCCAGTGAATCAGAGCTGGAGTCATGAAAACATCAGCAATCCCAGAATGCAGAGCGACACAGTCAGAAGACATGTCCTGTTTGCAGGCAGCCTGAAACTCCATGTGCTGCCATCTTGGATGTTTAAATGCTCAGAAAATGCAGTAGATGCAGGTAGGATTATTTTTAACGTGGACAATCTGTATGTACAGGGTGGGGGAAACATATAAGATTGGCTCTTATTCAGAGTGAAGGTCTAGTTTAAGTACTCTCTAGGCAGTCAGTAAGACAATATGTATTTAGCAAACAGGGATTTAGTGTTCAGGGGTGTGGTATAAGTTAGTAAGACTCCAGTTAAATATGTGAATGGCTGCAGGGAATACTTCACTCCTAGACCTTAGAAGTTTTAAATGCCAGCACTTTAAAATGTCGCTCAGACAGAAGAAGACTGAACAATGCATAGACAAAGGTTGGAGCTGAAATGATCTTTGAGTGAGGCTAGGATTTGAGCAGGCTGCTCTAGCCACAGCATGGGCCCAAAGAGAGGTAAGTGGACTCGGCGACCTGGGGGGTTTCACACTGCGGGGTATCCCAAACCAGGGTGCCACAGGGGGACAGAACAAAACTCGGGATAGTGAAAACCCCATGTTTTGGCTCACTTTAAGGAAGGCAGGGGTACGTTGATTATCTTCTTTGCATTCTGAGTGTTCCCTGCGGTCAGAGCTGGTCCTGTGAAGTAGAAACATAACACAGACCAAATGACATTGTTAAATAACTAAACCAACAGCTTTTAAAATAGTCCTGATTTTTAAACTGTCTTGGAAAGAAGGTCCTCTGCTGGGCCTTCCTCTGGCTGGCAGCTATGTTCTTCTCACACCTAAGAGATAAGATCTCTCTGGAATAGATCCTAGAGCTAGACCACTGCAAAGGGCTGGCTCTCAATTCAAGTGTCTTGGAAGTTGTTTACAAGGTTGTTGGTGCTACATCAGCTTCATCCGCTGCAGAAGGAGGACCGGCAGAGGAGGACCAGTCTCCTTAGTGTATAAGAAAAGCAAGAGCAACATTGGGCCCCAATGTTTGTGGTTCTGATGCTGGATAGGAATGGTTCTGAGTCTTCTAATTCAGGCACATAAACCAGGAATGTCATTCAGCGATATAGCAAAGAAAATATTAGTCAGACAAGGCATTATGTTAATGATTTTGGCTACACTAGGTGCTAGCAAAGTATTTGTATTTCTAGCAGAAGTAATTTAATTGTATGAGGTTCTATGTGTTGAAAGGCCAAAGCTTATATTTCAGTCAAGTAAAACTATCATTAACAAGGGCAAGGGCTTTGTAAAACAACATTGATCTCATGGCTCAAATCTGATAAGATTTTCAAGATTCCATTTACATATCTCCAATAATCCAACTGATCAGCACATATAAGGCACCGAGAAAACATCTGCTTGTTCCAATGTTAAACGTTTCAATCAAAGTATATTGAACGCCAGTGGTACCAGTGAGTTGATACATATGGATATTCAATACACTTTGATTGAAGCATTTAACTTTGAAGTGTGCAGCTGGCAGGGTTTAGACTTTTTGTTTTAATTGCAGATATCTTCATTGTCAAAATAACACCTAGATCATAGATTTCTGATTTTCAGTGGGAAAAAATGTGATGCACACCTGGAGTCATCTTTAAATTATAACCAAACACAATCTACTCATGTATCTAGTTTAACTGAAAGAGTCAGGTGTTATCTCCTTGTGAAAGGGTTAAAAGTGTACAAAATAAAAATGCAAGAGTATATTCACCTTATGAATGTTGCTATATGGTGCTGATTTGCTAACATTCTTACTAGGAGAACTCCCCACCTCAAACATCCACCTAGGAATCTACAAATGGGTATACTGGATGTTTGGAGAAATGATTATCTATTTTTAGAGAATTCTTTTTATATTCTAGGGGACATATCTGATAGTATTTATAGTTTAAACCTTTTGACCAGCTGGTTATTGTATTCTGACTCCTCAGTTCCATTCTACAAGGGTTTCTATTCTGTTGTGCTTGGGGCAACCAGCAACCCTTTCATAGAACATCCCTAGCCTTTTGTCATTGAAGGATGTTGATGCAAGTTTTTACATTTTGGGAATGGAGATAAGGGAGAGGTTTAAGTTTGTGTTGCACCCCAGGGCCTCCACCACTTGCCCTACAAAGGGGGCCTCCACCAAGCTTTGGGTTATGGTCTGGTCCAGGAGGTTTTTCAGTCTTTGGTTTGACTGGCCGCGGGGAGAAGCTATCGCCGGCCTGAGCAAGCCTTTTTTTTGTTTTTGCCAACCTGCAGCCAAAACAACTGCAGGACAGGATGTAGGGTCTAGAGCAGCAAAGCCGCCATCAGCAACGCTACATTGTTGGGTGCGTGCAGAGCTGTCAATCGGCGACCACTCACTGCACATAAGCCACCAAGCACAGCTGCTGGGAGCTCAATGCAGGGAGCTGTTTTTTGCTGGACCAGCTGGGTGACTCCCGCCTAGAATGGCAAAGCAGGAGTTTCTGAGCACCACGCTCTCGCACAAGGGTGAAAGAAGGGACTCAATCTGACGTTCCAGTAAGCAGACGGGTGCCACTAATCAGTTTAGCTGGACGATTATTTTAAAGGAAAAATACTGTATCTGAGGCCTCCACCAGATTTTGTGCCAAGGGGCCTCCACTACACCTAACCCGGCCCTTACTATAGGTAAGTACCTGTGATTTTCTGTTTTGCCCAAACAGGGCCATTAAACAACCTCCCTGGGTGGGCAGTAAATACAAGTGCTGAGATGGTTTTAGGGCACCATTTTTTTCCATTCAGTGCTAAATAAAGATACATTTAATCACATAGTGATAAAGAGCTCACAAGCCATAAGAATACCAGCCTGCATGAAGAGGAACATTTCAGGAAAGGAGGTAGCCCCACTTCATCTGCAACAGGGGAGGTACATTGATCAGTTTGTATTTAAGGTTTCAGCAGCTTAGCATTAATGATTATACTTGATTAGAGTTTGAACATTTTTGGATTCTTCTATTTTGTGATTCGTCCTAAATTAAACAAATAAAAGAGGTAATCTTGCCACATCAATTCTGGTTTATTCCTTTTATTAGTCCCTTTGAAATGCCTGATCAGTAGATGTTTAATGTTGCTAATTTCCCTGGTTTGCATTAGCTGTCCAAATTCAAAAGAAACGTTGAAATACAACTTTAAAGTGCAACTACAGTCAATCTATGACCCTCCCAACCACCCTACCCTGGCACCCTGGAACTGAGGCAGGATGGGGGGGTTACAAAGAAAAACCCTCACCTTCTCAATGGGTCAGCGCTGCTCCTCTGGCACCCCGGATCTTGGACGCCATCATCTTGGTCTAAAGCACAGATCTGCATCCCCCGGCTCTATGGTCACTTCTGCACACCCATGTAAGCAAATGGGTGGTGGTAGCATGCACAGGGGCTGGGGCATGCCACTTTGTGTCATTCTCAGTGGCGACCTGGAGGACGGCCATCCTGCCTCAGCGCCAGGGTAGGGTGGCAGGGCGGGGTGGTTATAGACTGACTGTAGTCCCACTTTAAATTGGAGATAAAATGTGGTGCTTTTGTATTTCGCCACATTTACAACTTAACTCTAACCACACAAAGTATGGTTGTATGATTTTATTTACAGGTTACATTGTGTATGCTGTTTAATGATGAACACATGACTAAATATATCAACACACATGTTCCTTTGTACAGCAAAGCAGATGCCACACTACGCATGCTGAAGAGCCTCCCTCAGGGGCATCTCAATTTAGGGTGGCTCATTGTGTAATAGTAAAATAGAAGTCTGAATATTGGTTCAAATACTTACCCCATCCAGATTCCATCCCAACAGAGAAGAGCACCCCACGGTTTCCACTCTCCACTTATCACATGTACAAAGAGGGAGGCACAGCTGAGGAACGTGGAGATAGTGAGTATAGCGCTTAACTCCTGCACTAAAGTAACCCCTAACATCTAACTTACAAACTTAATCTAAACTTGGCCTTAAAGTGGACCAACACCCAGGATTTTGACTATCCTGGGTTTTGGTCCACTTCGGCGGGGCACCCGCCTGTGTGAAACCCCCCAGAAAGCCCCAAAATCTTACCTGTCCCCGCTCCCACGTGACTGGACGGTCCAATCCCCGCCAACGTCCAGGCGGGGATCAGGAACGTCCAAGCGGCTGCCGCCGCCGCCGCCTCCCTCGCGTCACTTTCGGCGCGCGCGCGCCCCCGCCGGCCATTCGCAGACGGCCGGCGCGGGCGCGCGCACGCCTACAGGGGCGCGAGGGAGGCGGCGGCGGCCGGCCACCGCCGAAGATCAGGTAAGCGATTTGGGGTGTCTGGGGGGGTTTCACCCCGCGGGACATCCCGATCTCGGATGTCCCGCGGGGTGGGAGGTGATCGGCCCGGGAATCTTATAGATTTCCGGGCCGATCACCTCTCGGTGTTGGTCCACTTTAATACATAACATAGCCATAGCTCCTAACCATTTATGAAGAGCATTTGTAGGCTTCACTTAAAGGAGGCCTAGGAAATTGTGTAATATTAAAAATACATATAAACACATCGGCTAATGAGAGGAGGGGGTCACTTATAGACCTGAACTGAAGAAAACTCCCGCCACGCTTGTGGTTTTCCTCTCCTTGTAGGAATAAAATCCAGGGGGGACAGATTTAGTCTATCAGGGATGACAGAGCCTGTCACCTCGGATATCCTTTTCCTTTTATTAAGGAAGAAAAACAAGCTTGGCAGGATATTTCTTGATGCTGGGTGTATAAGCGACGCCTCCTCTGGCCATCCAGCAAATTTATATGCATTTTTCACGATTTCGCAATTTCATACTCTTGAAAATACACAGGAAATACAGCAATGAAGCATTGCCAGGCTGTGCCTGACACCCCCCTGCACACAGCTATGGGATCCACTTGGGGCATTTCAGCCAGTGTCATGCTCCTTGCAGGCAGTTGCCTGATTGGAAAGGCCAGAGGGTGTGTATAGGAAGAAAGGGCCTGGATCTTGAGAATGACTACTGTCCTGGTCAAAAGAGAAGGTGTGCTATGGCCTGTGCAGCAGAGTCACTCTTTAATATATATTTTATTTGGCTAGATACAATTGATAGATAACAATGCATTCACAGTAGTATAATACTCAAACAACTGTAATTCTTTTGTTTGTAGACCGTTGCTGCTTTGTTTAGTTAGGGAGTTTAGAACAAACAACTTGGCCAGATAACCCAGTGAGTTAAGGCAATCCATTAATCAATACATCGCTCCCAGGGACCAAAAGTTGGCAACAGATTTATTTAAAGAGTAATAAATTCAGTACAGGATTTTCACAAGGTGCTGTATTTGTTATTGAGGTTTTGTGCATGCTCCCAGCTTTCTTATATATCACGTATGAGTTGATTTTTATTGGTATATTGTAATCCACTGTTACCTTTGTTGTTGTACTGGGTGGTGACCTAAGCAAATACAAGAACAGCTAGATTGATTTTTTGAATTTAAAAAATCCTATTGGCAGCAAAGTAAATAGCTACTCATTTCCTTGCTTGAGGTTCCCTTTGTGAATCCAGAGAGCTGGAGCAACACATTTTAGCCTTTTCTTCATAAAAAAAGTGTTTATTAGAAAAGGTTAAGACTACAAAGCCTTACCCCTGGGTCAGACACAACTCTGTGTCAGGGAGGGTCCTGGTTCACAGCCTAACCTATAGCCTTACATAAACTGACCAGATGTCCTACTTTGAGGTCACTCCAAAACACTGGGGACACTGACAACGTCCCACTTTGGAGAAATTAGTATGAAGCCTGTCCCACCGAATATGGGGTACGTCTGGTCAATTTACAACTGGGGCCCTGCCTAAGTTCATTGGTAGTGGAGTGTATATGTTGACTGAAGGTTAAGTCCGTCACCAACAAGGTTGCCGGGGCTACACCTTCTTACTTACAGAAGCGTAGCATAGAATGCTGAGGATATTTGTTTCACTGTGAATATACCTCATCCCAATCCACACCCCCGCCACATATTACCCTGTAAAGCAGTCATTTTAACTAAGCGCCTCACTTTGAGTCCCCCCCCCAAAAAAAAACTAATCTTTGCCATAAAGTGGACCAAGACATGGGATTTTCCCTATCCTCGGTTTTGGTCTTTCTCCCTGGGGCACCCCGGTTTGAGATGCCCCACTGTGTGAAACCCTGTCGTTCACCCAGTAAAACTCACCTTTGCTCTTTTCAATGCGCCACTCTCATCCAATCAGCTTCTCCTGTCGGGCATATTGATGTGCGGCTGGAGAAGCTGAATGGAATTTCTGCATCACTCCCATTTTTCGGTAGAGCTGCAGTGGGATTGGCCGAAAGAGGATGCAAGTGAGGCCATGCATGTGCCGTGTCGGACACATAAGTATTCTGGGCAAATGGCAGGGTTTCACACAGCGGGGCATGCCAGTTTAGGATGCCCCAGGAACCAGCCTCTCATAGACTCCAGAGCTGGTTTTGGTCCACTTTAGAACAAGAGAACAAGCTTTCTCATTGACTGTGGCAGAGGAGAATACCCAAATCACTCATACAGAGAGGCTGATCACAGGGTTGTTGGTCTGAAGCCTGACTGCAGATGATAGCAGAACAGGAGGAGCTCTTCTTCACTTTCTGTGATATAGCACCGTTAATCTACAATCTTGATCAAAACAAACATTTGCTGACCCTTGCCACATTTTAATTAGCAGGCTTTGGTAGATACTCAAGGGATGTAGTATAATTTATTATTCAATATATCACTCCTTTGAACCAAGAGTTGGCAACTGGATTATTTACAGGGTGTTACGTTTCAACCAGGATTTTCACAAGGTGTTTGTTCAGTGTGAAAGTTAAGTGCATGCTGCAAGTTTTCTTACATAGTGAGGATGACCTGGCTTATTTACTAATTAATAAGGCACAGACTTACAGAGGTTACTCTGGGCAGAGGCTAAGCAAATCCATCTCACACAGCAAAATGTTAGCAAGGCAGCACAGAAAAAGCTCAGTTGATCTGTTTAAATCATGCAAACCTTACTTTATACAGTATGCTATTGAGAAAGGGTCCCAGTTTTCATAGGCCTAAATGTTGGGTACTGCCCTTTGTCAATTGTCACAAATTCCAAGGAACGTGTCTTTACCTTCCCTTAAACTAGCTCATAAAATATAGATATAGTTCTCCTTTAGCAAGGTCACCTAAACTGCACAAATATAATATAAAGATCAATTTGATGGGTTTTTGATATAGGTTCTTACTATACAATGGTCAGTGCTTTTAGTAGTTTAATTAGTTAATTAGATTTAGTTTTATTACCCAAAATATATATTTTAGTCACTGGAGATATTTGATAGCACACAGGGTATATGCAGTTCAGCACCACAAAGCCACACTGTTGGCAGGGTACAACACCCCCTCCCCCCTGTGTAATTTGGCCAAGTGAGTTCCTACCACCCTAGTGAGTCTAATAAGCTGATGCAATACTAGAGGCCAATGGCCACACCATTTTATCCCTTTCCCAGACCACCTTATGTGTAATAGTGTTTAACTGGATGAGGAATCATAAAAGACTAGCTAGTAGCTTTCCTAGGGAGAATCCCAATTTGAGAAGTCCTGTAGTCGTGATCGTTACTCACCCCCCCATCCTCACTGAGTAGCACACTCGCCTCTCCAGGATCCTTCGCTGTAGATTAACGCAGCAAGGGAATTGCGGCATCCATGCTCCCCCCTCTGTGTGAGCCCATGGCAGGAGGCCACGAGATCTGTTACGTGCACTTCAGTTTAGCTGATTTTAACTGCAGCCTGGATCCTGGAGCAGTGAGCGTGTTTTTAGGGATGGGGTTTTCGGTATTGATTTCATCCTAAAAAACGAATGGCCGGACCAAAATTCTAGTCTGACATTTGTTCTGGTTTAGGTTCCTTAGCTGCTGTGGGTGCGATTTCTTGAGCGTTTGATCCATTGCCAACCTCATTACTCAGCCATGAGCTCTGTTCATACATTTGGCTGACTGAGACCTGGATACTGGACCTGGGTACTCTGTGACTTGGCTTTGATATTTGACAGAAAATATCCTTGTAATTAACCCCTGACTTTGTTCCTAGACTTTTCTGTCCTCTGTAGATCCCCTGATATTGACACTATAAATTCCGTAGTAATTCATTCACTCAGTAATTCATACATGTTCAAGGCCAGTGGTTCTCAACATTTGGGAACACCTGGGTACCAGTGGTTCTCAACATGTGGGAACACCTGGGTAGTGCTTATGAGCTGTCAGTCATCTAAAACCATGTTAAGAACAAACAACAATACTTAAAACGATTTTCAGGCCCTTTAAGCACCAGTTTTCTTCTTCATGAGACAAAGCAGACTCGAGTAAAGTACTGTATAGATGTTAGCAGATTGAGTTGAGGTACAGATCATTCTGCAGCATCACCAAGTACCACCTGATAGGATCCTCAGTACCACCATTGGTACTCGTACCACTGGTTGGGAACCCATGTTGTCCTAAATGGAATTCTCTGTACTCTGCAACTAGTGAACTGGGTGAACATAGATTCATGGTTGGAGTGTAGTTTGGCCAGGCTCACAAAGATCATTTAAAAAGGTTGTATTGGAGATCCTTTGCTAGATGGACATGGGTGTATTCCACTGGAAATATTATTGCTAAAGCTTAGCATAATTACTTTTTGGACCAGATCAAAATTACCTCAGATAATTTCAAAATTAGATCATAACTATGACATTCAAATCCATATTTAAGAAAATCAATCTAATGGTTAGAGCACTTGAACAGAGGAGCAAGCTTTAGGGGGAGACTTATGTTAGGCTTGTTTCAACAAAAAGGGTGTTGGTCTGAACACAGGGGGCTTTACTTATACCCCCTTATGCATATACCACTACCAGCCCTAGTTCTTCTTACCTGCACTGTGGCCGAGAAATCAGGTCCTGTGACTGGTCTGGACTGTTTCCGTCAGCCCGTGGCCAATTTCAAGTCCTGATATTCCAAAGAAAGCCCCGAGCAGGTAAGCAGAACCAGGTCTAGTGGCAGTGTATGAGCAGTGGGTAATCAGAAACCCCTGCATTTGGACCAACACCCATTATGTTGAAAAAGAGGTGTTACATTTAATAGAGACAAAAAAGCTATTCTTGTAAGGTCACAAGATGAAGAGCACTTTCTTAAAACAGAAAATACAGTATTTACATGGCAAATACAACCAAGAAGAATTGAAAATTAAATTAATAAAATGCTGAAGATATAGTATACATAAAAGTCAAGCAGAAGGTCCTATATACTATTAGATATGGTATGCATAGTAAGCCTGTAACAATATCTATAAAAGATTATGCTATTGATAAATATCAGTACACCATGTGGAATACCCAGCAAAACACACTACAAAGAGGAATAGTCATGGTATATGGTGTTAACCCTCTTAAATCACTGCTATACTGGAGATTTATGTTGCCATCTTCACCTCTGTTATCTTTCCACTCCCTATCTATTAATCACTGCCGACTAAATACCTCTGTTTCTTCTGTTATTTATTTCACTTACCCTGTCATCTCAAAGTGACCTGTTTCAGATTAATATATTTGTTTTTTTGTTCTCCTTCCACTTGGAACATATTGAATCCTGTGCAAAAAAGTGTAAATCAGCTCAAAAGTTTAATTGGGCAATGAGTGCATAGTGTGACTTCTAGAGGATTCCGTAGTGCTAATTCAGATTTGATCAGACCCCCAGACCTTTTTCTTTTAAGGGTATCTGTGTGCATATGTTCAGAATAAAAATAAGATCTTAACTCACGTATGACTAATTTTGCCAGATCCTCTGTGGAACAACGACTAGTCACAGAATTGACACTGTCATTTATCCTTAATTGTGAAAAGGTTAAAAGGACTTAGACTTAAAATAATATTGCATTATATTAAATCTCTAAATCTAGATCGGCATATGTATTAAATATTATATGTATGTATAAAATACATAAATATCTACACCAAAGTCACTACAAAATACTGCTTAAAATATATATAATCATCAACCAAGTGCTGCCATCTTATTAAGATTAGAGATGAGCAAACCAGAACTGTATCCGGTGTTCATAACGAACAGCGGGTGTCCAGGTCCTCGAACTTCAACACAGACTTCTCGGCGGCCGGGTTCCCCAACTCCCCGGAGCTCTACTGACAGTCGAAACATGCTGCGGACAGTGCGTCTGGGTTCCCCCACTTCCAGAATACGCTGCATGCCTCTTTTTTTTCTTTGTGAACTGGTAAGGATTCCTTAGGACCCCTATACTACAGACAGGAGGGGCTGGAAAGTCACTTGCGCTAAATAGGGTGACTTACCATTACCCCCTGCCCCATTACCTACATCCCCAAAGCTCAGGGGGGTGCAGAAAAGCCCGTAGCCCGAGGGGCCTATTCAGGCTGGTAGCCTTCAGGGCCAGGGGCTGGCCTCCGTTCCCTGGTTTGCCAGCCCCCATAACTGCTGCCCAGGCTGTTTTTTCTAGGAAGGGGGGACCCCACACTGTTTTTTTCACATTTCTAATGGTTCAAGTCCTAATAGTACACATAGTAGTTGTATTTCATTTGAAAACGAAAATGGTTTAGGGGATCTCCAGGGCAGGAATAGCGGGGCTACCTATACATATGTGGTACCATTGTAATTGTGAGGAATGGGGCTTTTACATACAATATGGTTTTCTTAAAAAACTTATTTCTTATTTAAAATGTTTTTAAAAAATTCTATTTTTGACCCCAAAATATGATGAAAGCACTGAAAAGATTACAAGCGAGACATTTCATGTTTAAAGCCCAAACCCTAATGTTTAATATATACATTTTTTGGAAATTCCCTGTAATTTCTGCAAAAATCACGGTTAAACATACAACACAAAATTGTGAAAAATGGACTGGCAAAAGATGGTGACATCTCTAGGTAGGCTGGCAGTGAAAGGGTTAATGTGATAAGCTAGTCTAGTTGTGTAATGTTACACTAAATAAAAGCATAACAATTTCACCTATCTCTGTCAATACCCAACCAATATATTCCCTTCCCAGATATATTAACATCTTTCTGTTAAGTACAAATATACAAATATGATTTGTTTAAGCTCTTATAAAATGGAAAGCCCTGCATGAAAGGCTATTGCCATTATTGGAACAAAGTCTTCCATAGCATTTACTTTGTTCCGTGCATTTACATTTTATAGCCATTTATCTGTAAAATAGATACCGCTAAAATTCTTTGCTAAGATCCTCTAAGCTGTCAAGTAAGATCTCCATTAAAGCCGGGAGTATCTGGCTTTTAGACTTTAGCATAACAGCAGATGTCTCGGGAGAATTCACTCCCTTAATGAGAGCTTAGAACAGGGGAAGCTCTTGGGAAGAGAGCTATGAGGAATGGAAATAACACATGATTACAATAAAATAGAACTCTAATTTAAAGAAAGGGGGATGTTTTTTTCTGGTAGCTCTAAAGATTAAGCTGCTTAATGGAGAGATTTTCTTAGGAAAAACACAGTTGGGAAAAAAGGAACATTTTTAAATTATATAGTTTCAGAAATAAGTGAGGTTCTTGATAGATAAAATGATGAGATCCTGTAAAAAGGGAGCATATATTAATTGACTGTATCAGTGATAATAGACTCCCTAGATAAGTGCGGCTCCACTTGCTGCACTTGACTGCTCCATTATACCACTTGGAAATACTTTCTTAGTGCCTTTAATTTCCCACCTTCAAAGTTGACCTATTGTTCAAATGTAACCTAGCAAATTACTGTCCCTGGCCAGGCACATAAAACTGACCCCTCTCTCCCCTGCAGCAACTTCCCCTGTCCCTGTGTTAGAAATAAAACCTGTGACATTGGAGGACTGATCCCAAAATGTATTCATTCTCCCCCACTGCTCTTGTACAGAAGGAGCACACAGAGACACACAATTCGAGTACAAGATCATTTTTACAGTTTCCCTGATGGTTCCTTTAATTGGAAGACTAGGAAGGGTAGAAAAAGGTTTAACTTTAATGTCCAATTTTTGTTTCCAAAGCTTTAATAGCCCAAACCACCATCATCGGGGGGCTATTAAAGCATCGGCAAGAGAATTTTTTTTTTTATTTTAACCCAGTAAGTTGCCTCTGCAGCATCCTTGCAGTCAGCTGACTAGGGTTGCATTATTGGTTCAATCTGATCCATCCCTGGCTCGACCTTTTGAGTTCCCCATTGGTTCTAAAGTCTGTTAGCATACTTAATGTTCTGATACCACCATTGGATCTGCTGCCATATGAAACTCTATGCCCCCCAAATGCTGAGTAAACAGGAAAATTGATACAGCCTATGTTTCTGAAATGCCTCTGGTCTTCTACCATCCAGGGTGTGCTTAAGCGGACCAACACCCGTTTTTTCTTTTCTTTAACGGGTGTTGGTCCCGCTCTCTGTTAATCACAGCAAGCTTGGTGGGGAGGGCATCCAGAATGCTGGAGCCCCCCTCGCAGATAACCTCCCAGACCGCCTGTAATACTCACCTTCATTACGACCCAGCACCAGGAAAGGAGCCCCACGATTGGGCGTCGGGGAAGGTGTGATTAACAGACAGCGGGACCAACACCCATTAAAGAAAAAAATGGGTGTTGGTCCGGTTTAAGCAAAAGGAAAAATAGGATGTGCTCATCCAGTCAATATATAGCAGTCAAGAGGTGCTAGAGGGGTGTGACCACACACACTAAGCAAAAAAGAAAGTTAACCCTCTGCACACTCTTACTATTGAAAAGCCTAGCTAACACTTGTTAAGAACATGGACTGTTAGCTAACATAGATTGCAATGAATGTAGAAGCGAGGTAGCCACGTCAAGGCCGTCCAATTAGTACCCCGTCCCTAACATTACTAAGTTTAAAAGTTTGTGCAGACATTGCTACTTCTTTACTTGTGTGTGCACAAGCAATGCAATACATGAATCAGCCTGTCTAAAGACATTGCAATAACTTAACTTGCTTGCACACATACAATGAGTGTAAAGCATTTTTCATTGTGTGTGTGCAAGCAAGTTAAGTTATTGCAATGTCTTTAGACAGGCTGATATATATATATATATATATATATATATATATATATATATATATATATATCAGTATATTACATTGAGATTTGGCATTTTATCTTATTAAAATTGTCACTTTAAAAGCAATTTAGTGCTTAACTCTATTTAGATAGTATGTATCAAAGGTGTCCAGCTTGGCACAATTGTATCATATATTGTTTCTGCAACAGAGATAGATACCAGAGGCTTCTACTCCATTAGATTATAAATGTGATATTTTTCAGATCTTAAATCAAAATGTTCTTACCATTAATAAAGATTCAGAGATTCATAGGGGTAAAGCCTGCACTAGAGGATAAGTTCCAACCCCTCCCTCCGGCATCCAGGTATAAGCAGGAGCAGGTATACTCCCACCTGGCTACGCCGAGGACACCACCAGCGCGCTCAAGAAAAGCCAGCCAGCTTTCCAGTGAAGGGCGCCAAGAGACCTCACTCACAAGACCCTAACGCCACTCCCTTACCAGTTGCATGACTGGTAAGCAAATAATGCTTTGGTTTTAAATAGCCTTTACAGTGCCTTTTAAAAGAAATGAAATTCTTCAAGTACCCAAGCAAGAGGCGGAACCCAGAATTTAAAATTAGAGGAAATATTTGTGCTCCTTAGAGCGGCAAGCCTTTATGTAAATACAGTATAGGTAACCATTAAGAAAATGCAATGCCTCCCTGACAGTCAACATATTGCAATTTAATATGCCAACCTAATCCCCAACCTACATCACACTACCACTGTAAGCGCAATTCACAAATGATTTTATAAGTAACGCTTAAAGGCTCTTTCTTTACCGACAAGAGTTCTCCTTTAGCACCACAATATTGTATCAGCGGTAATGAGATTAAAACTGCGAGCATCAAAAATAAGATATCGGGAGAAACAAAATGTTTAACGGCGCATAATTAAATCATTATAATCCTTTATGAATTAGTATGATAAATCTTGAATTTAAATAATCAGTGGTGGATTTAGTTCATCATGTTAATGTATGCTAATATTATCTTGGAATTGGGATTTTACAAGTTGCCTTTTTCCCAACAGATGATTCTGCGGAAGGCTGATCTAATTTAACACACAATTTAATCAACCAGCTTGCGTATTTTTCCCATTGAATAGCTTGAAATATGAACTTTGCACAGTTGCTGTTGTGTGTGTGTAATTCATGTTATTTTACAGTCCATGGAGGGGGGCTACACCCTCTGCTCTCCACCACTGTGATTCAACAACAATGATGCCTTTCACCACAAGCCACCGTTACTCAGTGCTTTCCTATGACTTTCATGCTAATGGAATGCTTAACACACCCTGTTCTCTTCTCTATTTTTAAGGTCTGGCTACTGTATTTCGGAGTTTTAGAAATATCAAAACAAGCAGACTGCACTTTGAATTTGTGGGTTGGGGTGCGGCATCAATAAAACAAAACATCCTGTTCAAAAAATAAAAAAAGTATTAGGACACTTTCATTCATTGCAAAACTAATTGGAAACTAATGCATTGCCTTAATTTGCCTCTGTGGTGGTGTGGTAAACTGATGGCACTACATGCACTGCACTGTTGTTTCCTGTCCTCCAGTTGTGCCACCTGGTGGTGTGGCAGCGGCCACAGCAGGAGACCTTGGAGAAGGAGGCGGCAACAGGACTGGCATCAGCAAGGACAACAAGGAGAAGTGAAGGACTCCAGTGGAAGGACCGTAGGCAGGTGTGTCCAGCAGGTCCCAGACCGAGGGAGGTCTATGGCAGCTGCATGGACCGGTGGCAATGGGCCGAGAGGCTGCAGTGAGTATGGCCCATTCACTGCACTGCACAAGAGCTTTACCTTTCCTACCCATAGACTTGGATGGCCTGGGTTGCGGTTGTACAGTGGGCAAAGTAAAGCCCAGAGATGTGAATGGGCCTATTCACTTTTTCATGCGAAGTTTTCTTCCCACTTGTGACACATTGGAGTATTTCTATTCTAACACGACACAAGCAATAAGATGTGAAAGGGCCTTGGACTGGTTGATGTCTAAATTCTTAAAGGGACTGTCCAGGAATTAACAAAAAACTAAAATGTATACCTACTCCCCCCCCCCCCCCCCCCCCGCAGCTCTTCTCTCCGGCTCCAAATGGTACAGCTTCTTTGGCTGGGCCCTGGAGTCTTAAAGACTCCAAATCCGGCCAGTTACCTCCCCCTCGGATGCCCCACTTTATGAACTCATGGGAATCGCTAAGTAAACTAACCTAGTCAGCTATCCTACAGTCCATACATAGAATGCTGCTGTACCTCTGGCTGAGGCTAGCAGAAACTGAATAGTCTACAAGACACTGATTGGCTATTCTGCCCACGCATGCACAATGGGATTGCTGGAAAGATGAGTAAATGCAGCAATCCCTGTGGATACACATAGCAGGGCATTCCAGATTGGAATGCCATACTGGACAGGAACAACACCCGGAAAGTGAAAATCCCTAACAAACTAACAACCGAGATTAAATACTTTCTCCATTCATGAACGAGGGATCTGCAAAATGGTCAATGACTTCAACTCTGGTTGTAACTAGGGAATTCTAGGACTTGGTTTTGGGATGGAGAGGAACTTGAAAGCTTAATTTTGTTTTTTAAATTGAGCAGAATATTAAAAGTACAGTTTTGTGTTTTCAGATAACAAAGCTCTTTAGTGTCAGGGCTCTTTCTCACCCTTGTTTTAATGTGTGTTTTTAGTGTTGTAACACCCCAGTGGAGCTCAGTAGTCCATGTTAAACAGTTAAAGGAGCAGTATCGCAAATTGTTCCTTGGTGACTTATATTTAAATGGTACTTTGAATGTAGGTAAGTGTTGGAGTAAGAATTACAAATGTAGAAAAAAAATGATGTCTGTGTTGAGCAGCTGGAGACTAATAGCTCATGTTTATGTCTTCTGAGTATCGGGACCTGACACTCTGACCTGTTCCATGCTGAGGAGAGGGGTGAAACAATGTATCAGCTGTTCAGTGCTGGCAGCCGTCCAGCATAAGATAACAACATTGCCTGGCCAGAACTTATATATCTAAAACACAGAGAAAAGCTCTAGAAGTCATTTTGCTGATTTTGACAGTGTTCCCTTCATGTTGGCTCTGCTGCAGAATCTTTCAGTTTACCATTTTCTCTTTCATATTCTTATTTTTCATTTTTCCATATGATCTTTCTTTCAGCTTTGTGTGTTTTGAGCAAAGCCCAACCCAGGATTTTCACTATCTGGAGTTTTGTTTTGTGCCCCTAGGGGCATCCCGACTTGGGATGCCCTGATATGTGAAATCCCCAAGTTCGCCTGTGAAAACGTACCTTTCCCTGTCCCACAGCGCTCTCATCCAATCAGCTGTGTTTGCACACAGATGGGGAGCCTGAGCAGTAACCTTCCTGGCCGCCCGGCCTGTCTAAATGACTATCTGCGTGAGCGCGCCAGAAAAATGGGGGGATCTGTGGTTATCCAGGGGTTGTTTCACACAGTGGGCATCCTGATTTAGAATGCCCAAGGGGGAAGGTCAATGGCCGGGTCTTATAGACTTCAGGGTCGGCCACTCAGGGTTTTGTTCCTTTTTAACACCTTTAGATTTTCCTGCACAGTTATTTAAAGAAGAATTTCAGTCATTTTCAGTCAGTTTAGTTTATTTTGTATAGATTTTACACATTTGAGTCACCTGGTCTCATAACAAAAGCAGCACCTCACACACACACAGCCGTTACCACTGATTACAGTGTCAGCCTCTGAGGTAAAGTGTTGCTAAGAGACCAGTGGGCTAAATGAAGCAGCTCACTAAATACAACCCAGCAGATCCCCCTATTCAGCAAATGGACTGAGCCATTGTCATTATACAATTTAAATGAAAGGCATATATTTTTTCCTTTTTCTATCGCCAGATTATTTATACTCATGTTATAAGCTATTGTGTGGCTATTTAATTATTTATCTTTTTTAATGCAAATTTCGCGATACTGCTCCTTTAAAGAGATTGTCTTGGCTAAGTGTACAATCAAATCAAAGTAATGGTTACTCACTTGGCATGTAACTAATTAATCCTGAAGCAATGCTGATTAAAGACTCTGAAGCTGAGATCTAGCCCCTTTTTGTAGCCCTAGCCCAGACATATGTCCTCCTCTCTTGCACTACAATCCAGTTCTGCCCATTGTGCTCTATGGGATCTTGAGCTACACCGCCAGCTTTCATCTTCAACCAGAGCGCCCGGTGCTGCATAATTTTTGTTAAATAGCCGTCAGCTACATTGGCACTGTCATTTCTACCTTTCTTAAATCCCATGCTGAGTGGCGTTGTGTGTCGCTGATGCTTCTTAAAGCGGTCCTTCACTCTGAATAAGAGTCTATCTTATATGTTTCCCACACCCTGTACATACAGATTGGCCACATTAAAAATCATCCTACCTGCATCTACTACATGTTATGAGCCTTTAAACATCCAAGATGGCGGCTTATGGAAGCAGCCATCTTATCAGGCAGCCTGCAAACAGGAAGTGCCTCCTGACTGTGCTGCTCTGCATTCTGGGACTGCTGACCTTTACCTGACCCCAGCTCTGCTCTGTCTGAGCAAAGCACAGCTATAACCCGCCCCCTGTACCTTATCCCACTCTCCTCTCCTCAGTAAGTGTGATGCTTCTGAGTCAAGATGGCAGCGCCCGTATCCTAAATTCCTGAACAGAGTTGCAGCCCAGTGGGGGAAAGAATAATACGTTAGTGACTAAAAACGTAAAACATCTTAATTTTAGATGCTGGGGAACTGTTTTTTAAGAGTTTGGGCTTTTCATTAAATCACGCTGAAGGTTCGGTTTAAATAAGGCTCTAAATCTCATCTCATGTCTGACTAAAAATAAGTCACAAACACTGGAATTTTCTCTTTAGCAATGATCAGCTCAGTAGCAAAGGCAACTTCTATGACCAGAAAGTATTGACCAAAGACAGACTCCATATGTTCACTAAAACCTATCAAACCTTATAAAATATTATAATTCAGAGATTCCTATTTTTTGCTGTCTTTCTTTACATGTATCACGTGAGAATGTTTATTCCTTTATAGATACTTCATACCACACAGTTTTATTTTAGGCTCTGTTATAAAATGGACTTCCAATGAATTTCACCAAGGTCACAGGCTGCAGAGGTATGTCATTCAGTTTAGCATACATTAAAATTCTAATGTTCAAGGAGTCAAGGACACAAAGTGAATGACAGCGGCCATCTACCTGGAGTTACCACGTCATGTAAATCTGCAGTGTGTACGTGTGAAGGGCAAAGCAAGCACAAACAGTTTGTTTCTTTGTTCTATACAAGATCATAGCTGAAATAGCAATACAAATGTTATTTGAGAATCTAATATTATATTATTTTCAGTATAGCTGCAGATGAAGATTGTACAAACTGTACATGAAAATGTCTGTATTATTTACCTGGCCCTGATGCAGCAGCAGTGGCACATGCAGCTACCAGTCTCCTCCGCTACACTTTAGGTGAAAGGAGTGGAAGTGTCAGGCTGGGAGGTGGATGGTTCCAGAACAATGTATGCACTGTCCAATTGGGCTCCATCATGTGTTCAGCTATGACTTGCTCCTGTATGTCAACTTAAACCTGCATCTCTATTGTGACCCACACCTAGCCTCGTTTTATCGGTGCGCCCAGCCATGACCAGCATCCGTGAGTCTAGTTTGCCGTGCATTGGTCCAGCTGTACCTTGCTTCCATGTTTCAGTGTCGCCCTGCTTCTGTGTATCCAACTGTTAAGTGCCTCTGTGTGTCTTATACTTTGAGGCCGCTCTTATACTATGAGGTCGTTCTCGCTCCCCATTGAAGTCAATGAGAGCTGTTTGCTGAAGGATGTAAACACGGCAAAGGGCACGTGCATGTGCCATTGGACTGAGGAGAGGTGAGTTTTACTGGGTGAACAGGGGGGTTTCACACAGCATGGCATCCCAATTTGGATCCCGGGTTTTGTTCTACTTTAAGGCACTGTGTCCTCCTGTGTCCTACATCTTTAGACTTGGCCACAGTGTATGCATTCAGTGACCCTTTGGCCTTCCATCTTGTTCTTACCATGGGCTGACACATTGCTGCCTATCTTAGCATGGCTAGGCATAAGCATGAGCATGCGTGGGAAGATGTTAAATAGGCCTTACACCCCCCATATAGTCATCAGTTCTAACATTGTGCTGATGAGAGCCAGTAGTCTTACAACACATGTCTACAACTAGGAAGTGATGGCTGTGCAAATATTAAAAGATTTACTGTACTTAAACCGGATCTGGCACAGTTGGAAAAGAAAACTCCCCCAAACTGCCTTGCCTCATCTGCATGCATGATACTGAAGCATTGTCAGCACTTACATTTGCTCCCGCATCCGCTCAGCTGAAACTCTGTCTCACTGATTTTCTAGTGGTAGCACCAATTTTGGAGCTTCCTTTACCAGCATCTCAGCCATGCTGCTGCCAGGATTCAACTGACATAACTGACAATTCACAGCTGTTTACATGCAGCCTGCAGATCCATGAGAAACCATTTGGTTTTTAAAATTTACCACAGCAGGAGTTAAAAAGGTTTATTTACTTTTATGTGCAGCAATCTAAATTTCCCTGGGAAGGGATGTATATGAGCACTGTTTGTTGTGTTAGGCCTATTTAAGTCACTTTTGACTGTTCGTCTGCTTTAAGCATTTCACACCCAAACAGTTTTTTTCTGGGTGCCTGAGAGATTACAGAGATGAAAAGAGATGATTTTTCATTGCTCCAACTACTCACTTAAAATGATAGCTTTAACCTTTTGTTTTTGGTCTGAAGAAAATACCATTTTGTGAATACTCACCTGTAAAATGGGTATTCTAAGTATGTCACACACCCCGCATCAAGATATCCATAACATGTGGGTAATACTGTCCTGTAGATGGCGATCTTGCAGAGATGATAACAAAAAAAGGCAGACCCTCCCGGCCCATAAATACCTGGGACCTCCCACTCATCACCCAGTATAAAGATAGCAGTAAGATCAAGGGACCAGGAAGGCCAATTAAAACCAACAAAGGTTCACCATACAAGGATCCAAAAAAATAAAAGGACAGGGTGAAGCGGGGTATGTGACATACTTATAATACCCATTTTACAGGTGAGTATTCACAAAATGGTATTATTCTAAGTATGTCACACACCCCGCTTCAAGATATCCATAACATGTGGGACATCCAATAGCAGTGTCCATAAAGGGCGGGGATCCAAAAAACAAGGCACAAACTTAAACCACAGCAGTTTGCATAACTGTACGGCCAAAAACAGCATCCGATGAGGCCCGAACATCAACCCTGTAAAATTTGGAAAAAGAGTGAACCGAAGATCAAGTAGCAGCCTTACAACCTGCTCAACAGAAGCCCGGCGCTGGAAAGCCCAGGACGCCCCAACAGCGCGAATAGAATGAGCAGTAACAACGAAAAAAGGGGGAACCTACCCCTTGGCAGAATAGGCCCCAACAAAGGCCTGGCGAATCCATTAACTAACGGAAGACTTGGCAGGAGCGAAACCCTTCCTAGGCCCAAAGGGCACCACAAAAAAGGGCGTCAGGCCAACGAAAAGGAGAAGTAGCCACCAAATAGTACTTCACACAGCGAACCACAGCCAAAGAATGCAAAACCCCCTCCTTGTCATTGCTGGGCTTAGGACACAAGGAGAGAAGAACAATATTCTGATTCAAATGAAAAGCAGAGACCACCTTAGGAAGGAAATCTGGCTTGAAGTGGAAAACAACCTTGTCCTGATGCCTCTCAAAGTAAGGGGCCTGAATGGACAAAGCTGCCAACTCCGAAACACGCCAAACGGAGACGATGGTGACCAGAAAAACAACCTATAGCATAAACATGGAAAAAGCAATATTCTACAAAAGTCCAAAAGGAGGACCCTGCAGGGCAGACAAAACCAAATTCAAAACCCAAACTGGGAGCAAAAGCTTCCCAGGAGACCGCACATGCGTAACCCCCCCGGAAAAAGAGGTCCTTAACCAGCAGATGAATGACAAAGGACTTTCGAAAGAAAACCGCCAGGGCAGAAACCTGCCCCTTCCGCGTACTAAGCTGCAAACCTCGGTCAAGACCATGGTGCAGAAATTTCAAAAACCCCAGGGATAGAGAACGCCTTGCAAGGCAAGGCCCCTAGCCCTAACCAGAGTCTAAATGACAGTATCAGAAAGACCTTCAGCCCTCAAGATGGAGATTTCAGCAACCACGCCATCAAAGCCAGAGTGGTAAATAGGGATAGAGCAGCGGCCCCTGAGAGAGCAGATTCGGCAGAAGGGCAGGACTAACTGAACCTCCGCCAACCTTACCACCTCTGCGAACCACACCTGTCCTGGCCACCTAGGAGCCACCAGGATTGCCGACGCGCCCTCGAGGGCCAGCTTGCGCACCACTCAGCCCACCATGGGAAATGGAGGGAACAGATACAGAAAACCCCAGATCCCTCCAAGTCAGAGACATGGCATCCACCGCCAGAGCCAGTGGATCCCACGAGAGAAACACAAATGCCGGAGGCTTGTGATTGTGACGAGAGACAAAAGGGCGCCACCACCGGAGACCCCCATTGTTGGCAAAGCGACTGACGCACCTTGGGGCAAAGCGACCCTTCCCCCAGGCGAGATGACCCCCTGCCCAAGGAGTCCGCCTCCATGTTCTCCACTCCCGGAATGAATACCACCGAGATGCATGGGACAACACTCTCTGCCCAGGCAAGGGTCAAGGACACTACCCCGAGGACACGCCTGCTTCGAGTCCCTCACCTAGTGATTGATGTAGGCGACCACCGTCTGATTGTCCGACCGAAGTCGGACCGGTAGGCCCCGCAAGTGAAGAGTCAAGTGAACCAGAACCAGCCAGATGGCTCTCAACATTGATGGGACCGTGAGCCTCCAGAGGCCCCCACAGTCCCTGAAACAGAAGATCCTTCCAAAATCCCCCCCCAACCGGTACCGGCTGGCATCCGTGGAGACCGTCTCTCAACGAGGGGTCAGAAAGGAACTGCCCCTCGCCAGATTGCTTGGTTTCAGCCACCACCGAAGGGAACGCCGCACCCAGGGGGACATCAGAAAGGACTGAACCATAGACAGCGGAGACCCGTCCCAGGCCGCCAAGAGATGGAGCTGGAGCGTCCCTGTGAGAAACCGGGCAAAGGGAACCGCCTTGAACGATGCCACCATCAATCCCACCAGTCTCATCCCTAGCCAGATGGACGGGCAGGGGATGGAAAAGGGAACGCTGAATCAATGCCCGAAGCAGAAGAACCTTGGCCCGGGGGAGAAACACCCTGGCCTGAGAAATGCCCAGCGCCATTCCCAGAAAACACCACCACCCTGGAGGGAGTGAGACAGGACTTGGGATAGTTGATCACCCAACCGAAACTCTCCAGAGTGGCCACCACAGTCCTGGTATCCAGCTGCACCTGACTGAGGGAAGACGCCATGATGAAAAGATCGTCCAGATAGGAAACTAAGCGGATACCCCCGGCTCTGAGGATGGCCATCACTCCTGCCAACCCTTGGTAGCAGAAGCTAGGCCAAACGGAAGAGCCACAAACCGAAAACGTGGAATTCCAAAGACAAACCTGAGGAATCTCTGGTGTGCCGAAAATAAAGGGACATGCAGGTAAGCATCCTTGATGCTTATGAACGTAATGAAGTCCTCCTGACGCAATGCGTGAATGACTGAGCGCAAAGATTCCATACGGTAATACTGGGGACGAACAAACCTGTAGATCAGCTTCAGATCCAGAATGGGACGAATGGATCCGTCCTTCGTGGGCACCATGAACAAAATGAAACAGAAGCCCCGGCCCCGGTCTGAGTGAGGCACCCAGCAGATGACAGCCATGACGGCACCCGAGAACTGAAGAACCTGGGAGGGGCCGGAACTCGAACTCCAGCTTGTAACCTGAAGATACCACTTCCGAACTCCACCTGTCCGAGACCTCTTGAACCCAAACCCGGGAGAAGAGCAGCCGCAGTCCCCCCACCCGCAAGGGTGAGGGTGCCCCCTCAATGCTGAGCCGGCTTGGCAGCGGCTCTAGGCTTAGAGCCCCAACTGTGTCTTGGACGGGCCCGACCCCTGCCCCTGTTCCAGGAATCACCTCTGGACGAGGGGAAAGCCGAACCCCTACCGACTCCAGCCCCGCGAAAGGACTGAGAGAAGGAAGCCGCCCCCCGAAAGGGGCGACGCTGCGTCTTACGCTGAGGTAACTTACCTCAGTTTGCCACCAAATCCAAACTTTCTCCAAAGAGCCGTAACCCCACAAAAGGAAGGCCGTGAGCGACGTATTGTACACAAATTCAGCCGCCCGCTGGCGCAACCAAACCGGCCAGCGGATAGCCACAAGCAGGGCCGTAGCTCTGCTGCACATCACCAAAGAGTCGTCCAGGGCGGACAGTACAAAGCATAAGAATAACTCACAGTGCTTAAGGTCGGCAAATTCCTCAGTAACCGGGCCGAGCCCGGACGAGGTCAAACATCCTCTAACAACCGACCTGGCAGCAACCAGTACAAGCGCCGAAGCACAAACCAGCCGCCAAGCCGATCCAACACTAGCAAAACCATGACAAGCCATCTGGTCAATGCGTTTATCCTCACCATCCTTGAGAGTAGCGCACTCCGGAGAATGGAGGACTGAGGAGCTGGACAACCCCAAAAAGGAGCATCCACTTCGGGAGGAAACGACCAGTACTTCACTGCGTCCACCGGAAAATGAAATTTCTCGTCCCAACCCAGAGGGACACCCAGAAGCCGCGTCGGACTCTCCCATTCCTTGCGAATAAAACCATCAAAACACATTTGAACGGTAATTCCAAGCGGGACTTAGACTCTTCAAAGAAAACTCCCCCTTCAGCGGAGGAGCCGCATCCGTGGGAGAAAAAAGCCAGGACCTCAAACATATGAGCCAAGACCCCGGAAGTATCCGAGGAATCTCCCTGGCCCTGTTCGGCATCAGCGCCCACAAACTGCTGATCGTCGAAGTCATCAGACCCTCAAACATCTCCCCTTCCTCACGCAGGGGGCAACCAGACCGATCCAGGGAGCCAAAGCCCACCCTATTAAAGGCCAGTGCAGCCGAATACAAAAATGTTTCCTTTTGCCGTGGCCGCTATAGGCGACGGCACTGGAAAACAATACCTCAAAAATGGCCAATCTGGCACACACCACAGGCAGCGACTTCCCGCTAACGATCCCATCACACGCACGTGTCAGGCGAGGGGGAGGCGGGGAGGAGACTAGCGGATCAGAACCAGACGCCCGAGATCCGGTCTGCCGTGAAATAGACCGCTGCGCACAGGGCACACCAACAAAAACACATCATCCCCCAAAATGGGATACCCCACACCCCAAAACGCAGCCTGGATTGCCCTGAGGGGTGCACAAGCCCAGTTTCTGGGGAAGCCTCCAAATGGTGATTTTTTGTACTGAAATGTAAATAAAATAAGTGTGTACCATGCACATTATGTTGTTAGGGAATTACACAATTATGCCACCCGGGATGCCCCTTTAAGTCCCAAGTGGGAGGATTTTAGGCCAGCTAAGTGTTAACCAGGGACCCAGGCCAGGAGAACCCCCCTATTACATGCTCAATGGTCCAACTGGAACAAGAACACCAAACACACAATCAAAAAGAAATAAACAATAACGGCCATCAGGCCCCTCACCAGACCCAGAAGAATACGAGGGAACAGACCGCAGGCAACGTGCAATGTGCAGGAGGAGGAGGGAGGGCGGGCCGGTGCGATACGGGGAAGACCTGGCAGGAGCCAATGCGTCGCACCCGGCCCCGCCCCTCCCCCGTCTCTCCCGGGCAGAAGCCGGGACGGGACACCGAAGACTCGGCACGGGGGCGGGCCGTAGGCGAGCGCCCGGCCCCGCCCCTCCTCCGTCTCTCCCGGTCCGAAGCCGGGACGAGAACGGCAGTCTCAGCATGGGGGCGGGCCGTAGGCGCGCGCGCACGAGCACCCGGCCCCACCCCTCCCCCGTCACCCCCGGCCAGAAGCTGGGACATGACGGAGTACGCTCAGCAGAGGGGCAGGCCGTAGGCACGCGAGCGCGCGGCCCCGTCCCCCCTCCACGGAGGAGAAGAGAAGCCCTCATGGCTCACCGCCGCCATTGCAGCCGCACTATTAGCGTGCCAGAGGCCGGCGCCGCGGTTACCGCCAGCGCCGCGAAACCTCCGGCGCCATGCAAAGTAAAGCACAAAGGTAAAAACACACACAATACACTAACACACCCACACACATACACACCCACTGAATAAAGGAACCCATAAGGAACCCGCCCCCCCCCCCCTCTAAGGGAACCTGGGAGAGGGGGAATCCAAACCAGGGAAGGGCCAAGGGACGGGGCATCCCAAACCGGGATCACCAACCCGGATAGCCGCCTACCCTCTAGTATAGGGTCTCACGGCAGACACCCAGGGTGCCATTCTACCCTCGCCCGGACCAGCAGCCTAGGCTGGGAGGCAGGATAGGATAAAACAGGGATCCGGGCAGAAATAGATAACAATAGAGGGCCAGGAGTCATCCCGGCTACCTGAAATCCCCCTGTGCAAGGAGGAGACGTCATCTTCTGACTTGCTCGCCGCTGCAGAGATGAAAGACTGGGTGATGAGTGGGAGGATCATCTCTGCAAGATCGCCATCTACAGGACGGTATTACCCACATGTTATGGATATCTTGAAGCGGGGTGTGTGACATACTTAGAATAGCCCCTTTTACCATACAACAGACTTTAAAAGCTCCGTCTAAGACTGAGAGCCTGTTATTTACAAATTATGAAGTCTCTTGGACCCCCGAAAATTCTGTAGAATTGCAACATTGCAAAACCCAGTCAGATGCAAAAGATTTAAAATATATATTTTGTTAGTGTATGTTGGGTTGGAGAGGCTCCAACTCAGATTTCAGTTTACAAGTATAAAGCTTTCAAACATGTGGAGAAGCCTCTCTAAATCTTAATGAATGTATTGGCTTTAGAAGAAGAAGGTCCTTATAACCGATAGTGCTAAAATAAGTCCAAACTTCTCAGGTTAGATTTAATTTAGAAAGAGTGCTTAAATTAAGCCTTTATTCCATGGTCACTTGACTTCGTGTTTAAAAACTGTAAAAAATAAGATTTAAACAAGAGAGTTAAGCTAAGTTTCTTGTTTCTCCTTCAAAAGAAACTTTATACCAGACCTCTGGTTTCATACAAGCGAAACATTATCATGACAATATTTTAACCTAGGCCGCTTGGCACGCATTCCTCATGTTTTGACTTCTTTAATATCTTCTTAATAAAATCAAGAGTCAAAGAAAAATGTGATTATCCGGTTTAAATGTATTTCCTCTCTCTTAGATACTTTAGACAGCATCTCTATGCAGCAAGCGATTGTCTTCAGTCTCTTTTTTGCCCTGTTATAGCAACCAAGGAACAAAGAGATGGTTTGTCTTGTAGGATGGGAACGCGGCAAATGATTTATATACTCGCCGGTCAATCTGTGCTTTCTAATTTTATCTGGATGATGAAATGAAACTTGAAACACTGAAGTTTGATAGACTTTGATTGTGTGTCACTAGGGGTGATGTGGGCAAACAGAAAGAAACAAAGCAATAAGCAGGGTATGCCTGGCATTGGGTTTTGGCATAGAACAGTGTACAACAAAGGTTACTTAATGAATGCTTGTCCTTAATTGTCACTGGTGGATATGTAAAGTATAGGAGTTTCATGGTGGAAAAAAACAGCGTCTGTAGCCTTGAAAGATTTCACAGAGCAATCTGTCTAGACATAACACAAATTTTATGTGAGGGAACGTAATAAATCAAATGAAGACGTTTTCTGCTAAAACAGCAAAGATGATATCAGAAATGCAAAGTCAGCTTTAAGTATCAATTTAGCTGTAAATACCAGGACTTCAAAATTATTCTGCACAACAAACTTACAAAAAAAGCTTTTATGCCTGTTAATGCCAGCATTGGTTTTATAGTTTCTTAGTTGGCATTTTGGGGCACATTTACAAATTAGATTGAAGAGTACGCATACTTTCTGAAAACAGAAACATGGTGAGTAACGACCAAGAATATCAGTATTACCCATCATTCATAGAGGCCGATTCATTAATAGCGCCAGGTAGCGACAGATGAGCGACTGTAGCGTGATTTTTTCAGCGCCAGCCAGTATTCGCTGTGCTTGGCCGGCGTTAGCTTGATGACAGCGACTCAGTCGGTGTGCGGTAATGTTGAATACGGGCTGGGGGGTCGCTGTTTCACAGGTCCAGCGTTGTATGTGAGCGCCTGACAACGAATGGCCAGAGCGAACGGCTAGCTTCATATTCATCAACAAATCACGCTCCGAATGTGCTGTCGCTGTCCATTCCTTGTTTAAACCCCAGAGCGCTGGTGGCGATGTGTATTAACTAGTTTTTAACCCCTAAACAACCATATTTTTTGAATGTAACATTATACATGTTTTTAGAATCATTTTGTTATATGAATACATTAATCTCAGACCTGTTAGATCAATTCTGCACATATTTTTTTTTTTTTTTTTTTTGACTTAAAAATAAATCCTAACATTGCAGAAGTGGTCTCCGATTTTTTGACATTAAAAAAAAAAAAAAAAAAATTAATACCAATTAATTATGAATAATTATAGATTGCTCCATTGAAAAGCATTGGACATCGCCAGGGAGCGACAGCTCATACCTGGCGCTGTGAGGGAATTTGCAGCGGCGCTGTTCGGCCCAGGCGGCTTCATGATGAATGCCGCGCTAGCCGTCGCTCTCTCCGGCGCTAGCCTCATTTTGCTTGATAAATGCGTCATTGTGACCGCCGCCGGGCGTACTTGAGTCGGTAGTCGCCGTTAGCTGCCGCTACCTGGCGCTCGTCAGACACTACCTGGCGCTATCGCTTGATGAATAAGGGCCATAGTCAGAGGGCGGAGATGTGTAAAGTATCTTTTTCTGGCCCATTTTGCTATGCTTACATACTAGTTTTATCAATTGAGCTGTTTGAGCGTCATCAGAATAATAGGTAAGCAGTTTGGCTGTGTTAGGTAGGGCTTAGGGAGTGGCAAAACATTCCGGCCTAACGTGGTCCAATACCCGAAAAAAAATACTTTCCCTTCCCCTAGTCCCACTCCCCCCAGAACTCTAATGCCAGTGAGTGTCTAGAGGACACACGTTATTTTTTTTGCATGTATAATTGTTGGCAGCGGATTGTACAAACTTGCGTGCAGGAACAACAACTGTTTATTCAGCAACAATCAGGAACATAAACATAAACAGGATAGTGGATCAGCAATATATCTCAAAATAGAGAGCAAAGCACACACAGCTCCTTTTTGTTAGAAGATTAAACACACTATGCATACAGTCACACGGTATGTCTAGATTTTCCTGTTTTTTCTTATTTCATTTTAATTCTTAACTAATTTTATCAAAAGCATAACAAGCAGGCAGTCACATACAAGATGTAGTTGTTGCATTAAAACTAGTCCAACAATAATTGAAAGAAAAAGACAGATTTAGATTAGAGCACATTAGAGAAGGGCCCATACTAACATAGAATGCCTGTCAGGGCAGTGTGGCTTTCACATGTATCTGCAGATATACTATATGCAAACATATACCTGTTAGACATGTTTGCTGCTTAATGCCCATTACAGGACTGATGGGCGGTTCTGCTAGATTCCTATCACATCAGCTATCCTAGAGCAACTTGCAACCAGGGCCGGCATTTGGCCAGGGCAAAAGAGGCAACTTCCTAGGGCCCTGGTGGGGCATTGGGGCACAAAGTTGGTTGGAGACAGTGAAGTTTCTAGGGGCATGTAGTGGAGGCATCCACACAGGGCGCCAGCTTCAGATGAGGCTTTTGGTAATTTAATGATATAATTATGTCATTTGGGGCTCCCACCGCAATGCTTGTTCTCATTGTGAACCGCACAACAACAGCTTCAGAAAACATACATTATTATATTTGGCTATGTGATCATACATGTAAATGTACATATAGTTACTGCCTGGACAGCCCATAAGTAGTCCCTAAAGGTTATCATTGCAGAGACAGGTCATAAATGGGTGAATGTAGCATGCTCTTCATTTTTATACCTCTATAGCTTAGGTTTTTATATGACTTTATTCTCCAAACATTCTCTCTGTGCTCAGGCACGAGTACCATCAATTATGCATTGGTTGGGGTCTTTAAAGGGCCACTCCAGCCAGCATGGCCCATTTTCTAGGTCCCCCGCTGCCCTGCCACTCTTTCCTAGAGCTGAGACAAAAAAGCACTTACCTCTACCTCAATCCAGCGGCAAGGATCGGCTGACTCCAGTGCTGGGCACCACTGTCTTTCCCCCGCAGTGCTTGCACTGCCATAGAGCACATTCTCCATGCTGTGCAGGTTTCTCATTGACTATTCAAGTGAATGGGAGAGCAGGAGCTCGCACAGAGCAGAGAATACACTGCACAGCGGCTTCAGGTGGGTAGAGGTGGTGCCGCCCGGTGCTGGAGTTGGCCACCAGATTGTGGCAGAGGTAAGTGTTTTTATGTAACACCCCCTCCGGCCTGATTCAGTGCTAGGGAAGGGTGGGTGGGCAGGGGTAATTGTAAAATGGGCCATGCTGGCTAGAGTGGCCCTTTAAACTAACCATAATAACTTTGACTAAGCACTCATGCATACTGGAGCTTATTCCAAACCTGATTTTAAAACAAGCTCCAGAATGCACAAGTTTGATACAATCTCCAATATTACAGAGATGCAAGATCTTCTGGCTGACAGCTGGAGTCTCCATTTGTAGTAGGGATCGGTAATTCTGAATGTATTATATTATGTAATATATATATATATATATATATATATATATATATATATATATATATACTTGCTATCTGTAATAGCTTTCTGTTGAATGTATTACCTTTGTCAGACTTTTAATAAAAAAGACAAATTGCAATGCAGTAAAAAGAGACATCACTTACGTTTGGTTTTATGGATTTGTTAGAAGATAAGTGCTTAGGTTTGAGGAACATTAATGTATACACAAATGGCGTAAACAAGGTCCAGGAGGGTGGTACAATTAATCTAATCTAAACTTAAAAACATTGCATTTGAAACATAAAGTCCCCCTTGCATCTCAGTGACAGGGAGGTTCCTGGTCAACAGGGAGCCTAAACCAACCTGTCCCATTCGCTCCTGTAGCCTATAAGCCCGGCATTACCGAGATGCTTATTTTTTCCCTGTGCAGTTCAGTCTGCCATGTGTAGCTATTTCTGGGTCTCGCATCGAATGGAGAAGTATTAGCAAAAGATACATGCCCGTGTCAGTTCCACCTTCAGGGATTGTTTGGGCCAATACAACCACAATATCTGGACCCCACATAACCAATGCTCTGATGGCTGGGAATCTAGTCTGAACGTCAGTTTCCTAACATAGTTAATACGATTGAAAAAGACATATGTCCATCAAGTTCATCTAATACAAATTATATTGGGAACTAAGATTCAAACTAGGAGCCCAGCCATCACATTATAGGTTATGAAGGTGGGGGGTAGATACTATACAGACAATATTTTGTCTGAGCTCCCGTAACCTATATGATATGAGAGCTAGACTCCTAGTAAGTGTGGAAGCATTGATTGCAGGGCTCGGACCAGGGCAGCCATTAGGGGCACTATGCCACTGGCCCTTTTCCAGGCTGGGCCCACGGTCTCCATACTGTAATCATGTCTGTCCTTTGCTGATGGCAGCCCTGACCAATGTAATGCAGGCCACATAGGCAGTGTGAGTTGGTAGGTTAGAGTCCCTTTACATCACCCTCCTTGGCACATATCTGCTGAGTAGAGTATGCTTATAGGTCAGTCTTGGCCTCCCCAGACTTTGTTGCTCCAGCCAGCTGTAGCTTGTATTTTAATTTACAGTGGGGCTTTCAGCATTCAGAACTTGGCTGTGAACACATGATTTTATTTTGTACATTTATACAATGCCCTGTGTTATGTGCTAATTAGAACATGATGTGCATGTGTGCATAAACCAGATAGGTGTGAATGGCTTCCTAAGAGCTTGTTAGTGTCTAAGCTTTGGGTTGTCACATCCAGTGCACTTCTGAGATGTGATATGTGCTGGGGCTTGCAGAACGCAAACCTAATTTGTCTCTTTCATGTGCCAGCCTCATACATCCAAGGCTAGAACCACAATGTACTTTGGCAGACCACTGCTGCACAGTTTTGAAAGTGTCCTGTCATATTCTGCTTTATTTTGAGTTTCTGTATTTATTTTTGATGCTCTTGTATCTTATCAGCAACACAGTAAAATATAAATCCAAAACTTCTCTATCTCGCTGAAGCATAATTTTATGTGTGCTGAGCTAACAGGGTTAAGTGCAGTTTAATAAGTGCACAACGGTCACCCGAGTCCTGTCTACACAATGTAGTTTAACAGTATTGAAGTGTTTTTTTACAGCAGCCTCAGGACCACTGTGTCTCCAGTCCACTGTTAACCCAGGTAAAAGCATGTGCAAAGGGACGATTATCTGTGGCTAATTTGGGGCTTTTCTACAGGTTCAACAGAGGACTAACAACCTAACTTGGGATGTCATGGGGTTTCTGGATGGAGGTTTCTTTAAAAAGAACAGTTTTACTTTAAAATACTCTAATCTGGGAAAATATCTTATATTGTTCCTAATCCATTAGCAGGTTCAAAAGTCTAGGACATCTGAAAGAAAACAATGGCACACATGTTTCATGCATGATGGAAATATTTCCTTTAAATTTTGTGAGATTAGTTGTAAGATTATAATAAATATATACTATATAACATTTATGTACATATAGTTTAGATTCTGTGTTGGCAGTAGTTACTTAATGAAGGCAGCAATAATTGGACCCAAACCCTCCTGGCAGCTTTGTGCAGGGCTGACACCAGGATGCAGAAAAGAGCTGGGGACCTTGGCATTTTTGAGGCCCACTGAGGCTTGAACTGAGCTGCTAGACAATCAGCGGCAGCAATTACCCACAAGTGTCAGCAGAGAAGGTTGTGAGGACAGCCAGCAGCAATGAAGAAGGTAGTGAGTACTGGAGAGGGATAAGCAGCAATTCAGAAGATGGTGAGGACCAGAATTGATATTCTTGAGGACCACAATTGATATTGCAGCAAAGGACCCTTCATTTGAGGACTGGAGGACTATCGGCAGCAGCAGAGAAGGCAGCAAGGACTGGATGGCTATTGGTGGCCGTGGAGAAGGTGACAAGGGACAACTCTCAGCAGAGGAGAAGGTGATAAGGACTAGAGGATGATTGTCAGCAACAGAGAAGGTGGCAAAGACTAGTGGACCACCAGCGGCAGAGAAGTAGGTGGCGAGGTACTAGGGGAGGATTGGCAGTCAAAGAAAAGGGGGGAGGACTAGAGGATGAACAGTAGCAAAAGAGAAGATGGCAAGGAATAGTGAACAATCAGTAGCAGAAGAAAAGGTGCTGAGACCTAGCAGAAAAGCAGTGGAGAAAGCATTGAGGATTGGAGAATGATCAGTTACGGAAAGAACCTGTTGGCAGCAGGTAATGATTAACGTGACAAGTTATGTGACACACTGCAAGTAAGCTCAAGGGCTCACATAAACCTGGAGTCAGACCTAGCCATGCCAAGTGAGAGCCAGGTCCGCAAGGACCCTAACCCAACAAAAAAGCAGCAAGTGTGCCCTCTTATCAGTCCCACTTTGTATGGAGCTCCAAATCTAATGCAGGGCTCATTGGTGGTATGAGAGGGAGATTAGGTTAGTTTAGTGTCCCTGTGAACCAGCGAACTCACTGGCATAGAGTTGCAAAGGATGGTATGGGTCTCCTGTAAGGTAGGTATGTGTTTTCATTCCTTTCCAACTAAATTATTCTGAAGCTTGTGTCCACAAGCTGTTAGCAGTCTACCTGGTCATGTATCAAGTTCAAAAACACTATTCTGATTCAGTAAGACCATTAATAAAAATGTACAATAAGGAAATGATTTTCTTGTCTTGGTTTGAACAGGACAGTAAGTAAAAGCCCATTTCATAGATTGTGCAGGTATAGAGGGGTAAGAATGCATTTTAATAGTTTAAACAGTTTTAATACGTTTCCCACAGGCACAGTCCACACGCAATAAAACAAAACAAAACACAGTTGCAATTTCTGCAATGCCCCTGCCACTTGGGGTCTTCCCCAAATTTTAAGGGCAGAGTTTAATCTACAGTTACTTATGGGGGCATGCATTAGAGTTTTTGCCCAGTGGCCTTTAGCACACTTAACCCAGTCCTTGATTTTAATAAAAGATTATCTTCCTTTATTTAGGAGAATATGACTATGATCTACAAAGTTGACCCTAAAACGTAGCCCTGTGATATCACTGGTGCAGTCTTTCTCTTTAGAGCCACTGCCATATGCAGAAGAATACTGAAATTTACTTTAATACAGTGGCAATATCTCCTCCTTGCTTTTTCAGCCCGAGCTGTTCCTCTTTTGTCTTGCAAGAGGTTCTCATTCATTTTCAGAATCTTAAATCCTGGGTTGCTATAATATAACTGCATGCCAATTTCCTCATTTATTATTTTAACTGAATTGAGACACTAGGTAATTATTTGGGGATTTATAAGGTTGTTACTGATTTCGCTCTATTGTCCTCTTTTTTAATGGCGCAAAATCTCAAAGCAATCTTAAAACAATTTAATCCAGTCAAGTATATACAAGCACTGCAGGAGCTTTTGGCTGTGTAGTTGCTTAATCAGAATCTCGAGTGGTGCCAGCATGTTAATGGTGATGATGCAAAGAGCAATCAAAATGCTGATGCCTGTTAATGTTGCAATACAAAAAGGAAAATTCTGCTTTTATGAAGCATGATATACAGTAATGTTTATAATCGTTGTGCCAGACATTTTTCCACGGTAAAAGTTATCTTTTAGTACCAGTCTGCAACCAGAAGTATTTTTCCTAACAAACATGATTGTCCTTCCCTGAATCCCACAGAAAAATAATAGCCAGCCCATCACCTCTGAAGTTTGAGATTACTCAGTTTAGAAACGTCTACTTCATTAAAGTAGAATTCACCCTCCCATTTCAAATAGTAGTCAAACAGTACTGGATGCCAGGGTTGGGGGGTTCTAATTCATATTATGCTGCAAGTCATCCCTAACTGCGATGCCACCATAGGAGTAATGAAAAACAGACCAAAAGTTTATTTTAATAGAATTCTAAACGGTGGTAAGCTGACCATCTACATGGCATCTGATTATTACCTTCACCAAAAATTACTGCATCTCAACTTGGAATCCATCCTTTGAAGTTTCAATCAAAAATGACTGCAGGTCCTACCATTCTGGGGCATCCCAATTTTCTAAGAGATAATGACTGCTACTTAATTAAATGGCCTGCTTCTGCAGTGGTAGCAGCCACCCTGCAGCTCGAGGTGATGGTCAGCACCCAATAAGGTGCACAGGGCAGCCATTTATGCACCAAGTGAACCCTGTTGGCAGCTGGCATGGGAGAGTGGACCAGGTAATTAATGTTTCTTAAATCATAATGTTGTTCCCTGTGCAGGGGGTATGCTGATTGTGGGCGCCCAATCCCTGCACTGCAACATCTGCTGAAACAAACAAAGATCACTCCCCTGGAGCTCGGCGATCTGCCATCTGTGGTCACATGATACGCAGGGGAGACCTGAGAACCATGTGACTGCAGCGTCCAATCGCAGGGGCTTGATTTTGCCAGGGGAGCAATTTTAAAAGTAAGATTATCTGTTTAAGCGGGTTTTATGGTCGATCAGGATACCCCCTGCACAAGAAACAACACCCATTTTTTGGGGACCTTGCGTTATATATAACTGGAAGTCTGCTTTAATAACTAAGTTATTATCATTTTTTTCTGTATTGCAGAAGTACACCGACCCAAGGGTTATACGTTTTATGTGTTAGTATAAGTTTTAATAGAAAGAAGAAATAATTATACCTTTCACCCCCTGGATTTTATTCCTACTAGGAGAGAATAAACCACAAGCTTGGCAGGATTTTTATTTATATTGGGCGTATAAGTGACCCCTCCTCTCATTAGCAAACTTGTTTATATCGATCTTTAACATTACACATTTTCGCGATAGTGCTCCTTTAAAGATCTGTACGACCTTTGGACCAAGACCTGCCACATGAAGTTGGCAATTTTAAAACAATCTACTTTATTAAGCTCATCTAGATATTTAACAGCTTATCACATAATTAGGCATCAGGATGGAACACAGCCTAGTTTGATTTACGACTGTCTCTAAATATTAAGTCTGTTTTCATCACAGGTTTAGTTCCTTCTTTATCCTGCTTTGCCCACTGCAAAGAGTTATGGGTAAATCTATTATTCCTTGTATTAGGTGCTGTTGCTTTTCGTTCTAAGAAAGCACCTCTTTTCCTTTACCTTTTCCTTTTAGAGTGATTTTTTGTCTCTTTAAGCCTAACATGGGTCTCTCCACACAGTGGCTTGCGACTGTGTTCTGGTACTCACCAAGCCCCCCCCCCCCCCCCCCCAATACGTACTTCCAGCATTGTGATGGTGGGAGCCACAAGCATGTGTCCATGGGTGGAAGGTGTTTGACTGTGTAAATTCTAAGCTAATGATTGGCATTGCACACTAAGCGCCTTGGATGGCACCGATACTTAAAGAGATGATTTGCATGGCTCCCCCCACTGCAAGGAGTATGTTGGGTATATCTAGTATTCCTTGTGTTGGACGTGTAAATGCTTTCTCTTCTTCGAAAGCACTGAGTCTCCCCTCCCACAGACAAATCCTTGTGCTGATTAGAGCCACACATTTGAAACATTTGTCCACATGTGGAAGGTGGTGTAAATGCTGTGTAAATTTTAAGCTAATCCTTTGTATTGCATTCTGACTGCCTTGCATTGCACCAAAATGTAAGGAGATGATTTGCATGGCTCCTCCCACTGCAAGGAATGATGGGTAAATGTATTATTTCTTGCATTGGGTGCTGTGTAAGTACTTTCCATTCTAGGAAAGCACCTCTTTTCCTTCTTCCTCCTAAAAGCTGCAAATATTACATTACCACTACTTGTAAGTATTAATGGGCTAACCATAAATCAGTGTTCCAGTAAGATTTTAGCCTGACCACCAAGGATTAGACATCTAAACACATATAGCTAATTTTGTAGGTTTAACAATAAAGGAATGCCTGTTCCAGCATACAAGGCTCTTTCTTTACAGAGATAACATGCTTGCTGGATGAGTCACATTTTTGATGCCTAATCTTCAGTTTTCAAGACACTGCAGGTTTTGCACATAAAACACATGTAGGTAAGAACTGTCAAGCTGTGAACTGAACAGCTACCCTAATGACTTCTATAAATATAACTCCTCAGCCATTAAAACACTTTGTGTTGGACACCAAACTCATGTCAATGTAAAATATGCTGCTTAATTTCTACATGAACATGAAATTGTGGCATGTATAATTAATACAGAGCTGAATATGTACTGTACATTCGTGGGAGAAATGATGAAACATGAAACTACTTGGAAATACATTCTCTAGTACAAATGAAATACAACTAAAAGGGTAATTGATCAAAATTTAGAAAGGCTTTAAGAGTCTCTCTAGTGCCTAATAAATAGACACACACTGAGTTTTGAGAGACTCCCCAACTCAACACATAATACATAAAGAAAAATGTTACAATATTTTGAATCACTTTCATTTTGCAATAAAGCTGTTCAGTTCATAATGTGAGATGCAGTATTTTTTAATCAGGTGGAGGTTTTTCTTTTTAACTGATTAGTAATTATTGCCCCTACTCGTTAACCTGTTAATAGCCTCTCCATCTTGGCATCTCCTTGGTATAATTTTAATGGATGGTTCATATTTCATAAATTCTAAAAAAAACTGTTCATCAGAAACTTCCTGGACTATAGCACTAGAAAGTTTTATGAAATGGATCTCTAGATTCCCAGCCCTATCCTTATAGAGCTGTCATGTCTTAAGGTATACAGTGGAACCCATATTTCTCTCTATATTTATTTCATGTGTCTTACATGAGTCTGTATTGGAGGGGTACTAAGGAAACACGAGAAAGTCTCATCAATGTCTGATAGATACATTTCAAGAATACCTGGCTTTCTTGTCTTTGCCAGACAGCAAGTCATTGTGAGTGCAAAGCACCATGAACACGTGCAACCTAAAGTGAAAAGAGTTCAGGTGCTCCAAAAAACACTCTAGGCGACCAGCCTGGTTCCTTCCCATAGGAAAGGAACCCCATCCCTTTCCCCGGGGGATGAACCCCCTGATGGGATTGGGTCGTACATACCCATCAGTCCAGAGAACCTCGGGCCGCTTTCGTCTTCAGGTACTAGCCAAAGCTTTCCCCGTGGGCTTCAGCCCCCTGCTTTCTGACGCGGCTTTCCCCCGGTACTAACAGCTTCCGCAGCCCGCCATTCCCTTGATGCAAATGCAGGTACTAGTACGGGCTTTGGCCGCTGTTTTCGCAGAGGCTCACCGACATCCTGCTCATGGGGAGCCTCAGGGGGAGCACTGGGCAGGGGTCGAAAGGGAGTCCAAAAGGCCTATAACTTCCAACCACAAGTCTTTAGGGACAGGGTCCATGAAGAGCCACTGGCACCTAAACATGAATCACACACAAACAAAAAATAGGACAAACTAGTGGCAAAGCAGGGTGACAAAAATTGGGGGAAATCGGGCTTACGAAAAAAAAGGTGAGTGCCAAGTGCAGAGTTGGACCCTCCGGCCTTAAAAAATTATTCGGGCATAGCCAGAAGGCCGTGCCACAAAGAGCGTGCATCAAAAGCTTTGTATATAGTGCACAACTACCGAAATGTGCTACCTATGGTGACTAAACATAGGTGACATTAGGGTGCACTGGGCGCCACCCCAGGGGTACACGACACAACGGCTTTTAATGCATTCCCAGCCCTAGGCCACATGCTGGTAGCACTGCCTCACCATGACGGGGTCGTCACTCCCCTCAGGTCTATTACTAAGCAAAGGGCGGAGGGGTGAGCAGTCCCTCCTGGTCGCTGTTCCCCTCCTCATGCCGGTCTGTGGACCTGCATGATAAGAACAGATACTACACTTGATCTTAGCCAAAAGGCTGAGAAACAGTTTAGGACAATTACAATCTCCAATCACATTGCAATGTGCAGCAATATTAATAAATCATATTTTCCTCTTACAGGCTTTCAGGTCTGGGATGCCCTGCTGTTTGAAACCCCCCTGATAGCCCTCAAAACCTCTCTGCTGGTCCCACTGTCTTTGCATAGACACTTGTGCATACAATGCTATATGCTGCACCGTTTCACTGTGGTCTGAAGCACTCACCTGCCCCCAGTTGTCAGAGCATCTGCAAGGAATGTGTCAATAATTGCGTCAATAATGGGGGATTTCACACAACAGACTTCAGGGCCGGCCAGACAAGGCTTTGATCCACTTTAAAAGGACAATGTCAATAAAAAGGCAGTAAACAGCTCACCTGAACCTGATTTCATGCAGCAGGCTGAAGATTCTGTAGCACTTATCAATTCTTCCATGACCACCTGCAAATGTGGTCACGTGTCTGCCCATGTGACCACATCTGGGGCATAGTCATGGAAAAAGTGTAAGGAATGGAGAAGCAAACTATGCATTCTTGCTCCAGCATCTACAACATGCTTCAGAAAATGGATGGTAGGCATATGGGAGAGACTCCTTGCTGCCTTATTAATGCTACTGTCTGGTTTTCTGAGCTTGATATTACATTACTATATACAATACATATTGTATACAATTCTAGAATAAAACTCAACTTTGTATCTCTAGCACAGAATGGATGGATATGATGCCCATTGTTCTGCAAGTAAACCGTGCTGCTACTTAGGAGTCTCCTTTCATATATTTTATATAATTCTAAAATATTTTATTCATATATTTCTGGCCACTGAGAACACATATGCATTGTACAATAGGGATCCTTTGTCTTCATGTATCCAAAGTGACACATTCAACACATAATCTCTTTTTTGGCCTTCCACAACAAAAGGATACAAAACTGAATCACCCCATAATTGATTCTCGGCTCCAGTTTACTGGACAAAGATCATAACCCAAGCTGTGAGGAATGCAATCCATTCTAGAAGAGGATAAATTGGCCATTGTATGTCTGATCTGCAGTATCACGCTACTTGAACACACACACATGGACTTATGGTCATCAGAAGAACAAAGTGTATTGTAGCGTCTTGAATCCTCATTCCATCATTATTTGCTGTTTCCTGCCAATTGCCACACTCACTTACTCCACAATCTTTTTCTAGCTATTGTTCTGTAGACATAGAGAGTTTTAAACCATTAAAGCAGAGCAACAGTAAAAAATGACTCAAACCAGACCAACACAACAAACAGTGTTCATATACATCCCTCCCCAGATTGCTGCACATAAAAATTCATTTACCTTTTTTTAACTCCTGCTGTAGTAAATGTTGTAGGAACAAAATTGCTGCTCCTGCATTTGCAGGCCACCTGCAAACAGGAAGTGCTGCTGGGCTTCCTGTTACTGTGCATTGTCAGTTATGTCAGTTGAATCCAGGCAGCAGCATGACTGAGATCCTGGGAGAGGACGCTCCAAATGGTCACTACCTTTCATTTCCAACTGTGCCAGGCTGTTGGTCTGTTTAAGTCTAGCTGATATTGGATTGAATCTGCAGACGCGATAATCCTTCTTTATGAACAGAATTTTAAATCTGTGGAATAGCCTCCCACAAAAGCAGTTACAGCATTAACAGCTGATAAGATGCAAAATAACATCAACTGTTGCCAATGACTGTTATCTGTAGATAATAAAAAAATATTCTTCCCAGCCTCTTTAATTGGTTGAACTTGATGGTCATTTGTATTTTTTCAACAGTATTAATCATGTGAATATCCCTCACTCCACAGAAAATAATATAATAAGGAACTTACCTGGTCCCAACTTTTGTCCACTGAACTTCACTGGATGAAGAGCCAGATAATGCTGTGATTGGATGACGAAACTGCCACTCATTATCCCCAGCAAGGAGTGGATTAAAAGTTGGAGCAGAAGAGTTTTAGTTCATTGGGCTTCACTGGTGGGAAAGGATTGGAGAAGGGGAGCATATTCCTGTCTATAGGGCCCCTTTAATGTAGAAAGGGTTTTTCTACCTGCTACCTCCATTTTTAAAACTAACGATGGGGCAACATGATTAAATGTTGTATCAGTTTGCTGCAACTAATGATGTCTCCTGGGGTATTTGTGCTACTCATACAAGCCCATGACCAACCCACAAGGTGCTGAGTCCTGCCCCTAATGTGCATCCCAGCCTATCAGCATGTGTCTTTAAAGAACAGCATTGCAGGGACAGATCATGACTATAGTAGCTATGTTCTTAAAAAGATTATACTTAAACTTTAGTACACAGCTACAATGCTGAAGCTATTGAGAAAGAACATGGATTGGGTGTCTTGGATTGCCAGTTATGGGGAGAGGGGTTGGGGGACACTTGGGGGCCAAAGAGTGGACAGGGTGTTAGAAGAGAAATTAGTAAACTCCAGCATAGGCTAAGGGGGAGGTGGGCTGCTGCTCGAGCTCATTTGCCAACAAAGCAGTGCAGAATGTTCCTTGTTCTCCCTGTGGCCTATCCAAACCTCTCCATGTGAGTTAGAAAGATATCCAGTAAATTAGAAAATATTTCAGTGAGTTAGGAAATATTTCAACGGACTGTAAACCCAAAGGCAATAAATACCAGATGCCTGTCCCATGTGCCACTCCTTCATTTCCTGCACTGTTGGGTAGAGACTGTAGTAGGGCTTCATAGTCACTCTGTACCTTGGAGCTCTAGTGTGAGCGAGCATCTAATGCCACAGTAGTCCCATGGGAGAGAATACTCATGACTTATAAAGCTGTTCCATGACATGCCCTTTGCAGCTCAGCCAAGACAGAGACATTTAAGCAAAGAAAGTGACTTTGCTTAGAATACATAATGTATTTACATATAATCAGAGAATTTGAAATGCTTTAAAATAGCTATATAAATATTATATACTGTCTCCAGGGGGGAGGAGGCTTCTATGTGCCTGGAGCGGGACTTTAATGAGTTAAATTGACTGCATTTTCTTTGCATTGAGCCTGTAGTCTTGCTGACACCCACAGATTACAAGCTTGTGATGCCATTTCCTGGTCTCTAGGAGAACAGAGTGGAGCAGAGGACAGGTAAGCAACGAGGGCTGGTGGTACACTAGAGACCCTGGCACCCTCCTAGAGGTACCAGGTATGGTGCACATCCACATTATTGCCTGTAGCGTGACAGTATTGGCAAACTCTTATATGTAAGAATATTTTGTTCTCTACAGAATTTTATTTTTACTAGAAATAACCAATGCCATACATATGATGAAACCCCTGCTGGAGATATTCTTTTAAACACATGCCTGTCAACACTCTCCACAGCTACTATGCAAGTGAAATGCCATCCATCTCCTGGAGCTACAAAGCCAATGTAGACAGAATTCTTTAGCTGCTCGCACTCTATAGTAACACGAGTATTAAAGCTACTGCTTAATCATGTTTTTCTTATATATAATATATTCTTCCTGTAAGTAATAGTGCAGCCCATGCCAAGAACCATTAACATGACCTAAAATATGAAAGATATAGCAGCAAGGTAGATTTTAACTGCGCGTCAATTTGAATGAGTATTTAAAATGGAAAACATTAACTAATAGCTCATCTTGTAAATTATTAATGTAAAAAAAAAAACATGGTGGTTAGTTGGATTAGAAATGAGTTTTCCAGTTACAATGGGTTACGGCGTTACAGGTAAATGATGCTAGTTTGAAGCTTAAACAGGAAATATATCTATGCAGGATTAAAAAAATGAAAAGCAGGTTTGATTGATGTTGAAGAACAGCTAAATAAAAAGGGACGGGGGGCGTGGCCTGGCGCGCTAATGGAGTGGCCGCACTGATCTGAGCTCCTGACCCTACACGGGCTTATAAGGCATTTTTTTGAGGCAATCAGATACCATCATCACCCTGTGGCATGCCAGGCAGAAGGGGTAAGAGAAGGGAAAGAGCCAGGGGCGCGTCTCGTTCCGGAGGTGGACTGTCGAGGAAACCGGCGGCCGCCTTACCTCATCCTGCTGACACGGATAGAAGAGAGCTGCCTGTGCAGCACACGTCAACGGCACCGTCATCGCCGGCTTCCCCGTCGCGGGCGGCGGCTGAAGAGGAGAAACTCAGGCGGGCAGTGAACCACAGCGCAGCCCGAGAGGCCGTGCGGCCGACGCCGGGAAGCACACAGCCGGTCCCTGTTATGTCCGGCGGGAAGAAGACGGCCCGCAAGATGGCGGCGACGAGCGAGGTAGGAAGGTTGTCCCCCTCTCCCCCCGCCCGATCCCACACACAAGCAGCAGCATCGGGAGAACACGTGCACATCGGCACTGTAAGCCTCCACAGCCACACAGCGGGGGGTAGCCGCAGTGCCTGTCCTGCAAATCTCGCCGGTGGGGAGATGCTCCCTCACAAGCCTAATCAAGATGGCGGCCGGGATGCGGGGCCATCAGACAGCGGGACACAGTTGAGATCCGAGGGAGGGGGCGCCCTAGCCTTTGGGACGGGAGAGAGGGAAGACCAGCCACTCTCTGACCCACGGGGAGACCGAGGACAGGAAGCTCCTGCCACAGAGCCCAAGCCCTTACAAGTGCCCAAATGGAGAGAGACTGCACTAAGCAAACTGGGGAGATATGCCTTCCTCCCAGACGGCGGGGAACCGGAGAGGCTGCCACCCATCAATGTTATAGGAGAAACGCCTCACTCATCCCAAGCGCCACAGGGGAGGGCCCTTCCACAGAGGACCCCACGGTCCAGAAGCTGCTCCAAATCGGGAAGTAACAGAAACCCCAGTCAAGACCACAGCTGGACTCCTAACGGGACGAGAACATCCAGTCCGCTACCACTCAGCCCCCACCATGATACCTCCGAGACATGGTCATCCCAAGGGGACGCAGCCATCCCAGGATCCCCGATTTTGTTATCTTTCTCCCCAGAAGAACCTCTCCGCCCTATGGAGGAATTTTCCACTCCGGAGGGGATTGCGCTCCCTCCCCCAACCACTTCCCTCCTGCGATCCCCGCAGCAAACTCCGAGAGATATTGAAGAAACCCCAGCTCCCGCAGGCAATATACACAGAGAAACTCTCTCATTTTTAAGATCCATCCCCACCAGGGCGGACTTTGAGGCGCTCATATCTAAGTATGAGACAGCATACAAAAAAGATATCGCAGAGGTGAGGGGCCACCTCCAGGCCCTCGACGCTAGGGTGACATCCCGGCAATCAGCTACTGAAGCCGCTATCGCAGATTTAGTGCAACGGGTAGAGGCCCAAAACGTGCAGATTCTCCAGCTCCAGTTACAGCACGACGACCTGGAGAACAGGCACAGGAGAAATAATCTGCGACTCCGGGGCATACCGGAGGCCTCGGCGGGAGAAGATGTGAAGCAGATCATCACCACTATCTTCAACAAGTTGTTAGACAGAGACGCCGAGACCCCGATTGAAATCGACAGAGCTCACAGGGCCCTAGGCCCTCGCAATCCCGACCCGTCGCGCCCACGAGATGTGGTATGTAGGGTCCACTTTTACAAAATCAAAGAGGAAATAGCTCGCAGAGCCTGGCGACATGGACCGGTGGACTTTGACGGCGCTAGTATACAGATCCTGCCGGACCTCTCCAGGCGTACTTTGCAAATGAGGAGGCTGCTGCGGCCGGTGCTAGAAGCTGTTAGAAATGCGGGAGCCTCTTACCGCTGGGGCTTCCCATTCCACCTGATAGTACACAGAAACCGTGAGACATTCCTTCTCAAAACACACCGGGACCTGGAGGGACTTTTCGCATTCTTGGGTTGTGACCCGTTCCAAACCCCAAACTGGCTCCTTCCACACGCGGAGCCACCCACACGGAGGCCTCGCGGGGCACCTCCTCACAGATCGAGAGCGTCCAGACCCCGGGTGAGACATGAAAGACGCGCAGGACCTATGGACAGCGAGCCATGATCTCCCTCGCCCTGGACGAACAAGAATTGTGGTGATATTTGATTTCATTATAGAGTTTTAAGTTACTGATTTACTGCCCAGGTCACTAGATCTGATTGCTCAGGTATTACCCGCGTTTTTTCAAACGCGGGTTATTTTCCTCTTTATTTTGAAGCCCGGTAGGTCTGGTCAAAGGCTGCCCCAGTTTCGTAGCTAGCCTCAGACCCCCACCTAGGTTGGCATCAGCCCCCCTCCGGCCGGAGGAGTGCTGATTCCCCAGAGCAGTTGCTCTTTAGTGTTCTCCCCGTGCCAGATTTGGCTCGTTCACTGTTTGCACTGTTTGTCATTTTATTGTTGTGTTCCCCTCCCCACCCCGGCATTTCCACTCTTGAATCCTAACCCCCCCACTGTTAGAACCCACCTGCGCCCGCCTACCGCCCCCCCCTCTTCCCGGCCGGTAACTCCCGCCCCCCAGCGCCCTGAGCCTCCTCGAGATGGGTGAAATAGTGATTGGCTCGTTTAACGTGAAGGGTCTTAATATCCCCGAGAAAAGGTCCAAGATTTTGTACAATCTCCACAAACAGAAAGTTAAAGTGGTCCTATTTCAGGAAACCCACTTTAAATCAGGCCATATTCCTGATATCCGTGACAGGCATTATACAACCTGGCACCATTGCTCCAACCCGGAAGGGAAGACAAAGGGGGTATCGATAGCCTTCCACAAATCACTCCCACATGAAACCCTAGATGTCCAGGTCGACCCTCGGGGTAGATTCCTCTTTCTTAAAGTCAGATTATTCAACAAGATCTACACATTTGCAAACTTGTACGCCCCCAATACAGACCAGACCAGGTTCTCCATCCAGACTCTCAAACTATTAGAAGAGTTCTCAGAGGGAGTGATTGTCACCGGGGGGGACTTGAACGTCCCTCTTAACCCCTCGATTGACACCTCCTCCGGGAGGGCGTCCGTGTCGTTGGGTAAAATTAATAGCCTGAAAAAAGCTCTAGCAAACCTCCAGCTTGTTGACACCTGGAGGGTTCTCCACGGCCAGAGAAGAGATTACTCTTTTTTCTCACACGCCGCAGGCTCATACAGCAGGATTGACTACCTGTTTGTGAGCCACCATGCATTGGATTGGGACCCCAGAGCGTGGATAGGTCCTATTTTGTGGTCTGACCACGCCCCGATCTTTGTCTCGCTGACCTTCCCCGGCGTCACCCCTCTTTGTTGGTCGTGGAGACTTAACGACAATTTGCTCGACGACGCGGTATGCTCCTCTGCGGTAGAACAGGTGATACAACACTTCCTCGAGGACCACAAAGCAGACCCAACCCCCCTGCCCTTCCAGTGGGAAGCCCTGAAATGTGTTCTCAGGGGAGAGCTCATTAAACAAGGCTCTAGAATTAAAAGGGAGAAAGCGGACCTAATCAAGAGAATGTTGAATGACATTCATACCCTAGAAACCACACACAAAGCCAAGCCCACTAACCTTGGGCTTCTGAAACTGCAGGAAGCCCGAGAGAAATTGCAGACCCTATACAACCGATCTTACCTAAGTTACAGGGATAGGGGCAGAGCTCAGCTCTATAGGCTGGCGAATAAATGCGGCCGTATGCTGGCTAGAACTCTCCACCCCCGGCCGACAGCTTCATACATCCCTGCTCTCCGGAAGCCCGACGGTTCATTAGCACAATCCCCCTCAGACATAGCAGCCACTTTCAGAGAATATTACAACTCTCTTTACAATATCCATAACCCCTCTAACTCCCCCAAGGGGCGGGGGGCCTCCCCCACAGCGATAGGAGAATACATTTCTAGGACCCCTTTGCCCACAATTTCCGCAGAAGAGGCTGAGTCTCTGGAGCTGCCCTTCACTGGCCAGGAGGTTGCCCAAGCAATCAAAGACTCCCCGGCCGGCAAGTGCCCGGGCCCGGACGGATATACCCCCAAATTCTACAAACGATTTGGGGCCCGACTGACCCCTTTCTTAACAAGAGTCTTTAACTCCATAGGCGGGGACTGCCCCTTCCCTAAGCAAGCCCTGGAGGCCACGATCTCAGTTATCCCAAAACCAGGCAAAGACACCTCGGTCTGTGGGAACTACAGACCGATCTCGCTCATCAATATCGACCTTAAACTTTATGCAAAGACCATAGCCCTAAGGTTACAAGGATTGCTCTCGGGCAGGATCCACTTAGACCAGGTGGGATTTGTGCCGGGGAGGGAGGCCAGGGACAACACTAACAAACTGTTCACCCTGATCTCACATGTAACTTCTTCCAAAACTCAAGCTTGTCTCCTCGCTTGTGACGCCGAGAAGGCGTTCGACAGGGTGAACTGGGCCTTCATGTCAGCCACATTGAGACAGATTGGTGTTGGTCCTGGCCTCCTCTCCAAGATTTTGGCCCTGTACACTAGTCCGACCGCCAGGGTTAGGGTCAATGGACTTCAATCAGCCCCATTCACCATAAGCAATGGCACGAGACAGGGTTGCCCCCTCTCCCCCCTCCTATATGTCTTAACGATGGAGCACTTAGCCATAGCCATACGGAACAATCCGGACATTAAGGGCATACAAGTTGCTGATAGCCAATACAAAGCATCTCTGTTCGCAGATGATCTGATGTTACACATTACATCCCCACACATATCATTTCCGGCTCTCCTAAAGGAGTTTGAGCTCTTTAGCGCGGTAAGCAACTTCAAAATCAACCTCTCCAAAACTGAGGCACTCAACCTTTCCCTCCCCTGCCAGGAGGTACGCCTTCTAGAAACAAACTTCCCATTTAAATGGAAGTCGCAAGCCATCAAATACCTGGGTATTCAAATACCGGCGGACCTATCCAAAATATATGAGCTAAACTACTCCCCCCTCCTAACTAGAATAGGACGGGACCTTGAGGTTTATGTGAAGAGACCGATCTCCTGGTTTGGTAGGGTCAACAGCCTAAAGATGGACATTCTCCCGAAACTTCTGTATGTTTTTCAGGCGGCCCCAATAGGACTACCCAGCAGTTTCTTTAGAAAACTGAGGTCAGTTTTCTCGAAATTTGTGTGGGGGTCATCCAAGCCAAGGGTCAGCCTCTCAACTCTCTCTAGGGGCAAAGGGGATGGGGGCATGGGTCTCCCAGATCTAAAAGCTTATCATGCGTCGGCAGTCCTGCAGAGGCTTGTAGACTGGACTCGCAGAGGGGAGGAAAAACTCTGGGTACAATTGGAAAGGTCGCTCTCCCGATTTAACCCCTCCACAATAGCATGGGCTGCCCCGTTATCGAAACCTCAGAAGAAAGCTCTGCCCTTCCTCATGGGACATTTCCTGGACATTTGGGATCCCCTGCAACACAAACACAACCTGGTTCGCAGACCTGGCCCACTCACACCTATCTTCGACAACCCAGCATTCGAACCGGGCTTACTGTCTAGAAACTTCCTCATTTGGGAGGCATCTGAGGGAACTACGGTGGGCCAGGTGATGCGAAACGGGGCCATTCCCTCCTTGGACGACTTGAAAACTAGAGCAGGAGCTAAACGGATCTCATGGTTGTTACATAGACAGCTTCATACCTTTTTAACTTCCAACAACATGATTGATAAAGCTCAGACCCCCCCCACGAAACTGGAATCTCTGATTATGCAGGACGCCCCTCCTACTCACACGATCTCCAAACTCTATAACATTCTCATCAAGACCCTCCACTCGGGGACCCCCAGATACATGGAAAAGTGGGAAAAAGAGCTGGGCCTCAAGTTTTCTGAAAACGATGTACAGAAAATGTATGTCTGCACCCTTAGCTCATCTATAGCCACATCTATTAACGAGCGTAACTTTAAAATCCTTACCCGCTGGTACAGATGCCCTGCAGATATACATAGATTCGACAAAACAACTCCCAACACCTGCTGGAGGTGTCAGAAAGAAGAGGGGAACATGACCCATATCTGGTGGGGCTGCCCAAAAATTAAACCCCTATGGGACGAAATCATCGGCATCTATGAGCATGTATCAGGCAAAGTCATCAAGAACACACCCCAGCTAGCGCTATTGTCGCTGATTCCCAATTCCCTGACCAGCGCTAAGAGGGATGTACTCCGCTTCTTCCTAGCGGCCATGAGAGCAATCATCCCGAGACACTGGAAGGGAACAGACTCCCCCACACTTGCAGAATGGGTGACGGAGTTGGAAGCTATCCGCTATATGGAGAGCTTATCCTCTGTCGTTGCCGAAGCTAACAGCAGGTATGTGTTGACCTGGGCGAGCTGGTTAGAATACCGGGACACCCACTTGCAAGTGATGCTGCGGACGACCGTGTAATTATCGGGCGGACCCCTACAGGGGACAGGTGGCATTCGCCGGGCTTCCCCGGTTCACACATCCCACCTGCACTTACGATATGACCCTTGCTGACGAAATAGGTGTCACTTGACTCACCCGTTTCCCAATTGCTACCACTGACAACACGAGCCAGTAGCTGATAATCCCACACTCAACAGACCTTCCCCCCACCCCCCCGCAGGGTGACCTACAAGCCCATATGGGCAACAGAGGTTCAGCCAGGATTATACACATGATCCCAAAGTGTTATGTGTTGTATTGATGTAAACTAGAAGTTGAAAACTGTATACTCCATTTATCGAACTGATGAGCATTGTATGTAATACTCCTCATGATGCCCTCCCCCTTCCCCGACCTCTTGCCTTCTGTATCCCTCTTCCCCCCCCCCCCTTTATGTTGTTTTCCATTGTTGTTCAAAACCAATAAAAATTGATTATACTAAATAAAAAGGGACACTTGTTTTTTTTTCCTCCAAAGTCATAAATCAAGGAAAGCTCAGCTGTGGAAAAACGAAGCTATTTTTTTTCTTTTTCTAGAAGAAGAAATACATTCCACTTATAAAGGACTGCTCATCGCTAATTGCCTGTTCTCTAAGTGAGTCTGTAAGATAACAGTAGCATTAACAATCCTAGCTTGTCTAAATATTTTAAAAGGAACAAAATCAGGATTTTCACTCTCCCATGTTTTATTCATATTCAAAAGGCATCTTGATTTTTTATTCTTACCTCTCTGGTGATCCCACGGCTAATGTATGGGCTCTCTCCCAATCGGCCTAATATTCCATGCATATTGATAAGCAAGCTGAATGGAGAGGAAGTGGCAGGCATCCCTGCAGCTATTTCCTTCAGGCTGTGGCTGGCGCCTAAACGTGCTTCAGCCAGAGGGATGCAACCACAGCCCATGCATGCAACCTGGAGTTGCCGGAAAGGCCAGGGGTCTAGAGTCCTAGAGTCTAGGCCATTGCTCCTCAAAACTTGTTTTGGCCCTAGAGTCAAAGAGACAGCCTACTGATACGGTCTTAAGCAGAGGTTCCTAAAAAATGGTACCTATGGTCAGGGCAGTTTCTAGGCAAAATAGCACCCCCTCCTTACCCATCCTATGGTGCTGCTGCTGTCCCCTACAGGTACATGCCATGCAGTGCCTCTACCATTGCAGCTGGCAGCTCACCATAACTGAGACCAATATGGGGGGATGAGCAGCCTGTCTTGTGGCCTGAATCACTAATAGTAGCCCTGACCCATCTGTGGAAACAGGATAGCTGGGGAAAAGGCACCCCATGGCCTTGGTACCCAGGGTGATTGCCCTGCCTATGGTAACAAGGGGATTCTATGAGGTGGTACTCACCAAGGTTACATAGTGATCTGTAAATCTGCAGCCATCTATAATTTACCAAAGCCTAATTTGCTCCATAAATACAAAATTGTTCCAAAATGTGCTGAAAACTATTAATGTGCATTTTATGTGTTAAAAGTGTCTGTTTTGTGCATTGGTAACTGTTTCAGGGGACTGATAACCCATACATACCACCCAGGTGGGGTGCTTGAGATAATAAGAAAGAAAAGTGATATTTGAAAAAGGAGGGAACCCCTGCTCTGAAGGATGTTGTCCAGTTGGGGTATGATTTTTTAGGTTTGGTACTTGTCCAGTAAAAGCTAAACATACCAGCTCTACGGAAGATGATGACGCTATATAAAAAAACAATAATAATAATAATAATAAATAATATTAACACCACCTCTTTCTAATGTACACATCAAGTAAAGGAAACACCCTAAACTACATTTTCGATTCAAAACCTTCCCCTCTCTCTAAATATTAAAGGAACCTATTTTGGGTTGGCGTTCACTTTAATTATTAGCACACAAATACTGAAAAAGCTTTAATATAAGCATCCAGGGAAGCAAGGGCTACAAATTATTTGCTTTTCAAACAGGTTAACACTTTGTACAGGCCAATAAATTTATTTCAGGCCAAGTTTGGATAGTTAAGAGGACAGAGAAAGTAACAGCTAGACTATTTACCTTTTTAGGAAGTCTGCTAAATAGCGCATTATGTCATCAAATTGGCAAATCACGTTCTGCGTATTTCATTTCCCAGATGGGCTTTTCTATTTTGTGAATCATTTTATTTTCATATATGGGTTTAAAGATTATTTCTAAATCTATTTAACAGAATACAAGCATGGTACAATGAAGTCTTTTATTGATCATAAAATCATAGCACAATCTTCAGGCGGTCTCTAACTGGTACTTATTGTTCCCAGACATGTCAAATATTTGCAGTGGGGACTAGAGGCTGTATCGCTTGCTTCGCCGTGACTCCTTACTTTGGTAAGGAAGCAAGCTACAAGGTACATTAAAATATACGATAAACAATTGAAACATAGACTGAGACTCCAGGCAACAAATATAGGCAGGCAGTACCACATGAGGCTGGTTGTACAAGACTTCTATTACAGGATTCCATCAGCCTCTTTCTCATTTGCATCTGAATCTGTTCAGTTCCCTATTGATTTCAATGTGGTCTGGGTTCAGGTACGGGTCCCCAAACCCAAACATTTATTTAAAGTTCTGCTTAACTTGGCGAGCCTGAACTTTGGGGGGTTCGCCCTTCTGTAGTCAACCTTTTATTTTTGATGGCGCTCATGGGGGTCGATTCAGAGCCTAGTGAGAAAACTCATTTATTTTTTAGGAGAGAAAACTGTCATTCACTTTCATTGTCTACCAGGTGTACATCATCACCTGGATCTGAATCAGCCCCAAGGTAGACAATGAAAGTGAATGGCAATTTTCTCTCCTAAAAAAAGGAGTGTGTTTTCTTACCAGGCTCTCAATCTACCTGAATTGCCAGATAGAAAGACAATAAGAGTCAATGGCACTTTTCTATTTTTTATTTTACTCTGTAGTAAAAAGTGCCATTTACTTTCATTGTCTTCCCATCTTGTGATTCACTAAAAGTGAAATTCTCAGGCTTTTTCCTCATGAAGTTAACTTTTTACTACCATGGGAATTTTTTTCAACTCTTAGTGAATTGCAGCCTATGTGTCATCAGAAGCTATAAAATAAATTATGCTGCACCTAAAAAAAGTCTAGGAACAGATTTGCTAGGTATGCGGGAAATACCAAGCTGCTACAGAATCACACCCTACAAGAAAAGTCCCGACTGCATACACACAAGTAATAAAAATATGAGGCTTTATTGTTACATTGAGCACAAAGAAAAGACAAAGTAATAAAAAAACAACTGGAGTAAAGATTTAATAACCTTTCCGAGTTAATACAGCACCCTGAATTTCTGGTGCTTAAAGCAAAATATTCCTTAAACCACAATCAATGTGCCAAATTCTGTTGTTGTTTACCATAATAAGGACAATGAATGCGTGTATGGACCGCACCAGCACTAGTATACTTCAGATCTACCGGGGTGTGCTCACTAAACTTGGTGCTATATAACCACACAAGGGAAGAAAGGTATTTTATCTAGGGTCCCCACACACCCAGAATATGTTAGCACCAAGACAGATGGAAAGTAAAGTAATAGGGCACTACCTTTATGATACGTAAAAAATTATCAATTTATTAAATTTTTGTACATGATTCTAAAAGACACCACACAATACATATTAAAAAACATATATCACAATACTACAAAAAACACAAACGCTAGGGGTCACCAGGGTACCATATCAAAATATCATAATTTCATAGTTCCAGTAAATATATATAAACAGGGCTGGATAGCTACACTAAATAAAAAATAAAAAATATGTATGTAAAAATGTGTATCCAAATAATTTATCTACCATATGTGCAAGATAATTTATATATATTTACATAATTGTGCCAATATCATACCAAAAATCACAATGTTAAAGTGCCTGTGCAAGAGAACTTGTGCTATCCAAAATAACCTATGCAAATAAAGTATTAGACTAATACTTTATTTGCATAGGTTATTTTGGATAGCACAATATTGGCACAATTATGTAAATATATATAAATTATCTTGCACATATGGTAGATAAATTATTTGGATACACATTTTTACATACATATTTTTTATTTTTTATTTAGTGTAGCTATCCAGCCCTGTTTATATATATTTACTGGAACTATGAAATTATGATATTTTGATATGGTACCCTGGTGACCCCTAGCGTTTGTGTTTTTTGTAGTATTGTGATATATGTTTTTTAATATGTATTGTGTGGTTTACCATAATAACACATGTGCAGTGCCTACACAAACTATAATAAATGCATCATATGTGGTATAATACCAGTGCCAGATAAAGTATTTCTAACCAATTAAACTCAAAAACAATGCATAAATCCAACAAACTCCTAAATGTGACCATGCCCTTAGATAAGAAGTAAGAAATAAAACTTGTGGTGGTAGGCAGGAGATGAATCAGAGATGGGGGGGCTGAGCAACAGAGCTCGCACGATCTATGGCAAATCCACTGCCTCAATTATGTCTCTTGGTGGATGCTGTCAACCCAAGTATAGGTGCCCTTCTCAGCGTTGGTTCAGAAGCAGCCTAGAGGAGCACCATGATACAGGCTGCCCACCACTAAGTGATGACATGGCTGCTATCAACATAGTTGATCCGGCAACTCTGTACCTGCATTGATAGTGGCCATATCTTCCCTATGTGGGAAGGACAGGGGAGGCTGCATCATGGCACTCCTTTGGAATGCGTTTGGCAAGAAGGATACCCCTACTTAAGACAGCAACAACCACCGGGCACATACCAAGCACAATGGCATTTTCCATGGAACATGTGGGCTCTGTTGCTTTCTGTTCAAAGGTATCACAGGCATTTCAAACCCTAAATAATTATAATTAAAGGGATTTTCCATTCAAAAGGTAAATTACGAACAAAAAACTGCAGCATTACCTTGTGCCTCCTCTCAGCCCTGCTCCATGAATTAGGAAATATACTTCCTCATCTGCCCTTCCAGTGCCACCATGTCAATGTACTAGCTTGAGGAGCTAGTCCAGACCACACCCTCTTTGTATTGAGCTGCCATTCAAGCCCAGCTAATCCCTCCCTCCTCCCCAAGCAAGCACGGGAGAGTGCTTGCTCCGCTCCGCCACAACTATTTTGCTGATTATTATGCAGCATCACAGCTCTGCCCAAATGCAGAGATAAAACATTAGGTAAAACTGTAAACCTTGAAATCTCAACCTGTTCTAACAAAAAAAAATCCCTTTAAAGGAGCAGTATCGCGAAATTTGCATTAAAAAAGATAAATAATTAAATAGCCACACAATAGCTTCTAACATGTGTATAAATAATCTGGCGATAGAAAAAGGAAAAAATATATGCCTTTCTTTTAAATTGTATAATGACAATGGCTCAGTCCATTTGCTGAATAGGGGGATCTGCTGGGTTGTATTTAGTGAGCTGCTTCATTTAGCCCACTGGTCTCCTAGCAACACTTTACCTCAGAGGCTGACACTGTAATCAGTGGTAACGGCTGTATGTGTGTGAGGTGCTGCTTTTGTTATGAGACCAGGTGACTCAAATGTGTAAAATCTATACAAAATAAACTAAACTGACTGAAAATGACTGAAATTCTTCTTTGAATAACAGTGCAGGAAAATCTAAAGGTATTAAAGTGGAGCAAAACCCTGAGTTGCCGACCCTGAAGTCTATAAGACCCGGCCATTGACCCTCCCCCTTGGGCATTCTAAATCAGGATGCCCACTGTGTGAAACGACCCCTGGATAACCACAGATCCCCCCATTTTTCTGTCGCGCTCACGCAGATAGTCATTTGGACAGGCCAGGCGGCCAGGAAGGTTACTGCTCAGGCTCCCCATCTGCGTGCAAACAGAGCTGATTGGATGAGAGCCCGCGCATGCGCTGTAGGACAGGGAAAGGTAAGTTTTCACAGGCGAACTTGGGGATTTCACATATCAGGGCATCCCAAGTCGGGATGCCCCTAGGGGCACAAAACAAAACTCCAGATAGTGAAAATCAGGGGTTGGGCTTTGCTCAAAACACACAAAGCTGAAAGGAAGATCATATGGAAAAATGGAAAATAAGAATATGAAAGAGAAAATGGTAAACTGAAAGATTCTGCAGCAGAGCCAACATGAAGGGAAAAATGACTTCTAGAGCTTTTCTCTCTGTTTTAGATATATAAGTTCTGGCCAGGCAATGTTGCAATGTTGTTATCTTATGCTGGACGGCTGCCAGCACTGAACAGCTGATACTTTGATACATTGTTTCACCCCTCTTCTCAGCGTGGAACAGGCCAGAGTGTCGGGCTCTGACACTCAGAAGACATAAACATGAGCTATTAGTCTCCAGCTGCACAACACAGACATCATTTTTTTTCTAAATTTGTAATTCTTACTCCAACACTTACCTACATTCAAAGTACCATTTAAATATAAGTCACCAAGAAAAATTTGCGATACTGCTCCTAGTAAAAGAAAATCTTCCTTTGAATGGATTTTGGAAGAAGTCGAAACCATTCAAATAAATCTGATTAATCAGGTGGAGCAACTGAGGTCAGATGTTACAGCTTTCATTCAGTTAAATACTACTGCAAATCAGTCAAGCTCAGTTTAAAAAAAATGAACAAGCATTTCAAAATAGAAATCCCAACCAGAAAGGATGCCCCAGCCTCATTTGAGCATGGACGGACAGTAACACATCATTGTTTGGCCACACAGTAGCCAAATATTTCATATTGTCAATTCCTGTAGATGAGATGTAATTAAAATTGGCAGGAGGATAACAGTGAGCTGGAAATCCAGCCATGAATTGAATAGAAGGGTTTATTTTTAGAGTACAAGCCTGCAGTATTTGTGGTTACCAAATTGCCAAAGCACAGTTTTAGAAGGAAGCTGTGGCAGGAAAGTAGTGATGCGAAATATCCCAAATAAAATTTGCACTCTAAATATATTTTTCCAAATTTAACCACATCTGAACACTTCATGTTTTCCCTAATGGTAAAGGTGGAAAGACACTAAATATAACCAAAGGCAATAGGAGAAAAAAATGCACATTACCAAAAAATGTAAGTACGTTTTTCTCTTATTTTCACTGGTGTTTAGCCTATGGTACATGCTTCATTAGCAACCCACCAGTTCTCAAACCCCCCCACCAGCTCACCTGTGGAGATAATAGCTCTTCTGCCCTGTAAGTCGGCAAAATGTTCTGATTCCTTGGTTTTGATCATGAAAAAAAATCCAGACCAGATTTTCAACAACTCTTCTCAACTGCCTTTTGATACCTGTCCACATTTTGCCTACCTGTTGCTGACCAACATTGGACTAAGGTCTACCTGTTACCTACATCTTTTCCTTCTGATCTGCTAGCTCCAAAGTCTACCACACCGCCAGTACAAGTGAACATCTATAATTGGCAACTATTAATGGCTCCCTGGTCCCTTGATACCTGAGTCACCCTGTGTTTTCTCCTGGGGCACACTGATTCAAGACATCAGAGAAGCCACGTTCAGAATCCACCAAGTACCTGATAGATGGTCAGCAGTACAACCCACTAGTTCACAGGAAAAAATAGCTTCTTTACCTACAGGTGACCCCTTAGAGGCACCAGGAGATGTGGGTGGAATTTACAGTAAAGTCTTGTTCATCACTTCTAGATGAACAATAGGTCTGCTCTGAAATTGTCTTTCAGCCAGCCCATCCCTGAGTCCTCTTATTTTTTTATCTCAGCAAAACAACCTTAGGAATGGGATCCCATTCTCTGGGTTGTTATAAGAAATAAAAAAAATCACACAGCTTCATGGAACCAGATGCCTAGTCCTCAGGGCCGGCATCAGCAAGGGGGACAGCTACCGGGGGCCCCCACCCTCCAGGGGGCCCACTGACAGGGCTGGCCTTTGAGGTTGTATGACAGCGCTTGACCAGCAGGGGACTGGGAGGGCACCGCCACAGCTGGTGCCTACATCTCCTCGAATGGCAAGGTTCCACACAATGGGGCATCTCGATTTAGATTCCAGGGAAGGAAGTGCTGGGTTTTGCTCTGCTTTTAAGTTGCCCATCCCAGCTGATTTCCTATCCCTGGAGCATCCCAACCCTACTGTGTGAAACCCCCTGGCATACCCACTATGCAAGCATTTGCACCCCTTAGTTTTGGTCTGATTTAAAGGGGCAACTCAATTTAGGATGCCCTTGTTTGTGAGAGAGCCCCCCTGGTTTGGCCATTAACTCAAACTGGTGATCCCACAGTGCATTCACCAGTTCCAGGAAAGAATGAACAAAGGGAGGGGGGCACAAAGGGGCATCCAAAATCAGGAGAATCTAAATTCGTTTATACTCCAAGGTCAGGTATAAAGAGGTTTGGTGGGCCTTAAAGTAGACCAAAACTAGTCTAGATTTGGGATGTCCCTCGGTGATGTGACGCGACTCTTAGCCACAAAGGGGCACACTGAGACCAAGCCGCCCAAGGGCCCACTTAAACCTGGAGCTGGCCCTGCAAGTCTTCCAGTGCAGAGTCAGCCTGTGGAGCTCTGCTTCCACTGCCAAAGCTGTTGCACTGAGCAGCCAATCACAATTGGGTGACTAACAGTCACTCAGGCAGTGCAGTGACATGTTTGAGATCTTTGCTTCTGAATTGCTGGAGATCTTCAAGCATATCACTGGAGACTAAAATGAAGATGCTGGTGGCAGGTAAGTCAAAATTTGCTTTCTTGTTGTTTTGTTTTTAAAGGTTAGGGGTGTTGGCAACTCGCTCATCACATGCTGAGCCCTCTGCCACCACTCACAATAGCCAACTAGCTTGGGCACCAGGCATAAGGACTGGTAACCCAGGACTCCCTGACATGCTGGCCCCTGGCCATGCTAGTTTACCAGCTTATATGCCCTTCAGCATGGGTTTGGGGGTCCTCTAGGGGTGCCATGGGAAGAACCCTGTGTGCATAATAATGGACACAATGCTCTTCATCAACCCCCCCCCCCCCCCCCCCGCATTCCAAATGGGCGAGGTACACGAACCCTGTGTGCATAATAATGGACACAATGCTCTTCATCACCCCCCCCCCCGCATTCCAAATGGGCGATGTACACAGTCACCTGCCAATGCTGGCAAGTGACAAGGTAGTCCCCCTACCCCGTGGACTGGTTTTGATGTCATTTGGCTGGCATTTTCATTTGTAAACCATTTCATTTGTATAACAGCATGGTTTTTATCAATGAAATATTTTATAACTCGCTGACAGTGATTCAGTGAACTGTTATGCGAGTTGTAAAGTCTCGTATGTAAGTAAGAATTCTCTCCCAGCCTTCTTGTATTCTTCTTGCTCATGCAGGTGGGTGTCCCGTGGGACACCCGCCTTCTGAGTAAGTCCGCAACCCCCAATCTCCGCTGCTAGCTTCACCTATAGTCAAGCCCCCGTCTGCACTGCCTGCAGCGCCGGCGGAGGTCGTATGACAGCCGTGCTCGCGCGCGCACGCGGACTGTCAGTGAGGGAAGGTGACGCGGGGAGGGGCGTGTCTGCTCGGCCCCACTCGCTCCGGCGCCGCCCGACGGAGACGCGCCCACCGGGCGGGGGTGGAGCCAGACAGCTGCCGGAGCACGCGCCGCCTGCAGACGCCGCGGGACCGGCGTGAAGGTGAGTTGTCCATGACATTGTCCCTGAGATCCTACGTGCAAGTAGGGTTCAGCTGGGAAACAGGAAATTCTCACCCGCCGCTGAATCAACCCTACTGTATTCTAACACTGTAAATTACTACTGATGGATAATAAATTTTTGGTCAGCCAAAATGATATGACCGCCGTCCGATTTAACAATTTTCATTAATCACTTTAATTGTGGCTGCTTTAGTGATTTCTTGCTCAACAATCGCTCTGTCTAAAAAGGTTATTAGAGTGGCTCCATTCCTCCTATGATCCTGGGTGATCTGTATGTCTAAGCAGAGCTCTACTTACTAGCTGGAGACTTGGCATCGCTTCCTTCATGGTATCATCCCCCCACTGACAGATGACCCTGTCAAACAGAACCCACAGGAAAGGGGAATGAAAGGCTGCTCCACAGCAAAGCAAATATAACACCCGGATGCTAAAGTGTGTGCTATTTTTTATCATTAAAATTATTGCAGTTTTACTATAAACACAAAGTGCCCATCTCATTTTAGTCTATCCTAATACTTAACATGCTGAGACATCCACTTCAAAGGTTAGGTGGCATAGAGAACCCATGGCTAGACCATTAGGTTTCATATAAAAAGGAAATAATGCCCGCGCTGTTATTCTCCTTAACGCTAATAAGAAAACAGCATGACTAAATGTGATTTCATGTTTTCAATCATAAGAGATTTCTCTGTGCCATCAACAAAACGCCAACCATATTGTCTATGTCCTGCAGAGAACTATCAGGATTGGGGAGCTGTTGTGTGTTGTTTAGGATTAATCTCCTGATTAAGAGACCTAAAGTTTCACCATGTTTTGTATTCTTAAAAAGGAGGAAACAAAAGAGGTAAGATGAAAGCAATACACAGTGGCAATTAGGAAAACAAATTAAAGGAAAATGAAAAGGGATCAAGGGCAAGATGAAGGAGAGTAAGGAATGATGGAATTAAAATAAAGAGCAAAAAGTAAATGAAGGAAGGAATGGATGTAAAAGGTGAAAATAAAGAGGCAAAAGAACAGAGGGAAAAGAAAGGGAACAATAGGAACCCAAACACAAAATAGAAACCAAGTAAGAAAAAGTAAAGAAATATAAAGGAAAGAGATAAGTATAGGGATATTTAGACAATGAGCAAGTGTTAAAGTTAAAGTGATTCTAACGTTAAAAAAACAGCTTACCTTGCCAAACACTCCTCCAGCGCTGTCATTCTACTCAGGTCCTCTTAAATGAGGAAATCCACTTCTTCATCAGCGGTTCTGGCCACACTATAGGCTCGATTCAGAGACACATTCGTCCGGACTTCCGTAGCTGTCTGTGAAAGTTTTGGTGGGTGTTTGTCATTTTTTGGCTTTTTTTCGTACATTTTTCACTCGCACGAACGTTCGGGAGAATGTGTATATGCGCTTTCGATAAACGGAAGCAATTCGGAACATTTCCAAACAAAATTGAAAAATTTCCGTTCCTTCAGAAAACTTCCGCTGCTGGGATGGTTTCCGTCTGATTCAGAGAGCTGTTTGCCGACGGCTCACCACCCTATAAATTCGTTTAATTGTAAAACCACTTCCGACACCTCTGAGGACTCGGATTGCTATTGTTGAACATGTTTTGTGGCTATGTGGAGGAGTCTGCGCGCCTTTAGCACCAAGGCATTGCATGTATCAGCATGGCCGAGGCCATAAATTGTATAGCAATGCACCTGAATCAATACATTTCATGTATGTCTTATAGATGCATTTTAATGCTGACCTAAATTAGTCCTTAGCATGTAAACATTTATTTTTCCACACATCCATATAATTGCTATATTTTTTTAGACTTATGTCCTTTGTGAATTATATTTGGATTGTTGAACTTGAATCTTAATGTGTTGTAGGAGTTAGTGTTTTAGTTGGTTACCTTTGCTTTGTGTAATTACTTTATATTTGGTTGCAGGAACTGCAAGATGTGCCACTCGCCCTTGCTCCTGATGCCCGTTCTTTGCCTGCAGAATGCGGGCAGGGGTCCTGATTTAGGTGTTTGGACCATATGGGGGGGGGGCACTGCAGTATCACCCCAACAAGGTTATACCAAAATTTTAATTTACAGGGACCACACGTGCCAGAGTGGCACAACTGAGTGTCAGGGTCCTTCAGTTGGTGGGCAAGATGCAGGAACTGCGCAACTTGTTGTGGATAGAGATGAGCGAACCGGTTCGGACGAACCGGAATTCGCTCCGAATTTCAGGAAATATTCGATTCGGCACGAACCCGAATATTTTGTGGTTCGTGCCGATCGAATTTTTCCTGAAATTAAAAAAAAAAAATGCCGGCATGGTGGGAGCGGGCCGGCCGGTTCCGCTGTCAGCGGGCCGGCAAAGCCGGCCCTCTGACAGCGGAGCCGGCCGGCGGGCCGGTAAAGCCGGCCGGCCCGCTCCCACCATGCCGGCATTTAAAAAAAAAAAAAAGCATTTTTGCCGGCATGGTGGGAGCGCGCCCTCTGATGACGCGCCCTCAAATGACAGCTGAGAGCGGCGCCGGCCTCCACGCTCCGGACCTGCAGGTAAGTGTTTGCTTTTTTTTGAAATGCCGGCATGGTGGGAGCGGGCCGGCCGGTTCCGCTGACAGCCCGCTCCCACCATGCCGGCATTTATGATGGGGAACTTCGTAAAAGTTCGATTCGGCCGAACCCGAATTTCTTTGTGAAATTCGGCGAATCGGCCAAATCGAACTTTTCAAAAGTTCGCTCATCTCTAGTTGTGGACCACAGATGAAGAATAATGTTCAGTGGCCTGCCATTGCTATGTATTTAATTTTTTATAGTTGTAAAAAGTTGAAATTAAACACATTTTTAAAAAATGCATATTTGATGCTGGTAATTATTACAAAAAAATTACATTGTCATTTCATTAACAAACTACATTAACACAAAACTAATGGGCACAGAAATATTTAAAGATGAATATTCACATGACCGAGAAGTGATTTGGGTGAGCTTTAAGGGTCCAAAAGGGAAGATGGAGGATAGTGATAAGTGATTTGGGTAAGTTTTAGGGTGCTAAAATGGAAGAAGAACCTAAGCGCTAAGTGGTTAGGGTAAGTTTTAGGGACCGAAAATGGAAAAGGCAGGATAGCGCTAAGTGGTTAGGGTGAGCTTTAAGGACCCAAAAGGGAAAAGGCAGGATAGCGCTAAGTGGTTAGGGTGAGCTTTAAGGACCCAAAAGGGAAAAGGCAGGATAGTGCTAAGTGGTTAGGGTGAGCTTTAAGGACCCAAAAGGGAAAAGGCAGGATAGTGCTAAGTGGTTAGGGTGAGCTTTAAGGGTCCAAAAGGGAAGATGGAGGATAGTGATAAGTGGTTTGGGTGAGCTTTAAGGGTCCAAAAGGGAAGATGGAGGATGGAGTGCTAAGTGGTTTAGCTAAACATTGTAGTAGAAGTGAGGGTGGCAAATATGTAGGCGAGCACTTTCATGAGTTAAGTTTGTAGTGCGCAGGCGCAAGATCGTAAGGATTCCGTCTGGACGATTATTTTGGGTAAAATGGAAACAGAATCTATCGGGAAACGTAAAGGATTCGTTGGCGGATACGATGGGAAAAGGGCAAAAACGAAAGCCTACGTTGTAACATGTGGAAATGAAACGGAAAAGTCTGGATGGAAAATGACATCCGCGTAATTCGTAATCTGCCGTACGAACGGACGGAAACTTTACACAAGGTTTTCAATGCATGCATAGAATCGCTCGAACGCTCATACGAGAGCGGGAACATTTGAAAAAAATACGACATCGGCACCGTTTTGAAAGTTTTTTTGTGTCTCTCTGAATCGAGCCTTATGTCAATGTGGGCCGCCAGTCGTCTTCCAGGTCCCATAACAGACCCACCCCTCTCCTAGCAACGCTCTCTCTCTCTCTCTCTCAGCGCTGACAGCTGTCCCCTCCCAACCCTGCGGCAGAGGCAAATGTCGCCAGGTGTACAGGCAGCAGAACCCGGACCCCGACTGCTGAAATCTGTATTTAGGAAAATCAAACACAAAGCAAGCATCGGTGCTCCAAAAGTGTCGAGCGCCTGACGCTATGTGAAAAAAGTCTGTTTCTCAACAAATATACACCAGCACCAGAGCGAAAACACATGAAATTACATTGTTTTAACACTGTAACAATGACACTGCAATGGCAGACCTACACTTTCAATTCTGCATAAAAAAAAAAAAAAATATAACAATATAAGTGTTTGGTTGCTGGGCAGGAGAGGTCACACAATAATTTGATCCTAAAATTGAGAAAAATAATTAAAATGCTATTTATACACAGGCAAAAAAACACCATTGAAATGTATGGGATAATGCTGCATGGCGCTGCCGAACATACAGCGTCGGCACTTTACATTGAGCCACCGCTAGTGATACATTTGACGCTACAGGACGCTATTAGATGCGCTCACCAGATTGACTTTCATATATATGGTTTTCACATACTGCGCCCGGCAGTCACCTGACGCTACGTGGCTTTTCTTAAATATCCCCCATTATGTGGATCAGCTGCTTGGCCACAAGATTAAAGCTGGATCAGTAGTTATTGGTAAAAGGTGCCACCTGGGCAAGCAAATCTCTTGGTGTCAGCTTGCTAATTTGGAGGCATCTTGGTGCCACCCCATGCGGACAGTCTGACGACTGTTGTTGCTATGCCAGTCCAGCTTCAGAAAATTTGAAACCACTCCACGATAACAATAAAAAATATAATCCTGTGTCTTGGGAATAAATAATGCTGTGCAACTCTTCTGTTTTCAGCTATTCATATTATACATAAGCTCCATGTGACACAAAGGTCAGGCAAAGTGAAAGATAAAACCTTCATCTTGTTAAACAAATTCGAAAAAAAACACATTTTCTTGTGCCCTCTGCCATGTAGGTTCCCAGCACAGAAAATAGAACTCCTGCCTGGAACTTCATTTAAAATGAATACACAATGAAAACAGAAGCCCCAGTGAGTATTCTGACAGTTGCCATGGAGACAGGAGGGCTCTCTCTAAATTGTTTCAGTCCAAGGGTCTGATTTACTAAAGTCGGCCTTGCTCTGCCAACAAGGTTGAGCAGTGTTGAGCATCACTTGGAAATGCTCCTTGCAAAATCCATGAAATGCAGCTTGTTGTGGGGAATGAGGTAACAAATAAATAATCAATGTTTTGTGTTGAATGATATCACCTAAAGTATTAATCTGTCATCATTTGTAAGATATTAAAGTGGATGTCCAGTTTAGGTGCAACACTCCTGCCTTGCCTCCCTCCCCTTGTGCTGAGGCGGGGGGGGGGGTAAAACAAAAAAACAGTCTCCTTACCTTGCCCGAGATCCAGCGCCGATCACAGGCAATTCCAAAATGGAGAGAAGAAATATAATGGGCACTGCTAGTGTGTCAACCTCAGTGGCAAAAGTTCTATGAAATATTGAGAATTAGAGAAACAGTGAGGCATGAGCACAACTGTTCAAGTACCAGGAAGCACCACTCAGTAATCAAAATAAAGCATGAATAATGATTAAGCGACATACACAAACACTAAAACCTACAACCAATGGCATGAGCAGAATATAGGGATACATACCTCTGGCATGAAAGATCTCGGAACAAGGCAGTAGTGTCCTAACTATAATCCCTTAACTACCAATCCCAAAAAAGTGACCAGTGAAATAAATACAGTAAAGTACATACACAACATACAATAATATGTGCAAAAAAGAAAAGACATGGAGACAAGCCCCCCACCCCCCCATCCTGCCTTAGCACCAGGAGAGGGTGACAGGATGGGGAGTGTATTACAATTAGACTAGAAAGCCACATCAATAAAAGACAATAGGACACACCCTTTCAACATCCACATCCCATCCACGAAACCTGGCCACACCTTGAAGTGATTCAGCAGCCAAATAGAGAAACAAAATGGTACTTACCTTTTGTCCCGCTCAGCTGATCGGTGCTAGTACGGTCATCAGTAACCCACCTAATCGCTGGTTAGAGGCCCCCCGCTGCATACAGCGCTGTCTGGGGCATATATATGGGATCAGCATTGGTGGTGGGTCAGGTACGTGACCTGACATAAGTCAAAGAGAGCTGCCATGCCCTCTCCATTGATTGTAATGGAGGGAGTGTACTGAGGCATGACACACCCCCCCTAGAATGTAGTGATGACACGCCCCCTAGATTGTAGTGAATGGAGAGGGCGTAGACACACCCCTGTGACCAATGTTAAAAGGCCGGACCTATCCAACAAGCACCGGAAGTTCAGGCCCTGGGGTGACACAGGAAATGAGGGATGCATCATGGGCTAAAATCCAGCATCCAGAGGGTTATTCCTAGAGAAAGTATTTGATGAGAAATTTGATAAAGAAAAAAAAATTCTGTATGTATGAAAGAGAGGAGATTTCTTAATGTATCTGATGTGAGAGACAGAGAATAAGGGGATTGCTTAAAGAACCTCTATTGCTCAACAAAAAATGATCTAATACTAAAAATCCATTCATTTAAAGAGGACAAAAACCCACGCATCATTGGCCCTGAAATCTATAAGATTTCAGGGACGCTGTTTTCCCACCGCCCGGGGCATCCAGAATTGGGATGCCCCACTGTATAAAACCCCCCAGGTCCCTTGGAAACTCACCTTCTTTCCCGGTCCAACGGCACATGTGCGAGCTGCGGCTGCATCCCCGCTATCCCTTTAGCAGGACACGTGCCTGTGCCAGGCATTTGTGAATGCCCGGCAGGGGCATGCTCCTTGTTAGAGTGCTAAAATCCACTCGTATTAGAGCGTGCTGATTGAACGAGTGGCCACACATACGCTGTTGGACTTGGATGAGTTGAGTTTGTTCGACTGACCTGGGGGGTTTCACACGGTGGGGCACCCCCAATCGGTGTGCCCTGGGGGCAAGGTGTAAAACCCAGGATAGTCAAAATCCTGGGTTTTGGTCCACTTTAACTTACCCACAGACATCAGCACTAGCTCCTGAAACTATGCTTGGAACTTAGGTTTCCATTGTACTTGTCAACATAGGACTGGCCACTGAGATAAGAGCTCTCAGGTGCACCTCAGATGAGTGAGGAATCCTGCAGATCATGACTGAAGGGAGGGATTCATCCGTAGGGGTGAGCACTGTGCTTTTTTCTACCCTCGGATGGCCATTAAACACAACACACATCAGGATTGCAACAACAAAATGCTGAAGCAATGGAGTAGAATGAGAATATTATATACACACACCCTGGGCCAAGTGTGGTGTATGAGGAGGGAGTGGGATTCATTTGGGACCTAGGACACCTGGCAAGTGAGGTGTAGTAGGGGATGTGGAGGTGCTCTCACTCTTTTGGAGTAAAACAAGTGAGGTCTGTATTTTCTGGTTGAGCTGCATTCACAGTTAGCAATCTTCTAATACATTTAGCCTTCAGCAGATTTCATGCACAGTTATTTAGATTTAGGCCCTTATTTAACAAGGGATAGCGCCAGGTAGCGAATGGTGAGCGAACGGTAATGACGGTCACCGCCACGAGTACGCCGGCTCCCCTCCGCAATCACACATTTATCAAGCCGATCCTGCTTAGCGACTGACAGAGCGCCAGATAGCGAATCATTCATCATATTCCAGCCTCACCCCACAGCGCCAGCGAGCGACCTTGAACAGCGACAGGTATGACCTCTCGCTACCTGGCGCTCTCCAATGCATTTCAATGGAGCAATCTTTAAATATTCATAATTAATTGCTATTAATTCTTTTTTTTTTTTTTTTAAATGTCAAAAATTCTGTGACCACTTCTGCAATGTTAGATATTTTTTTTAAGGTAAAAAAAAAAAAAAAATAATAAATTTGTGCAGAATTGATATTACAGGTCTGATATTAATGTATTCATATTACAAAATGTTTTGAAAAACATGTTTTTTTTTCTTTCTAAAAATATGGTTGTTTGGGGGTTAAAAAACTACTTTTAACCCATCGCCGCCAGCGCTCTGGGGTTTAAACAAGCATTTCACAGCGCGAGAATTTTTGGAGCGTGATTTGTTAATGAATATGCTGGGAGCCGTTCGCTATGGCAGTTCGCTGTCATGCGCTCCCATACAGCGCGGAACCTGTCAAACAGCGACTCCTAACCCCGTATTCAACATTACCGCACACCGACTGAGTCGCTGTCAACAGCCGAACAACGGCCAAGCACAGCGAATACTAGCGGGCGCTGTGAAAATAACGCTACTGTCGCTCATCTGTCGCTACCTGGCGCCTCTAAGGCTCTCTTTTTTTTTTTTTGCTGAAATCATTGATATATTTCTGTTGCTCTGTGAGTACTATATTATCTGGGACATTGGATTGTGAACATTCATGTACCAGAAAGCATCTGAAGCTCTGTCCTATTATCCAAATTATTTCTTTGAAAACATAAAAAAAAAAGATAAAGCTCCAAAATGAGTTAAGCCATTGTCACTTGTCTTTCAAAAATTGCTTAAACTCTTTGAAGTATTTAGCGTAATATTAGGACTTAAAATAAAGCAAATGAAACTGATTTAAATGTATACATCAGTATAAAAAGTGAAAAGAAGCTGATAAAGGATAATGGAAATTGATAACAATACATTGAAGAAAATGCAAAGGGAAAAAAAAGTAATTGAAATAGAATTAGGAATAAATGGGGTGTGTGAGGGATAAAACCGGGGAGTGGGAAAAGGCAATGAGGGGTAATTTGAAGGACACAAAAGGTCACAGCCTTGATACTTTTTCCCATGCTAATAGAAAGGAAAGGAAACAAATACTCATCTATGGAATGCCAACAGAATAGGATAGGCTGGAGAATATGAAATCCAATTCTGGCTGGTTCACACAGTTGATCAATCCAGTGTTTGAATGTGCGATTATTTATTAGGTGAAAACATTTCCATCTGCTATTGAGAATTATAGAACAGTTACAGCGTTGTCTGTCTTGGATTGACTAGGTGGTGAAACATTAAAAGTGTTACATTCTATAGGTATAGATTTTTTTTATTATAATTATCTATTTGTTTAGCTTATTTGTATAAGCCCAAATAAAGCATTTTTAATTTCATGAAATTGTACTAAATTCTATTAAACCGGACCTTCAGCATCATTTAATGAAAAGCCCAAACCCTTAAAAAACTATTGCCCAGCCTCTAAAATATATATATTTTAAGTTTTTTAAGTTTTAAGTGGCTTTCCCCCACTGGGCTTTAACTCTGTTCAGGACTCTAGCATCTGGGTGCTGTCATCTTGCTTCAGAAGCATCACATATTGCAGAGATGACAGGGGTGAAATTACAGGAGAGCAGGTTATAGCTGTGCTTTGCACAGACAGAGCAGCACTGAGATCAGGAAAGGGACAGCAATCCCAGAATGCAGAGCGGCATAGTCAGAAGACACTTCCTGACTGCAGGCAGCCTGAGACTCCATGGGCTGCAGTCTTGGATCTTAAAGGCCCAGAAAACACAGTAGATGCAGGTAGGATACAAGACTCTTATTCATGGTAAAGGTCCGGTTTAACTATAATTATCGCCTTGTAATGACGAAAGGAGCTTATTATTATGTGGCAAATTCTCTAATTTATGAGAAGACATTTTCTTTCTTCCATCTGGGTTAATTTACTACTTTATTTTACTATAACCTCAAAAACTTACTTTTGCACTTGATTGGCTGTCGCAGTGGAGATGTGCAATAAAATGGGCCAGGCTCAAAAGGCAAAGGGCTCTCTATTTAATGAGGAAGAAAACTCAGGATTTTCACTCTCCTGGGTTTTGTTCCTCTTCTAAAGGGCATCCTAATTTTGGATGTCCCAGCAATCCCTTGATGCATGTGGGTGGGCTCGCCTCCAATCAGCTTTCTATGCTGTTTATATTGATGAGTGGTATGGAAAGCTTAATGGAGGAGGAGCTGCTCCTCTCCCGCTGTGCATACCTGGCACAGGAGTGCACATCAACTGGGGGGCACCACAGCCAGCACATGAACTGTGGGATCGATGGAAAAGTATGTATAATGGAGAATCCAAGTGCTTCAAAAATTCTGCTTCCCAAATTGGTATGCCCCTAAAAGACAGACCAGGGGCCCTAGAGTCTTTTAGACTCAATTCAAAGGGGAATCCTCATCCATGTCTCTCCCTTCCAGTAACATCTTTAGTCACATAGTGGGGATTCCACAGAGGCTCCTCCATGGTGGTGTAAAAACTTCCCTCCCCAGCGGCAAAGCATTAGCTTGGCTGGAGGCCAAGGAGGGACCTGTGTCCCCCTTCACTAAAGATACCAGTGGGACAGCTGCAATAGATGCTTAACAGAATCAGGTCACCAGTATCCTCCAGACCAGGAGGGAGCTCCCGATCCAGCGGACCTGAATATAGGACACCCCCCAGCGGGATAATGGATGGAGAAGTATCCGAAAGGTGAGTTGTACTGGTAAGGAATCATCTTTATTCGCCAAGTGCTTTAAAGATGCCCAAGGAATTCTATTTGGCAGGTTACCCAGAACAGTGTAAGATAATGATAAACATAGATTCCAGGTAAAAATCAACATAACTTTAATACATCTCCTAACCTATTATACACAAGCTTCTGCAAGAATGTCAGATGCATTGTAATTGTAGTGAGGATGTGAAAAGGCCCACAGTCTCTCCCAGTATTATGGCTGTGGAGAAAGCTGTCATTGTACCATGTGGGGGTCATTAAAATAAGCTTGTCTTATTTAAACAATGATGCACTGACTGTATCATCCCTGTCACTCTCTATAACTTACATCATCTATTTCGGTGCCTCAGTTGGGATCACTTTCTTTGGGATCACTTTCTACATTCTTGATTATTCTATCTTACCTCTTACAGTATTTTAAAATTCCTGTCCAGGTGATAAGGGACCCCCGCTGGCCTTTGGGATGCCATGCTTCCAGTTCACCTGTAACAGCTTACCTTTTCCTGATCCATCAGTGCATGTGCATATGCTGAAGTCCCAGTCTATCTGAATAGCTGGGATGGGAGCATGCCCACGGCCCAAAGATGCAAGGATGTGGCCGCTCTCACTCCCCATTTAAGAAGAGCAGAGCTGTTTGCCCAGTGGAATGGGGAAAGATAAGCTGTTACTGGTTAACTGGGGGGTTTCAAACAGCGGGGCATCCCAAATCAGAATGCCCCTAAGGCATGGAACAAAACCCAGGATAGTCAAAATCCTGGGTTTTGTTCCACTTTAAGAGAAGTATAGCCCAGGAGCACATAATGAGGATTAGCTCAAACCGGCATGATGAAAAACTAACCATGATGTTCTGAAGTCACACATATAAATGGCAGCACTTTACATCTAATGAATGATTAACACTAATGGAATTCTCTAGTCGCTTTACCTGGAAAACATGCAATCTTGTCATTCAACATCCACTTTGCACAACTTCCTTCCATGTTTTACTCAGAGATCATGTATAATTTGCTCATGTAATAATGCTACAGAGCAGCAGCAGAGGGGAAGGAAATATAACTGTAGGCAGGGAAGATGCCAGAAATGCCTGGGTCCCATATAGTCTAACTGTAGGGCCAGCAGTCTACCTCTCTGTGGGGAAACTTAAACTGGGATATCCGAATGTGTAAAACCCCAGGGATCACCCCAAAACTCACCTTTCTATCCACAGATCATGTATAATTTGCTCATGTAATAATGCTACAGCAGCAGAGAGAGAAGGAAATATAAGTGTAGGCAGGGAAAATACCAAAAATGAATGTACCCAATATAGTCTAAATGTCCAAATGTACCATTTAAAGAGGAGCAACAACTGCCTTAGCGTCTATAAGACTGCAGGGCCAGTGGTCTCCCTCCCTGTGGGGAAACCTGATTCCGATCCTATTGCACATTTGCGCATTGCTTATCCAATCTGTGCATACTCACACCAGTTATTCAGAAAAGACTTTCAAAGGTTTGCGCTAAGGAGCCAGGAGTACAGCCAGCGGCACTATCTTCATTCAACTTTGCTTGTCGCTCTTAGCAGCAAAGGAGAACCTGAATGGATTTCACCACAGTGGTGGCTGCTGCGCATTGGGAGTAAAGGAGTTTACGGGTAATTAGGGGGATACACAATGCAGAGTATCAAAAACTGCACTTTTGCAGGATCCACCGTTACAGGATTCACCTACATCGATATCTTGTCTGAGTTGTTGTTGCCCCAGTTGGAAGATGAGATATCCAGCTTCAATTTTCAGCAAGATGGTGCCACAGTGGCATAGACACATAAGCTTTACCTCACCCAGTATCTTCCCGATCGCTGGATTGGCCATGCTGGGTTTAATGTTGATGTTCTGGCCCCCAAGTCGCTCGACCTAACGCCTTGAGAATTCCTGCATTTGGGGTATGTAAAGGACAACTTCGACAGAACTAACATCAGGTAAAGCAACAGATGGTCGAATCAAGGTTGATGATTGAGCACATTTGTGGACAGAACTATGGTACTATGTAGACATGTGCCATGTCACAAAAGGCACCCTCATTGCGAACTTCTCTTAATGTCTGTAAAACTTGAAAAGTTATCCTATCATGTTATATTGGTATTTGTGAAATAAATTCATTACAGCAGTCAATGGTATGGTCTCTTTGTATATCATTCTTTTTTAATTCCTCTGTATTTAGTACTTTGGGCCTGATTTGTCAAGCACAAGCTGCCAGTATGCCAATCCACAATGGTGCAAATAAAAGTAGTTCAAAATATATAATTTATTTTTTTTTCTGCATGTTGCTGCAACGCTAATGTTTTAGTAAATATGTTACAGTGTAAAAAGTAAACATGCGCCAGTGTAAAAACTGATGTGGCGTATTCAGATAGTGCTTGATAAATCAGGCCCGTTATTAGCTACCCAGACCTCCCTTGTAATCACTTATCCAAAACATTCCCCATTGATGGCCATTCATTTTCCTCTCATTGGTTCTCATTAAACTAAATAAGTTATTCACCCTCCCCTTTATTACGAGCAAGCCTAGTTAACAAGTATATGCAAGCCAAGTCCCTCTAAGGAGGTAACAATGCCTGGGCTGCATACAGGATCTTTTCTCCCACTGCCTTGACAGTGGTATGAGTTGATTGAGTAAGAAGCTTGGCAAAACAGGGTGGATGGTAGTCTACGCTAATGACCCCTTTTGTATTTTTGTATAATTCAAAGATTGGGCAGTTAGACATAACTGGGCCCCATCAGTCTTTGCTTTGGCAAGACCCTATATGGTAATTATGCATGCACTGTCCTTAAGGCTGCTCTATTTTAATTACACTTTTATACTCAACAATGTAATGCCTACCTATTTACTGGCAGCATTCATATCTCTGCAGTTGGTAGTCCTTCAAATATTTATTTGGTTTAGGCATTTATCTTTCAGAACATTATTCTCATTGTTGTGTTTCTGTGTGGAGTAGGCGTATCTACCTAGGTGATAGGTCATGGAACTGCTGGTGATATTGTGACAATAAACTCTGAAATATTTTACAGCAGGCTTAGCTATTTGTGGCCAATCATTAAACCTACCCGTACATTGTCTTTTCCACATTCTCCACATCCCTTCCACTCTTTTTTTGCACAATTCTACATTAATCTCATCTTGTATTTTTAGCTTCAGCATTTTGTTTTACCGAAGCCTCCCCAAGGGGCGCAGGTGCACCAAAGAATCTGCTTTAGGTCTCTGCCCCGTCTTGTGCTAAATTGTGCCTGCGCATAGCGCCCGCTGTCTGCCCTGACCCCTGATTAGATGACCACCTCTGAACCTTTGGTGCCTGCCATGACCCCTGCTTGAACTACCACGTTTTTGAACCACCGCTGCTAGCCTTGACCTTCACTTTGAACTCAGGTTTTGGACTTCTGATCCTCCAGGCATGACCCTGACTGTTCCTGCAGTACAGTCTGTCTTCCCTTGCAGAGAGATCCAGTGAATACCAGGGCTGTTAGTAGGTTCCTGGCCTGGGGGTAAGTTGCCACCTTGACTAGACCCCCCCCCCCCGCAAGGCTCCACCCTGCTCCTGGCACTCTCCCTCTTTCAATGTGATCTCTCTATCTTTCCTGTCTCCATATTTCCCCTTATTTGATTTCTTTTTGCATTCCTTTCGCGTTCTATTTTCCATATTCCCTCTATTTTAGTCTTGTTTCACCTTCTCTATGTCTTTCTTTCTTTTTACTATTCCTCTCTTTTGGCTTCCCGTTTTGGTCTACTTTTTCCACATTTCTTTCTCTTTCTCATAGCCTTTAAGGCTAATTTCACACCATGGTGATAATGCGGTGATCTCGATCCACTGGCCTTAAAGCGGAACTTCTGTCTGCAAGTAACCCCCCAGCCCTGCCACACTACGCAGACGCTGAGGCAGGACAGGAGTTACAAAGATAAAAACTCCTTCCTTGCTCAGAGGCCCGCACTGCTCTTCTGGTGCTCCAGACCCTGGGCGTCACCATCTTAAATGACAACACAGAGCCGCATACCCTGGCTCCATGCACGCTCCCCTCCACCCATTCAAGTGAATGGGCAGTGGGATCACACGTAGACCCAGTGGGCATGGCTTTATTCCAATTGTGGCCTCAGCGTCAGGGTAGCATGGCAGGGCTGGGAGGTAACTTGTAGACTGAACTTCCGCTTTAAGTGGTGGCAGTAGGAGAGTATGAGATCTTTCATACATATGCGGGATGATCATGAAGTGATCCGAAAAAGTCCAGCATTATATGATTTTGTGGCAATATCGCTTGCAATCGCTCTGTATTAAACTGTGATTCTAAGCGCTGTCACTCAACCATAGGACATTGCTAGCACAAACGCAGCCCGATGATGTGAAAGTAGCCTCCTGCTGTATGAAACCCCTGGCTTGATCCACCCTGATCTAAGATTGTGGCTAATACAGACCTCATGTTTGCTGCTGTTGTTGAATGGACCAAGCATCAAACAAATCCATATTTAGGAAGTTTATGTCACCTTCTGGGAACTTTACCTCACCTCCTGGGACATCAAAAACTATAACTGAGCAACAAGGAACTGAATATGCAGTCCACAAAGTTAATATTAACATTTTTTGGCTAGGATAGGCTATCTATAAATACTAAACAGAAATCAAGTTACTTTATATTTCACAGCGTGCCAGGCAGTACCTGTCGAAGAGAAAATGCCCTCTATGGGTGAGATCTGGATCTGCTGAATCTGCACCAGCTGTTGTGAATGGCTTTCAGCTGGTCAGCTGCTATTATTGGCGGTCTATCCTTCACACACACACATCACTTGGCATATCTTAGGAATGCATAGAGGTCCCATACACACACACACACACACACACACACACACACACACACTCACACACACTCAAACATGCCAGTAAGCAATGCCACAGAGCACCTGCCCAAGTACACTGCACCTCAAGTGCCTTGGTACCATTAGCACCGAGAACACATAATAATAATATGCTAAATTGTACGGACTGCTCTGTTTTAATGCTTCACGTAGTATCAATATATTACATTACATATAGTGAAAAAGTTTTCATGTGTTACCAGTTTTATCAACAAAGCTAAGCACTTAACAGTAAGAAAGTCCAAACCAGTGCTGAAAAAACAATAGTCTTCAGGAATTAGCCCTCAATTCGTTTAATCTCAAATTAGGGCTTTGTCAGGAGGTCCAGGTGAGTATTTGGGGTTTTAGGAAGGCTTGTTGCAGCAAGTAAAAGACAACTTCTTGGGGTACTGTGAATACAACATTAAGTGCTTTCTATAACATACATTACACACACAACACCTTTAAAATCTTCACAATTTAAGCAGATTCATACTATTAGTAGACTGGTCAACTACATCTTCTACATCCTTATGTGGCTCAACACTTGCCAGTACAATTAAAGTGGAGCAAAACCCACGCCAAACCGATAGATTCCCTCCCCCCGGGCTGTGTGAAACCTCCCAGGTCGCCCCATACACTTACCTTGTTTCTCAGTCAACGGCGCATGTGCAAGCCGTGGCCACATCCCTGCTATCCCTCTAGCAGGGCGTGTGCCCGTGCCAGGCATTTGTGAATGGCTGATGCGGGCACGCTCCCTGTTAGAGGGAAGCGGGGGATGCGGCCGCCAGTGCACTCAGAGCCACTGGCCTTAGACTAAGCCTTAGACGACGTGACGTCAGTGGCCCCGAGCAAGCTGATTGGACGAACATCTGTGTATGCACCGAATGACCAGGAAGAGGTGAGTTGGCATTAGCGATCTAGTGGGTTTCACACGGCGGGGCACCCCGATCGGATAGTCAAAATCCTGGGTTTTGGTCCACTTTAATATAAATAGTAGAACTTATGGACACTTGAAAATTGAGTGTAACAGTTATAAGGGATGTGCTGTTAGACTTGACTACACACATTACTACAGGATGCAAAGTAAAATACCTAAATGGTTTACCTTGTAAACAGTATTGGAGTCAAGTTAGAAAACCACCCTTACTAGTCCAGTGTTTGTGTGTATGGGGGGCATTAATAGTGTCTAGGTGAAATCTGTCCTGGTTAGTAAATTATTAAATATAGCAATGGTAGGAGTTATACCTGGTTAGTAATAATGACAAAGGTTAGTGATGAGTGACTGCTATAGAGCAGCTATGTTGCTAGCAGGGCACCTAACCAAGCCTACAGAGAGAGAACATGGGTGTTTGTCCCAGGGCCTTCATCCCTTTGGGGACCGGGACCACCACCATAGTAGAACGTATAGACACTGAAAATTGAGTATAACGATTATAAGAGATGTGCTGTTAGACTTGACTACACACATTACTACAGGATGCATGGTAAAATACCTAAATGGTTAACCTTGTAACCTTGTAAACAATGTTGTAAACAAGTGAGTTAAAGAGCTTGTAGCAAGGTTGTAGTCATGCAAGTTAGAAAAACAAACTTACAGTCCAGTGTGGGGGTTGGGGGGGGGGGGGAATTAACAGTGCCTAGGTGAAATGGTATCTGTCCTGGTTAGTAAATTATTAAATATATCAATGGTAGCGGTTATACCTGGTTAGTAATAAAGATTAATGCAGAATGAGTGATTGCTATAGAGTGGCTATGTTGCTAGCAGGACATCTAAGCAAGCCTACAGAGAGAGCACATGGTTGTTTGTCCCAGGGCCTTCATTCCTTTGGGGACCGTGACCACCACCATAGTAGAACTTATGGACACTTGAAAATTGAGTATAACAATTATAAGGGATGTGCTGTTAGACTTGACTACACACATTACTACAGAATGCAAGGTAAAATACTTAACTGGTTAACCTTGTAAACAATGTTGGAGTCAGAGCTTGTAGCAAGGTTGTAGTCATGCAAGTTAGAAAAACACACGTACTGGTCCAGTGTGCATATATTGGAGGGGCATAAATAGTGCCTAGTTGAAGTCTGTCCTGGTTAGTAAATTATTAAATATATCTATGGTAGGGGTTATACCTGGTTAGTAATATTGACAAAGGTTAATGCAGAATCAGTGTTCATTATAGAGTGGCTATGTTGCTAGCAGGGCATCTAACCAAGCCTACAGAGAGAGCACATGGGTGTTTGTCCCAGGGCCCTTATCCTTTAGGGGACCGTGGCCACCACCATAGTAGAACTTTTGGACACTTGAAAATTGAATATACCAATTACCTACATACCTAAAATACCTAAATGGTTAACCTTGTAAACAATGTTGTAAACAAGTAAGTTAAAGTGGACCAACACCCACGGGTGATCGGCCCGGGAATCTATAAGATTCCCGGGCCGATCACCCCCCACCCCGCGGGACATCCGAGATCGGGATGTCCCGCGGGGTGAAACCCCCCCAAACACCCCAAACTCCTTACCCTATCTTCGGCGGCGGCCGGCCGCCGCCGCCTCCCTCGCGCTCCTGTAGGCGTGCGCGTGCCCGCGCCGGCCGTCTGCGAATGGCCGGCGGGGGCGCGCGCGCGCCGAAAGTGACGCGAGGGAGGCGGCGGCGGCGGCTGCCGCTTAGACGTTCCTGATCCTCGCTTGTACGTCGGCGCTGGGAGCGGGGAGAGGTGAGTTTTTCGGGGGGTTAGGGGGGGTTTCACACAGCGGGGCACCCCAATCGGGGGTGCCCCACCGAAGTGGACCAAGACCCAGGATAGTCAAAATCCTGGGTGTTGGTCCACTTTAGCTTGTAGCAAGGTTGTAGTCATGCAAGTTAGAAAAACACACTTTCTGGTCCTGTGTGTGTGTGTGTGTGTGTGTGTGTGTGTGTGTGGGGGGGGGGGGGGGGGGCATTAATAGCGCCTAGGTGAAATCTGTCCTGTTTAGTAAATAATTAAATATATCAATGGTAGGCATTATACCTGGTTAGTAATAATGACAAAGGTTAATGCAGAATGGGTGGTCGCTATGTTGCTATCAGGGCACCTAACCAAGCCTACAGTGAGAGCACATGGGTATTTGTCCCAGGGCCTTCATCCCTTTGGGGACCGTGACCACCACTACTTCCAGTTTCCAATGAGCCAAGTTTGTCCCCTACAGAAGAACTGCTTTGTACCATAAACACAAAGGGTGGCAGTTGCAGTCAAAAGGCCAATTGGGGTTAATTAGGAAATAGTGGAGGGAGATTTTTTTTTAATATGGCAGAAAAACAAAACATAACCAAAGTCCATTTTGTAAATATTGTTACTAAAAAAAAACTACATAAAAAGCTGTTTCATTCTGACATTTTGCACACAAATGTGCTTGAAGAGATGCAGCCTCTCACAGGTCAATAAGCAGGCAGACACACAGATCTGTGATCTGTGTTTGAAGAGAAGTAATGTGCAGCACTGACAGAGTCAATATTTACCACCAGATGGTTTGGGCCCTGGCGCAGGCCTAGCTTCGGCTAAACAAGCAGCGCAAGGTTTGCTAGTTAGCTCAGCCCCTCCTCTGCCTCGCATCTGTAAACAGGCGAGAAATCCATCACTACATGACCTTATATGGTATTGCGAAAGTCCTGAGTAGGGAGTCACATGACCCGCCACACAATTGTGAATGGAGGTATCAGGAAATATCCTCGCAGTTTGCAACACACAAATATTTCCCACATGAGGTCATCCGGAGCTGTTGAATAATGAGACAGCGCCGCTGTCACAAAGCTTAACCCTTTCCCAAGAAGGCCCTTTCTCCCTTTGTTTACAACAAGGTGACGGGAGCATGGGGGAACACTCCACTCTTTGTTATACTCTCTGTCGTGAACTTTTGCAGTCACTGTCAAGTTCAGCGTGTGAAGAGAAAAAAAAAATGAAGATTAAACAGCCTGAATAGTTTTGGTGCTGTGTAGTTACGTGACCACAGGCTGCTTTTATTTTGCCCCACTCAGCACATTTCACTATTCAGCGTGCTTACAGAGAATTGATCTCACTACGATTTACATGTTTAAGCAAACAATAAAGTTATTCGAGAAAAAAAGTGATTGCTGTGCATCCTGGGACAGGGCCTGATTCTTGTGAAATGCTTTTGTTTATTGCTATTTAAATGTTTTCTCTGTTTAGGGCTGACATTAGGCTAAACATTACCCTGGGTGAGATTTCAGGCTGGTGCCCATACATAGAGAGGAAGAGAATGCAGGAAAAACAAATACAGAGGAAACAGAGAAAAAGTGAAGATAAAAAGAGATGGCTGCTGAAAAAAAATAGACTAAAATGAAAGAAAAAAGAGAGTCAGAGGTACATTGAATGAGGAGAGGAGTAGGCAATGGAGGGAAGATAAAGATAAAAATATATACAGAAGGCGAGATGGGAGATGCAAGGAAGAGAAAAAGGGAAAATAAAATGAAAAGACAGAATGTGGAAAATAGAGATGGGCGAAAGGTGAGAAAGAGAAGGAGACTAGGAACTTATGGAAAAGAGAAAGAAGTAGACTTTAAAAAAAGAGAACAAGGTTGAGATGGGGAAAGGCAACAAAAAATGCGTGGATAAAGAGCAAGAGTTACAGAGAGAAAGGGCAAAAGTGGCAGATATGGAGAAAAAAAAAATATATATATATACATAAAATATATATGACCTTTAATAGGATCAGATAACCACAGTATATCTTGTCTGTGGCCTCTATTAGTACACAAGAAAGGACGTTTTTGGGTGGATATTATGAAGGCATTAACAGTGGTACTAGCTAATAAATATGCGACTTTCCCATAGCTGACACTGTATAGGAGTAGTTTAGTGTAGGATTAATTAAATTCTTAGACAAATAGTTCATCTAGCTTGGAAATGTCCCACTTCTCCATATCAGTAATGAAGTTACTAGTGCCTGACTACTTAATCCTTATATACAATGAAAAGTCCAACGGTTTCTGTGCTGTGCCTTTAGATCATCTGGTTGCTATAATAACAACACCGTCATTATTTAGTCATAAGGTGCTTTTGTTTAAATATCTCCATAAAGAAAGGAAGTGTTGTTTGGGATATCTCCTGAGAGTTAGTGATGGGAAGTTTGTGGTAGGAGACATCTAGGTTTAGGAGCTCTGTAAAGAGAATTGCTTAGCACCAGAGGTATACTCTGAATATTGATCAATAAAAGTATCCTCCCTGCAGCACAATAAGCACATTTACAGGATCTTTACTCCACTGGATCACCCAACATTACCCTCTCCCCTCACAAACTAGTAAGACATTTTCTCCTACTTACCTTGACCTAGACAAAAAGCATTGTCCTTATCTGCTCTAAAGAGGGAGCAACAATTCCATTTGGCTCCTTGGACACATTTTTAGTAAAACCCTGACTCCAGATAATGCCCCAGACAAAGTTCACTAGGCTTCCATGAAAATCCTTCAGCAGAGCCACAACACTGGTTGCCAGGACATCGCCTCTACTGGCGTTTCTGCTACTGTATCACTGGCCTTATTGGAATCCACCACCATATTGATTCCTCTCCCTAGTCTCAAGCCAGTGTTTAGCATTGACCCTGCCACTTCAATGTAGGAAATTCTTCTAGACAATGGACTACCAACAACTTCAGGAATCTCCACCACCTCCTTTAAGTAATACCAATAGACCCCCCCGCCACACCCACACACTGGGACTTCATATTTTCCTCCCCTTGATGGTGCTTCACTATCAAATACATAAAAGGCCATTGGCAAGCATCCCCTAGTGTAGCACCCTCCACTATAGTCTAAAATACTTCCAGGCAAAACTAGGCTAAGCACTCCTCCTCTGGTGAAGCTTGTTTGCCACTCTCCATGGTCAGTGACCTAGCAGATTCTGCACCAGCCACTTTATCTAAAATACACTGCCTTGCCTATGAGGAGGCCGCACTGCTGACTCTCAGTTGTTACAGTAATCACCACTAGCTTCAAACAATTCTTCAGCAGTCCCCACTAGCATCACCATAAGGCAATGCTAGGTAAAACAACAATGATAAAATACCAAGGGGCTTTAGTAAATAATAAACTAAACTGTAGTGATCAACGCCAGGCAGCATTTGCCAAGGTAAATAGGCTCATGGGGTGCATCAAGAGAGGCATAGGTACCCATGACCAGAGCATCATTTTACCCCTCTATAAGTCCCTGTTCAGACCCCTTATGGAATATTGTGTACAGTACTGGGCACCAGTGCATACCTAGTACATATTATGACTTGAGCATGTTCAAAGGAAGGCAACTAAACTAATTCAATGGAAATAGGGGACCAGAGTACCCCAAAAGATTGTCAAAGTTAGGTTTATATAGTTTGGAAAAGAGATGCCTGAGGGGAGACCTAATAATTAAAGTGGACCGTCACCCTCGCGTGATCGGCCCGGGAATCTATAAGATTCCCGGGCCGATCACCTCCCTCCCCGCGGGACATCCGAGATCAGGGTTGTCCCGCGGGGTGAAACCCCCCCAAACACCCCAAATACACCTACCTTGTTTTCGGTGGCGGCCGGCCGCCGCCGCCTCCCTCGCGCCCCTCTAGACGTGCGCGCGCCCCGCGCCGGCCGCCCGTGAATGGCCGGCGCGGGCGCGCGCACGTCAAGAGTGATGCGCGGGAGGCGGCGGCGGAGGAGCCGCTTGTCCGGTCCTGTCAGACCGCTTGTCCGGCCGCGCTGATTGGACGGCCACATCCGTGGTCAATACAAAGGTCTGTTCCATGTTCTGTTTAATGCTAGTACTGTAACTAAAACTCAGTGACATCCACTAAGGGTAGAGTATAGATACTTATTGCATCCGCATAGCAGGGGATTCTTTAGTGAAAGAGCAATGAGACTCTTTGCCAGAGAGGGTATTCATTACACTAAAGGGTTCAAAAGTGGCCTGGATGTAATAACATTGCCAGCTACAGCTACTATACCACTAATAAACATGCAGAACTGGATGGACTAACGTCTTTTTTAAAGCCTTAGATACTGTCCATTATATACACTCTCCATCACTCCAAGCCTTTAAAAGTGCCCTCAAAACTCACTGTGAGGAACAGGGCAAATATTACATTGCATTTTATCACAGATGCAAGTCCAGAGTTCCCCTTTATGTCCCTCCTAGTCAATATGCACTCAGGAAAAGGAATTAGCATTTGTGTGTTGAACAGCGCAGATCACAGACCCCCCCCCCCCCCCCCCGCTGACTGTCACACCTCTAGCCTGGTAAGGCTCCAGCTGGTCTGCAGCTCGCTGGACCCCTGGCTGTGAATTTGTCACATGAAGGAGGGGAGCTGCAGACATCCGGCACCAACACATATCGGATCATAGCTGCGCCCCCATGTGTCCCAGCACCAAACCAGGTACAGAATCAGAACCGGCTCACAAAACCGCACACGGGGATAGGTTACTGTGGGCTTAGCAATAAAGGAAAACCAGGTAAACGGAGATCTAAGGTTCTGACCCACTTAGGGACCCCATTTCTGGACTCATCGGATGCCCTGCGTCCAGCCCAATCGTTTGGTACTGCTTCCAAAGCCATACGACCCCCCTGCTCAAAGTTATAACCCCTAAAGGGTTTTAGGGGCTGAAGCGAGCCCCAGAACAGTGGGGCGTGACAACCCGTCCCACAAAGGGGAGGGGGTAGAGGGGTCTCGCCGCATAAATAAGGTAACCCTTAGCCAGGCATTTGTCATTCTCTGGAGAGGTCTCGCGGCAGAGTGCTGGGGGTGTCCCAAATCATCTGTAAGCTCTTCACTTACCTCTTGTGAGAGCTCTCCATAACTACTACTCTGCAAACTGCATGTTAAGGTAACCGATTATTGTTTCTCTGTGTAACTCACTCTATCCTGTAACCATCTCAGAACAGCATTTTGTATCATCTGTATCATATCATATTACATCATAGCCAAATGTTTGTTATCACTGCCTAGTGTGCTTATAGCATTAAAACTTACATTTTAACTTGAGCTATCTGTTTGCCTTAAACCAAGAGGCCGATTCATCAATAGCGCCAGGTAGCGACAGATGAGCGACTGAAGTATGGCGCTATGAGCGCCGCTAGCGTCAGCCGCGGGCGGTAGCGATTCGCTATAGCAGGCCTCCTCAGTCGCTACCTGGCGTTGTTGGGAACAACGCCTACATTGCTGAATATGATGTTGGCCCTCAGCTTTGTAGGCGCTGTCAGTCAGTGTGACCACGCTATTCTACACAGCGCCTGTTAGCTTTGCTGTGTCCTGGCCATCCAGTACCTTCTGAATAAAACACATTGCCACATTTTTTAAAAAATTAAAGAGTTTTTATTTTGTGTTGAAAAGGAAATTAAATTAAACCAGATATTAGAATATAAATGCAAAATAAAACATAATTAAACACATAGCCACATTTTCATTTTTTTTTTTATTTTTTAAATAAAAAGGAAATACAATTAAACCACCAATGAGAAAGAAAATGAAAATAAAAACAGAACAGAGAAAGAAATGGAAAATAGAAAAAGAAAATAAAAACAGAAATGAGAAAGGAAAATAGAAAAAGAAAATAAAAACAGAAATGAGAAAGGAAAATAGAAAAAGAAAATAAAAACCTAAATGAGAAAGGAAAATAGAAAAAGAAAATAAAAACAGAAATTAGAAAGGAAAATAGAAAAAGAAAATAAAAACAGAAATGAGAAAGGAAAATAGAAAAAGAAAATAAAAACCTAAATGAGAAAGGAAAATAGAAAAAGAAAATAAAAACAGAAATGAGAAAGGAAAATAGAAAAAGAAAATAAAAACAGAAATGAGAAAGGAAAATAGAAAAAGAAAATAAAAACCTAAATGAGAAAGGAAAATAGAAAAAGAAAATAAAAACAGAAATGAGAAAGGAAAATAGAAAAAGAAAATAAAAACAGAAATGAGAAAGGAAAATAGAAAAAGAAAATAAAAACAGAAATGCGAAAGGAAAATAGAAAAAGAAAATAAAAACAGAAATGAGAAAGGAAAATAGAAAAAGAAAATAAAAACAGAAATGAGAAAGGAAAATAGAAAAAGAAAATAAAAACAGAAATGAGAAAGGAAAATAGAAAAAGAAAATAAAAACAGAAATGAGAAAGGAAAATAGAAAAAGAAAATAAAAACAGAAATGAGAAAGGAAAATAGAAAAAGAAAATAAAAACAGAAATGAGAAAGGAAAATAGAAAAAGAAAATAAAAACAGAAATGAGAAAGGAAAATAGAAAAAGAAAATAAAAACAGAAATGAGAAAGGAAAATAGAAAAAGAAAATAAAAACAGAAATGAGAAAGGAAAATAGAAAAAGAAAATAAAAACAGAAATGAGAAAGGAAAATAGAAAAAGAAAATAAAAACCTAAATGAGAAAGGAAAATAGAAAAAGAAAATAAAAACAGAAATGAGAAAGGAAAATAGAAAAAGAAATTAAAAACAGAACAGAGAAATAAAAGGAAAATGGAAAAGGGAAATAAAAACATAAATCAGAAAGAAAAAGAAAATTACAATAGGAATTAGAATGCCAAGGAAACTTTCACCAGAATTAAACACATAGCCACATGTATCTATATATAGTAGATTTTTTTATTAAAATCTACATAAATTTAAAAATGAACACAAGAGAAAAGGAAAATAAAAATTCAAACAGAAAGGAAAAAGCAAAGTAAAGTCAAATAAAGTTTGTAAAGTCCTAAATATGGATCACGGTGCCTGTGTTTGTGCCTGAAAAAATAAGAAAAGTGCAGTTAGTATAGATCTTTAAAGTAGTATAGTTGTAGCAAATACAAAAATGCATTACTTGATAACCAACATTGGCGTCTTACACCCCCCCTTAGAGTGGTTTGGGTCATCTTACACCCCCCTTAGAGTGGTTTGGGTCATCTTAAACCCCCCCTTAGAGTGGTTGGGCTCATCTTACACCCCCCTTAGAGTGGTTTGGGTCATCTTACACCCCCCTTAGAGTGGTTGGGCTCATCTTACACCCCCCTTAGAGTGGTTTGGGTCATCTTAACACCCCCCTTAGAGTGGTTTGGGTCATCTTACACCCCCCTTAGAGTGGTTTGGGTCATCTTAACACCCCCCTTAGAGTGGTTTGGGTCATCTTACACCCCCCTTAGAGTGGTTTGGGTCATCTTAAACCCCCCCTTAGAGTGGTTGGGCTCATCTTACACCCCCCTTAGAGTGGTTGGCCTCATCTTACACCCCCCTTAGAGTGGTTTGGGTCATCTTACACCCCCCTTAGAGTGGTTTGGGTCATCTTACACCCCCCTTAGAGTGGTTTGGGTCATCTTACACCCCCCTTAGAGTGGTTTGGGTCATCTTAACACCCCCCTTAGAGTGGTTTGGGTCATCTTACACCCCCCTTAGAGTGGTTTGGGTCATCTTAACACCCCCCTTAGAGTGGTTTGGGTCATCTTACACCCCCCTTAGAGTGGTTTGGGTCATCTTAAACCCCCCCTTAGAGTGGTTGGGCTCATCTTACACCCCCCTTAGAGTGGTTGGGCTCATCTTACACCCCCCTTAGAGTGGTTTGGGTCATCTTAAACCCCCCCTTAGAGTGGTTTGGGTCATCTTACACCCCCCTTAGAGTGGTTGGGATCATCTTACACCCCCCTTAGAGTGGTTGGGATCATCTTACACCCCCCTTAGTGTGTTTTTGGGCTCTTTTTGATGGTAGTTCTAATACATTTAGCCAGTAGTGCAGTACTTGCATTAGAGTGAAGGTTATTTAGTTTACCGCAAAAAAAGAAGTGATCATCCTTTCCCTTAGCTCATCGCCAGTCTGGGTGTCCTCACTTCTTGCTGCGGGCATGTTGGGGATTTCTGGCACCAGTGCTGTCTCCTCGGGGGCTTGGATTCGGTGGGATATACAGATATTGTGTAACACACAGCAGGCAAGGATGATTTTGGAGACCTTCTGTGGGCTGTACAGCATCTCTCCTCCTGGCCGTGCCAAACAGAGAAAGCGTGCTTTCAGCAGGCCGATGGTTCTTTCCACAATGCTTCTGGTCTTGCGATGCGCTGCATTGTAGCGTTCATGGGCAGAGGTCCGTGGGTTCCTGACCGGAGTCATGACCCACGTTCTCTGCCCATATCCCTTATCCGCTGTAGAAAAAACACAAGGAGAGAGACAGCAATTAGTACTAGTACATGTTTTTTGGTGGTAGTTTGGTTAAATTTGGCTTACTAGGCCACATATTTGCAAAATACATTGACATGGTTAATTTATTACCCAGTAGCCAGCCAGCTGGCATTTCGTTGTTATCAAACTTCCGGCACAGGACTGTCCGCTGCAAGACGTAAGAATCGTGGCATGAGCCGGGGAACCCCGATCTCACCGCCCGCAGCCTCATGTCTGGGTCACAGACAACCATCACATTAATGGAATGGAATTGCTTCCGGTTTCTGTAGGACAGCTCCTGTGCACGGGGAGGGCGGAAAGGGATATGTGTACCATCAACGCACCCTAGCACATTCGGGATCCCTCCCATCAGATAGAAAGTATGTTTTATTTTGGCAACCTCTTCCTCATCCTCAGGAAACCTGATGTAAATTGGGATTAAATCACAAATTGCCAGAACTACCTGGATTAGTATGCGGCTCATAGTAGCCTGGCTTATCCCGCTGAGGAGGGCTGAGGTTGCCTGGAAGGTCCCTCGTGCCAAAATATTGAGAGTGGCACACAGGCGTACTATGCCTGGAATGGAATGAGTGCGTTTGGTGGATGGCTCGATTTTGTGCTTAATCTGATCATATAGGGACTGTAGTGCAGCACGATTCAGACGGAAGCGGCTCCTGATCTGCTCGTCACTTAAGTCCCATACTGAAAGGCGGATTGCAAAGGAGCGGGGTGCCCTAAGCCTCACAACACCCCGCTCCCTTTCCTCCTGCTCTTTCAGCATACACATACATCCATCCACCCAGACACCATACATCACCCTCTTATCCATCACACACACTAAAGATATATACAAAAACAAAAATAAACAAAAAAAACCACTAACACACAACACACACACAAACAATCACACTCCACACACACCCGCTACAATGCAGCTCACCACAAAACCAGAACTATAGTGGTCCAAACCACCAGCCTGCTGAAAACCAGCTTTCTAAGTTAGGCACAACCAAGAGGGGAGTTGCTGCACAGCCCACAAAAGGCCCCAAAATCAAGCCTCACTTGCTGTATGCTACACAATATTTGCAGATGCCACCAAAACCAAGCTCCTAAAGAAACAGCACTGATGTCAGAAATCACCCAACAAGCCACAGAGAGTGAGGACAGAAACCAGACAGAGGCTCAAATGAGCTAAGGGAAGCGAGCACAGCACCACACCACAGCCTTTGCCACAGTGTAAGAATAGCAGAAGCTAGAAAATTCCTTCCTTTTATCCTTCATTTTCAAAAGGGACAGGTCCGCTTTGCCGCCTTTTGCGTCGCTCTGCTATTTCCGGGCGCCAATTAGCCGACCCAGGTGTGCGTAAAACAGAGTGCGCACGCGCACGCTAGTAGCGCTACTAGCGTACTTGAGCCGTAACTTGCGTGCATTAACGGACATGGCCCAAAAATCAGTGGTGGACCAATGAAAGGTAAGCTGCTGTTTTTTTAAATAGCCATTAGGCTAACCACATGTCACAAGGGTTTGAGATACATCAGTCCATTGTTGGATTTGGGTGTGTGTTGTTTGGTTAATGAGGTCTGTAATGAGTTAATTGGCTAACACACATGCTTCTGTCAGTGCAGTGGAGGTGTGCCTAGAAGGAACTGGGCTGTATGTGTGAATCAATTAAGTGGCCTGCTTTTGGATTGGCTGTTAGAGCACATAAAACCTGGCCAAGCCTAAGAGATTGCGATGCCATTCTGTAGTCTGCATGCGTGCTTGTTGGGTGTGTATTTGTGTGTGTGTGCAGCTACAGGATGGAGCCAAATTCAGGACATCTGCCGGCCACAGCAGGCCCGAGTAGGAGTTTGGTGGGTGCTGTGCGCAGACCTCCCTTACGGAAAAGGGCACAGCCTGAAGGTGGGGCAGCACCCCAGGCTAAGCGCCCAGGTGCCAAGAGGGAGCCTGAATTTAATTTGGCTGAGAATAATCATCTTGTGCGCCTTACACTTGCTAAATGGGAGCTGATATTTGGCTCCCAAAGCAAGTCCATAGGCAAACAAGAAAGAAGCAAACTGTGGGATGCCATTGGTGTGGAGCTTAGTAGCACTGCTCAACACCCACGTAGTGGCCCATCCTGCAGGAAACGCTTCTACACTTTGCGAGGGGCCCTTATGAAAAAGATGAATCACGATCTTGATGTGGACAGTGGGTTCATCCAGGCTCCAAAGAGTACCTACAGGCCGTATGAGGAGATGCTGAAGGCCAAAATCCCACTGGCTCGGCTGCAGGGTGTGGATCCTGGGGATGACACCACCGGTTGGACTGAAGGTACATATTTTCTGGCTTTTATACTAACCTAATGTTAATGTATGTGATTTGCATTTTTACATTCTGACCAACTAACAGTAGGACCTGTGAAGTATTACATTAGAGCTCAAACATTTGTTACTTTTCTGTCTGTTGCTTTATGCATAGGTGCACATGCTGCTGTCCGGGATGTGCCTCAGGACACCCAAGCTCCTGCCCTTCCAGCAACCTCAAGGCTACCCCAGTCTGCCATTGAAGGTATTTACCCCTAATTTGGTTGCTGGTTGTTTGGTGAACAAATGGGTGTGGGAGCAGCTCAAACAATCAAGTTTTGCACTGTTGAGTATTAATAATATGTGCCTGCGGCCTAATTGCACGCCCACTGTAACACTCACAGCAACTAACTAACAAGGCCCTAACATGTGTAGATATGTTTGACGCCAGAGATGTGTAGCCATATATCGGCATATCAATGTGTGAGCCACACTGGCCTTGATTAGTGAATATTAGTGAAAGAGCTGCTCACACACCTTAATGCATGTTGTATTTTTGCACGCACATTAACTATGGCTCAATGTTGGCTTTATTTTTGCCTAGCTCCCATGCCCTTGGCCCCAGCATCTCCTCCGGATCCCACCTACTCTTTGGATGTCGGTAAGTGCATGTGTTCACCTTGCTTGATCCACTTTTACCCAAGTGCATGTGTCTCATTCCTCTTTTTTCTTGGTAGGCCAAGTGACTGGTTCATCTTTGGACCCCACTTCCGATGTTGCCGGTCAACAGGACCCTGTTGGTGTGTAGAGCAATACATAATGTATCCTTTATGCTGTTTATGTTACACTGGTTCAATTTGGTTAGTCTACTAAGCTACATGTTTGCTTGGTAAACTTGAAGATGCCTCTTGGGAGTGCTTGTTGCCTCCCCAGGGTCAGTCTATTAGTTATTGGAGTGATAGCAATGTATTTTGGCGGACATCTTTTTAGCCAAACATTCCCCGTAGTAGTTTGCTGATTATTTAGAGACATTCCTTGTTTTTTTTAGTTGACCCGAATATCGGAAGTGGCTGTCCAGAAAGGGCCCCTCAAGTTCCGGCTGCCAGAGATGAGGGTAAGTGGTTTTGCCTTGCTCTAGTCTGTATTTTGGCTCTACTTTTGTGGCACTTGCTTCTGGCAACTTGTGTGTCCACATGTATTTTCAAGGTCCAAGCTCGAGTGAGGACCCCACTCCAGACATCTGGGAGATTGCGGGTATGTGTAATTTAAGCAATGTTTCTGATGTGATTAGCAAAAATTATTGCCTCTTAGTCCTGTAACATACATGTTAACAATCTGAGTTTAACAGATACCTTTGGTCTAGTGTGTATTTTGGCACTTTTTAGAGGTATGGCCTCGATAGCCTAACCAGGTTACATTAGAGTTTGGGCCACAGACCTACTAACCTGATTTTCCTGTTTAGCATATGCCAACTTGCCGGACATCTCGGATGTTGAATTGCCACTCTCTGGCAGCGAAACCTCGAGCCTACCTGTGCCGGAGGACACGCAGGTAACATGGCTGATGTAGACGACCTCGAACCACATTGGCATCTTCGTGGGTAGTGGAAGAAGCAACATGTCACATTTCCTTTCATTGTTGTTTTTGCAGGAGGCGGAACCAGAACCCCAAGCTGGGACCTCTTCCCAAGTCCCATGTGGCCAAGCTTCCGAGGCTCAGACAAGGGTAAGTTGTATAGTGACTGTTTATGGGAATTATTTTGAGGGGCATACCTGCATTGGTTCTGTTTGACTAAAATGTGGTTTACTATTTGTTTAGCCTCAAACCACAGCAAGAGGAGGTGTGGCACCAACCAGTGCCGATTTCTATGAGCTAGGGGTCCGGATGCTGGAGGACTACAGTCGCCAACAGCCGCGTGATGGAACTAATGAGCGCATTGCGGCGTTGGAAAATCAGGTGCTGATGTGTCAGCAACAAAATGAGGCCCTGCAGCGCCAGATGGACCAGTTGCTCCAAAACCAACTCCAGAACCAGGAACTTGGTCGGCTGGCAAATCTAATGGAGCAATCTCTACAGCGCCAGGAAGAATCAATACAGCGCCAGGCAGAATGTCTCCAGCGGCAGGACCAAACTTTGTTGTTGCTACAACAGCTCATACAACAGCAGTCTATATTTTTTACTGCACTGTTGTCCCCCAACACCGCCCCTAGCAATGACTCCCAACCTCCCCGGCCACCCAGCCAAGAATATTAATTTTGTATATTTTTGGTTTTGTAAATATATTTGCTTCACCCACCTCTAAATTGTGTGTTTCCTAAGACCTCGCTAATAACACAGTCAGGGATGAGTATCTTGATCTACATATGTCAATGTATTGGTCAATTTAGCCCACACATTGGAGACCATAGCTTACTATGGTTAACACCTGAAATGGCTCCAAAGGTATGGCTACATTGACCCACAAATGGTTTGGGAGACAGTTAAACTATGCTTTGCAATGCAACACACTGTAATGATGGTAATCAAAAAAATTTTATTCCAAAACATGGCCAACACGGCCAACCTTGGCCAACAACGGCCATCAAGAGGCCAGCCTTCCCCCCACCCTAACGACGCCGTCGGTGCCTCTTCCTGGCCAGCAGCATCAGCTTCAGGAGCCGGATCTCCCGCCACAGTCTGCGATGCTGGTTTTCACAAGCTGTAGAAATGTAGAAACAACAATTTTTTAATAAATTGGATGTGACCTCAACAGACACAGATGTAGCAATGTAATGTCAGTGTGTCCAATTAGGTGACACTCACATTAACATTGTTGACCACTGTGTGCTTATTGGTTAACATGATATGAGTACTATTGACTGGCAGGAATGTGAACAACACATCCCAAGCATACATTTTCTCTTAAAGTGTACCAACACCCACGGGTGATCGGCCCGGGAATCTATCAGATTCCCGGCCCGATCACCTCCCTCCCCGCGGGACATCCAAGATCGGGATGTCCCTGGGTGTGAAACCCCCCCCAAACCCCAAAATACCTACCTCAGTTTCTGTGTGGCAGTGCGGCTGGGCCCTCCCTGGTGCCCCTCTAGACGTGTGCGTGCCTGCGCCGGCCGTCTGTGAATTGCCGGCGCAGGCACGCGCCCGTAAAAAGGGGCGCGGGGGAGGCGGAGGAGGAGGCAATTTGCAATGGCTTGTACGTTTGTTGGAGTCAAAGTGAGTTCAGGGGGTTGTCACACAGCGGTGACGATCAGGGGTGCCCCACCGTAGTGGAACAACACCCAGGAAAGTCAAAATCCTGGTTGTTGTTCCAGTTTAACTCTTGGGAAGCAAAGAAGGTATAATTCCCTGTGTGTCCATTTTTGTGTTTAGTAACAGCCAAACATCAGGGCCTAAGTCCGAACGAGTACACGAGTTTTCCCTATAATGTTACAGGTCCAGACCTAATAGGGCCCATTTGGTTGTGTCTAACGCAAAAATAGTCTCTATGTGGCCTAATGAAGGATGTGAGCCAACAATCAAGCATGCAAACAGGCATGTTGGATTATTGTGCAAACACATTGAATCGAGATGTGTGTGAAATTAACACATAGGTAAATTTAAATTGGCTGCAGATGTGACTAGAAGACATAGGTTTCACAAGTCTTTAGGCATATGAAGTGGGATGTACTCACCATCGCAGCTGTGGCGGGGGCCCATGCTGCTGGCCGTCCCTGGAGCTGGGGTGGGGAGGAGGGTCTCTGGCTCCGTCTGCGTCGCAACATCTGTCAACATAAAGCAAAAGACAAAAACACAATTAGTGGGCAAATGACACCTGACTATTTGACATCCATCTGGTTATTGAGTCTGAAAATGCAAAGGCTTGCATGGTTACATACAGGTTGACCTAAATTAGCATATTTCCTGGACCATGAGTTAATGTCAATTTGTAAGGCTTCACACATGTATCCCTAAAGAGAATGTGCAAATAACATAGACAGTGCTATGTAAAGGAATCTTTTGCAGTTGTTTGGCTAATGTTAATAGTGGCCCACATGTTGGAGCGGGAACAACTTAACCCAAGAAAAGAAATGAGAGCACCCATCATGGTGTGGGCAGAAACATAGGGGTGGTTGACAGTTGGCTAGCACTGTAGTAGGGTTGGTGAGGTTAGGGTACCTTATCAAACCAGCTGTGACAATGGACCAGGAAACATGTGTCTGTTACAAGTGGGCCTATACACAGGATTGCTGCTAATCTGGGTTTGGGTCCACTTTGGCCGAGCCACACAATTTGCATGAGCCAACGTACTCCGCGCCCGCTGCCTTCCACACATCACTCCTCGAGTGTGTGTGGACGCGCAGGCCATTTGGAAAAAGAGCGCAGGCGCACACACATCTAGAGTGTCACACAGGAGGCTTGGACGGTGGCTTTGCCAACCCCCAAAGAGGTAAGGAGTTTGGTGGTTTTTTTTGGGTGGGGGGGGGCCCTGGGTGAGGGATGTGATTGATCCTGGAAGCTTCCAGAAACCAAGCACCATCAATGTTTGGGGGTACACTTGAATGAATGTAATAACATTGGGAATGTGATGGCTAACCAAAAACACTTACCATGACTATGCCCGTGGAGAATCCTACGCCAAAATGCCATGGAGGTGCCGCCTATATGATGCCCTGCAAATTAGAGAGGAATGGCAAGGGCTAAGGACACATTGCAAGATGAAACCTGTCACAGACTAACAATTAAAAAATGTACACTCACCAGGGGATGAAGCGCCACTTGAAGCCCAGGGAGGGCTCTGAGGAGGAGGCGGGGAGCCTCGGCTCCTCACACTCTGGTCGGAAGATCCACCAGGCAAAGGGCCACCCTCCTCCCTCTCACTCCCTGCTTGAGAGTGGCCCCTTGCCTGGTGAGAGTCCTCACACTCAGAGTGTGAGGAGCTGAGGCTTGATCCAGCCAGCCCCCCAGCAGCACACTCCTCTGGGGCGTCATCCCCTTCCTCCCCTGGGTCCTCTAAATAGGACCCGCGGGAGGGACCCTCCCCCGATGACTCCCCCGAGTCCGCCTGCCTGGTTCGGGGGAGGAATCCCTTCCCACGTTTCCCCAGGGGAGGACGCTTATCTGTGTGGAGGGGGTGAAAGAAAATAATTAATCTAAAGAGCACAAATGGACACAGCTTAGCAGATGATTCGGCACAAAGGCTAAACATAACATAAGCTTTAACTTACCTGATGCGTAGGCATCATATAGGCGGTACACGCCTTCAGGGTCCCGGCGCTTGAAATCCGACCACTTTTGTTGGATGGAGCGGATGGTCAGCTCGGTCTGGAAGCGCCGGGACACTGTGGCCTTCACCTCCATGGCTATGCGTTTTTTGCCTCCACGGGCATAGTCATATTCGGCCAGGCAGAAGTCCTATGAAAAAAGAACAAACAAACTAAAATAAATACATGACATCAGAACACAGTCATAAACAGTTATACATAGACCAGATCAAAGTGGACCCACACCCAGGATTATCACTATTCTGGGTTTGTGTGCACTTTGGTGGGCCACACCAATTGTGGGTGGTCCGCTGTCTGCAACCCCCTTGGAAGGCCACAAATACACCACTGAGGACACTCCCACGTCACTCCCCAAGCCAAACACAGGGCTCGGCGCCGCTGTGGTATGCGCATACAAGGCCGTTGGGACATGCATACCAGCTCAGCTGGGTCTGCACGGCAAAGTAGGCATGTGGCGTTTGACTCTAACAGGGAGTGCGCCTGCACCCAAAATTACAATATGTCTGGCGCAGGGGTACACCCTGCTAGAGGTAAGCGCAATAGGCATCCGCAGCTAACGCATGCACAGATGGGACGGGACTGAGGTAATATTTAGGGCCCTCCAGGGGGGGCATCCCAGCAGGACATCCACAATGGGGATGCCCCACGGGGATTGCTCAAATGTGTTATTAAAAGCAAAATTTGTCATAACCAATCCCCCCTGTGTGTTCTGCAACTTTTAAGCTAAAAAGACAAACCAAAAAATACTCACTTTTACCACCTGGCCATTGACTCTGCTATCCACCCGGGTGCGCTTTGGCTTACTAGGCCCAGGAGGGGAAGGGGTGGGAGGGGTGGTACTTGAGGAAGGTGAGGTAGGTTGGGGAGGTGGGGGAGGGGTGGTGGGGTCAGAGTCTGAGGAGGAGCTGGGGAGGCGCATTACTCTCCTTCTGGGCATCATATTGGAAACGCTAAGGAGGAAACAGGAACCGGAAATGACCCAAGCGACATTGGGAAAAAGTTAAAAAAAAAAAAACGCTCCGCTCACCAGCAGCAAGCTATTCTCAGCTATGTGCAAGCTAAGTGGCGGAAAAACTAAAATGACGCTTGAAAACAAGCTAGTGGCATAAGCGCAAGACAGTTTTACCTTAAGGTGGCGTTGAAACGCAAAGGAGGATCCCGGAACCGGATATGACGCTAGCAACTGTGCTTCAAAATTCAAACACAAACATGCGCGCAACAGGGCCAAGCTAATATCAGCTATGTGCAAGCTAAGTGGCGGAAATACATTAAAATGACGCTGCAAAACAAGCTATTGGCATAAGCGCTAGACAGTTTTACCTTAAGGTGGCGTTGAAACGCAAAGGAGGATCCCGGAACCGGATATGACGCAAGCAACTGTGCTTCCAAATTCAAAAGCAAACATGCGCGCAACAGGGACAAGCTAATATCAGCTATGTACACGCTAAGTGGCGGAAATACATTAAAATGACGCTGCAAAACAAGCTAGGGCAAAAGGCGCCACGAACTATTAGCTTGATTTAGCAGGGGATTCTACATACTGTAATGCATAGGTCCTTCTAAAGCATACACCGTGGGCCTTAAATATACAAATCTGATTCCTTCAAAAAGTCAGCACACAATCAAAGTAGACAACTACCTGAAAATGTGGCACACATGAGAATGCATAACGGGTTGTTATGAGCTGGTACGACTGAATGTTAATCCTGCAATATGTGGCCAGGCACGCTCACAACTACAGTGTATTCATTAACAACGACTGGGGTCGCGGGAAGTGAATTCCTTGCAAATGGCAGAAGGGCACATGTATGAACAGCACAGCGCCGCACAACGCAGCGCAGCGAGGCACAGCGACGCTCGCGCCGCCACATAGCGAATCTAAACAGCGACTGCACAAACACTGACCAACACAGATTCATCAAGGACAGGGCTGCCGAATAGCTTGGGCGCTGACAATTTCGAAGAGCGAACGTGACCGCCCAACCTGACAGGCTACAAAATAGCTTTACAAGCCACCATTGTGTGGAAAACCAGCGATTTGGATGCCAATGAGTTTGGGTGGAGGAGATGCAATTCCCATGTCACTCACAACATTACATTGTGAAAAAAAAAAAAAAAATCTAATACATATAAATAACCAGCCACATTCATAAAACAGATCAATAGAAACATGTGTTGAATTTTGTACCAAATAAAAAAACCCAAAAACCACAAAAAACAATCATTTCAGCGTCTGCCATTGAAATGTATGGGAGAGCGGCAGGTAGCGCCAGGTAATACGTGTCGCTGTGAAGGAATTTGCAGCGGCGCTGTTCGGTCAAGGCGGCTTCATGATGAATGCCGCGCTAGCCGTCGCTCTCGCCGGCGCTAGCCTCATTTAGCTTGATAAATGCGTCATTGTGACCGCCGCCGGGCGTACTTGAGTCGGTAGTCGCCGTTAGCTGCCGCTACCTGGCGCTCGTCAGACACTACCTGGCGCTATCGCTTGATGAATAAGGGCCCAAGAATCTGTGTGTCCGCAGGCTTTGGGCCTGTTGTTTCTGATAGGAGAACTCGGACAAGGGTTTTGGGGAACGTGGTCTGTGTGTCAGGAGGTCCCTGGTTTATAGTTGGATCACGTGACCCGCGGTTCCCTGACACTCACTTCTTCAGACAAGCATATAACCTGGCTTAAGCAACTCCTATAACCTTCAAATGGCACATGCAGCCCAACTCAAACTCTACCACTTGTGATCCCTACCTTTTGTCTCCACCCCCCCATCCTTTAGACTGTAAGCTTGCAAGGGCAGGTCTCTCTTTCCTATTGTCTCCTGTGCTCACAACACCTGGTTTGAAATTCATGCATCTAATTTTGTATTGTTCCCTGTACTTTATGTTTTACATTGTTTGTAATCATACCTTGCAAAGCACTACGGAAGATGATGGTGCTATATTAATAAACAATAATAATAATAATATGTTACTATGTATTTTCTCTAAGAAACCATTCTTCAACAGAAACCCCAACCACCATTTCCCAGGACATACCACCACTGCAGCACCCATCATTGGCTCAAAGAAACACCCTATATGAAATCCTATAACATCAGCTTTCAATTACTTTTTTTTCTTCCCCACAATTACTCCGATCAGTGCCTTTAATTGAGCTACATCTGGTCCTTGGAATACCATGACTGTCTACAAGTAATCCCCCAGCAGACCTTCTGTGATTGGCACATGGTACACTTGGCATACAACCAAACCTCAAGGAATGCTATTGCTGAGCCTTCAACACTACATCTAAACAAATAGGGACAACAGAGTTAACAGGGAGAGTGAGGTATGATATACATGTACTTTAAAGTACAACTGCTAACAATTAGATAGACAGTTGGGATAATTATAACAAAGGTGCAGTATAGTTGTAAGGTGCAATAAAAGCTATATATATATATATATATATATATATATATATATATATATATGCCACTGTGGGGGGCAAAAAACGACTACTGGTCTACTTTACATTACCTATACCCTGACATTTTCTATAACAAATGGCCATTTTTCGAAAACCAGATAGATATTCTATGCCCATGGCTCTTAAGTAACATTTTAACTGTTTCTTCTCTTTAGCCTGTGTAAATTGTTTTAGTCACAGGCAGTAATGCGTTCATGGTAGTTAGAAATCATATATCACACAGGACGGAATCTCTCCAAAACTACCAAAGGTTTGGAGCTCATTCCACATAAGGAAATTGTTACTTTCTTATACTTCCAGCCATTCATTAAGTAACTGTGACAAATGTACAATTATTTGCTAAGATAACATTGAAATCTCTGGATAGTATTGACCCACATTTAATGGAGTCTTGTTTAGCATGTAGTAAAACCATTAGTCTCATTATGCAATAAATCAGGGGCACTGAGGTCATTAGGGTCAATGACCCCCTCAGAATAGAAGACCATTAAATCATTGCCAAGGATTTTCTATCTGCTTAATCAGTATTTTGTAAGTAAAGTTTATATATTATGCATAGCTTTTATGTACAGCAACTGTCATTTTAAAGCTGAACACAATATATTAAATGTATGTTAGAAACAAATTTCAAAAGGTAAACTCAGGGTATTCCATCAGGTGTGGTCTGTATTCAATATTATTTCTCCATTTTAACTCAAATTAAAGAGGCCCAATCAATTTCAAATTTGGTGTCTCCATTTTGGGATGCCCTGAAGTTCACTGTTAACTCATCCCAGCCTGGGATCTTAAAGCACATGCATGTCCCTAACCTGCTTCCCTGCTGTGCCACCCTCACCCGGCAGATATGAATGGCTACCAGTGGTACCATGCTGTTGTTGACATCATTTACAGTTTTGTGGTTACCTGGGGGGTTCACACAGTGGGGCGACCCGATTTGGCATGCCCTATGGGAAGATCAGTGCCCAACCCTGGAGTCCTTTAGACTCTAGGGCTGGCCACCCAGGGATTTGTTCCACTTTAAACACCTGTGAAAATGAAATGCTATTATATGATAGGCTAAAAAAATATTTGACTTATATGCTTTATTTAAAAGAACATTTTCTGCCAAATTGGGCCAAGTAGAGGGGGGATTTATTTTTAATTAAAGTATATTAGTTTAGGATTGTTTCAATTGTCTATAATATAGTAGAATTTTATTTTTTAGAGCTGTTTCATGAAAGTTAATACAAATACACAGTATATTTCACTCTATAAGATGTACCACTAAACCTGGGGTTTAGAGGAAAAAAATATTCTGAACCAAACGTTGTGCTAAAATACAGCCCCCCCCCCAGGACCAAATAATAGGTCATGTGTAGAATTCCCCCCAATCCCCCTATATAAAGCAGTGTGCATAATCTCACCCCAATCACCCCATAACAAGCAATGTGCAGGATCCGCCCTCCCCAATACAGTCAGTGTGGCAGCATCCCCGTTCCAACCAAATCATAGGCAGTATGGCATCCTCCCCATTCCCTCATTATTAACATTGCGGCATCCCCCCTCCTATTCCCCCCTTATAGGCAGTGTGACATTCTGCCCCTCCTATTCCCCAATTATAGGCAGTGTGGCATTCATCCCCCCTCCCATACCCTCATTATAGGCATTGCAGAATCAATCCATCACCCCCCTCCCTGATGCTGTAGGAGAGGGGGGGGGGTAACTGATCCCTGGTTGCTGTCTGCCTGCACTGCCGCTTATCCTCAAGTGGTGCGCACACACATGTTCACTGCACGGACCCAAGTGTATGAAGTGTGTGTGTGTGCACGCCGAGCCTGAAGAGAAACACCAGCGGCAGTAGGAGGCAAGGCAGTGGGCAGGGATCAGTTAACCTGCCCTCGCCCTGCCTGCCCACCCCGTATCCATTATCTGGTGTGTCCCAGAGGCTGTGGCAGCCTGATCCACTCCATAAGACTCATTAACACCCAGCTGTCTTATGGAGTGAAAAATACAGTAAATAAAAGGTCGCTGCAGGACTCTATATGCCATTGAATATACAATATTTTCACACTGTACTACACCACAAACGTGACCCCTGCACAGAGTGTGGGATAGTGCTCTGTAAAGCCAGCTACTAGAGCACACAAGACAATCGCTGGATTCCTGGACCAGGTAAGATTTAAATTTCAGTTTTAAACATCCCATCCTGCCTCAGCCTGGGGGTGCTTAAAAGAGAAACTGCCACAATGTTCTCTCTTTAAACTCTGGATACCAAATTTGAAAGCTGTAGATAGTTAGGGGCACATCAACCGCATTCCACATTTGGGCTTGAAAGCTAACATGTCCACCATACTTGCTCCATATTTGAGTCACAAAGTGTAGTAATGAGTTGGAATAGAAATAGGTGTTGGGACTGAGGAGGGATGAAGTTAATACTGGAAGCACCAGGAAAAAAGTCCCATGGCTTTTTTGTTAGATTATGTTCTATATATTCCCTTGAAACCCATACAATGAGGTCACAGATTGCATAAAGAAAATTACAGTGACATTCACCTTCATTACTCAAAACTAAAAACAGTTTAGCTACTTTAAATTGCTGCCAACTGGCTGCTTGTCACCCAGGAGTGCCTAGGTGACACCAGTGCCGAATTTAGTGTGGTGGGGGCCCCTGGGCACATAATCTGCTGAAGGTCCCAGATACAGTATTTTTTTCCCATTAAATTAATAGTCCATCCATTGGTGGTTGTCTGGCACCTGCCCACTTACTGGAATGTCAGATCAAGTCCTTTTTTCCACCCTTGTGTGGGTGCTTGCTGCTCGGGAACTTCTGCTTTGCCAGCTGGTCCAGCAGAAAGCAGTTCTCTGCATTGAGCTGCCAGCGGCTGGGCTCGGTGGCTTATGTGCAGTGAGCATCTGCCGATTGACAGATTTGCACTCACCCATCATTTTTTCGTTGCTGATGGTGGCTTTGTTGCTCTAGACTCTATATCTGGCCTAGACCCACACCCATAAGGTAGGGGGAGCGGGTGTGAGTCCACTTTAAGATGAACAACCACCTCCCTAGAGTCTAAAAGACTCTAGGACTGTGCTCTTCCACTTTATGGAACGTGACAAATTGGGATGCCCCCCTAGTGAAACTCTGGTGTTCGGTCCAAAACACTTACCTTACCAGAGATCCCATGGTGCATTCCCAAGCCACAGCAGCATCCCTATTAAACCTTTAGCCTAGAAGTTTACTTGCACCAGCCATTTCTGATTGGGCATGGACACAGCTAGAGGGGAGTGGGAATGCTGGCACACACTCAAGATTCGAATGGAATGTGAGCTGCTTTCTGGTTGCGTGACCTGCACATGCATCGTGGAAACAAGAAAGAGGTAAGATCTGGGGTGGTGATGTATATCAAAAAAAGGGGATCAAATAAGGATAGTGAAAATCTTGGATTTTGTTGGTCTTTAAAAGGCTGGGTGATATAGGCAAATACTTATACTTACTGGTAACATGACAGAAACTATGGGCTGCTAATAGAGTAACATCACAGTAGCTTGTTTTATTGAAGTTGCATAGAATTCACAGTCCCGCATATTGAAACTACTGGCTACTGTCAAACATGGGAATAATCCAAGTAGCTGACTTTACTGGAGACTGTGATAGCAGCACTACACAGAGAGAAGGATCAAAAAGAACTTGTGATATGGAAATCAGCGGTGGATTCAGGCAAAGGACGGCAAAGGACGGCAAAGGACTATAATAACCAGCCTGACAGTTGCTCCACCAGCATTATGTGGACAGGGAGCTTTACTGCTGAACGTTCAGCCAATGAAGGAAAAACAGGAAGCAGATTTTCCACTAACACCAACAATTAATGAGGGAAACATTTGGTCAGCGCTCGCCCTACACTCCTAGTAACAGGATGTGTCCTCTCTCCAGTGCATTGATGAGTAATTGCAGAAAAAGTCGTCATTATTTAATTTGAAACATTTTGCATTGCAGGATATTACATCCCCCCCCCACCCCCCCCCCCCCCCCCCCCCCGATTAGGCTTCCTCTCATGCTTTATTCAATAGCACGCCCAGCATATAATTATGTGCCAGAAATATTGGTATCTCCTCAGACATGATGGCAGATTCATATGGCGGAATCATTTTCTGTCATACTAGATTTTTTAATAAAAGCTTTATCTGCTCTGATTTTTATGAATGTAATTAATGTTATTAATGCTGTAATACTGAATGTGATGCCGCTACTGGAGTGCCATGCCATGTGACAGTAAAAGGGTAAATCCCAGCAGATACTCTTTTTCTGCACTTGCAGGATCTATAACAAAATAAATGTACAAACAGAATTTAACATCTACTTCCCTCCTTTAGGGTGTAAAAATGACAACTAACTGTTTCTGGCAAAGGCAGGCTTGTGAATCACCGGGATTTCCTAGGAAGCACCTGCTTTTAGGCCTCTTACCAGGTCACCAGGGAAAGCTGGTGAAGGATATTTTTATGGTCTGTCCAGGCAAGTAAAATAGAACCTTTAATCTGTCCTAATCCTGCAGTGAAAAACTTACTGGGTGTCAAGATGGGGTCCACGGTTTGCAGGCCCCCTCTACATTCACGACCTATGGGACAGAAGGATGGCCACCCCCTGCATTAGTCACAGTGCAATTCATTGCAATGGTGGGAGTGTGTCAGACCTTGGCATGCTTCCTCCATTGCAGTGAATGAATTGGCTGTGCTAGAGTCCCCCTGACTGACACAGCGGGCCGTCCCTTTCAGAGGTCGCCAATGAATGGGCCTGCACTCCATTACACTATATCTCAGCCCCTGTTAAACCGGACCTTCACCCAGAATAAGAGTATATCGTATATGTTTCCCCCACCCTGTACATACAGATTGCCCACATGAAAATCATCCTACCTACCTATTGCATTTTTTGACCCTTTATACATCCAAGACGGCCCATGGAGTCTCAGGCTGCCTGCAAACAGGAAGTGTCTTCTGACGTTCTGAGTTCTGGGATTCCTGACCTTTTCCTAACCCCAGCTCTGTTCTGACTTGAGCATTAACCTGCCCTCTTGTAATTTTGCCCCCTCCACCTCTCCTTATTATGTGATGCTTCTAAGGCAAGATGGCAGCACACATATCCTAGAGTCTCCAGCGGGGAATAAATAAAAAGTGACTAAAAATGTAAAAAATATTAATTTTAGAAGCTGGGGAATAGATTTTCTAGAAGGTCTGGGCTTTCATTAAATGATGCTGAAGGTCCGGTTTATGTTCTGCACTACTGGACTAGGAAGAGTAGGTTTGCTTTTTACCTGCCTGGGCAGACCCTTTAAAGCAGAAGCCCAGTGTAACTGAACTGCACTGCACTGCCCTCCCCGCCTCCCACCAACCACATTTGATTCTGGATATTAAAATACAAACAAGCCTTGTTAGTCTGTTGTTCAGTGTAGGGGAGGGGGTGCAGGGAGACTATCTGCTAAGCCAGCCAATTATTGTGTAGGGTGAGGAGGTGCAGGGAGACTATCTGCTAAGTCAGCCAATTATTGTGTAGGGGGAGGGGGTGCAAGGAGACTATCTGCTAAGTCAGCCAACTATTGTGTGGGAGGAGGGGGTGCAGGGAGACTATCTGCTAAGTCAGCCAATTATTGTGTGGGAGGAGGGGGTGCAAGGAGACTATCTGCTAAGTCAGCCAATTATTGTGTAGGGTGAGGGGGTGCAGGGAGACTATCTGCTAAGTCAGCCAATTATTGTGTGGGAGGAGGGGGTGCAAGGAGACTATCTGCTAAGTCAGCCAATTATCGTGTAGGGTGAGGGGGTGCAGGGAGACTATCTGCTAAGCCAGCCAATTATTGTGTAGGGTGAGGGGGTGCAGGGAGACTATCTGCTAAGTCAGCCAATTATTGTGTAGGGGGAGGGGGTGCAAGGAGACTATCTGCTAAGTCAGCCAATTATTGTGTAGGGTGAGAGGGTGCAAGGAGACTATCTGCTAAGTCAGCCAATTAGTGTGTAGGTGGAGGGGGTGCAGGGAGACTATCTGCTAAGTCAGCCAATTATTGTGTAGGGGGAGGGGGTGCAAGGAGACTATCTGCTAAGTCAGCCAATTATTGTGTAGGGGGAGGGGGTGCAAGGAGACTATCTGCTAAGTCAGCCAATTATTGTGTGGGAGGAGGGGGTGCAAGGAGACTATCTGCTAAGTCAGCCAATTATTGTGTAGGGGGAGGGGGTGCAGGGAGACTATCTGCTAAGTCAGCCAATTAGTGTGTAGGGGGAGGGGGTGCAGGGAGACTATCTGCTAAGTCAGCCAATTATTGTGTAAGGGAGGGGGTGCAAGGAGACTATCTGCTAAGTCAGCCAATTAGTGTGTAGGGGGAGGGGGTGCAGGGAGACTATCTGCTAAGTCAGCCAATTAGTGTGTAGGGTGAGGGGGTACAAGGAGACTATCTGCTAAGTCAGCCAATTATTGTGTAGGGTGAGGGGGTGCAGGGAGACTATCTGCTAAGTCAGCCAATTATTGTGTAGGGGGAGGGGGTGCAAGGAGACTATCTGCTAAGTCAGCCAATTATTGTGTAGGGGAGGGTGGGCAGGGAGACTATCTGCTAAGTCAGCCAATTATTGTGTAGGGGGAGGGGGTGCAGGGAGACTATCTGCTAAGTCAGCCAATTATTGTGTAGGATGAGGGGGTGCTGGGAGACTATCTGCTAAGTCAGCCAATTAGTGTGTAGGAGGAGGGGGTGCTGGGAGACTATCTGCTAAGTCAGACAATTATTGTGTGGGAGGAGGGGATGCAGGGAGACTATCTGCTAAGTCAGCCAATTATTGTGTAGGGGGAGGGGGTGCAGGGAGACTATCTGCTAAGTCAGCCAATTATTGTGTAGGGGGAGGGGGTGCAGGGAGACTGTCTGCTAAGTCAGCCAATTATTGTGTAGGGGGAGGGGGTGCAAGGAGACTATCTGCTAAGTCAGCCAATTATTGTGTAGGGGAGGGTGGGCAGGGAGACTATCTGCTAAGTCAGCCAATTATTGTGTAGGGGGAGGGGGTGCATGGAGACTATCTGCTAAGTCAGACAATTTTTGTGTAGGGTGAGGGGGTGCAGGGAGACTATCTTCTAAGTCAGCCAATTATTGTGTAGGGTGAGGGGGTGCAGGGAGACTATCTGCTAAGTCAGCCAATTTTTGTGTACGGTGAGGGGGTGCAGGGAGACTATCTTCTAAGTCAGCCAATTATTGTGTAGGGGGAGGGGGTGCAGGGAGACTATCTGCTAAGTCAGCCAATTTTTGTGTAGGGGGAGGGGGTGCAGAGAGACTATCTTCTAAGTCAGCCAATTAGTGTGTAGGGGAGGGGGTGCAAGGAGACTATCTGCTAAGTCAGCTAGTTATTGTGTAGGGGAGGGGGTGCAAGGAGACTATCTGCTAAGTCAGCCAATTATTGTGTAGGGGGAGGGGGTGCAAGGAGACTATCTGCTAAGTCAGCCAATTATTGTGTAGGGGAGGGGGTGCAAGGAGACTATCTGCTAAGTCAGACAATTTTTGTGTAGGGGGAGGGGGTGCAGGGAGACTATCTGCTAAGTCAGCCAATTATTGTGTAAGGGGAGGGGGGTGCAGGGAGACTGTCTGCTAAGTCAGCCAATTACTGTGTAGGGGGAGGGGGTGCAAGGAGACTATCTGCTAAATCAGCCAATTATTGTGTGGGAGGAGGGGGTGCAGGGAGACTATCTGCTAAGTCAGCCAATTATTGTGTGGGAGGAGGGGGTGCAAGGAGACTATCTGCTAAGTCAGCCAATTATTGTGTAGGGTGAGGGGGTTCAGGGAGACTATCTGCTAAGTCAGCCAATTATTGTGTAAGGGGAGGGGGTGCAGGGAGACTGTCTGCTAAGTCAGCTAATTATTGTGTAGGGGGAGGGGGTGCAAGGAGACTATCTGCTAAGTCAGCCAATTTTTGTGTAGGGTGAGGGGGTGCAGGGAGACTATCTTCTAAGTCAGCCAATTTCTGTGTAGGGTGAGGGGGAGCAAGAAGACTATCTGCTAAGTCAGCCAATTAGTGTGTAGGGTGAGGGGGTGGAAGGAGACTATCTGCTAAGTCAGCCAATTATTGTGTAGTGGGAGGGGGTGCAGGGAGACTATCTGCTAAGTCAGCCAATTAGTGTGTAGGGTGAGGGGGTACAAGGAGACTATCTGCTAAGTCAGCCAATTATTGTGTAGGGGAGGGGGTGCAGGGAGACTATCTGCTAAGTCAGCCAATTAGTGTGTAGGGGGAGGGGGTGCAGGCAGACTATCTGCTAAGTCAGCCAATTATTGTGGAGGGGGAGGGGGTGCAGGGAGACTGTCTGCGAAGTCAGCCAATTATTGTGTAGGGGGAGGGGGTGCAAGGAGACTATCTGCTAAGTCAGCCAATTATTGTGTAGGGGGAGGGGGTGCAGGGAGACTATCTGCTAAGTCAGCCAATTATTGTGTAAGGGGAGGGGGTGCAGGGAGACTGTCTGCTAAGTCAGCCAATTATTGTGTGGGAGGAGGGGGTGCAGGGAGACTATCTGCTAAGTCAGCCAATTATTGTGTGGGAGGAGGGGGTGCAAGGAGACTATCTGCTAAGTCAGCCAATTATTGTGTAGGGTGAGGGGGTGCAGGGAGACTATCTGCTAAGTCAGCCAATTATTGTGTAAGGGGAGGGGGTGCAGGGAGACTGTCTGCTAAGTCAGCTAATTATTGTGTAGGGGGAGGGGGTGCAAGGAGACTATCTGCTAAGTCAGCCAATTTTTGTGTAGGGTGAGGGGGTGCAGGGAGACTATCTTCTAAGTCAGCCAATTTCTGTGTAGGGTGAGGGGGAGCAAGAAGACTATCTGCTAAGTCAGCCAATTAGTGTGTAGGGTGAGGGGGTGGAAGGAGACTATCTGCTAAGTCAGCCAATTATTGTGTAGTGGGAGGGGGTGCAGGGAGACTATCTGCTAAGTCAGCCAATTAGTGTGTAGGGTGAGGGGGTACAAGGAGACTATCTGCTAAGTCAGCCAATTATTGTGTAGGGGAGGGGGTGCAGGGAGACTATCTGCTAAGTCAGCCAATTAGTGTGTAGGGGAAGGGGGTGCAGGGAGACTATCTGCTAAGTCAGCCAATTTGTGTGTAGGGGGAGGGGGTGCAAGGAGACTATCTGCTAAGTCAGCCAATTATTGTGTAGGGGAGGGTGGGCAGGGAGACTATCTGCTAAGTCAGCCAATTATTGTGTAGGGGGAGGGGGTGCAAGGAGACTATCTGCTAAGTCAGACAATTTTTGTGTAGGGTGAGGGGGTGCAGGGAGACTATCTTCTAAGTCAGCCAATTATTGTGTAGGGTGAGGGGGTGCAGGGAGACTATCTGCTAAGTCAGCCAATTTTTGTGTAGGGGGAGGGGGTGCAGGGAGACTATCTTCTAAGTCAGCCAATTAGTGTGTAGGGGAGGGGGTGCAAGGAGACTATCTGCTAAGTCAGCTAGTTATTGTGTAGGGGAGGGGGTGCAAGGAGACTATCTGCTAAGTCAGCCAATTATTGTGTAGGGGGAGGGGGTGCAAGGAGACTATCTGCTAAGTCAGCCAATTATTGTGTAGGGGAGGGGGTGCAAGGAGACTATCTGCTAAGTCAGCCAATTATTGTGTAGGGGGAGGGGGTGCAGGGAGACTGTCTGCTAAGTCAGCCAATTATTGTGTAGGGGGAGGGGGTGCAAGGAGACTATGTGCTAAGTCAGCCAATTATTGTGTAGGGGAGGGGGTGCAGGGAGACTATCTGCTAAGTCAGCCAATTTTTGTGTAGGGGAGGGGGTGCAAGGAGACTATCTGCTAAGTCAGCCAATTATTGTGTAGGGGGAGGGGGTGCAAGGAGACTATCTGCTAAGTCAGCCAATTATTGTTTAGGGGAGGGGGTGCAGGGAGACTATCTTCTAAGTCAGCCAATTAGTGTGTAGGGGTGGGGGTGCAAGGAGACCATCTGCTAAGTCAGCTAGTTATTGTGTAGGGGAGGGGGTGCAAGGAGACTATCTGCTAAGTCAGCCAATTATTGTGTAGGGGGAGGGGGTGCAAGGAGACTATCTGCTAAGTCAGCCAATTATTGTGTAGGGGAGGGGGTGCAAGGAGACTATCTGCTAAGTCAGCCAATTATTGTGTAGGGGGAGGGGGTGCAGGGAGACTGTCTGCTAAGTCAGCCAATTATTGTGTAGGGGGAGGGGGTGCAAGGAGACTATCTGCTAAGTCAGCCAATTATTGTGTAGGGGAGGGGGTGCAGGGAGACTATCTGCTAAGTCAGCCAATTATTGTGTAAGGGGAGGGGGTGCAGGGAGACTGTCTGCTAAGTCAGCCAATTATTGTGTAGGGGGAGGGGGTGCAAGGAGACTATCTGCTAAGTCAGCCAATTATTGTGTGGGAGGAGGGGGTGCAGGGAGACTATCTGCTAAGTCAGCCAATTATTGTGTGGGAGGAGGGGGTGCAAGGAGACTATCTGCTAAGTCAGCCAATTATTGTGTAGGGTGAGGGGGTGCAGGGAGACTATCTGCTAAGTCAGCCAATTATTGTGTAAGGGGAGGGGGTGCAGGGAGACTGTCTGCTAAGTCAGCCAATTATTGTGTAGGGGGAGGGGGTGCAAGGAGACTATCTGCTAAGTTAGCCAATTATTGTTTAGGGGAGGGGGTGCAGGGAGACTGTCTGCTAAGTCAGCTAATTATTGTGTAGGGGGAGGGGGTGCAAGGAGACTATCTGCTAAGTCAGCCAATTTTTGTGTAGGGTGAGGGGGTGCAGGGAGACTATCTTCTAAGTCAGCCAATTTCTGTGTAGGGTGAGGGGGAGCAAGAAGACTATCTGCTAAGTCAGCCAATTAGTGTGTAGGGTGAGGGGGTGGAAGGAGACTATCTGCTAAGTCAGCCAATTATTGTGTAGTGGGAGGGGGTGCAGGGAGACTATCTGCTAAGTCAGCCAATTAGTGTGTAGGGTGAGGGGGTACAAGGAGACTATCTGCTAAGTCAGCCAATTATTGTGTAGGGGAGGGGGTGCAGGGAGACTATCTGCTAAGTCAGCCAATTAGTGTGTAGGGGGAGGGGGTGCAGGGAGACTATCTGCTAAGTCAGCCAATTTGTGTGTAGGGGAGGGGGTGCAAGGAGACTATCTGCTAAGTCAGCCAATTATTGTGTAGGGTGAGGGGGTGCAGGGAGACTATCTGCTAAGTCAGCCAGTTAGTGTGCAGCAGCCCTGCTTAGCTTAGAGCAGTGGCGTAGAATGCAGAAGCACCACTCCAGTTGGGGGAATGGTTGGTTATGCCTGGTAAAATGAGAATCCCCCTATTTTGTTAAAGGTGCTGTATCGCAGAATCACCTAATGGTAAAAATCAATTTAAGTATGCTAGATATTAGGAGGAGGAGCTGCTTAAACACCCCAACTGAAAAAACAAATCCTGTCAAGGAGTGACAGGCATTGGACCATACCATTTCACTTTTACAACTCATCAGGTAGAATTCCAACATTACTCAAAAAGGATGCTCAGGTTGTGCCTTCCTATTGGAGGCATGCTAGATTGTACACTGATTATCCTCTATCCGGCGATGGGGGACAATGTGCGACCAGAAGGCTGCATGCTCAGCCACCATGCATTTTGAATTGTACTGACAGCACTAAAGGGATCAGAATATTGCATGGAAGTAAGTATATAAGTCTATGGAAAAGAAACACTGTTTATGGAAAGGACTGAAAGTTTTAACTGGATGTTATTACCCCAAAATCTGTAGATGTAGATGTTGTAAAGACAAAGGAGGGGTTACTAGCCCCCCCCCCCCAAAAAAAAATGATTCCTGTGTTATTGATACCTCTCAGTTCCCAGTGACATTTATATATATTCTGTTAGATGAACTTCATTTAAGAGCACTGTAAATGGAAAATACAACGAAATCACTATCATGAAGTAATTGTCAGTTCCAAAAAGTAGAACTGTTGAAAGTAATTCTAAACCTGACCATTTGTATGCTGTACATGATACCCTTATCATGTTATACATTTACAGTAAATATAGGTGATCTATTTGCTTTCTTCATTTGTAAATGTGCTTTTTAATCTCCTTCTGAGGGCATAGTCCTTTCTTTCATGCAAGTACTTGAGTCACCAAGAGTCAGAATCAATATGTGATAATAGTTTTATAATGTATGTTGTACAGTAAGGACAGTGAAACCTTTAATCCAGACAGTGGAATGTGCAAAGCATGACATCACTCGTAGCTATTATCTAATTACCCCCAGATTGGACTGCAGCTCCCCTCCAAGTGAAACATCAAAGAGGTCTGTTACTGACATGGAAGGCGGAAAATCATGTTGTCTCTACACCTGGACAACCATTGTAAGAAGAAGCAGCTCAGAAACCATATCCTTGCAGAAACCAAAGGGCTCATGTAAACTAGATTACATGATAACAAATCTGTCATCATTGAACACAACAGAATGTAACACAGTTTTTACTTACTTTACTATTTAAAAATTAAACTCTAATGCTGCTTTCACACCTATACATTGCTAGACAACAGTATATAGTAGTATAAAATGTGCTCATTTTGACTATTGTATGCACACATACAATAGTTTGCAGTGAAAACAAAAAAAAAAAAAAAACCAGCGAACCACCACTAGTGAACCACACTAGGGGGCAGTGAGTGCACACGTGCCTGAAGTGGTGGGCTACCTACAGTAAATCACGACACCCAGAGAGCAGTTGGGGGGTTAGGTGCCTTGCTCAAGAGCCCCTCCATCATATCTCAGCCGGGACTCGAACCTGCAAGCCCCAGGTCACAAGATCAGTTTTTAACCACATGGTATGCCATGTTTAGCTTGAAACAAAAACAACGTGGGGTCTCCTCTGGGCCAACCAGCCCAATGAAACAAGCAAAAGGGCTAGGAAAGCCGCTAAGGCTGCCTACAGCCACACAGAACACTACCCTCACATCTCTAAGCAAGGGGCTAATGATCTATTAGGGGTGGGCTCTAACTGACAATGTAGTGCCATCTCTTGCTCACATCATCTATAACTTCTAAGTGAACATTTCTTTGCATGGGTTGTCACCTGGTAAAAACATAATGTCAGCAGTAGCACATTGTGCAGGGCCTTTTACCAATTAAATTAACTTAATACCTAAACCCTACAGGAAAGTTCAGCAACAACTCGATGGGTAGATTTGGGGTATGCACCACACATCAGAACTTTTTTCTTCTGCTTGGCCCATTGTCAAGAGCTTATTTATCACCCTGCACCTAGGGCTTGTCCAATGGATTGCATCAGATAATAATGTATCCCCAAATAATGAGCTTTGAGAGATAAATCACAAGCTCCTAGAAATGGTGTCTGACCGCCATGACCAGCGGAAGATGAATTCGATTTCTTAAACACCAACAGGCCCCTTGTGAGGCCCTGAACTTTCACCCAGGGAAGATGTCACTAGACCTGACCATAGCCGGGGCTTTAGGTGAATATAGGTTCTCTTTAAGCTAAACAAAGAGTTAAGATGATTGCCACATAGCAACCATATAGCTGTCAGCAAATACATCGTAAACATGGAAATGGGTCACAGGCTATTGCAACAAGAAAAACAAAGATGGTGTTTTTTTACCTATTGTAATTAACAAAGGCAATTATTTGGTCATCTATATGTGCTAAGGGGGTATAAGGGGTTACTTAGTTTGCGTGGGGACCATTAAGGACATAGAAGAGAAGGGAATCCCCACCTTATTCTAAATAGATGGAAAGATTGGCTCTATATTCCCACACTGGATTCCATTAATAGTGGATTTGGGGGAGCCAAGAGCCCCCAAATCCATTTTGCAGTAGAATCTGTGTTTGCATTGTTGGGTTCCTGTATGACACAACACTAGGCCCCCAGTTCCTCAGTCTAAACAGAGTACCCATTCCTTTTTACGAGCAGAATATTTGCAAAAGATGATAGACGTGCTGTAGGTTGACAGTTTCAGACCTGAAATCTGACATATTGGTGTAATATATTTAAGCTTGGATTCTGTTTTTGTGAGAGAACACATATGTCTTAACACTCAGCTCATTTCTGTTTCCTGCAATTGTTTTGTTCCTTATACTAAGTTTCTAGTTCTCCATGGCTCTGCTCCATGTCTGGAATTGGTTTTGGCGGCATGCTGTAGCAGTGAGTGTTTTTCTAACTTATTCAGTTACTCAGACAATTCTTTTGATGGCATTCTATTCTATTATATTCACAGATATTTAGAGGGGGCAGTCTTTGCCAGATTATTTGCCTTACTGTTATCCCAAGTCTGGCAGTTTTCTATTACATTTTTAATGTGGGCTGTATCTCTCTTTTGGTCATTTGGCATTGCCAGCAGCCTATTATAGGATAGATGTGGATAGGTCTTTATATTGTTCGTGTAGTTGTGTTGTTCATGTAGTAATGCACTGAAATATTTGCCCCATTCCTATAAAACTACCCCTTCTATGTCACATTGCATGGGGATCATAAAAGAACAACTTTGTCTTGCTAGAGGACACGTCTAGCTTGCCTCATGATACTTGCAGGCCACATCAAGTTTCCCTTTGAGAATTCCTCATTTAAACATTACTGTTCTTACTACAAAAAGAAGTGCTGGTACTGGTAATGGAAACAAAATAGAAAGGTTGCAGGCGGTCAGACCAATTTGAAAATACCTGCGGTGTATGGGCCTTGGGGCAGTACAATGGTTTCTTTTGTACACTTGGTGATAAGGCGCGTCTCGACTTTTGCTCTTCTGCGCTCTCATTCCTAGCCTTCAGTGACCTGATAATCCCCTTGCAAGCATTGGAGGCTGCACAGAAGGGTGCCTAACGGCGAGGGGGTGATGTCAGGGGAGTTTAAAGGTGGTGCTCTTTTTAAGTATCAGCTAACCCTGCAGAAATACTACATGACTCCATTCATCTGGTGATATCTCTTTAAGCTTTTTTGCCTGTTGCTTCTCTGTCCTTTACTTGGATACTTTAATTGTAATCTTAGCACTGAGCATTATCACTTACATGGATTGTATTACTAATGTGACATTTTGTGTACGTGTTGATTATGTTTGGAATTTGTAACCTGTTTTATTGGCAGTTTTTTTGTGGGGGACAGTTGTAGTGGGGGGGGGGGGGGGCAGGTTACCATACAACATACAAAAGGTGTAGAGTTTTACACTGTAGTAGCCCAGCCAGTTGGTTTTATTGTTTTTATCCTTGTCTACTGTGTTTATGTATGCCCTAATATGCCTTGAATAAAATGTATGTGACTTTTGTGTCATTTTACTTTATTTATTTATTTTTTTTATTTTATTGAATTTCTTTGAGGCTTTATTGGAGGCTTGCGACCTGGGAGGTGCAAATGAGCAGCACAATCAGAAAAGACAAAAACCGCCATAGTACTTAACAAGGCAGTTTCATTGGTGTCTGTCTGGTCAGTGAACTTCACAGCATATGTAAAGTAAATCCATAGAACTTAATGGGTTACACTAGGACTGCCATCACAGTTTAATCTAAGAAGCAAGGGGGCACAAATCTTGCAAATAACCAGGGCACCAAAGCAAAGCTGCTGGAATTTAATATTCAATTAGAAACATATCCAAAATGCTTGGTAAAGGACACAATGTTGTAATGTCTAGAGCAGTGATACTCAACTGGCGGACCGGGGTCCGAATGCGGACCTGGGTGACAGATTTCCGGACCCCTGCCCTGACAGCCCTGCACTCAGTTGCGTCTGTGTTGCCATTAGGGATGAGCGAATCCTTCTAACGAACCTGAATTCACTCCGAATTTCAGGAAAAATTCGATTCAGCACGAACCCGAATTTTTAGTGGTTCCTGCTGACCGAATTTTCCCTGAAATAAAAAAAAAAATTCGATTCAGCACGAACCCGAATTTTTAGTGGTTCCTGCTGACCGAATTTTCCCTGAAATAAAAAAAAAATGCAGGCATGGTGGGAGCGGGGAGACCGGCCGGCTTCCTCTGATGACGCGTCCTCTGATGACAGCTGACAGCGCAGCCGGCCTCCCCGCTCCCACCATGCCGGCATTTTTTTTTCCATTTCAGGGCTTGGTGGGAGCGGGGAGGCCGGCTGCGCTGTCAGCGGGCGACAGAAGCCAGCTGAGCGATTCGCTAAAGTTCGATTCGGACGAACCCGAATTTCTTTGAGAAATTCGGCGAATCGCCCGAATCAAATTTTTGAGAAGTTCGCTCATCTCTAGTTGCCATGCTCAGAACTCCCTGGCACCTAGCACTGCAATATAAAGTACTGCAGGGGTGGGAAGTGGCATTGCAAGGTACACATAAAGCAGCCTTTTTTATATTTGCCTGGGGAATCTATAGCCCCTCCCCCAGTATGCTGATTTCTAACTAACCACCCACCATGACAGCCCTCCGCCCAGACCTTCACCTCTCATTGGATGCCTTTAAATGTACCTTTACGAGAAGTGGTTGAGTACCCCTGGTCTAGAGATTAGAGCGAATAAAACCCTGGTGTCTTCAAAAACGAACAAACCAAATATTTGCCGGTACTAATTTAATCTTCCTGGCAAACATCTCACCTTCTGGCAGTGCCCCAGGCCCAGAACCTACTAGACAGTCATATTTGCATCATATTGTTGCTTTGAATGATCTGTTGTGAACAGATATTACTCATGAACCACTTTAATATATATTGAAGAAGGGAAGATCCTATTTTGAAATTCAACTTCTCTTTAGCTGGTGGTTTTGTGTACTGAGCTGACATGGTAATTATCTACTTCTCTTTTATTTTTCTACAAAGATTTTTAAAGGTGTAAGTTTAGGTTTAGACCAGAAGTGGGCAATTATTTTTTCCATGGGGCCACATGAGAAACTAAAAATATTGTGGAGGGCTGGGCCAAAAGGCTGAACTGATTATATGTTATAGTTAAACATTGAAAATGTGAGGTTGCCTTACAAAAAATGTAATTTATTAAATTAACCACATTTTGTGTGTCCAGTGAGGTCTGACACAGCAAATTGGGATACCCCAGAGACATGATACCTGTAACCCAGCCCTGGACTCTTCACACTCCATAGGGCTGGGTTACATGGGTTTTGGTCTGCTTTAAAACATCATGACCAAATTAGGTTAGGATGGAATAACCCCCCCTCCTTTACATTATTATTAAAGTAACACAGCTCTGCTCACACTTTTTACTCAGTAGCAATGTGAAAAATTGCGGATTCCCTCACATAAAGCAAAACAAAACCCAGAGCGGCCACTGGTCTTCCCCCTGGAAACCCCAGATCGGATGCCCCACTGTGTGAAACCCTTTTTACTCAGTAGCAACATGAAAAATGGCAGACTCCCTCCCTTAAAGCGGAACAAAGCCCCGATCTGGGATGCCCAAGTGGAAGACCAGTGGCCGCTCTGGGTTCATTTCCACTTTAAGGGGGAGTCCACCATTTGTCAAGTTGCTACTAAGTAACAAGGGTTTCACACAGTGGGGCATCCTGATCTGGGTTACCCAGGGGGAAGACCAGTGGCCGCTCTGGGTTTTGTTCTGCTTTCAGAGAAGGAGTCACCTTTTTTCACGTTGCTACTGAGTAAAAAGGGTTTCAAAAAGTGGAACATCCCGATTTGGGAATGCCCGGGGGAGGCCTTGGATAAAAGGCCGTGTGAAACCCTTCCCACCTTGCAGCATAGTCCCCCCGCCCTCCATTGGTCTGGCCAGAAATAGACTACGAGAGCCAGTGCACCATCAGGCGCTGCGTACGGCGTATGGAATACAAATGCCAGCAGCCTACGACGTGAGGCACAGACAAGTGGCTAGAGTACCTCCATCTCCACATGCCGCACAGTACAGGCCAAGGACGGGAAGAGAAACTCCGCCCACAGCCAAACCTGCAGGAGGGAGCTGTCCAATAGGACAACAGACTCTAATCCACACACTCCCCCGCTACATTAGACTCACTACACAGGGGCAAAAGTGCTGTTCAAACCTGGCACTATCTCTTCTGGCAAGACTGCGTGGACAGTGGGCGGGACTGAGCGGCGGGGGCAGCGGCAGCATGCGACCGCGCACCTTACAGGGAATGCTGGTCGCAGGCCGGTCAGAGCCAATCAAAGGGCCGTATGTGGCCCTGGGGCCTTACAATGCCCAGGTCTGGTTTAGACAGACAATCAGAGCTAGCTTCAAATTTCAGCATGCACTTCTCTCCACCTTCCCCACCAAATGAACATATAATGAAACATATTAGCTTTCTTACTAAAGACCAAGGTTCCAGATCCTCTGCAGCTTCACCCCTATTCATCAATGTATGTGGAGTTCTGGGAATGCAGTGCAAAAAGAGTGGTAGTGATCAATTGGCAATGGCCTCCTTTGAAACATCTAGTGATGACAAATTTACACATACTGTAGTAAACATAACCTGAAATCATTTTTACAATCAGCCATGTCTCCTAATAAAAATCTCAAATTTCCTGTCTCCTCCGAGATAAACATAATCATTAAGAAAGATGTCTTTTAAAAAAGCTTTTATGACTAATTATTTTTACATTAGATCTACCGCTAACACATGCTGGGAACTATTAAGTGCTACAACATAACAGGAGTAACTATGCAATAATATGCTGCTGCTGGTGGGTAGTGATGCCCACAGGGCATGATTACTCTTTCATAGACACGAAACACTGTGCTGCTGAGACCTTTAATTCTTCCCTGTTGAGCCATGTTGTATTGCCAGAATTGTTAGTCCATCCCTGTTGATTTCTTTTGGTTTGTTGGGATCCGGAGTTCTTCTCTTCTGAGCTGTGCTGTGTAATTGGGACATGTAGTTCTTTTCCTCTAATGAGCCAACTTACAGTCTCCTCGGTTAAACTAAACCCCCAGAGCTCTTCTTTTTCACCATTAGGTAATGGGAGTATTAATGGTCTGTCAACAAAAAGTAGGGATAGGCATGTGCCAGGGCATGAAGGTAATTGGTTTTTCTGGAAGTCACTTGATTTGTCCCTATTTTCTGGTCACCCAGTAAGACTCATCCAGTGATACATTTCTTCCCCCACCGCTCTTCCCCAAGTCACTGCAAATGTCCATAGAGTTAAGCCTGCAAAAGGCCACACTTCTTGAACCTTAGGCTTACTCATCCACAGGCCTCCAAGAGGTAAAATGGGGAGGCAGAGAAGAAGGGCACTTTATCTTATGTTTCCTCCATGATGTCTAAGTTACAGGCAGGGATGGTGGAAAACAGAGCTTGTTGCTGGAAATGTTGGGGACAGGTAAGTTGTCAAATTTCTCTGCCTGTCAACTCTGCAATAATCCCATTCAGGGCAGTGACAATGCCCAGCCCTGGGCACCATGTACCCCAGCCTCAACAGTGTGCTATACCTTCCCAAGTTCTAGTCTTGTGGACATGGGCCACAAGGAAGTAGTCTGCAAGCCACATGTGGCCCCAAACTACATGATGGGGATCTTTGCCTTAAAGCAAGAGATATGCTGTAATTTCATTTAACAGTGTGTGTTACAAATAGAATATGTGACATGTATGCACATCAGTATATGTCTCAATGTTTAATAGTCCAATATGGTCAAATTAGGCAGACTGGCATCCTCGAAGGGGGTAATAGCCCTGTGATTTAAATTGGTGTAGGGTCTGCTTGTAATGCTTGAGTTTGGCATCCTGGCAATTCCCTGTTATCATGAAGTTATCACACTGGTTTATGGAGCCTTCTATTTGCACCAAATTTTAGGTGGGGGCAGAGAAGTGAAAAGGTGGAAAATCTATATTTTTTAACCACTCCCTCGCCAGCTGAAAGCTCCCACAGAGATGCTGAAGTGCACCAAGGATCGATTCATCAAGAGTTGAACAAAGTTCTCATGGTAGTAAAAATTCATTTTATGATAAAAAAAGCCTGAGAATGTCACTGTTAGGAAGACAATGAAAGTCAATGACACTTTTTTAATCCTGAGAAAAGTAGTGAACGTTTTACTTCTTTTTACACTGTTGTGTTGATTATTTAGAATTGGTCAAGGCCAAAATGTTTGTTCTCCCAAACAACATGAGGAAAAAAATCCCTTGTGCCAAATCATCCCTAATCATACCTAATGTATGCTAGAAGGAAATAAGATGGGGGAGTAAGAGGACATGAAAGATGAGGTGGCTGTTAGACAGTCAAAAACACAGCATTTGAAGAAGAGAAGTTAGGGCCTGAGAGACCAATTTCTAACTAATTGATTTTATTATTTTATTTGGGTGAACGTGGCCAAATAATTAATGTAGCATGTTAAGCATGTCAATAAAATGTAAAACATTGAGTTGGTTTGTTCTAAAAAGCAGACCAGTTACAGATGTGACCTCCACACGTGGATACTCCTTGTGCTGAAAATCTCATAACTGAAACAACGCTGCTTGGTTTATTCCATAAGATTTCAGTTTCTTTGTGTTTAGTCATTCAACCGCAGGCTCCAGAAAGCTGTAAAATGATTCATGCAAAGAGTATCCTTACGGTTAAATTTTATTCACTAATCCCAGAGTCCCTCCATACCAGAGGAAGATTAGATCCAGGAGTTTATTAAGACTGCAAAGCATACTGTATGTCACTGACTGCCTCACTGAAACTTTACGTAGGGTAAAAAGGATAACCCAATACATTTGTAAACCATCAAACCTAAGCTGGACGGTCTTCAGCAATTCATGGCCCCCCACATAACTAAAATGTCAGTGTTCCCTATTAGCTATAACCATTCTTGCCTGTCTGCCTATAATAGCCATACACCCCCCCCTTCTATTCATACAGCCCTATCCAGGATGCCTCATAACACTAAAGTATATTTGGCTACCCTCATTCATTCTCCAATGATTTTTATTTATTTAATAAAGTCAAGCACAAAGTTCTGACAGGGGTTGTGTAGGACTTACCTCCCAGTTGGGCTGTGTTGCTCCCATGGCATCTCACGCTGGCTCACAATGAGGGTGACACTCCTAGCACAAGATTGCCCTGGGTGCAGTGGATTAGGGGGGCCTCTGAACCAACCTCTGACCCTCTGCCTGTTCCTGGCATCTGCTCTTTTGTAATCCTTTGGCATAGACTTTCTTTGGACCACTTCATGGCTGACTCAGCTGTCCTGACCTTCTCAACATCAGATAGCATCTTTTGTGCTAGAAAGTGCAAGGGCAACCATGTAAAGATAGGCATGTCATGAGTCCCAGTAAATGGGGGCTTAACAATAGGTGGAGAAGCAGTGGAGATTGGTGGTTGCTGTCTGAATGTGGTTGGTCAGCTGGTCAGTAAGGGGCCATGAAAGATAACTATGCTGGTAACATTGTATACCAAGTATTATAACCAGCAAGGGAATCAAATATACCAGCCTAACATTTTTAGAGTTTTAGAGGTGAAAGAGGCAGAAGGAAGAGAAGGTAGCAGAATTTCCCAGGCTTGAACTGGGGTACCAGGCCCATGGACCTAGGGTTCTCTTTGTGGGATTTCTTAGTTCATACAATACTAACATTATTGAAGCCCCGGCCGTGGACATTTTGTGAAAGGAAAGAACAGCGACCCAAATCGCCGGCTCAGGTAAGTGTACAGCCACTTCCTATGTGCTGCACACTCTACATTAGGTTAAATCACACCTCTCACTTGACGCTTGCTGCCGATTCTGCTACCCATTGATACATTCGAGTCCCCATTGATTTCAATGGGGTTCTGTTTCAGGTCTAGTTCTGGTACCCGAACAAAACTTTTGTTCAAAGTTCGGCTGAACTTACCGAACCTAAACTTCTAGGAGTTTGCCCAATGCTAGTATAAACACTTTTTTTTATGACGACACCCCCTCATAAAAAAATCATCTATTTAATGCATGATTGTGTCCATTTTTACTTAGGACCCTACTCTATTTTATCCACTGCTTTGCCATTAGACAATACTGTCATGTTTGAAAAACACTAGTAGTATCAAATTACTGATGGGGGTCTCCGCTTTCAATAATATTTTCAGTTTCAGCCAGAAAAAATTGTGGTAATTTACCTTGAACTTGCATAGACTGCAATCTTCCATACCCCTTACTATTTTACCACCAGTGTTATTCTTCTGTGTATGCTTTTCTGAGTGAGAAGGAACTCTCTACAGTTATGGAATTCTAGGGAAATTCAATAATATTAGGAGAGGCTCTGATTTTTTTAGTGGCTCTCCAATTAAAAAAGTGGAACTCTAGTCAACATTGGTCTTATCATTGCATCCCAATTTACTGTAATTTTACTTATTGGGATGTCTCGATGCTGTGCAATGAGTGTGGAAACACTGCCACACAGCCACCATATTTAGACAGTGTTCAGCAATGACAGACTCACATCACAGACAATTGAATAAGCATCTCCCATGAATATTAGTAAGGTAACAACGTTTTAAGAAAGTGGCACACTGTCCCAAATCATTTACATGTCTCACAAATTAGTAAAGAATAAACATATTGTATACCTATTGCTAAAGTGTTTTTTTCTAAATAAGTAAAAAAGAAAAAAAAAAGAATGATTGCCTGTATATCCGAGCAAGAAACAATCCGAGGAAACCTATCCTTAATCATTCATTGTATATATGGGATATGGCTGAAAGACAAGGTATATTGCTTTTGGCACAAAAAGAAAATCTTTATGGAGTCTTCTATCTGACAGCATAATGCATACATCACATTGCAATGCTGTCTAAATTCCAATAGTAGGCTCATGGCTGCTTTAAAATGTATCACAGCTGATTACAATAGAAATAATTAAAATAAACAAATTGCTATTTGGCTTAAATCAGGGATGTCAAGCTTAAATCAGCATTCTGGATGTTTTTACATGGCTGGTAATAATAATGCTGTTTACTATGAACCAGTCCCGCAATTGGCTGGTGGGCAGTCCTGGGGGCAGGTTGTTCTGGTGGCGCCGAGGATGCGACCATGGCCCATATGACTGCCCAGAAACCAATCGTGGGAATGTGGGAATCCTTTCCCGGCGCTAGCTGGTAGGGAAGGTGAGGATTATGGTCGTTCTGGGGGGTTATGTGTGGGAGGGGGGACTCCAGTATTTTTAATGCCCCCCCCCCCCCAAGCTTGTTTTTATTAGCTGACTGTGGGACCAACACCTGTAAAAGAAAAAACAGGCGTTGGTCGGGTTTAACTGTTTTGCTCCTTCTAACTGCACTTTGTATTAAATGCTCATCTGTAATGTACTGTAATGTGAGTTTATCAAAATATAGTTACATTTCTCAATACAATTCTATAATTGTTCCATTCTAGATTCTAGCCTTTTAATAAGCATGAATCATTGCCAGCCCCATACGTACTTTTATAAATGTCTACATTTTAAAAACCTATAGTTCTAAATGGCAGGCTTGGCTAATCTGATTTGTCTATGGGCTTCATTGCAGATGTCGATAGGAGTGAAGATGCCCATCAGTTATGTGCAATTACTGTCAGAGCAATATGGGCTGTAACCACAGTCACATCAATGTCCCCAGTGACCTTAATATATTAGAAAATAAAAGGAGAAATAACTGTTGAATATCCCTGTAGAAAAGTCTGTTTTTTAGTTTTCATCAAAGTAAATATTTTGTTGTTATTTTAGATCATTTATAGGCCCTGTTTCGAGTTCCTTGTCTCCTGACAATAAGGATGCACTTTATCTCAAAATAAAGCACAAGATAAATATTGTTCTAGTGAATGTTTTAGGTGTAATTTATGCAGCTTTGAAACACACCTTAAAGAAGATCAAAAGTTGAAATAGACTTTTGGTCCCGAAATAATGCTTTACAGTGAAAACCACTACAGAAAAGCCCCCGCTGATTCAGTTGAGTTCAGTAAGAACAAAATGTTGGCAGAATTCAGATTAAATCCCGCCAGCTCTATTTGTATTTTTACAGAAAAACCCTCAGAGCCAGGAATTCATCTTTAGATAATGGCAGAGGGAATTTTTATCCAGCCAATATTTATTCCGAGTGAAAAAGGAATTGGAATTAAACTTTGAAAACATCTGTATATAAAAATACTAGTTACTGTATATAAAGTTACTAGTGTTGAATGAACACAAACCACAAATTTCGGGTCTGTTCTGAGCAGCCCATCAACTAGCTTCTAGCCCTCCAAACAGCCAATCAGGTCATCCAGTAAGCCGACCATCTCACTCCCTCCCGCCCCACTTGTGCTCAGGAAGGGGAGCACCCAGCCCGGGCAGAAAGCAGGTGAGCGCACACAGCACTCTGCCTGCTCTGGAGGATGATGGGGAGGCTTTGTCACAGTGTGCTATGGGGTGATGGGGGCTCTGTCACAGTCTGCTATGGGATGATGGGGGCTCTGTCACAGTCTGCTATGGGGTGATGGGGGCTCTGTCACAGTCTGCTATGGGATGATGGTGGCTCTGTCACAGTCTGCTATGGGATGATGGTGGCTCTGTCACAGTCTGCTATAGGATGATGGTGGCTCTGTCACAGTCCACTATGGGGTGATGGGGGCTCTGTCACAGTCCACTATGGGGTAATGGGGGCTCTGTCACAGTCTGCTATGGGGTAATGGGGGCTCTGTCACAGTCTGCTATGGGGTGATGGGGGCTCTGTCACAGTCTGCTATGGGGTGATGGGGGCTCTGTCACAGTCTGCTATGGGGTGATGGGGGCTCTGTCACAGTCTGCTATGGGGTGATGGGGGCTCTGTCACAGTCTGCTATGGGGTGATGGGGGCTCTGTCACAGTGTGCTATGGGGTGATGGGGGCTCTGTCACAGTCTGCTATGGGATGATGGTGGCTCTGTCACAGTCTGCTATAGGGTGATGGGGGCTCTGTCACAGTCTGCTATGGGATGATGGTGGCTCTGTCACAGTGTGCTATGGGGTGATGGGGGCTCTGTCACAGTCTGCTATGGGATGATGGTGGCTCTGTCACAGTCTGCTATAGGGTGATGGGGGCTCTGTCACAGTCTGCTATGGGGTGATGGGGGCTCTGTCACAGTCTGCTATGGGATGATGGTGGCTCTGTCACAGTCCACTATGGGGTGATGGGGGCTCTGTCACAGTCCACTATGGGGTGATGGTGGCTCTGTCACAGTCCACTATGGGGTGATGGGGGCTCTGTCACAGTCCACTATGGAGTGATGGGGGCTTTGTCACAGTGTGCTATGGGGTAATGGGGGCTCTGTCACAGTCTGCTATGGGGTGATGGTGGCTCTGTCACAGTCTGCTATGGGGTGATGGGGGCTCTGTCACAGTCTGCTATGGGGTGATGGGGGCTCTGTCACAGTCTGCTATGGGATGATGGTGGCTCTGTCACAGTCTGCTATGGGATGATGGTGGCTCTGTCACAGTCTGCTATGGGATGATGGTGGCTCTGTCACAGTCTGCTATGGGATGATGGTGGCTCTGTCACAGTCTGCTATAGGATGATGGTGGCTCTGTCACAGTCCACTATGGGGTGATGGGGGCTCTGTCACAGTCCACTATGGGGTAATGGGGGCTCTGTCACAGTCTGCTATGGGGTAATGGGGGCTCTGTCACAGTCTGCTATGGGGTGATGGGGGCTCTGTCACAGTCTGCTATGGGGTGATGGGGGCTCTGTCACAGTCTGCTATGGGGTGATGGGGGCTCTGTCACAGTCTGCTATGGGGTGATGGGGGCTCTGTCACAGTGTGCTATGGGGTGATGGGGGCTCTGTCACAGTCTGCTATGGGGTGATGGGGGCTCTGTCACAGTGTGCTATGGGGTGATGGGGGCTCTGTCACAGTCTGCTATGGGATGATTGTGGCTCTGTCACAGTCTGCTATAGGGTGATGGGGGCTCTGTCACAGTCTGCTATGGGATGATGGTGGCTCTGTCACAGTGTGCTATGGGGTGATGGGGGCTCTGTCACAGTCTGCTATGGGATGATGGTGGCTCTGTCACAGTCTGCTATAGGGTGATGGGGGCTCTGTCACAGTCTGCTATGGGGTGATGGGGGCTCTGTCACAGTCTGCTATGGGATGATGGTGGCTCTGTCACAGTCCACTATGGGGTGATGGGGGCTCTGTCACAGTCCACTATGGGGTGATGGTGGCTCTGTCACAGTCCACTATGGGGTGATGGGGGCTCTGTCACAGTCCACTATGGAGTGATGGGGGCTTTGTCACAGTGTGCTATGGGGTAATGGGGGCTCTGTCACAGTCTGCTATGGGGTGATGGGGGCTCTGTCACAGTCTGCTATGGGGTGATGGGGGCTCTGTCACAGTCCACTATGGGGTGATGGGGACTCTGTCACAGTCCACTATGGGGTGATGGGGGCTCTGTCACAGTCCACTATGGAGTGATGGGGGCTTTGTCACAGTGTGCTATGGGGTAATGGGGGCTCTGTCACAGTCTGCTATGGGGTGATGGGGGCTCTGTCACAGTCTGCTATGGGATGATGGGGGCTCTGTCACAGTCCACTATGGGGTGATGGGGACTCTGTCACAGTCCACTATGGGGTGATGGGGGCTCTGTCACAGTCCACTATGGAGTGATGGGGGCTTTGTCACAGTGTGCTATGGGGTAATGGGGGCTCTGTCACAGTCTGCTATAGTGTGATGGGGGCTCTGTCACAGTCTGCTATGGGATGATGGTGGCTCTGTCACAGTCTGCTATGGGATGATGGGGGCTCTGTCACAGTCTGCTATGGGATGATGGTGGCTCTGTCACAGTCTGCTATGGGATGATGGTGGCTCTGTCACAGTCTGCTATAGGATGATGGTGGCTCTGTCACAGTCCACTATGGGATGATGGGGGCTCTGTCACAGTCCACTATGGGGTAATGGGGGCTCTGTCACAGTCTGCTATGGGGTGATGGGTGCTCTGTCACAGTCTGCTATGGGGTAATGGGGGCTCTGTCACAGTCTGCTATGGGGTGATGGGGGCTCTGTCACAGTCTGCTATGGGATGATGGTGGCTCTGTCACAGTCCACTATGGGGTGATGGGGGCTCTGTCACAGTCCACTATGGGGTGATGGTGGCTCTGTCACAGTCCACTATGGGGTGATGGGGGCTCTGTCACAGTCCACTATGGAGTGATGGGGGCTTTGTCACAGTGTGCTATGGGGTAATGGGGGCTCTGTCACAGTCTGCTATGGGGTGATGGGGGCTCTGTCACAGTCTGCTATGGGGTGATGGGGGCTCTGTCACAGTCCACTATGGGGTTATGGGGACTCTGTCACAGTCCACTATGGGGTGATGGGGGCTCTGTCACAGTCCACTATGGAGTGATGGGGGCTTTGTCACAGTGTGCTATGGGGTAATGGGGGCTCTGTCACAGTCTGCTATGGGGTGATGGGGGCTCTGTCACAGTCTGCTATGGGATGATGGGGGCTCTGTCACAGTCCACTATGGGGTGATGGGGACTCTGTCACAGTCCACTATGGGGTGATGGGGGCTCTGTCACAGTCCACTATGGAGTGATGGGGGCTTTGTCACAGTGTGCTATGGGGTAATGGGGGCTCTGTCACAGTCTGCTATAGTGTGATGGGGGCTCTGTCACAGTCTGCTATGGGATGATGGTGGCTCTGTCACAGTCTGCTATGGGGTGATGGGGGCTCTGTCACAGTCTGCTATGGGATGATGGTGGCTCTGTCACAGTCTGCTATGGGATGATGGTGGCTCTGTCACAGTCTGCTATAGGATGATGGTGGCTCTGTCACAGTCCACTATGGGATGATGGGGGCTCTGTCACAGTCCACTATGGGGTAATGGGGGCTCTGTCACAGTCTGCTATGGGGTAATGGGGGCTCTGTCACAGTCTGCTATGGGGTGATGGGGGCTCTGTCACAGTCTGCTATGGGGTGATGGGGGCTCTGTCACAGTCTGCTATGGGGTGATGGGGGCTCTTTCACAGTCTGCTATGGGGTAATGGGGGCTCTGTCACAGTCTGCTATGGGGTGATGGGGGCTCTGTCACAGTGTGCTATGGGGTGATGGGGGCTCTGTCACAGTCTGCTATGGGATGATGGTGGCTCTGTCACAGTCTGCTATAGGGTGATGGGGGCTCTGTCACAGTCTGCTATGGGATGATGGTGGCTCTGTCACAGTGTGCTATGGGGTGATGGGGGCTCTGTCACAGTCTGCTATGGGATGATGGTGGCTCTGTCACAGTCTGCTATAGGGTGATGGGGGCTCTGTCACAGTCTGCTATGGGGTGATGGGGGCTCTGTCACAGTCTGCTATTGGATGATGGTGGCTCTGTCACAGTCCACTATGGGGTGATGGGGGCTCTGTCACAGTCCACTATGGGGTGATGGTGGCTCTGTCACAGTCCACTATGGGGTGATGGGGGCTCTGTCACAGTCCACTATGGAGTGATGGGGGCTTTGTCACAGTGTGCTATGGGGTAATGGGGGCTCTGTCACAGTCTGCTATGGGGTGATGGGGGCTCTGTCACAGTCTGCTATGGGGTGATGGGGGCTCTGTCACAGTCCACTATGGGGTGATGGGGACTCTGTCACAGTCCACTATGGGGTGATGGGGGCTCTGTCACAGTCCACTATGGAGTGATGGGGACTTTGTCACAGTGTGCTATGGGGTAATGGGGGCTCTGTCACAGTCTGCTATGGGGTGATGGGGGCTCTGTCACAGTCTGCTATGGGATGATGGGGGCTCTGTCACAGTCCACTATGGGGTGATGGGGACTCTGTCACAGTCCACTATGGGGTGATGGGGGCTCTGTCACAGTCCACTATGGAGTGATGGGGGCTTTGTCACAGTGTGCTATGGGGTAATGGGGGCTCTGTCACAGTCTGCTATAGTGTGATGGGGGCTCTGTCACAGTCTGCTATGGGATGATGGTGGCTCTGTCACAGTCTGCTATGGGATGATGGTGGCTCTGTCACAGTCTGCTATGGGGTGATGGGGGCTCTGTCACAATCTGCTATGGGGTGATGGGGCCTCTGTCACAGTCTGATATGGGGTAATGGGGGCTCTGTCACAGTGTGCTATGGGGTGATGGGGGCTCTGTCACAGTCCACTATAGGGTGATGGGGGCTCTGTCACAGTCTGCTATGGGGTGATGGGGGCTCTGTCACAGTCTACTATGGGGTGATGGGGGCTCTGTCACAGTCCACTATAGGGTGATGGGGGCTCTGTCACAGTCTGCTATGGGGTGATGGGGGCTCTGTCACAGTCTACTATGGGGTGATGGGGGCTCTTTCACATTCTGCTATGGGGTGATTAGGGCTCTGTCACAGTCTGCTATGGGGTGATTAGGGCTCTGTCACAGTCTGCTATGGGGTGATGGGGGCTCTGTCACAGTCTGCTATGGGGTGATGGGGGCTCTGTCACAGTCTGCTATGGGGTGATGGGTGCTCTGTCACAGTCTGCTATGGGGTGATGGGGGCTCTGTCACAGTCTGCTATGGGGTGATGGGGGCTCTGTCACAGTCTGCTATGGGGTGATGGGTGCTCTGTCACCGTCTGCTATGGGGTGATGGGGGCTCTGTCACAGTCTGCTATGGGGTGATGGGGGCTCTGTCACAGTCTGCTATGGGGTGATGGGGGCTCTGTCACAGTCTGCTATGGGGTGATGGGGGCTCTGTCACAGTCTGCTATGGGGTGATGGAGGCTCTGTCACAGTCTGCTATGGGGTGATGGGGACATTCTGTCACATACCCTGCTATGGGGTAATAGGGCCCTCTGTCATAAAGTCTGCTATTGGGTGATAGGGGGACTATGTCACATAGTCTGCTATGGGGTGATGGGGAGATTCTGTCAAAAATCCTACAATGGGGTGATGGAGGCTCTGTCACAGTCTGCTACTGGGTCATGGGGGCATTCTGTCACTGTCTGCTATGGGGATGATGGGGAATTGTTCTACAACATAGTCTGCTATGGGGGTGATGGGGAGATTCTGCCACACAGCCTGTTATAGGGTTATGGGGGAACTTATTTTTTTTAATAAAGGATACATAATATTAGTACTGTCTATAGAGATGGGCGAACCTGAACTCCAAGTTCGGGTTCGTACCAAACTTTGCAAGCTCGAGATCCCAAACCCGAACACGGACTTCCCGAACACCAGAACTAGCATAAAATAGCCAGTTACCTTGATTTCTAACTATTGATTTAAAACAAGAACATTTTAATCTGATATTTGCACCTGTACATATCTTCAGTCAAGTCACACAGAAATATACATAACTGGGAGGATGTATTTATACACAAATATGTCATTTTAAGATCCATATGTTTTTGATAATTATAAGTTTGTGTTACAAATAGAATAAACAGGCTCTCTGCTAAAATGTGATGCCCCCCCTCCCTAAAGGAGAACATGAAAATTTAGTGGTGATTACTTGACGAGATGAATGTACTGTATATTAATCCTAACTGATTAATTATTTCTTTTATGGTGGCGGCAGTGTCCTTGATAGAGCGGAACAGCTGCAGAATTCTAAGAAGGAATCCCAGGCATCCCGTGGCTGCAGCCAGCGGGGTCTATGATTTCAATAAGCAGCTCATTAGGTTTATTTAGAACATTTGCAATTGTATGTGCACAGACATTTTATGAATGTGAACACATGAAACATTTCAAACAGCAATCTTACGGCAGCTAACTGCTGCCTGCAAAACTCTCCCTGTTACACTGACAAGGAACAGATTGTGTGAAAATGTTTAAGTAGCTTCATTGTTAATGTAGTTCTGCTACCAGGAGCTATTTTATGACACCATGATTGTCAGAGCTGCTGTCTTCTTCATACAGTGTGGTTCCATGAGGCCATCTACGCCGTTACGGCCCATTCGTGACCTCTGCTGTGTAGTTCATACCCCGGCAGTTGTTCACTATTATTAAAGCGGACCAACAGTCAAAAATGACTTAAACCAGACCAACACAACAAACAGTGCTCATATGCTTCCCTCCCCAGGGCAATTTAGATTGCTGCATATAAAAATTTATTTACCCTTTTCTAACTCTTGCTGTGGTAAGTTTAAGAAAAAGATGGCGTTTCATGCATTTGCAGGCCACCTGCAAACAGGAAGTTCTGCTGGGCTTCCTGTTACTGTGTGGCCACTACCTTTAACTCTGCCAGGCTGTTGGTCCGGTTTATGTGACAGCCTGAGTAACACACCAGTCACACTGCTGCCGACTGGCCTGTGACTCAAAGTCCCAGCTTCATCTTCCTTGCAGATCGAGTTGATGAGTTGTTTTTTTAGTTATTGTGCTTAGCACTGGGAGAGGAAGCGGTGGGATGTTACAAAATGCTTGGACTTCCTTTTTAAAGATGTGTGACCATTAAATCGTATCTGTGGGTGCTCTCTCGAGTTGTGGCTGTAGTTTTATTTTTCCAGTTTGCCCTTTCTTCTTGTTTAAAGTGGCCTACACACTCCCTGGGAACTTCATGCAATGTAGGGTTTATTTCCACATGGACTCCCACACACCTACTTCCAGTGCACATGAGCGCCAAATTTAGAGCCACTCCCCTGCAAGGATTGCAACTGGACATTAATGAAGCTCTATTACGAAACTGTCTAACATTTGAATCCATAGTCGGGGTGGGGGGGGGCATAACTCACCAACTGAAGACATTTTTCACCAAGCTTGTGGTTTTATCTACTGGTAGAATCAAATCCAGGGGTGACATGATTTGAACATATCATTCCATTTTTACAAGGGGGAAACTGCTCCCCTCTAGCTGCTTGTCTCCAGCCCTGTGGAGGACAGCAGCAAAACCACAAATGTATTAAGCAGGCAGAGTAGATTCCACAATCATGTTTGCTTGTGTGTATTTTAGGCAGCAGCTGCACACACCTACTCAGACCTTCAGACCAGACCCTTAGATAAGGTGTTACTTTGGTTCATCCCTCATCTTTGTTGTCATAGCTGTGGGGCAGTACAGGTAGCCACTGGAGGTCTGTTAAGGATACCAATGCCTGGGATTTTGGGTCACCTGGCAACCTGAAATCAATCCAACATCCAATTTCTTACAAAATGGGTGTTGACTGCACTGCAGGATCAGGTGAGAAAACCTGGACTGACAAGCTATGCATGTACAGGAAACCAGGATACCCCCCGTACATAAACCCCCACAAGCCCTGGTTTTCTTTCCTGAGTCTTATTTCTCCAGTGAAATCAGTGCCTTCCATTTGCTGCCAGTGGTTTGGACTCCTTTGCCGGCTGAAAATCCTGAAGAGGATTTTGGACCACTTGACCCCAGGAAGCTAATCATGGAGCACGATTTTGCCAGGAGAACAGGGGGTGTATGCGCGGGGAGCATTGGGAATGGAGGGTGCCCCCCTACCCCCTAGTCTGGTCTTCAAGTCAAAATCCCTGCTTTAAAGCCTTGGTCTGCTATGGGGGCCAGCTCTAGGTTTGTGGGGGCCCTTGGGCAAAAGAGTCTTTGTGGGCCCCTAAGTAGTGTGTCACATGATGTCACCTTTGCTGCCTCAGATGGGTTATCTTCTGCTGCTGATCGCCCTCCAGTCCTTATTGCCTTTCCTGTAGCCTTTCCTGTAGCCACCAATTGTTGTCTAGTCATTGTTGCATTCTCTGCTGCCACCAAGCACCCTTCAGCACTCACTGTTTGCTCCGCTGCCACTAAAGACTTTATCATTGCTATCAGTTATCACCTGGTTTTCGCCACCTTCTGAGCTTCCATCAATTGCCCTCCATTCCATGCCGCCTTTTCCAATCACTGATCATCCCCTATTGCTGAGGTGAGCCATGAGTAGGTCTGCACACAACACCCGGCATTTGGTGGTTCGGATCCACTGTAAAATGGTCAAGTGTGAGTCTGAGTGGGCTCCTGAAGATGCTAGGGGCCCTGGCACATGCCCAGGTCTGCCCTGTGCTGGCGCCAGCCCTGGCCTTGGTGGATTGTTCAGGTGCATCCTACAATAAATAACCGTATTCTTCAGCTAAACACCATCACCATGTGATCTTCCAGGTTCAAACTGACAACAGGTCAGAGGCTAGCCTGGCAATAACGTTATTGCCATTGCTGCTCTCAGTAACAGCTAAACGGCCCGGACTCCTCCTACTTCTGCTCATGTGTGGGCTTTGTGATACGCGACATTCATCAGATTGCCCTTCTGATAGGTTGCCAGTGAAGGCATACATAGCAGAGTGAACAGGAAGGTGACTGAGCCAAAGGGCTGAATTTGATAAACGCAGGATCCTGAAGCTACAAGATTATATAGCCTGGCGCAGATATTTTTGCACCATTACATGATGCTGAGCATCCAAAACTAGGAACTTAGGCACCAGACCAGATGTCAGTTTAGACTCCAATTTTAGAATACCACAGGAATTTTCTGTACTATTTTTTCATTTAATTAGCTAGGAGCAAATATAAAAGTTTTTCATACTTGCATTGTCATCATTTGCTGTTATGCCACTTATTAAAAATGACAGTTCATTCAGTTCTTTATTTAGAAGAGGAGTAACATTTTTGGGCAATATGCCCTGTACATAGACAAACTAATCCTACGCCTTTAATGCCCCTACTCCCTTATTAGTAGATTCCTGAAATCTCCTTATCTCAGCTTCTTATTACAATCTCACACCAAAGGCCAAGGGCAGACCTAATGGCATCATGAAATTCTTCTTTTCAGCATTATTGAAGCAGCATGAAATTTACTGGTAAAAAGTTATTAGAGCCTATGTTTTCTCAACTGAATATCCAAAAAGATTAATATTTTCTCTATGAATAGAGAAAATAAATTAATGCAGAATAATGGAACACAGGTTTTTATGTAGATTGTTTAGATTTTTTCTAAATACCATCCTATCCAGCATTGCTGTAGCACATGTTAGTGCTATGGTTACTTTTGCCTCAGGTACATGTACAGATTATATATTTATTTGAATGATTAATACAATTTTTTTTCTATATTCTCTAGATTTAGCCGGGACAGGGCCCATCTGACTATGTTTCTACTTTCTGGACCGAAGAGAAAGATAAAGCTTTACCACACCACCAGGATTCTATGGACATCTGATCTAGCGCAGGAGTTCACAACCTCTTTTTATAAAGTTAAAAAGTACCACTTCGACATTTTCTGGTTGTCCCAAGTACCAGGCGAGCCCATAACTAACCCACTTTTTTGGGTGATCTCCAGATGGCGGAGGTTATATAAGGCCGCAGGTAGTCCCGTGGTGGTCAAAGACTTGGGGAAGGGAGACATAGGGCAGCCGGGCAACACCAGATATGAAGAGTGAAGCAGACAATCTTACAGTAATCACTGGGGTGGAATTTAGAGACATAGCAGAAGGCTTAAGCCACATACCAAAACGGAAGGCCATATGCCCAGTACCGAAGCTTAGTGCCCACAACAGCAACAAACGGTCTTTGACCCAACAGCAATCCATGCATGGTCTGGGTGTGCAGCTGCATAAGATAAGAGGGTTTTAATTAATGAAACCCAGACTATGCAGTCCCCAGTCTCTTTATTCTGAATGTGGCATGAAAATATCAGGCTAGACAGGGGCGTACATACCATAAAGGCAGGGGAGGCCACTGCTACTGGACCCATGGAAAAAGGGGCACGGTGCAAGCTGCTTTTCAACACCTTTAAGCACCTGTGGGCTCCATAGTGTTTTTGTCCGTGCAGTAAGATGCACAGGAAGGAACTAAGTACATGGAGAGCTGGAAAAAGAAGGGGCTGGCATCTTTTTTTTTTATGCACCCCACTATGACTTTTGTTATAGGGCCCTGTGAAACCTATGTACGCTCCCAATGCTGGATAGTACTCTTGAGGAGAGAAAGGCTGGAGACCACTGCTTTAGGGCATAGTCAGGGCTGATTATCACGTCAGGTCATTTTTCTTTCAGTTTTTATTTGATTAAAGTACACAAATTCAAGAAGACGCCCAGCACAAATCTGCGAATCATATTTTCTATCCAACTGTAGCTGAAGGACCACATGCAGTGGAACGTTCCTCCATAATTAGAGCTGCAGTCACCAGCTGAGCTCGGGCTCTTGTTCTGTTGCATAATTGGTGTGATATTCATTTTCCATTTTGAAGAAGTTAATGAATTTGCCAACATTAAACTGCTAGCAAAGTTCAAGAAACCTAAAACATTTATAGTCTATGAATAAATATAAAAATGGAACCACCAAAATACAATGCGATGTGTAAAAAACATGTCACTTCAAATAAATAAAAATCCTTTTATCATTTTATGAAAAATACAATATGTACCCATTTGAGGGTTATACATGGAAACATGAAAAAAATCTTACCCCCAGAAATTTGACCTTGTACAGGCCAGGATCTTAATGCACCCTTGTTCTTTTTCCCTCTTGTATGAGGCACCAGGTGCACCCATCCACCAACTCCAGAGCACTTAATAATTGGAGAGTGGGGGGCAGCAAAATGGGATCCACATGCACTTTGCAATATTGGGGTCACTTCAAAATCAGGTTAACATAGTACACTTTAGGTAAAAAAAATAGAAGTGTTCTATTTATACCTGATGCTAAACCAAAGAGGTGATTCAGAACCAGGTGAAGAATTTATGCTACTTTTTTTTAGAGAAAACTGCCATTCACTTTGATTGCATTGGGGGTGCTTCAGTACCAGGTGTAAATAGAACACTTCTATTTTTTTTACCTAAAATTAACTTCTTTTTTCTTTGTTTTTGGGTCTACAGGAAAGGGAACCATGTGCATACTGCATGTTGTGTTTGAGTTTAGGGGAAGGAGATCCATGTGAGCTCTGCATGTTGTTTGAGGGTCTATGGGAAAGGGAACTGTGTGCGCTCTGCGTGTGGTGTTCAGGTCTGGGGGGAGGATCCATGTGTGCTTTGCTTATTTAATTCTAAGTCTGAGATATCTGCTCGTACTAGACACTTTGGGGGGTTGAAGGGGACCTATTTCCCCCATCTACTGATTAATTGGGAGGTGCTGTTTACACTTTGTTTGTGGGGGTCTTCTGATATTTGGGTTCTGGAGGGCTTGCTTGCACTATTCTATTTTATTTTTTGGGATCTAGGCATGCTCAACCTCCAACTCCCTCCTGAGTGCGAGCAAATCTGAATGCGAGCGTGCTGATTGGACAAGAGGCCACACATGCGTTGTAAGACCGGCGAGTCAGAACGGGAAACCTAGGGGGGTTTCACACAGCAGGGCATCCCGATTGGGGTGCCATGGGGGCAAGTACCAAAACCCAGTATAGTCAAAATCCTGGGTTTTGGCCCACATTATTTTTGACCTGCTGGGACGTTCAATGCACACTTACAGAAAGATAATAGTGCCAAATAAAAAAAGAAGCAGACCTGTCAAGGTGGGCACAAATGGCAACAAACAAACGCAAAATGGCACAGTAAAACTAGTGCCATGGATTGTTTTTTTGGCACACTGTGTGGCATAAAATGGCTCAGCAATAAATAAAGTGGCATAATGTGCCTAACTAGTATCAATGAGAGATGGATAGACTATACAGACTATACCGTCTATCCATATTTATTGGGTGTTTTTAAACTGGCACAGAATGGCTCAGACTGGCGCACATAAAACACATAAAACACTTGAAAAGGGTTGTTTATTTGTACCAAAAGAAATTCTAGCTGAAAATCAATAATGTGTTGTGTTATAAATGTAAAAGATGTGACAGGCAAAACAGATGTAAAATAAATCATTTTCAGAGAAGTTTAAAAAAAGCATCATAAACTATTTCTGTACTCCTCTTATGCCCCAAATGCCATGGGCAAAATTTAGTTAAAACAAAAAACAAAACCTGGTAAAATAGCATGCAGAATAATTTTCCTATTATATCCTATGGACGTAGCAAACTATGCACCACAAAAAGCAGGCAAAATGACGAGTAAATGTGCGCTCATGGATTAATAAATGCCTGTTTCACACTGACATGCATTGATATGAAAAACACCATGTGCTAAAACTGGTGGAGAACAGACGCAGTGCTTTGATGAATCTAATCTCACTAATGATCGAGATATTTTTTCTCTCACTGGGTGTAGGGAGTGCATTTTACATGCATTTATGTATTTAGCAAACTGCTGTTCAGGAAACGGTTCAGATCAGTGGTCCCCAAACATTTTAGCACCAGAGACCCCTTTTATTGAAGTCAATTGTTCCAAGGTCCTCTGGGTGCTGGGGTGGGGTTAGGGCATGCTGGGGGTGGGTTTGGAGCGTTCTTGGGTTTGGGGGGACAGGGCTTTCCCCCGGGGCATCCCAATTTGCAATATTGTGAAACCCCCCAGATCGCCCTGTTAACTCACCTCTTGCCGATCCTATGGCACATGCGCAGGCTCTTGTCCTATCAGAACCATTTTCCGTTCATATGTCAATTAGCAAATGGCTCTGACTGGGCAAGAGCCCACACATGCGCCATTGGACTGCTTTTCCCTACTGGTGGATCCTGCTGACACTCAGTCACTGACAAAGCCAGTTTGGCTTGAAGTAAAGTGAGTCACGTCACTCCAATTCTCCTCACACAGAGCTGAGAGCTGGTGGGCGAAGGAAAGGGGGCAGATAAGGGTGGGGAGAGGGAGTATAAGAGGAGGATGATGGCGGGGTAGAGGAAGGCAGAGGAAGGCAGTCGCCAGGCGCCGAACACCGGGCACACATATCCAACAAGTAAAGGCAGTTCAGTGGCAGATGGGTTCAGGGGCCCCAATGTCATGAGGCGCAAGACCCCACTTCATCCTCATTTTACCCAGCTCTTGATGTTACCATTTGCAGTGCCGCATCCTGGTAGTGGGCCGCGTCCTGGGGGTTCGGGACCCCTGGATTAGATGATGTTATGTGGATAAGTGGCCAGTCTCACAAAATCTAAAAATACATATGTATACATGATATACATAGATATATATATATTAGAAACACGCTTACATGTAAAGCAGCTTTTAGCCCTGCTTTTATCTGATTTAGTAAACATAGTCATTTAGCACATATCAGAGATGAATGTATTACAACCCTAAAGCTGGAAAGCAAATGTTTTTATTTGAAGTGTGTCCCCCGAGGGTTTTTTTCTTTTGCATGCTGTGCATATGCTGCTGAAACTGCAAAATCCTTTAATTGACAGAACAATAAAAGGCATCCGTTTGCACAAATGACAAATAGACCGTTTTGTCAATAACTCATATCAAAAATGCTTTTTATGATTTGACTTGTAAAATAAAAGGCCCGCAGCTCTGAGCTGGGGGCGATAAATCTAGAAATGCCGCCACTCTGGTTTATTCTTGGACTGAAATAGGCATGAAATATTACTGCCATGCAGTATCTCAGAGTGCCTTCTGAATCGGGGTCTGCAAAGCAGTCTGTATGGTTTATTTAGCATCATAATAACCAACACCTTTTATAAGGTGGCGGCGTTAAATAAAAATACAGCCACACAGGTGACTGATGCTAACAATATTGTCAGGTCCCGTGGGACACCCACCTTCCAATAAATCAGCAACCCCCAATCTCCGCTGCTTTCTTCACCTATAGTAAGCCCCCGTTTGCCGGGACGCTAGACACGCCTCACCGGACACGGTTGCCCCCAGGTCTTGTTAGCACAAAGGATGCTGACTTATGCAGGGGAAGGCAGATGAACCAGGAACTAGACTGAGTAGCAATAAACGGACAGGGGTCGTACACGGGTGGTCAATACGAGGAGGCACGGTACAGTAGGGTTAGACGGAAGAGTAGTCAGGGCAAGCCAAGGGTCACAACGGGAGGTCAGAAGTTCGCGGTACAGTGGAGCAGGCAGAATCGTGGTCAAAAAACAAGCAAGGTCGGTCCAGGCGGCAATCAGGGATGGTCAAAAACACGGCAAGAATCACAGGGAGAAGGCTATCAAAAATCGCACCCAGTAGCACGCTATAACGGGCAAGGACTAACTGCAGGGTGAATGCTTTTATACAATGAGGGCTAACTGGATTGGCTGAGGGGGAGTGTGATGATAGGTGTCACATAGGATCCCTGGGCTGATTGCCCAGTTTGAACAGGAGGGAGGACCTAATCATTTGGGCTCATACTGATCACCTCCGGCGGGCGCGCTGTGTGAAGCGCCGCCGGAGGGCATATCTGGAGGCCAGGCGCGCGCGCGCGCGTGTACGATGTAGCGCGCCGGGAGCGCGCCGCACAGAGAGCGGCCGCTCCCGACGCTGCCGACGAGGAAGCCGCCCGAGCGGCTGCTCGTGACAGCCGAGCGGCGGGCGGGAAGGAGCGACGCCGGCCCGCCGCCGGCCCGCCGCCGGCTGCAACAGACGCCCAGCCCGCGGAGAGGAGTCGGCAGGGGGAGCGCAGGACAGGTGAGGTGGCCGCGCCCGTGACACTACCCCCCCCTTCACGAGGGGCCTCTGGACCCTTACCAGGCTTATCCGGATTCTCACGATGAAACCTATTAATAAGGGTTTTGGCATGGACATCCTTGGCCGGTACCCAACACCTTTCTTCAGGACCAAAACCCTTCCAATCTATTAAATATTGTAAAGAGTTTTGAATCACCCGAGCGTCGAGTATTCTATTAATTTCATATTCAGGCTCGTCTCCCACTATGATTGGAGGAGGAGATGACACCTGAATATTTTTGGCAGATTTTAACAAAGAAACATGAAAGGTCGACGGAATTTTCATGGATAAAGGTAACTTGACTTTAAAGGTAACATCGCTTAGTTTATCAATAATAGGAAAAGGACCGATAAATTTAGGTCCTAACTTAGACGAGGGTTGCCGAAGGGCAATATTTCTTGTAGAAACCCAGACCCAATCACCCACCCGAAATGGTGGTTCTAGTGACCTATGTCGGTCCGCAAAGACTTTATAAGTTCTAGAGGCTTTCTTTAAGTTAGTCTGTATCTCAGACCACACTTTAGTCCTTTCTCGTAGCCATTCTTCCAATGCCGGCAAGTTGGAGGAAGGACCAGAGAAGGATGATGCCTTAGGATTTCTACCGTAATTACAAAAGAAAGGCGAAAACCTAGTAGATTCACTAGGCGCATTGTTAAAGGCGAATTCCGCAAATTCGATGAATTCCGCCCATTGTTCTTGGCGGTCGGACACAAAACAGCGTAGATATTGTTCTAAGCATTGGTTTACCCGTTCAGTCTGTCCGTTAGACTGAGGGTGATAGGCGGTAGAAAGCGACACTTTAATACCTAAACGATTGCAGAAAGCTTTCCAAAAACGGGACACAAACTGAACTCCTCGATCCGAAACAATATTCCGCGGTAGACCATGGAGGCGAAAAACATGTTTAGTGAATAATTGTACTAAATCTGGTGCCGACGGAAGTTTTATCAATGGAATAAAGTGTGCCATTTTACTGAAGCGGTCCACCACCACCCAAATTACAGAATTCCCCTGCGACGGAGGAAGATCAACAATAAAGTCCATGGATATGTGCGACCATGGTTCAGTGGGGATTTCTAAAGGAACTAATAATCCTGCAGGAGACCCATGAGTAGTCTTACTCCGTGCACATACTGGACATGCTTCGACAAATGCGGAAGTATCGCGTCGGATGGTGGGCCACCAGACATGACGTTTGGCGATAGCCAAGGTCTTCCGAACACCTAAGTGACCGGCAGACTTGGCATCATGAAGTTCCTGTAAAACGGCAAGACGTAAGTGAGGTGGAACAAATAAACATTCGGAGGGTTTGCCAGGAGGGGAATCAACCTGAAATGGCATTAACGAGCTAGACAAGTCAGGGAGAAGAGTGGCCACAACACAACCTAAAGGCAAAATCGATTCAGGAGGACCGCCCTGGTCCTTACAATCCCCGAAATTACGGGATAGAGCATCTGCTTTAGCATTCTTCTTCCCCGGCTTATAGGTAATAATGAAATTAAATCGAGAAAAGAAGAGTGCCCAGCGAGCCTGACGGGAGTTGAGTCTCTTGGCGGACTCTAAATATTCTAGATTCTTGTGATCAGTATATACAGTGATAGGGTGTAGGGAACCCTCTAGCCAGTGACGCCATTCTTCAAAGGCCAGTTTAATACCCAATAGTTCCCTATTCCCAAAATCGTAATTGCGTTCGGCGGGCGAAAATTTACGAGAGAAGAATGCACAAGGATGTAGTTTCTCAGGACTGCCCGCATACTGAGAGAGGACAGCTCCTACTCCCAGTTCCGAGGCGTCAACCTCCAACAGGAATGGAAGCCGGGTATCGGGATGTATCAAAATGGGAGCGGAGGTGAAAGTTTCTTTTAATACTTGAAAGGCGTTTTTAGCTGAGGGAGGCCACTCCTCAACAAAAGCGCCCTTACGAGTGAGATCTGTTAAAGGACTCACTATGGACGAGAAACCCCTTATAAATTGTCTGTAAAAATTCGCAAATCCTAAAAATCTCTGAAGCGCCTTAAGGGTTCTAGGTTGTTCCCACTCCATTATAGCAGACACTTTGGAGGGATCCATCACCAACCCACGCTTGGAGATAATAAATCCTAGGAATGGAATTTCAGACACTTCAAATACACATTTGGAGATTTTAGCATACAGACGATTTTCCCGCAATCTCTGCAACACCGCTTTGACATGTTGACGGTGCTCCACCAGGGAGCGGGAAAAAATCAGTATGTCATCCAAATAGACCACGAGAAATTGACCTAGAAAATCACGAAATATGTCATTGACAAAATCTTGGAACACTGCTGGAGCATTACATAATCCGAATGGCATCACTAAATATTCATAATGCCCATCCTTTACATTGAAGGCTGTCTTCCATTCATCCCCCTGACGTATGCGAATAAGGTTATATGCCCCTCGAAGATCTAACTTGGAGAAGACCTGAGCTCCAGAGACCTGATTAAAAAGGTCATTGATTAATGGTAGTGGATATCTATTCTTTACAGTAACCTTATTCAACCCTCGATAGTCTATACAGGGGCGTAAGCCGCCGTCCTTCTTCTCGACGAAGAAGAACCCAGCACCGGCAGGAGAGGTAGATGGACGGATAAATCCCTTCTGGAGGTTCTCGGTAATATAATCTTTCATAGCCTGCTCTTCAGACCGTGTGAGATTATATAGTTTCCCTCTAGCGGGCATAGTACCTGGGAGTAACTCAATAGGACAGTCGTAGGCCCTATGGGGTGGAAGAATATCAGCGGACTTTTCCGAAAATACGTCTGCCCAATCAGCGTAGACTGGAGGTAAACCATCTAGGATGATAGGTGTGGATCTAAGGGATATGGAGAAACAATGATTTTGACATGAAGGACTCCATTTCACCAGGTCCCCAGACCTCCAATCTATCACTGGGTTATGGGCCTTTAACCAGGGAAATCCCAAAACAATAGGGGATATGGGACTTTCAATAACAAGAAACTCTATTTCTTCCGAGTGGGCAGATCCTACGATTAAATTTACCCAAGGAGTCTTGTAGGAGACCAACCCTCCCTCAATGGGCTTATTATTGACCGCCAGGACCCGAAGGGAATTTTCTAAAGGAATTAACGGAATTCCAAGAGTGATGGCTAGTGATCTATCCAGGAAATTGCCAGCCGCTCCACTATCAACGAAGGCGGAGGCAATAGTCCTGGAAGGACCCCAAGAGAGTGTAACGGGTAGGAGTACTCGATTATCAAGAGGGAACGATACCTGACCGCCTAGATGAAGTCCCTCAGCAGGATCTAGGCGCTGAAGTTTCCCGCCACCGGAGCCTTGTTTGGGCAGGTCTTGGCAAAATGACCTGGATTTCCACAATAGAGGCAGAGGCCTTGGGATCTGCGCCGAACCTTCTCTGCCTGAGAGAGATGGGTTACTCCAAGTTGCATTGGTTCCTCAGGTGACAAGGAAGGAGAGGAAACGGCTGCCCCCTTAAAGCTTGGCTCTTGGCGTGAGGATCCCCAAGGTTGGTCCTTGCCTCTTTCCTGGCGTCTCTCTCGGAGACGTCGATCCACCCTAATGGCCAGCTGCATGTATTCGTCCAGGCTCTTAGGCAAAGGATAATTCACAAGGATGTCTTTGATGTTCTCAGAGAGTCCAATCCTAAATTGGCTACATAAAGCTGGATCGTTCCATTTGGAATCTATAGCCCATCGCCGGAATTCTGCGCTGTACTCCTCCGCAGAGCGTTTGGCCTGTCTCAGGTTCCGTAATTTAGAATCCGCCGTTGCAGCCCGATCTGGATCAGCATATAGAAGTTCCATAGCCGAGAAAAATGAAGAGACCGACTGTAAAGCTTCATCAGTCGGAGCTAAACCAAACGCCCAGGTCTGTGGGTCGCCCTGGAGAAGTGAAATGACCAAGCCAACACGTTGCGATTCTGATCCAGACGCGTGGGGTCGAAGGCGGAAGTAGAGCTCGCAAGAGTTCTTGAAGTTAGAAAACTTCGCCCGATCCCCGAGAAATTTTTCCGGGAGAGGAATCTTGGGCTCGATGGCAGGGCTAGGGTCCACTGGCGCAGGAATCTGACGACTCTCCTGAGTTGCCACTCGCTGAGCCAGCTGGTTAATGGCAGTGGCCATAGCTTGAACCTGTTGTATCAGTTCTTCCATCTAGAAAGGTATATGGGGCCCGTTATAATGTCAGGTCCCGTGGGACACCCACCTTCCAATAAATCAGCAACCCCCAATCTCTAGACACGCCTCACCGGACACGGTTGCCCCCAGGTCTTGTTAGCACAAAGGATGCTGACTTATGCAGGGGAAGGCAGATGAACCAGGAACTAGACTGAGTAGCAATAAACGGACAGGGGTCGTACACGGGTGGTCAATCCGAGGAGGCACGGTACAGTAGGGTTAGACGGAAGAGTAGTCAGGGCAAGCCAAGGGTCACAACGGGAGGTCAGAAGTTCGCGGTACAGTGGAGCAGGCAGAATCGTGGTCAAAAAACAAGCAAGGTCGGTCCAGGCGGCAATCAGGGATGGTCAAAAACACGGCAAGAATCACAGGGAGAAGGCTATCAAAAATCGCACCCAGTAGCACGCTATAACGGGCAAGGACTAACTGCAGGGTGAATGCTTTTATACAATGAGGGCTAACTGGATTGGCTGAGGGGGAGTGTGATGATAGGTGTCACATAGGATCCCTGGGCTGATTGCCCAGTTTGAACAGGAGGGAGGACCTAATCATTTGGGCTCATACTGATCACCTCCGGCGGGCGCGCTGTGTGAAGTGCCACCGGAGGGCATATCTGGAGGCCAGGCGCGCGCGCGCGCGTGTACGATGTAGCGCGCCGGGAGCGCGCCGCACAGAGAGCGGCGCGGCCGCTCCCGACGCTGCCGACGAGGAAGCCGCCCGAGCGGCTGCTCGTGACAGCCGAGCGGCGGGCGGGAAGGAGCGCCGCCGGCCCGCCGCCGGCTGCAACAGACGCCCAGCCCGCGGAGAGGAGTCGGCGGGGGAGCGCAGGACAGGTGAGGTGGCCGTGGCCGTGACAAATATGGAATGAAAAATTAGCTTCTTTTCTTCTGATTCATATATAAAATACATGACTTGTTTGATTCTTTAGTTTTTGGGTTATATCAGCCTTCAGGATGGAAACTTGATAAAGTTGTTCCAGCTGAGATGCTTAACCCCAACTCCAAAAAATATCGCTAGTGCTATCAAGTGACTCTTCAAGGATGGACATCTGCAAAGGGTCTAGAACAGGTATAGTTTTGTTCTATTTCTTTTCTTATTTGGGGTTGTTCCCCCTGAGATACATAACCCCAACTCACAAGAATCTCTCCAGTGCTGTCAAGTGTCTCTTCAAGGATGGACATCTGCAAAGGGTCTAGAACAGGTATAGTTTTGTTCTATTTATTTTCTTATTTTGGGTTGTTCTACCTGAGATACATAACTCCAACTCACAAGAATCTATCCAGTGTTGTCAAGTGTCTCTTCAAGGATGGACACCTGCAAAGGGTCTAGAACAGGTATACATTTGTTCTCTTTCTTTTCTTATTTGGGGTTGTTCCCCCTGAGATACATAACCCCAACTCACAAGAATCTCTCCAGTGCTGTCAAGTGTCTCTTCAAGGATGGACATCTGCAAAGGGTCTAGGACAGGTATAGTTTTGTTCTATTTATTTTCTTATTTTGGGTTGTTCTACCTGAGACACATAACCCCAACTCACAAGAATCTCTCCAGTGCTGTCAAGTGTCTCTTCAAGGATGGACATCTGCAAAGGGTCTAGAACAGGTATAGTTTTGTTCTATTTATTTTCTTATTTTGGGTTGTTCTACCTGAGATACATAACTCCAACTCACAAGAATCTCTCCAGTGCTGTCAAGTGTCTCTTCAAGGATGGACACCTGCAAAGGGTCTAGAACAGGTATACTTTTGTTCTCTTTCTTTTCTTATTTGGGATTGTTCCATCTGAGATACATAACCCTAACTCTCAAGAATCTCACAATACTGTCAAGTGTCTCTCCAAGGATGGACATCTGCAGAGAGTCTAGAACAGGTATAGTTTTGTCCGCTTTCTTTTCTTATTTGGGGTTGTTCCATATGAGATACATAATGCCAACTACCAAGAATCCTACCAGTGCTGTCAAGTTTCTCTTCAGAACTGCTTTAGTTTTGTTCACTTTTTGGGTTTTGAGCCTGGTTGTGGCCAGAGCAAATAGGTGATTTTTTTATAGTAGCAGGTAACTCTAGGGGGTCACTATTCTGCAGCAGGAGAGAACAGCTAATCGTCTCTCAGTAAGAATTGCAGTGCTGTCAAATGTATTGTATTGTAATAGTAAGGGTAAACAACAACATACAAAACTCTTTGGCATAATAGGATCAATTCATGGTCCTGCACGAACAAATTTGCACAAACTTTTTGGAGTGCCAAGTCACGCTCGGGCTTCCTCCTGATTCATAGTCGTCAAAATGGGATGTGCTTTTGTTTTTGTGCCAATTTGCACACTAGTGTTCGCCAATGCGCCTGTAAGTTTCCGCTCGCACCATTATAACCTACCATTTTAGCATGTTTTTTAACAATTAAAGTGTCAGTCGTAAGTTCTTTTTAGGAATTGAACCAACTTTTTTTGGTTTTTGTTTGAAAAAAATGATAAAAAATTACATAAATTAAGGTCTAAACAACAAAAATGTGGATATTAGGCCCCAAAGTTAAGCAAAAACAAGAACAAAATTATAGTTAAATTATTAAGCATTAATATGTAAACCAAACAGGAGAGGGAGGGTTAAAAAGAACATCTGGGACAAAACATTGGGCAAAAAAACATTAAGGGTTAACTAGAATTAGGGTACCCCCCCCAAAAAAAACACGTCTCCAGAGAATACACTCCAAAATGGCAAATAGCGCTTTTGCAGAAAACACAGAAGCTGGAGAAACAGTAAAGGAAAGGGGAGAAACATGGGGGACCATCAGGAGCCGTTAAATGGCTGTTCTGATGCACAAATGGCCCTGCCCCATGCACATTTGACCAGCTAAGTGTTTATAGTGCCACTCAAAATCCTTCCTGAAAAAAAACATAACCCCTGCTCCCTTCAAATAGCGATCCTGCTAATGTAAAAAAAAGACATTCCTTTCCCCCCAAAATCCAGTCCCCAAATTCAGCAATGCCGCAGCTGGTGGCATCGAATGCCCACCGTTATCTTCCTGAAGTCCTGGACAGCCACTGCTTGGAGCAGACACTCTCTGCATATCACTCGCGGTGCAGAGAGCCGCTCCCAGTGGCCGGCCGGGACTTCGGGGAAAATGGCGGTGGGCACTCAGTGCCGCCAGCTCTGGTGCCGCTGACTTCAGTAGCTGGATTCGGGGTGAAGGTGAGTGTAGTTTTTTTCTTTTATTACATATGCAGGATCTCTATTTGGAGGGAGGGTGAGTGTCTTTTCTTTTTTCTTTTATTACATAAGCAGGATCTCTATTTGGAGGGAGGGTGAGTGTCTTTTCTTTTTTTCTTTTATTTCATAAGCAGGATCGCTATTTGGAGGGAGGGTGAGTGTCTTTTCTTTTTTCTTTTATTTCATAAGCAGGATCGCTATTTGGAGGGAGGGTGAGTGTCTTTTCTTTTTTCTTTTATTACATAAGCAGGATCGCTATTTGGAGGGAGGGTGAGTGTCTTTTCTTTTTTCTTTTAGTACATAAGCAGGATCTCTATTTGGAGGGAGGGTGAGTGTCTTTTCTTTTTTCTTTTATTTCATAAGCAGGATCGCTATTTGGAGGGAGGGTGAGTGTCTTTACTTTTTTTCTTTTATTTCATAAGCAGGATCGCTATTTGGAGGGAGGATGACTGTCTTTTCTTTTTTCTTTTATTACATAAGCAGGATCGCTATTTGGAGGGAGGGTGAGTGTCTTTTCTTTTTTCTTTTGGAGGGCTGGAGTGGCCCTTTATATGCTTAGCTGGCCAAATGCGCATGGGGCAGGGACATTTGTGCATCAAAGCAGCAGATTTTCTTTGCGGAAGGCGCAAATCGTTGCAATAAGAGCCAACTTGCACTTCTCGCGTGCACTTGCCACGTGCTATTCACAAGTGTGTCCGGCCTTGAATCATGCGCCTAGGTGCATGCGGAATCTTTTGCACTCCGCCTTTGCGTTTTGCGCATCGACCATGAATCGACCTTAATGTCTTTGTTTTTGGCCTTAATTCAATGAGTTGGAAAAAATTCTCATGGTAGTAAAATTCCCTTTATGAGAAAAAAGCCGGAGAACATCACTGTTAAAGTAAAAAGTTCTCTTTATTTCTGAGGAGTAAAAAAAACTACCATTGATTTTCATTGTTTTCCTAGCTGCAGCTAGCAGTGACATTCTTATGCTTTTTATCATGAAGAAAATATTTTACTACATGACATTTTTTTCAACTCCTATTGAATCAAGGCCTTTGTGTGAGCCTTAAATAAAACTTGCATTTAACCAGAGGGTGGACCCCAGAGTCATTCTACTGTAAGACACCCCATTCCTACATGGGAAAACACAGGTGGAATTTGGTGGAGGGGACCAAGGACATAAAAATTCTTCTAGTCACTGGTTTGGCTGACACCCGTGAGCACCAGTGCTTACAATTTGGAAAATTGCAATGTACATAACATAAGCTATATATTTTCATTAGTCCACATTGTAACATTGAAGCCAATGTACTATAATTAGTTATCCTTTGCTGAACAATCAACATCTTTAATACATTTTAAGCAATAACTTAGAAGTCTATTGATTTTTCAGTGGTCTATTCATGGTTTTGTTGAGAAATCAATATTTATTTGTGTAAACCCTAAGAGCCTGTGATAATATTTGGTGTGGTAATGGGTCCAGCTAGAAGGTCATTCTCTGTGGAACTGACTCATTAATGTCATGAACTGTACTGGCTTATGCTTCCTTCCTAGTGTAATTATGGACAAACTTACCATAAGAAGTGCTAATAAACATCTGAAGAAATATTGATTGGTTTATGTTTTAGTTGATGGTAGCAAAACATTTTCCGCATATTTAAATGATTTTTGTATAATCATTCACAGAAAATAAAAAATCTAAATGTCAGCAATTCTACAAAATAGGCTGAAAGTACGTGAGAACAGAAAGGGAAATGCGGAATATAAAAGACATCACAGTGTGTGATAGAAAAAACAAAAAGCAATTAAGACAGCGTATTATTGGTGTAGCACTGATATATTGTCCATGGAGCTATCTGGCAGTATGCGCCAAGGCCAACCTGATCTCCTGCCATCAATACCAAAGCCAGACTTGCTCCATAAGTACAAAACTTCTCTAGAAAGAGAAAACATTTTATGTGAATTTTTGTGCATGGTTTCAGGTGACTGACAATACACCCATGCAATCCAGCTGTTACTTGAGATAAACAGAAAATGGTTTGGAAACCCCTGTTCTAATTCGTGTGACGAGATTTGACTGCAGATAATTAAACCCTGAAATATTTCTATTTTATTTGGCTTGAGGTACAAAAAACACTAGTCAAACTTTTTGCCAATATATATTTTTTAATTTGTAAAAAAAGTGCACTCTCCCCCAAAACTACTAGCCCAATTCACCAAACAGAGGATCTTCTAGGGTTCGAAGGCCAAACCACCAATCTCATACAGCCAGCAGAATACCAGTCCCTTTGCTCTTCAGCACACGTCCAGTGCCGATAGGCTAAACAGCTGTGGCTTGCTATTGTCTGAAGGGATTCAGCTCCAGATGATGAGTAGCCGAGGACTGCATAGTACTCTTTGAAGTCGGGAGTGATTGTCATGACATACATCATACAGCTGGTATCTATAGTGTGGCAACTTAGAAATGGGTAAATAGCCCCAGAACTGGCCATGGTTTATTGTGGAAATAAAATCCGGGTCAGTCCAATAACTACTTTGGTAAATAAGACAAACTGAATAACATGAGCAATTAAAGAAACCCTAAGACTAACCAGTTAGCTTCCTTACTGCTAGATCCCAGCAAATGAAGTTAGGCCTGTCCTGTCTGGCATTAGACATAACAACACAGGCACCCCTCAGCTATATGTACTATCACTGTTGCTTTTCTCTATGCATATGAACAGCTGCTCTTCCTATATGATGGCCGCTGTTAAGAACAGAGCAGTAGCTGGGCTTGTGAAAACAGGCAATGGGACAATGGGTATCTGAACTCATTGACAAGTGGACCAAGTAGAGTGGTGCAACCTAGCAAAAATGTTGAACTTATAGTGGACTTTAGCAAAAGCCAAAATAACCTAACCATTGTAGATAATGTGGAGATTGTAAGTAGAGACCTCCCTCCAAACCAAAAAGGGAACACATAATGTTAGAATGAGAATTAGGCTTGAGAAGATCCATGGAGACTCCTCCCACCCAGGAAATAAATATTGTGTGATTTATCTTGTTGGGTTTTTTATCTTTAATGTTTTTCTATAATAATCATGCAGCGACCCAATGTTTTTATAGAGCAAAATACATTTTATTTGAAGAACCAAGGTGATGAAGAGATAGTAGACTTTTCATAGATGACCAACCCTAACATAGACATGCAATCAACTGCCTCTCCTTTCTGCAAGATCTGCCTATGGATGCTAGAGCAGATCTTTCCGTCTGCATGTCTGTCTCTGAGTGTGTGTTTTTCTAGAAGATTTTTCCATATATATTATGCATTGCCACATTGAGTGAAATACAACACTGTTATAGCATATTACTGTTAAAATCAATCAGATCAGACCTTCAGGGACCAGGCCAATAATTAGCATAAGGCCTAACATTTTGTAGCCTCTCCTGTGTCATGATAATTTTACAACCAACACTATGAACAGTTAAACATGCATTCCCACAGCTTAAAGCGGAACTTCACCCTGAATAAGAGCCTATCTTATATGTTTCCCACACCCTGTACAAACAGATTGCTCACATTAAAAATCATCCTACCTGCATCTGCTGCATGCTATGAGCCTTTAAACATCCAAGATGGCGGCTCATGGAGCGTCAGGCAGCCTGCAAACAGGAAGTGCCTTCTGACTGTGCTGCTCTGCATTCTGGGATTGCTGACCTTTTCCTGACCCCAGCTCTGCTCTGTCTGAGCAAAGCACAGCTATAACCCGCCCCCCTGTACTTTATCCCACTCTCCTCTCCTCAGTAAGTGTGATGCTTCTGAGTCAAGATGGCGGCACCCGTATCCTAGAGTCCTGAACAGAGATGCAGCCCAGTGGGGGAAAGAATAATAAGTATGTGACTAAAAACTTAAAATATATTAAATTTAGATGCTGGGGAATCGTTTTTTAAGGGTTTGGGCTTTTCAATAAATCATAGTGAAGTTCCGGTTTAAGGAGGCTTCCTGACTTTCTCTCTATAATTCCTAAGGAGGTCTCTCGATTGTCTTTCTATAAAACCAAAGGAAGTCTCCTGGCTGGTACTACTGTCTATAATAAACCGCTTCAACGTGCTTGTAGGACCTTAAGGTCAAAAAATGGCTTCTTTTCCATTGCCATTTGTGCAGTAAATAGACATTTGGACTAACTACCGAAGAAAGTGTGCCCGCTCGCTGCACGGACCCGGCTGTTCACTGCTGCTCTTGCCGGAAGAGGCAGCAGAGAAGTTGCGGAAGAGAGGAAGAAGTGGCTTTCCATGTCCTCGCCGCTCCTTCTTACTGGCCGGGCCACGCAGACACCCAGCTACATAGAACGGGTGGGCGTGGCCTGCGACGCGATGCACGCCGACGCGGCGCAGGCCACGCCCACCCGATACACGGTGCCGGGTGTCTGCGCAGCCCGGCCAGTAAGGAGCAGCGGGCGGGGACGCACCTCCATCTTCAACGCGGGATGAACATCTGAGTTTATTTTTTTTTTCTTTGTTATTGTGTGCCTATGGGGAACGGGGGGGGGGGGGAGCTTGTAACACTGCTTCTATGGAGAATAGGAGGGGGGTGCCACACTGCCTATATGGTGAATAGTAGGGGGGGTGCCACATTGCCTATATGGGGAATATGAGGGGGGTGCCGCATTGCCTATATGGGGAATAGGAGGGGGGTGCCACATTGCCTATATGGGGGATAGGAGGGGAATGCCACACTGCCTATGGGAAGGGGGAATGACACACTGGCTATTGGGAATGGGAGGAGGATTACTGTATTTGGAGGATACTGCACTTTGCCTATTATTTGGTTTTTCTTATTTTCCTCCTCAAAATCCTGGGTGCGTCTTATAATCCGGTGCGTCTTATAGGGCGAAAAATACGGTAATGTAAATATTAAGGTTTTCATTTAAGTAATTCAGCTGTGTGTGTATGTGTTGGTTTGTACCCCCATCGAGTAACCAGACAAGATACATTTCTTGTGCATCTCTTGTGTACTTGGCGACTAAACGTATGCTATTCTGTTCTAATTTAAAATAAAGGTTTATTTTCTGGTTTAAGCTTCTGATTGTTTTTTATAACTTGGCAAAGATGCTATATTTAATGAATAAAATAACATTTAAATTATATATAAATGATAAGCAGAATTGTTGAAATGATCTGGGTTAAGTGAACTTGGTCCAATTGCAGCTTGTGGTAGTATGATTCACAAAAGCATAAACTCACCATCATCATATAATAAACCAAAATAGCATATGGATCATATTGTGGAATAAATGATAAAGTGCAGAGGGAGCAGGGAGAGATCGGAACTATGCCAGACTAACCATGAATCACGCTGTGCAAGAGATCAATTCTGATGGGGTGAAATGATCTCACCCATGTGTGTTTCCTCTGGCTTAGAACTCATGTTAAAATGGGATTTGAAATGATATTGATTTTTGCTGTCCGCTTTAGCAGTGGCTAATAGTAAAGGTTAGCCATACTGTGGCCACTTCAGCAACGAATGTGAAAGCTTATTAAACCAAATGTTAAAACCAATCCCATGTCTTAAGTGACAATGGCAGACAGCAGAGAAACACAGTAAACACGCCTGCATGAAACATGCAACCAGCTAAAAGCAGCCTATGGCAGGGGTTTCCTTAAGATGATGAAGAAGATAATTCCAGGTCAATGGACTTACAAGAATGCAAATAATGTCATTGATATACTAACAACTGATGTGGGAAAGACACCAGAGGCAGCTCTCAATGGAGAAAGGGTCACCATTATACAGCGCTCTGTAAAATGTAAAGAGTGTTTTCTTAAAGTGGACCAACACCCAGGATTTTCACTATCCTGGGTTTTGGTCCACTTCCGCGGGGCACCGCGATTGGGGGTGACCCGCTGCGTGAAACCCCCCAGAATGGAAGAAAAAACTCACCTCACCCAGCTCCTATGGCGCATGCGCAGGCCTCGTCCAATCAGAGCCGCTATGGTATGCACGTACAAGGGACGGACAACCACAACGGCTCCGAGCACGCTTGCAGCCGCATCTCGCACTTCCCTCTAACAGGGAGCACGCCTGTGAATGGCCGGCGCGGACGCACGCCCTGCTAGAGAGAAGCGCGAGATGCGGCCGTGGCCCGTGCATGCGCCGTTGGAACGAGAGTAAGGTAAGGTGAATGGGGCGTCCTGGGGGGTTTCACACAGCGGGGCATTCCGATTTCGGATGCTCCACGGGGAGGGATCTGATCGGCCCGGGAATCTTATAGATTTCCGGCCCGATCAGCCTGGGTGTCGGTCCACTTTAATATAGAAAGTATGTGTCTGGCCCAGGTGCATAATATTGCCGGACACTTAGGGCAGTTTGGGAATTGCCTGGTTTAGATATGGGGACTGGGGAGATTGAAGTGACCATCAGCCAGGAAGCCAATTTCTCCCTAAAGGCCATTGCAATGGTGACTTCTACCAACATTTAATCAAGTGATCATATAAAATCGTGCTAACGCCAATATTATAACACTAAAAGAATGTAAATATCCCTTTGCTGGAGTAACAAAAAAACAGTGCCAGAAGTCAACCAGATAAACATACACTTATAGTTCAGAATTGATCTATAATAATTGTTTACCAGCAGTAGAAGCGTTAGTCTGGGTTGGATACAGGGGTGGACTGGGGCTAAAAAACGGCCCGGGACTTTTTGGGGCACAGCGGCCCTGTTGTACTGTTTCTGGCCCAGTATAGTATCTTAATGTCACATTATATATACACCTTATTTTTTCATTCCATAACACGCACCCAGGGTTTAGAGGACAAAAATTAGAAAGAAAATATTCTGAACCAAATGGTGTTCTAAAATCCCCCCGTTACAGTGTGCAGAATCCCCCATTACATGCAGTGAGCGGTATCCCTCATTACAGCAAGTGAGGGGCATCCCACAGGCCATGTTGCGGCATCTCCCATTACAGCCAGTGGGGGCATCACTCTTTACAGCAGGGGTATCCATCATTACAGCCAGTAGGGGCATCCCTCAGTACAGCCCCCAATGGACGCTGCCCATAGACTCCTACTGACCAGTGCACAACAACCAGGAAGTTCCAGTAGGTGTGTGTGTTTGTGTGGTGGCCGGAGAACAGCAGCGTCTGTCAGACCAGTCGCCATCCACCCTCCCACATCATGCATAATTCCCAACTTATCAAGAGGGACAATTATTTTGTACTTAAGCCACACCCATGACCATGCCCCCTGCACACCAAATTTCCCACCCATTGACACAAACTCACATCCATGTGGTGTGTAAGCTAGGGAGGGGTATTTATATATGCAGGTCGGCCTCTGGGGAGGGTGATAAGGGGGGAGTACAGATTGGGGGGATGGTGAGGATGCGGGTTGGCAGTTGCGGGTAAGGGTGGCATGTATGTTGGGCCAGCTGCACTCAGCCTAAGAGTAGCAGCTCAGTCATGCCTGCACACAGAGCTGTACCTCACAAGCATTGTGTACAACAATGAATGACAAAACTGGGGCATTCTAGTGCACCTTACCCATTTGTCAGGTACTTGGCGAGCACAATGGAGTCTCCGAGCCAGGCGGCAGCATGCAGCCTCACTAGCCCAGCCCAGCAGAAGCCAGCCCATAATAACCCAGCGCAGCTCAGCCCATCAGAACCCAGGCCAGCAGAACCAGCCCAGTGCAAAAAAACAATTCCTGAATTGGGGTGCCCCAAGGGCACCAAGTCAGCCGGCCCTCGAGTCACAGCCAGGTCCACTTTAATCAGACGGATGGTCTTTTAAAATCCAAGGCCACAAAAATGGTTGTTGGTCCACTTTAAAGTGGAACAAAACCCAGGATTTTGACTAAACCTAGTTTTGGTCCTTGCCTCTGGGGCACCCCAGTTGGTGAAGCCCTGCTCTGTAAAACCCCCCAGGTAGCATAAGCTAACTCACCTTTCCTTGGTCCTACGACACATAAGCGCCGCTTAATCAGCATGCTTGACTGCGATGGATCAAGCTTTGTCTAGGCTCGTCTAAGAAGTCTAGCCGAGCTCACCGGCGGTCCCATCCTCTCTACCCTCTAACAAGGAGTGTGTCCGTGCCAGCCATTCCCAAATGCCTGACGCTGGCACACGCCCAACTAAAGGAATAGCGGGGATGCAGCACTATTCGCGCATGCGCCGTTGGAGCGGGGGAGAAAATGAGTATACCAGGCAACCTGGGGGTTTCACACAGGGCATACCAATTCTGGATGCTCTGAGGGAAGGGACGATGGCCTGTTGGTTTTGGTCCACTTTAAAATGAACCCTTGCAAAACGGTCCTGGAATCTGAAAGATACAAGGGCTGGTCACTGGTCCTCCCCCAGAGCATCCCAGATCAGGATGCACCACTGTGTGAAACCCCCCTGGGGTGACGCAACGCTCAACTACTTTCTGCGTCCCTCGCCAATGTAAATTGCAATTTGGGATGCCCCCAGAGTACATTAAAAAATGTTCGCCATACACCCTGGCGAAGTGGCGTAGAGCCACGCAACGCGTCGGTGGCGAGCTGCTGGAGGGGACCCCGGAGGCCTTTTGACATGGTGATGTAACTTAATCCTTTTTTCTTTTATTGTTTACTTTATATTTGAATCATCAGGGCAATTCAATAGAACTTTGTGGATTACCCCATGCACAATGCACTTTGCCCTTTAGTTAATCTGGTTTTGTTATAGTTGTGAGATCAAGTTAATATAATGATATTTGTAGGTTTGTAGGTTTTTTAATATGAAGTAAGCACCTTTAGCACTCTTTGCACTTTTATATTGTCAGTCTCAACATTCCTTTTTCTTGCCCTGTATTAATCATTAATTGTTGGTTATTATCCTTTATTTATTAATTTTTATTGATTAATTTAGAGTCACTTTAGGGGTCCAACCTCCGTTTGTGTGTGTTTATGTGTATTTTAATGGGTCTTCTATGTATTGTTGGTATATATTTTGTAAGTCCTGATCAAATAAATTTATAAATTATTTTTCTAACAATGATCTGATATATAATCATATACTCTTCAGTGTGCGGCAGTGGTATAGGGTTTGGGGGCGGGTCTAGGGTCTCCATCTTACTTTTACTCCTATAGCAGTTTTCCCTATTTTTGCCAGCACCTTCAAGTACAAAATTGTATAGTAGCATTTTCGTGGTGCACACTCATTAAAATTCTTCTTACATTAAAAAAACGGGATAGTTGTGCTTTAAACTACACACTTGTTAGAGGAAAGGCTTACCTTAGCCTCCCAGACAAGCAGACACAGCCATTGTTGAGTGGGCGATCCGGTGGTCGGTCACGCATTCTGGTGACCGATTGTACGATGGGGTGGGAGATTAGAAAGCCCTCAGCCTGTGCTGCCTCATTCATTGGTGGATCAGCGGCTGGGACCACACCCCTCAACTCTCACAGATAGCCGGCTCTGTCATACTAAAGAGACAGGCTGCGGCGGATGACAACACGGGCGGGCGGGGCAGCACGTGACGCGTTCCTGGGGGGAGGGTGTCTGAGATCATGTACTGAGGCCAGGGCTCACCAATGGAAACATAGAATAAAAAAGTGGGCAGCACACAGCGCCAGGTTGACTCGGCTTCCTTCGGTCCTGTGCTAGGCCGCTGCTCTAGCTGCACCTTTCTCTGGGGGGGGCGGAACAGTGGGACAAGCCAAACCAATCCGTCGCCCATTTGCGCCCTTTCCTGCCGTCGGCCTACCGGGATTTTGCCCGGTATGCCCTATGGCCATCCCGCCCCTGGTTGCATACTGAACCTAGCCTAACACTTCTACTGCTGGTAAACCATTCATACCTCCACCACAGGGGAACATGCTGGACAGAGCTCCAAGAGTAAAGGTACTAATTCAAAATTGAATCCTCAGAGGAGGTTGTGGATAATTTAATGAGTCTCAAGTCCGGATTAAAGCTGACCTACAAGCGATGAGTCGGATTGAAATGCTATTGCTTTGTTTATTCTGGTATGTGCATATTGATTTTGGTGGCTGGATCACATGTGAAATAAGAAGAATATTATCTGCACATATGATGTACAGTTGATACATTTCATTGAGTTTTAAATAACATTTATATTAATTCTCAATATTTATTTTTTATTTCACTGAGTGCATTATTATAGATCAATTCCGATCTATTAGTGTATGTTTAATGGTGACTTCTAGATGTCTTTGGGATGCTACAGGCACAGAACAGGAAATGAGCGGTTTGATCAGTGAGCAGAGTCATGGTCTGGGAGCAGGTAAGCAGAATCACACACTTGAAACAGGGAGCCAGAATCGACCACCTGGGGCATAGGAGGTTCAGTGTTTGACAGAAACCCGTAATCAGCCCATGTTTTCAGCAGAACTCCTGATGGTGGAGGATACATATTTTTTAAAGGAGAAAACAGATGACTGACAGTCCAGAGCAGTTACAGTACTGCAGGAATTGGAGAAAGTAACTAGCCAGGGGCTAGTGTATTGACGTAGCCCCCGTACACATAACAGAGGGTCCCAGTACTGACAATGAAGGGCTCAAAGCAAGGATGTGGGTCACAGAGAGCTGGAGAGCACAAGTACACAAGCGATGCAATGATCCAGCTCAGAGCTGGGGCTACACACACCCCTTTATAGGAAAGATGGAGGAGGAAATGATAAACACCTGTGAGAGGGAAAGGCAAATGATACACACAAACACAACAGCAGGTGGTTCAAGCAGTCCTAAATCTAATCCCTTTGGAACATACAATGCAATAGATAAATTGGGAGCAGGCTTTCCTGAGGTTGCCCATGGGCTGCACTCAAGGTTATAGGGCAACCTCAGGTAAGCCTGCTCCCAATGTATCCAATAATAGGGGCAGCAAGCAGCTCACCTGATGTCTGTCACATGTGCCTATCCTCTATTTCCAGCAGTGCAGAGTGGAAACCGTAGCAGAGCTCCAAATTTATGTGAGCAAGCACTGCAAGCAACAGCTGTCTCTGACCACAGCAAAACATGCTCAAGACCCAAAAAGCTGTGTCATGACCCAGAAATTGAAGCTTCTCTTAGAATACATAAGTTATTTACATATAATCAGAGATGCTTTGAAATGCCTCATTTTACAATGTTTCCAATGGAGATAACATGAGAGTTAGGCCCTTATTCATCAAGCGATAGCGCCAGGTAGTGTCTGACGAGCGCCAGGTAGCGGCAGCTAACGGCGACTACCGACTCAAGTACGCCCGGCGGCGGTCACAATGACGCATTTATCAAGCAAAATGAGGCTAGCGCCGGCGAGAGCGACGGCTAGCGCGGCATTCATCATGAAGCCGCCTGGACCGAACAGCGCCGCTGCAAATTCCCTCACAGCGCCAGGTATGAGCTGTCGCTCCCTGGCGATGTCCAATGCATTTCAATGGAGCAATCTATAATTAATCATAAATAATTGGGATTAATTTTTTTTTTTTTTTTTTTAATGTCAAAAAATCGGAGACCACTTCTGCAATGTTAGGATTTATTTTTAAGTCAAAAAAAAAAAAAAAAAAAATATGTGCAGAATTGATCTAACAGGTCTGAGATTAATGTATTCATATTACAAAATGATTCTAATCACATGTATAATGTTACATTCTAAAAATATGGTTGTTTAGGGGTTAAAAGCTAGTTAATACACATCGCCGCCAGCGCTCTGGGGTTTAAACAAGGAATGGACAGCGACAGCACATTCGGAGCGTGATTTGTTAATGAATATGAATCTAGCCGTTCGCTCTGGCCATTCGTTGTCAGGCGCTCACATACAACGCTGGACCTGTGAAACAGCGACCCCCCAGCCCGTATTCAACATTACCGCACACCGACTGAGTCGCTGTCATCAAGCTAATGCCGGCCAAGCACAGCGAATACTGGCTGGCGCTGAAAAAATCACGCTACAGTCGCTCATCTGTCGCTACCTGGCGCTATTAATGAATCGGCCTCCCCGTTCTTGTTTGCCTGGACAGGGAATTTAACTCCTGTAAAAGTATTAGAAAATTGTGCATAGTTTTTATTTATTATCTTAATTTTTATATTAAATATAAAATTGAAATATGTATGATTTTACCAACAAGATGTTACCGTAGGTTTCTTGAAACAGCAGTATTAATTGATATGAAAAGATGACTATACACATAAAATATAAATATATGTGTGTATGTGTCCTGCAGCTGCTCCATCCATCCTTCAGTTAAATAAAATGACTGGGTCTCAAGTCCCATGGTGTGCGTGCCGAGGCCTGACCCCCAGCCTCATTGCAATGAATGGGATGGGCATGCTTAAAATACTGACTCTGGTTGCCTGGACAGATCCTTTAATTCATAATTTATATGTGAGACTTCATACATATCACTTCTTTTTAATACATACACAACATAAATAGGAAAATGCAGTACATATGTCAAGGTGTTCTTTTTTTTTTTTCTATTTTCTATTTGTTCTCTTTTTTCTGCATCCCAGGATACTTCCCTAATACGTATTGCCTATTAGAAGTCACAACTGGCTATCTGCAGAAAATATAAAAACCATAAAAGCTTTACAAATGAAAAAAATCATGTTCTCTGTGTCTCAATTAGATTATCTCCAATAATGGCTTTTTAATGTACATATGGCCAGAAATGACATCTCTACAACCTCCAAATCTCTTTTCAGCATGTTTCATTTGAGAATGATCAATTGTACATTTTCCGCTGCTCCCTGCCTCCCATATCTTCCCTCTTGTATTCTGTACTCAGTTTCTTTTTGCCTTGGCGGGCAGGCCTGGATCCTGATATTCTTTACCCGAGAGAGTATATGTTCTAACATCAGGAGAGCAGCCAAGGGTGGAGGAGAAACATTACAAGCAAAATGAATCATCTTTTCCCCTGTAGCACTGGACAGCATCACACCACAATAATATCCTACTATTATAAGCATACAACATGTAAGAAAATGATGCACAGAGTATATTGCCTTCCAGAATACATGCTGTCTTTCGATATTTGTTATAGTCAATGGATATTGAGAAGCAATGAGTAAGCTCTAAATTTTATAAGACGTAGCAGACTAAACAATTGTTATAGGGTCCAGGAGTATAGAGATTTTTTTTTTTATTAGGTTAGGTTTATTTGGTTGGGTAAATACCTGCTCCTCATGATGTGACAATGGCATATCTATTATGTGGAGGTTGATTCACCACTAGCGCCAGGTATCGCCAGATGAGCGACTGTATAGCGTCGCTTAGAGCGACTGCTAGTAGACTCTGTAAGCAGGTATCAGGCGCTGTAACCTAGCGTGGTGGTCGCTGTAGTAACCTGGTTGGTATTGATGAATATGATGTGTGTTGGCCGTTCTAACAACAGTATAACTGTGCAGCGAGTGCTTGTTTGCAGCCAGGAGAGGTCACACAAAGATTTGAGCAAAAAAAATAATTTTAATTGCCAAACACACTATTTATTCACAACTAATGAAACCCCATTTAAATGTATGGGAGAGCGACACTGAGCGAAAGGTAATACGTGGCGCTCTTGAACCTTGAGCACCGGCGCTATACACTGGCCCGCCTCTAGTAATACATGTGACGCTAAATGGTGCTGTAAGCTCACTAGATTCGCTTTTTTAAATGTGGTTTTGCGTACAGCAACAGAATGCCATGGCAGGAGAAGCACAACATCAAGAGAAGCTGGAGGGTCAAAACGCTGGGGAGATGGGGAGGCTGAAGATACTGGTTACTGCAGGTACTGCTACTGATGACACAGGAACCATGGGAAAAGGAACCAGATGATACTGAATACAGGGAAACACCACATGCCTTGATTTCACTCCCACAAGGGAGGATAGATTGGGCTGCAGGCAAGCTAGGATCCCACAACTGTTGTCAGATGTAGGTGAGCCCAGGTGGAGCTGGGTACAAGCCAGGGAGAATAGTCAGCCGTAGCCAATGGTCGAGAGTCGTCACATGATAATAGGAGTCAAGACCAGCAAAACATGAACTGCAACAAAGATGGCAGGTGTCATTTCAAAAAGATCTGCAAGAATCTTTCCAAGGCCACAGGAACCCACAGGAAGTACCATTGGGCGCACAGCTTAGTGCATATGCTAATGTATTCGTGCATTAGTATGCACAAAATCGCTGAGTGGATGAGAGCCTGAACATGCACCATGAGTATGGTGGAAGATGAATTGTGTGGGCTATCTGGAGGTTTCAAAGAGTGGGGGAACCCAAATCAAAATTCCCAAGAGAAAATGAAAAAATCCACCCCTAACAGGTGTTCTAACCCTTTTATAGTCTTAAAATGCAGGTTAGGGTTCCACCTAAACCTAACTGGTGAGTCAGGACATTTACAGGATGTGAGTTCCTAAATCGATACATTTAAAACCCATGTTCTTCCTCTACACTTCTACTGAACTGACTGTGATTTAGCTTATGTAACTAAACCCTTTCTATAACAGAATGTAAGCTCTACTACTGTACTTCTGGTGAAACAAAGAGGGGGTGACAGCCGCTCAGACCATTTTATAACTAACCTGGGAGGTGCACGTTAGCAGGGCAATTAGGATACAAAAGTCTTAAAGTGGACCAACACCCATGGGTGATCGGCCCGGGAATCTATAAGGCCCGGGCCGATCACCTCCCTCCCCGCGGGACATCCGGGATCGGGATGTCCCGCGGGGTGAAACCCCCCCAAACACCCCAAACTCCTTACCTTATCGGGGTGCCCCGCTGTGTGAAACCCCCCCGAACCCCCCCGAAAAACTCACCTCTCCCCGCTCCCAGCGCCGACGGACAAGGAATCTGACAGCCGCGGACAAGCGGCTCCTCCGATCGGGGGTGCCCCACCGAAGTGGACCAAGACCCAGGATAGTCAAAATCCTGGGTGTTGGTCCACTTTAAAGGAGCCACAGCACTCAACCCTGTTAGCTTGCAGGCCAGCCTATAATCTGTCTCTAAACTTGGTTAAAGCTAACAGGGTTGAGTGCTGTGGTTCCTTTAAGACTACTGTACTTCTGGTGTTGAAAGTAGAATTTAATGTATTGTCTATAGCAAAAATAAAGCAGTTCTTACCCCTCTATGGGAGATTATTCAAAGTAGGTCCTAGTCAAATGAAACGGCATATATACACCTTTCAAGCGTCACCATGCGCCCTTAGTCATTTACATGTATTGTCTATTAATGCAGAACTAAACTAAAGTTAAACAAGTTCATACATACCACACATGTGCTAGTGGGCCGCAAGTTTCCATAAGTGCTAAAACAATGTAACAAAGAATTATCAATGTACTTACTGTAAGCATATGATTCATAAGACTGAGTCGATGTGCCAGAAGCATTGTGTGCTGCCATTTATTCAGCATTGTCCTGCATCTGTAAGACAGATAGAATGCTCACAAACATTATTTCATTAAATAAGAAACAAACGATTTGTCTCATCTGCTTTGCCTCTGCTAATTAATAATGCCAAGGTGAGTGTGAATGTATCACTGTGATGACAGCAGATGGCAGGTGTAACAAATTCAATGTTTTCTGCTTCATTTTCATAATAATATTTCTTTTTGATTAATCAGAATCAATAGGCGTGCAATCACATTTGTAATTCACTAAACATAATAATTATGTGTTGGGTTAATCACAACTGTATTGTCTTAATCTAAATAAAAGAACAACTCTTTAACTTTCAAGAAAAAAAAAGGAAAAAGGAAAGAATCAATTTTCTCCACTGGTGATCACAGTGTCACCGCGTCCCTTGCCATAAAATTTGTGTTTCACTGTTAGTTTCTGAGTTTATTAGATGACTCGCTATCCTAAGCCAAAAATACAGCAGATGTTAAGAGATCACTGAAAAGTAGGGTTGTACAATTTCAGAGCTCACAGCTACATTTTGACCTTCTCCCAACCTTAACCACATTTCCTCATAGTGATGGCACCTCATCTTCTCTATGTTCCTTCTGGTGATGTGTGTGTTTATGTTTTGTGAGCTTGGGAAGGGGTCCCTAAAGCACTTTGATACTTTAGTTTTATTACTAGAGAGCTTCTGATTTGGATAATGGCATCGTAAAAGTCAAAAACGGGAATTCAGAGGATGACCCACCAGACAATTAAAGCTAGACAAATATGAAACGTTAATAAAGGCCTACACTTCAACCTGCTAATAATTAAAATGAAAGACACGAAACATACAGCATGGACCAAAATGACTATCAACACATTTACTGTATTCTCTCATATCAATCCAATGTGTAAGGAGGAGATGGTGTTGAACTTAAGGAAAGCATCCCTATTGCCAAGTCCCAAGCTTATTGTGGGAGCAGTGGTATCAAGGGGAGAGAACATTCATTTCTTTAGTACAATTAGAGACTTGAAATAGTCAATGCCTGCAAATATGTTAGTGAAAGTCCAGCATAGGCTACACTTCCTAAGTCAATTGCGGAAATATGGCCTGTCATAAAGGTGCTGACCATGTTTTACAGAGTAACTGCTGAATCGATCTTATGCATGGTCACTATTCACTATCACTATTGGTCAGATAGGGAGGTGCCTACCATCAACAGAAAGAACAAACTTCGCCTGAGGAAGTTTGTAAAAACAGTGGAAAAGTTCATTGGAGACCCACTTCCACCATTGCATGATCTTTATAAGAAACAACTCAAAACCAAAGTAAAAAGAATTGAAGGAGAATTCACCCATCCAGGACACACCTTTACTAGCATCCTACTATCAGGCTTACATACAGACTTCCATCAGTTTGGAGCAGAGAGGCATAAAACAGCTCCAAACCCATAACCATTGGGAGTCCTAACAGCAAATGACTGGAGATGTTTTTTCTTATTCTTCTCGCTTTAGGATTGCTGTGAAATTAAAGCGTAACTTTAATCAAAATGCCACCCCCCTTGGCCCTGTGACCCTACCCTGGTGCTGAGACAGGATGGAGTTACAAAGAAAAAAGAACATAACTTATCCAGGAGCATGTGTTGCTCCTCAGGCACTCTGGATCATGGGAGCCGCTATCTTGTATTAAACAGAGAGCTGCACCCCCGGCTCCATACACGCTTCAATTGAATGGGTGGCAGGAACGTGCAAGGAGCCAGGGGATGATGCTTTGTATCAGAGTAGGGTGGCAGGGCGGGGGATCATTTTAACTAAAGTTATGATTTAAAATATCACTTGTTTTTTATATAGTTTTCAGCTCTACCTTTATCTCTCTTGCCAGATACAATTATGTATATATGTAAATGTACACTTTGTGACAAATAAAGATTGTATTGTATTGTAGGTCCACCAGGGAGTGATGCCGATATGGCCTGTTTCCAGGGGTGGTTGAGCAGGCAATTGCCCTGGGTGGCCAGGCCATTGGGGAGGCCTTTATCCTAGGCATCCTGTTTTTAGCAGATGATGAGTCAGGACCACTAATAGTGGTATGGGCCATAAGACAGGCCCCTCACCCCCCTATATTGGGGGGGCACTGCTTGCAGAAATGGTAGATGCACTGCATGGCACATACCTGCATGGGACAGCAGCAGCGTCATAGGATGGGTGAGAGGAGGGGGCCACAGTTCTCCTTCCCACACTGAGCACTTTTTTGCCCAGAAACTGCCCTGATGCCAATATAGTCCTCCTTACACGTTGTATTGGTGGCAAAGAATAGCAAAATAGATTCTAGGTTTCTGTGTGCTTTCCTTGTCTCCTAGAAAGTATATGTCAGTCTCCATCTTGCATAAGAGCATGTAGCATGTGACTAGGATCACAGCCTGCTACCAGTGAGCATCTAGCTGCCTTTTTAAACTCAGCTTTCAGCCTGCTTATACTGTTTTTTCCCATAAAGAGACACATGTCTAAAACAAGCACAGTACAGTCCATTGCTAATAAATTGGAGCATAGTGATATTGTCGCTGTCTCCATAGACTCTCAGGGAGTAGGACTCGCTGAAATAGACACCTTGAACCAGCAAATGGAGGATTTAGTGGCTGATGTCATGGATAAAGCAAAACTCTGCATTGTCCATCTACAAGAGACCAAATCTCATCATTATATCTCATTAAAAAACACAGGCAGATTACCCAAATTCTTGCAAAAATCTAGACCCACTAGTCAAAGAAGTTCATCACTAAGTGACAGGCTAATTGATGCTTGCATTGCAGTGGAGCAATCAAAGGTGAGAAATTCCTTCACTACAAAAATACAAAGAAAGCAGAGTTAGAGGCTGAGGCACCGGCCAAGAACAGTTAAAGCCGGATACCTTACTGAACACTCTCCAATCAGAAAGGGAAGAAGCTGACACCCTATTAAGTCAAAAGTTCATCATTAGATCTTGACTTTCCTTTCTCAGAATAAGTTGATGTTCCAGTTGAGCAGACCAGCAAATACATGCTCAATCAATCAACCAACACTTCTTTCCAGAAACCCTGTGCAACCTCACAAACCCGAAACCTCAGTGCAACTGCAGACAGCAACATCTGCAATTAGTATCGCAAGTGCACACACACAGCAGCAAAAAATGTATTACCTCCAACCAACAACAAGGTGATTCCCAGCACACTGCCACAGTACAAGCATTAGCCAACAGACCCCATAGAGACTAAACCATAGCCTAACATGCAAAGTTATTCCATCCTGGTACAGCTCATCGTTACATGCCGTAAGACTTACACACCCAAGGAGGACCACACGTTTATTCGGTAGCAAGGAAGGAGAGATCAGACCTGTCAGACTTAACCAGGTACATGATGTGCTGGGAGCTTATTAACGTTGGCATCTTCAAGTTTGATGACTGTGCAGAGAACTACAGGGTCTAGAGTTCAACCTTCAAATCTTAATAGCAGATCTCAACCTCCCCGCCAAAGACCTGCTCATCAACTGGCTAGGCCTAGAACCTACTGACCGCATCAGGAAATTAAGGTCAGTACATGAGGACTAGCCAATTGCACCACTACATGTGAGATATTTATGGAAACCTATGACAGCTCATAGCACAAGCTATAGAAACTGCTGGCAAAATGTAAGACTTGAGTCATCTGCTAATAAAACGTTCCCATGATGGAATCCACAAAAGTGGACTTTTCCTTTAATTAATGTATCAATACCGTTTCGGTGTTTGGACATTCATCTGGATGACAGGGATAGATATGTGCTTCTGCACTGTGAGACATGTCATGTGCTGTAGATAATTGGTGCAGTCTACCTTCCTCCTCTGTTGGACCTAGGATATTATATGAGATACATGATAAGCAAACTCAGCTGCCCTACCCTCATTGACTGGACCAACTCATGGCAGCAAAATATTTTGGATTGCCTACTAATTAGCTTTGGCTCATGTGACATAACTATTTGGATTACGAATTGGGATGGAGAAAGTTTTATAGGACCACTACAAAAGACTACAGGCTATACCTGTTTATTAGGTTACAAAAGCATTGTTAGATTGTTGTCTTGTTGTTTAAATTTATCTTTCAGAGAAATGATCCACCATTGGACATCAGGTGTGACATCATCCAACGTCTCAATAATTGGGATTTTCTATAGAGTGTGCTGCTATGTTAGTCTTGGACTCAGGACTATAGAGTTTATGGCTGAATTGTTTTTGTATATATGTATGTATATGCTTTGCTGCCACCTGCTGGCTATTATGTTTTGCAGGGTTAGTTTCAGGATATCATGGTAATATTGCTGATACTGTTGTTCATAATCCTGAAATGTTGATTTGTTTAAGGTTATTCATACCATGTGACTCCACTCTGTGAGCATCCCTCATCCTCCATAATATGCTCAGACATTATGGAGAGAGGATAGAACCGTTAGAGTTACAGAGAAATCTCTATTGACCTCAAGACTGTCATCTTACAGTATTTGTAATAAATGACCTATGCTTCTGTCTTCCGTGTGCTAAGAAGATAGCATATTCTTGGCACGTCCTATCTGCCCGCATGTTTCAATACCAAGGACTGGTGGGCCTTAGAGCCCTCTTTACACATTGGATTGCTGGGATGGAACACATTAAAAGTTGAAATTTGATCCCCTCTTCTACTTAAATAGGATTAGATAGAACATTTCAGGAATTTTAGGGGATAATAATTAAAATGGTGTAAGATATGTCTTCTATAAGGGGCTGATTTATTGTGTTTGTACTGGCTGTCAAAATGTTATAAAAAAGGGAGCACCTTAGCAGTAGATTCTAGGGAGCATGTACTAGTTATACCAGGAGATTTTGTAATAGTTTTAGCCTTTTCAAATAAAATATCAGTATTTCACAATAATGAATTTTGCATAATTTGCTGGCAAGGTTAGGGAGTAAAATAGGTCAGAGAATTTTCCCAACCCCATTCCTTTCTGAACATATATTGAGCTTTACCTTATAATAGAGGTGGCAGAGGGAGACACCCTATGTGTCTGATCAGGTATCTGTAGAGTGGATATCTTTTTATAGTCACCTCTTTGTACTGCTACTTCATATTCACGAACGATAGCTGCAAAAGGGCAATCATGATTGGCATTTGGGGTAACATTGCATATCCAAGAGTAACCTATGGGCATATTAAAGCTACCTAATATATCATTTCATCCAGCTCATCTACATCTTCTTACTCAATGTTTTTCTTGCAAATTCTTGTTTTGTATTTAATTCTTTTCTTCCACCATGTTTAGCTCAAGCATGACAAGCAGCCCCATTTATTGCATATGATACAGAATACCAGGACTCAGAATTGGCGTCTTTGTCTTGACTCAAGGGGACATGCTGGAGCAGAATAGAACGCAATAATTCAGGCTCCCTCTCAGAGAGCCTCTTATTGGTGTGGCTAGACCTTTGCATGAAGCTGGTCCAGGGGGACATAAGCTTAAATGTTTTTCTGAAAAAAATAGGTTTTATTAATAAACACTGGTGCAAGCAAATGCCTCCTTGAGTTAATAATTCATTTCATAGTAAGACACACTCTATGGCAGAGTGCAAGTGGAAACCCTATGTTCTTACTAGTGTATAAATAGATTTCTACTTATTGTTATTATTATTTATTACTTACATTTTAGAGGATAAAGTTCACTTTTAATTGTCAAAATTCCCCTTATGACCATCCTCCCAAAAAGCCCATGTAACTGGATTTACAGCACCCTGAGCCAATGACTGCCCTCCTAGAGGTTATTTCAGTGATTGCCATCAGCCTTCCCTTATATCCCTGATGTGTACATTGAGTGCCAACTACAACTTGGACTTGGTTACGGAGTTCTTCTCTTCTATGTGGGGCAGCTAGAGCCGTGCCTCTCTGCTGTCTCAAACTTCCCACCATACGGCTACCACCAAACAACCATTGCAAGGGCAACCATAGTCTTTGCAACAATATATAATTGGGTATTCAAAAAGTAAGGGGAGGGGACAAACTAAGTTTTTAAATTTGAAAACTGGGATTTCCCTTCAGTTTCTCTTACTATAGGGATGTGCATGGCACACACACATTAACCCTTTAACCGCCAGCCTACCTGGAGTTTTTGTCACCCTCTGTTGCCAGACCATTTTGCACTATTTTGTGCTCCCCATGTTCAACTGTGATTTTTGAAGGGATTTCCAGGGATTTCCCAGGAAAGTGATATATTGTTTTTTTCAGCAGAGCCTGGGCGTTAACATGAAATGTCTTGTTTGTCATTTTCAAAGTGTATTCTCAATATTTTTGGGTGAAAATTGTACAAAAAAATAAACAATAAATATACAATTTGTAGTGTTTTTTTGTAACAAAAAATGTAAGTTTGCCAATAAAATCTTATTGCGTGTGAAACCCCAATTTCTCCCGGTTACAGCGGTACCACATATGTATAGGTAGACACCCTTTCCTGCCCAGGAGACTCCCCCAAACTGAAACAACGCTTTAGGAGATTTTGAGATAAAAATACAACTATGCTATGCAATATGCGCACCTTGCACTTTTTCAAGAAAAACAACCCTTTACATTTGAAATACCCCTACAAACTATATATTCCCTAGAAGTATATACCTCAGGCTTTCTAGGCGTACCAGGCTTGTTGACATGGGTGCAGTTTTCTGGAAGTAATCCCTCAATGGATTCTTTGGTTGCACAGGGTTTCCTTAAAAATGAATAAAAAAGCAGAATCAAAACCACATTTTCCTAAAAAAAACTATATGCAAACCAGAAAATCTGAAAAAGCAACATGCCCCGAACAGAACAATACCCAACATGCAAAGGTTCTGTCAAGGAAAGAGTTGCCAAACACACCAAAGTAAAGCATGCGCATAGCGGTAGTTTTACTTCAAAATTTCAGCTCTGCAGACAAAGTGCGCACCTTGTGCTTTTTCTACCAAAACAACCCTTTACATTTGGAATATCCCCAATAAACCATATATTCCCTGAAAGTACACATGTTAAGCTTTCTAAGCATACCCAACTTGTTGTAGTGGGCTCATCTTTCTGGAAGTAATATCTCGAAGAATTCTTTGGTTGCACAGGGTTTCACAAAAAATGTATAAAAAAGCAGAATAAAAAACACCTTTTCCTAAAATACCAATATGCAAATAAGAAAAAACAAGGTAAATTTGAAAACGCAAGGTCCCCCGAGCAGAACAATACCCAACATGCATAGGTACCTGTAACCTTTTAACTGCCAGCCTACTTGAGATTTTGTCACCCTCTGCTGACAGGATATTTTTCACCATTTTGCGTGATGTTTTACTGTGATTTTTGCAGTAATTTCCAAGAAAATGGCATATTTTCTTTTTGTGGCAGAGTTTAGGCTTGTTTTGTTTGTATTTTTTCTACTTTTTTTATATATATTGTTAAGTAAATAAGTAAAAAAAAATAAAAAAAAATATATATTTTTTTTTAATTGTCTCCTTTATTTTAACAAAAACATTTATTTTATTCAAGAAAACCATATTGCATGTGAAAGCCCCATTTCTCACGATTACAATGATACCACATATGTATCGGTAGCCCCCCGTTCCTGTCCAGGTGATCCCCTAAACTGAAAAGAGCACTTTATAACATTTGCAAAATAAAATACAACTACTATCCACATAATAAAGGGTTAAATATAAAAAAATTGGTGTGGGGTCCCCCTGCACGGGGGGACCCCCATCCATCCCTGTGTCCCACGCTAATCACTTAGGCTTCTGCTCTCCTGCTGCTGCTGGAAGCCTTTTATACCTACTGGGTTACAGGTAACATAGGGTTAATTTAAAAAAAAATGACATAGGGTCATTTGGGGGGGGGACCCCATTTTTTTTTTTTGGATTTTTAAGGGTTAAAACCCTTAAAAATCCCCTCCAAAAAATGGCGTGAGGTCCCCCCTACCCAGCGTAACCAGCCTGTGACCAGCTATGGGGGCTTGTAGAACAGGGCGCAGGGGCCAGCTTTAGTGGCCCCTGGCCCTGCAGGCTACAAGCCGGCATAGCCTAGGGCCACGGCTCTTCTGCCCCCCCGGGCTTTGGGGAGGCAGGTAATTTGGGGGGCTCAGGGGTCAATGGCAAGTCACCCGCTAGCCACAGGTGACTTGCCAGACCCACCGAGCCTTGTGAACTGGTATAGGGGTCACATGGACCCCTTACCAGTTCACAAAGGGTTAAAAGTAAAAAAAAAAGACAAAGACACACTTTTTAAAAATATCTTTATTAAAAAAAATAAATGTTTTTTAATATTTTTTTTAATACTTACCTCCGATCCATCCCTGTGTCCCACGCTGATCACTTAGGCTTCTGCTCTCCTGCTGCTGCTGGAAGCCTTTTATACCTACTGGGTTACAGGTAACAAAGGGTTAATTAAAAAAACCCTTAAAAATAAAAAAAAAATGGCGTGAGGTCCCCCCTACCCAGCGTAACCAGCCTGTGACCAGCTATGGGGGCTTGTTGAACAGGGCGCAGGGGCCAGCTTTAGTGGCCCCTGGCCCTGCGGCTACAAGCCGTCATAGCCTAGGGCCACGGCTCTTCTGCTTCCCCCTGGGCTTTGGGGAGGCAGGTAATTTGGGGGGCCAGGGGTTAATGGCAAGTCACCCGCTAGTTGCAGGTGACTTGCCAGACCCCCAAGCCCTGTGAACTGGTATAGGGGTCACATGGACCCCTTACCAGTTCACAAAGGGTTAAAAGTAAAAAAAAAGACAGACACTTTTTTCAAAACACTTTATTAAAAAAAAAAATATTTTTTTACTTTACTCACCTCCGATCTTCATCTCCTGTGTCCCACGGCGATCATATGTCAGTGACGGCTGGGCAAAGGAGGGGGGAGGCAGGCGATCGGAGGATCGCCTACCTCCCTCCTTCCCTGTCCAGCCGTCACCGGCATCTGAGAGCTGAACTGCCGGGTGCCCCGATGACCCCCGGCGGTGACGTCATTGGCCCCGCAGGCAAATCCCGGCGGCTGCTGAAACGGGAGGGGCACCCTATTCCGGGCCCTCCCCTGCAGCCGGAGGAGCCCCAATTAGCGTTCGGAGCCCCTCTGGCTGAAGAGGAGACCCGGCCGGATCAAACAAGGGGTCAGGTAAGTGATTTTTTTTTATACTTTTAATTTTATTAATGGGGAAAGTCAGGCACGTAAATTTTACGTGGCTGGCGTTTAACGGTTGGAGAGGCAGCCACGTAAAATTTACGTGGCTGGCAATAGAAGGGTTAAACCCCATTAAGTTCCCAAATGTGTTTAGCAGGGTGGTCAATACTGCAGCCATGTTCAACCTCCTCCTGTTGCATTACAGGTTATAAGATGGTGACCAATGCTTTAAAGAGGAACATCGAGGGAGGTAAAAACCTGCCCCAAACTTCACCGGACTGTTCCCCTCCTGTTTCACAGTTGGGCATCTGATTCTGGATGACCTCCTGACGGGCGGCACCATCTTGTATCCTGCCAGGCACCCGCTAGACCTTGCGGAGCTGCGAGATTGGTGTAGGACATTGAAGAGCATGGCTAAAGCTGCGCTTGTCAGTTAGCGACAGATAAGCAGGCAACGGCTCTGAAGCAGAAGGATGTCACTGCAGCTGGCAGTGGTGACATCTAAAAGGTAAGTAGGGGCCGATAGGGGGGATCCAATGTTCCTCTTTAAGCAATGAGCAGTGGTCCCTTGCTGTCAACTTCATCTTGTGAATGCATATGAAGAAAAAATTGCCCCACTATCACAAGGACACTAAAACTGGGTGCTACCTGAAATTAATAATTATAGATACTCTGTGTGCTAGTCTTTAATTAGTGGTGTTACACAAAAACATTATTGTGGGGGATGCTGCCTGAGCTCAAGGACAGCAACATCGGTGATGTTCATTTGGGACATTGCTTAAAGTGGACCAACACCCACCCCTGATCGGCCTGGGAATCTATAAGATTCCCGGGCCGATCAGCCGATTTTGGATGCCCCGCGGGGAGGCCGCGGGGCATCCAAAATCGGGATGCCCCGCTGTGTGAAACTCCCCAGAAAGCTCCTAAAATCTTACCTTTCAGGCAACGGATAAGCCGCCGCCGCCTCCCGCGCGTCCCTCTAGCAGGGCGCGCTCCCTGTAAGAGGGACATGCGAGAGGCGGCGGCGGCGTATCCGTCGCTTGTCCGTCGCCTAAAAGGTAAGATTTTAGGTGCCCTGCGGAAGTGGACCAACACCCAGGATAGCGAAAATCCTGGGTGTTGGTCCACTTTAAGTGTTCACAATGGTTGGAAAGTCCTGTAGATCAGGGCATTAATCAAAGCCAGACAATGTAAGGGTAGCCCCGGAAAGCTTAATTCAACCCTGTACTGGTGAGGACCAAATGAGAGGGTCATGAGATCTTTACTTCTGGCTAAAGGACCTTGTTCCATCACTAAAATTGTGCATATGCTTTAGGAACTAGCTTAGTGCTTATATGACACACCAAGACTGTGTTGACGGATTTAATTTTCATGGGAGCTGGCAGTGAATTAACTGAGCTGTGATTTACAGTAGTGCTGTAAATAACCTTTCAGTGGAAAGAATTTAACACTTTCCTCTTCTTCCAAGCCAGTGAAATTAAACTTTAAATAAGGATCCATTTTCTGCAAGAAACAAGAGGCAAGTGTGTTCTCTCTGTGATACTCAATGAAATCATGCTGAAAACCCGTTAGAACCATTTAATTTTAGCTCATCCCGGAGGCTGATTAATTGGATTCTGCTCCATGCTGCAAAAAAGATGTGTAAAGCTGTCTCATTTTTTTTCTTAAATTCCCGGTAAGTTTTTCTTAATTATATAAAATGTTGGGTTTGTCCTCCAAAACAACATTTAATTAACTCTTAGTTTAAATATTGGCAAGGGATTTGCCATCTGTAATGCACTAATGTGATAATTATCAGCTGGGATTGTTGCTTGCCAAGTGTGAAATATTGCAAAAAATATATACGCAATCCTTGCCTGCCGTTGTGAGAAAACGATGTAGTAATGAAGGAGATCTTGATTCTAATTAGAAGGATATGCTGATGCCAAGGTATCATTTCTCTGACATAAAGGACAAAGGAATACAATGGAAAGGCCGACTATTACTGTATTAATATCAAGCACACTTTTGTACAGCTTTTTCCTTTAGAAAAGAGATTCCTTTGGAATGAAGCTTATTATTATTAAGTTTTCTAAACCACATATCAATATATATACTATACATATAAAATATAAATAATGACCAAAAACATATTTTTTATTTTTTTTAGATGATTTTAGTAGTGGAAAAATAGTGGTCCCACTGGTCAAGGGTGTAGCTAGGGGGAGCGGGGGGGGGGGGGGGGGGGCACTTGCCCCGGATGCAGCAGGTTAGGGGTCACCAAAAGAGGGGCCTAAGAACAGGTGGCTGCCATTTTGAATCTTTTCTCCAGGTGCCAGAAAGCCTAGCTACTCCTCTGCCACTGTCACAATTTTTTATGCTCCTTCCCCACCAAAAATGTGAAAGCAGATCGTTCCCTTAGTCAGACACGTCAGCCTGGAATAGAATTTTATTGAACTGATGTGGTTTTCCTCTAAATATCTGCAATAAAATGACACTGAATCATTGTTCAAATACAGCCAAAAATACATTAAGAATTGGACAAAACCTAATCCTTGGATTAAACAGACAAGTGTTTTATCTCAAAGACTAAACATATCCTAATTAAAAAGATTTAATAGATTACAATATAATTTCATCTCCTGAACATCGGGTCAAACATATACTTCCTGCCAAAGCTGATGATGTCAGTTACGTAAAATTCGCCTGGATGAGAAATTTTGAATGAGAGAAATGTATGATTTAAAGCGGACCGTCTTCTCTCTGGGAGTAGAAATAATAATAGAGATTTTTACTTACCCTATTGTAAACCCTATTTTTGGCAGTCCTTTCCCAGGCTCCTACATCAGACTGGGGGGTGGGTGTTGCATAAATAATGAAAGAGGACCCAGTGGAGTGAGATTTACAGTATGTTCGAATCTCGGTTCGAGATCTAGTAATAACTAGTCCTGCCACTGAAATCCCTGCCAATCTGAGGTTTCTGGGAAATCGGAAAGGAGAGAAGACTGGATGGTGAAACCACCCAAAAGGTTCTGCCTGTGGAGTGAGGGATGCAGGGAATATTAGTAAAAAAAAGACAGGTTCTGGTTCGCTTTAACCCATTTACATCTATTCTCTGACTCTTTTGACAGCTCGCCTGCCACTGCAGAGAGGGGCCATTTATACCTGGGAGTGAGGTGACACCATCTCACTTTGCTGCTATAAAAGGCTCCTCCAGGTATCAGGAGTTAGCAGTCAGAGGGCGGGATTGATCGTTGAAACCTGGTAGCTTACCCGGGCTGTCAGCGATCAGTGCGGGACAGCAGGATCAGTGATAGATTTAAGTTAAGTAAAAAAATATATAATTTTTCTGTGTGTGTGTACATTAATTAATTTATAATAATAAATAATTTTGTGACTCCTATACCAGTTCATAGGTTGGCAAGTCACTTGGGGCAAGTTGGTAACCTTCAGAATGGGAAACATGCTATTTGGCCTCTGTGCCCTGGTCCACCAGCCCCCATAGCTGGTGCCTGGGCTGGATAGGGGGGGGGCACGCCATTTTTTTTTCAATTTAAAAGGTTTAACACTTAAAAATAAAAAATCAGGGGCAGAGAGGGTGGACACTTCACCAGATTTTACATTTAACCCCTTGATAGTGCGCATAGTAGTTGTATTTTATTTGAAAAAAAAGTGATCTTTTCAGTTTGGAGTGTATTCTGGGCAGGAACGGTTGTTTTCAGCCACCTAAAGCCATGGTAAAAAAAGAAGAATGCAAATAAATAGCTTTCATCACCTTTCAGAGCAGCTTTGTAGGTTGTAAATAGAGTGAAGTATAGATGTCAGCAGATCAGGTTGGGGTACAAGTCAGCAAGCAGCGTGTTGAGTAACACCTTTGGTACTAGTACCACTGTTTGGAAACCCCTGAAGTAAGACAACCACAAGCATGTCTCTTGAAGACCTTCTAAACAGTATATGTGATCACATGTAGGTTTAATCTTAAAAGGCTGCTCAGTTTAATCTTGGAAAAATACACACAGTAATTAATTTATGAAATCTTAATTTTCTTTGTGTAGTCAAACAATGCATGGAGCACTCTCTCAATGTATGCAATATAATACAAAACTTGAGTGGTTCTGAGACGTTGCCAAAGCAGTGATTAAGAGGACACAGTAAATCAAGTACCGTTTAATGAGCTTGTTAAGACACAAGTTTAAATTGGTTTCTATGATCATGTAAAGCCGCGTGCTAAATCAAAACAATCTGTTTCTTCAGCTTTCATTTATAAGTTTCATAAATTATGTAACCTAGTAAAAAAGGAAAAAAAAATATTATAACTAACACTTTTATGCTTGACTGAAATATGCCACAAATGCTTTATTATATGACAGAGCGAATGAAGAAAGGTCCTTGTAACTCTATTCTTTATACCTCTAGATTTCTGTAATTATTCGCTCATGGCGCATTAGATTGAAGTGGTGCAATGTTTTGCATGGGATTGTGATACCCCTTAAAGTGGACTAAAACCCAGGATTGTGACTCTCCTGGGTTTTGGTCTTTGGCCACTGGGCACCCCGATCGGGGGTGCCCCGCTATGTGAGGTCACCTGATCTCAATTACCATTCCCCAGTCCTATGGCGCATACGCAGCCCTCTCGTCCAGGAGCTCATCCAATGGGAGCAGATCCGAGCACGCTGGCGGCCACATCCTCCGCTACTCTTTTACAGGGAGCATGCCCATGCCGGCCATCCACAAATGCCTGGCAGGGACACGCACCCTACTAAAGGGATATTGGGGATGCTGCAACTGCTCGTGCATGCGCCATTGGACCAGGAGCGATGGTGAGTTTTCAGGTCGACCCGATGTAGGATGACCCCCTTTGTGAAACCCCCCAGATAACCCACTTTCATTTTTACGCCGAACCCACTGCGCTTGCATGAGCGTTCATCCAATCAGCCCTTTTGTGGCTCATACAAATGCGTGGACTAAATGCATGTGATGTGCGCACAGCTACAGGGAACCCAGGGATACAGCGTCTGGGGGACCCCCGGGAACAGGTAATGTTACAGACGCTCCAGGGGGTTTCACACATCACGGTATCCGGTATAGAATTCCTCAGGGTCAGGCTAGTGGCTGGCTCTGGAATCTTTTAGAATCCAGACCGGCCACAGGGGGTGAATGGTCCAATTTAAAAGGTGTCCATTAAGAATAGGGACTGGTCAGATACAGCATGGAAATACCTTGGTGTGGTCGACACCAAAGTTTTTATATTGAGTATGTGTTCACATGTCCAGGCACATGCTAATTTCCTTCTATCTTATGCTGAACTGGGTGCAGAGGGGTGAAGATTGTGAAGAGGGTGTAGTCAGCTGGCTTTCCAGGCACAAACATTAAAAAAATATACTCACCTTTTGTCCCTCTCAGGTTTTCCATCTAGTCCATGTGTCATAAAACCTAATGTAGGCCGAGATCAAGTCCCATGGCTAGTAGGACCAATGATGGCCAGCAAACTTTGCGTCCAAACTGCCCACTCCAAAAAAAACTGCCAATGCCTCTATGCCATCTCTTTTTGTGTGCATTTAAGTGCTCAGCCCCTCATTTTTAACAAATTAAAAAAATATATCAGATCACATGGTCACATCAGGGTTGTTTTCGTAGCTATATATATAGAATGTTAGCACTATATATCCCATTTGATCGCATGCAATTGCTCGGGGACCCTCCATGACCTAGGTTCCACAGCTCACAGATAAATAGAGGCTCTTTTACTTAAGCTTTACTTGTGGGTGTCCTTTATAAATGTCCCTGCCGAGGACAGAATACAGTCCAGCTTATTGTTCCTACACCTGCATCTCTGCTAAAGATAACTTGCTAGTAATTGTGCATTGTGATAAATACCAGCTTTAGCATTTACTTATCCCTGGCCTTGATTATGCACAGCACAATATTGATCCTACATTTTGATGTTTACTGACCTTGCTCTGATGACATAAATATACAGTACAGCTCCTAGAAAAGTCTTTGTGTGTTTTTTTAGTCATAGTAACATGAAATTGCAGTTAATGTAATGATACATTTTAGCAATTTCTTTTTGATTTTGCCACAGGGGGATTTAAACTTTTCAATCAGGAATTTTAGAATTATATAACATAGTTATGGGGAGGCTGACCGCTAGTAGATTCTACAAGCTGGTGTCGGGTGCTGTGACCTAGCTTAGTGGCTGGACAAGTGGCGCTGTACTATCCTGTCCAGCATTGATAAATGTGATGTCTGTAAGGGCACTATAGAAGCGCTCTCCCTGATTCACTGCAGAGCCAATAGCGAACTCTAGGTGGTGTCCCGAAGTCAAAGGGCCCAAGACTACGCTACATCTAACAACAGGACAGCGCTGCAGCGAGCGATAGGTAGCGTCATTTAAGTGCGTCCAGCTGAAGCCCGTATTCAGGAAAAAACTACACACAACCAGCCTTGGCGCTCTAAAACTGGGGGCTCTAGCATTGAGTGCCAGAAGCTATGTGATAAAAATCTGTTTCTGAACACACATACACCAGCACCAGAGTGAAAACACATGGAATGACACTGTTTTAACACTGTGACTAGAGATGAGCGAACCGGTTCGGACGAACCAGAATTCGCTCCGAATTTCAGGAAATATTCGATTCGGCACGAACCCGAATATTTTGTGGTTCGTGCCGATCGAATGTTTCCTGAAATTAAAAAAAAAAAAAAAAGCCGGCATGGTGGGAGCGGGCCGGCCGGTTCCGCTGACAGCGGAGCGGGCCAGCCGGTTCTGCTGACAGCGGAGCCGGCCGGCCCGCTGCCACCATGCCGGCAAAAATGCTTTTTTTTTGTTTTTTTTTGTTTTTTAAATGCCGGCATGGTGGGAGCGGGCCGGCCGGCTTTACCGGCCCGCCGGCCGGCTCCCACCATGCCGGCATTTTTGATGGGGAACTTCGTAAAAGTTCGATTCGGCCGAACCCGAATTTCTTTGTGAAATTCGGCGAATCGGCCAAATCGAACTTTTCAAAAGTTCGCTCATCTCTAACTGTGACAATCACACTTTAGTGCCAGCCCTGCACATACAATTCTGCATAAATAAATAAAAACAAAAAAAATAATATATAAAAGTGTTTGTTTGCTGGGCAGGAGAGGTCACACAATGATTTGAGCCAAAAATGTTAAAGTTTACTTTAAACACAACAAAATGAAACACCATTGAAATGTATGGGAGAGCACTACTGAGTGACAGGTGCTGAATCTAGAGCACCGGCGCTATACGTTGATCCGCCTCTAGTAAAACATGTGACGCTACATGGGGTTTTTAGAGGCACTCACCAGATTGACTTTCTTAAATGTGGTTTTCACATACAGCGCCCAGCGCTCACCCGCCGCTACGTACCGCTAGGTGTCACTACCTGGCGTTATCGTTTCTTAAATAACCCCCATAGTTAATACGGTTGAAAAAAGACATATGTCCATGAAGTTCAACCAAGGGATGAGGTTATTTTCTGTGGGAGGCCATTCCACAGATTTATAGTTCTTATAGTAAAAAATTTGTGTCGCCTGCAGAAATAAAAGGCCCTATTTATGATGTGCGCCTTTTAGCATAATATTTGTGGCTATAGCGCCAGCTTCAGAGCACCGGCATTCCCGTCTTACCTGGCAATGTGCTGTGAAATACATTGGTGCTAGCAGTTGCTGCGCAGAGGACTACTAATTAGCTTTGATTGTTGCACATAGGTATTGGCCGGCCTATGTGAGCGCCTGTTGAACCCGGCTGCCGCTTATCCCAGCGCCAATGAGCACCACCTTGTACCAGCATATTTAGGACATTTTTCTTGAAATCCTTGGTGCTGTATTTTTCCAGCACTGGTCGGCATTTCTTCATTACAGTTACAAAAAATCACTGCTAAAGGGGAAAAAGGGGGACAAACCTTACAGAGCATTTTGGCTGCATTTTAGTTGTTGTTCTACAAATTACACTTTGTTAAGCAAAAAAAGCCATTAAATCAATTTTAATAGCCCAAAAATATGGCCCATCTAGGTCCTACATTTCCATTATTGACAAGTCCCAATGCAATTTCTGTACCAAAAATGTGTGTAATATTAATTATAAGCAGTAAACACTACAATCCAGTTCTGTCCATTCAGCTCTATGGGATCTTGAGCTACATCGCCAGGTTTCATCTGGTGCTGCTTCAACAAGAGCGCCTGGCGCTATTGTTAATTAAGGCGCTAGCTGGCGCCCGCATCACCGTTAGAGATTTTTTAGTTTAGAGGCCAAAAAAGTGTCCATGTGTGGCGCTGTGTTGTGCTGACACTTCTTAAATAAGGCTCGGAATCTTTTCTTTTCCAGATGGAGGGAGTTCCCCCTCTGCCTTTACAGAGGATTGTAACTGAAATAGTTTTCAACATATTTTTGTATTGGTCATTTATATATTTATACAAGTTAGTCATGTCCCCCCTCAGTCGTCTCCTCTCAAGACTAAACAGATTTAATTCCCATAATCATTCTTCATAACGGGCAGGCTGATTCATCACTAACGCCAGATAGCGACAGATGAGCATCTGTAGCAGGCATTTTCAGAGCGCCCGCTAGTAGTCACTGTGATCAGCCGTGGGTCGCTGTACAGTAATAGACAAGCCATTATTTCTAATATTTGTGGACTCAATAACTACAGGGTCTGTTCAGAGGGATTGGCGCTTGGCAAATGTGGTGCCAATATTCAAAAAGGGATCTAGGGGGGAACCTGGGCAAGCTGGGGAAAATGACCTTATTACTCCATATCAGCATGGATTTATGAGGAATCGCTCCTGCCAGACAAACCTAATCAGCTTTTATGAGGAGGTTAGTTCAAGATTGGATCAGGGGGAGTCATTGGATATCATATATCTTGACTTTTCTAAAGCATTTGATACTGTGCCACATAAAAGGCTGGTACAAAAGATGAGAATGCTTGGACTAGGGGAAAATGTGTGCAGATGGGTGAGAAATGAGCTTAATGATCGGAAGCAGAGGGTGGTTATTAATGGTACACACTCAGATTGGGTCACTGTTACTAGTGGAGTACCACAAGGGTCAGTTCTGGGACCAATTCTCTTCAATATATATATTAATGACATTGGGTATGGATTAACCCTTTAAGTGCCAGCCTACCTGCAGCATTTCCCACTCCCTGTTGCCAGAGCATTTTTCACTATTTTGCGCTCCCCATGTTCAACTGTAATTTTTGAAGGGATTTTCTGGGATTTCCCATAAAAATTACATATTGTTTTTTTCAGCAGAATCTGGGCTTTAACATCATATCTCTTGTTTATCAATTTTGTAGTTTTATCATAATTATTTTGGGCAAAATATGTGAAAGAAAATAAAAAATACACACGTTTTTACATTTTGCAGTGTTTTTTTTTAATCGAAAATAAAGGTTTTTCAATAAAAACATATTGAGAGTAAAAGCCCCATTTCTCCCGGTTACAACGGTACCACACATGTATTAGTAGACACCCTTTCCTGCCCAGGAGACCCCAGAAACTGCAAAGAGCGCTAGAGGAGATTTTCAGATAAAATACAAATACTTTGCGCTCCTCGCAGTTTTTCAAAAAATACAACCCTTTACATTTGAAATACCCCCCACAAACTATATATTTTTGGAAAGTGCACAATTCAAGGTTTCTAAGCATACTAGGCTTGTTGGCGTGGGTCCATTGGTTTGAACTCTATTGATTGGCAGAATCTCTGGTTCCAAAGGATTTCGCTAAAAAAAAAAGCAAAAAGCAGATTCAAAACCATATTTTCCTATAAAAACAATAAGCAAGCAAGAAGTAACGCAGTAAATCTGAAAGCACAACATCTGCTGAACAAAATAATACCCCACATGCATAGGTACGTTGAAGTGTAGAGTTGCCAAACACCCCAAAGTCAAGCATGCGTTTGAGGGTAATTTTACTTGAAAAAATCAGCGGCGCACACAAAGTGCGCACCTTGCAGTTTCTCCAAATTTACAACCCTTTACATTTGAAATACCCCCCACAAACTATATATTTTTGGAAAGTACATACCTCAAGGTTTCTAAGCCTACTGGGCTTGTTGACGTCGCTGACTTTCTTCTGACTCTATTGATTGGCAGAATCTCTGGTTCCAAAGGATTTCGCTAAAAAAAAAAGCAAAAAGCAGATTCAAAACCATATTTTCCTATAAAAACAATAAGCAAGCAAGAAGTGACGCAGTAAATCTGAAAGCACAACATCTGCTGAACAAAATAATACCCCACATGCATAGGTACGTTGAAGTGTAGAGTTGCCAAACACCCCAAAGTCAAGCATGCGTTTGAGGGTAATTTTACTTGAAAAAATCAGCGGCGCACACAAAGTGCGCACCTTGCAGTTTCTCCAAATTTACAACCCTTTACATTTGAAATACCCCCCACAAACTATATATTTTTGGAAAGTACATACCTCAAGGTTTCTAAGCCTACTGGGCTTGTTGACGTCGCCGACTTTCTTCTGACTCTATTGATTGGCAGAATCTCTGGTTCCAAAGGATTTCGCTAAAAAAAAAAGCAAAAAGCAGATTCAAAACCATATTTTCCTATAAAAACAATAAGCAAGCAAGAAGTGACGCAGTAAATCTGAAAGCACAACATCTGCTGAACAAAATAATACCCCACATGCATAGGTACGTTGAAGTGTAGAGTTGCCAAACACCCCAAAGTCAAGCATGCGTTTGAGGGTAATTTTACTTGAAAAAATCAGCGGCGCACACAAAGTGCGCACCTTGCAGTTTCTCCAAATTTACAACCCTTTACATTTGAAATACCCCCACAAACTATATATTTTTGGAAAGTACATACCTCAAGGTTTCTAAGCCTACTGGGCTTGTTGACGTCGCCGACTTTCTTCTGACTCTATTGATTGGCAGAATCTCTGGTTCCAAAGGATTTCGCTAAAAAAAAAAGCAAAAAGCAGATTCAAAACCATATTTTCCTATAAAAACAATAAGCAAGCAAGAAGTGACGCAGTAAATCTGAAAGCACAACATCTGCTGAACAAAATAATACCCCACATGCATAGGTACGTTGAAGTGTAGAGTTGCCAAACACCCCAAAGTCAAGCATGCGTTTGAGGGTAATTTTACTTGAAAAAATCAGCGGCGCACACAAAGTGCGCACCTTGCAGTTTCTCCAAATTTACAACCCTTTACATTTGAAATACCCCCCACAAACTATATATTTTTGGAAAGTACATACCTCAAGGTTTCTAAGCCTACTGGGCTTGTTGACGTCGCCGACTTTCTTCTGACTCTATTGATTGGCAGAATCTCTGGTTCCAAAGGATTTCGCTAAAAAAAAAAGCAAAAAGCAGATTCAAAACCATATTTTCCTATAAAAACAATAAGCAAGCAAGAAGTGACGCAGTAAATCTGAAAGCACAACATCTGCTGAACAAAATAATACCCCACATGCATAGGTACGTTGAAGTGTAGAGTTGCCAAACACCCCAAAGTCAAGCATGTGTTTGAGGGTAATTTTACTTGAAAAAATCAGCGGCGCACACAAAGTGCGCACCTTGCAGTTTCTCCAAATTTACAACCCTTTACATTTGAAATACCCCCCACAAACTATATATTTTTGGAAAGTACATACCTCAAGGTTTCTAAGCCTACTGGGCTTGTTGACGTCGCCGACTTTCTTCTGACTCTATTGATTGGCAGAATCTCTGGTTCCAAAGGATTTCGCTAAAAAAAAAAGCAAAAAGCAGATTCAAAACCATATTTTCCTATAAAAACAATAAGCAAGCAAGAAGTGACGCAGTAAATATGAAAGCACAACATCTGCTGAACAAAATAATACCCCACATGCATAGGTACGTTGAAGTGTAGAGTTGCCAAACACCCCAAAGTCAAGCATGCGTTTGAGGGTAATTTTACTTGAAAAAATCAGCGGCGCACACAAAGTGCGCACCTTGCAGTTTCTCCAAATTTACAACCCTTTACATTTGAAATACCCCCCACAAACTATATATTTTTGGAAAGTACATACCTCAAGGTTTCTAAGCCTACTGGGCTTGTTGACGTCGCCGACTTTCTTCTGACTCTATTGATTGGCAGAATCTCTGGTTCCAAAGGATTTCGCTAAAAAAAAAAGCAAAAAGCAGATTCAAAACCATATTTTCCTATAAAAACAATAAGCAAGCAAGAAGTGACGCAGTAAATCTGAAAGCACAACATCTGCTGAACAAAATAATACCCCACATGCATAGGTACGTTGAAGTGTAGAGTTGCCAAACACCCCAAAGTCAAGCATGCGTTTGAGGGTAATTTTACTTGAAAAAATCAGCGGCGCACACAAAGTGCGCACCTTGCAGTTTCTCCAAATTTACAACCCTTTACATTTGAAATACCCCCACAAACTATATATTTTTGGAAAGTACATACCTCAAGGTTTCTAACCCTACTGGGCTTGTTGACGTCGCCGACTTTCTTCTGACTCTATTGATTGGCAGAATCTCTGGTTCCAAAGGATTTCGCTAAAAAAAAAAGCAAAAAGCAGATTCAAAACCATATTTTCCTATAAAAACAATAAGCAAGCAAGAAGTGACACAGTAAATCTGAAAGCACAACATCTGCTGAACAAAATAATACCCCACATGCATAGGTACGTTGAAGTGTAGAGTTGCCAAACACCCCAAAGTCAAGCATGCGTTTGAGGGTAATTTTACTTGAAAAAATCAGCGGCGCACACAAAGTGCGCACCTTGCAGTTTCTCCAAATTTACAACCCTTTACATTTGAAATACCCCCCACAAACTATATATTTTTGGAAAGTACATACCTCAAGGTTTCTAAGCCTACTGGGCTTGTTGACGTCGCCGACTTTCTTCTGACTCTATTGATTGGCAGAATCTCTGGTTCCAAAGGATTTCGCTAAAAAAAAAAGCAAAAAGCAGATTCAAAACCATATTTTCCTATAAAAACAATAAGCAAGCAAGAAGTGACGCAGTAAATCTGAAAGCACAACATCTGCTGAACAAAATAATACCCCACATGCATAGGTACGTTGAAGTGTAGAGTTGCCAAACACCCCAAAGTCAAGCATGTGTTTGAGGGTAATTTTACTTGAAAAAATCAGCGGCGCACACAAAGTGCGCACCTTGCAGTTTCTCCAAATTTACAACCCTTTACATTTGAAATACCCCCCACAAACTATATATTTTTGGAAAGTACATACCTCAAGGTTTCTAAGCCTACTGGGCTTGTTGACGTCGCCGACTTTCTTCTGACTCTATTGATTGGCAGAATCTCTGGTTCCAAAGGATTTCGCTAAAAAAAAAAGCAAAAAGCAGATTCAAAACCATATTTTCCTATAAAAACAATAAGCAAGCAAGAAGTGACGCAGTAAATCTGAAAGCACAACATCTGCTGAACAAAATAATACCCCACATGCATAGGTACGTTGAAGTGTAGAGTTGCCAAACACCCCAAAGTCAAGCATGCGTTTGAGGGTAATTTTACTTGAAAAAATCAGCGGCGCACACAAAGTGCGCACCTTGCAGTTTCTCCAAATTTACAACCCTTTACATTTGAAATACCCCCCACAAACTATATATTTTTGGAAAGTACATACCTCAAGGTTTCTAAGCCTACTGGGCTTGTTGACGTCGCTGACTTTCTTCTGACTCTATTGATTGGCAGAATCTCTGGTTCCAAAGGATTTCGCTAAAAAAAAAAGCAAAAAGCAGATTCAAAACCATATTTTCCTATAAAAACAATAAGCAAGCAAGAAGTAACGCAGTAAATCTGAAAGCACAACATCTGCTGAACAAAATAATACCCCACATGCATAGGTACTTTGAAGGGTACAGTTACCAATCACCCAAAACTAACACATGCGCTATGGAAAAACAAAACAATTTCTTACCTGTTCTAAGAAGTGCTAGTAGGATACTGTAGCTGTGCCATCAGATTATAGGATACTGTAGCTGTGCCATCAGATTATAGGATACTGTAGCTGTGCCATCAAATTATAGGATACTGTAGCTGTGTCATCAGACTATAAGATCAGTGCAGTGATCAATGACCAATATTAGGAATCAAGGACCTGAAATTGGTCACATTTTATCATCACTTGCCACAAGTAACCAGCTGCTCCTGCTCCACCATTTCCCTTCGGATTAGCAACAGCGAAAAGAAACTAAAAGAAAATAAAATATAATGGCAACACAAAATACCTAAGAAACCTAATCCTAAAAGGGGCCTACCTACCAAAAAAAAAAAGGCATTGCTCAATAATTTAGTTGAGTATGGTATACCTCAAAACAATCTTCGAGGCATAACCCGGGTTGGCTGGGACAGGTCGGGCAATAATACCGCACATCTCTTCTAATGCCACGCTTCCTACAAACCCTACAAGCTCTCTGGGGATACCGCTTTTTACCAACTTCGGGAAGCAACTTTATAAAGTGCTTCCCTACTAATCTGGCCTGGTTGTCATTGCTAGGCAGATCTGGTTCTTCCGCAGTATCCCCAAACAACAAAGCAGGGAGTAACTGCTGCTGGTATTTTATGTACGATAAATTGGAGCCTGGCACTGCTGCCTTGAAGGCAACAAAGCTGTTGTAGGTTGCCATTTGGACCAAATGGATAGCAACTTTAGTGTACCAGGCTCGAGTTTTTCGGGTGGCGTTGTAATAAGTTAATATTTGGTCCGTTTTATCAACGCCACCCATGAATTTATTATAATCGGTTATGCAACGTGGCTTTTGGGAAGGGGCTCGGGGACCACGTTGCCTTACATTCACAACTGACTCATCGTGGAGTGTTGTCAGAAGGAATACATTTTTTTTGCCCATGTATTTCATGGCCAGGACCTCATCGCTTCTTAGAGCATAAGACTCCCCCCTTTTTAATTTTTTTTCAAGTAGTGGCCTGGGCAATCCTTTGCGTTTAGGGTTGATGGTGCCGCAGGCCGGGGTATCCAACGAATAAAGGGCGCGAAATAAGGGGATGCTGGTATAGAAGTTGTCCACATATAAGTGGTAACCTCTACCCAACAATGGAGTCATGAGGTCCCAAACGATCTTTCCACTTATTGACAAATCAAGGGGACAACCAGGGGGGTCCAGATAGGTGTCCTTTCCTTCATAGATTCGAAAATATTTGATGTAGCCGGTCACACTATCGCATAATTGGTAAAATTTAATCCCGTAGCGGGCACGCTTGCTAGGGATATATTGCCGAAAAACAATGCGCCCTTTGAAAAGCAGTAGTGACTCGTCAATTGATAATTTTTGGCCGGGGGTGTACACTACTGCGAAGCGATCTGACAGGCTGTTGAGCAGGGGCCGTAATTTATGCAGCCTGTCGTGACCGGGCTCACCACGGGGAATAGCAGTGGAATTGTCGTTAAAATGCAGATACCGCAGTAAAATTTGGTAGCGGTTTCTGGACATTACGGCCGGAAATAATGGAGTTGCCAATATGGTTTGGGTATCCCAGTAGGAGGAAATACTAAATTTTTTTAGGATACCCATTGCTAGAGTGAGCCCCCAAAATTTCTTTATCTCACTCAAATTTGTGGGATGCCATGCCTGAGCTCGGGCGTGCCTCTGCTGGGGGTTTTGCGCTAAGACCTGCTCGGCATACAGATTGGTATAGAAGACCATATCCAGTAGGATGGCTTCTGTGAGGAACAATTTGAAAAAGTCAATGACACCAAAATTTGTGGTGTCTACATTGACCCCGGGGACCGAATCAAAAGGGGGAATTTCGGGGGAAATATTATTAGGAGGCCTCCACGCAGACGCTCCTTCACCAGCTGCAGCACTCGATGCCTCATCCTGCACTACACTCGCCTGAAGCGTGGCCTCACTTTGTGCGGTATTATCCCTTCTACGGTGGCTACTACTGGTAGCACTGCGCGGCTGTGTTTCCTCAGTAGAGTATACACTGTCTGACTCGCTATCTGATGGGAAGAACTCGGACCCTGACTCACTAAAATCTTCCGAGTCAGACGCCATCAGGTAAGCCGCAGCTTCCTGTGCAGTGTACCGCTTACCAGCCATACCCCAATGCAAACAAAAATCTAAAAAAAAAGGCTAAAACTAAAGGCTAAAACTAAAGGCTAAAACTAAAGGCTAAAACTAAAGACAAATTACAAAAAAATACAATACAATAAAACAAAGCAAAAAAACAGACAAAAAATGAAACAAAAAAATACAATACAATAAAACAAAGCAAAAAAAACAGACAAAAATAGAAATAAAAGTGTATAGTTACAACCCGATGAGAAGTGGTGGAGTCAGGAGCAGCAGGTCACGGGATCCCAGCTAGGCTCCCAAAAGGAGGGGCGGGGGCTAGGCTCCCAAAAGGAGGGGCGGGGGCTAGGCTCCCAAAAGGAGGGGCGGGGGCTAGGCTCCCAAAAGGAGGGGCGGGGGCTAGGCTCCCAAAAGGAGGGGCGGGGGCTAGGCTCCTAAAAGGGCAAGCGAAAGGTCCAAACGACGAAACAAATGCAGAAGATCTCAGCGAACAACCTAAGAGAAAAAGTTAAGATTAGGGAGTGTTTAGGACGCATGCATGGACAACAGCCGCACTATGCTATACCTAGAGCGGTGGTAAGGTAAGGTAAGTTTTACTGGCAATCGAGGGGATTCACTCTGACCACCGGCACACGCACGCACCCACCCACCAGCAGATCTCTGACCGCCGGCACCCACACACGCGCGACCGCAGATCTGACCGCCGGCACCCACACACGCGCGACCGCAGATCTGACCGCCGGCACCCACACACGCGCGACCGCAGATCTGACCGCCGGCACCCACACACGCGCGACCGCAGATCTGACCGCCGGCACCCACACACGCGCGACCGCAGATCTGACCGCCGGCACACACAGATCTGACCCCAGATCTGACCGCCGGCACACACAGATCTGACCCCAGATCTGACCGCCGGCACACACAGATCTGACCCCAGATCTGACCGCCGGCACACACAGATCTGACCCCAGATCTGACCGCCGGCACACACAGATCTGACCCCAGATCTGACCGCCGGCACACACAGATCTGACCCCAGATCTGACCGCCGGCACACACAGATCTGGGGTCAGATCTGACCGCCGGCACACACAGATCTGGGGTCAGATCTGACCGCCGGCACACACAGATCTGGGGTCAGATCTGACCGCCGGCACACACAGATCTGGGGTCAGATCTGACCGCCGGCACACACAGATCTGGGGTCAGATCTGACCGCCGGCACACACAGATCTGACCCCAGATCTGACCGCCGGCACACACAGATCTGACCCCAGATCTGACCGCCGGCACACACAGATCTGACCCCAGATCTGACCGCCGGCACACACAGATCTGACCCCAGATCTGACCGCCGGCACACACAGATCTGACCCCAGATCTGACCGCCGGCACACACAGATCTGACCCCAGATCTGACCGCCGGCACACACAGATCTGGGGTCAGATCTGACCGCCGGCACACACAGATCTGGGGTCAGATCTGACCGCCGGCACACACAGATCTGGGGTCAGATCTGACCGCCGGCACACACAGATCTGGGGTCAGATCTGACCGCCGGCACACACAGATCTGGGGTCAGATCTGACCGCCGGCACACACAGATCTGACCCCAGATCTGACCGCCGGCACACACAGATCTGACCCCAGATCTGACCGCCGGCACACACAGATCTGACCCCAGATCTGACCGCCGGCACACACAGATCTGACCCCAGATCTGACCGCCGGCACACACAGATCTGACCCCAGATCTGACCGCCGGCACACACAGATCTGACCCCAGATCTGACCGCCGGCACACATAGATCTGGGGTCAGATCTGACCGCCGGCACACACAGATCTGACCCCAGATCTGACCGCCGGCACACACAGATCTGACCCCAGATCTGACCGCCGGCACACACAGATCTGACCCCAGATCTGACCGCCGGCACACACACAGATCTGACCCCAGATCTGACCGCCGGCACACACAGATCTGACCCCAGATCTGACCGCCGGCACACACAGATCTGACCCCAGATCTGACCGCCGGCACACACAGATCTGACCCCAGATCTGACCGCCGGCACACACAGATCTGACCCCAGATCTGACCGCCGGCACACACAGATCTGACCCCAGATCTGACCGCCGGCACACACAGATCTGACCCCAGATCTGACCGCCGGCACACACAGATCTGACCCCAGATCTGACCGCCGGCACACACAGATCTGACCCCAGATCTGACCGCCGGCACACACAGATCTGACCCCAGATCTGACCGCCGGCACACACAGATCTGACCCCAGATCTGACCGCCGGCACACACAGATCTGGGGTCAGATCTGACCGCCGGCACACACAGATCTGACCCCAGATCTGACCGCCGGCACATACAGATCTGACCCCAGATCTGACCGCCGGCACACACAGATCTGGGGTCAGATCTGACCGCCGGCACACACAGATCTGACCCCAGATCTGACCGCCGGCACACACAGATCTGACCCCAGATCTGACCGCCGGCACACACAGATCTGACCGCCGGCACACACAGATCTGACCCCAGATCTGACCGCCGGCACACACAGATCTGACCCCAGATCTGACCGCCGGCACACACAGATCTGGGGTCAGATCTGACCGCCGGCACACACAGATCTGGGGTCAGATCTGACCGCCGGCACACACAGATCTGGGGTCAGATCTGACCGCCGGCACACACAGATCTGACCCCAGATCTGACCGCCGGCACACACAGATCTGACCCCAGATCTGACCGCCGGCACACACAGATCTGACCCCAGATCTGACCGCCGGCACACACAGATCTGACCCCAGATCTGACCGCCGGCACACACAGATCTGGGGTCAGATCTGACCGCCGGCACACACAGATCTGGGGTCAGATCTGACCGCCGGCACACACAGATCTGACCCCAGATCTGACCGCCGGCACACACAGATCTGACCCCAGATCTGACCGCCGGCACACACAGATCTGACCCCAGATCTGACCGCCGGCACACACAGATCTGACCCCAGATCTGACCGCCGGCACACACAGATCTGGGGTCAGATCTGACCGCCGGCACACACAGATCTGACCCCAGATCTGACCGCCGGCACACACAGATCTGACCCCAGATCTGACCGCCGGCACACACAGATCTGACCCCAGATCTGACCGCCGGCACACACAGATCTGGGGTCAGATCTGACCGCCGGCACACACAGATCTGGGGTCAGATCTGACCGCCGGCACACACAGATCTGACCCCAGATCTGACCGCCGGCACACACAGATCTGACCCCAGATCTGACCGCCGGCACACACAGATCTGACCCCAGATCTGACCGCCGGCACACACAGATCTGACCCCAGATCTGACCGCCGGCACACACAGATCTGACCGCCGGCACACACAGATCTGACCCAAGATCTGACCGCCGGCACACACAGATCTGGGGTCAGATCTGACCGCCGGCACACACAGATCTGGGGTCAGATCTGACCGCCGGCACACACAGATCTGGGGTCAGATCTGACCGCCGGCACACACAGATCTGGGGTCAGATCTGACCGCCGGCACACACAGATCTGGGGTCAGATCTGACCGCCGGCACACACAGATCTGGGGTCAGATCTGACCGCCGGCACACACAGATCTGGGGTCAGATCTGACCGCCGGCACACACAGATCTGACCCCAGATCTGACCGCCGGCACACACAGATCTGACCCCAGATCTGACCGCCGGCACACACAGATCTGGGGTCAGATCTGACCGCCGGCACACACAGATCTGGGGTCAGATCTGACCGCCGGCACACACAGATCTGACCCCAGATCTGACCGCCGGCACACACAGATCTGACCCCAGATCTGACCGCCGGCACACACAGATCTGGGGTCAGATCTGACCGCCGGCACACACAGATCTGGGGTCAGATCTGACCGCCGGCACACACAGATCTGGGGTCAGATCTGACCGCCGGCACACACAGATCTGGGGTCAGATCTGACCGCCGGCACACACAGATCTGACCCCAGATCTGACCGCCGGCACACACAGATCTGACCCCAGATCTGACCGCCGGCACACACAGATCTGACCCCAGATCTGACCGCCGGCACACACAGATCTGACCCCAGATCTGACCGCCGGCACACACAGATCTGGGGTCAGATCTGACCGCCGGCACACACAGATCTGGGGTCAGATCTGACCGCCGGCACACACAGATCTGGGGTCAGATCTGACCGCCGGCACACACAGATCTGGGGTCAGATCTGACCGCCGGCACACACAGATCTGACCCCAGATCTGACCGCCGGCACACACAGATCTGACCCCAGATCTGATGGATGGATGGATGGGTGGCAGGGGCAGGCTGGAGATAGGTGCGGATGGATGGATGGATGGATGGATGGATGGGTGGCAGGGGCAGGCTGGAGATAGGTGCGGATGGATGGCGGATGGATGGATGGGTGGCAGGGGCAGGCTGGAGATAGGTGTGGATGGATGGATGGATGGATGGGTGGCAGGGGCAGGCTGGAGATAGGTGCGGATGGATGGCGGATGGATGGATGGATGGATGGGTGGCAGGGGCAGGCTGGAGATAGGTGCGGATGGATGGATGGATAGGTGGCAGGCGCAGGCTGGAGATAGGTGCGGATGGATGGCGGATGGATGGATGGATGGGTGGCAGGGGCAGGCTGGAGATAGGTGCGGATGGATGGATGGATGGGTGGCAGGCGCAGGCTGGAGATAGGTGCGGATTGATGGATGGATGGATGGATGGATGCGCAAATGAGTCCAGTCAGGCCCCCGAGGAACTTTGACAGCCAGCTGATCGGGGGGGGGGGGGGTCGGATCGGGGGATCGGATCGGGGGTTGGGGATGCTGGCGGATCGGCGACCGTGACCCGATCCCCCCCCCCCCCCCGATCAGCGACCGTGACCCGATCCCCCCCCCCCCGATCAGCGACCGTGACCCGATCCCCCCCCCCCCCGATCAGCGACCGTGACCCGATCCCCCCCCCCCGATCAGCGACCGTGACCCGATCCCCCCCCCCCCGATCAGCGACCGTGACCCGATCCCCCCCCCCCGATCAGCGACCGTGACCCGATCACCCCCCCCCCCGATCAGCGACCGTGACCCGATCACCCCCCCCCCCCCCGATCAGCTTGGGTGTGCGAGGGCGGACAACGGCCGATTGGACCGGCCTGTCAGTCCGCCCCTGCCGATCAGGGTACATCCACCCCCCCCAACCCCCCCCAACAAAAAATCACAGACCCCACACACTCCCCCACACCCCCACCCCCACCCACACACACACACCTACCTCGAGCCGGCGAACAAAGGGGAGACCGCAAGTCCGCAAGTTGTTTTTATAGAGGTGGCGCCGGCTGATGACAACAGCCGTGCGCCCCTCTTCGGATTGGTCCACCGACGATCTGGTGACTGGGGTGAGGTCAGGGTCACCTCCAGGTGACCCCCCATGTCTCTTCTACGCTGTGGAGGCGGGATCCAGGCTGTCTTCATCCGTCGATCGTCAGGAGGTGAGTTACAGTGCAGCCCGTAACACCTACGTGCTTGGCACTTAACGCCCAGCCAAGCCAGCACGTAGGTGTTACGGGCTTGGCAACTAAAGGGTTAAACAGTAAAGTCTCAATCTTTGCAGATGATACTAAGCTGTGTAAAGTAATTAAAACAAAAGAGGACAGCAGGCAGCTACAAACAGATTTAGATAAATTGGAAGCATGGACAGTTAAATGGCAAATGAAGTTTAACACAGATAAATGTAAGATTATGCACATGGGAAGGAGAAATCTGTATCATGATTACACACTAAATAAACAAACACTTGGTAAAACAACAATGGAAAAGGACCTAGGGGTTTTAGTTGACAATAAGCTCAACTGTAGTAATCAATGCCAGGCAGCTGCTGCCAAAGCAAATAGGATCATGGGGTGCATCAGGAGGGGCATAGGTGTTCATGACCAGAGCATCATTTTACCCCTATACAAGTCACTGGTCAGACCCCATATGGAATACTGTGTACAGTTCTGGGCACCTGTGCTTAAGAAGGACATATCAGAACTGGAGCGCGTTCAAAGAAGGGCAACAAAGTTAATAAGAGTGCGGGGGCTAGAGTACCCTGAAAGATTGTCCAAGTTAGGCTTATTTAGTCTAGAAAAAAGACGATTGAGGGGTGATCTAATAACTATGTATAAATATATTCGGGGTCAATACAAAGATCTGTCCCACAATCTATTTATACCTCGGAGTGTAACTATAACCTGAGGGCATCCGCTAAGGTTAGAGGAAAGGTGAGAGCAGTGAGACTATGGAACTCGCTGCCAGAGGAGGTAGTTATGAAGGATACAGTAAAAACGTTCAAAAGTGGTCCAGTAATGTTGAATACATTGTGAGGAGTCGCTATTTGACCAGTACAGCGCTGTATGGGAGCGCATGGTAGCGACTGCTCATAGCGACCGACTCACACCATATTCAGCAGAAAAACAGCCTCACAAATCTCTGGCGCTGAAAAATGCTTGTTTGAAGCCCAGAGCGCAGGAGGCGGTGTGTTTAAAGTCTGTTTTCCAGCATCTATCCACTAGTAACAAAGCGACAACATATGGAATTACATTGTAGCAACATTGTAACAATTTAATGCCAGACCTGTAATGTCATTTCTGAAGAAATATATAAAAAATAAAAAAAATGTGAAAAAACTGCAAAAAAAAAAACACAGTTTAAAGAGAAGGAAAGGATCGTCCATTGAAATGTATGGCAGAGCGTCAGTTAGCGAGAGGTCATACCTGGCGCTGTGCAAGGCTGAACACTGGCGCTGTTCGCTGAGGCAATGATGAATCAGACGCTACATGGCGTTATCCTAGTCGCTAAACAGATTCTGCTTGATAAATGTGTAATTGCGTGCCGTGTCCGGCGTTCACCAGTCGCTACCTCTCATTAACCAGCCACTACCTGATGCTATCCCTTCATGAATAAGGCCCTAAGATCCTTCATTCCTCTTATTAGTTTGGTGGCTCTCCTCTGCACCCTTTCCATAGTCAGAGCGTCCTTTCTATGAATGGGTGCCCAGAACTGGACGCCATATTCCAGGTGAGGGCGCACCAGTGCCTTGTAAAGAGGCAGTATTACATTCCTATCCCCTGATTCCATTCATTAAAGTTAAAACAGAACTCATGTCAAAATCTTCTGTTTCTTCTATTTCGGATAAAGTGGCATCACTTACTCAACAGCAATAATACGGCAGCTTACCTGATGCCTGTGTTATGTGCCTTGCCTCCATTTTCTGCAGTGCTTGGTGGAAGTAGCAGGGCTTCAAATTGTGCTCCTCCTTTCAAACCCATTCCTCCGTGACCACCCAAAAAAACAGTCTAACCTTCTCTTAGATTTCTCTGTGACCACAGCAGCGCATGCTTAGAATTCTATAAGATGTACCATGACTAGCCATTCTAAACTCTGCCACATCCAGACGATTAACATATAATAATATATCAGGTATTTACATATAAACAGAGATTCTGAGATGCTGCATTTTAGACAGTTCCACAGAAGCAGTGCTATGTGTGTATAGGGTCACTTCTCTCTTCTTGTAGATCTTGGTATACATTCAGCAGCAGCAACAGATTGCACATTGGCTAACATAGGAAAAAAAACACCTTGAGTACATCCTTTCGGCGCACAAAAAATATACACTTTCAAAAATGCCATTAAAAGTACATTTTGCCTTTTAAACCGGACCTTCACCATGATTTATTGAAAAGCCCAAACCTTTATAAAACGATTCCCCAGCATGTAAAATTAATATATTTTAAGTTTTTAGTCACTTACTTATTTTTCTTTCCCCCACTGGGCTGCAACTCTGTTCAGGACTTTAGGATACGGGCGCCGCCATTTTGCCTCAGAAGCATCACATTTACTGATTAGAGGAGAGTCGGATAAAATACAGGGGGCGGGTTATAGCTGTGCTTTGCTCAGACAGAGCAGAGCTGGGGTCAGGAAAAGGTCAGCAATCCCAGACTGCAGAGCAGCACAGTCAGAAGGCACTTCCTGTTTGCAGGCTGCCTGACGTTCCATTAGCCGCCATCTTGGATGTTTAAAGGCTCATAACATGCAGTAGATGCAGGTAGGATGATTTTTAATGTGAGCAATCTGAATGTACAGGGTGTGGGAAACATATAAGATAGGCTTTTATACAGAGTGAAGGACCGCTTTAAGCAGAAGTCCAGTCGCCCTAACCGCCCTGCCATCTTCTTTCTTGGGGCTGAGGCAGTTTACAAAGAAAAAAACCCTACCTCATCCTCAGTCCAGCGCCCTTGGTCCTGGGCACCACCAACACAACAAACAGTGCTCATATGCTTCCCTCCCCAGGGCAATTTAGATTGCAGCACATAAAAATTAATTTACCTTTTTCTAACTCTTGCTGTGGTAAGTTTGAAAAACAAGATGGCAGCTCATGCATTTGCAGGCAAACAGGAAGTGCTACTGGGCTTCCTGTTACTGTGCATTGTCCATTATGTCAGTTGAATCCAGGCAGCAGCATGGCTGAGATGCTGGGAGAGGAAGATCCAAAATGGCCGCTACCATTTTTTTCCAACTGTTCCAGGCTGTTGGTCCAGTTTAAGGAGAAAGCAACTTGAATGAGCAAGTTGAAGCACATCAGGAGAAGAAGACCAACAGCTAGGCAGGAGTTTTATTTAGTTTGGGTGTACATGTGACCTCTCATTAGCCGACATGTTAATATGGATTTTTAATATTACGCAATTTTGCGATAGTGCGCCTTTAAATAATCTATATCTATAAAATGTATTCTGGTTTGTTTCACCTTTTTGTTTAATGCTTTTTGTTCCTTTATAGTATTCCTAAATTCAGAAAAGTAATGAAAATTATAAAATGAATCCAAACTTTTGACTGGTACTGTACATTTTCAATAGGATTATTCATTGTTTTTTTTTTTTATTTTATTAGCACAAGCTGAAATGCTGAGACTCATCTAACAGTCTTAAGTCTCAGGGTTCAAATCCTGCCTGTTGGGTACGGCCATTACCCTGCAGCCACAGACATTTATTACACAGCACTTAAAGGCTTGCTTCTGTCCCTAGTTCACTGATGTGATGAGAAGAGGTTTGCATTTAAATGCCGATCTGAGTATCACCAGTGACAGTGTAACATGTAGCGCTGCTGTTTCCATGGAAACCAAGATGTTATGCTGGAGAGGCCGGCTATAGAACATCAATTTAGTGCTCTACTAAACATGAATACATTCAGCAATAGTCTCTGATAGTGGAAACCCCTTCATCTCCAGTAAAAAAAAAAATGTGCGAATTGCGGGAGTAATTATAAAATCGGTTAGCATTAGCTGAAGAGCCAAACAAAAACCCCATTCACCATGGCTGGGAAACAGTTTAAATACGCGACTAGTAAAAGTGACTGGATATTTGCCACTTGGCAGCAGTCTCATGCTGAATGTGTCTGGCTACTGGGAGACCACGGCAGCTTCTGGATTCCTACAAGGCTGATTGGAACCTGCAGGACACTTAAACAGCGTTTTTTTTTTCATTCCACACACATCACTGCCCGGCTTGCTATTCACACTAAAGGGAACTGTAACATTGATACATTGTACGATTATAACCCCAAGCAGCATGGCTTTTTAGACTAGCTGGAGCCCAGGACAGCCATAAAGAATAGAGCTCATAGTGTAGATGCTCATTATTCATAGTCTAAATGTGTCTCGTTACAGAATCCCAATTATTTCCACAATTATAAATAAGCCACAAAAATAGATAACACAAATGAGCATTAAAGGGGGGCACGCAATAACATTTTTTGGCTGACGTACCCCTTTATGCTCACAAGAAGAAATGCGTCCAGTGCACGCCAAGTGACATATCTATAAGCATGGTAGTGTTTGAACCCATTGCTTTGCTTTGAGTTTCATCTGAATGTTAAATGGAAGAAATAAAAGTTTGCGTTTATATGCACTTGCCATGAGCTGGATACTTTTATTTATCTTATTTTTTGTGAGTAGTTTTGTGAGTAGTAAAGCTAGGCTGGCAATCCCTGATCTGCCTTGGAATACAATATTGCCGCTTGGATAAAGCTGTAACACTGGTTCTATGCCCCCTTTATGTATCGGTCCCTTGCTCAGATACCCACTAGGAATTCCGTAGTTACACAGTGCAGTGGTTCTCAACCTTTATACGCCAACTTGGGGCCTGAGTTATTAAAATTCCAACAGTGCACCAGTTCTAAGCCACTATGTTAGATTAAGGGGCTTATTTATTAATATTGGTGCAGGCGCCAATTGAACACAGCGTTGGCTTCTGGCCAGCAGCGCTGTTAGCTGTAGCGTTCCCGGGCAGGCTTATATAAACCTCTGCTCTAGCGACACTCAGCACCAGCTGAGAGCGCCGCAAGATGACAAAATTATCAATAAAACACCAGGTGCTTCAAGAGGCACTCAAAAAAAGGGAATTGAGGCACACATCACCTGTTGGATTCCCAAAGTTTTATTTTTTAGGGGTTTATTTTTTATCAAAAATGGGAATTGCATTATGGACATTAGACTAACATGAGATAACTTTGGGCAGAACTGGGTTGCAGTGTTCAATGCTTATAATTAAACATATATATTTGAACAGAACTTGCATTGTGACTTGTAAGTGATTGAAATGCAGGACCTAGATGGTCCAAAATGCATTTTTTGTGTGGTTATTAAAATCGATGTTAATGGCTTCTTTTGCTTAACAATGTGTAATTAGGACATCAATAGTGAGGGCATCAGGGATCCTGGGATCTGGGTTTTATGGAAACATGGACTTAAGTAGACCAAAACCGACCCTGGATTCTATGAGACTCCAGGCCAGGTTTACTCTTCCCCCCCCCCTCCCCCAAGGCATGGGGATGCCTCGCTGTGTGAAACCCCCCAGGGCACCCAGTAAACTCACCTTTCCCCCAACCGGCACCTACTGCAACTGAATGGCTGTGCATGGCTGCACCTAGCCGAAAGGAGGAAGTGATGCCGCGCACCATTTGTAAATGTGTTTAGGGATTAATTGCATGGTGAGAGAAGCTGATTGGACGAGTGGCCGCATCTACACTGTGGGCTCGAGGAGAGGTGAGTTAGCTTGGTGTTCTGGGGGGTTTCACACTGCGGTGTACCAAAACCTGGGATAGTGTTTTGGTCTAGAGTTGGCAACTCTTTAAGAGTTTTCTGGGGATAGAGTTGGCAACGAACAGAATAAAGGTCCAGGCTATTAAACTAAAAATTGCTAACAATTCAAACCCAGACAAGCTTCTAGAGCTAAACTATAGTCTAGCCCCTTCTGCTAACTAAAATACTGAATGTATTGTAATATATTCCTCACAATTGTGAACTGTTGTTGGATATCATCCGAATTGGCCTCTGCATCTAGATATTAATAAAACATTCAGTACAGATGCCTGGATACATGCTATGAACAGCAAATTGGCCTCAGGAGGTGCAGGTTAAATAAATCGTTCCAGAGGAACAGGTGGAAGCTCATTCATAAACACGACTTGCCCTGAGCTTATTTTGGGGGGGAAACGGGGGGTTGAAAGTCACTTGCATAGTTTCATTGTTATTGCTACAAATTCAAGACAGACTAAAACCGTGCACAAGACATCGCATTCCTAGAATACCATAGAGCAGGTATTAAATCTGAAGCTGGTTTGTCAAACAAGTGCTGCAGACACCTGCCTAACTCTTACCACCTGGTCCTCAGCAGCAATTTCAGTCCAATGTGCACCGCAGTCTGGAGTGCAGATTACAGTTCTTCAAGGCTTATTCGTGCTTTTTAAATCATCCCTTGTTTTATGAGAAACCTAGTGGTGAATTATAAGACAACATCAATGAGATCTCAGTTTATTGTTTTTAACTGGGATGAATGCAGCATGGTCACCAGAATGTGGTCAGTCCAAGCAAGAGAAAGAAATACCACTTGCACAGCTCAAATGTATAAGTGGCTTGCAAGCTCAAGATGGAAAAAAGAGTAAAGTGTAAAACTTTCCTATACACAATAGAAATAACAATTAGAGAATACAGAATCCAAAGTGGGAGGACAACAAATACTGCCACTATCACAGACACATTTATAAAGATTTGCATATAAATATATAAATCCGTAAATGTTCATTGTAATTCAGGTTATCTGCTACACTTATGGTAATATACATTATAACTAGTGATTCAGTCCATTCCCCATGGCCCTTGCCCAGATACCAACAAAATTCATCTACCATGCCGCATGCCGTCCATCACTATCCAATTAACTTGTAATTGGGTTCCTTGGAGCTCTTACCAGTTGACAAATATTAAAAAAACAGGAAATAAATAAAGCATATCGTCTCTGCGTCTTTTAACCTAGAAATCTTCTCACACTAAATGCTGGCATGTCTGCCATTGTCCCCCCCCCCCCCCATGAGAAGATAGAAGATAACAGCCCGCCGTACCTGGAGGTAGCCCGGACCTGGTGGATCTGCAAAGAGGATGCTGCCTGGCAGGGGACAGAAGTAAGATGTGGAAACTGTGAGTTTTATTTTTTTTGTTAATGTATTTTTTAACTGATTGTGAACTGGTAAGAGGTCCAAGGGAGTTCTTAACTTTGATAGGCAGTCCTTTTGGTCTGTAAAGTAATTAAAAAAACATGGGGAGGCTGATTTATTAATAGCGACATGTAGCGACAGTTGAGCGACTGTAGCGGTATTTTCACAGCGCCCGCTAGTAGTCGCTGTGCTTGGCCGTTGTTCGGTTGTTGACAGCGACTCAGTCGGTGTGGCGTAATGTTCAATACAAGGTTACTAGTCGCTATTTGACAGGTTCCGCGATGTATGGGTGCGCATGATAGCGACTGGTCAGAGCGACCGGCTTCCACCATATTCAGCAAAAAATCAGGCTCAAAAAATTCAAGCGCTGTGAAATGCATGCTTAAACCCCAGAGCGCTGGAGGCGATGTGTTAAAAGTAGTTTTTTAACCCCTAAACAACCATATTTTTGGAAACCAAAAAAAAAAAGGATTTTAATTAATTTAGTAATATGAATACATTAATATCAGACCTGTAATATCAATTCTGTACAATTTGTTTTTTCCCTTAAAAAATTATCTAAAATGGCAGAATTTTTCACATTAAAAAAAAAATAAACATTAATAACAATTAATTATGAATATTTAAAGATTGTTCCATTGAAATGCATTGGAGCGTGCCAGGTAGCGAGAGGTCATACCTGTCGCTGTTCAAGGTCGGACGCTGGCGCTGTGGGCTGAGGCTGGAATAATGATGAATGAGTGGCTATATGGCGCTATCTCAGTCGCTAAGCAGGATTGCCTTGATAAATGTGTGATTGTGGTGGGGAGCCGGCGTTCTCGTGGCGGGGCCCGTCATTACCGGCCGCTCACCAGTCGCTACCTGTCGCTATTCCTTCATAAATAAGGGCCTGAGACACCTGTAATAATACATCAGGCGCTACATGGTGCTGTTAGAGGCACTCACCAGATTCGCTTTCATAAATGTGGTTTTGCATACAGCGCCCGGCGTTCACCAGACACTGCCTGCCGCTACGAGGCTCTACCTGGCGCTATCCCTTCTTAAATAACCCCCTAGGTCCTGGTATATACTTCTGCTACTACTATACTGTAGAAGATAGCAGTGGCAATTTACACATCAATTGCCCCAATAAATAAAAATGCTTTTTAATAGGGCACATTCCATTTCACTTGAAATAGAGCAATAGAGAAACAGTGAATAATATTATTTTCAAGAACCTTTTACTAAATTTGAATTGTCTGCCTCGATTCCTCTGCATTATTTGGCAGCATTAGTTGTTTATCAAAGTCAAAAAGTTAAACTGGAAAAAGTTTGGGAAATGTCACATAGCACAAATGCTGTGCAGCACTGACATCTCAGGAATGCATTCTAATTTACAAAGTCAGATGCCTGTTCCAAGTAAGAAATATTTACCAGTATGGTGTGTTTTTGTTTTTTAAAGCAACTAGCAATCCATGAATTGCCCCCCCCCATGAGGAGTACCTTTTGGCAATTTTCCTAGATCCTGATTTTCTCTGCTCCCTGATAATGGTGCCTGTTTTAGCTGTAAATCCCTACCTCCTCCATTCATTGTCACTGTAATGAATGGCAATGATGTCATGCCACACCTAAGCAATGACTGATAGTCTGAAATCTTACAGAGAGGGACAGCAAAAAAAGGAGTTCCAAGGACAATTCTGTAGGCAAAAATATTTATTTCTAGGTATACACCCTAAGAAGAGAGTATTGGCAGGGGCTTTGGCCAAATTTATTTCACAAGCTCAGTGGGTTTTGGCTCACACGGGCAGGCTGATTCATCATTAGCGGCAGGTAGCGACAGATGAGCGTCTGTAGCAGGCATTTTCAGAGTGCCCGCTAGTAGTTGCAGTGCTCGGCCGTGAGTCGCTACTTTATAGCGACTCAGTCGCTGTTCAGTAATGTTGAATACATTGTGAGGAGTCGCTATTTGACCAGTACAGCGCTGTATGAGAGCGCATGTTAGCGACTGCTCATAGCGACCGACTCACACCATATTCAGCAAAAAAACAGCCTCACAAATCTCTGGCGCTGAAAAATAGTTGTTTGAAGCCCAGAGCGCAGGAGGCGGTGTGTTTAAAGTGTGTTTTCAAGCATCTATCAACTAGTAACAAAGCGAAAACATATGGAATTACATTGTAACAACATTGTAACATGAACACTTTAATGCCAGACCTGTAATGTCATTTCTTAGGAAATTTATAAAAAATGAAAAAATTATGAAAAAACTGCTATTTCAATGCCAGAAGAGGTCAAATAATTATTTGTGATTTTTAAAAAAACAAAAACAAAAAAAAAACAGTTTAAAGAGAAGAAAAGGATCGTCCATTGAAATGTATGGGAGAGCGACAGGTAGCGAGAGGTCATACCTGGCGCTGTGCAAGGCTGAACGCTGGTGCTGTTCGCTGGGGCTGTGAAAATGATGAATCAGATGCTACATGGCGCTATTCCAGACGCTAAACAAATTCTGCTTGATAAATGTGTAATTGCGTGCCGTGTCCGGCGTTGACCAGTCGCTATCTGTCGCTACCTCTCATTAACCAGGTGCTACCTGACGCTATCCCTTCTTAAATAAGGGCCTAAGTTAACAATCTGCCACAGCAATGGGGGATTTATTTTTGGAGTAAGGATCGTGTCAGTTTGCTAAGGTTAGAATAAGAAAGAATTAGAGGCCTCCTGTAGCTACAGTAAATAAATTAACCAGCAGAGATAGGAAAATATATGAAGGCATCAAGGGAACCGGAAACTCCAGGGATTGGTGTAGAAGGTTTGAAAGGGAATGTGGTAGCAACAATGTATTAGTAATAGGGTACTTTAACTGGTACTAAACGCCCCAAAACCCACTTGCCCCATTTGCATGCATGATACTAAGGCCCTTATTTAACAAGGGATAGCGACAGGTAGCGCCTGGTGAGCGACCGGTAATGACGGGCACCGCCACGAGAACGCCGGCTCCCCACCACAATCACACATTTATCAAGCCAATCCTGCTTAGCGACTGAGATAGCGCCAGATAGCCACTCATTCATCATTATTCCAGCCTCAGCCCACAGCGCCAGCGTCCGACCTTGAACAGCGACAGGTATGACCTCTCGCTACCTGGCGCGCTCCAATGCATTTCAATGGAACATTCTTTAAATATTCATAATTAATTCATATTAATGTTGTTTTTTTTTTTTTTAAATGTGAAAAATTCTGTGACCACTTCTGCCATGTTAGAATTTTTTTTTAAGGGTAAAAAAAAAATAATAACTTTGTGCAGATTTGATATTACAGGTCTGATATTAATGTATTCATATTACAAAATGTAATTAAGAACTTGTTTTTTTTGGTTTCCAAAAATATGGTTGTTTGGGGGTTAAAAAAATACTTTTAACCCATCGCTGCCAGTGCTCTGGGGTTTAAGCATGCATTTCACAGCGCGAGAATTTTTGGAGCGTGATTTGTTAATGAATATGGTGGGAGCTGGTCGCTATGGCCAGTCGCTATCATGCGCACCTATACAGCGCGGAACCTGTCAAATAGCGACTCCTCACCAAATATTCAACATTACGGCAAACCGACTGAGTCGCTGTCAACAACCGAACAATGGCCAAGCACAGCGACTACTAGCGGGCGCTGTGAAAATACTGCTACAGTCGCTCAACTGTCGCTACCTGCCGCTATTAATGAATCGGCCTCCCCATCATTGTTTCTCATAAATCACCTGTCTCTCAGAGAGAGCAGTTCAAACTGTTCAAAATCTAACATACAAAGTTCTTTCTCACCAGGCTCCTCCCTACATTTCATTTCTAATCCTGCGATACCAACCCAGGTACAACCTCTGCTCTGCCTCTGACATCCTCCTGTCCTCCTCCTTGCTCAGCAGGAATCAGAAGTAGGAGAGCCAGTGCGCGCTGCGCTTTGTCCTCCGATGCGGTGTGCCGCCTCTCCTACTATGGATTCCTGGTAGCGCGAACTCCTTGGCGGACATTAGGCGGTTTCAAGTCCACATGGGAGAACCATCCAGATAGGGTTAAGTGTTTCATCACAGTTATTGACTAAACAGCTTAAACATAACCTTTACCTGGTGCTTGCAGCCAAACTCAAGCTCTACCACTTATGATCCCGCCCAGTAAGTGTTTTGCCCAGTAAGTGTTTTTAACCAAGCAAGTACGTATTTGGCCAGTGAACAAGCATCTTAAACCGGACCTTCACCATGATTTATTGAAAAGCCCAAATCTTTAAAAAACTATTCCCCAGCATCTAAAATTAATATATTTTAAGTTTTTAATCACTTATTATTCTTTCCCCCACTGGGCTGCAACTCTGTTAAGGAGCATCACACATACTGAGGAGAGGAGGGTGGGATAAAGTACAGGGGGGCGGGCTATAGCTGTGCTTTGCTCAGACAGAGCTGGGGTCAGGAAAAGGTCAGCAGTCCCAGAATGCAGAGCAGCCCAATCAGAAGGCACTTCCTGTTTGCAGGCTGCCTGATGTTCCATGAGCCGCCATCTTGGAGGTTTAAAGGCTCATAACAGAGAGTAGATGCAGGTAGGATGATTTTTAATGTGAGCAATCTGTATGTACAGGGTGTGGGAAACATATAAGATAGACTCTTATTCAGGGTGAAGGTCCGCTTTAAGCCGAGTTTGTAGCCCTGTTCCCAGCCGAATTTTGCCACAGAGTTCTTGGTTCTTGGTGCTCAGGGGCAGACTGGGGATTCACTTTGGGGCCACCTGCAGATGGTACGGGAGTGATTACAGGGCCCAGAGGAACCCCCCGCTGAGAGGGAGGAGAGACCATGGAAAGGGGAGACATAGGAAGGCTCCTCCTCATCCAGCCGCATCATTTCTTGCATCACCTCCACATTCAGGTTGTGCCAGGCCTCAGGACACCATCTATAAGGACGGCCCTCCCACAGTTTTACCCACCGGTACCACAACCTAACCCACCGCCCAGTAGTCCTAGTCATCTGTACCACAATCTGATCCATCCATAGCTGCAAGTCAACCATAAAAGCATACCAATAGGTATTTATCACATGCCGTGTCTCTAGCAGTATTCAAAAGAGCAGGGGTCTTCAATAAGGACAATTAATGAAAAATGTTGCTCAAAGAACCTGTCTAGTCCAGGTGTAAACTGCAGTGTCGGGAACATTTTTTTTAATATATATATATTGTCCTACTGTTTTAAAGATTTGGGTGCATATTTCTCCCTAGCCTGTGTGAGTCACAACCAGGATGTTACATTGCATTCTTTAAAAGAAGGGGAGCAAGCAGAGCAATAAGCTAGATCCCCCTGCAGATATAAGGAATGGTGTGTCTCACACAGCCTGATACAAAAAGAGGGAATTTCAACCACCTCTTACTGATAATGCAAAAAAAAAAAACAGTTGGGGGTTGGCTATAGGAATGCAGTTAGTTTAATTCCTTCGTTTTATCTATTACCTATTTGTTTATGGAAAAATAGACTTTTTGTCCCTAATTACAGTTATGTTTTTTTTAAGATGGTACACTGGGCGAGCTACCTGCTTTAAAGTGGACCAAAACCCACACCGTTCGGCCCTGGAATCTATAAGATTACCGGGCAGATTGATTACCTCCCCCCGGGGGCATCCAAAATCAGGATGCCCCGCTGTGTGAAACCCCCCAGGTCGCCCCATACACTTACCTTGTTTCCTGGTCCAACGGCCCATGTGGGAGCCGCGGCCACATCCCCGCTATCCCACTAGCAGGGCGCATGCATGCGACCAGGCATTTGTGAATGGCCAGCGCGGGCATGCTCCTTGATAGAGAGAAGTGGGGGATACGACCGCCAGCACACTCAGAGCCACTAGCCTTAGACGAAGGCTTAGACTATGTGACATCAGCACTGACTGGATGAGCGGACGCGCATAAGTCGTAGGATCAGGAATAGGTGAGTTGGTAGCGGCGATCTGGTGGGTTTCACACAGCAGGACACCTCCGTTCGTGGTGCCCCGGGAAAGGACCAACACCTAGGATAGTCAAAATACTGGGTTTTGGTCCACTTTAAAAAGCTGAACTGAAAAATGTTCCTGTCCCCCAATTTTTTGTGAAGCATGGGCAGCAATAAATCTAGCACTACATGTGTCCTATAGGGGTTAATGTTACAGCTAAAAAGTAAAAGCTTTTGACCGGGCAAGTGATTGCATATGCATGAAGGGAATATGACTTTCAACTGTGTACTATGCAACATCAAGGAAGGAAGATCGTGGCAGGTCCTGGAGGCACATAATTCAAGCAAGGCTTGGCACATATCACACTGAGAGTCAATATTTACAATATTTAACACTCCCAATGCTACTTAACTAAAGGAAAAAAAGAAACTACTGCTAAAATTGCCTGTGCAAATGACATTTACAACAATGGCACTTACTGTTCCCACATAATATAGTGTTAAAAGCTGAATCAGCTGGCATGCTCAATACTTCTGAAGTGCCGGTGATTCCAGCGCCAGAATTATAGCAATAACATTGCGGGCCCACGGGTGAAAATGATGCCATTCCAACACAAATTAACAGATGGCCAGATATTTTATCCTTCAAAAATGGCCTCATTTGAATATAAATGTTAAGCCTGTTATTTTTCCCTTGGTATTGGCGCTAGTTTAAATTAATTGCTGCTAGAGCAGAAAATCATATGTAATCAGTCACTGCATTATGAACAACCTGTTCCACTGCACAATGCATAAGCTTCGCCTTACATGGCCGCTGCTAGTAGGTTTAGACATGTCATCACAATTCATCACCTCTGCCATTACCTTTCCTTTTGTTATCCATCATACAGCAGATCATTCACATTTTTTTCTTCTTAAGGGCATCTAGCCTCTGAGTCAATAATAGAATTACAGACAAAGTAAAAATTAAATCTAACCTGTCATATGTGACAGATATAAAGCACACACATTTAAGAGCAATCACATTTGGCTGTCTGATCACACCTTTACTTACCGGCTGCAAGAAAATTTGTGATGCACAACCCACAATATTAAATAAATCTATGCTGACCTGAGGAGATTGTACTGCAAATACCACGAGACATATACAGTATGTGGGGGGATATAATCCTCCCCCACCCGCCTACACTTCCCACAAAAAATCGCCGCACCAGGAAAATTGCATACAATTTTAAATGCCACAATTAGACAAGACATTTAAAAACAGTACATACCACCCCATTTTATGTCACAGAAATAATAACATCTCAATTAGAATAAAATACCTCATACATAAATAGTATAGAAATAATAGAACAAGTACATGAATATCCCCCACCATCACCACTACACACACAAAAATATCTAACCCAAATGATTATTATGGTACATAAATACAAATAACCTCAATATAATAAATACTATAAATATTGACCAATATTCCTCCCCATCAATATTTCAATAAAGTGCAGTGCAATACTAGACTGGGAAAAACAAGGTATCCCTATTTAAGAGAGACCCATGTGATATCTACCCCTAATATAACCAGGGGGAGATGCAGTTTAAAGTGGACCAACACCCGATGCTGATCGGCCCGGGAATCTATAAGATTCCCGGGCCGATCAGCATCGGGCCTGCGGGGCACCCCGAAAGCCCCGAAATCCCACCTGCTCCTCGATCCAGCCCTCTAGCAGGGCGCGCACCCGCGCCGGCCGTTTGTGAATGGAGTGACGTGCGGGAGGCGGCGGCGGGCGCGCTCGCTTGTCGTCGACGGACCTCGCTTGTCCGTCGGCGGGGATTGGCTGCAGTGGTCATGTGGGAGCGGGGTCAGGTGAGTTTTTGGGGCTTTCTGGGGGGTTTCACACAGCGGGGCACCCCCCGATCGGGGTGCCCCACTGAAGTGGACCAAAACCCAGGATCCTGGGTGTTGATCCACTTTGACCTCCAGGATCCCAAACCCACTCATTGCGCATGACCACTGCATTAGGGAATAAGACCACAGAACACGTAAGTTTGGGATCCTGGCAACCTCCTACTTGCTGTAGGAGGTTGCCAGGATCCCAAACTTACGTGTTCTGTGGTCTTATTCCCTAATGCAGTGGTCATGCGCAATGAGTGGGTTTGGGATCCTGGAGGCCTCCTACTCACTGTTCTCTTTCAACAGCAATTGAGGTGGTTTCCCCTTTCTCTAAGTAGTGTTTTTAAACATGTTTGTAGATCAGAGGTTCACAAGCTGTGATACTAGTAACACTGGTGGTACTGGAGATGCTATCAGGTGGTACTCAACCAAAAATACCTTATATTGCACAACCCAATTCAAATCTGCATACAAGCATACACAAAAACTCCAATTGTGATACTCAACAAGGCTGACCTGCACCCCAACCTGATCTTCTGACATCTATAAATATCCACCATTGTTTTTTAGTCACAAGCAACGTTGCTTTTTAAATTTGTTAGTATAGAGAGGAGGGTGTGAAACATGTGCCTATTTGTGTATATTTTCCAAATAAATTGATTGTGTTTTAAGGGCAATAAGTGTTCTTAGTTCAGTTTGGTTCTCAAGTACAAAACTGCTCCAAAAGGACATCAAAACTATTGTGTATTTTGTGTATGTGTTTTATGCACTTTAAATGGCAGTTTTAGTTGGGTGGCATTTAGGGACCCCTGTTCTAGATAATAATAAAGCCTTGAGACATTTTTTTTGTGTATATTATATGTGTGTAGGGATGAAGTACTGTATTTCCTTTTCCCACAGCTTCCTTGGAACTTGACCTTATATACCAGCAGAGCACCGCAATGACTACCTCCTCTTCCCAAACACCACCAATGATAAGGTGAATATATCTATGCAGACTACATTTACACAAATAAGCATGCACTCAGGTGTGTTAATACATTTCAATAGATTGAGTTGCATTTCTTAATTAAACAGAATCAATGGAATTATCAAGCAAAATACACCCTGCTTGAGATTTTTTAATGCACTTCCCCATTAATAGATCTATTCATGGTCATGCTAATCATTTGATAATGCAATGTGCATTTTAGTGAGCCTTGAGGTGTTAATGGCAACCTACATACACAAAAGTGCAATAAACAAGAGATGTTAAAAATCTTAGAAATCGAATCCGAGCTGATGGACCAGGGAGAGACCAGGTCTCAACTCCAATTGTTTGCAGAGATGATCCAAGAAAAGAGAGATAGGAAGGACGGCAAATTAGTAAAGAAAAAAAAAAAATCTTTGCAGCAGAATGTGTGTGTATATATGCATGTACATGCACCAAGATGTGCGTGTGTGTGTGTGTGTGTATATATATATATATATAGGTATATGTGTTGTGAAGTATCTACAATTATCTATGTATATCCGTGGCATTAGGTCCGGGGGGAGGGAGCCATAATGGGTTAAGGGGGGGAGGGAGCAATTTACGGGTAGGAAAGGGTGAGGAGGAAGGGAATAAGAAGGGGAAAAAAAACGTAAACACATATACTACAGGGTAAAATCTACATCATACACAATTACAAGTAAGCAGACCAACCCTGGCAATGATGTTAAAACGATCTTCCATAATAGATGAACGACTCTGAAAACAGTTATGAAGATCTAAACTGAGCCAAAAAAAAAAATTCAATAAAATATTTGTGTTCCATTTCTTTCACCAAAAAATCACCTGTACCTGTGATAGGGCATTTTACAAATGAGATACATAATATTATTTAATGAATTTAGAAATAACAGTGTCCTATAGGATATGCAGAAAAAATGTGCTGCATAGCCCATAGGGTTCTTCTAATTCAAAACGTAAAAAAAAGTTACATAAGCTACATGTTGACACTATTTTAAAGGTCCCGTCTGAGCAAAGACAAAAATTATACTACTACTTACCTTCTCCCCTGCTGATGCTCTTCTGAGGTCTAATACTTATCTGTTCCCAATAGCAAGTCATGCACACTCACAGGGATTTCACGGGCTCTCATTCAATATTTAGAAACAAATCGGTGTATGTGGCCTTGTCATGCCTTCATCACTGTAAATGGAGGATGCCCCCACTCCATTTACTTTAACAAAGGGGGCTTGCCAGGCATTGCCTCAGCATGGATCGTCTTGGAAAAATTACAGGAAGCATGCTCCAAGTCTAGCTTTGGCACTCAAAAAGATAATGGATCTGCATGAAGAGGCTGAGTGGTCATATTTCCACAGTCAATACTTTATTCAGATTTTTTTAACCCTTTAACCACCAAGCACATAGAATCTATGGGACTAGTTTTCCAACTGTTAACCGTCAGCCCTGTAGATTCAACGTGGCTGGCTTTTTCCCCTTGTTTCCACCTCCAGGTACCAGCGCCAGGATCTCCTCGTCTCCCAGTGGGCCTCCGATCATTGGTCTGGCCTTTTCAGTGGGACAGAGAAGCCTGATTCTCTGTCCTGTGTGTCAGGTATATGTCGGTATAAAAGGCATTGAGAGTGATTGTTGAAGCTCGGACTGCGCGGCAGGAACCTGGAGAGAGGGAAACTCACGCCAATCAAAGGGTTTAACCCTTGATAGTGTGCATAGTAGTTGTATTTTATTTGAAAAATCTCATAAAGCTCTCTTTTCAGCTTGGGTGTCTTCTGGCTAGGAACAGGTGTCTATCGATAAATACGTGGTAAGCAATATGATTTTCTTGAAAAATGTATATTTTATGGGATATGATCTGCGCATTCACTAACAATTAAGCAGTATCATGTGTAAGAAAGGGACAGTTACGGGAGATGTTTTGAGTAGGATATCACATGGGGTGGTTAGGGAGTGAATGTGAGGCATAAGGCTTGGGGAGTTATTGTAGAATTGTTAACTGAGATTGTCATTCTGAAGATGGGAGGGGAATTGGACAGCAGGAAGATGACCAGTTTTGTTTTATCCATGTTCAATTTGAGTTTTTATTCTAAGTCTGCTTTGCCTTCAAACACTCTCACAGACAGATGATTTTGTAAATAGTAAGAGGCCATTGAAGCATATTGGATGCAATTTTTTTTAGACATCACAAATCAGAGCGTACAGGGCATTGCATGCCTCATATATCTCACATTACACTCCTAGATCTTTATAAAAACTCTAAAACCACAGGCATGCAAACAAGGAAATGAGGAAATTGTTTTAAGTTAAGCTTTAGCCATTCCAGTCCTCAAGCATTAATGTTATTTACAAATGATACCCATACATGTAACATTCCATCTCGAGGCAGAAATTCAATAGTGTGCACTGAGATTCTTTACTCACCTTAATGGTAGCTACTACTAATAGGTTCAGCTATAAACATTATTGATGGTATGGTTTATATAGTGCCATCTTCTTCTGTAGTGCTATACAAAGTGGTCCTTATAGACAGGGTAAAAATACAGCACATACAGTACACTATTACAAGCAAAATGCTACAATGTTCAAAGTAAAAGCTATGCAAACCGGATATGTTAGGAGAGCGAGTCCCGCCTTTAAGGGCTTACAGTCTAAGGGTTAGGGGTGGAGACAAAAGGGAAGGATCACAAGTGGCGTTGCATTGCCCAGTGGAATTAAGTAGAGGAGGGCATTCCAGAGAATTGAAGAGATACGTGAGAGGTCCTAGGGGCAGGAGTACAAGGAGGTGACCAGGGACAGAAAAAGGATAGAGGAGGTGGTAGGTTGAGTATTAGTTGGTATGGCTGGATTATATATGAAGGAGGGAGACTGACTAAAGAGCGCTTTGTAGGTTAGAGTAAGCAATTTAAATTCTATTTGAGACTGGCATACAGTGAAGGTAGTAACCGAGAAGAGCAGAACTGGAAAAGTGTGAGAAGTGGATGAGTCAAAGGATCTGTAAGCCTGACAGCAATAAAGCAGCAAGAAGCTTACCCAGATGCCTGCCTCAGTGTCTCAGCTCCGGGCAGAAGCTGTAGCAGGGCTTCAAAGTTTGTGCTCCTTTCAATTCTACTCCTCCAGGACCACACAAAAAATGTAACCGTCACTCTGTCCATTGGTTCTCAGCTGTCTCTTAGTTGTTTCTGTCCACAGTAGAGCATGCTCAAGACTCATAAAGCTGCACCATGATATGCCCTTCCCAGCTCAGCCACAACCAAGAAACTGAAGTTAAGAAAGTGGCTTCAGTTAGAATACATAAGGCACATGTGTCAAACTCAAGGCCTGGGGGCCAGTTACAGCCCTCCATGCCTTTTTGTGTGGCCAACTCGGCCACTCCAAGGCTTCTGAAACCGTCAGCAAGTTATCATAATATAGTAATACTATAATAATATAATATAGGTTTAGTTAGGCCTTGGGACAGGGACAACAACAAGGGGATTTAGGACACTAGATGTTGCCCTTGCTTGTAGGGAGATTGAGTCTAAGCACAAACTAGGGAAACACCGCTGCTGCTGCTTAATTATAAAGTTAGACTCAGCAGTCAGGAGAGGGGAGATTGATTGTGATTCAGAGGAAGCTGCAAGTCAGTTCTGGGTTAGCAACTGGTAAATTCTGTGCTGGAGTTTCAAACCCAAAACTGCTCATCTGGAAGACCTTGGAGGCCGGAGGAGTATCCCGTTTAAGGGGCAGAAAGGTAGTAGAAAAACACGCAGTGATAGACTCCTGGAGGGTGGAACAGGTGAATGCCAAGCACAGCAGGAGGTGGGAACATGAACCCTATGTGCCAGGGGGCCCTCAGGTGGATGTCAAGCTTTTTCTGAAAAAATAAGCCTTGTGGTTTGAATGTTTTTGGATGGTCTTGCTTGCATTTTGGTTTGACTTTGTTATTAACTGGCCTTATAAAGGCCACCAGAATTCTGATGTGGCCATCTCTGAAAACGGGTTTGACACCCCTGACATAAGGTATTTACATATAATTGGAGAGTGCTTTAGAAAAGCTTGTTAAGCACTGCTCCAAAGGGGAATAAGGTGGGAGGAAGTTAGCTTTAAAAATAGATTGGAGGGGTGACAGTCTGTTTGTTGGCAGACGAGGAGTCTGAAATAGGAGTTTGTTTCAGTAGTCTATTCAGGCAATGACCAGGGCATGCACTAACTTTGTAGTGGTGTCAGGTGAGAGGAAGGAGACGAATTGGCAATAGGTGGGAGATATTTGTAAGCTGTAGATAACAGGAGGTGGATAGGGAATGAATGTGAGGTTCCATTGAAAGAGCAAAGAGTCTAGAATAACTCCTGGGCAACAAGCCTGCAGTTATGGTAAAGCATGTTGTGTTAGAAAGAGGAGTGCACACAAGTCTTAAAGGAGCCACAGCACTCAACCCTGTCAACTTGCAGGCCAGCCTATAATCTGTCTCTAAACTTGGTTAAAAACAGAGGACTCGGTCACACACATCTGCAGAAGTATGCTTAAGCTGCACCACTACGCCAAAGTGCCTCTGTGGGGTGCAGTCCTAACTCTAATCTCTGAGAGCCCATTTGGGACATACAGTGCAATAGATAAATTGAGAGCAGGCTTACCTGAGGTTGCCCTAAACCTCTCAAGTGCAAGCCATGGGGTGGAAGGGTCAAAGACCTTGCAATACAGCCTAGACCCCACACACCATGTGCTTGCACAAATTCAAAAGAAACAAAGGGGGGGTGGCAGCCGCTCAGACCATTTTATAACTAACCTGGGAGGTGCACGTTAGCAGGGCAATTAGTACACACAAGTCTTAAAGGAGCCACAGCACTCAACCCTGTCAGCTTGCAGGCCAGCCTATAATCTGTCTCTAAACTTGGTTAAAAACAGAGGAGTGAGCTGAGAGTGCAAGACCTTGAATTTGAAGCGGAGAAGAGTATATTGAGAAGCAGGGAGTGGTCATCAGTGTCATGTTGAGAAGAATGAGAATGGAGTCGGTGAGTGGTAGAATGGAGCCAGATTTGGTGGAGTGGTAGATGCATTTCATGAGTGTAGTTTCAGGTGAGTGATTTGAGCAGAAACCAAATTTGAGGGGAATTAAAATAAGGTTTGTAGACAAATATTGCAATAATTTTGAGTGGATGTGAATGGTGTGAAGGAGATCAGTGAGACGGGCAGTAGCTGAAGATGGCAGAAGGGTCCTGACAGGGTTTCATGATCAGGGGAGTAATAAATGCATGTTTGTAAGGGGAAGGAAATGTGCCAGTGAAGAGGAAAGGGTTAAATTGAAATGCTAAGGCTGCAATGAGCAATGGGGATAACATAGGACTTTGGTAAAATGGAATGGGATTGTGGACGTAAGTAGTCAGATGGGCCTTAGAGATAAAAGAGGATAGTAATTGTTTGCTTATCAAAGTAAAATGTGTTAGAGCACTATTTCTTAGCCTGTGGTATGGGTACCGCGAGGGTACTCAGCAAAGTTCAGGGGTGCACCAAAAAGGGTATGACAGCTCTGATATATTATTTTAACAGTAAAATATTTTTATCACTTATTTTAAAAGTGCTACAAGGCTTAAGAGCTACTTATTTTGGTAACATTAGTAATTGAGCTCCTCCTTGGGGGTACTTGGTTGTAAACGCTTGTCACTAGGGGGTGCTTGGAGTTACATGGTTAAGGACCACTGCGTTATAGAGTGAGATTTGGAGAATGCTTGGAAGAGAACAGAATTTTGGAAGAATGAGGCAAATTGTTCTGCTATTACCCGGAGGTGAGAGGAATTGGCAATGGGTAGAGTAGAGAGTTTAAGGGGTTGAATAGTTTAGGATTCCGGTGCTGATATGAGAGGTGTGAAATATGCCTGTTTAGTATATAAAAGGGCAGTTCTGAGTTCCAGAAAGATGTATTTGTAATGCTATCGGGACTCTGGTGTCTGGTATCACATCTATCTCTTACATGTAAGGGCAAACAAGTGAGACCCATATACACAAGATATCTCTTCCCATTCTGTAATGCTGAGTCACATCCACTTGTCTTCAGGATGGACACTTGATAAAGTCTGGGCAACTGACAAAGTGTCAAGCCTCCAAAAGCAAATGTCTACAGAAGGTCATATGAAAATTGTATGTACTTAAAACATATACTTGGAAAAAAATGAAGTCATCCTGATTCTTATGAATTGTGAGAGACAAATATTTCTGGGGATCCCCAGGAGGGATCTTCTTGTTCCCTTTAAATTTGGGATCTAGAGCTGTTTACACTACACCTATTTATAGTTGTGTCTGGAGAAAATCCACTTCTTTTTTCAGCGTAGGGAATTCTGTTGCTACTTTTTGGTCTGATGGGCCTGAGGTGCCTGTGCTCACATTTGCCATTTTAGCGCTGGGGTAGCGCTCGCTACTTAGAGGAATCTGTTTACTTTACAGAGGGGTTCTGCTGATTGGGTAACGTTGATTCCATTTCCAATTATTTTGGAATAAACTCCTTGAGCACCAGCAATTCTTGTTTTCTGGAGACGGCATCACCACAGCTTTTACAAATGTTTTTTTTTACAAAAGTTTTATTACATAAGGAAAGCCATGGGGTTTGTGAATCTACTCACACAAGGCCGTGTTTGAGGTCTTTAGGTATTAGCTCAAAATCTACCATTTATTATTTGGCCAGGTAAACTGTTTGCACTCAAGGTCATCCATTTGCGCTGTGCCATTAGTATGAAATTCAAGTAGGTCAGGCACTTTTACTTAAACTGGACCAACACCCTTAGAAGAAACAGTGCTCATATGCATTACTCCCCAGGGCAATTCCGATTGCTGCATATAAAAATGAATTTACCTTTTTGTATCTCATGCCATGGTTGATTTTTCCCACTCAGTGGTGTCCTATGGACCTGCCAGGAGCCATCATGCATGCAAATCGGGCAATTGAGTTTTGGGAAGTTTTTTGTGTGCAAGGCTGTTGGCCTGGTTTAAAGGACAAGTATCATTTGCCTGCTCTTTCTTGTGAGTGGTCAGATATATTTTCATCACAGTCAGGCCTCTGCCTCTCAGCTGATATATTAGTTACATTCTCTGTTTGGAAAATAACTGTTACATTGTGATACATTGTATTGTACTTGTAATTGTTACAATTTATCATAATGTAGTGGCCACTCTTAGCAGCAGAGAAATGTGGCTATATAAATAAACAATAATAATAATAATTAGGGATGAGCGAACCGGTTCGGAGGAACCAGAATTCGCTCCGAATTTCAGGGAAAATTCGATTCGGCACGAACCCGAACTTTTTTTGGTTCGTGCCGATCGAATTTTCCCTGAAATAAAAAAAAAAATGCCAGCATGGTGGGAGCAGGCAGGCCGGCTACGCTGTCAGTGGGCGGCGGAAGCTGGCCCGCTGACAGCGCAGCCGGCCTGCCCGCTCCCACCATGCCGGCATTTTTTTAAAAAGCAAACACTTACCTGCATGGTTGGAGCGTGGAGGCCGGCGTCGCTCTCAGGCGCCCTCTGATGACGCGTCCTCTGATGACGAGTCCTCTGATGACAGCTGAGAGCGGCGCCGGCCTCCACGCTCCGACCATGCAGGTAAGTGTTTGCTTTTTAAAAAAATGCCGGCATGGTGGGAGCGGGCAGGCCGGCTACGCTGTCAGCGGGCCGGCGGCGGCCCGCTGACAGGTGTAGCCGGCCTGCCCGCTCCCACCATGCCGGCATTTTTTTTTCAGATGAGCGATTCGTGAAAGTTCGATTCGGGCAAACCCGAATTTCTTGGGGAAATTTGGCGAATCGCTCGAATCGAACTTTCAAGAAGTTCGCTCATCTCTAATAATAATGTAACACATTTATCAGATGAGAGGCAGAAGGCTGTCTGATGATAATATATCCAACCCATTGCCAGAAAGAGCAAGTCAATAATATTTGTGCTTTAAAGTGAATCTGGCACCAGGAAGATTCAGGGTAGCAGTTGGATGCTTTAGTGCATGCATTAGCATGTAGGCTTCCATTGGGCTGGTCTGACTTTTTTCTGGAAAAAGTTGGCTTGCTTATGTGGGGGGTGGGGAAAATGTGAATAAAGTTAAAGATAATAATTATCTGTGCATTGGGACGATTATGTACATGTTGTATTTTCAGAGGGTTAGAATTGGCAATGGATGTAATATAAGTGAATTAAGTGATAATAAAATGTGCCTTTTACATGTTAGACCAGCTGTGAGGGAAGCCTTGTATCACAGCCCATGATCCTAAAGCTATGCTACTGGCTTGTGGAATGAATGTATATAAATAAAATATAGAAAGATTAATAGCTGTACACAGGAGAGAAAGATGTATGAAAAGGTACATGATAATAGCCCAGGTATTCTGCTTGTGGCAAATACATCACAGGAAGTCTTCATCCCAGAACATGGAGTTCTATCAGCATGTAGTTTGACTCCTGGCAAACACAAAGTTACAACATATGAGGACAGGGATTGCGTAAATTACCAGGAGCCATTAACTCTCTGCTAGTGATAAAATGCTACTTCAAGGCTTTCTTCTGCCCTCCAGCCTTGCACGTCTGCAAATCAAGCAGTTTTGAAAGCAACGTGTATCTCCAAAAATGCAATGAATGATTGGGCAACTGTGCTGTCAGGACTAAACTACCACAATAAAATAATGCTGTTTCACAATGAACCTTCACTGCCATCTAGTGTTGTAAAGTGAATAGCCACGAAATGCCAAAACTGCCTAGAAGATACAAGACAACCGTTTCCAAATAATAGGTTAACTAATTTGACCATATACTGTAGCTCCACCACATTCTGTGGAGCATCACAAAATAATTATTAGAAGAGTAAAACAGATAATAAAAATAAGCATAATGTACATTTTACTATATACACATCCCCTTTAAATAGTAATAATATTAATCTCTGCATCGCACCAAAATATTCCACAGTGAAAACAATAGTAATTACATAGCAACAAAACCGGTAAGCCATTGAAATAAAAGGAAGAATAGCCCTGCTTGTAAGCTTACAATCTAAAGGTAAAATCAATATCCCACCGAACACAAGAACAATTTCCAAAATGTTGACATATTGAAAACATTTGTTTAATCCATACAGTGGTGTAACTAAATGTCACAAGGCCCTGGAGCGAACATTAAATGGGGCCATTTCAAGGCTCATACAGTAAACTTTATTTCTGTCTTTTAACTTAATTGAATGCAACTAGACAACTAAAGGCCGAAACAGCAGAGATAAATGTCACCCAATAAATTGTGCCACTGACCTCTTTTTTTGACAGTGAAAACTTTTTCACAATCAGTCTTCTCCTAACAATATCAGATGTTGTCATTAATGCTCCGCTATGACTGTTTTGATTTTGGTTTCGTTTTGTGCACTGGTTTGCCTCTGCAGTGACAAGATGGCCCTCCCCAAACGCAGGCAAACCCGGAGCCCCAGCAGCACTTCTAGCAGGTCTGAGGCTGGCTCGCCCCCCCCCCCCCCCCCCCAAGAGCACCCGCCTGTGGACCCTCGAGCCAATATAGTATTAAAAAAAGGTTGTAGCACACTGTTAAGTAATTTAGAAAAGAAATATAGTTCGGTAAAGAAAGGGGTTCAAAAGGTCCCAAGATGCGTCAACTCACTGTGCATCACACATAACATAGACTTCTAAGAATGGGAAGAAATAAACACCCATAATAACTGCTATGCAAGAGAAATAGTGATTTAATACTGTGACACAAAAGGACAGCACATTAACAATATGTAAATACAGAAACAAAAATATATACAGTAGAATGACCGCTAGGTGGCGCTGTGTCCCTGATCACAGAGCTCTGGTGTAGCCCATAATAAATGTATAACACAAGAAGAAAAATGTCAAAAAAATCAAGAAAATGCAGTAAGTTATATGCAGTAAAGGCAACATTTAAATGGGCAAACAGCCAGAGAAATCCACTCCTCAATAGCATGTAATAGAAACAAAAAGTGTAAAAAGCATAATGTTATTCTTACAGGCAGGATACCAGGGAGACAACAACAGGTAAACTCAACATTTCGGATGACGCCTTTGTCAAGAGATGCGGCACCAGTAGTCAGGGTAAAGGATCTTTATATAGTGGAGAGAAGTGCCCCATGTGCTCAGTGGCTCCAAACAGACAGAGCATGCTCTGGCACTCAATATTACAGCCACACTGGGCACAGTGGCCACACAGGAACATACTCTTTGGGGGCCCCGAAGACTCAAGCCAGTTACTTGCCCTAGAGCGCCCGGGTGTGTTAAAGTCAGATTTTACAACTGTCTGGCGTATGCTCCTAGTGCGTTTATAGGCAGTCATGGGTGGATCTTTAAATGTATCAGTGAGTTTATCGTCAGTCCTATTACCAGGCCAGTGTTTTTTGACTATCTTCTGCACTTGTTGAGAGAATTTGGAAAATGTAATGACCAGTGGTATGCGGGTATTGTGTCTTTGGCCCTTGAACTTGCGTAGGGAGGATCTGTCAAGTCCCCTTGCTTTAGCCTGTGCATCCCTCAAAGCAGGTAAATCGTACCCCCTTCCTAATAGATTTTGGATCAGTTCATCTGATCTTGTCTCAAAGAGCGTGTCAGTGGCCGTAATCCTACGGATTCCTACAAATTGGCTGTAGGGTGGAGCTTTAATCTGTGAGGGTGGGTGGAAGCTGTCAGCATGCAAAAAGGTGTTTCGGTCAGTGGGTTTTCTGTAAATATCTGTTATAAGATGACCATCCTCCAGTGTAATGCAAACCTCCAAGAAGTGTATCTGATTGGTACTGTGTTCCATGGAAAAGGCTATAGTGGGTAAACATTGATTGAGCTATGCATGGAAGGCTTCTAGGAAGCCTAAATCACCTCTCCAAATTGTGAATCATCTATGTATCGCAACCAAATTAGGATGTTATGTTTGAATGCCTCGGACGGGTACACAAATCTGGCCTCGAAATCAGCCATGAAGATTTGCATACCTAGGGGCCATCACCCCATAGCTGTGCCTTGGGCTTGTAAAAAGAAACAACCATCAAATTGAAAGTAATTTTTAGTGAAAATAATAGTGAGAAGGTCAAGTGCCAGATTTTGTGTACCTTCCGGAATAGTAGATTTGGATAGGGTTTGTCGAATGACATTGATGCCCTCTCGATGGGGGATTGATGTACATAGACTCGAAACAACCATTGTCACGAGGACACAATCCTGTGTAAGCATGCCCAGGGATGTTATGCTTGTCAAGAAGTCCGTAGTGTCCTGAAGAAAGGAGTGATTACCATAGGTTGTAGAAGTTGATCTATAAAAATTGCCGGTTCTGAAAAATAGAATTGGTGCCCGCAACAATGGGGTGGCCAGGAGGTTTGTGTAGCCTCTTATGAATCTTTGGCAGACAATAAAAGAGGGGTATCAGTGGGAAGTAATTGGTGAGGAATTTTAGCCAATTTTTCATCAATTATATTAGAATCATTCGCTTGTTTGATCAATGCGTCTATATTGGACTGTCCTGCGTAGGATCACTCTGAATAGGAATATAGACCATAGAATCACTAGGTTGCCCTTGTATCTCCTCTTTGTAGTCTGCCGCATTCATAACAACAATTGCACCACCCTTGTCGGCAGGCTTGATTACTATATCAGTGTTAGCTTTGAGAGAATTAAGGGCCCTTCGTTCATTTACAGTGATGTTGGGGCGTAGAGGAGATTTGGGGACGATAAGAAGATTCACATCTCTCTGACCAATTTAATGAAGATCTCCAGAGCGTGTGATGTTAGAGGGGGAATCCATTTACTTTTTGGTCTGCACATACTGAGATCAGGCCGGGTATTATATGGGTTGATCGGGGTGTCCGATGAGGGATTATAGGAGAAAAAAGATTTGATACGTAATGTACAATATAATCTCTGTAGCTCAACTTCTGTGTTAAACCATTCTCCCTTAACCCCTTAAGTGCCAGCCTTCCTAGAATTTAGAATTTTTGTCACCCTTTGTTGCCAGACCACATTTCACTATTTGGCGCTACATATGTTCAGCCTTGATTTTTTAAGGGATTTCCAGGGATTTTCCGGGAAAATTATATATTGTTCTTTTCAGCAGAGTCTGAGCTTCAACATGCAATATCTTGTTTGGCCTTTTTTTGTGTATTCTTAATACTTTTGGGTGAAATATGTGCAAAAAAATAAAAAAAAAACTATTTTTTGCAATTTGTAGTGTTTTTTTGTAATAAAAAATGTAAGTTTGTCAATAAAATCTTATTGCGTGTCAATTTCTGCCAGTTACAGCGGTACCACATATGTATTGGTAGACACCCTTTCCTGCCCAGGAGACTCCCCCAAACTGAAACAGAGCTTTAGGAGATTTTCAGATAAAATACAACTGTGCTACGCACTAAGCACACCTTGCAGTTTTTCCAGAAAAACAACCCTTTACATTTGAAATACGCCCCACAAACTATATATTCGCTAGAAGTACACGCCTCAAGCTTTCTAGGCGTACCAGGTTTGTTTATGTGGGTGTAGTTTTGTGGAAGTAATCCCTCAATCAATTCTTTGGTTGCACAGAGTTTCCCTAAAAAAGAATAAAAAGAAGAAGCAAAGCCACATTTTTCTAAAAAAAAACCTATATACAAACAAGAAAAAACAAGTAAAATCTGAAAAAGCAACATCCGCCCAAAAAAGAACAATATCTGACATGCATAGGTACTGTCAAGGGAAGAGTTGGCAAACACCCCAAAGTAAAGCATGTGCGTAACAGTAATTTTACTTGAAAATTTCAGCTCAGCAGACAAAGTGCGCACCTTGCAATTTTTCAACCAAAACAACCCTTCACATTTGGAATATCCCCCATAAACCATATATTCCCTGAAAGTACACATGTTAAGCTTTCTAAGGTTATCTTTTAATATGTTTATTGTTCCTGCTTACTTAAACCAGACCTTCACCATGATTTATTGAAAAGCCCAAACCCTTAAAAATGATTCCCCAGCATCTAAAATTAATATATTTGAAGTTTTTAGTCACTTACTTATTATTCTTTCCCCCACTGGGCTGCAACTCTGTTCAGGACTCTAGGATACGGGCGCCGCCATCTTGACTCAGAAGCATCACACTTACTGAGGAGAAGAGAGTGGGATAAAGTACAGGAGGTGGGGTTATAGCTGTGCTTTGCTCAGACAGAGCAGAGCTGGGGCCAGGAAAAGGTCAGCAATCCCAGAATGCAGAGCAGCACAGTTAGAAGCCACTTCCTGTTTGCAGGCTGCCTGATGTCCCATGAGCCGCCATCTTGGATGTTTAAAGGCTCATAACATGCAGTAGATGCAAGTAGGATGATTTTTAATGTAAGCAATCTGTATGTACAGGGTGGGGGAAACATATAGGATAGACTCTTATTCAGGGTGAAGGTCCACTTTAATGTTAGCTCAATACATTACTTGTTGGTACGGACATGATGCGGCAAAGTTTTTGGAATTGTCAGTTGTTTCAATTATGATCTTTGTGTTTTGTTTATTTTTTGGGGGACTATTTTTTTTTATTCTCTTCCCAACAGCTTGAACACAGGAGCATCATAGATTGAGAAGATGCTTGGTGGGGACAAGAAACAGTGTAGCTGTTGTGTAGCATTTCTTTTTTTATTTGTGCCTGTATGTTGGCCTTTTTGGTTAAATTTTAATAAAAATGTATAGCATTTTTGCAAAACATCACCCTTATGTGGTCTTCTGTGACTTAGCTTTATGTTATCGTGTGAGTTTTCTGACACACTAAGAACACAATATTCACATTTCCATTAACCATAAACACATTTAACTGTCCTGCTTGTGAGAATTAAGAATTTATTGGCTAAACTCTGCCCACAAAGATGTAAAACAGAAACATACAAAATTACCAAGCCCCATCACGGCCATATGTTGACGGACCATCATAGTGGTGGCCATCCACGGATTGGCAGCCTGGAGAAACAAGTAGTATTGGTGCTGTTGTTGTTGTCCATTGTGCACTGGATGGTTGTGGGGAAGCCCTGCTCCCGATCCAAACAGGGCCTTAAAAATATGTTTTGCTGCTGCACCTGCTGGTTGAGTACCTGCAGCTATTTGGCCATTTCCCTCCGACTATTTTGAATGGCTGCAATTATTGCCACATGTTGTTCCTGTGCACATGCTGCCTGCTGTTGTAGCTCTGCCCATTGTTCCTGTGCCAGTGCTGTGTGCATGGCTAAAGGATTTATTTCCAATTGAATTTGTTGCAGTTGCCATTCAAAGCATTCCATGCTTTGGCTAGCTGGCCATGATGTTGTGGCTTACTGTATGCATTTTTGGGTAGCGCATGGACAATACTGGGTCGCCTCTGTCTAGTCTGCATCCACAACTACCACCAATGGAGCCTGAAATAAGACAAGAAAGGTCAATAACCCAAATGGCCAGGCTAGTATGTTTGTTCTTGTTAACCCATCAGTTCAAACTGCATATTAGTGCCCGTCCAGGTGAAGTGGTGTGTCCACGCAGCGCGCCGGCGGTTTCTGTACCTGGGTGCGGGGGGATCGGCAGACTCTGCCAATTACGGTGATGTATTAATTATTTCTTACCATTGTATTATACTTATGCATATTTGCTGTGTTGCTCCCCAGGCCGGCAAGTGTTTTCAGTCATACCTGCTTTTCAGCACAGCTATTCTTGGGCACTTGCTCTCTGACACTCTGCTATATATTTCTTTGGCACTTTTCCTGTATCTTGTAGTTCACCCTTCAATTGTAGGTTCCTTATTACTTTTCTGGGTATGCACTCTATAGCACTTCTTTGGGTTCAAGAGGAGGTCTGACTTATGCTTGCCGGCCTGGTGAATGACAATGTATATTGCCATGCCTTTTTCTTATTTCATGGCACAAAATTTAATATAATATACAATTAGCTGTAATCATTTATTATTCATTACTGTCTTGCCCAATCTCCCCCCACCCTTTTTGTTTTTGTTTCTGTTTTTATATTGTCATGTATATGTTTTTTAAACTGTGTATAGCCCATTCGGGTTCTGTGTTGTTCTAAATTGTCATATTCCAATAAAGTAGCGTAATAATTTTCTCATACATTGGTTTGTACATATTATTTAGGGTGAGTGCAGATTTTTGTTGGTGCATGTATGGGATAGAGATGAGCGAACCGGTTCGGACGAACCGGAATTCGCTCCGAATTTCAGGAAATTTTCGATTCGGCACGAACCCGAATATTTTGTGGTTCGTGGCGATCGAATTTTTCCTGAAATAAAAAAAAAAAAATGCCGGCATGGTGGGAGCGGGCCGGCCGGTTCCGCTGTCAGCGGGCCGGCAAAGCCGGCCGGCTGACAGCGGTGCCGGCCGGCGGGCCTGTAAAGCCGGCCGGCTGACAGCGGTGCCGGCCGGCGGGCCTGTAAAGCCGGCCGGCCCGCTCCCACCATGCCGGCATTTAAAAAACAAACAAAAAAAAAAAAAAGCATTTTTGCCGGCATGGTGGGAGCGGGCCGGCCGGTTCCGCGCTGACAGCGGAACCGGCCGGCCCGCTCCCACCATGCCGGCATTTTTAAAAAAAGCAAACACTTACCTGCAGGTCCGGAGCGTGGAGGCCGGCGCCGCTCTCAGCTGTCATCTGAGGGCGCGTCATCAGAGGCGCCCTCTGTCCGTTTTGTCCGTTTGAGTACGAGTACGAGGATGTCATTTTCCATCGAGACTTTTCTGATTCATTTTCTCATGTAACAACGTAGCCTTTAGTTTTTGCCCTTTTCCCATCGTATCCTCACACGAATCCTTTACGTTTCCCGATAGATTCTGTTTCACTTTTACAAAAAATAATCGTCCAGACGGAATCTTGCGCCTGCACACTACAAACTTAACTCCTTAAAGTGCTCGCATACATATTTCACTCCATCACTTCTACTACAATGTTTAGCTAAACCACTTTGCGCTATCCTGCAGCTTCCCTTTGGAACCCTTAAAGCTCACCCTAACCACTTAGCGCTATCCTGCAGCTTCCCTTTGGATCTCTTAAAGCTCACCCTAACCACTTAGCGCTATCCTGCAGCTTCCCTTTTGAACCCTTAAAGCTCACCCTAACCACTTAGCGCTATCCTGCAGCTTCCCTTTTGAACCCTTAAAGCTCACCCTAACCACTTAGCGCTATCCTGCAGCTTCCCTTTGGATCCCTTAAAGCTCACCCTAACCACTTAGCTTTATCCTGCAGCTTCCCTTTTGAACCCTTAAAGCTCACCCTAACCACTTAGCGCTATCCTGCAGCTTCCCTTTGGAACCCTTAAAGCTCACCCTAATCACTTAGCGCTATCCTGCAGCTTCCCTTTCGATCCCTTAAAGCTCACCCTAACCACTTAGCGCTATCCTGCAGCTTCCCTTTGGAACCCTTAATGCTCACCCTAACCACTTAGCGCTATCCTGCAGCTTCCCTTTTGAACCTTTAAAGCTCACCCAAATCCCTTTGCGGTTAGGTTCTTTTTTCCATTTTTGGTCCCTAAAACTTACCCAAATCCCTTCGCGGTTAGGTTCTTCTTCCATTTTCGGTCCCTAAAACTTACCCAAATCCCTTCACGGTTAGGTTCTTCTTCCATTTTCGGGCCCTAAAACTTACCCAAATCCCTTCGGGTTAGGTTCTTCTTCCATTTTCGGTCCCTAAAACTTACCCAAATCCCTTCGCGGTTAGGTTCTTCTTCCATTTTCGGTCCCTAAAACTTACCCAAATCCCTTCGCGGTTAGGTTCTTCTTCCATTTTCGGTCCCTAAAACTTACCCAAATCTCTTTGCGGTTAGGTTCTTCTTCCATTTTCGGTCCCTAAAACTTACCCAAATCCCTTCGCGGTTAGGTTCTTCCATTTTCGGTCCCTAAAACGTACCCAAATCCCTTCGCGGTTAGGTTCTTCTTCCATTTTCGGTCCCTAAAACTTCACCAAATCCCTTCGCGGTCATCTGAATCTTCAGCTCTAAATATGTATTTGCCCCTTTGTTTCTTAGAAATGTATGTGTTTCAAGAAATGATACAAAAACGTGTCTTTCTTTAGTTTTTTTTTTATATTAAATATTTATACAAGGTTAAATTGTTTTTGTTTTTGTCTAAAAACTATTTTTTTGTTTTTGTATGGCCTAGTAAAACTTTTAAAATTTGATAAAAAAATAAAAACAACATTTAGAACAATATTAAAAATAAAACAATTAGAAAAATGTGCCCAGCAGAACAGGGCCAGGACCCAGGACTCTACTCCTCTTCCTCTTCTTCTGTTGTGCCCAACGAGTCAACCATCACCTTCATATCGGCCACCAACGCAAGGACCCTCCGATGCATTTCCAATATTTTTTGGCGTGTGGTCCCTGTAACAAATCATTAGTTTGAGACAAATACATGTTTGCCACCTGTGGATTGAATGTTTTGTAGTAAACACATTAAATAAAGGCGACATGTGTAATTCTGTCAACTCATTAAGCTAAGGAAGTGGCCCCAGATCAGTCTTGCGAGTCATTAAGCTAAGGAAGTGGCCACAGGTCACTCTTAAATTGCCATTGGCTAGGGCTGGATGTATCTGTGTGTTGATGTCAAGTACCACATAAATGCTAATAATGCCCTGACTACTTACTTGGTTGGTGGCCGAGAGTTGGCTCGTTGGGGACAACACGATGAGGTCCTGGGTCCGGGCTCTGCTGTGAAGAAGTGCCTGTAGAAACATGGGAAATACGTTCAGTTTTATGGTCAAATGCCTCTGTAAGCAAATGTCTATTGGCAAGTCTGGTTCACATCACTCACCTTTTCCAGCTTCTGCTTGGAGCACATCTGCTGCCTCTTCCACTTCCTCACCCGCTCCAGAAGCATCTAGACAAACAGATGAAAGGAATCAGTTGGGTAGGAGATAGCATGTATATGTGTGTGCGTAGACATGAAGAGTGACATACCAGAGGCTCCCGCATGCGTGGCAGGGTACGACTGCCGCCCCTCCTCTGTTGTAAGGTCCAGGGGCTGGTCTGAGGACCCCACAGAGGAGGGGTAGGCCCGTCGCCCTGGAGATCCACCACCTTCACTCCCAGCTGCAGAATCATGCAGCACTGGTCGGCCTGTGCGCCTCCGGGTGCGGCGAATGCGGTAATCCATTTCCAACACTACCAAAGAAAAGACATTATAAATAAAAGGCCTACCTTCTGGCGTAGTTATATCTTGCATGCACTCGCTATGTACTTACTTGGGAAATGGATACAGAAAAATCTCCGCACCCGGGGTATGTGCAGTCGTTGCTGCATGATCTGTGTGTGGGTGAAGGTGGTGTCGGTCTGATGTTGGATCTCCGCAATGATCTCCAGGGTGACATTTCGTTTTTCAAACGAGTTGGGCAGGTAGTCGTACCTGCGCTCCAGCATGGTCTACAAAACAGAAAGCAAACATAGCAATAAATTATAAATGCCTATCAAGAAATGCAAACTATACATTATTTGGGTCAATCACATTAACACATACACACACACACTTCTAGCCTAAGTTAACTTTCAAATCTGGCCGCACTGTTGTTTGGCACGTGTGTGGCGTGCGTTTGGGTGTGCATGTATTTTACCCAAATTTGGTACAAATCTCTTACTTCGTGCGCATCCTTAACATGTCGAGCAGCATTTAGATGTCACTTGAAAGGCCTACAAATACACTTACGAGCATGATGGTCTCTTCTTGTTGGCGGGTGAAGATAGTGGGCGCCATCTTTCTTCTTGTCAGCAGCAGATAAGTAATGCCCCAGCGGTTTCCGGGTTCCGCACGTCCGTGCGAACGGGCGGACGTGCGCGTAAGCGAACGCGTAGGCGTCACACCTTAGTTCATGCACATACAGCTCATTCTCTTTGAGAGTCCAGGCAAAATGCCAGCAAAAAAACAAACCACGCAGAAGAAAGCTACCAAGGGGGCTGAGCATGGCGAGGGCCCAAAAACAAGGTCTCAAGAGGCCAAAGCGAGGCTAAGGCCTACAACAAAGGCTGCGGCAAAAAAAGAGGTGGCAGCAGGCAAACCAAAGAACAAGGCACCAAAGGCTACACCAGCTCATGCCCTCCAAACGGGTAAGAGGGGACGAAGCTCCACCCCACCCTGCCCCACATCCCTCCCCCACGTGGCACCAAGGCACTTGCCAAAGGGCCCAAACACAGGCCCAGAAGCCGCAGCAGGGCCCGAAGCCGCAGCAGGGCCAGAAGCTGCAGCAGGGCCCGAAGCCGCAGCAGGGCCCGAAGCCGCAGCAGGGCCCGAAGCCGCAGCAGGGCCAGAAGCCGCAGCAGGGCCAGAAGCCGAAGCAGGCCAGAAGCCGCAGCAGGGCCAGAAGCCGCAGCAGGCCAGAAGCCGCAGCAGGGACAGAAGCCGCAGCAGGGCCAGAAGCCGCAGCAGGGCCAGAAGCCGCAGCAGGGCTCCAAGCCGCAGCAGGGCCAGAAGACGCAGCAGGGCCCCAAGCTGCAGCAGGGCAAGAAGCCGCAGCAGGGTCAGAAGGCCAACAGCCAAAAGCAGCCACAGCAGGCCCAGAAGCCCGAAAAGGCAGCCAAGGCCAAGGTCCCCCTCCCCACCCGCACGTGGCTACCAAACCAAGGCCAAGAGTGGCCGACCCACCAGCTATGGCTCACCCCAGCCAAGTACCTCAAAGGGCCCACAGAGCAACAGGGCCACAAGCAGCAGCTCCAGCTCCTCCAGACCCTCTCTTCCTCGCCCACATTCTCCTCCGGCACAGGTTGTCATGCATTCCTCCTATGCCACATCAACACCTGCAACCTTAGTGGCCACCCAGCCACGAACACCCAGTCCCTTTCCCAGTGCAGTACGATCCACAGCCAGCCTCCAGTCCTTGAGGTCTCCTACATACCCCCAGGCCAGAATGTCACCCCATTTGCCACCAAACACTGAGGAGCCACAACCACCCCAAACAGGGCGCACATTGCGCAGAGGCCACTTGAGTGGCCATTTTGGTGAGTCCCAAACTCTGGCATTGGCTAGTGGGCTAACGTTATATTATGATGACCTATATGGGAGCAAATCCAAAACTACTAGCAAACAGCGCAAATCTGAGATTTTGGCAGAACTCACCAGACAAGTCAATGCAGCGGGGGACGAACTCAAAGATGTGGAACAGATTCAGCGGAAGATCTCGGACCTGAAATATGCAGTACTGAAGAAACAGAATAAAAGGCGGCAGTACAGGTACATAACTTATTTGTTGGTTTTTAGTCTTCTTGTCTATCCATCAGTGTGCTTAATTCTGATTACTATGTTTTTCAGCTTACAAACTGGCGGAGGATTCCCCACTAAATTGAAATTTACCCAGGCTGAGGAGATGGTGTTGGGCCTGCTACATCCTGTTGCGTTAGAGAGACACTCGGCACAGCAGGACACGGACAACCTG